>OY288262.1:45462095-46884595 GCA_958450325.1 Agrostemma githago
CTTTGAAATGTTAGGGACCAAAGAACGAAGATTGTAAAGCCTCTCATTAAGTTTCTTCCTACGCTTTCGTTCAGCAACGAGATTCTTCGACTGAGGGCCTTTAGTCACTCTCCTACGATACTTAGGATCGTCATCATCATCCAACTGATCACTGTCTGAAACCGAGTCAGCTCGACTAATCTCCTGTTTTGGGAGCGAAGAACCCGCCTTTTCATCTCCCTGAAATAATCCATTTTCCGAGTTTTCCAAACCATGTATATCATTAACATTATTATTAGGTTGTTGAATCAACTCATCAAATCCCTGAAACCCCTCGTCGTTGTTGTTGTTGTCGTCGTTGTTGTTAATGTTGTTGTTTTCGGGAGTATAGTTAAATTGCGGTAAGAACTCGATTGAATGATTGATTGTTGAAATCGGATTAGTATTATCCGATTGTAACTCGTTGATCATGTTCATGTTAACGGAGAAGCTTGGATCGACATTTGTTGAATTACTCATTTGCCCTTGATCTACCAAGGTGTTGCATTGAGCCATCACATAGTCTATCACATTCAAATCTTCACTAACCTTCAAAATTCAAGAAAATATAACTGTCTCACGTTATTTTAATGTAACACGATCCTAGCTACACGAGACTAGCTAATTGACTCGTGTATGTAAAATCGAAAATAAAAATAGATGTAGGTTTTAGTACTTGTTTGGCAGCATACAACTCAACTAGCCCTCCAGGGATTGGAATCAGAATTTTTGTTCCAAGAGATTCCTGCAATTCACGGGTAGATCCTCGACTATTTATTCTTGCATGAGACTGTCATATAGTATGAGACGACACAAAACCATAACCATTACGATAGTTAGAGATGTGACGACTTACATCATTCACACTCAAATCCGATACATTGGAGAAATTAAGCCATCTAGGTTGATTTGATATCAGGATCTCCATATTAATCCTGTGTTAATTACAATTTCTAAATGAGAGATTAAAATTAAAATTTACAGCGGGTTTTCTAACGTGTCCACTGGGCACACATTAATAAGCTAAATAAAGCAAGCTTTACAAAGATATTATTATCATTAGAATCTTGCTTTATTTAGCTTATTAACGTGTGCTCAGTGGGTACAAGTTAGAAAAACCGAATTTACAATAGGAGGACGAAATTATGGTAATAAATTAAAGTGTGTACCCATCCAAGGGTTGAGAAGAGGGAAAATGAGAAAGTATTTGACATGTTTTAGTTGTAGGATGTTCAAACATTCCATCCCTACATGAAAACATTAGCTCTTCACCAATTGTTATTCCATTTTCAATATTATTAATAATGTTGCATTCACTTCCTGAACAACAACAATCCATGAACTCCAAGAACCTGAAAAAAAAAAAAGATAAATACACGGGTTTAAAATCTGTTGACATCATATCAAATGTGACATTGTATGGTATCTCCCTTAGTATGATATTTAAATTATTATATCGGACTGACTTATCTAAACGTCGTGAAAATATAATGTCCAGATAATTTAGTATTCAGATACAATATTTCTTAAAACTTAAAGTGAGAAACTAGACATTATTTTAAAAAACCTAAATGTAACCTTTGATCTTCACTTAATTTCCAAAGAATACAATAATCCCAGCCATTAGAGCCAACCAATTGCCTTAGTCTTTCCATAGGTGTTGACATATATAGTACCTTCAATAACAACACATAATCAAGATGTTAATTAGCTTTCTGTAACTTTAATATAAATTTATTTGTCGATTTACAACGGGGCTAGCAGAAATGATCACCCTTATTGAACGATGAAAAGAAGTGATTTTGACAAAAAAAATATTATTTTTTTCAAGTTCGACTCTCTCTATATATTTACTTTTTTTTTTTTTGAATAAAAGGTGGAATTAGAATTTGATGTTAGGGGAGAAAAAAGTACCGTAAGGACGAATTATTAATATAATTAACTAAACTAGGAAAAAATCAGAAATTTATTCAACAAAATACCATGCAAAATACTCAATGAAAATAAATAAAAACCACATTATTATTCCTCAACATATATACATTATCTCTAATTGATAAGCAATCATATATGGTTTTATTTGGAGAAAAAAAAATATCTTTATGATTTTAATTACATAAGAAATATGTAAAAATAAATAAAGATATATATATAAGGAATTAGTGGAGGAATTTTAGCTAAGTGGTTAGGTGAAGTGTAGGGGATGTGTGAATATGGTTAATATTGTTAATTGTTATTATAGGTTACAATTAAGTAGAGTTTAATATATTATATATGAAGTAGTGTTGCATATAAGTTGGAAAAAATATAGAGTAAATGATAGAAGTACTATTTGCATGAAGCTAAGATAACCTAACTTCAAGCCTAATTTTTTAGTATTAAAAAAATTAGGGTTCATGGTCGATCAGTCGATATATGTCACACAACGACTTACCTCCAAATTAAACTTCTTATTTAATTTGTCATAAGTTTGCCAGTTAAGATAACCGATACGATACAAATGTATAGGGTTAGACGGTTAGTTAATATAATCATGGATTTTAAGACGTAATTATGGACAACGACGGAAGACATAATTTGCTAATAAATTTATTTGCAAGCTAATTAAGAACAAGGTTTAGTTCAATCGGTAAAGATTCCTTTATCTGCGACTTAATTTACACTTCTTCGGGCAGATGAGATAAAACTAAAATTAAATTTATTTGATGATTAATTTTGGTGTTATTGTTTGCTTACAATTCTCTTACAACAACATTCAAACAAAATATATAAACTAACAAATTAAGGAACAAAGTTAACTATGCAAGGTGGTGGAAATGGTTGTGGAACTGGTGGTCGAGATGGAGGTGTTGTGGATGATGACGATGATGATCAATCCCTTCCCCATTCTCGGATACTTTAGTCATCTCCGACCAGAACCCAGCTTGGCCGCTACGCGTTGCTTCCACCAGAGACTCCCTCAAGTACTCTGCATGAACATTTTCACTATCCCTTTTCTAACACGACAGTAAAAATAAAAAACAAGTAAAGTCAACCGTTGGGTCAAAATTTCCAAGCTTCAATGTTAAAATAGTCAAATATGTCGTGTATACCTTGACGATGAAAACAGAGGAAACAAGACTGATGCAACTGGTCATATTGACATTGATGATATCCAATCCAAGAGCATTCAAAGCTTCCATCAATCTCACAAACCCACCTCTCTTTTGTTCTCCAAATACCTTCACATAGAACTCATTCCCTTCTAATTGCCCTACTTCCACTTGCACCTGCATATTATATGCAGAAGCGTATTATTCTAATAGCGAAATGTTGTCTCAGAAAGAATTTTGAAACGGGTTTTCCATCAAACTACTAAATCTTCGTCGTCAGGTCATACCATAAGACGGTCCTATATATGTTAGAGCATTAGCAACACGGTCCAAAAAATTCAAATGTTCACACGACCATGCATGCATGCATGCATATATACATCATACAACAGTCTTATTAGAGTTACCAGAGTCGATAATTGGTAACTACCTCCATTTGCTGAGCTTTATTATGAGTACCAGTTTCGAGATCAATACTCTTTAAGCTCTCATTCGCGGCCATATGAAACCCATTAGCCGGCTTCTCGTGATCATTATCATAGTCCGGTCTGAACAAAGAACCGTTATTATTAACATTTGAAACTTGACCTGGAAAAATACAAGGAATATCTGTCATAATGTTGTGATGAGTGACTTCATCGTCATCAGAATTCCGGTTTAGCTCATCTTGTAGCTCTTCTTCTTCCTTCTTCAGCTCTTGCACGTATGTAATTGCGTCCACAAGAATCGAAGCCTTGTCCAACTTCAACCATGTTACAAAAAAACACGATGAATTAATTATAGACCTGGTAAACGTGTCATTCTGGAAAACTTCAAACCTAGTTTTATTACTATCTTTGGAAAGTTGTTATTATCATACATTCATACCTTAGAAATGTTAGGAACTAAAGAACGAAGAATGTACAGTCTCTCATTAAGTTTCTTCCTTCGTTTTCGCTCTGCGACGAGGTTCTTAGCATGAGGCCCTTTAGCCGTGGCCCTCCGTTTATACTTAGGATCGTCATCATCCTCGTCGTCCACCTGGTCGCTATCTGAGACCGAGTCATTTCGGCCACCCTCAGGTTTTTGCGAACCCTTCTCATGATGAGCTGCATGAAGTAGTCTATTTTCGGAGCTGTCTGCTACTAATCCCTCGAGAAAATCGTTCCTCATGATATTATTATTGTTGGTATTTTCAGAGGCATAATTGAATTGTTGTGAGAAATTCATGGAGAAATTTGAAGGATCTTCATTGATCATCATGTTTGGGGAGAAGCTTGGAATGGTGTTTGTTGAATGACTGATTTGCCCTTGATCTACTAAGATGTTGCAATGAGTCATGACATAGTCTATCACATTTAGGTCTTCAGTCACCTTCACGTTGTAGTCCAAAAAATGTACAAACATTAAAACATTATTGTTAGTAATTAAATAAACGTGACATCTGCAGGCAAAGCTATGCACAGGTCGACCAGATTACCTGTTTTGCAGCATATAACTCTGCTAAACCTCCGGGGATTGGAATTAGAACTTTGGTACCAAGAAATTCCTGTAAGTAGATCGTAAACAACGACTTTTTTTCATGAGATCGAGTCTCATATAAAATCACATCACGTAATTTTTTTTTTTGGATTTTAGGAATGTGGCTTTCGCCTTTAGGTTTGTATATTCACGAATTATTCTTAGTCGATCGTTTCAAGTACTATAGACGATATTTGATGATGACTTACTTCTTTGACGTTCAAATCTGAGATATTCGAGAAATTTAGCCATCTAGGTTGGTTTGACATCAAGATCTCCATATTAATCCTGCGTTACAAATTAAATTACAATGGGGTAAAGTCAAATATTTAGTCGATACTTCACTTAACTGTCGCGTCACATGCATATATTATTAGACACTTCAGCACGTGTCAGATACAGATGGATAATATAAGAGTCCGAGTAACACAAGTACGTACCCGTCCAAGGGTTGAGAAGAAGGAAATTGAGAAAGTAATTCACAAGTAGATGTTCTATGATGTGGAAATACTTGATCTCTGCATGAAAACAATAACAATTCTTCACCAATTGTTCCATTATTTTCAATAATGGTGCCTTCACTCCTTGAACAACAACAATCCATGAACTCCAAGAACCTGTAACTAAAACCAAAAGACTAATAAATAAATAAATAAATAAATAAATAAAATCGTCAGCATTAAAATCGTCTTTGTACCTCTCGTTACACCACTGTATTGCTACATACTTCTGAAATAAATAAAGCCCGACAAGGCGATAAATGACAAAAACTAACATGGGTAGTATGACAACGGTACAAAAAAGTAAAATGAAGTTTTACGAGATTCTAATTAATTAATTATAATGAAAATTAATGGAGTATGAGAAAATATATACGTACCTTTGATCTTCACTTAATTTCCAAAGAATACAATAATCCCAATTGTTTGGACCAACCAATTGCCTTAATCTCTCAATAGGGGTTGACATAATATAATTTGTTGTGATTAATATTAATTCCTTCAACAAATTAAATTAAACAAACTTTTATTAGCTTTACTTAATTTTATATTAATGTTATTCGTGTCATAAAAAATCAAATACGAAATCATACCAAAATATTATATACTACAAAAATATGAAACTTTTCTATATAATATCCATCCCTGGTAAAACAGTCGGTATTTAATTTATTTTTTTTGAAATACGAAGAACATTTTTAGCCTTATTTGTACTAAAAATTAATTAAAATGACGTAAAAATAAAGGTACATAAAGGAGAGGGACGTAGTTTAATACCTTGAATTATTATATTTTCTATTAAACCACTTTACATGCAAAAAAAATAATTTCCATGCAAAATAATTTAGTGTTATTCTACTAATATCGTCATTCGTATCTTCCTCGAATATTATATAGTTTTTGGACGATATAATTAAGTATATTAATGTATATAATATATATATATAAATGACGATGATGTAAGTAAAAATATTTACGTATATATATGTATAGGAATTGAATAAATAGGGATTTAATTTTAATTCTGTTGAGTTGGTAGGTGAAGTGCAGTGGTGGTGTGAAATTAGTAAGGGTACAATTTGCATGAGTTCTTCCATTTCTTCCGTTTATTATAGAATCTTTGTTAACTCATAATAATAAGAATCGTAAATCACAAACGGAAACCCATTAGAAAAATCGATGTTACTAACTTTTGATACGAGTACATTTTAGATTTGATAAAAGCATCGTCAGATAGTTTCAAAATAAAATTTGAACTACCGAAGATGTCCTGGCCCAATGATTTAAGACTAAACTACCGAAGATATCTTGCCAGTTAAGACTATGTGCTCTGAGACATTAGGTCTCAGATTCGAATCTCCCTCCCCCCATATTATAATGGGACTAAGTACGCTCTCAAAGTGAGCTTAGAGACAATAGTTGACCGTACCCCTAGGGGCGTGTGTACGATGAAAAAAAACTAGTTAACATAAACTGTACTGAAAAAAAGAAAGGAGACGAAAATCTGTATTATGAGCTAAGCCTATCCGACCGGGTACAGTAGAAAGTCATGTACTCATATCGCGCAACACTCTATACTGAAAACGGAAACATTTAACTGTGCACGACGGTGTCATCAACTGTCTGAACAGGGATGACAGGGATAGAATCCCACCATTCCTTCAACCTGCGATTTCCCTTGTCGTTTGCCATCAAATTCCGTCCAACTTTAGATGTCGCTGTCATGAGATACAACGTTGAACCTATCACTATGTACTTAAATGGAACCGCGGCAAGGATAACTGCTATTCCAACCATCAGCATCATAATCGTCTTTGATTGCTGCAACAAGCACAACGAATTGTCAGTCACATGGACATCAACCATCGTCTTTGTTTGTGTTGTAGAAATCTCTGTTATGTACCTTGGGGGCTCGATAGAGTAATATGGAGTAGATCTTCAGCACAGCAATGTTGACCTGCTGCACGAGTTCATGAGCCGTTTTCAGCCCTTGCTGTGCGGACACAATGCTTTCCATTGTCGTCTGGTCTGACCCAGTACACACCACCACCTTATCAAATCTTTCTCCGATCCTATGACGCCTTATTTTTTCCATCATATATGTTGCCCATAACAACACAACCGCAAATGCCTTCCCGATCCACTCCCTGAAATCAATCACTCATGCTGCTCGGAAAGCAAATCCCAAAGGAGTACTACTAAAAACGCAATGATAAGACGATGAATTATGAATATTAAAGATAGAATTTACTTGTAAGCTATCAACAGAATCGCAGATACAAAATTGACGGTGACAGCTGGTCTTTTCCAATTCACTACTTCTAGAAACCAATCCCAGAAGCTCCTCACTGGTTTCAGAAGTTCCTGAGTTGTTCGCGAATCAGTTAGTATCACTATTCATAGTAGTTCAAACAGAGTAAAGCATACGACTGGCTTACCATGAGTACAATCGCGCTGTCGACAACACCTTCTCCTTTCAAACTTTCAGTAGTAGCTTTCGCAGACTCAATTTCCTTCGCTTCTTCCCTCACCTCAGTAACTGCACTGTCCAAAGTAGCGAGACTCTCATCTTGAGCACTTGTGAGAGAGCTTTCATTAGTCACATCCGGGTTTACCTGTTCATCGGTATCATGTTCTATTATCTCATGAGGCATGTTAAGATTTCTTAAGATTGAACTTGCGCTACTTGGTTCTGCACTATCAATCAGTTTGAGAGTTTCGGCAAGCTCTTCAATGATGTAGTCTCCCTTCGGTAGCTCATCAAATAAAGTGAAGATCAAGAAACTTCTGGGCAACGGAGGTGCCATTCTAAGCATCTCTCTCGCAGCGTGGAGCCTTACAATGCCTAATATTGTCCTAGCGTGCGTCTCCCATATTTGGGTCGGCTTAAGCTGATAGTGCTTCATTAAGAACTGGTGGAGCAAGATTATTTCTCTTGTCAACGCAAGCCAGTGATCTCGCCTTGTCGAACTTGTTGCTTCCGGAAACTCTAGAACTATGCCCTCTGTCCTGTAAAACAGGAAACTCTGTTCAAACTTTAATTTCTAGATATGACAACAAGTCTGTCAGGCCGTTTATGAAGCGAGTTATATATCGAAGGCTTGTGGTCTTACACTTCCATGGATTCATATATCACAGCTTTGTCAAAGAGTGCAGCGCCCCACGGACCTGTAGCAACTGGTTTCACACTCTGCTCCAGGTTCTTAGACAGGTCGATTTTTAGAGCATCGTCATATGTTATTGAACCCGATGCCTCAAAGTAGAGCGCATAGTTGGTGAGCGTCAGCCTACCTAGTTTGGTTTTCCAGAGACACCATTATATTTGGTTAGTCACTAATAACATGATTAATGACAGTTAACAACAATAATTCCCGATTAGTCCAACGCCAGGAAAAACCAAACCTGGCCAGCTTGTTCCACCAATATGGCGCACCACTCGTTGACTTGTTGCAGTTCCCTCAACGTGTAATATAAATTCATCATCTGCAAATTTAACTCCCTTTGGTTTGTCTTGCTTTTGAAGATGCTGCATGCACCTAGCACACGTTTCGAAGGATACAAAGGGGAAAAAATTAATATCACGCGAGTATATGTGACTGTAGACGCGAAAAGAAACATGCATTTAGTCTCACTTGGCGATTTCTTTGAGGAATCTGTCGTAAGCTGGATAATGCAGGAGGTTTGCGGTAGAAGCCGTGAGAGTTTCAAAGGTGAATCTGCCATTTGCGACATCTCCGGACAACGGAAGCAACGACGCAAACCATACAAATGCATCTTCCTGGACTCCTGGCCCATGATCAACCTATAGCAACACAATGCTATTACTTCATACGCGACGCAACAAACCGAGAATCCTACATTTTTCAAAGGTGGAAGACAAAAAAAGCAATCCTACACGACACGACAGCGTGAAGAGAAAAATACACTAACTAACAAGAAGCATAATAAGGCTAGCCTAACCAAACTTCAGGCACTTGACCTATTCCATATTGGGACGTCTCAATGAATTGTTTGCCTTTCTATTTTAGGAATGCACTTTTTATATGTAATTTGACACTCCACGTGAATTTGGCTCCACATGTCACTCATCATTGGACCTGGTCTCTTTCTCACTGTGCCAAAAGTAAGGGCAAATAATTCATTAGAACGGAGGGAGTAATAAATAAAGTACTCACAAGGAGTGGCATGACATCTGAATAGAACAATGAGACGTCTTCATTCGCATTCTCGGGAGACGGCTCCTTAAGTGGTGATTTCTTATCTTCTTTCTCTTTACCTAAGCATTCCTGTAAGACAGAGTCACCGACAGGCGCAGGCGTGCTGTACTTCAGTTTTCAAAACCGACAGACTCCAAAATAAGATACAAAATGCTGTATATGTGGTAGGTTTTTGTAGGCTATCAATGTTACTTCAACATTATATCATGTGAAATCGATCACCTTGAACATAAGCTAGTGTAGGGTTTCAGTACTTAATTAGAGTCGAACTTCAACATTTTCAGCGCATTTTGTCTGTCCTCACTCATGAGCGTCCTGAAACTTTCCAGGAGGTCTATGACCCATCCTTACACTACTCTCACCCTAAGTACGCTTAACTGTGAAATTCTTTCGCATGAATGACCAGAAAAGAAAGTATAAGAATACGTACAGCGTAAGATTGTTGATCAGCGAGAGTAGGCATCTGCCAAGCGAGCATGATATCGAAAGTGAAGCGGCTAAAAGATGTATCACTAATAGACTCATGTTTTCCACAATAAGGGCCATGTCTTAAAGCCTTTGAGCAGCTGAACTCTACCAGTTTTCTGGAATAATCACCGAGCTCAGGCTTCCATGCCGCATTAAATTCATCCACCAACACCTCAACATTAGTGTCTAACTTCCTGATTAAAACGAGACACACAACAAAAGGAAAAAATCGATTACACATTGATATAACATTTGAGAGGTCTCACGATAAAATTATATGAAAATCGTTAAAAAAGAGAGGGAGGGTGCGTACTGGGTGCATCGGTTGAGAACGTGATTGGCGACAGTTGAGAGATGCTTCAAGTTCACTGAATTCATGGATTTTTACCTGAAGAAGATGAAGAAGAGAAGAAGAGATAGTTGGGTGGGAATTGAACTGAATTGAATTGAATTAATATGATGAGAAATGTGGAAGAAGTTAGTTACGTAAGGGACGGTGATCTGGGATTTTGGGGGAATGGAACCAAATGACACATACATACACTTGCATGCCATGCAAACCCCCCCGCCCACACTCACACTCTACGCTACAAGTTTGATTATCTTTACGAGTAGGTCAAGAATATCAGATTTTTATAATTTTTGTTAACGTAAAATGAAAGATATTGATGATACAAAACGCGCATCAACAAATATACAAAAGAGAAATGTGTAGTTTGGATTTGAACGGAGCAAATATTATATTGTCGCTTCATCCTTTAATTCCTCACTGTCTTCAATTGGGCCTTCTCCTCTGATCCAGTGATCTGCTACTCTGCCTCTAGTTACCACCAATCACATGTTGCCAACGCTTTTATCAAACAACGGTCATTCTGACACCGTATTACCGTAACTCCTCGTGGAACATGCTAAGACATAATATAGGGTTGTGAGTAAATCGAAGTATTCGATCTGATTCGTAAACCTCAGCTAAAAAAAACTCGATTTATCATAGTTTGATATTCGAACCAAATCAAGCTAAATATTCGACTCGATTCGTTACGACTCATTGCTTATCCAATTTTTCCGGTACATTTAAATTTACGGTCCATTTCAAAAATTTACTCTGAAATTTTTCTTAAAAAGTTAGTATTCACGAGCGATTTTACTTAAATCCACAGCCCAGTTCAAAGTTATGAAACATTGAAACCTAAGTTCTTTCACCTCGCCACCTTAGTCGATATTCAGATTTTAGATCTCACCTCGCTATCTATGCAGTTCATTAGCAATGAGACAGTCGATCTTTTGGTCGAGCAATGCTAGACTCTCCGAATAATTCCTTAATTGAACAGTTGATGAACTCGCAGCACGACCGAATTCAGTAATCAGCCTTGTGTTTGAATCATAGGACACCAATTCTCCATCACTTTTATTCTTGAAGAACCCGATTAATTCCTCGTTCTCTCCCAAGTATGTGATCGGCCCTCCATGGTAAATGCCTTGCAACCTTTCAACCTGCACGATTCTGCACCACGAACTCGACACATTATAATCTTGTTTCACCCAAATTCGACAAAACATCGAACGACTCCCGTCCAAATTGTATATATCATTGTATTGAGACACCGATAACTTTCCTTGGTATATAAATATACCGAAAAAAGGTAAATCTTTGTTTACGATGATTTCTTCAGGTAATTTCGTATTGGTAAACGTTTCTTCCGCGACATCAAACAGAATGATCGATTCAGCTAGCGAACCGAAGCATCCATCTTCACTAGTAAGCCAATGGATATTTCCATGATGAAAACATTGTGAAATGGTAATATTATCAAGAGAAATCGAAATATTTTTAGTACTAATAATCCTCCATGTTCGTTGTTGAACAGAATAAACCTCGACCAACGGCATCATCATCATCATCAAATCCGAATAATAACTAATTTTGACTACCCGATGATCGTTCCTTCGACAATCATAGCCGAACCCTAACACGGAACGTTTAGCCGTAAATGATGAATCAGGAAGTTTAACAAAATTCTGAATTACGGGATTCAATATAAAATTATGGTCTCCCGAGCTTGGAAAACTAGAGCCAGAGATACACAACAAACCATTGACGGATCCGACGAGAAAAAACCAGAACAACTTATTATCGGCATGGAAAGGGAAAATCGAGGTGTGAAGTCGATTATCTTGTTTAAACTGAGTCGAATCCCGATACAGAATACACTCCTCGTATTTTCCTGTTTCGAGACGCTTGACGTCTTTGCATAGAAGTAAGGAATTGGCATCGTTACGAGTGTAATGGTTAAAGGTGTGCAGTCATAAAAGACGGGGAGACGACAAGGGAACGCCATGATTTGGAAACGCAACGACATTTGCCTAAGGTTTTTACGGGTAGGTTTTTGAGGATTTCGAACCATATGTCTTCGGAAAAACAAGGATTTACGTCTGACATTATTCTTAAGTGAATGAAGATCGAATGAATATCTGTATTTGGTAGATAGTGAAATGAAAGAGTATTATGTAATCCGTATTTATTATGTACGTTTTCCATATTTCTAGTCTGTCGATTTCTCTCCCCATGCTGGTTTTTCAAATTCTTTGAAGTATTTAACGAGCTAGTCAGCCTAGTCTCATTAAAAACCTCCTACGATGTGAGACAAAGATCTACGAGTAGTCTTAACACTTACTCCCTCCCATTCTTTGAAAAAGTACACTTTGAATATACCTATCGTAGGTTAATTAAAGTCCCTTGTAAAACTGTCTCATATTAAAATGCAGTACGTAAAACCGTGTAGACGTGTAGTACCATCCCTCAAGAGTCAAGACATATGGTTTGAAATCCTTAAATATCTTCCTGTAAAATCCTTAGGCAAATGTAGTTGCCTTTGCAAATCGTGAGTCTTGTGAGTGGACGACTCTTCCCGTCTCGAGTGTGGTTCAGGCCCTGTTATGTAATTTCACATGGTATCAGAGCCCACGGTTAAATAAACTGGATCTTGAATTAAACTGGGTCATTTGCCGTTGGGAGATGCTATTGCGCTCCCAGTCAGGTTTATAAGTTGGCTCACATGTGAGGAAGAGTATTGAGAATTGACTCCTAAAGCCCAAGTAATTACATGTATCAAAAAGATTTTGTGAAAGAATACATGACTCATTAAATTATACTTATTATCATTAGTTTTTTTGGGAAAATATTATCATTAGTTATATACTCGTATTATATTGCATAATCTATCGAAGATGTCTTAGCCGAGTGGCTAGGTGCTTTGAGACAATAGGTCCCAGGTTCGAATCCCCCTCCCCTATGTTATAATGCGACTAAGTGCGATCTTCTTTGAACCAAAAAAAAAAAATAATAATAATAATAATATTGCATAATCTTGCATTAGTTTCCTAATAGCTATCTAATACGGAGTACTAGGGAATCTAGGGTGAATCTTGAGTCTTGGCGCTTATATGTAGCCTATTGGGGGCTCAATTAAAGTCTTGAGTAAAACCGTCTCATAAAATATGTCGCACCTAAAACCATGTAGTACCATCCCTCAAGACATATGGTTCGAAATTTTGAAGGAGCTTCCTGTAAAAGCCTTAGGCAAATGTCGCTGCGTTTGCAAATCGTGGCGTTCCCTCGTCGTTTCCCCTTCTTTTATGGCTGCACACCTTAAACACTACACTCGAAACGAAGCCAATTCCGTAATTCTATACAAACAGATGTCCACGAGTTTAGTAACCGATGAATATGTTATGTTTCGCGATATAGTTCAGTTAAAACTAGGAAATCGACTTCACACCTCCGTTTGCCCTCTTGCCCTACAACGTTATTGCGGTTGGCCTTGCTCTTTCTTTAACGGGTCCGTTAACGGTTTATTGTGTGTCTCTGATTTCAATATCGGTACCCTCGAGGGTCATATCATGTTATGGAATCCCGTAATTCAGAAATCCATTAAACTTCCCAACTCGACGTGCACGAAAGAAGACTTTGTGGTGGGATTCGGGTGTGATTATCAAAGGAACGATCACCGGGTGGTCAAAATTAGTGATGGACCGTTGGTAGAGGTTTATTCGGTTCAGGGACGCGCATGGAAGACAATTAGTGCTAAATATTTGGTCGATAACTCAATCAATAGGCCTAACATGGTATTTACTCATTGTTTTTACAATGGAGTGATTCATTGGATTATTCATAGTCGTGACCCGAAAATCTATTCTTGCCTTGACGGATACTTGCTTTTGTTTGATGTCGCCAAAGAAGAGTTTTCAAGGATGGAAATCCCGTTAGAACCTACAGAGTATAAAAAGCGTTACTCCGGTATGTTCGTGTACAAAGACATGTTATCGTTGTCACACTGCGAGTACACCAGCTGGCAGAAGACCGTTTCACCTCGTTGTCAAATATGGGTGAAACGAGACTACAATGTCGAGAGTTCGTGGTGCAAAATCTTGTGCGTTCAATTGGTACCTGGTTTTTACCACGAGGGTCCGGTTCAGTACTTGGGAGAGGACGAAGATTTAATCGGGTTTGCGAGCTATGCTAGTGAAGAATTGGTGTGCTATGATCCTAAGAGTCATGAGATCACAGAACTTAGTCTTCCTGCAAGCCAATCTACCAAATTCAGTACTTACTCCGAGAGTCTTGTGTTGCTCGATCATAAAACAGACGATCCCACCGCCTAAAACCATATTTTTCGTACTCGCAGTCAGATTGAGCCGTTTCAGAGGTTGAACAGGGTTTAGTTTTATTTTCGTCCGAATTTTGCACAATGAGTCAGGGTCGCGTCACAAGGCGTCGACGCACCTCGTTATGCTGGTTCATTGGACTCTAAATTGTACGTACTCTATTGATGAAAGACGTATTATCACTCTATGAATGATAGCTCAAATTTGATTTCTTGCATTATCTGATTTCAAAGTCTTCTTCTTTACCGACTAAGAAATGGTACAAAATCTTGAAAGAGACAGCCTCTCAATAACTTATTGAGAAACCACCCTTCAGTATCACTTTATGTCCTATTCGTATCTTTAAATGATAGTTTTGTTTTGTACCGTTTTATATAACAAGCATATCCTATATTATACTTTGTACGGAGTAATATTTTTAGTTTGTTAAGTTTCCTCAACTTTTTTTTTAAAAACGTAAGTTGTATTAAAACCCATTATTTTCATTACTCCGTATAAGATGTCTCTCAAAATAATTACTCCGTATAATTTCATATGGTACTTATTTTTATACTGTAATAAATATAACCATTTTATTGAAAATTGTGACCATTTTTATTGATATTGTTTGATTTGTCTTTACGAGTACACTAAGAATATCGAATTTTTATAATTTTTGTTAATGTAAAATGAAAGATATCGTTAAGGTAAAACGCGTCTCGATAAATGTGTCAAAATGAATAGCAGCGACAAGTGGAGTTGAATGGAGCGAGTACTCTTTTATATCAAACGTAATTATTTTATTTTTATTTTGTTATCATTTTTTTTTTTGGTGACCAAGTAAACTTTAGTAAACCCACTCTAATTAATAAAAATGGAAACCACAACAAACTTACATGTAGTAAAACGAAGTGCTTTGTTAACTACCTTTAACTAACTTTCCCGCTCATCTTTCCTGTTCTACCTTTCTTAAACCCCCTGTTTCTTTCTTCCTCTTCTTCTCTATCCTCTACCACATTTTCTTGTGGGTTTATGTTTTATTTTTGATGCAATTAAACCCTTTTTTTTCATGAAAAACTTACTTATGATTGTTATCCCGTAATTGGTTTATCATGATTTTCTTGATGGATTCTTTTGTCATTGTGTTTTTACATAATTTGTGTCGTGTTGAAGGTTCTTGTTACGATTAATAATATGTTTCTTGCTGGAAATTAAATCTTTTTCAATGGGTTTCATTTATGAATGAATTATGATGGGTTTTTGCATTCATTTGGACGTAATGCTAATAATTCAGTGGACATATTATGTCGATATTCATAATCAAAACTAAAATCGCGGAATTTATAACATTTTGTGCGGAATTTTCAATATATTTTTGGTTTAAAATGAAATATTGAAGAATGGGCTATCAAGTATTCGATACAGTTAGTTGTCACTTGAATAAAGAATAAAGAATGTAACATAGCCAGGGGATTTTAGCCCAAGTAGATTTTCGGTTAATTTTAATTCATGTATGTTTCGTAGCATAGTTTGTGTCTTGTGTTCGAAACTCATTGTACGATTGACAAAAAAACATAGCTTTGCGACTAAACCGCCAACTTAAACGCGATGGGCTCAGCATAGTGCAGCAGATCGTTGTACAGACTGCAGGGCAGGGTGATACACTGATACTGCCGCGAATTAGTTATGCTAAGCTACACGCAGCTCAGTAAGACAGTAACACATTTTTATAGACACCCGACTACTGCACGCGTGCTGATTGCAGGTTGCAGGCTCCCCAGATAAATAAACTAACTAGGAATCTAGGATCCGACTCATCTGAGTACATGCTAACTTGCGATTAATTTCCTGATATGTTACGGGATGCTTTTGTCGTTGTGTTGTTACATGCAGGACTGAATCGGGTACATTGTCTCTGGAAGATTACATCAGAATGGAGCAAATCGAAGATGAGATCATACTTGGACAACCACGAACTGACCCTGCACCTCCACCTTTCCCGCAGCAGCTTGATGATCCACAGCAGCTCTTTGATCACATGTGGAATCTGGTATGGACTCAATACAGTAATACATTGATATCTTTCCTGTAATTACTGCATTGTCAGTTTGATTTTACGTCTTCTATTGCAGTCAAAAGACATAGTAATAATGGAAATCAAGAAGATCGATCAGAGTGACGACAGTATCGTGACATGTACCTACCGACCACTGAGGGAGTCCAAAGAGTTAACGGACACGTATTCTCCCTACCTAGCGGTATGTCTAAAACTGATCCACTGTTTCATTTTACTTACTTTGGATGTTCATGTAATTCAGTCACTTGTGTTGCAGGCAGCAACAGTCTCGATTGACTTCCGAGTTCCCGCTGATTATCCCTCTTCTTCTCCAACGGTCTTAGCCACGGCTTTGGGTGGACACACGTAAGTACGGAGTAATCTCTTTTTAATAAAATAAAAATAATAATAGTAACCCAATTTAGGGTATTCACTGCTACTACCTATGCTGTCAATTTTCAGTGAACTAGCCCAATATTTTCTGGGAGAGGCGAGACGCATCTTCGACAGTCAAGTAATGAGTATAAGTGATCCTTTGAGGGTAGGTAATTTGGCTCGAGCATGGAGGGACAGTGCACGGGAAGCGTACATGGAGTATTCAACCAAAAGGCTTGGAGCAGATAACTTCATTTCTCAACTGGAAACTGGCAGCTGGGAGCCTGTGAATCAATAAACACCGTACCCTGAATGCGAGCTTTGCAAAATACTCGTACATGCTACCGTACATAATCTTGTGGTAATTGGTTGCGACTTCTGATCTACTCCCTAGAGGACTGTAAATCTTAGACTAGCTTTTTGTCGGCGTGATGATTCATCGAACAACATCATCTACCTTGCCTACATAGGCGACTTAGGCGTAGTGCAAACCTCATGGAATAAAGTACATTCGGCAAGTTTATACTTTCAGCAACTCTGTATTCGGTTTTCTGATACGTCAATAGCGTCACGCTGTTTTTCTGATGTTCCAATCGGAAATTACAGAGTTCTAATTGAAGTACAGGCTATAGAATTTCAAAATCGTTATGATAGACCTGATATTCTATCTAAACTATAATGGCTAACATAGAAGTAACTGCTGCTTACCAATGTTGATAAATCCATAGTAGATAGTTTAATGACCCAATCAATATTGTAATCTTAATTATGCGATTATTACCGAATCTAAATCTAAACTCTGTATATATGAATAGGAAATTAATTGAGTCAGATAATATGATACCATGTCGCCCTCAAACGAGGGTCACGATTCATGAATATTCTAAATAAATACCGATATGACTCAACCCGTTCTGAACTTTTGATGTGACCCAAACCAACTCAACTGATTGTCGCCTCTAATTACAGGCATTAAACCCCATATTTTATCCAACCCAGAACCAGCGGTGGAAGTAGGTCCAAGATCCGACCCAAACCCGAATGGGTTGGGTTCGTATCTATATATATTAGAAATGATGATGTAGAAAGAAAAAAACAGTACTCCGTATTACTCAAGTATTTCCCACAACGTATGTGCAGTCAAGTGTATTGCATGATTTTTCTCCCTGAAACAAGAAATTCCTTGATCTAAGAGGCCACACTTTCAGAAACAAGGTCATATGTGGAGAAATAAACAATTGAAAAAAAAAAATGTTCTATGAAACTACTCAACTCTCGGTCTACATTTAGTAAGCGGCGACAGAACAAAATCAGTGGCTCGAATCAAACTCGGCCATAACCGAATGACTTGCTGAACAATTTGCGAATGTAGACCACTTGAAGTCCACTAGCCAGTATCAGCATCCCATACTCAGCCAGCGTATAAAACAGGACACGCTTCCTTGTACTCTCGTTTGCTGCACAACGTAGACATAAACATTTTATCAGCTCTCTGCCTTTTCTCCAGATATAGGACTTGTTCCGAATATTATCATGCTCAAAACAAAAAAGGGCACTACATATATAAAATGCTGTTCGATTCAATGACTTCAGGATTGCAAGAAGAGAAACAAATTAGCTTAAATGAACCGCGTACAAAATGGTTTACGGTTTGGTTTACATGTGATAAGATACAAGAATTTTGAATCATCTACTCAACTACTTACGCGCATGTAAAGTTTTAGGCAATTGTTAAAATGACATTAAAGAGAAGCAACGATTGTTCTAAAAATCATGTCAAAACACATACTCTACAGGCAAAACAGCAAAAGCAAGGATATTTAACATTTGCTACAGTAAATAACTGATGCTACAATGAAGCAGAACTTACTATAACGATGCCGAGTATCACGTGCTTTCAAGTATTTTTGTTCTGATGTTACTGATTCCAGTGCTTCTCTTAGCTCGGCGATTTTAACATTGATTGGGTCCAAGTGCTCTGCATTGCAACATAACAGTAAATGTCAAAGCAAGCAAATGGTTTCAAAGTTTATGAACAGTTACGAATATATCGTGTTCCTATGAAAGGAACAGCCTATAATTCATGAAGTTAGGCTCTGACCATCTTTTGCAAGATCATGCTCGTTCGGAATGTGGCCAACATGAATGTGGAAAGAGACCGTCTCTGGTGTTGATTGAGAGTTGTGGAAGCAGAATTTATACATTCCGCTTGTAGGAGCTTTAAATTCGAATTTCTCTCCAGATGTTCCTTTTAGAGAGTGAACAACATTACCAGCCGGAGATGTAGCCTGAAACCACAAATCCACATCAGCAATATCTTAAGATCATTAAAACCCAAGAAACACATAAAGTGATGACTACTTCAATATAAAGTATCAACAAAAACACGTGAGCATGCAGGTAACAAGCATAACATCATCGATCCATCACACGGGCCACTTTCACCCTCACCTTCCTGCATCCGACAAGAGCCACAACTACAATGAGAAATCGACAAAGTGCACCTGAAACGCCATTACACCTCCAAAACACCAACATCTTCACCACTCTTGCTACCACATTGAAACATCCAACATGAAAAAGAAGCAAAAACCCATAAATAATAACGCCTCAAGCTCACAGTTTTGGCATCATCAGTCATCACAACAACCTCATGTACAATTACATCAAGCATGCAACACCACCAAATGGACCTTATTCACACTGTGATACAAAGAACTCGACTTCATCATCCTCATTCCACTAACAAAGAAATCCAAGGAAACTCGCCCACCATCTCCCCCGTCTCCCCCTTACTCCAACAGCCCATTACCCGAGCCACGTGTATCTCAGTATCTCACTTTCCTCTCTCGTTCGTCACCTCCCCTACTCATCAGTGCATGTTACCAACTCTTGCCGACTAAATTATGGGATCGAATCTATGTGTACGATATGAATTCAACACCGTAAAGCTGGAATTCAATTCCAATCTCTCATACAATTGTAAGCCAATTGCCGTTGCGCTAAACTAACAAGCTCAACTTCTACAATTGAACTGCATTACTAGTTTTCGAGCTCGAAAATCCAGAAAGAGGCAAACAACAAGCAATATCTATCTAATCAATTAATAAAATTGACCTGAATTATTTAATATTCACAGGAATCATGTTAATCAAATAAACTCCAATTATCCTAACCCTAAAACATTGATATAAGGTCATATAACCAATCAAAACTCAAATCGGTGGAAAAAAACCCTAATTGAAAGCAAAAGCATACCGTGAAATCAATCCCAGGATGATCGGAGCCCCAAAAAACATCATGATCAACAACGACAAAGTTACCGGAAACCGAGTCGCCTTCGTAAATCACATATTCATAGACGCATTCAAGCTCGTTGACGGTGACGGAGAGAGCAGTAAGCTTTGAGACATAGCAGCATAATAAAATCCCCAAAATCGCGATAAATTGTGGTGTTCGATTTCTCTCTCTTGATTCCGCCATTATTTTCGGTGATCGAAGCTTTGTTTTCGGAGGAAAAATTCGAGCTATATGTTCAAGTACGAGTATCTAGCAAAACGTGACGTGGCTTCATTTGATTGGATTTAACACGTATTGTAGGATTATTTGTAGGTGAGTTTATACTAATTACCCTTTTATGTTTCTCATTTTTCAAATTACCCAAAAAATGTTTCCGTTAAAATTATCCCCGTAAAGTTGTTAAAAAATTAGATTTTACCCCAGGCGTCCTTCTCTCCTCTTTTCGGTGATTTACGCAATTTTTCTTCCCATTTTGCCCCTCCCCTTACTAACACACTCTCTCCACTCCTGAACTCCCTTTCACTCACTCAAACACACTCAACCCTACGAAAACCGCCAAATTCCCCCAATGATGCGAGTTCATTTTGCAGCGTTATTTTGATCAGTCCATATCTCGAGTTATACTTGGAGTTTCGTAGTCATTCAAAATGGAGGAGATAGATTTCGAGCTTATCTTTCCAATGACTATTCATGAAGGCTCATTGAACAAGTATTGACAAAGTTATGGTCCGAACAAGACAGTTGTGCATGGGAATTTCTGATGCGAGTTCATTTTTGCAGCATTGTTTTGATCAGTCCATATCTCGAGTTATACTTGGAATTTCGTAGTCATTCAAAATGGAGGAGATAGATTTCGAGCTTATCTTTCCAATGACTATTCATGAAGGCTCATTGAACAAGTAGTGACAAAGTTATGGTCCGAACAAGTCAGTTGTGCATGGGAAAGCACCGGGGTTAAAGAGGACGTTTGAAGCTGGTTGTGCACGTCCAAATGGTTCCTTATTAAGCTTTGTTATTAGCTCCTAGTTTACATAGCTTTGTTATTAGCTCCTAGTTTACATAGCTTTGTTATTAGCTCCTAGTTTACATAGCTTTGTTATTAGCTCCTAGTTCACATAGATGTAGCTTTGTTTTTGTCACCATGTAGCTTCGTTATTGTCACCCTAACCAGCCGGTTTAAGGGTCTTGTTGTAGGCTATATATAGCCATCTATTTGAATGAATAAGACATCCAATATTGAAATCAAAAACCTGAGTAAAGCTAAGCTTTCTTTTACGTCCTTGATGCTTACAAGACAAAGTCTAGAGTTAGTCGCGTTACAAGCTCTAAACTCGCTACTTCAATCGCGTTGTTTGATCTAGCATCCACTTTGTTGAAGTATAGGTCTACTTCACCTAGCATATTATCCTTGGTTACGGTTTATTCATCCTCAAACTAACCTTTTCAATCTGTTTTGGTTACTTTGTTTACATTCCATTTCAGTATACTAATCATTCTTCACATTCTTGTTCAAAGTTCATATCAACTCACATCACTCAATTTCCCCCAAAATCAAGAACTCTAACCCTAATTCCCAAAATCGACGCAAAATCGAGCACGACGACCCATTTGCAGTCAATTGATCCATTTCTTAAGGTAATTTATCTTCCTTCCTCTTGCCATTTTCGACTCTTCTCTTCGCGGTTAGGGTTTTTGAATCGTAATTTATCTCAAATTTCTGGTTTCATTAAAAATCATTTATGGGTACATTTAGGGTTTAGGATTGTTGTTTTCAATAGAAGTACGTGATTCGAATTTCTGGGTTCACTAAAATCATTCCCAATTTCTGGGTTTATATTTAGGATTTAGGGTTGTTGTTTTCAATGGTAGTGATTCGAACTGTATGTAAATGTCGTTGTTTCTGGGTTGTGTTAATGTCATTGTTTCTGGGTTCTTCGAGATAGTGACTTCTGTAAATTGCAGCCATGTCCGTCCATAGCGGGATGTAGTCATCAGCTGGGCCCGAAAGATGTCACTGCGGCAATGAATGTGCAAAATAAATCCAACTGAAATAGTTTTCAATTGAACCACGACATAAACACAGGTGCCCCCAAACAATAAACAGTAGTGTTCAATTTAATTTCGAACACTAAACCTTAATCGGAATTTGCAAAATTGCGAAGAGAAGAGTCGAAAATGGGAAGAGGAAGGAAGAGAAATTACCTTAAGAAATGGATCGATTGTCTGCAAATTGGTCGTCGTGCTCGATTTTGGGTCGATTTTGGGAATTAGGGTTAGGGTACTTGAAATTAGGGGAATTTAGGGGTTTTGGTAGGGTTGAGTGTGTTTGAGTGAGTGAAAGAGTGTTAAGGAGAGGAGAGAGTGTGTTAGTAAAGGGAGGGGCAAAACGAGAAGAAAAATCGCATAACTCACCGGAAAGAGGAGAGGACGACTGGGGGTAAAATCTAATTTTTTTACAACTTTACGGGGGTAATTTTAACGGAAACTTTTTTTTGGGTAATTTGAAAAATGGGAAACCTAAAGGGGTAATTAGTGATAAACTCTTTGTAGGTGAACCAGGGATCCGACTTTTCCTGGGTTTGGGAGCTTTGGTCCGCATCTTGTTAACTCCACGAAATCCTCCGACCCGTTTTTAAGATCCGTAAATAATGAAATTGATATATTACTAATGTTTTACTGAGATTTGTTATTTGAAAAAAAATAGAATCAATCAATATCAATATGTATTTGAGAAATTATGGAGTGTAAAAAAATCACAACGATAAATAAATGATTTAGCAATGAAACACAATAAAAATAAATAGGAATAAAATTAATTTCATAACTTTATGTGATAAAAAAATTGTGATAATTTGAACGAAAATTAATTTTTCTAATTTCAAATAATTTTGTTTTATTTCCTTAAAAAATTGGTTTATGTTACCTTTTTTTTTTTTCTTTAAATAATTTTGATAGATCGTGACATACAACACCAAAAAATCATAAAATGAGAATATACTATACAAAGAAAAAATTTAAAAAATATCAATAGTTTCGTGGTAATCTTCTACGAGGACTAGCTAAGGTCTTAGACCATACTATCATGTTGAATGTTATCTCTAAGGTGACGGATTGATAAAAAAATGTCATTAGTCAAATTGGTAAAAAAAAAAGTGGCACATAAATGACGGATTGGTAAAAAAGTGTCACCAATGTCAAATAGGTAAAAAAAGTGGCACAAAAGTGATTAATCTGTTTCTTACTCGTTTCGACCCTTCAAATTAAATGTTACTGCAGTATTCATTATTAAAACTTTTTCATTTATGATGTTTTCTTTAAAGATGGATGACATTAAGAATCAAACCGAATGTGAACTCGAAACAAAGCACCAGAGGCAGGCAAGACAAGTCCTAGACAAACTAGTCACAGTATCGGTTACTACCAATTGAGGAACTCATATTCGTAGTAGCCAGCGACCCTGCTGAGCAGCACCCTGCTGATCGAGCCAGCGACCCTGTTGATAGCTTACTAAATGATTCTCAATGGCTTGATTATCCATGTCCTACAACTGAGGTGCTTGCTGGGCTAACAGTCATGACGATTTTTCTAATGTCGGTTTGATTGTGACTTAATGTAATGTCTTTTGTAGACAAAACATGAACTACTGCGGATGAAAATTGCGAGGAGCATCATTCAACTAGAGCATTTTATGAAAGACACGAGAAAGAGGTTTGACATCCAAGTAAGATGTGTGAGTAGTGATCGTCTCAGGATCGCAAATATGGCTAAATCGTGGCAGGATAGTGCACAAGCGTCTTTTGTGGAGTATGCCGTCAACAATCTTGGATCGCATGCCTTCAGCTCTCGTTTTGACACTTGGGAGTATGTGGGTCGACATGGATAAACAACCTCATTTTGACACTCGAGAGAATGTGGATCGAGTTTGATAAACAATACTCGTACGACACCCGTATTAGCTTTTGCTTACATACGACGACTACTTTGACGCAATCACAGCCTCACAGTGCAAACTCGATAGAATACATGAGTAACATGACCCGCTTAAGGGGTTCACCGGACCAAACCCGGGTCGGACCAGATCGACAACCCCAAAAATCCAAACCCACGGAGGCACGGACCGGACTGGACCGAACCCTCTTAAGACCGGACTGGACTGAACCGTAAAATACACTAAATTTGATAGTATTTTTTTAAAGTGTGGACCGTACCAGATCGGACCGCGGACCGATCAACAATTTTATTGCGATCCGGAGACCGGACCGGTACGTGCCCCGGTCCGGACCACTTTTTGAACACCCCTAGACCCGCTTGCATTCCGACAAGGCCGACCACGACTAACTTGAAGATGAGGAAAAAGAGAAGAAAACCGAAACTAGTAAACTGTACAAGTTACAACTACGCCTCGAAGAACCCTAACTTGAAAGTATTCCGATTAAAACAACCCGTAAACCAAAACGGATCCGGCCCGACACCAAAAGTAACCAAGACTTAAATAGCTCCTTTTAATCCTTGATTAGTTGATTGCTTCTACAAGTCCTAAAGCGAAAATCCTCCCCTTCTCCAAAAATTCCGTTAACAAAAGCTTCGATCACCGGAGTTTCACCGGAAAAAATGGCGGAATCAAGAGAGAGAAATCGAATTCCTCAATTTTGCTTGATTATGGCGATTTTGATAAGCTGTTACGTCTCGAAGATCACTGCTCTCTCCGTCACTGTTAACGATCTCGAATGTGTATACGAATATGTGCTTTACGAAGGCGATAGCATTTCCGGAAACTTTGTTGTCGTTGATCACGATATTTTCTGGAGTTCTGATCACCCTGGCATTGATTTCACTGTATGTTTTCGCAGTTAATTAGGTTTTCGCAATCTTTTCAATCAATTTGAGTCTGGAATTGGATTGTTTTATTTGTTTTTGATTGAATTCCAGTCAGTTATGTGGTTTACAATCTGGCAGGAGTTTTTAATTCAAGTTTCGGTCGTGACTGGTGATTTTCGATCGAAATTTTCAACAATTTTGCAGGAAGTTTGTGTTTGATTTGAAGCTGTGTTTCTATTATGCTTCAGCTAATAGAAAATCGAGTGTTATCGAATATGAATTTGAAGTTATTGTTTGGATCAGTGATTAGAGTGGTAAACTACTTTGATCAAATTGTTCATTCGAATTTGGTTATTGTTTGGATCAGTAAGTAGAGTGATAACCTTGTTTCATCGAATTGTTCACTCGAATTTGGTTACTGCTTGCTTCATTCGATATTTGTGGTGATGATATTGAGCAACTTGGGAAATTTCGAATTATCTGGAAGATTAGTTTCGATATATCGTTCAAGTTGTTGATTTGATGGAGGATTAATGGTTAATTAGGAAGTTAGCGCCATTCTTTACCTATTAATTGACGGGGGTCATGACTAACTTCACTGTACAAATGGGCAAGTGTGTTCGTCAAATAGTAGTTGATGCGAAGTTCTTTGAGCTAGGCTGTGGTATTGGGGTTGTCGGAGAAGTTGTAAAGTTGTGATCACATATACTTTTCGCAAAATAGCCAGTCATTCGAGGTTATTCCTTGTAATTGTATAGATAGAAAGGCGAAATCTTTCTCCGAGTAGGAAATTCTCACAGTTTGATCAAGCCATGTACACTTGTACAGTGTAATATTGGCTAAAAGTCTGCTACTTTCGCTATCCAGTACACATGAAAAATATTGAGTCAATAATTTGATATTCGCTTGACACACCTGTACAGTGTTATCAAGACAGACTAGTTATAGTATTGCTTGCCTGATGTCAAAATCTTAGATTCTAGTAAACCCATCACTTTGATGATTATACATGATCTCATGATATTAGATTATTGTTTGAGATTGCGTTATAATTTGTACTGTGTTCTTTGAGGCTGGTATGTGATGAAACCCTTATGTTTTCACCTTTGGTCTCCATTAATTAAGTGGATGGTACTGTAAATTCTGTGAAGTTGTGTGCTGTAGTGAATCTTTGTTAGTAATTGGGTGACATTGCTAGCTGTGTCAAGTTTCAACTATTTGAACTGTTTTACCGATGCAGCAGGGACACTTCGTTAGTGTTTTTTTTTTGTGAAAGTTTAAAATTGTATTGTTGCATGGTGACTGACAATTAGGTTCTTTTTGAGTCAAAACCGCGTGGAGGATTCTTACTTAAAGACAAACTTCACATTTGGACTTGTACATGTTTCATATACTTGAGACCATATCTTGCACACATGGACTGACATATGGAGCAAAAATGTTTTGCTTGCACCTGCAAGCATGGGTCTTGGACTCGAGTTTCCGTTTGTTTCCCCTGTGCATATTTCTTCAAAGTTGCCAAGCAAATTTGGCATAAACATATGATCTCTGAATTTTTTGTGAAGAAGCTTCTGATTGTGGCTCAACAAAGCCCTGTATTTTTGAAAATTCATTAGAAGTTTTCATAATATTATACTCGTACATACTTTTCGAGGTTTATATATCTTAAAAGTATTTCTGATCTCTGATGCGGGTTTGTTAACACAGGCTACATCTCCTGCTGGTAATGTTGTTCACACTTTGAAAGGAACGGCCGGAGAAAAGTTTGAATTCAAAGCTCCTAGAAGTGGAATGTACAAATTCTGCTTCCACAATCCTCACTCGACACCAGAAACAGTCTCTTTTCACATCCATGTTGGCCACATTCCCAGCGAGCATAATCTTGCTAAAGATGGTCAGAACTAGCTTTATAATTTATACTCCTATATTGCAACTTTCATAGAAACATAATACTTCATCCGTACCACTTTTATTGCCCCCTTTCTTTTTTTCGGAAAATTCGAGAAATGGTTATGGAAAATGGACTATTTTCCTTATCCAAAATAGAATGGGGACAATTAATTTGGGATAGGTAAGTGGGAAAAGGGGACAATTAGTTCGAGATGGAGGGAGTATCACTGAAGTGGTCATGAACATGTAAACCCTTGCATGCTCAGTACACTATTATTACGTTGCAATGCAGAGCACTTGGACCCAATCAACGTCAAAATTGCTGAGCTAAGAGAAGCACTGGAGTCAATTACATCAGAACAAAAATACTTGAAAGCACGGGATGCTCGACATCGTCATAGTAAGTTCAGCTTCTCTCTGAAACCCAAGGATTGCATGCTTTGACTTATTGTTATTGCGATTAGCTCTTGCTGCTAATCTATACACTCCGTATCATTCTTTCGACAGCATTTGTTGTTATTGTGATTATCTACTGCTACTTTTGGATGTTCTTCATAGACTTAAACGTGTTCATGTCTGTCCTGTGCAGCCAACGAGAGCACAAGGAAACGTGTCATTTTTTATACGCTAGCCGAGTACATGTTGCTGATACTAGCTAGTGGACTTCAAGTGGTATACATCCGCAAGTTGTTCAGCAAGTCAGTCGGTTACAACCGGGTTTGATTGATCGATAAAAGTTTCGCTTTCGTAGAACAGTATTTTCTCATATCCCTTCTATTTATATCTCCACATTATCTTCCGTTACAATGTCGTCAATGTGCATTTTGTGATGCTTTAAGTATAGGAAGGAAGACGCTATCTAGTTATGACTTACGATATTATCTAGAACAAACACACAACAGAAATGCGCATGTATTGTGGAAAATGTAAAGAGGAATTTGTTCAAAATATGGTTTTTTTATAAAATAATTTGACTGTGATTTCATCACAAGTGAAGTCCTCCATTCATTTTGGATTTGTTACAAGTAGTGCATGCTGCATACACAACCGAGTAAAATGGTTTGAGTTGGGCAAACCTTAGAAAATGTAGCAGCAATTAGTCCTCCCAATAGAGCTTGAAAATTAACCTTCTGTTGTGTGTTGAAAATGGTGCTTATAGACCTTGAAGATGGACTTTGAAAATGATGAGACATTTTTTTTTTTTTTTTTTCGAACAATCGAGAGTTTAATGTCGCGTCACTCTGTTTTTCGGTTCTGTGGGTTCTCCGCATGAAGCAAAAAATTCGAATCGTAATTTTTTGTCAATTAACTCGATTTTTCTTGTTGATGGGCGGGTCTTAATGGATCATCAAAGTATTCGAGGATTGAAGATAGTTAAACATACGTTCCCTACTTTACTTGAACATGACCCAATCTAGGGTTACCGGATTCATCGGGGAAAATCGTGGATCTCGAATACGATTTCTATCGAGTTGCTTACTAAAAATACTAGAGAGAATCACGATTTGGTAAAGATATATTCATTCGTAACGTATTTGGTAACCATGACCCATTCTATAAGCAATTGGTCTACCTTACAACGGGCATATCTGTTATCACATTAAAACGAGTCAAATATACCCAACTAGCTAGGAAGAAAATGACAAAAACTTGTTCCTATACTCTAGACACATGGGTTTATCTTATCTCACATATTTGATCCGTCATAAATTTTTCCGTAACAAAGAAGAACTCGCCTTCTACCCGATGTTACTTGTGTATGTATGTATGTATAACCTTGTGATCTTGTATGTATAACTGACTGACTGAGTAAAAAGGTATGCAAAAACCTGGAGTCGAGTCTAGTCGAGTCAATTAAGCTTGCAAGAGAAGGATGAAGAATGAATGAATGTCAAATGTGTGTATGGGAATTGAGAAGGAAGTTAGGGGACATTTTACTTTCTTGACCTCCTTTTCTAAGACACGCTATCCGACTTATATATTTTCCTACAACTTTCTTTCAAACTTTCAATTGTTGCGGTCACAATCTTCAATTGAACTTCAATTAATGACTTTGCTTCATTTACCATAAATAAATGCTTGGAGTATAAGATGGCTCAAAATATAACTTATAAAAAATTATGGTAAAAAGTAACAACGCGTATTTGCATATCCCATGAGAAAACATCTAATAAAATACAGTAAATTTTACTTCGTTCATTCAAATTCACTATTTATATTTATCTTTTTTTCTTTACGTATGTTTTGTATTGTTGGTATCTAGGTAAAAATTTTAAAATTTTGATAATAATGATGCATTTTCTAAAGATGAATCAAACAAGATTTCACGGGCCACATCGACATATTATACTCCCTCCGTCCCACTAAGATTGTCTCGTATTCCTTTTTGGATAGGTTCTTAAAGATTGTCCCATTTCTCAACTTTCCTTTTTAGTCTATCATTTTTTACAACTTCGTCCCTACTATGACAAAATATTTACCATTTTGTCATTCCATTAACTCACACTACCTCACACATCACCCTATAAAGTAGTCATAATTGCCTATATACTCCATCATTACACAATTTTCTTAATTATTGTGCAAAAGTAAATGGAACAATCATTTTGGGACGGAGGGAGTAGCATTTATAGATTGTCGAAAATATTGAAGGTTGCCCTCAAATGTGAATAGTGTCCGGAAAATAAATATGAAGAGTCAAGTTTGATGGAGGAGTGTTTGACAAATACGATTCTAAAAGTTTTTTTTGCCAAAAGTTTAGATATCGACACCGGCCACACCTAAGATTTGATACATATGATACGTCTCATTTTTGTATGTTTGAATCTAGATATGAAAATCAAATTTTGGATATGGATGTCATATTCGTTTTTTAATCTAACTTTTGTTAGATATATACATATAGTTTTGTGGTTATCATACCCTCAAAAATATGTGCATAATTAGTGTCATGAGACCGAGATTTTTTTCAGTTCAATTTAGGACATTTTAGTTTATCAATTCAGCCTTATAAGTCTTAATTGTCTCGATTATTTCAATTCTATTCAGTTTACCCTACTGACCTACTTTAGTCTGAAAGAACGGAACTTAACTGACACGTCAGCTAAAGGATATGTACAACAATGATGGAGTGGTATATGTCATGAGATATTATCATGCTATTTATTAGTAGTAACATGTTCTAAGAACTACTTAATGATTAGAAGACATTAATGTAAGTAAGTAGGCTAATTAAGTTGAGTTGATGTATGATTGTATGAACTAAATGTGAAAGTACAGAAGATAGTACATTGAACATTGAACACACACATCTTCAATCTCCATAAATAGTCCATAAGTATGCACAAATTATACTATACAACCGTTGTACCGTACAACGGACTGAATTTATGGTAAAAAGTTGTCATTTTAGGTTATTTAGTGATCACTTTAGGTTAAATAATGACCACTTTTTGATACGAAAAAATGGTAACTATTTATCTAAAAGTGATAACTAGTTAACCTAAAATAGTCACTTTTTATCATAAATTACAAATTTTTATTATTGTCGCACGGTACAACGGTTTTACACTATAATTACTCATAAGTATGAGTACATTGGTGAATGGTGAGTATTGTGTCTCCAAATAAACAAACCCTACAGCTGGTTGTGAATCTGTGATGATACTTGAAAGACAACAAATCTTATGTAATTAAACCTCCCAGCTACATACATACATGCTAAAGGATATACATTTCTAATATTAAATTAATTAATGCGACCAGTCTAGTGGTTAGGACTAGGTGTTCTGGGATAGTATGTCTCATGTTCGAATACCCCTCCCCATATATTGTAATGCGACTAACTACGTTCTTCGAACCAAAAAAAAAAATTTATTGATTGATAATTAAGGAAAATGATAAATAAAACTCTTAGAACTGTATTTTAAGAGGTTAAAGTGACAATAAAGTGTTAATACATGTATTAATTGTATCTATGAAATGTGTAATTTAGTCTCCTATTTTCTAAATTTGTACCACTAATAGAAAGTTTTACTCGTAAATGGTTAAATACAAACCTATAAACTGTATTTAAGTATTTAACGTTACCCATAAATTAATTAATTAAATTAAGAATGGAATTGAACTGAATTGACTAAATCAATTAATTAATTAATTAATAAAGTAAAGTAATAATAGTACTAGTAAGATGCGCGTATATAATGGAGCCCTCATCCATCCATTCTTTTGATTTTTGAATACTATTCCCTCCGATTCTTTAAATTCGCAACGTATTTCATATTTGGTAAATTCATTAGGTTTGCAACGTTTCTATAATAGGTAAGTTTTTGTTTGTGTAAGCTTTTTACTTTATTGGTGAGACCCACCATCTCCACTCACAACCTTATTATTTGTGCAAATAATAAACGTTGCGAATCTAAAGAATCGGAGGGAGTACTTATTATTGATTATTGAATAGTAGTATGAGTAGTTGTCAAATGTCAATAACAGAAGATGAGAACTGAGAAGAGGTCCTTTTCATGCAAGAATGCCAAATTATAACCAATCTTAGCTAAACTAATTAATTAAGATTTAATATTAATGATGACTATTTTAGTACAAACTATTTTATAATACTAGCCTTATAGTAATGACTAATGACTTGCCACAAGTCAATCGAGTTTTCAGTCATGTTTGGTAAACGACATGTTCTGGGATTTTTGGCATATTTTATCAATACTAATTATACTACTCCGTGTATATGAATGAGTAGATAATGTTATTCGATCTATTTGTATAATAAGAGTAGATAATATTTAAAAAAACGGAAAGAATAGTATTTTGGTTGACACACATTATTTTCAAAAAGAGTACGAGTACATTATTTTGCAAAATGAAAAGAAACTGATATGGATTACTAAATAAATCGCAAACCATATACTCCGTACTCCGTAACATACTAAAAACATAAAACCGAGTATAAGTTTTTGTTCGATATAGTGAAAGGATATATATATTTTGCTAATAATTTACAATAATTATTATGATTTCATTTGATATTTTTCGGATTTAAATTTAATTTGAATAACAATTGTTGTTTTATCAAATAGAGTATGTATTCACTAATTTACTGAACATTTTTAACGATTTCAATTAATTTATTATCAGTTCTTAATTTCTAGCTAGCTTTGTACTCCTTCCGATTCAGAAAGATCTTCCCCTTTTATTAAAATATATACCTCATATATATTAAACAAATAGAAAAATCTTTCTAAATCGGAGGTAGTAATTAATTTATATAAGTAGTTTAATAATAACCTTTCAGTTAATTTTTAAGCTAATTTTACCAAACAAATCCCTATATTATCATAAAACAGATTAAATAAGTTTAGATACAATAATTAATTAATTAATTAATTAATTAATTACAAACAATTTTCTAATGTTGTAAATAGTTAATTGGGGTCTAACGTCCCCAATGTATACGGTCGACTCGAAGCCCTACAACTTAGAGTTTGACTGCTTCCTTTTTCTTTTATTTATTTAGTCAAAATAATTAACCTATCCTTCATAAATTTAGGACAGATCAAATAATACTTCATAGTACTCGATCTGTACTTATTTTACTTAAATAAATAAAGACAAACAATTTACTACTCTTAAATTTATCTTATTTAACCATATGATATACGAATTATAGAGTATTATTTGATCCATTATCAATCTGACCGACCTACCATTAATTAATTAATTAATTAATTAATGTGTCACGTTATTAGCTATTTATACATACTTCTCTCTATATATATATTTAGGGACAGCTAAGCTTGAGCTATACTCAACCCATTCTCTTTCTTCTACTATTACATTTTTCAATTCAAATTCAATTATATTTTCAAGTTTGAAGGCATAGCAATATAGCTAGCATTAGCCATTAGCCATGGGAGAAGTAGTTATTGGTGAAGAAAAGACGAGCATCGTCAAATTTCATGAACCCTATTGCTTGTTAGACAAGTCAAGAAACGGTATTATTACATCATTCCTTCATCATTTAGATCTCTATGAGACGGTTTTACAATAATTATATCGTGGTACAGAAGGTGCTTACTAAGTTGTAATCATCTCACACGTGAAAAGTCTTATAATATAATTATCGTGAAATCGTCTTACAGAGAAACTTGTGATTCTATTGTAAATAATACTCCGTATTATATTATCATTGTTGTTGTTCTAAATATCACCAATGTGCGTGGTTGAAAACATTATGCAAAATGAAACTAGAGTAAAACCAATAATATTATTGGTGTAAATATATCACGTGTTAAAAAATTCTACATAGAATCGAAACATTATTCATATTTATTTTTTAAAAAAAAAAACTTCTAAATAACTCGGATTATTATGTAGTATTATTATCTATTAAGTATAGAGGCAGCGGTCGATGTTTTGGGTTCTAATTATAATGCATATGATTTTATGTAAAACAGTAGGATGCATAACGGTGGAGGAATTAGAGGTAGTGATACGGTCATTAGACCAAAATCCGACGGAAGAAGAAGTACAAGATTTGATGAAAGACGTTGATTCAGATTGGAATAATAATAATAACAACTCCTCCAGTTCCACCTTTGAACTTTCCCACCTTCTCTCCCAATCACTACTTCAGGTATGTACTATACCACTACTATCTACGTACTATTGCTCCTTTTACTATAATAATAATCTGTACCGCGAATAATCAACTTTGACTTGGGTTCGAATCTCGTTAGCATTATATACGAATGTATAGAATAACTAACTACTTATTCGTCGCCCATTATATCACATTTCACATATGAGGCTACAAGCATGCGTTTTTTCAGGGAAACACGCACTGAAACGCATTACAAAATAATAGAGGGTGAAAGACTCGAACATAAAACACATCGTGCATAATATACACTCCTTTTGTCTCGGTCATTTATTTTAATTTCCTTTTATATTATTTATGAAAGATATTTTAATCAACAAATGACCGAGACGGAAAAACTATGTGATATGTTCATCACATGTGACCTATATATGGCCGGTAATATGTGAAAACTATAACTAACTTTAATTTCTCATATATTTCAAAACATTTTATACGTTTCTAAAAAAAAAAATCCAAATCCAAAACCAAAATCGCCCTACGTATTTTCCCAACCACATTGGAGTATATATTTTGTTCTATAATAACCAATAATGTTTAACTTAAACGTACAATATGTGAAATAAACCACGCATGGTTTGTTGTTTGTTTAATAAACTAGTACTTCCTCCGATTCTTTAGATTCGCAATGTTTATTATTTGCACAAATAATAAGATTGTGAGTGGAGATGGTGGGTCTCATCAATAAAGTAAAAGGTTTACACAAACAAAAACCTACCTATTATAGAAATGTTGCAAACCTAATGAATTTGCCAAATATGGAATATGTTGCGAATCTAAAGAATCGGAGGGAGTATTGTATAACACATTAACACTACTATAGAAAGAATCTAGATTAGTTGAAATTCATAATAAAACATCGAGTTTTCATCAGTTGAAATTATTCGAGTTTAAAAATTAGTGTTATGTTAATACTCGTAATATTTAGGTTTGTCTGATGCGTAAAACCGTGTCATGTCAAACATTTGGTCTTGGTCTAGGGTAAGTACTCTGACTTTCAAATTTTTTTTTTTATTTTTCTGCAAGACCAAGTTTTATAGGTAGGTCAAGATCTGTATGCAAAATGGTCCTCAAAATTAATTGAAAGTCTGCCATGTATTAATTGGGTGTAAATTTAATTAACAATTGAGATGAACACAAAATGATAAGCAATGATAGTAATCTACATCAATAATTATGTACTACGTACTTTTTTTTTTTTGTACAAATAATGTACTCTCTACGTACCTAAAACTACCATTATTTTTGTTAATTACAACTAGTCACATGCCTCACGTTGACGTTTCATCACATCTTCCACTTCTCTACGTGTCACCATCCTTTTCATTCGATTCATTATTACTCCCTCCGTCCCACTAAGGTTGTCCTGTATTTCTTTTTGGATAAGTTCTTAAAGATTGTCTCATTTCTCAACTTTCCTTTTTAGTCTATCCTTTTTTACAACTTTGTCCCTACTAAGGCAAACTATTTACCATTTTGTCATTCCATTAACCCACATTACCTCACACATCACCCTATAAAGTAATCATAATTGCCTATATACCCCATTATTACACAATTTTCTTAATTATTGTGCAAAAGTAAGTGGGACAATCATTTTGGGACGAAGGGAGTATGCGATTCAGTGTCCAAATTCTTATTTATGATGGGAGTAGTCGTTATGATTGTAAAACAGGTTAAATATTTTCAAATCACATTACAAACGGTCTAAGAAGTAAGAAATGTCAAATATTTTTGTGTTTATCGATCAACATCATGTATTAATATTTGACTCGTTTTAAGTTGTAAAAGCAGATACCTTATTTTAAGTACGACAAGAGATTTATCATGTAATCGAGTACGATTGAAATTAAAAGTAAAACACGTGAGATTTGGGCGTGTTGACCAGACTAGTGACTCGGTGAGTGTGCAATTGCATTTGCATGTGCGACGGGGTATGTATGTTTAATGTTTTACGTGTTTGTAATTAACTTGATTCATGTTCTCATTACAGGAAACTGAAGCCGAGGACGAGTTTAAAGAAGCCTTCAAGGTCTTCGACAAGGATCAAACCGGTTACATTTGTGCCACCCAGGTAACTACATCGATCATAACACCAACCAATTTCATCCTTCTCGGTCCGAGTTAGAAAAAAAACAGGTGATCAGTCACTGATCTGGTCCACACTCGGAAAATAAATCCCAAAAAAAAACACCTTTTAGTCGTCAGGTCTAGAAGTCGATAATAGAGTAATTAACTAACTAATTATCGAATTTATTACTCGTAATATTCTAATTAATTATGATTTATGTGATTAGTTGAGGAATGTGATGATTAGCTTGGGAGAGAAGTTAACGGAAGAGGAAGCACAATTGATGATAAAGGAAGCAGACTCGGATGGTGATGGACGAGTAAACTATGAAGATTTTGTGCAGATGATGAGGACTCTTTAGTAGTCAACTATCATTAGTCAAAATTAATTGTCTTTCAAATCAACTAAATTACAAATGTTCTAATTAGTTTATTTTTATTCCTACATCACTTACATTTAATTTACATGTGATCCATAGAATGTTAATTTTTGGAAAAGTTTTTAATTGCTCTAATCTACTTTCAACTCTAGATTCTTAGAAATTCATACAAGACAATGTACATGGAGTAACGATATAATTTGATTTGACTATGATCGACATGAGTTTAGGACGACATTATTTGAAAACCCGAAAAGTTGAATTGACGGTTTGGATTAACTAGACACTAATCTTTTCGGCTAAGACAAAATGAAGTTGAATTGAAGTGAATCGAGCTTAATTTGAACTAAAGTGAGCGGAAAAGAAACTAAAAAAAACATGAACAAAAATATGAAGATTTTTTTTTTTTGAAGACCCTTGAAAGCATTGTTAGAATAATCATATTGCAAACAAATTGGGCATCAATGGCTGAGTTGCCTTATGATAACAACCTCTAGCCTCATAAGTTTGTGACGGATGTTCTCGTACGGGCTACTATAAATGTAGATCTTTTAGCGACATTATCTTTCCAAAACCGACACAATATGCAGATATCGACCTATGATGCTCAGACTCTGTCACTTTATATTGGCAAACCCGTATCTGTCGGACACAACAGGGGTACTGACATGGTGAAAAACGGACACTTCAGTTTGTCCGAGAATAGTTCACACAAGCCAAAAAAAAAACCCTCAAATTTAAATACTGTAAAATGCAACAGTTATACCTCGAAGGCTCGAATCAATAAGCAAATGAACGATGGAAGTGTGATCCAGTAATGAAGAAACATTTGGACAAAGAATTTGTGGATTCATAAAGATGGAGAATTGAGAATTCCAAAACACAGAGACTATTTACTGCTGTAAAATGTACAGTATGGTAAAGGAAATGACTTTTACATGTTTTGAAGATATACCTCATAAAAGCCTCAAATGAATTGTGATATATGCTTCTTGATTTTCCACGTTGAAGTAATATTTTTCAATGGACATTCCGATTAAGAAGTCCTTCAAAAGTTGTATATAGATCCTTATTGTCGTGTCCAAATATCTCGTCTGCCTTCCGAAGGGTTTCCTAAGACGAAGCAATATTGCCAACACATAAGAACATTAGTTAAATACATCCGAAACAAAACTAAGTATATATGAAAATAACATAACCACAGGCGAGCTTATATGGACCGAGGACAGCAGCCGATTTTAAATTATACTGTATATGCTAAATTCCTTGTTGGTGTATAGAGTACTTCAGAAATAAGGTTTCTCAATAGTATTACAATGCTTACATTACCGAAGGTTGTTTATAAAAAATTACGCTTGTTAATTATTAATCACCGAAGAATTTTTTATTAGTAGAACTCGAAGAAGATTTAGAGATGAAGAGCATACTTCTTTTGTTTGCTTGTGCGAGTTCAGCTCCTTGACATTTGCCAAAAAAGCGCCAAATTGCTCATATGAGAGACGACTCCTGATATAATCGAGAGAAATGAATCAGTGCAGACCTTCGGCTTTTAAGCAAGATTATATAATAGACAGACTTTTAAAGGTCATGAACAAAGGCAAGACACAATGTAGTGCACCAACAATGGACAGATGTATATTGGTCATCTATTCCCTGGACAGGATCCATAAAAATATGAAAGGATTTTCTACGATGTATCCCTTTGATTGTCAAATTATAACGTATACCCTATATACTCTGTATTTCAGAATCATTAATATATCTTCGAACTCATTGAACAGTAGTACCATAATCAAGTTTTGTAACGGTCAAATTTTGACATGAAAAAATGCTTATTGACTGTAGTAGACAATGGCTATGTTCATGGCTTTGCCAATTATGGGCGAGCATTTGATCAATTATAAGTGCCTAAACAGACTAAACATAACATCTAAAAGAGATGGATTACAATATTTGGGGGATGGGGGGTACCTGACTTGACGGAAGAACTCTTTTCCATCAACTCGAGGCCGTCCTACAAGATACAGTCAACCATCAGACACCAAAGTGAACCAGATTTTATACATATAAGTATGTCCAAGACTACTCTCACATCCCAAAGGTAATGTTTAAGTGAGAAGATATATTATTTTATTCATACCAAAAAAAAATTAGTATGTAACCGGTCAATTTCTCAAAAACATTTGCTGATTAGTATGTCTATCTTATCTACAATGCAAGACGTTATCAAAGTTGTCAGTAGTTTCACCAGCAAAACTATTGCAGTTGCATCATATTAATTATTAAGGCCAAAGCTTCTGAACCAAAATGTTCAAATTATTCCTTCCTTTTCGGTTTAGACACACATGAATTGATGAATACCAAATTAGGAAAAGATTAGTCAGAGCATACCGCTTCCAGCACCAGTACTTGAATAGGAACTGTTGGCGCTTGATGGCAAGGAATCAAACATGCCTCGAGTTGTTGAAAAAGAAACAGAATGCCGCCTTGGTGATGTTGGCTTAGATGTTTTTGTTGGTGATGCAGACGCAGACATGATGGGAGGAGAACCAGGAGGTGTGAAACGAGGAGTGTTAGTCTGCGATGCTAATAAAAGCCCTTGAGATATCCGGGGCCTAATAGCTGTATTAAGAATAAGAAACACACAAAAAATAAAAATGTATTTCAAAGATTATATGGTGCTGCTACCTTCAGGGCTTCATCCCAAAATTATCGTCCCCATTGGACTTTTGGTAACCAGCCAAATCAACAATGATCAATAATTTTACTAATATTATCTCTAAAAGGTTGCCAGTGGAGAGAAAATATCCGTCGAATTCAGTCTGACCGAAATCAAATACGGAAAAATATCGATGGGACGTGGTAGTACAAAATAAACACATTATAGAATTTACGTCACTCTTCTCTCTCAATGCATGCATATGTCTTCAAGTACTATGATCACATTAAACATCAAAATAAATTTATGAAGGCATGAGAAATTTCAATGCTGAAAATCTGAATTCTGAAATTAAGGTTGCTCAGCTGACTGCGCACCCAAAACAGCACAGCCTCTTTATTGATGCTCCTCCTAGCTCTAATGTGGTAAAGGAAGGCAATGCTTCATGCTTGGTCGTCAATCATTAAACATTTAAACATGGCTCATATAATATTAAATCATATATATATCTCCTTAGCTTATCAATGCAAATATACATGTGGAGAGAAAACTTACATTCGGTATCACGATCCTCTGGCAAGTTTCCATGTTCTAAATTCTCACTCTGTATAGAAGAATGCACTGAAGGTAGCGGGGGGATATTATCGTCTGTGGAGAATAAGAAAAGATCTTAAAAAGCTTGCAGACTATATCCCAATGTCTAAACTCTAAAGGGCTTCCACAAATAGCAATGTAGGGATGAGGGATTCCGAATGTAAGCAAAAAGAAGACCAAATAATTTCCAATATTAAAACCGATAGTATATTTGTTGAAAGAGGGAGAGGAGGACTAAAAGAAAGGGATGAGATTGTCTCGCAGAGTAAGAATAATATCAACATTTACGCACCTTCACTTCTTTTTTCAGCGGGTAAACTTAATTGTGAAGGGAGTTGCTTGACTTTAGTTTCCTGACCACGGGCCTGCGCATGTACAAGAACGTTCAACACCTATGGTCTATATATGGAGCAGGATTAAAAACGAATACGGGATGAAAAAGGCAAATGTGAAATGATGTCCTTACAGGGTTGTCTTCTTCTTCCTGCAGCGACTGCATGAGCGTCTTTCTAAACACTTCCAACTGAATTCACCATAAACAAAAGGATTGAATCATATTTGATCAAAGCGTAATTCACAGCTGTGATTAGGGAACAATTAATACAGAGTAACAAATTACAGTACTCAGTTGATTACAATTGCTGATCATAAACAAACGATTGAGACAGAAAGACGACAAATACAACAATTTGTGTTTTTGCGAAATTATACCTTGGAAACATCTCGACGAAGCTTGGCAACAGTATTAGACAAATCACTATTCTCCTTCTCCAAACTCTCCTACAATTCACAATCAACCAACAATAATCACATTTCCATCATCATCAAATCAAACATTTCATCCTATTCATTATTACTCCTCAATTATCGAGACGAAGCGAAACTATCAGTACATTTGATTGAAATACTCCTCAATTATCGGAATTACAGTATAAAAACGTAAAGAATCCATTGAAGCGAGACCTTAACTTCAAATCAAACATTTCATCCTAATCATAACTTATAGTATTACCTAAAATGATCGAGACGAAGAGAAACTATCAGTACATTTGATTGAAATACTCCTCAATTATCGGAATTACAGAACAAAAAAGCGTAAAGAATCCATTGAAGCAAGACCTCATCATCAAATCAAACATTTTATCCTAATCATTACTACTTATATCACCTAAAATGATCGAAACGAAGAGAAACTATCAGTACATTTGATTAAAATACTCCTCAATTGTCGGAATTACAAAACAAAAAAACGTGAAGAATCCATTGAAGCGAGAACTTATCATCAAATCAAACATTTCATCCTAATCATAACTTAGAGTATTACCTAAAATGATCGAGACGAAGAGAAACTATTGCTACATTTGATTAAAATACTCCTCATTTGTCGGAACTACAGAACAAAAACGTAACGTAAAGAATCCATTGAAACGAGAGTCGAGACCTTATCGAGAAGAGCCTGAGAAAGTCGGCCAGTAGCTTCGGACAACGAAGCGTCAAGGGACTGAAGCTGAGACTCTAGGTCAGCGATGACGTCATCACGGTGGTTGACCTCGTCACGAAGGGAAGAAAGCTCGGATTCGAGGATGGAGACGCGGGTGGCGAGGGCGATGGAGGTGATCTTACGGGCGACATCGAGTTGGGCAAACGGGTCGGTTGGGAGGACCCGGATTATTTCGTCGGGTAGGTCGAATTCGAATGACGGGGGCGACGTGGTCATGGGATCGGATTGAATGAATGGGGATGGGAAGAGGAATGGGAATGGCGTTGTGGTTTGACATTTTGTTTGGGTTGTGAATTTGAGGGTTGGACGAGGTTTTGGGGATGGGAATATTAGGAATGTGTGGTTGTTGGCGTCAGGATTTTAGTTGGTTTGGATAAGCTATAGCCCCTACCTACCTACGTAACTAACTAACTAACCTCGACTTAACCTGAAAGACGGTTCCAGGTCACGTTAACTTACGAAATACTTGTGACAATCTAGAAATTAATGGGATGTGGTAAATAATACACAATAATTATTGCGGAGTACATTGAACATGTAATTTTCATGTTTATCTCCTTTCATTTCTCACTTTGGATACCGTCTCCCCTTCATTTGAGAGAAATAAATATCGACAAAAGTCGTTATAATCAATCCCATGTTCCACGAAATCCCCAATTTCTTACCATCATCGGTGATCCTTTCTTTCTCATCTCATCGTTGGCCTCTCAACCCTCACCAACAGACAGCAAGTATTTTTGACAATTACTAAATATAATATAAGATACCTTTTTTTTGTAGAAACGCGCAAAGAGTTACACCATTTACTTCTAATAACATCTTATATTTGTTGATGTTGTACTCTGTATGTAGTATTAAGAATAAGAATATATGGATGCCGTTTTTAGAAGGTTAATATATTCTGGATAAACAAATAACACATCAGTTCACTCACATTTACCTTTTTCATTGGTAGGAATTGTTCGATAAAAAGCTCTTTAACCATGATTCTAGCACATGTGAACAACTGTTATGATGTTTTACGATAGTCGGTTGCTGTCTTTCTCAATTTGGCACGAACATTGTACACTTATTTACGTTTAACCCTCTAATATTCTTATTGTACAAATAAATCACATCACAATGTTAGATAACGCTAAAGAAAGAAGATGAAAAAAAAAAAAAAACACCGCACCTAACCCACCACCACCCTGGTCGACTGCACCATATCCAACCCAACGTTGACGACCATCCGCACCACCCCTAACCTACCGAACCAACTCCCAACCCCAATACCACGCTCGACCCCACCTAGCCCACAATAACTATCCCTTCCCGCCGACCAAACTCCCCCTCCCCATCCTCACTTTGTCAACGAGTCTTTCCTTACGTCGACCAACTTGCGCTACCCATCTCCCCACCACTGGCAACGCCAACTAATTGCCCACCGAAAAAAATTAAAATATCGATAAGTCTCTAACTACATAATGTTCTCCAGATGAGAGTAATACCTTAAGGGGTAATGGAGGTTAAAATGTGAAGGAAATGGAGAAAGATGGTGGATAGTAATGGTGTTTTATAGTGTAAAGGGAAGGTGAGAGAGTAATAATTACCTCCGTATGGGGTAATGCATTACTTATGGGGAGAGGGGAGTAATGCATTACCTCCATATGGGGGTAATTGTTCCTCCTTCACTTCCTCTATACACTATAAATCACCACCACTAACCACCTTCCACCTTCATTTTCTTCACATTTCAACCTCTATTATTACCCCTCAGGGGCCAACCTCTATTACCCCTTAGGGGCCGTTTGGTTCACTTAATTTAGGTATGAGGTATGAGTTTAGAATGAAGCAAACCCATATCTTGGGGTTTGTTTGACAATTTTTTCATTTCGATACTCATACCTCAAACCCTCGTGGTATGGTTTTTCATACCCAAGGAGGTGGCCAGGTGGGCATGAGATTCATACCCTTGGAATCAAACTTTGTTTGATTTTCCGAAAAAATTGTTCCAAGTTTTTAAAAAAAATATTATTATTGAAATACTTTAGTGAAAAACACTAATTTAAAATACTAAAAAAATTATTTTAAAATTTTATAATGTAACTTAACGTTTTATATCGTCAAAAATGATTGTTTTTAATGAAATTTTTTTTTTTTTTTTTCATGTTAAATTTTGTTGATTTTATATAGTCAGTGTTATACAAATTTTTATATATTTAAAATATAAATTTATAAAAATTAGAATTTCGGATTTGATTCCCAATCATCTACAAAAATGAACCAAACACCGAGTATCAGGAATAAGTTATAACCCCATATCATCCTGGTTTGATTCCTGATTCCAATGTTATACCTTTGTGCGAACCAAACGACCCCTTAATGTATTACTCCCATCCCAGGCAAGCCCTCAGAAACAAAAATTAACCCACTCCTTAATTAACGAAACAGAATTTTTTTGTTTTCGTTATAAGTGTACGTCCATCAAGTTCAACAGGAGAAGAGCACACGTAAAAATCAACAATAATATACTCGTACATGTTTTCGTTATAGGTGTCCATCAAGTTCGATAGGGGAAGAACACACGTAAAAATCAACGAAAATATATATGTGTAGCAAATACGGAATTTCCCCCTAATACGAGTATCTTTCTTATATATACTTCCGCAAATCCGCCATTTTTATACAACAATCAACAACCTGAGTCTCTGCTTTTATCCTTTCTGTGTAATAGTAACTATGAACAAAGTCTGCCTTCTACATTTCATCTTCTTGCTTTCAATCTCATCACTGATTCACGGATCTCTTAGTCTTAGCTCGAATAACACCCAATTCAGGATTAATCCCTCTAAAGTTACCCAAATTTCATGGAAACCCAGGTCTCACTTTTTCTCTATCACTTTCCTAGATCTTCAACTCTTTCTACTTCTAGTTCTAGCTCATTGATTGATTGATTTGTGTGTTTTTTTTGCTGTTTGATCTTGTATTTAGAGCATTTGTGTATGAAGGGTTTTTGACCAATGAGGAATGCGATCATCTTATATCACTTGTAAGTCCAATTTTGATTGATTAATTTGATAGTTTGATACCCTTTTTACTGTTTTTCCCGAATCTAATTGCAGATGTCAATTAGCTTAGTTGTTATAATTACGAGGAATTAATGAAATTAGACTTCTGCTCGTAAAATTTTGGTAACAATCAAGATATTATTTGGGGTTAATCTGGAATATTAATTTTGGTAAATTTTGGTAATATTATATTAATTTGATAGTTTGATACCTTTTTACTGTTTTTTCCGAATCGAATTGGAGATGTCAATTAGCTTAGTTGTTATAATTACGAGGAATTAATGAAATTAGACTTCGGCTGGTAAAATTTTGGTAACAATCAAGATATTATTTGGGGTTAATCTGGAATTTGTTAAGAGTTTTTGGTTGAGATTGATTGCTGTTATTTACGAATTGGTGATGTTTTATAATATGGGGATTTTTCGAATAGGCGAAAACGGAGTTGAAGAGGTCAGCTGTGGCTGATAATGAGTCAGGGAAGAGCCAATTTAGTGAAGTCAGGACTAGCTCCGGCGCCTTCATCAATAAGGCTAAGGTCGGTTTTCTACTCCCTCCGTCTCAGTGAATTGTTATCTATTGCGTTTGGGACAAGTTCTACGAAATGGGGAATGTTAATCTCTATTTGTCTATAAATTCATGCGGCTTAATTACAACCACAATAACTTGCACAAAAAAGGAATTGTAGCTGAGATCACCTGACCCACTTTTATGTCTCATCTTGTGTCCCACCTTTTAATTAATACAGTAAAAATGGTGATAAATTAAGTGAAAGTGATTATGTGTCGGAAGGAGAAACTGTGGGACAGAAGATGGGACACACAATGAGACTGAGGATCTACATTGAATAACATGAGTACACTCTAAAATGGAAATAGATAATTAATGATCGTTACGCAAGAAGTTTATCTTTGTGTGTATAATATGTGATTGAATGTGATCGTGTTAAGTATTGGATTAGAAGAGTCTACAAATGTGTGTATCAGTGTATGTACTCATAATTTGCTTGCGAATGTCGTCATTGGGTTTTGTTTTATGATTTAATTTTCAGGATGCGATTGTGAAACGTATCGAAGACAAAATAGCAACATGGACTTTCCTACCAACGGGTTCTCTCTTTCTCTATTATCCCCACTCTACGTAAAATACCACGTTGTTTATGTGAACGACTTAGCAAAGACATTCTTGGAAAGCATGTATTCTTGCACTCTTTTAACGTGTTCGGATACAAATTTAGGAGGATGGAGGTGAAGGGTTAGGGAAATGAAGTTATGATGTTTCCCGTCTTTTGCTATATACTCCGTACTTGCTTGAGATGGGGTTATTGCATTCTGACATTCTCTTCCTCCGAGTATTCCTTTTATATCACCCCTACCTAGTAACAATTGTCATCATTCAAAACAAGATTATGCTAGTGCGATGTTAATTTTGTTCGGAGAGAACAAAATGGATCCCTCCATATCCGTATCCGGTATCCTCTATTTCCCTAGTCCAACTCACACAACTACACAAGAGACTGTTTCCGATTGACCCAAGATGAAAATTGCATCTAGAAGTGAATCGAAGGACTTTTCTTGAAAATTGTTAATCTTCACACTTCATAATAAATTGTTTGTTTTCCTTGGATCTGTTATTATAATGTGCAATTGAATAGGTTTCTTATAACTTCACTATTACCTTATACACAGAGAATGGAGAAGACATTCAGGTTCTGAGATACGAGGAGGGACAAAAGTATGAGGCCCACTTTGATTATTTTGCTGACAAGGTTAATATTAAGCGTGGTGGCCACCGTTATGCAACAGTGCTTATGTATCTATCCAATGTTGAGAAAGGCGGTGAGACGGTTTTTCCTAATGCTGAGGTTGGTTGATTTGCCTTCTTCCAAGCAAAGGTTCTGTCAGTAGTCTTTGTGAAAGATGACATGAGTTTGTAAGGTTTAGGAAGTGTCTTAAGCTGGGAATTAGAAAAATAACCTTAACACAAAAACTCCACTAATCTCTCTAGTCACTAAAAACAGCTCATAACATCCTCAACCAAAGACATTGGTGTTTTTTTTCATACCTTCATATATCCTAGAACTAAATTTGTGTTTCTTTGCAGCTTTCTGAGCGTCAAAAAGCAGCAATTGAAGCAAATAATGACTTTTCCGATTGTGCAAAGAAGGGCATCGCAGGTATATAACATAATGGCTTTTTGAAGTTACCTTTCGTGCCTTTATATCACCTAATTTTGTAAAATGTAAGCAGTGAAACCCAGGAAAGGAGATGCTCTCTTATTCTTCAGTCTCTATCCAAGTGCCATTCCGGACCAGTTAAGTCTCCATGGAGGGTGTCCTGTGATCGAGGGTGAGAAATGGTCAGCAACCAAGTGGATTCATGTCGATAACTTTGATAAAATCCTTGAAGATGGCTGCAATGATCATAATCAGAACTGTGAGAGATGGGCAGCACTTGGCGAGTGTACTAAAAACCCAGAATATATGGTGGGCACCACCGCACTTCCAGGTTACTGTCGGAGGAGTTGCAAGGTCTGTTAGTCTCCTCATTTTCACAGTTCACTGTACTTCTCACTGATTGAGCATACGTAAGTAGCTGTAACCCCTTTGGCTCCGACAACTAACTGTACTTTGAGGTTCTTGTTTTCATATACGGAGTATTTTTTTTGATTTTATATATATTTCTTTATATTATCATACGGAGTACATGTTATAGGCTACTCAATATCATATCAGAATTAACGCTTTCTTTGTATTTCCATCTTTCATCAATAGCAATGTCTCTGAGCACCTGTAAAATGCTTGCCTAGTTGCCTGGGTTACCTCCTTGTTAGACGATAATTAAGGACTGACAAAAATATATGGATTAAAACGTAACTAGGAAGTTTAATATGATCGACGAATAAGTGAAATAGTTGCTTAAAGGTGGTTTAAGGGAGTTTCTTCTTGATGGAATTCCTAGAGAAGAAGCAAAGCCATCAGATGAGTGACCTCTAGGTGGAAAATTGAAGTGTCTACTTGATTTCGACCAAAGATCAAACTGTCAAACTTGGATTTTTTTTAAAGGTGGAGATCACTTACTTCTAACCCAGATTAGTTTGTCCGAGTGCGTCATCGTCTTTTACATAAATAAAATCGTGAGATGAGAGGCTATTTCCAGATAATCCTTGATGAAAACCACGTCGCTAATAGATTGAATGATTGCTATTTCGAAATAAGGAGAAAAACCAGCATATAGCCTGTTAGCCTATTAGTCATTTCCTAATTTCATTGCTTTCAAATGAAAATTTGTTTTTCCCTGTATTTGCATGTTCTTGATTCTTGATCATTCAAATATCAATATCAATAAGGTCAATGGTGCTTTACATTGCCTTTACTTTTTTCGATTCCCTCTCCATATTTTTTTCTGCTCAGAAAAACTAGCTATTACAGCAGATTGCTTCTCATCACCAAGGCGACTCGCAAAGTTGTCATAGTATGCAGCAGCATCTACTTTTTCCACAATATTGACGAGTCTTCCATTTTTGTGGTCAGTTACTATTCGTCCATCTATATTTTCAGTGCCAGTTACGACCACTTTGATAGGTTTCGCCTGTATGTTGAATTTTGGAGATGATGCACCATTCGCCATTACTACCGCTCCGAGTATCTCTCCTGCAAATATTTCCTGCATCATATCATATGAGAGTGTGAGACTCGATATAGAGGAGCTTATTAGGTATTTGACTACTATCACTGTTGTTGTGAATCGTGAATTGTGATGAGGAGTTACCAAATGCCGATATCTTTTATGTTTTATCCGAAGCTTTTCTAATGTGGAAATTAAGCGGTAGGTGAAAACCACTTCTGGTGTTTTCTTCATTTGAGAAAGGGTTTTGAGAATCGAAGGGAACGAATTGACAGTCTGTTGAGCTTCCTGAGGGATTAGCGTAATATCAAGTTTGGAGTCCATTACTGTGTTTGCAGCTAAAGGATCGAGAAACATGTTGAGATCTGCAATGTTATTTGATGGCATAGGAAGCCGGTTTCCTCCAACCACAAATACTTCCTGCAATGATAGGTAACTTAAATCAGTGCAACTCTTGCGACCCGAATAGGCTAGAACATAAAGTATAAGATTAAGCATCTCTCAAGACGGATGCTAGGTCAAGTAACGTCCCATGTGGTTGGATAGGATAAACTTTTTGTTATTCACCGAGTATTCTGCTTTTGTTCTATTCATGCTATTTGACCCGTTAGAAGGTCAAGATGGATATGCCCGTGATTTGTGAAGATTAAGATAAGCAAACCTGAATTTTGGATGTTGCATCTTTATCAGAATCAAGTATTTTTGATAAGGTGGTTAGTGGTCCATTGGTTAATACTGTGATCTTCGTCCCAAGAGGTATCGTCTTAGTGACGTTTTCCCATATCTCGAGTGCTCGAGGTTGTCTTAGCTCAGGGTGATCGGTGTCACGAGGCGCTCCAAATTTAACGGAGTTTTCAGCTGTGTACCTGAGACAAACATTCCATAGGGTTTGTTTTGGTCGATGGGGGGAGATACAAAAGTAGGTGTAGAATGTACCTTCTTGGGCTACGAGGAAGTTCCCGTGCATGTCCATAAAGTGTATCAGAGTCGAGAAATCCACCACTGCCATGCGGGATATACTTTATATACTTGCAGTCACCGACTGCAGAAAAGACGGGATCCGACTGATTCACTGCAAAAACATCTCCCATACCCACTGGAATGTCGTCTCGGCCCATCATATGCAACAAGTCATACACAACATCGATCGTTGCAGCATTTGCCCATCCAGTTGGAGTCACAAAAATGGCCTACAAAGAAACCTCCTACGATTAATCTACTGTTTTCTGTCATACAGTTACATTCTGCTACAATGAGTTATTTAGAGGATGATGGATGGAAGATTTGAGTTACCCGAAGGTTAACGTCTTCTACAGGTAGTTTAAGAAGATAGAAAAGAGTGACAAAATCTCCGGGGCTCATGTCCATGTCGAAGATGAGAGGTTTTCCAAGCACTTTTGTTCCGAAATCTGGTTTGTAAAGCACTTCCTTGTAGTGCGGGAATTGTGTGCTGAAGTTGAATTTCCCGGACTGTTGAGGTCGGTCCAAAACCTGCAACACGGTATGCATGAAAAATTGCATCATCGGGTGAAACCGTGTTTTAGCTATACCATATGACTAAAAATCACATAAACGGAGTGATATTTTTCAGTCGGAATTTTACATTCAGGAAGCTTTCGAAGTATTGTCTGTTGAGAAGACTCTTGGGATCTTTATTCGGTTTAGCTCGTGTGGCTACAAGAACTCGCACTCCATCAGGGCCATCTACCTCTTCTGTGTAACCGTCCTGCAACGAAACATGTCATTCTACAGTCAGCCACAAAATAAGCAGGCTGCAGGCATATCAGTTCGTCTGCAGGAATCGAGGTACCTTGCATTTTCCTTTCCCGTTTTTGACAATACAAAACGGGTCCCGGAGTGACCTCTGGACATGGCCCGAGTGCACCCCGCCCTTCTCAAGGTGAAACTTTGGAGCTGTACGACCGTCAAAAAACGGATTTGACCCGTCTGATATTCCGTAAGGCTGGTTTGAAGAGCGCACGGTTATGTTCATGTACTCCGTTTCTGCGAACTCATTTCCCCCACTCATTATCGAAACTGCTACACCAGCCATGAATGAGTCCCACATAAAATAGCTCTGCAGAAAACCAACCGCCGTCATCAGTTAGGCCAGGTTCTTTCCAACTTATTTTCATCCCACTTCAATTTCAGCTCACTTTTCTTCCGTTCCATTATGTCTGGTCCAGTTAAGTCTGGTTCAGTTTAATTAAGATCGGAACATGGCCTAGTCTTAACAACTACAATGGTTATACTACTCTGTTCCATTTTTACAGTAAGAAAACAAGAAACCTTACTGTGAAAAAATGCTCATTGAACCAAGTATCGCGAGCCAACTTCAGAGACTCGAAAACATATTGAGCCTCGTATGTCGTCTGACGGGTCTCCAACGCCACGAAAAACTCTTTCGTTATTGGAATCGTGTTTGTTGCGTCCAAGGGAACAAGAGTCACCGGGATCCCGGAATGAATAACCTGACAGTAAACATTTCAGCCTCATCACTCATCAGTCATCACACCATCTTTCACAAAAGTTGCATTATTCAGAAGTGGGAAACTGATGATTTCACCTGATATGCAGCAAAAGGGTCTCCAAACATATTGAATTCGGCATACGGGTTACTGGTATAATCAGTGAAGATATTACCATGATTACCACATTGCTCAGGTATACAAGGAGCAGTCCCATTTTCAGGGCAGCAGCCTGTTGGATTCTTTGATCTTACACCACCACCACTTATGTATATATGCTCCACATTTTTCTTCAGGTGAGGGTTGCTCATTAGAAACAGGGCAAAATTTGTGTGTGCCCCCATCAAGAAAACACTCGTTGGACCGCCTTTTATAACCTCGATCATCACTTGTTGAGCCGTCGGCTGGCTAAGTGGTACATATTGCCTTTTCCCCTGAACCCATCCCCACAGTTAAGTTAATTACGAGTACTACTGAGTTTGGACCCCGATTCTGAGAACCTTTTAGTCGGAAGAAGTGTACTAATACGTGATTAACGAAGTGATTAGTTTGTACCTGAGGAAGAAAGGAATTACGGAGGCCGTAATTAGAGTCAATGTCAAGTTGACCACCTTGACCAACCGGTATAGCTTGCTTGTACCTACAGTGTCCTGCTGTTGTCATTCCCTACAGTTCACCATGTAAGATCGTAAACAGGTAAAATTCATTGGATTTTGGGCCTTGATTCTGAGAACCTCGGTTTTGTTGAGGGGGAAAAATGAAAAATATATAGTACCTGTTCAATGATAGGAAGGTATCCACCAACGTTGGGAAAAATGGTGCCATTTTGTGAAACGCCACCTTCTCCTCCGACACCAATAGGAATATCGTCACGACCCATCATGAAAAACAAATCGTATAGTTGGTTTATGGCATGACCCGCATGCGTCCATGCATTTGAGTTGATTGTCACTCCCTGTTATGTGATCGAGGTTAGTTTTCATACACGTCCCTCATAATTTAACGAATGCATGTGTATAGACGAAGTTAGAAACGAAAATTTGGGGTAACATTGTTTCTTTTAACCATCCCTCATAATTTTTAGATATATATCGGGTTAATTAATCATGTCATTGTGGTCCTTAACTAGATTGAATAATATATAGTACTCCGTATTTTGTAACACAAAAATTGGTGAAAATCATGCCCATATTAAAAAAACCGATTTTATATGGAAAGGGATAATATACAACCATTTTATACAATGAGACGTTAAAATTTAGGTCATCTTTGAAATGGTGAAACGTAAACAAGGTTGTAATAACACATGATTTGACCTAGCTCTTAACAACTCCACTGAAAAGTTGGTCTTATACTCAAAATGAAAACGGGGATCATCTTTTGAACTAGCTAGCTTTTCCCTAAAAATATGAAACAAATACGGAGTAGAATGTTAAACGGACCTTTGATTAAAATATTTCTTATAAATAATATAAAAGAACAAGAGTATACTGTTACGAGTATCTTTTAGGAACAATGTTTTGTCCTTATATAGTTAAATAACTCGTTATCTGTTATTACAATACAACAGATAATCTGTTACTGAGGTGACTAAATATAACGAGTAGATTTTATATTCGTGGCTTTTGATGGGTCTCTTAAGATATTGGTTTCACGTCTTTATGTACGTAGCTAGCTATGACCGCAAGTTTTAATTTGATTCCGTTGACCACTAAATTCCTAAATAAATTATCCATGCATGGCTTCATAATTAAATTCCTCAGGTCCCCTTTCATATATTCTACCACATAATTTTTCGAGGGAGAAATTTTCGTCTCAATCATTTGATTAAATAATTACTCACAAATAATATAAAAGGAAAATAAATGATGTGACACATGAGTAATACGGAATATATTGTCAATTGTGTACGTCTGTCATTTATGAAATTATGAAAATAAGATCGAATTCAATATCACAATGAAAGCTACGTATGAAGTTGTAATTTCTACGTCCTCTACTAGTCTATCTACTACGTGCATATATCTATAACAACATGTTTTCTTCGATTCTGTGAATAAAAATAAACTTTAATTTGTTATCTTATCATTATCGTCCTGCTTGACTCGAATCCGTCCGAAGACATTTAGAATGTTGGGAAAACTTATATTATATAGCGATACTTAAAAAGGAAAAGTTATCTACATCTCTGTTATTTGTTTATTTTTTATTAAAACATTTCTGACAAATACTATAAAAATAAATAAATTATTGAGACGAAAAGGGTACTGACCTTCAAGTCAAACTCGGATGTGTTGAGCTTCAAGAGGTATAACAACGCAAAGAAATCGTCAGTATCAACATCTGTATCGACTAATATGCGATGGGGTGGTTTTGATGATGAAGAAGAAGAAGCTAATGCACCACCCAATATTATTATTAACAGACCTAATAACCACGTCTTCATGATCATCTGTCCATCGATCATAAAATAAATACTCGATTAATTAGTTTGAGGGTTCGAACTCGAGACTGGTAGATCAATTAATATGAAGTGTTTAAGAATGAATGAAGAACATACCTTGAAATAATTGTAAGCATGCACTTTATTTGAAAATAATGAAGGAGGAAATATTAGAAATTAATTAAATAATTGTTTAGAAAGAGTATGTATGTATGTATGTAGTATTTCATGTGATCATGGGAGATTTTGTACTAACAATGTAGAGTTATTTTGATGTGTATATATATGAATATATGATGGTAGATTGATGGGATAGCTTTTAGTCTTTTACTCGAAGTATATGTCTTCTGAAATATCGTCTTCCATTAAATTAGTAGGACACAAAATATAAATGAAATATCTCTCTTTATGATGTTAGATGTATTTCAGTAACGTTATTGAGAGACTGTTTTTCTGAAATTTTTTTGTGGTATAAAAGAGAGATTATTAATTAATGTTAATGGGTGAGAATAATATAAGTGTAGCAAAATGAATGGACAAGTGGAGAATGGTCAACTTTGTAAACCACCTGCTAGTGCTTTATACGTAACAAAAATTCTTATTATTTGCGATGGAGTATTTATCCATCAATTTTTTATAACGGGTTAAATAAGACCCGTTTATATATAGAATGACAAAATATTTAAAAAAAATAATGTTTTATTTTTTCGACATAAATGATTAATATTCGATCTATTATAATAAAGTGAATTAAGTGATAGATAACTTTGTTACAAAGAAGATTAACCGTATACATAATTGCTGGTTAATTGGTGGGATAACTATAAAGTGGGGAATATTGTTACCCTCCGTACATAATTAATTTTGACTTAAATATGCATGCATGATTCTTGTTCCTACATACTCTTGCCTTTTTATGTTATTATAATGTCTCAAGAAGCTAAGTATTTATATACCTAATTCATTTTTACGTATTTGATTAAAATACTCCTTATAAAATTCAGTGTTAATATTCATTTTGGTATAGATAAGTACCATGGAATGGAATGATAAACGACTTTCTTGCCTACAAGTAAAACCATTTGAAATTTTAAAACTTTTCGTAATTTTGTAGTGTATGAGGTTAATTATTTCATACTCCGTATAAATTATACTCACAAGTTTTAATGGAAAAATCAAGTTAACTTGAGAATTCTATATTTTTTTTACCAAATAATCTAGTCCAATTTGAACCAAATCGAACTCATATAAATACGGTCCAATCTTTAAAATTCGATCTTTCGGTCCACGTTTAAACCATTTAGCGCTAGCCGTTAGGTATAGTTTTTCAAATTTTGCCAACCCTTACTCACGTGAATACAGTAATTTTTAACCAATGGAAATATTATAAATTGTAAAAAAAAAACTTGACTAATTTCATAAAAATGAATAGGAAGTCTGCAAAACATGTTTTGCCCATTTTTATTTCATTGTATAATTTGTTTTTGTTGGGTATCTACTATCTACCGACAATTTACATAATCAATAATCGATAATGTTGACAATGGGTAAAGTATTACTCCGTAGTCCAGGCTAAGTTTCCTAAAACATGTTTTTTTTTCTTCTTGCGCTAACAATATTAATGGATTTCATCATATTTTTTTATAATTAGTTTGTAATTTTAGCACCGATCCAATTGTCAAAATGTGTAGTGATATATTAGTGACAATTTTGTTCGAAACGATGAAATTTATTGAATAAAGATTGGTTGAAAATCATAAGGATTTTCAAAACTAGGTTGAGAGTCCTATGGTCGAGGCTATGCTTACGGTTACTTGGATAGAAATCGATATGTAAATAAATATATCACTTTTTTAACCAGTACCCCAGTACTACGAGTAATGGTTAAAACACAAAAATTTCTATAAGATGCTCACGATAATTTTACTTACCATGAGATCTCTCAAACTGTCACATAGGAGATTGATATTATATTAAATTTAGTAATTAATAGGTCTCACATATAAAATTATCGTGAAATCATTCAGAAAAAACTTACGGTAGAATAAATGATTGCCATTACAAGTACGTATAACCTTTGGAGTAAATTAAATTACATCCGTCTTAATCAATAGGTTACATCTACGGTATGAGATTCATATAAACCCAAATAGAAGTAGACATTTTTCATGAGGTAAGAAAGCCCAAATACCTAAAAAGCCCAAAACCCAACTCATAGAGGAGCCCCACGCTCCATCAAGCTAAAAAATTGATCATTAAACGACGCCGTAATATCAGCTAGATCTATTCCACCGACTTCTTCGATTCTGATGCAAGTCAGCTCCTTGGATACATCATCATAACTCAGTCAAAGTTTGATAAAAAAAAAAAAAAAAAAATCACTGACCATCCCAGCGGTAAAAAAAAAAAAAAAATTAACTCGAATCCGATCTAAATCAGATAATTTAAATTAAAAACAAAAATAAAAAATTTAACACAATTCATTTTTATTACCCTTATTATTAAACCTAAAAGGATAAAAAAAAATGCACCCTAAAATTTTTTTAAGATTTTAAAAAAAAAAAAGAAAAAAAAAAGTTTAAAGAGGTTTAATTAACCGTAAATTATTTTATTATTTTATTTTCTATTAGTATGTCTCACAATAAGTTACGGTGAGACGGTTTTGAAGATCTCCTTTCGACTAAAAGGACAAAAGAGTCTTTTTCTTTTTTTCAGTACTGTAATACGGAGTAAGTAACTAGTTAGTCTCCTGTAAGACGGTCTCCCAATATGATTATTGTGAGACCTCTCACATAGTAGAATTTTATTATTTTAATAACTTTCTGCGGAGGTCTCACAATAATCGTACTGTGAAACCGGTATATGAGAATTTGTGATAACTGAGTCAAGTGACTAAATAAATGGGCATGGGAGTAGGAGAAGAAATCACATGGGGATGCTGTTCCTCCTCCATCTCCATGTCGTTGAGATCTTTAAGATTAATATACGGAATGTTGTCCAAATCACCCTTTCTAGTTAGTGGACCGGATGTGGTGGACCGGGTGCTGGACCGGCAAGGTGTTGTTGTTGAACCACTTAAGTTGCTTTCCGTGACGTAAATCGGTCCAGAAATGGACCGGCAGTTGTAGTTGTGGTTATGGTACTCGAGCGGGTTACTGGACCGGTGGTGGTGTTGGTGTTGAGCGGTCCATTTGGTTTTGAAGAAAACGACGGCGTTTTTCCACCACCAACGTCGTTTTTTCTTCTTTTGGTCGTCTTTTGAGATTGGTTTTTGGAGTTTGAAGTGTAATGTGTCGATCGAACGTGTTGTTTCTCTCTTGTGCTTCCTTGCTTCCTCCAACACCTTTCATTATTACATTCATATTAGTATCTGTCGTAAATCCTAAAACGGATCAATTACATATTTACATGTCAAATCATACGGCCATACGGGTCAAGAAAATGTTAAATGTTTTGTCAGATTAACCTCATTTAACAGTATTTGACCCATTTTAAGATTTATGATAGATATTACTCCCTCCGAGTTTTAGTGTTCTTTCCTCTTTTCTTAATGGGCTGGGATTGATCTTCTTCCCTCTTTCCTTTTTTAGGCTATTAATATATGGTTCACATTTACCCTCTCATTTCTCATTTACCCTTCCTTATTTTCTTCCAAAAAAGAAAAGGGAAGAACGTAGGAACTCGGAGGGAGTACATATTAAGCAAAGACTAGCAATATTGATCGTGGTGTTTGAATTATTTTTTTATATTTAATTAAAACAAGACGTATAAGGTATAATGAATAGGGGTAAACAATTGATTGGATCCGAAGGAGTTGGACTAATTAGAATAACATGATTTCATATTAAACAAGTTTGATAGATTACACAAATGATAGAGTAAGATGGTAGATAAGTTTACCTGAAAGTAATCAATCTGTGGATCAAACCCATAATCGCTAAAATGCTGAGGTTCGAAAATGGGGAAAAGAGGTAATTTGCTTGACATTGTTTATTTTTTTTCTTATGATGAAGTTTTTTTAATTAAGGAAGGAAAAAGAGTGAGATTGAAGAGTGAGTGAGTGAGTATTTGAGAAGGGAGGGAGTGTGAAGTGTGTCAGTGCAAATCTCTCATTTCTGTAACCTATTTTTCATACTCCCTCCGAGTTCCTATTATTGTCCCAAAAATTTTTGGGTGAAAAATAAGGAAGGAAAAATGAATGGTTCAAAAAAGAGGGAGGAAGAGAGAGAAATTGGAGAGTAATTGTGAACCACTCATTGATGGCTTAAAAAGAAAAGCGAGACAAAAATTAAACTCAGCCCAAAAAGGAAAGTGGGACAATAATAGGAACTCGGAGGGAGTATCATATACACAATGATATCTCGTCTATTGCATTAATCAAATATATACGGAGTGATAAATATTATCACTGGTTAATATATCATTCCATATATGATACGGAGTATGACACATAGGTGGGACGCAAAAATGGGACGGAAGATGTGAAGTATAAGGCCATATTCTTTTGGACTTATATTCAGTCAGTTTCAGCTCAATTCAGCGTCAGCAGTAAATTTCAATTAAGTTCAATAAATTTCAGTCCAAAAGAACGTGATCGTGTGAAGGGTGAAGGCTTTTGTAGGAAGGAAAGGTGTGGGATGTTGGGAGGTGGTTGGGTTGGTTAACCAGATTTATGGGTCAGATTGTTGGTTTGAATAATAACGGTAAGATGCAGTCTCTGTGTATTATTGTTAAAAAAAAACTGACTTGTTCACATCATTCAATGTCTTTGTCTGCAACAAATAATACATCCATGTAAATCATACTACTCGCAAAAAAAAAGATCAGTAGAAGAGTAACAAAGACAATTCCTTAACGACAGAGTCTAGTGGTTAAAATTTATAGTTACCATCTCAATATTTTCAGGTCCAAGTCCCTGTACGAGATTTGCAGGATATTATATACTGCCCCGTTCCAATGATTTGTTTGCCTATTCCATATTGGGGCGTCTCAATGAATGGTTTGCCTTTCTATTTGACCTTTTGTAAAACATAAAATTTCGAACCTGCAATAACTAAAATAACAGATACAAAATAATATGAGAACAAGAGTTTTATTTAATAATCAAAAGATTGACGGTTACAACTTCCGTAGATCTCTTGATTCGATAGTTGGGGTCTTTTTGTGACTTATTCCATTTACCTACAATTTGGTAGTAGGATGATCCGGTCGTTTGAGACTTATTCCATCTTACCTCCTCTAAACCCTAGATGGAGAGCAAACTAAGAATATTCTAAAGCATCTAAAATATTATCACGATATTTATTGATAATTATCTCTAAATACTAAAGATATTATTCCTAAATAGATACCGAAATAATATAAAATTTTGGGTTTACACCTTTGACCCCACATGTCAACTCCTAATTGAATCTTTTTCCCTTATGCCAAAAGTAAAGGCAAACAAATCATCGAAACGAAAGGAGTACATCCTCGAAACATAAGTCTTTTATCAGGAAAAGGATGGTGAAGTTTGGATTAGACGATTCGTTAAGCGTACTGAGTGTTTTGAATTGGACAGGAAAGTATGAATGTATGATGCATAGATATTGCTTGATTCAATTAAGACGGGTATATTCGTGTCAAGAGAAAGTTACATGGAAGACAAGAAATGGACGAAATGGAATAGGGTGTTGCTGCCTAACATAGTGAGAATGGAAGGGGGACCCTGGCGACCCATATTATCCATATTATCACCTTTCTTTGCTCATTTATTTACTCCTCATTTTACCGGTTTGTCTAGGTCTTGTCTTTCTAAGGTATGTGATTTTGTGATGTGATTAATTATTGGAACTAGCTGCAATAAGGTGGTGGTAATGAAGGTATACATAAACCTTCTTCCTCCTCCCTAAAAACCCTAGCCACCAAAAAGAAAAAAAACTTAGAGCTACCACCATTAATTGGTGGTAAGCCCCCCAAATTTTACTTATTATATCGTTTAGTATTGATATTAGTATTATTATTTTAGTTAGAATAAGTCCTCTCCTTTTGGAGAGTTTCATCCCCATCAATTGATGGGTTTCGCCCCATCAATTGATGGGTTTCGCTCTCTCTTTTAGGAGAGATGTTAAATCTATGATCGCGGAGAGGACGCGGAAGATCAGTACCACAATCGTTCATCATATGGTATCTCAATTTATGTCAGACTGGCGGCTACAATCTATCAGGTTAGATGAAATCGATTCTCTTCAAAACCTTGGAAGATCCAAAGACCCTCTTGTGAAAGGCTGTATCATTAAACAGCGATATGTTGAAAGAGGATGTGCAGAAGCGGAGATCAAAATCTTAGTGACAGATCTTTGTTTTAATGAGAATTTATTTTATTCAAATTTTGTAGTATTGTACCCGTTCAATTTCGATATAAGTTGTAGATGTCGTATGACTTTTTATTAATGAAATGATCTTTTCGCTCAAAAAAAAAAAAAAAAAAAAAGGTGGTGGTAATGAATGATTTTGTTCTTCTAAGCTAAGATAATTAGGTTCTAATTATAGTACTCCGTAATTGAGAATGAAGTAGACTAGTAGAGGAGTACATGAGTAACCCGATCTGACACCCCAACTGAAGATCCAAGTTTGACCCATAATCTGAATTGACCCGACTTTTATTATAGAAAACAAGTCGATATCCTAAAAATAAAACTGAAAATACTGAACTCGAAAATAACTCGAACCCGAAATGACTCGACTCGACCCGAAAGATCCGACTTGAAAACTATTTGACCTGAACTCGACCCGGTTGACTCGTTTGTCAGGTCTAACTAGAAGTAATTTGATTCGGGCTTGGACAACAACATGTGGTTCGTAGTAATAGACACAGGCAGAAAAAATAAGGCCCATCGAACACTTTTGTAAAATATAGGCACGACATGTGTTTGGTGAAGCCCACTTAAATCAAGGCCAATTTTTTAAGTGCGGAGTATTATCAACTCTTCAAAACAAGGCCACTTAAATCCACTAACACAGCCCAATATATATCAAAGACATCTTCTTACATTTGAATGCGAAGATATCTTAATTTAGTGGTTAAAATTAGATATCCTGAACAATAGATTTCAGGTTCAAATTTTCTCTATATCGTACTCCCTCTTATCCATTCAATCCTTGACATGGGAGGTTTCACAACTTTTAAGAAAAGTGATAAAAGTAAGGGTATTATTGGTAAATCAAATGGTTTTATGGGTTCACCTAACTTAAAGTACGGAAAAAGTAATGACATTTTGTGTAAATAGAGTAATGATATAAGAATTAAAAAGTAAAGTGTTTATCCAAAAGGAGAATATAAAGAATTGATTGGATTGTCCATTTATAATAAGTGTAAAAAATTAAATGGATAGTAGTAATACAACTTTTTTTTTTTGAGCGAAAAGATCATTTCATTAATAAAAAGTCATACGACATCTACAACTTATATCGAAATTGAACGGGTACAATACTACAAAATTTGAATAAAATAAATTCTCATTAAAACAAAGATCTCTCACTAAGATTTTGATCTCCGCTTCTGCACATCCTCTTTCAACATATCGTTGTTTAATGATACAGCCTTTCACAAGAGGGTCTTTGGATCTTCCAAGGTTTTGAAGAGAATCGATTTCATCTAACCTGATAGATTGTAGCCGCCAGTCTGACATAAATTGAGATACCATATGATGAACGATTGTGGTACTGATCTTCCGCGTCCTCTCCGCGATCATAGATTTAACATCTCTCCTAAAAGAGAGAGCGAAACCCATCAATTGATGGGGACGAAACTCTCCAAAAGGAGATGACTTATTCTAACTAAAATAATAATACTAATATCAATACTAAACGATATAATAAGTAAAATTTGGGGGGCTTACCACCAATTAATGGTGGTAGCCCCAAGTTTTTTTTCTTTTTGGTGGCTAGGGTTTTTAGGGAGGAGGAAGAAGGTTTTTTTAAATGCTACTACTCATTGTCTCTCACTTTCTCCTCACTTTGTTACGTAATCACTTATATTTATATTTTACTAAGTGATAAAATATAAAGAGATTTGTATTATTGAATAATGTTCTGTCTAGTAGTAATACAACTAAGTGTACTGTTAATTGAAAAATAAAAACTTTAATAAAAGATCTTGAAAATGAGTTACTTGAAACATGTTATGTTTTCAACTCATTCTAATATCACAAAATCCACGAATCAATACGATGATAAACAATTTCGTTAGTAGTTACCATCCTTGACTCTATTCTACTTGAATTATCGCTTTCTCTCCATTTTATTTGAAACCGTCAACTAAACCGAATTCATACAACAATCATGCGTAAAACTAACTAATTTTGTACTTTTATCATAGAATTGACGTAACTATGTAAAGCATTGATGTGTGAATATAACAATGTACTCAATCTAACAATAAAAACAAACCATGAAACATGTCCACACGAATGAATGAGAGAATACACATAGTATAATAAAAGTACATTTAGTATTGTTGGTAAATTTCCATTCAATTTCTTCATGCCTACATAAAAATAACCTAAACCCCCTTTTTCCCGCAACTTCTATATACAAAACGAGTCAAACATCCACCCGCAATTTCTTCCCTTACTTTGAAATCAAAACACCATCAACAGTGCAGATCTCCTGTCTCATTCTGTGTACCACACCATTCACGAGATGACACATCGTCTATTGTACAAATAAAATATGTAATAATATTACTCCGTGTATGGTGTGACACACGAGTGGAACACAAAAATGGGACGAAGGATCCGCGCTGATATCGAAGGGGCTGCCCGCGGTCATGCTTCCTCATTTGACCATTGACCTCCCTTTTAATTACTTTCCTTCACGTTGTTTCCACCTTAAACTTTCTCCCTTTCTGACACCCTTCGCCGAATGTTCCTATTATAATAACCCACGCCCATGTTCATGTAATCATGTTCCCTACCAAAAAATTAATTTAATCACAATTATCATGAGATCGTCTCACGTTAACTTATTCGACCACCTTGACTTGACTTATTTTCGTGTTAGGTCGAGTTGGTCCGGTTTTAACTCGTTGGAGTGACCGGGTCGACTCGACCTAACTCGATATCTACTTCGACCCGACTTGCGGACGGTGGTGGGGATGATAGTGGTAGTGGAGACTTCTTTTCTCGACTAAAGATTCTTTTCAAAGAAAGCGGCGATTTGATGAACCCACCGTGACTCGGCGACCGACTCGGACCCGAATCGTCCGAGTTCGTGAAACTAAAGCTCTGACACCTCCTGGGTACCTCGATCGTCACCCCAACGAGTCCGGCTCCTTTTCTTCTTCCGCCGAAGGATAACGACCCGACCCGACTCGGTCCTACCTGCTCAACCGACTCACTGAGTTGGAGTTGGGGTTGAGGTTGAGTCGACTCGGTCAGCTCGACGGCCGGCTGACCCGATTCCTCCATTATGACCGGCAGATCGGAAGCTTCCACCGGAGCTCTACAAAGCGGACACGTGTCGTGCGAGTGGAACCACATGTCAATACAATCGACATGGAAACAGTGATTACATTTCGGTAACATGCGCCCTTTCTCACCTTCTTCGAACTCCGACAAGCAGACGGCGCATTCTAGCACCTCCTCCCCCACGTCACCACCGCCATCACCACCACCGTAACCACCACTCTTGACATTTACGTTATTATTATACAAAAAGGTGGGAAGAGACTTGACAAGAGCCGGGTCTAACCCGTGAGTAGGATACGGTACGATATTGGACGGGTTATTCGGCTCAATGTAGAAAACGAGATGAGTCCGCCGCCGCGCACGGCGGACGTTACGACGGCGAGCACGGAGGATATACCACCGCGCGTAGATGTGTAAACACACCATTATAACCACCACAGCAAACAGAATTATAATCGCACTCAACATTATCTTCCCACTCAGCTCGTACCCTTTCGGTTCCGTGATGAAAGGAGGAGAATATGCTTGCGCTTCATCGTAAGTTCGACTCTGTTTCTCCATTTTTCGAAAACTTAGAGACCAAGAAGAAGAAGAAGAAGAAGAAGAAGAGAGGAGGAGGAGGAGAAGGAGGAGGGGGAAGTTGTTTGTGTTAGTTGAAGAATGGGGAAATGGTAGTGGGGGTGGGTGATGGGGTAGCATAAATGGGGGAAAGTGGAAAGTTCTTGGAGATTTCTGATATTTTTTTAAATTATAAATTTGAAATAATATTGGGAATAAAATGAGGGAGAAATTGAATAAAGAAATGAGGAGGAAGAAGAGTGGGAAGAAGAAATGGGAGGATTTAAGAGGAGGGGGGAGAGGGAGGAGGTGATGATGTACTTTGGAAAACGTGTCTCTCGATAACTTATCGTGAGATATATATATATACAAATAGGAATAATAGTGTTGTATGAGCGAGGTTCCACGATAAATTTAGTGCTCGTTTAGTTTATCCTGGGAAGAATCTACCGGAAATTTAAATTCACATGAATTTGTATTTCACGGAAATTATACAAAAATATTGTTTGGTTGTTACTTAGGAAATGACTTCATGCGAAAAGTTGTACACACCAAGCGGTACTTGGTGAGTAATTTCCTCCCATTGGGAAATTGAAATTCCAACCAAACAACTCCTGAAAATGCAATTTATGAGATATTATATTTCCCGGAATTAGATGAGTAACCAAAAGAATCCTTACTATGAGACAGACTCACACAAGAGTATGAGATACGAAGTACTCCGTATTATTTTTTATGGTTATACAAGTTACTAAGAAAATTCGTATGTTTTTGAGTAAAATATTTACGTGATTTCGTTGAAAACTTTACATTAAAAAGCTCAAAAAATTTATAACAAAATCAAGATTTTTTGTGATAATACGAAAATAATTGTACATAGATAATATATGTATAACTGATTGTATAATAATACGGTGATTGATGTAATTTTGATAACATGGAGCCAAGTAATGGGTTGGAAATGTGATACTACTAGTAAACGGTTGAATAATAGAGTCCTGGACGTAGCATGTAATGTAATAAGATGTGACTTTTCAAGAGCGGCTTTGTGTTGTTCATAGGGTTCTCATTGTGAATTGAAGTGTCAATTACGTCTCTTCCTTTGTACCCTAGTAGTTTAATGTGGTGTTCATTTCACTCTCTCACACGGTGTTGCGTTAGTCATGGGTCGTGAGAAACGACTCAAATTGAGGTGTGTATATGTTACGGAGTTCATTTTTTCAAAGATTTTAGGGTCTGAAACAGAAATGTTCGAAAATTATGCGGGTTATTCCAATAGTCATGGAAATGACTAGACAAAGTTTTAGAAGCAACAGAGAATATTCGAAAGTCTCGATTTAAAACCATTTGACTCTCATATTACACCGGGACATTTCATTTGGTGTGGGTTTTGTTTGACGCGAATTTGAAACTATTTTATTTCGTGACCCAAAAGATCGAAAAAGCATGGATAATAACCTTCAAAATAGATCGTTTTTGGATATTTTTCGTAAGTGGGGAAAGTTGTTCTAAACGCGAATGTCTTTTGTCAAAAACTTGTCGACAGGAATATAATGCCTAATAATGATTATTCGAACCCTCTAAAACGATATAAATTGGGGAATAACTCATGTTTTGACTGATTCCGACACCTCTCGAACGATAAAAGTATGGCTTTGAAAGGTCTCGATTTAGAACCATATGACCCTCATATTACACCGGGACATTTCATTTGGTGTAGGATTTGTTTGGCGCGAATTTGGAACCATTTTATTTCGGGACCCAAAATTCCGAAAAAACGTGGATAATAACCTTCAAAATCGATCGTTTTTTGCTATTTTTCGTAAGCGGAGAAAGTTGATCTAAACGCGAATGTCTTTTGACGAAAACTTGTCGACAGGAATAGAATGCCTAATAATGATTATTTGAACCCTCTGACACGATATAGATTGGTTTATAACTCATGTTTCGATTGATTCCGACACCTCTCGAACAATAAAATTATGGCTCTTAAAGGTCTCGATTTAAAACCATATGACCCTCATATTACACCGGGACATTTCATTCGGTGTGGGGTTTGTTTGACGCGAATTCGTAACCATTTTATTTTGGGACCCAAAAGGCCGAAAAAACTTGGATAATAACCTTCAAAATTGATCATTTTTGGTTATTTTTCCGTAAGTAGAGAAAGTTGATCTAAATGCAAATGTCTTTGAACAAAAACTTTTCGACAGAAATAGAATGTCTAATAATGTTTATTCGAACCCTCTGAAACGATATAAATTGGAATATAACTCATATTTCGACTGATTCCGACACCTCTCGAACGATAATATTATGACTCGTAAAGGTCTCGATTTAAAATCATATGACCCTCACATTACACCGGAACATTTCATTTGGTGTGGGGTTTGTTTGGCGCGAATTTAGAACCATTTTATTTCGGAACCCAAAAGGCCGAAAAAACGTGGATATAACCTTCAAAATCGATCGTTTTTGGCTATTTTTCGTAAGCGAGAAAAGTTGATCTAAACGCGAATGTTTTTTGACCAAAACTTGTCGATAGAAAAAGAATGCCTAATAATGATTATTCGAACCCACTGACACGATATAAATTGGAATATAACTCATGTTTCGGTTGATTCTGACACCTCTCGAACGATAAAATTATGGCTTTTAAATATCTTAATTTAAAGCCATATGACCCACCTATTACACCGGGACATTTCATTTGGTGTGAGATTTGTTTGGCGCGAATTTGGAACTATTTTATTTCAGGACCCAAAAGGCCGAAAAAACGTGGATAATAACCTTCAAAATTGATCGTTTGTGGCTATTTTTCGTAAGCGGAGAAAATAGATCTAAACGCGAATGTTTTCTGACGAAAACTTGTCGGTAGAAATAGAACGCCTAATAATGATTATTCGAACCCTCTGAAACGATATAAATTGGAATATAACTCATGTTTCGACTGATTTCGACACCTCTTGAACGACAAAATTTTAGCTCTTAAAGGTCTCGATTTAAAACCATATGACCCTCGTCTTACACCGGGATATTTCATTTGGTGTAGATATTGTTTGGGGCGAATTTGGAACCATTTTATTTCGGGACCCAAAAGACCGAAAAAACGTGGATAATAACCTTCAAAATCGATCATTTTGGGCTATTTTTCGTAAGCAGGGAAAGTTGATCTAAACGCGAATGTCTTTCAACGAAAACATGTTGACATGAATAAAATGTCTAATAATGATTATTCGTACCCTCTGACACGATATAAATTGGAATATAACTCATGTCTCGACTGATTCCGAGACCTCTCGAATGATAAAATTATGACTCTTAAAGGTCTCGATTTAAAGACATATGACTCTTATATTACATCGGGACATTTCATTCAGTGTGGGGTTTGTTTGGCACGAATTTGGAACAATTTTATTTCGGGACCCAAAAGGTCGAAAAAACGTGGATAATAACCTTCAAAATCAACCATTTTTGACTATTTTTCGTAAGTGGTAAAAGTTGATCTAAACGCAAATGTCTTTTAACAAAAACTTGTTGACAGGAATAGAATGACTAGTAATGATTATTCCGACACCTCTCGAACGATAATTTTATGGCTCTTAAAGGCCCCCCGACTTAAAACCAAATGATCATCATAAAAGTGTAAGGATACCATATAAAAAGACTAAGGGAGCGTTTGGTTCACCAAAAAGAGGTATAAGGTATGGGTTTAGAATGAACCAAACCTATACCTCTTGTTTGGTTGACAAACTTACGGGTTTGATACCCATACCTCAAACCTCCAAGGTATGGGTTTCTCATACCCAAGGGAGGTGGTGGGTATGAGACTCATACCCTTGGAATCAAAATCCTTATATTCATATTTGATTTTTCCGTTTTTTTTTTTGTAAAATGTCTTAATTAAAATATTTTATTGGGAAAACTAATAAAAAAATACAAAAAAATTATCTTGAAAATTAGTATTAAATATATTTGAGGTTTTATATTCCCAATAACTAGTTTTTTTAATTAAACTCATTTCACTTTTTTTAACTGATTTTTATTTTATTTTGTAGTATTATGTATAAAGTTTTATATATTTAAAATTAGATTATTAAATACGGAGTATTTTACAAACTATAATTTATAATTTGATTCCTAATCATTTAACAAACGAACCAAACACTAGGAATGAGGAATCAAGTTCCAACCTCATACCACCCCGGTTTGATTCTTGATTCCATTCCTATACCTTATTGCGAACCAAACGCCCCCTAAAAACACAGGGGTACCGTAAAAAATCCATTTTAAAAAAAGATCGTAGTGACCACTGAATGTTGTAGCAAACAGTTATCGAACTCAAGTCCACAAACCCGACTCATAGCATCAAGTCGATAAAAATTAGAATGATACTCGTACTAGCATCACTAATTCCTTAGCTGCACTGCTTTTTTTTAAGCAAAGTCTACAATTGCATTTGCTGAAGCTCTCTTCAATTTCGATACTTGTTTAACCAACTCAAGCTCCTCGACCACTGTCAGTTCGTCATTCTGTGCACGTGTAACCACCAATTTCTCCAAGACGGCTGCGTTTCTCAATAGAAACTCCACTAGTCGGAGATGAGCTTCATAACCTTTTCTGTAGCCAGCAAAGACCACTTCTGTAAGTCGGGGTATTACACAAGCAGCAGGTAACTCTGAGTTAAGTACTTCATGATCACCCTGCCATGACAAGAAAGTCGAGTAATTAAAATAAGTAAAACGGTTGCAGTTAGTCTCCCTTATGACGTAGTTATACGTCACTTTGTTAAACGGGTCAAATACTACCCATTTGTATAGAAAAGACAATACAACGGTTTTGTAGTGTTTTGTCTTTTTCTATGCAAATGGGTCGTATTTGGCCCATTATAAGAAAGTGACGGATAACTCTGTCACAAACAAGAATTTGTGAAACAGCTATACTGACCGCAGTTACAGATGATGATCCACCGCCGATAGCGAGCTCAACCAAGTCTACTGAGCTTCTCACGAACTCGGTAATAACTTGAAGACATCTTTCATGATCCCACTGTGGTCTCAAAACCAAACTCAACCATCTATTTTGAGGAATATCCACCATGTTTAAGCTACATATTTGCTGAATAAGAAGATAACAAATCAGTCTCGCATAACTCGATTCTCTGCTGTCAAATTTGCAACATACTAACAGTAACAGTTAAAAAAAAGGGACTTAACAAATGACAACCACAACAAATTGGCACATTGTGAGATGAAATATTTCACTAGTGAAATAGACAAACTAATGGTAATATAGTAATTTTTTTTAAAGACTCAAACGCACCTCAAATGCTACGCTTGACAATGTAAACTCCTCGACATCTCGAAAGTGCCTCAAAAATGCCGTTACTTCTGGACCAGACCAAGATTTAGGAAAACCCCCGACAGTCACCTCTTGAAGAGACGAAACATCAATCACATTCACCTCAAACAATGAAGAATCTAGAGGGAATTGATGAAAAGAAATTTCCAAGATTTCCAAATGGGGACAGTTAAGAGTAAAAGGGCGGTCACGTACGTCATATGTATCCGTCAGTTCCAAACTAGTAACACTTGGAGCAGTAATATTCAGATTTATCAAACCTTGAGATTGAGATATAGTCAGTTCTTGTAGAGAAGGGCAAGCAGATATCAACTGGTTGAACGCCTTATCACATCCATGAACACCGATGAGAGTTAATTCCCTTAAACTTCCCATGTGAAGTTGAGATTGATGATCATAGGGTTTAAGCATACTACCACATAGTTCAAGTGTGACTAGAGATTGACTCGTGAGGACACAGAGAGGTGGAACTAAATACTCGAGATGATCACAGGCGAAATTTAGATGTTTGACTTGTCTATCAGTAGCCCATTTCAGCCACACTTGCAAATCGTCAACAAGGGATGAATCTACATAAGCACCTATATAATCCCCGACATGTAGGTGAAAAGAGTCAATGGTGGGTCTTCTATGAAGCATCAACACATTTCGGACATAATGAGCAAAACGTGAAAATGCCTTGCCCATGAGTTGATGTGCCTCTTCAAACGCGTCATCATCATCAACATCATAATCGGACGGAACATAGTGGTCATAGAAATCAAAGCTAAAAGAAGGAAGCATCGTCCAGAGATCTCCAAAGCGGCGGAGTAACATTGTTCTAACAGCATCACGAGTAGGCAAAAACGAAAGTATATGCACAATCACTTGATCAGGCATCTCACTCAACCTATCCACGTTAACATCATGCTTTGAAGAACGCGTACGCTTTTGGCGTTTCATGGTTCCGAAGTGTGTGAGTACCTGATGATTTTTCACTCCATTCAGATAACAATTCATCTCAAATTAATCAACTAAGCAATAATAAATTTGAACACAAGTTTCAAAATTGATACGGAGTATAATACTGTTGTTTAACCTAATTGAAAAAAATCGACTTACGATATTCACAGGTTGAATACAGCATTATTGAAGATCGCGACAAAATGATCATTCATACCATCCTGAACTTCAGCCATATCAATATCATAACCCTATGTTCCTCCGACTCTTCTAATTACCTCGTGTAACCGTGTCTATGACACTTAGACTCTTCATTTTCAGCCAAAATATGCGAAATTTTCATAAAATTAGCGATTCCAAAATCAAAAAGCGCGATTAAGATTGATGAAAATGAATGAATAACCTTGTTCGCCTTACGCTTTGCACCGTCTCGCCTCGGTCCCTTAGCGCCACTGTGCGCCTTGCGCCTATTCAAACTACGCAATAACTTCATCTGCCATTTTAACTCAACAGTCAATTGAACACACCATACATTCATACGTTTACGATTTTGGGAGCTTAATTTCATGATTATGAAGAAATCACAGAATTAGGGTTAACAATTCCGACGATAAAAAACTTGATTGAACATGCAATTTAGCCCTAAATTGTAAAAATTGATATGATCCACCTCGAACTGTAATCAAGAATCGATAAGATTTACCTGGGTTTGCTGCTACTGATTGAACATTTCCAGGCAAATGAGTGTTTGAAGGAGGGACGAGAATTGAGAACTGACAAATAAACGGGCGATTTGGAAATTGGGGGAGATCAAGTTGGTTATGCCCTATGGGTAATCGGGTCACTCCAAGCTCGGTTATGGGTCGAGTTATATTTTTAACCAAAAAATCTTGTTCGTGACCGAATATCTGTCATAATGATTTTTTTTTTCCCAACAAAACGCGCACTTAAACGCATTATAATATCCATAAACGCATAATGTAAAAAAACAAGTATTATTTCGAGTAACAACGTAAAAAAATTTATATGAAAAAATATTATTTCAAGGAACAAGTATTAAACGAAGTACAGAGTATTAATGAGATAAAGTTTATATGAGAAATAAATAGTTTTTGATAAAATTCATTTAGTTCGGTTAAAATCGATACATTTGTAAAATAAAATTTAGTCAAATAATCAAATATTTCCATTCGATTCAAACTGAAACGGATTTTGAGCACATTTTTTGTATCATTGGATATAATCAAATATTTCCATTCGGATTATGATTTATGAGGTTCGGTTTTATTTCGCAAGTGTGATGAAGTACAACTTTGAAACGATGTACCTTTCGTCTAATGAATACTCACTTCATCTTACAATACAAACATAATGTTAAGTGTTAACACTAATTACAGAAAAATTGGCATCAGCTAACATGAATCGTTAACTGAGATAACAAAAAAAAAAAAAAAAAACTAGCCAACGAAACTCACACTCATGGCGCAGTTAGCCGGTGGGTCGATCAATACAACTCCATGATTCCGAAACATCAAAGCGCAGAGAACACTCACTCGACTAAAGAGGTGTCGGTTGGAGTTGCATTCGGGATTGTCTTGCTGATAATTCCCTTCCCAAAATAATCAGCAATGACAGAGAAGCCGTCTTTAGAATTCTTCACTTTCTGAAAAAATTGATCTTGGTCTGCGGAATTTTGTTCCAAGTTCCTCTTCATTTCGGTTACTAACCTGTACTCAGGAGCACACTCGGGACACTCTTTTTCATTGTCACCGAGGCAACGTAGATGGTACGAGTGCATGCACATGAAGTGCACTGCTGGAAGATCGAGGGTAAATGTACATGCAGTGCACTTGCTCAGCTGAAAGATTCTTGCATTTGTCCTCAGATCCTCGATTTCTTTCCTCATTACTGATGTGTCCTCCTGCAAGTTTGGATGAAAACTCTTCATCTTTTTCTCGCCAATGAACATTGTAGTAGCCAATTGGCCCAAACAACAGCATAAAAGACGGAGTAGCCAGCTTTCATCGATAGTTTTCACAGGACTGAAACTCCTTAAATTAAACTAGCGTATTTAGATGATTAACAACTAACACCGTAAATTGTCTAGCGTATTCATTTTGATTTCAGTATTTGGCAGGGATGCGTTATATATAAGTTAACACATTTCGATAATTACCTGTCGCTGCAAGGAAATGCCCAAATTCTTAGACAACATCATATATCAAAATGGCTGTTAAAAGGAAAATCTGACAGTTACCTGATACTTCTCCACAGCTCGTCTATCCGCTTCGATCAGCTTAGACTCCTGGTCGAGTTTCCGTGCAATGTAATCCTTAATTACGGATAACGTGAGGCATGGATTCTGAGACAGTGTTTGAATAACAATAATAGGCGGCAGAATATCATCCCTTTCAATATATGTCAGGACTTCCTTAACTTCTCTGGAGCAATCTTCTCCAAGTTCCCCAAAGTATTTCAGTACGTCTGCCCAAAGAATGGGGTCTCCTCCTTTACCAGAGTCTCCGAGCCTCTTGCAGCAAGCGATCAATCCCTCGTGGTCATGGGCCACCATATAAGAAGCAATCACTTCCTTATAGAGTTTCATTTTCTCATACAGAAACAGAATCCCTTCTCTGAATTCATTCATTTCACAGAGAATTATAGCAAGATCAACATCGTAGAGTGGACTTTCTAGGTCAGATGGCCATGCACTTTTAAGCAGATGTAACCCTTTCTCTCGCCTTGCAAGACGACCTCTCTCATCATCATTTAACACCATTTTCCCATTTCCTGATGGCTTTAGTGCCACGGAACCTCCATTAGAGATATCATGTGACATTGACGGGAAGCTTAAATCATGGGATATATATAACTCCAAAAGAGTGTTGTGAATTTCCACCTGCTCATGTGCGTCTTTCACCATGTCGGTGTACTTCTCAAGAAGATCCAACAACGAAGGTGGATGATGTACAAAAATGGTGATGAAATCAACAGGTGACGGCAACATGGTCAAAGTAGTCTTTTTGGAAGGCTTTCCCTTTCCCTTTCCGTCCTCGGTGCAAAGCTTTAAAAGTATTTGGATGGTCTCCTTTGGTTTGTGCTCTATGAGAATTTTGCCATATTCTTTAACTGTCACCCCAGCTTGGCTTGGCTCAAGGCTTGAAATATACTCCAAGGCTTCATCATACCTACCAAGATCCTCAAGCAACATTTTCAAGTAGAGTTCATGCCTTCCCGCCTTTTTAGCGACATACATTGCATGTTCATGATAACCAGCAGCACGACACACTCGTATCACGGTCTCCTCATCAAATTTATGGTCAACACCATCCTCGTTTTTGATGAAATAATTCAGCTTTTCGACATCTTTTAACTTTGTATAACAGTTCAATAAGAGGGTAGTGTGGTCTTTTGAGGCAAGCCCCTTCTCATGTAATTTCTCCAAGTAATTGGTTAAGTTATGGATTCTCTGAGCATCCAAGAATTTCTGAATTACGTACGAAGGCTCAAGGTGACCAATGGTAAGAATGTACTGGGCCATAGCCTCATCATACTCCTGCTTGCTATATAAATGATCACCATATTTTCTCAGCACTTGAGCGGTAGCAGCAGCATCAGCTTGTTGACTCTGAACAAGATTGATAGCGACACTGTAAAGATTCTTCTTGAATAGTACGTCTAACTTGCTTTCCATATCCTTCTCTCCCACACATATGGCTGACTTATCAGCCATTATGAGAAATATGTTTCCCCACTCACACACCATGAATGAGACTTCATTAACGGCAACACTATGAGCAATCAATTTGTTTCTTAGGTCGTAAATATTGAATGTATTCTTGCCACTTCTTTGATCTGAGATCACAACCAAAAGATAACCACGGAACCATCCAAGGAATTTTTTTTCTCCCTCAAATGCCCAACAAGGACCACGTCCGTCATCCTCGTAAAAGTACACAGCTTCAGGTCGGCCAATTATTAGCTCCTGATTGCACATGGCGGATCACATATCATTTACCAACAGCAGTGCCTTAATGCCAAATCGATTAGGGGTTGACTAACATGAATCATTGGTTAAACCATCAATGACGAAATAAATTTTGTAAAAAAAATTGGAAGGGAATAAAAGCACGATTCATAGTCAATAAACAAATAAAGCTAAGACAGTCAATATTCAATAAAATATCGAAAGCCTTTCTTTCATAAAATATTCCATAACAAAGTAATTGAGAATTACTGGCACAATATATAGTACTCTATAGTCTAATGCAATATTGAGAAAGCAAAGGAATCAAAAAGCATACCAAGCGATCACTCATTGCTACACTTTTAGATAAGCATCCAATCTGATCCAATGTTTCCCTTTTTGCTGGTTGGTATTGGAGATTGAACAAACTGATAGAAGACGGAGTCACTGCAAATAGTTGAAGTCCGGGACCATCATTTCTGAACCCAAGCCCAGTAACAGCAGCATGACCTGCTGAAGCATTTTCAACACGAAGTGTGAAGCGAGTAATTCTCTCACGAGCAATGTCTCCTTTGATGCAGTAGATGCTGCCATTGTCCAGCCCAATGGCTATGACTAGTATTGGTGGGGCTTCTTCTAAAACTAAAAAGGATGTGATCTGCAAGAAGATAGGTATTATATCCCATTTTATAGGATTTTAAGTACATAAACCCGACCACGCTATCACAACAAAAGAATTTCACCATACAACATTCAAGAACGCAAGATGCTAACAAAATACGACTTATTCAAGGATGTGAGAATGGAGTCTTACCAAACCGTTTATATCCAGTACTTCTCCTCTGAGGCGGAAAATACACTCACTTGACAGAAGTACAAGAAGATAATAAAGTACGAACTTATGAGGCACAAAATATGATTTTTGACGAGGCTATCCATAAATCTCAAACATATACCTACCCACTTACAAAAGAAAAAAAGCACTTTCAAATTTATATGGCACGGAGTATAACTCTATATCAATGAAGTGTCCCCATTCAAGTAACGTATACTCATTTTAGGACCCAGTCCATTGTCTCAAATATTAAGTCATGATGAGTCGGTACCTGGACAAATACTTCTATCTGAAATCTACACCCAACTCTTAAATAGCATAGGATATGAGAAGAATGCAATGGAAGAACAAATGGGAATGGGAATGGATTCTGGATGCTACCTTTGCTTCGGGAAATTGATTAGTAAATATACGCAATATCTGAATACAGTCAGGAACTGATGCGGTCGTGCTAGAGCCTTCTACTTGGGTTTTATCCAGGTCAAAAACTTTCAGACACATAGCAGATGCTTGTGGAGGTATTTGTTCATCTTGGCCGACGGTAAGAAGGAAACTGCGTTGCTGTTCAGTGCAGGAAAGAAAGAGCGGATTAGCAACACATTTGTGAGCAATGACAAAATTTAGTTGCTTTAAATCTCCAATTTCTATGATTTTAAATATCCAGTTTTATAAACACGCATGAATACAAATAAAGTCATCCAAGTACTTAACTCTGTTTATTTACTCCCAATCAAATATAGAACAATCCCGCCGTTTTGAGTAACTTAACCCACGGCAAATAAGTTTTGTTATTAAAATGCTTCCTTCATCTACAAAGTCTGTCTACACCAAGTTACAAGCTCCCTCCGATTCTTACGATTCGCAACATTTGACTATAATAATCCTCACAAATCTTAAAAAATGTAGCAATCCTGAAGAATCGGAGGGAGTACTATTTATACATGAAACTGTCTCCTGTCACTGAACGGACCTACTATACTATTCACTTACATCCTGGTTTAATGAACATAAATAAGGTTTCACTACAAGTTTATAGAGCCTAAGTTCAAGGTCAGTTAGTACCTTGAGAAGTTGAAGAGAAAGGACGGAAGAGGAGTGAGCCGGGAAGGCATAATTGAACTTGAAACCACGATCAAGGAGACAAACAACACCATCATCACATCCAACAGCTATTTTACCTCTTCCACTCGAACAACATGTTATTTGCTCAGTTATTTCTTCAGGCACTTTGCATTTTCCACCGTATTTCTCCTCAAAGAACTCGAATTTCCTCCATTGGTACATTCTTTGACCTTCTTTCTTATTCTACATCCACCGATACTCTAAGTTAGACAATCAATGTTCAATAAATCCGGAATAGATTGTTAAAACCACAAACACACATCATAAACCCACATCCCAATACTTTAAAAAAATCTAGTATAAACCTTCCAGTGGCAAATCCATTATTCATATCCTTGTGTCATCTAAAGTCAACTCAATGTTTCAACAATCCGTCTCACTTACGACGAACTTGGCATTACAACGGGTCAAATAATAGCTCATCTCGACGAGACAAACATTTTGTTAAATTCATGCTATCTGGCTCATTACAAGGCTAAACACGGATACGATCGTCTTAAACAAGAATTTGTGAATTGTGATCTTTAAAACCCTAAGTTCAGCAGATTCACCATCGCACTACATAGCCCAATCAAAAAAATATCGACGATAACGGAATCGCAAACTGCAATAGATCGTGAAAACCCAGCAATCACAACCCTAATCTAACAATATACCGCACAAATTTCGTCCGATTAAGCAATAAATTCAAGCTAAAATCAACAAATGATAGTCCTAATTGACGATTAAACATCCATTGAACTCGGTTCAGAAATCATGAAATTTGAAAGATCAAACCTGTAAATTCACTTACGGTTCATAGAAGATGTAAGAGAAAGGAATGGCGATCGAGAGTCGCGATCGGAGTTCCAGAGAAGTGGCTGCTGGTGTCGGAGAAGTAGAAGCTGATGATTAGGAAAGCAGGGAAGAAGGGAGATGGAAGATTGACGAAACTTGGGAAAAGAAATCAACGAATCGGGTTCATCACATTGGGAAACCGGGTACGGTTTTTTTATTGCTTTCCGATGATCACAATTCTCGGATCTCTGAAAACCGTGTATTATACGTTATGATTTGAGTCGTTCAGGAGGTTGTATCGGACAATGTCTTGTTTTCTTCTGATCTTCCTACACGTGTCATTGGTACCTTTAGGATCTACCCAGTTCGATTTCAGCCACAAATCGTAAGTACACGCTCATTTTCCACGACTTTCTGATTTTTTTTAGCCGACACTGGTTTATCGTTTTCCTACACTCATACAACTGCTCGGTTGATCTTAAAAATCTAGGACGACGCGTTATATGACCCATTGTATAAAATAGCCCATGGGATTTTCCACATGTTTTGTTCCCGGATCTTCAAAAAATGTGGAGTATATATTATTATCCATGTTTTTTCGGCATTTTGGATCTCAAAATAAAATGGGATCATATTCACGCTGAATACAATAACCATGTTTGAGGTCTATACAGTAACCGTTGAATGACCTGTTATTCACTGCTTCATGGCTTTTAACAAGTTCTATACCACAAGTACATTTTTCATCATGTCTGCGGTTTCTAATAACCATTGTTAGACATTCTTTCCTTATAAAAAAAGTTTTTCTCAAAAAACATTCGCGTTTTGGAGCAACTTAATTTCAGCGCTTTCGAAAATATCAAAAACGACCAATTTTGAAGGTTATTATCCACGTTTTTTGGTCTTTCGAAAATATAAAAAATGACCGATTTTGAAGGTTATTATCCACATTTTTTTGGCCTTCTGGGTCCCGGAATAAAATGAGTTAATATTCATGCTGAACAAACTACAAACCAAATACAATGCCCCAGTGTAATATGAAGATCATTTAGATGTTTTAAAAATCTTTAAAATCGCTTTTTGAGACGTGTAGATATCCAACGAAAATATTATATATAGCATTTTACTCTATATATCGTGTCTAAAGATCTAATAATCATTGTTAACATTTTATTCCCATCGATCAGATTTTCGTCAAAAAACATTTACGCTTTAGAACAAAAGAGACTTAGCCATAATATAACTAGAGTTTTCTTTTACGGTCACAGTTCACAATAAGTAGTGTGTTTACTTTTCTTTCTCTAAAAACAAGGTGCATTTATAATTTTGTACTGAAACGATGGATAGATTTGCGATCCAAATCCACGTATTTTTCAACTTTTTTTTTTCAACATACGATTGGCGATTCATCACTAATTTACGAATCTTCTTCTATCTTCTTACAAAAATGGATCATCTCATACGTAAAACCGTCTACCTTACCCATTAAGTATCCTTTACTTTGCACCCACTTTGCATCCAGCATCTGGCAATTAAGAACAATCAATCTGTCAATCAAATTCAGCCAAATTTTATAACAAAAGCATGAAAACCAAATAAAATTAAAATGAAAGATTCTAATGGGGATATCCGTCACAAACTTGTGACAGATCAAATAATATTCATTTTAATAGATAAAACTAACTCATATGCTACCTTCTAACTTATATTTTCTAATCAAGTGGTATTATTTGATCCATCATCGATCTAACTGTGCAATTAAAATATGGCACGTTATCCACACAATCACAAAATGACAACGATTGTCAATGATTAATCAATCCTTGAACATCATAGTTCACAAATCACCAATCCAAATGTTAGTCAAACATTGTACTTAATTGCAAATTAAATGCGTTGGTTACCATCCCTTTGTCGATCACCCCTCTCACACATAAAAAACAACCCCAAACTCCCTTCTCCACCCACCCAAACCCAAAACCCCCGAGTTCAAATCTCGTCAGCATCATCAGCCAAAATGGCCGCTGACCTCTCAGGAATAACCCATCGAACCCTCAAAATCAACGGCATAAACATGCACGTGGCCGAAAAAGGCGACCCGGGTGCCCCAATTGTGCTCTTACTCCACGGGTTTCCGGACTTATGGTACTCTTGGAGGCACCAAATGTCGACCCTCGCATCACTCGGGTACCACGCAGTGGCACCCGACATGCGAGGGTGTGGGGACACTGACGCCCCTACTGATGCCCGTAGTTATACCTACGGGCATATAGTAGGGGACCTGGTGGGCCTCATCGATGAACTTGGGGCCCACCAGGTGTTCGTCGTGGCCCATGATTGGGGGGCCATGGTTGGGTGGTGGTTCGCTTTGTTTCGGCCTGATCGGGTCAAGGCCATGGTTAGTATGAGCGTCCCATTTTCGCCACGTAACCCGGCCAGGAGGCCAATGGATTCGTTAAGGGGGGCTTATGGGGATGACTACTATATGTGCCGATTTCAGGTAATATTATTTTTAATTTTTTAATTTTTTAATTTTTTAATTTTTTTTTTTTACGTTTATGAATAAAAGTTAGCCCAAGCGACAAGCGCTAAGAGCCTAATATTGGTCTAAGTGCAATCACGATTCACAAAAGATTAGAAGTTTGATTCTTACACGTAATATCTCTATCGCTTTATTTAAAAGTGACAATATACATTATTAAGTGTAGTTATTACTCGGTACTTGAGTACTGGTATATTGTCGGGTGTTGAAGTGATGTCTTTCGTGTGTCAAACTCTAACTAAATGTTCATCGTGTATTGTCATAATCTAATGATTAAGACGAGTTTGATCTGTATCCTCTTAATTGTCATATGATTAAAGTCATTTTGTTAGATCCAGATTAAAGTTAGGTTGAATTTACCCTAAGATATGGATTTAATTGGTGTATTTGAAATTTAGGAATTTTTTGGGTAAATTGGAACATTAATAAAAGTTGGCCACAAGTCAAAACATCAATTAAGACTTCGTTACGAACAAAAACAAAGTGACTTCATATGAAATTTAGACTATGAAACATTGTATATATTCCGTATGGACCGTTACACGATTTCATTAAATCTTATGTTTATCGATAAACATAATCTGACAAGAACTCGGATTATATATGAAGGTGCCCGGGCAGATGGAAGCTGAGGTCGCGGAAGCAGGTGGAGCCGACAAGCTATTGAGGAAAATATATTCATTCCGGACACCGGGACCCTTGTCCTTACCAAAAGGGTCCTTACAAGATGTACCACCCTACCCTGACTGGATGTCCACCGACGAAATAACTTATTACCGCGACAAATTCACTCAAACTGGCTTCACTGGCGGATTCAACTATTACCGCGCTATTAACTTGTATGTCATATGTCTTTCTCATCTCTTAACGTTTCTATACTAAGGTCTAAAGGGTCGGTCTCATAGGGAGTGGTAAATGTTGGGATTACGATGCAGGAACTGGGAAGTGACGGCACCATGGACAAAGGCGCAGGTGAAGGTACCGGTGAAGTTCGTGGTAGGAGATTTGGATCTGACGTACCATGCACCGGGGGTTAAGGACTACATTGGCAAAGGTGTTATCAAGAGAGATGTGCCATTTTTGCAAGAAGTGGTCATTCTTCCAGGAGTTGGTCATTTTCTTCAGCATGAGCAGCCTAAACTCATCACTGACCATATTTACGACTTCATCAAGAAATTCTGAGCTTTTTCGGTCATCTACTAAGTTGTTTCTATACCCCGTATCAAGTTGTCTTGTGTTTTTTCTTCTTCTAAGTCTTCTGTAAACCATTTTCCACCAAAAACCGAAGAATAATGAATAAAAGTGGTGTGCGTTTCGTTGTAGATGAGGTAGCTCTATGTGTCGGGGCGAAAATTTATCAGAGCGTGTTTAAACTACTCCGTATATTTTTCTTTCAACAGTAAATCATGCCTATTCGAAACAAATCTTTCAGAAATTAATACAGTTTCCTACACACAATAAAATTATACACTCTGTGTGGAATGCAACAAGTTTCCTGAAAGTTCGGTCATATCACCTTAGCTATCTGTTTATGTAATTTTTCGTCTGGCAGCGTCGTCTCACCTGAAATTGGCTGAATGTACGTATATCCTGGAAGTACGGACTGCAATGTAACTTATGCACAGCAAATCGACTCATCTCAGATGCAACAAAAGGAGATCCGGCTTTTCAACAAGTGATTTCCATTCATTGCAGAATTTCGCAACTGTTGCTCCATCCAATACTCTATGATCGGCACCAATATTTACCTGAGAGTAAATCCAAGTCTAGCTTAACAAGTTTTCACATCGAGAATTTTTTTTCTTCCCACTTCTCAGGTTATCGGACGGGAAATTTGAGAAGTGGGATGAGAACAGAAGGGCAGGGAGGGTATGGTTTTGTGAAATAAAAACTCGGCTATATGGTAGTTCGTAGAGACAACTTACATTCATTACGGGAACCGGATAGACAGTCCCATCATCTGCGATATGTGGGACTTTCTGAATTCTACCGATTGCAATTATCGCAACTTCCGGTAGGTTGATTAGAGGAGACCCAAACTTTCCACCAATGGCCCCAATGTTACTGAGTGTCATCGTTCCACCTGATATATCTTCCTGACTAAGCTTGTTCTCTACAGCCAGTTTTTGTAACCTTGACATTTCCTTGGTTATCTGTGACCATATAATATATAAGCCACAAGAGCAAAACTTAAGTCTGGCTAACACCAATATAATCTCAACTAGCAGAATTATTGGGAGGAAGGATTATTGGGAGGAAATCACATTCGCGTCAGGCAATAAGATTAAAATCTAAATGCAACTCCCTGACTGATAATTCAGTGATACAGTGATACGGGAACTGGCCAAAGAGGAAAAGCAGAAATGCTCAAGGGCCAAGAACTACATTTATGAAAGTTCTCACGGTTTGGTTTAGGGGTATCTAACCATTATATTCAGAACAGTCCGAAGATGATGGTTAACCGGTTAAGAAAGTAAAACTGGAAAGAGGAGCACAGAACAAGTGAATTTACCTCCAATATAGAAAGAGACTGGACCTTCTTAATATTTGGTACGACCAGACCGTAAGGGGTAGCCATAGCAACTCCGATATTATGGGAGCCTAAACGACAAATCAACAAAAAAGATTAATAATATGATTCTCATTTGGTTTTGCAACTGAGCACTACTTGATTGTCTAGCCTTGAGTCCTTCAGTTCGCACGCTAGGCTTTAATTTGAAACAAGCTAAGCATAACTAAGAAGTTGAACGTGTGCCATGTCAGAACTTGAATTGTGAAAATGCCAATTTAGCTGAATAAACAAACAGCCTGAGTAGGTGTACAAACCTTTCATAATGATCTCGTGCATATCTACGTTGAAGCTGCTATTTAAAAGTGGATATTTGCTCAATGCCATTGATAGAGACTTGACCAAAAACGGAAGAAATGTGTGCTTTATACTTGGATCAGAATTTTCACTCTGAAAAGATGACTTGAGTTTTATAAGTGCGTCACAGTTAATCTCCTCAACATAATGGAAATGTGGGACACTAGCAGCCATAGTCATGGCCTTCACCATCGCACGCTGATATCCCCTGAGACATCAAACTTTAAATTCAGTAATTGTATCCTATGGAATTACTTGAGTTCTTTCTATGTTGTGGATGTTAAAATACAGTAGATTGAAGAAGGAAGCTGATATCTCTATTATCTGATTACCTCAGTGGTACAACTTTGTCTTCGTAGTGTGAGCTTGCAGATGCTGACTGTTCCGAGTGCACAAAATTTGAAGAAAGTTGGTTAAGATCTTTATCCCCAACATACTTAAGAACATCTTCTTTTAACACTCGTCCATCTTTACCCTTTCCCTTAATATCATTGACACTTATTCCAAGCTCTTTAGCTAGGTTCCGAACAGCCGGCGTGCACAAAACACCACCAAATGTTTTTTCATGGATTAATGAAGGTTCACTAATTATGTCACCTTCGTCAGTACGCTCCTTTGACTCGTTTTCACATAAATCGTCAGTTGAGGGAAAAATACCTTCAACAGCTATCTTCAGAAGGGTTTCTCCAACCTGCTTACCATAAAACTTAGGATCAGGAAAAGGGTCACCAGAAAGGGGTGGCAGAAGAACCGAAAGTGTTAGAATCAAGAAAAGGGGTCACCTTCACAATCTCACCGGGAGTATGAAGAATGTTTGTAATCTTTCCTTTATAACGACTTGTAATTTCAATGGTAGCTTTATCACTTTGAACCTCACAAAGCGGTTGAAATTCTTCAACTAGATCACCCTGCAAAAAGAGATGAGAATGAACGGGGATGTGAAAAGAAAACAGCTTTTACACCGAAAACATATCCAAGCATGCCTCTTATATACCAATCCACATAAGCTATACACAAATGGTTGTAGGATGAAAATGTTGTGTTATGATTAATGATTCTATACTTTTAGAATATTTGATGGAATATTATGGTAGGGTACTAGGGTCATCAAACTGGATCAGTACCTTAGCGAGGATCGTCAAAATCAATAAATAGATATTTTGCAGCCATTATAACAACCGTGAGGTACCACATTTGAATACCACGCACTGCACAAGGTAAAAGCTGAGTCGCTGAGAGCAAAACGGACTAACCTCCTGTACAAACCACTTTATAAGTTCACATTCAGCAATTCCTTCTCCTGTTTGTGCCAAAGGTACATCAACGATTCCACCTTCTGGATATTCAATTGCAACATGAGTAGTCAAGCTACGAGCCCTGAAGAAATAGCACAGGCTGAGCTACAAAAACAGCACAAATAAAGAGTATGAGCAGGGATCAATATTATTTTCCGGAAATAGTAAAATCAACAACAAATCAGCAAAGCAATGCCTTTTATAAAATCAATCCACAAAAATCACATAAAAGGAGAAGTCTCGATATAGACGAAGTACTATACACAAAAGCACCATTGTTATGGACCGAGTTAAGTCATCTGAGACCGTCTCACACCAAATTAGTGTGACACATATCATTAACTACCTAAAATCAAATGTGCAACTAACCACCCTTTATGCGAGAGGTATCTCGTAAATACTATTGAGAGACCGTCTTTTTAAAATCAATCCATGAAAATCACACGAAAGGAGAAGTCTCAATATAGACGGAGTACTATACACAAAAGCACCATTGTTATGGACCGAGTTAAGTCATCTGTGACCATCTCACACCAAATTAGGGTGACAGACATATCATTAACTACCTAGAATCAAATGTGCAACCACCCATTATGCAAGAGGTCTCTCATAAATGCTATTAAGAGACTGTCTTTGTAAAATCAATCCAGGAAAATCACCCAAAAGGGGAAGTTTCAATATATAGACGGAGTATGATACACAAAAGCACCATTGTTATGGACCGAGTTAAGTCATCTGAGACCGTCTCACACCAAATTAGTGTGGACACATATCATAAACTACCTAAAATATCGTAAATACTATTGAGAGACCGTCTCATTGCAAGTAGCGAACACGGAACACCGGCATTTGACGAATCACTTGTTTTTCACAACTCATTAAATTTCTATACAAGGCAAACAATCATCCAATCCCCAATCAAAGTCCATTACATCAGCAATTCACAAAAATACACAATCAAACTAACATATATCAATATATCATCAGTTCATCACTCTAATCGATCAAACATGCAACAATTATGGCTAAATTAAACACAGTTGTACGATTAAACAATGTATCGATTGACTGATTGTATTCCTAGTGATTAACAAAAGGAGAGTTGGAAACTAACTTGATTATTAGGTTTGATTACGCGAGTAAACGACAACGCCGGAATTCCGAACCCTAAACATCGTCGGAGTTGAGAATTCGAATTCGCCTTCGACTTCGTCGGCGGCGGAGGATAGGAAGCGGAAGAATGAATCAATCGGAAGCCATTGATGAGAGGCTTCCTCCGCCATAGTTGACGAGCTGCAATCATACTGTATAATTCAGAGGAATAGAGTAGAGTTAGTTGGAATTGAATTTGGAGACGAAAGCTATAGAGTTTGGAGAAATGTACGGTCTCTCTCCCAAAAACATCGTCTCATTTTCTCTATTATATCTGACGAATATTTTAATGAAATTGGACGAACGGATGGAGTAATAATATTTTAACAATATATAAAGTGGTATTGAGAGGTTGTCCCTCAATAACTTAGAAAGAGACGGTTTCTCCTAAGAATTTGTGTTTATATATTTATAATCGTGTAATTTGTTGGAAGATGTTATGTCGCAGTTAAGAATTGAATTTATACTTAATCGTCAGACTAGGTGATCTTTTATCAATTGAGATACCTGTCGGTGAAATTACAAGAGATGATACTTTGAATTCACATGATATTTAGAGTCGTTCAATTTCAGCTTAATTCAGTTTATTCAATTCAATTTATTCCAACCAATCTGATTTACTTATCAGTTTAGTTTTGTACGGAATATATCTAAATCCATCTGGTCAAGGAAGAACCTGGATTGATGAAAATTTGTAGATACAAAAATTTCTATGAGACAGTTTTACGATAATATTATCTTATCGTCTTTTAGTGATAGAGCATAGAGTTGTCTTGTTGGATTTGGCAACATTTGGCGATGAATTGAATCATATTTTGATATGATGGGAGTATATCCTAAACACATCATTGCCGATTTGGAGTTCATTTCTTTTGTGACGTGTCCTCTTTTTTTAAACAGTTGGTCTTAACTCCTAATGGACTTGATTAGTGTACTTAATCTTGTTTACGCAAGTATCAAATCAGATTATTTGAATAATTAAATAAATGCATCATCATTTTATTTATACAGTAGGATCCTATTTGCTAGAGATTAAGATACTCCGTAACTAGGAAGATAAGATTTACAAGTCGTATTCAAATAGGATAATTGAATGGATTTAATCTATATCCTATTATGCTACGATTTCACGTGGTATCAGAATTGTATACGAAGTGCTATCTTGTACCAATGACGTATCTAGGAATTCAACAAATCCAGAGGCATTAGGATAGTAATGAGTCATCGTGATGACATGAGTCCAATTGGTCTTACTCTGATGGGTCGGTAAGGGTCACATGGATCTACACGTACTCATCAAATCAGGTAAGGGTCCAACCTACGAGACACTAGGTCGAGTCTGGCTCTTATTGGACCTACGTCATCCAAATAGAGTAACTCTTTTGTAGGAGCGTTCTATAGAATAAGACGAGTCCAATAAAAAGGAAAACCCTATCAAAAGTAGTACCTACAATTTGCGTTGCCAATCCTGACCCTATCGGCCCATCCCATCTAAATTCTCACCTCGTTGAACCCTTATGGGCTTACTATAGAGTCATGCCATGTTTCTAGTTGTTGGTACGTTATGCGTGCTAATTGAGTTATCTGGGTCAGCCCAAGGGCTTTTCCATAGGCCACACCAACTCAGCATTGTGACTGATTGGATCACTTGATGAGCAGTTAGTGAAACAAATTGACTGATTCAAACTTATACTCCGTATCAAGTGTCTGATAAACGGGTCAATTGTATCGATTATTTTCAAATTAGTAAGAATAGGGTCACCTTTGAGTCGGACCGTGTCATTTCGTTCAATTTGGGAATAATAAAGCCGACTCAATTCAATTTAAAGTATTTCCAATTTTATAAGTCAAACTTTAATTTTACGGAAATTTTCCATGGTACCCTCGAACTATGTCACATTACACATGGTACCCCTGCTTTTAAGTTTGTTCACATGGTAACCTTGAGTTTTATAGTTTAGTTCCCGATTTACCCTTATCCAAATTTCTATCATGACGCCGTTAAATTATGACCAAAATTAACAACTACTTTTCTTCAAAAAGAGAGGCGTTCTCATGGCACCCATAAGTTTTCATAGTTGTTCCCATGGTACCCTTAGGTTTTCATAGTTGTTCTCATGGTACCTCTGAAAGAAAAACAATGACTCATTGAAGCAAAGCAACGATTAGTTTATTGAACTAGTTGTTACATAAGTGCTTATAAAGTCAATCCCCTTTCTTTTTTGGCAGAAGAAGATCAAACAATCTACACTTACTCACTCAACCTTTTCACCTCCTTCTTCACTTGTACAAAAAAATGGAAAAACTTCATCACCATAACCTTGAAGATCGATCATCCGGAAACATCAATTTTTTCCATTTTTTTGTACAAGTGAGAAAAGAGGTGCAAAGGTTGAGTGAGTATGGATTATTTGTTCTTTTTCTGCCAAAATAGAAAGGAAAGTGAATTTATAAGCACTTGTGTACCTGTTAGTTCAATAAACTAGTCGTTGCTTTGCTTCAATGAGTCGTTGCTTTCCTTTCAGGGTACCATGGGAACAACTATGAAAAACTTAAGGGTACCATGAGAACAACTATGAAAACTTAAGGTACCATGGGAACAACTATAATTAATTTTGGTCATAATTTAACGGCGTCATGACAGAAATTTAGGTAAGGTCAAATCGGGAACTAAACTATAAAACTCAAGGTTACCATATGAACAAACTTAAAAGCAGGGGTACCATGTGTAATGTGACATAGTTCGAGGGTACCATGAGACTTTTCCCTTAATTTTATAATCATATATCGAATCATATCATCCAGTTCGAGTCAATTTTACCAGGTCTATTAAACCCCAACGCAATTTGTACACTTATATGGTTGTACCTGGACACAAAAGTGCAAAACACAAGTGAAGTTGCTAACACATGCAATGATGCAATAAGGAAGCACTTTACTCACTTGACCTTAGCCTTTGTAGTTGATCTTTCTTGCGACTGTCATATCCGTCACTAAATAAGTCAAATATATACCCAATTAGAAGAAGTAAAAACAAAACAAAAATCTTTTCCTACGTCTTAGGCACGTAAATTTGTCTCATCCCACATATTTAATCCATCGTAAACTTAACAGATATTTCCGTCACAGACTGAGATTTGGGACCTAAAGGCTAAAACCCCATAGTATTAGTGTCCCTTGTATTTGTGGGAGAGTCAAACATGTTTGGCTCTCCATCTTCCCCAAATCCCATTTTCCTTCTTCCTCCTCCTCCTCCTCTGTACTTTTAGCCACCCTCCATTTCCCAATTTCAATTCCAATTCCAATTTCGATTTCTCGAAACCATAGAAATGGCGTCCATCAACAAACTCCGTTACCTGTCGACATACGAACCAACAACCTTAACCCATCTCAAAAACCCCAAACCTCAACTCAATTCCTTCATCAAACTAACCCGTAACCCGAACCCGATTCACTGCTCCACCACTTCAACCTCAACCTCCCCCTTCACAGAGAAAAACTCCATCAAAATCCACCAAAGAGAACAATGGGTCTCCGGTCCAAACCTCGACCCGCCATCCAAAAACAATCCCCAAGTCGACGACGACGATATTGCGTTACAACTCCCGGAGCTGAAGAAGCTTCTAGAAGTGCTCAAGGACAGAAGGGAAACAAATTACGGAGCCGAAAAACAAGGGAGTGGGAGTAGTAGTAATGTGGGAAATGTGTGTTTGGTGGGAACCGGGCCGGGTGACCCGGACCTTCTTACGGTCAAAGCGGTAAAACTGATTCAATCAGCGGATCTTTTGTTGTATGATCGTCTTGTATCGAATGATATACTGGAATTGGTGGGGAGTAATGCTCGGTTGCTTTATGTTGGCAAAACTGCTGGTTATCACAGTAGAACCCAGGTACGGATTTTCGCCCTAATTCTCTAATGAGACGGTCTCACGTGTGAGACGGTCAGCCCAGTTTAGTTTAGTTCAGTTCAGTCTCATGAGTTTCATTTTGTTTCCGATAATTTAGTCAACTTGAGCTTTGGGTCCCTTCTTCTTTCCTGCTTGAATGAGCTTAATTGGACCCCAACTGTGAGCAGAGCTGAATTTAAGTTAATGGAGGCTCGAAATTGAAATGAGCTGAAAATAAGTCGGAAAGAACACGCCTTTATTAGACGGCGACTTAGTAAAGTTTGGAGAATTGCGACCCCACCCGATATATATTTAGTTTAATCGTTTGAGCAATCCTCAGTGAAGTTGGCAGTTGATCATAGCTTTGGAGTTTGGAGGGTGATTACGACTTTACGAGCATTCTACCTCTTGATAGTCCGATATATATTTGTGAAATCGTTGAAATAGTGCCATATACGGAATAGTTAACTGGTTGCATGTTACATGACTTACATATAGTATAACTGTATAAGTGCTTAACGAAACTTCTGTTGGCGATGTTGTTGGTCAAAAACTCGAAATGTGGAGTCTTGTCTAATGCACGACTCGTTATTAGATGATCTTTTCTCCAGTTTGTTCACTCTTCAGTAATTCTTCATTTGCCAGGAGGAGATTCATGAATTGCTTTTAAGTTTTGCTGAAGCCGGAGCTAATGTAGTCAGACTTAAAGGTGGTGATCCTCTGGTAAGTTTCTTACCTTCGATTGGGTATTTCATACCCCGTATTTGCATTGTAACTTGTAAGTCAATTGACACGGCTTCCCCTGTCAGATTTTCGGAAGGGGTGGAGAGGAAATGGATTTCTTGCAGCAAAAGGGGATTCAAGTCAAAGTCGTTCCTGGTATCTCGTTTCTCTTTACTCTTGGTTGGGTTCATTTGCTGTTTCTTTATATTTTCTGTTGTTTATTACTGCTGATGGCGGATCTATAATGGTTTTTTTTTGGTCAGGTATAACAGCTGCATCTGGTATAGCAGCAGAGCTAGGAATTCCATTGACCCACCGGGGCATCGCTACCAGTGTTAGGTATCTCACAGGACACTCAAGGAAAGGAGGGAGCGATCCATTGTACGTTGCTGAAAACGCTGCTGATCCTGATTCTACCTTAGTTGTGTATATGGGTTTGTCAACCCTCCCATCTCTTGCCCAAAAATTGATGCAACACGGCTTGCCGTCCAACACTCCCGCTGTCGCTGTGGAGAGAGGAACAACTCCTCAACAGCGAATGGTAATAAACTAATACTAACTCAATAACCTCACATGCACGACTTTTGCGATCAACATCATCTGCAAATAAATGCAATTTCTTATAATGTGTAGTAACGGAAAATTCAAATGAGCAGGTGTTTGCAGAGCTGAGGGATCTAGCAGAAAAAATTCAGAATGCTGGTTTAATATCACCAACACTTATAATTATCGGGAAAGTTGTTGCCCTTTCATCACTATGGACACTATCCTGTGACCAAGTAAACGAGCTTTTGGAGGCGAAGTAGAAACACAGCCGTGCACATCATTAACACAATGGTCTTACTATAAATCTATAATGCTATGGCTTATTTGTCGACATTTCATTCCTGTGGAAATTTCAGTCCCCAGTGCCGCTCTACTCTGAGTTTCATCGTATGTATGCTGTACGATAGTACGCATGTATGATTGACATTCTTGATGAAATTCTGCATCTCCCAAGGAGTTTCAGGCTGTAATCTGTAACTGTAGAGATTAATGCAAGATGCATCATAATTGTACAGCTCCAATTTGGTGATAAAAAATCCTCCTATGGAGATTATGGCTGTAATTGAATTGTATTCCTATTCAATAAATCGTTCTATTCTTTTGCACTTGTGTTATACTCTGTACGAAGTATCTGAATCCGACTAAACAACAAGTATATTGGCCATTTCAGGTTTTGAGTTCTTGTCGAAAACAACACACTATTTCCAGTCTATCGGTCTATGTATGAAGAAAAAATCAGATATGATTAGGAAAGGAATAAAAGATTGTTGTATTGCTATATGTACAAATTTTCATGTAATGGATGATATGATACAGAAATTACAGGGTACAAACAAATGACTCAAATTAATGGAAAGAATGAACAAATTACTTTACTGAACTATGTTACAATTGTAGGAGTCTAGCTTCGTTGAGCGTAAGATCCCGTGTAATGCTGTCAAAAGTTTGATCGTAAATATCCAACCAAAGATGTTGCCGACTGTCATCGGATATACCTGGTCAGGAGCTTTGAGTTGTAGTATTGCACATACACTCGGGTACAGGATATTTGGTAACATCTCTTCCGGGTTTGCTCGTTCTGAGTTCTGGTTGCCCTAAAGAGTCTCGGTGAAGTTCTCTTACAATGTTGTTGAACTCGGTTTCAGGCAGAGAAGAATTTAGAAAGTAAGGTAACATGTGCCTTTTGTTCGGAGTTATATGCTTCTTGTGCCCCGCGTAAGCCCTATGTCCCTGCATCAACAAGTGTACAACAGTCAATTTATATATTGAACAGAAAGGCATCAATGAAATCCAAACTAGGAACCCCCGACCCGACCCAACAAACAAATTGAAGATTCAAGTTTGACCAGAAACCCAAATTGATCTGACCCTACTTAGCTCTATTTGACCCATATTTGTAGCCAAAAAGTGACACAACCCGTTCGACAGGTATACTCAGTTGGCTGCTGGTGAAGCTGTGTACAGCTGAATTTCAAGGAATCAAGACACTGGATTTGATTAACGTGATCCAAATCCAAGTCGAACAGATAAGTTTGATGTCGAAGGGTCAAAGTCAGACAGACTGGACAAATTGGATTTTGATGAACGTGACCAAAGGTTCCAAGTTGGATATGCTGCATTTTCCTTTCCGTTTCGGATCAGTCAAACTGAATCACTTGCTGTCCCACCGATGAATTTCGACTTCAAAATACAAATCTAGTAATCCACCGATGAAAAATATGAAAATGAGATGATCCGTACCTGGATTGCATGTCCCATGTTTCCCCCATGGGAAGCCATAAACACATCACTCTTTTCGCAAACTATATAGTCGATAGCAGCCATGAAGGATGCCCTGTCGGCTAACGGCTGGAGTTCACCTGGCAGTGCTAGATCTTCTTTGTTGTAAAATGAAGGGAATTCACGCGTGAGAGGCAGCAATGCATCACTGCCTCCAAGTGGTTGTCCTCCAGCCCAATATATTCTCGCACTTTTCGGCGCTCCAAGAGCTTTGAGCAACCTAAGCCAACAAGGAACAAAAATTGAGTTCATGTCATATGCGAATTCGTAATCCAGTGTAGGACATAAAAAAAACACTAACACCCCGAACGACTCATCCACTTGTTTAAAGTCAACCTTCTAAAATATCGACTTCGATAATAATTAGTTAAAATTATAAAACAGGACTTTATGGCCCAATGGATAAGGCGCTGGTCTACGAATCCAGAGATTCTGGGTTCGATCCCCAGTGGAGTCGATTCATCACTATTATTTTTTGCTACTTTTTTTTCCTCAAACGACTTGAAGATTCCAAGTGGTCGAAGTGTCATACATTTCGACAAGTGAAAACGAAGTTTGGAATGGATTAGAGGGAGTATATGAATATACTAACCTCGCAACCTCTAGGGCATTCAATGGGCAAAGGCCAGCAAGTTTTCTGTCATGGGCAGTCATGTTGGACTTGGCAGTAAGGAGCTTCGGGCGCTGTTTCCTCTCGTTATTTACAAGTTCATCGTAGTCTGAGTTCAGCCCGGGAGAACATCCCGTTCTTATCCACACATCTTTCTCCATGCGAAGATGGAGAGCAATATACGGGCCTTTGCTGCTCATTCTCTCAGCAATCTTGTCACCGAGTTCTTGAATGTGAGGGGCAAACTTGAGTGCGTGAAAGGCTACCTGATAAAATCATATTGTTGTAAGATTCCGAAACATAGCATAAGATTTGGTAGCAATTTATTCCAAATTTGGAAACAAGTTCACCCTACCTTGCATCGAAGCTTCTGAAGATCAGATGGGAGATCTTTAGAGAGCCTGGAATCTAGACCACGGAGTAACAAAACACCATTTCGTCTCAACTGTAGACATTAAAACGGTGGTTCATTAGATACACATAATCATTCCATATTTCCATCTAATAGTCAAAGGGAAGATATGTCACGGAAGGCTTATGATTACTACAGCGTGTTATTTTACTCCAAACAAGAATACGTGACAATCAAGCATTCGGTCACTCATTGAATGCTCGCTAAGCTAAGGAAGCTGTTCCAAGAATGATCACGATTTCACAGACATGACTGCAAATCTCAAATTTCCAACTGCGATAAATAAAGTATTCATGGCATTCTGAGATTTATTAGAGAATAGGGCAATAGGCCTGTTAGCAAACCCTAATGACTTGCAAGATAGAAAACCCGTCGAGTGAGGAGAAGCATGAAAGGTAAGTTTGTCGAATAATAGAATATGTTACCCTTGAAAGGTAATGTTGTCGAATCCAGCGAGGAGAAGCATGAAACGGTGTGTTACTTTCCTCCAAGGGCCTCGTCCTCAAATGCGTGGATGGAAGGGATGAAACAATTCGAACATCATCCGCTAGTTCACTCTTGAAATGCTCCAAATCAAATATATCTGAAAACTCGCTGCACAAACCAAAACCCGTCATTAATACTACAGCACATTCAACAAAAACCAAACAACAACAAATTCACATTTAAAAGACCGGGTCCAAGAATGTCGTGCAGTTGACTGTATTCGGATACTGTCAAACACTCAAAACAGTAAATTTGGTAAATTCGCGATTCATTTCCCCGCTCCAATCAATTCAATATATTTCCTGAATCCGTCAAAACTTATTTCCAAAAATGCATACGATTAACTACTCCTAACAAAGATTCAAATATGTCACTAATTTGCCTCCCTGAACTTCCTCATTCTAGGAAATTATATAGGCACACGTTAGAAAAACCGTAAATCCATGATCAATCAATGAACCACTAGACATCTACCTAAGCACACATTAGAAAAACAGTAAATCCATGATTGATCAATCAATGAACCACTAGACATCTACCTAAGCACACATTAGAAAAAACCGTAAATCCATGATCAATCAATGAAGCAGTAGACGACTATGGTCTATCTAAGCACACATTAGAAAAACCGTAAACTCATGATCAATCGATCAATATAGCACGCGTTAGAAAAACCGTAATCAATGAAAGAATCAATGGAAGCAAACAAACCTTTCATCGCCCCAAACAAGATTAACTTGAAGAACAGGAGCAACAAGAGCAGCACCAAGAATCCGAGCAATAACAACAGCATCAACAATCTGATTCCTCTGTTGATTCATCCCACCACTCACAACCACCATCAAATACCTACTCCTATCCTTCCTAATCTCCTCACCTTCAACCCCATACCCTTCACTAAACTCCAAACACGGCCTATACCCCAACCCCTCCGGCTGCTCCCAAACTCCGCCACCACCACCACCACCTCCAACCTCCGATACCGTATCACGGCGGTCGCACGGCGGGGCGGCGAAGCTGGGCGTCAACGGAAGAAGCGAGAGGTTGGAGTAGTAGAGGGTGAGCATACCGAGGAAGCAGAGGATGAAGAGGGCGAAAACCAAGAATTTAGGGTTCTTGATTGGACGGAAACTGGGGAAATTTGGGGGTTTTTTGGAGTGTTTTTTGGGGGAGAGGAGGAGGGAGTTGAGTGAGGTTGATGAGAAGGAGTTTATGATTTCTGAGGGTACCGTGATGTACGCCGCCGATTGCTGCGACGGCGGCTTTTTTCCGTCTCTTCCCATGCAGAAACACGGTATAATTGTGTCTTAGTCTGGTGGTCAAGCACGGAAGTCGATGTAACAGGATGCAGCTCAAGTTCTTGCTGTAGAAGATAGAGAGAGGAGAATGGAAGTGGAAATTTGAAGGTGGGGGGGAGTGAAACGCGGCGTTTTAAGTGTAAAGGTGGGCGGGATAGTCGTTTATGTATCACGCCAAGGACCAATATATACTTCCTCTCATTTTTCAGACATACGGGTCTAAGGTGGGTATATCCATTCTAAATTTACGTTAGCTCAAATCTATCTAGATATTGACAAAATATATCTAACCTAGTCCCTCTGTATCAGTGTATATATATATATATATATATATATATATATATATAGTTTTGGTTTTTGAGGTGAATTTTTACTTTAATTTTTAAATAAATATATTAATACAAAATTTTAATTTTTTTTTTACAAAAAAAAAAAAAAAACTTTCAAATTAGTATACATTTCATGATATTTTTTCATATATTCTGAGAGATATTGAAGAGAGAAAGAGATATCTCGAGAAGTGAGAATGAGTTATTAAAAACAAAGTATTTTATTTCTAAAACGGATACCTTTGTCGGAATGAAGATGACCTACTGTTAGCCTGTCACAGTGGATCAATATAAAGTTTTGTCTGAATGAAAGAGTATCACGTTTTGATTGAAAATTGTCGAGTGAGTATATTGTCTTAAACTTCTAACAAGATAATTATCATACAAAAGAAAAAACAAAACCAGAGATGTATCATATTTTAAACTTTAGACGATATGTCTGTCACAACTCACAAAAGAGATCAACTACTATTCCAGTAGTACAAGGAAATGGGGTAACACTAAGTTCATCTAGTAACGAAAATATACGTTATTATTGAACGTTCTGATTCGTCTTATCTACTCATTTGGATAATATTTAAATCCGTAATGTTTTGAAAGGAGACCTAATGGTGGGGAAATGGGGGGGATGGAGTGTAGTGTGTAGTGAGTAAATGTGTAGTTGCATATTGCATGTTACAGCTGGGGTTGGGTTGGGTTGGGGGAGAATTGGAACCGAACTTTCCGACCTCAACACATGGGGTTTTGGGATACGGTTTTCTTCTTTATCACTCAATTATTATTACTTCTTCCGTTCCAATCATTTTCATGTATTTGGATATTATGCACTATTCATAGATGAGAAAAATTATCGATATAATTTTTAATATATACGATAAAATATAGTCATGTGAGATCTTGTTTAAATTGTCTAATCGAATGCATCATGAATATCAAATTTTTATAATTTTTAGAAATATGTAGGTAAAGATATAGACAAAAGAAAACGTACATCGATAAATATGAAAAAGCAAACGTATGGAATTGATTGGAACTGATGGAGTATTTCATTACTACAAAGTTTTTTCATTATTTCTTGGACTTTGTGTTTTTTTGCTCTTTGTTCAGGAATGTTGTTTACTCTTTTACTGTTCAACCACTCTGGATTTCCCGTTTTCTGACCCATTTTACAAAGTTATTTGGGCTTTTTCATTTTTCTATAATACTCTATTTGGGTATCACTATGAAAACCGTATTCATATTCAGGTAGGTTTAGAAAAACACACAATAGAATAAATATTGTGTGAATGTTTAGGAAACAGGACAACATTGTATGAACGGTTTAGGAAACACAATAATAAAATAGAAAAATATTGTGTAAAGGTTTAGGAAACACAATAGAAATATTAAAATATTCAAATTCAAGAAGAGATAACAAGTTACAATCATACAAATCTCTTTATATTTTATCATACAGCTTGTTAGAGACTATCTTAACAATCGTTGGATACTAAACTGAAACACCTCAAATTGATCGAATATGTCTTATTTATGAGCTTTGCTTAAAGAGATTTGAAGTACTACTCATATCAATAAAGTGCATTTTCTTTTCTGGTTTGTCCATGATAAAAACTTCGCAGTTAAGCGTGCTTGGCTGAAATGCGCTGGAAAGGACTCGTGTTGGTCTATGAGATCAGTACAAAGCCTGGCGGGATACCGCGGTTAACATTCTCGGTCCTAGGATTGGGCTAGGGTGTTACAAAACAATATGTGAAAAAAAATTCCTTAAAAGGTAAAGTTCAAATTATCTAATCCTCATTCTAAACATATCGATATCAAGTACTTCCTACATCTGAAAGAGATGTTCTCATTTGATTCTTATAATCTTCACATATGAATATAAGTGGGAATATCATAGTGGATAGAGGGAGGTACTGTATATTGCCACTCTTTTACTCATGATTTGATGTACATGATTAATTGGGATAACGATGATGGATTGGTGGGCATTCATTCTCAAGTAATAGAGTTTTTGTTGATTTTATACTCCCAATTATTAACGAAACGGGGACATCAAACCACTTGATAATCTAATAGATATGCTCGTTTCAATTACATGGTTTTGTCCCGTGAGATGATAATAATAAGGACATAGTCGACAGGGCCGTCAAATAATATTCAGTGGTCCGATTCTAATTTTCGTTGGAAGCCCCCAATATTAGCGAGGGTTATAATGCGAATAAATTATAATTTTCTTTTCATAAAATTATAAATCAAGGTACTTTAAATCGAGTTACAATCTTGAACAAATTTTAGATGGTTTTGCTCGACAATGTTAACAATTATAAAAATAATATCAGTATCTAAGTTTATAATTGTAGTTTGTACGATTTAATAACTACTCGTAATATGTAAGGAGCATCAATTAATTTTACCCCAATAACACTCCATAGTTATGTACAATATAAATTTTAGGAAGGAAATAACAAATTAAAATATATGAATTATATTTATTAGAATGTAAAAAAAAAAAGATCTTATACACAAATTAAGACAATCAAATAATTAAATAATAGTCTCTAATATTTATGGTCGCAAAGACAGAGACTCGAACCCCTGCCATCTCGCCCATAAACTATGATGCATGCCACTGCGCTCCAGAAATCTACATTGTATATATTGACAATAAAGTTTATCGTAATTGCTAAATCATACCCGATTTTTACTACTTCATACCCGACTTTTTCATTATTTTTCATTGCATACCCTTTTCTTTAAAAAATCTCTCCTTTTCATCTCTCTTAACCCTAACAAAATCTCTCTTTTCTGATTCTCAAAACTTTGTCAAATTCTTCAATAACTTTAGGATTATGGATCATTATTCGTACGTGGAGTAAAAAGTGACGGTGAATTGATTATTGAATCAATCCCAATCATTATTCTTATTGATGAGTTTTTTTGTTTAATTTATTTAAATTCTAATTAGTTTTTTCTATAACTTATGAATGAATATAATTAACATTGAAACAATTATGTTTGTTGATTTTATTAATGCTTTTACTTTTTAATATAATCATTGAAGATTATATTATTGATTAATTATTTCCCCCAATTAAAACCCTAATTTGACACTCATTTTTTGGTTACGTAGAATGTTTTTTTTAATTAAAAATCATTAATTAATTTTTTAAAAGTCAATTAGGTATTTTCATATTTTATTAGTAACTAGGTATGTGACCCGTGAAATTCACGGGTTTATCTGTTCCAAAATTTTGTGCACGGATTCTTGATAATCATGACCAAGTCTTTCATTCATTATATACGTTGGTTCGAAAATATGTGTCGATCGATTTTTGCATACCTAAGCGGATAGTAAATGTTTTGAATTTAGTTTCAATTTCAATAACTGGGTCCAAAATTGTAGATCGCCACCAATTATTGTACACATCAATCTCACTAATTCAACAATGTCACTAAACTACAGAACTTATACATCAACCAATTTCAGTGATATGTCTTTTATTTTTTTTTTAATTTTTTTTGAAACCCGATTTCAGTGATATGTCTTTTATTTATTATAACCTTAATATTTTTTTTGTAAAAGTATCACTAAACATGAATTTATGCACGTCCCTTCAACAAATAGGACCTAGTTTTTTAATCCCGTGAAAATAATTGAGATATTTATTTTCACTTTTTTTAAATTTATACTAACTCTATACGTTGTTTGTTAAATTACTATACTCGATCACTTTCCCCGTTTTCATATATATATTTTGTTTTGGTGATTAAAATATATAATAATGTTCATTACCTTGAGACTTAGTAAATAGTAAATACATTACCCAAATAACTGGTACTCGTTAAAATGTTTTTATTAAATTAACACTCAGAATATTACAATTTCTTCTCAATCATTTTTTGTATATTACTTTCACTTTGAATATAATTAAATGTTCACTCTTATAAGAAAAACAAAAGTTGAATGTTATCTTGAAGCGTGTCTATAAACATAATAATCAATATAAAGATTAATAAAAATATAATATTATACTCGAAAAAAAAGAGAAATTATGGATTTGACATGCAATCAGTGGCTTCGCATAATTTCGGTAAATAAAATAAATCCCGAAGATAAAATTTTGTACAAAAATTAGAATCGATAAACAACAATGCAAATTCATACGGAGTATCATACATTAAAAATCAGTGGTCATATTAATGAAATAAAGCGATCGAAATGTGAATACAAACTCCCAAATGTTTTTATCATCTCGCTTTATATATTATTTTTTAAGTTACACTATGATTAATCTTTAAGAGGAAATAGATGAAAATATAATATATAGTAGTATTTTTTTAGTTATAATACGAAATTCTTAATGCAGGATCATATAATGATTAATATTAACTTTAATTGATTATCAAGACAAAAGGAAATGATAGGGTAAACCAACCAAATTATTAAGGTTTTTTTTTAGAAACCATTATGCTTTCTTAATAACAATAAATTTATTTTAAGTGAAATATCGAGTTTTGTTTGCCTCAAATAATTGTTAATCATTGGTATTTTACTTTAAACTAACACTCAAAATATTGAAACTTTTCTCAATCATATTTTGTAAAATACTACAACTTTAAATATAAATAAAAGTCCACATTTATCAACAGAAAGTCAATGTGATTTAAAGTTAACTGTAAAATGTATTTATAAAATCAATCAATATAAAGATAAATCAAAATATAACATCATACCTGAAAAAGGACAAATTGCGGAGTTGACTACTGGTTTCTCATAAATTATCTAAAGAAAATTCAAAGGTAAAATTAAAATTAAATTAAAATCAATAAACGACAATGCAAATTGATGTCTAACAAAACTGAAGGTAATGTCTAAAAAATAAAGTGAATAAAATGTAAATACGAAGTCCTCAATTTTTTTTTATCGCTTCATTGCTTTCTATAATTTTTTGGTAAGTATTTATATTAAATTTGATTGGTCGATCATTACGACAGAAGTGGATTAAATGGTGAAACAACCACATTATCAAAATTTATTTTTGAAAAATATTAAGCTTTCTCAAGAATAATAAGTTATGTTTTAAGTGAAATATTAAGTTTTGTTTGTCATTTCTTACTATTTTTATTTATTGATGATTTACCTTTAAAATCACATATTAAATACACTAAAATAATTATCATCATTAGTATGTTACTTTGATTAACACTCAAAATATTGCAACATCTTCTCAATCATGCATATTTTGTAAATTATTTTAACTTTGAACCAAAATAAAATTTCACGTTATGATCACAAAACTCATGGATTTAAAGTTACTCGAAATTAATTTATAAAATAATCAATATAAAGATCTATTGAAATAAGATTACTATACCTGAAAAATGAGAAATTGCAAACTTGATTATTGGTTTCGCCCAAGTTCTCTAAACAAAAACAAATACAAAATATAAAATTAGAAATAAAATTAGAATCAACAAATAACAATGCAAATTCATTTCTTACAGAATTGAATTGAGTATACATGAAATAAAGCGATTGAAATGTGAATAAGATTTCACAAAATAAAAATGGTTTTTCTCATCTCTCCATTATATTACTTTTATAGGTATTATATGAAGTTCTTAATAATAAAAATATAATTAATAATATTAAATTTGATTGAACATTAATACAAAAGTAGATGAAAAGATGTAACACCTAAATTAAATGACTAAGTAATAATTTCTTCAAAACCATTTAGTTTTAATACTAACAATAAATTTATACTTTAAATGAAATATTAAGATTTATTTCCCATTTTCTTTAAAAAAAAGGGCAACCGAAAAGTTTGTAACCCACAATAATGTGATTATCTATAAATTTAATAATAAAACTAAAACCTTATAACATATATATAATCAAGAAAACAAAATGTACTAAAAATAAATTTGAGCAAAAGGCAAGAAATTGTAAAAACAAAAACATTAAATGTAAAAGGGTTGTGTAAACATTTAAATTTAATAAATATATGAAACTAAAACTTTAAAACACATATATAGTTTAAGAAAACAAAATTTAATAAGGATAAATTTGACCTTGTATAAAACTAAAACTTTATTACACATATATAAGTAAAAAAATTTTTAATAAGAATAAATTTGATTAAAAGGCAAAAATTGTACAAACAAAAATTTTCAATATAAAAGATTGTTTAAACATAAAATATACGCTACGTGGCAAAAAAAATTAATGTTCAAACAAATCTTTTAACTATATATATATATATAGACATAGATAAAATGAATCATATTTGTCAAAAAGTATAAAAACAAAGTAAAAAATAGAGTAACTTAAACGCAATGATATTTTAAATCTTCTATTCTTTACGAATGAATATTATTTTCTATTTGATTATTATAACAATTAATTAATTAAATAATGGTAACCGAAAAGGTTTCGATCAAGTGCTCATATAATTAATTACAAATTTAATAAATAAAAAACTTAATATAACCTATAATAATACAACAAATTATTAAATAAAAGTAATAATGTAACACATTGAAAATGCAATGGAAATAAAACAATAAACCAAAAAAAATTTCCCCACAAACTAAAATTGTGAATTATTACAAATTCAGTACTATATAACCAATTAGCAAGACCAACCAAAAAGTATGTGACGCTTACTAATGTGATTATCTATAAATTTAATAACAAAACTAAAACTTTATAACATATCTATAATCATGAGAAAACAACACACATAAGTAAGAAAACAAAATGTAATAAGAATAAAATAGAGCAGAATGCAAGAAATTGTAAAAATAAAAACATTAAATATAAAAGGCTTCTGAAAACATCTAAATTTAATAATTATATAAAACCGAAACTGTGTAACACATCTATAATTAAGGGAAAAAATAAATAAATTTATCATTGTATAAAGCAAAAACTTGATGACACATATATATGGGGACAAAAAATTAATAAGACTAAATTTGACAAAAACGAAAAAATTAAAAAAATAATAATAATCTGGGTGGAGGCCCAGATTGTATCTCGGCTATCCACCAATTTTTTGTAAACTGTTTTTTTATTCTTCAATAAAATTCTCCCATTTATAATAATAATAATAATAATAATAATAATAATAATAATAATAAAGGGTTGTTTGAACATTTAATATCTGCCACGTGGCAAAAAATTAAATACTCAAATAACCCTTTTAACTTTATATATAGATTACATTTTTAAATTTATTCTTTTGATAATTGATGGAGCGATGAATTTGTAGAGAAAAAAGTGATGGTGAATTGATTTGGGGAAAGAGAGAAAGAGGGAAAAGACATTGATGGATAATTGAATGAAAGTAATGGTAAGGGTAATTTTGGAAATGTAGGTATGAAATAGTAAAAAGGTGGATATGATTTAGCATCTCCCAAGTTTATTTGAGGCCCCATAAATCTTTGGGCCCATGTGCATAGCACCTCCTGGACTTGCCTTCCGACGGGCCTGATAGTCGACATAATTTGGTACTGAAAGACTGAAAGTTGTTGGTTTTCCAAGTACATCTCAAGACCTTAGGCTAAGATTATCCAAAAAATGAGAGTCTCCTCTTATCTTATTGATAATGATAAGTCCCAATCCTTTTCAAAATAGTAATTTTATGTTATTTATTAAGGAGTAGTATGAAAAATAACCGAAACTCTCTTATTACAAGAGTTAGTTATTTGTACTCTCGTAAAGAGAGATCTTTGCCCTCTTATCGGAAGAGTTTTTTCCCAAACCAATTGGTGGGTACTGTTCCTACCAATTGTCGGACTTATCTTGAAACATGTGAAAGATCATCAGTGCTACGAAAGTACATATGGAGTCAGGAGATTTGAGCTACACACTATTAAATTGTCGGCTACAATCTACTGTATTTAGTTAGATGAAATGCTCATCGTCAAAATTTGTAAAGAGATAAAGAGTCAAAGATCATCTTGTGAAAAATCATGTCACCAAACATAGATTGGTATAAAATACTACTGTACGCGTTTAGTTCGTTTGGGCTTTCCAACCTACGGACTATTTTGTCCAAGGCAAATTTGTTATGTAGACTTGTGATATTTTAAATAGTCATACTTGAGCCCAATTTATTGTTTTGATCAACTATACATCTGCTCCAAATTCGAGCCCAATCTATTGTTTTAGTCTTCCATACTTGAGCCCAGTTTCTTGTTTGAGAACTTATAGTACATTCAATTTGGATCGGTTTTGTTCATGTCCAAAAACGTGTAAAAGACCGTCTCTCAGTAACGTTTACAAAAACACCTCTCATGTAAGGATATGATTAGTACTAATTCATGTTTTTGTAGTTAATCTTACTCCTGACAAAACTAACCCGATCCGACACCTGAACAGAAGATTCGAGTTTAACCCGTAACCCGAATCTACAAGCCTTTACTCGAAACTGACTCAAATATTATTATAGAAAACGGATCGATATCCATAAAAAGGTTAAAAATGACCAAACCCGAAAATGACCAAACCCGAAATGATCTAACCCAACTCGATTTTTATAATCCGAACCCGACCCGGTTGACTTATTTGTCAAATCTAATATTTTTCATACTAATTTTTGTCAGATCTAATATTTATCATAATCCATATTTTTTGCACTAATTTAATATCAGACGATCTCTCAAAAACGTTACTCCACCTTAACGTCGGACTTGGCTTTGACGTTTTACTGGTATATGGAGTAATAGAGTTAATGGTAACCCCATTTTTACTAAATATAAGCCATAACCGACGAAGCCAATGGAATCAAACGTACGAGTTATTTGCCATCACCAATATCATTTCAAACGTAGTACTCTTTTGTTTTACAATCTATCTATATAGTACGAGTACATTATTTCAGACAGAGGGGAATCTAGCTAGTAGCAAAGGGTAGCACTCGCTACCCCAAACTTACATAAAATAATTTAAAATTATCGACTTTTGCTACCCCAAATTTCGTAAAGTTGAGACATTTTCATATTTCATGAGCAAATATAATGAACTTGCTACCTCAAAAATTTAAGTCTAGATTCGCCCATGATTTCAGACACAACTTTGTACTACAACATATATACTCCGTACATGAGAATTGTCGATTGTCCTGATTCAAAGTTCGAAAGTTATGCATTTTCATTTTAAATTAAAGCGAAAAAGACGAAGCTTTTATGAAATAAAAAAGGACTTTACACGTATAATGTGTTCGAAATGTTCTAAGTTCACAAAAACTAAGAAGAGACAGTATTTCATTAACGTAAATGAGAGATCTCTCACATGATGGCGAGTCCTGCTAATTTTTTACAGTACTAACTTAATGAAAGACGGTCTCTCATTAGACATATATAGAGTAACTTATTGTCTTGTATACTTTAGATTTATGGACTTTACATATAATGAGTTTGAGATGTGGTGACTGGTAAGTTCATAAAAACTAAGAAAAAACGGTATCTCATTAACGTTAATGAAAGAACTCTCACATGATGGTGAATCCTGCTAATTTTTTTTGCTAACTTAATGAAAGACGGTGTCTCACTAGACATACAAAGTAACTTATTCTCTTGTTATCTTGTATACTTTAGATTTATGGACTTTACCTATAACGGTATCTCATTAACGTTAATGAAAGACCTCTCACATGATGGTGAGTCCTGTTATTTTTTTTTAATAATTTAGTGAAAGACGATCTCTCACTGAATCGTAACTTATTCGCTTGTATACTTTAGATTTATGGAAGTATTATTTTCTATTTTCGAATGATTATTTGGCTTAATACCATTTTCTTAACTAGTAAACATAAACTTGCAAGATAACCTAACTACCTTTAATTGTTGTGACACTCACTTGTTTTTGTCCCACTTGTGTTGTGGCCGTTAGGTAAGAGATGTGAGGGGTGATTTGGTAAACAAAACTACTTGTATACCAAAATATTAATCAAAACTCAAGGTAGTAGTACTTATTGAAATAAATAATTTTTTTGTTCGTAAGTGAGATATCTGTCGCAAATTTATAAAAGGTTAAATGAAGTTATTTTTGACATATTTTAGTTTTAAAACAGATATATTCATCTTAAGAGAAACCAACTGATTGAAATAATTAGAGATCGAGTATACGGCAGACAAAAAGTATAAACAGAGGGGCCGCTCCACTTAGCTTCTCCACTCAATAACGAAACCGGGTTTGAAATGAAAAGTCTTCTTATCGGTACAACCTAGACTATAGACGATTACCTGTAACAAAAAAAAATCATACTTCTAATTTAAATTTTTTCGAGTCAATCTTTTAATACGTGAGTATAAAATACTCAATGGCTTATTAATACACTAAAATTCCAAATTTTTCAACATTGCAATAACTTCAAATCCTAATTTCAACACTTAATCCGGTCTATAAAAGAAATCGTTGATCTGTACTAAGACAAATACTCCTATCATTATCACAAATATACTTATATACGAGTCAAAAAATAACATTATTACTCTGTTTCAATAAGAGAAACTCTTTACTATTTCCATCGTACGTATTATTTTACTTTTCTCCATATTATTTGTCTCATTATAAAATTACGATAGATATTTTCGTACCAAACCGAAATGTGCATTATGAGAATTAAGTGAGGAAAGCTAGTAGGTCATGTAGTCGATATACGTGGCAATGAAATGAGAAGATAGGCATCTCAATTATTATTGACATCGCCCGTATAAATTGTCACACTTTCTCCACCATCTACCATCTACTATCCACTGCCCCCACCCTTCTTCGGCCACTTCTTAGCTTCACCTATGTTATTTCCGGTTTATTTTCAACTCGAACAAAAAAAATATTACTCCTTCCGATTTTTTATTATCTTCTCCTTTGATTTTGGGGAAGAAAATAAGGGTGTAGGAATGTATGGTTCAAAATAAAAGAAGGAAGAGAGAGAAATGTGAGGGTGATTCTAGACCACATGTTGATGGTCCAAAATAGAAATAGGGAAGAAATGGTGTTTCAGCCCAATAAGGAAATAGGGAAGATAATAAAAAATCGGAGGGAGTACTTCGTATCTTTATTTAGTATAGTTAACTTAATTTAAGTCTATCGAAGGTATCTTGACCTAATGGTTAAAAGTAGGTACCGTACTACCGTGTGACAATAGATCTTCGAATCCCCTTTTCTTATATTGCAATGGGACTAAATACGGTTTCGTAATAGAATATAAATGGGCCGCAACCATCACCTTAAGATTTTGGTTGAATTGATTCGTTAACGAGACAGAAGGTCACAAGTTCGAATCCTGACAGCTCCCAATACCTCGAACTCTTAAGTGGAAACACATGGTATGGATGGGGAGTCTGTCCAATAACCACTCTTCAAGCTCAACGGACCGCATTCGATGCTTTGGTTCGTTAACACTTCGTTGAATCAAAAATATAACTTGAGTCTAATCGCATTAATTTTAATTTTATTTCGATTAATTCAACTTGATTTATTTCAATTTAAAATTTGAATTCAGGTCAACCTATTTCAAATCCGAATAGGACGTTCCTTTGTTGTTTACAATAACAACATCATCATTTCTTTGAGCTAAAGTTTTTGTCTACACCTCCAAAACTAGGCCAATTTAAACCCCCTTTGCTCCTCAACTTCTACTCACTCAAAAACCCTTAATTCTTCACTACTACTCCAAATAAACTTAAAATATAGAAAGATTAATATTTTAACTTAGGAGATGAAATAAATAAATAAATAATTAATATATAATATCAATTTATTAATTAACAGATTCGATTAATTAGATTAGAAGAAATGGCGGGATTAAGGGTAGTATTAACATTAGAAGGGAACGAGAATAATGGTGTTAGTAATAACAATAATAATAATAATAATACGATCATTAACAAGGCGACTACTATGTTTAGGAATAATAATAATAATAATAATGTTGTTACGATGATGAACAAACCTCAAAGGGCAGTGCAACTTCCGACATCCACGACCACGACCACGACCACATCCAGGATCAAGATTGATAATTTTCTTGATTGTTGCTTTCTTTGTAGGGAGGAGCTTTTGCTTGGCAAAGATGTCTACATGTACAAGTAAGCTTTTAATTTCTTAAAATTTCTCTACACAAACTTACACAGTTACCGTTATTGATCGATGAGAAAGTCTCATATATGAAATCGTCTCAGATTAAGAAAATATGGGACGTAATTTATCCTAATCTAAAGTGAGGAAATAATCATCACATCACGCGAAATATCTCAATATAATTTTATTGTGAGAGTTTTCAGTCGAATATTAGGGAAATTTGATTATGCAATGAATTATTTCCGTGCCAGTAATTTATTTATTTTTATACTCATTATTTATAAGGTTATTTTAATCAAAAATAAATAAATGACTGATATGGAAAGCGGGTCTATTATTTTGTGTACCGTCTTTTAAAAACAATTTTACACTTATGTAATTAATAATTGGTAGCATATTTAAAGATTATTTTGATACATAGTACGGAGTAGCATGTTATATACTCGATCATTTATTATCATTTGATTAGACAGTTAGTAATTTAGTGAGATGAAAGTTAACCTATCACTAACCCTGTTGACTTTTTATTTCACACTTGATTACAAGAATGATGACATTTGGTTGGTCCATTACAATTACTGGTTAATTGTTCATCAAATATTAATAAAACATAGGTTTAAATAAAACTAAACCCAGTAATTAAAAATAAATATATAAAATTAAGCAGTAAAATATTACAGACATTCATAAATTACATGCATTATAAAAAAAACAAATAAAAACTGAAATATAAAAAATAGGAGTGTATATGAAATAATAAGTTTTCTATTAGATTATTCAGATGGAATTAATTGCTAATCTACATTGAGAAATTAATCTCTAGAAAATCAAACATAAAAAGAAAAATTGTATACTATCGAACAAATACAAGTTGTACCGTCTTAAATGTATAAAATAGATACGTACAATATTTTAAGAGGTTAATTAATTGATGTGTATTTTGCATCGAGTCAATTGATAATACAACACATTTAAATGCACTCGTGTTGAATTAGATATTTGAGATATTTCAAATTTACTACTCGTAAAAGCTATCCCTTGTCGATCGCACTCACAAATTTGTAATACTCCGAAGTATTTATCATTAATACGAATATGACATATAGATATTTTACAACATAAAGTATAGTGATTACAGCTCACTTAAATTCATTCATGTCGAATTATACTAAAACTTGTTATCTTGAATACGAGTGTGACATTTAGATATTTTACGGCATAAACTATAGACGTATAGTGATTACAGCACACTTAAATGCACTCGTGTCGAATTAGACTAAAACTTATTATCTTGAATACGAGTGTGACATACAGATATTTTATAACAAAAGATATACGGAATAATAATTGTGGCGCGCTTAAATACACTCGGCCACTCGTGTCGAATTAGACTAAAATAGGTGACCATAGTGCAATTATTATGCGCATGCACCCAAGAAAACTTCTCCTTACGGCAAGTAAAATTGATAATTTGTAGGGTCGTCAAATATGGGAATGAATTCTCTCCATTATTTATTTTCTCGAAGAAAAAAAATCTCATTTTCTTTAATATAACAATATGTCAATATATAATATCATCATGGCAAAATTTTTAGTAATACTCCGTACGACTTATGTAGTTCTGTACCTTATGAAAACAGTTATTGATAGTTAGATCGTCAAAAAAAAAATATTCTTAACGGTTAAGAGATAATGAAAGATAATAAAGAAATGAGTTAAATGGAAATAATCTACTTTTCCTTTGTTATATGATTGGATGATCTTGATTTTTGTATGGATTTTATTTATTCTATGGGGTTGGCTTTGTTCACTTAAAGCCATAATTCAACATCAATCACTATTTTTGATTTATTTATGTCATTTTCTCAAGAAAACAAGAATAAATAAGAAACATGTGAATGTTTAAAGCAATTTTATAAAGCAACTTGCAAAAGGGTTTCATTTACAAAGGAATTTAATGGTTCTTAATCTTATCCAATTGTTTCCTGCTTTTGTGGGCTGGTTTAGTATGACACGATCTCACAATATGATATAAATTACGTTCTATCTGTAATAGGTAGTTATTAATTGTCGGGGCTTTGCCCTTCACTCATAACAAAAAAAAAAACAATAATACGATTATTGTGAGACTTCTCATATACTTCGGTATAACTCTTACTCATGTTTTGTATAATAGAGGGAATAGAGGGTTCTGCAGCACAGAGTGTAGAAACAAGCAGATAATGATGGACGATGAGAAGAACAAATCAGTGATGATGAGACGTAGAAGACGACAATTGTTTATTGGTTGCAACAACAACAATGAAACCTACAACAATGCACAAGAATATAAGTACCTCAATGCCTAAAAATCGATATCGTCTTCCAGTTCTCACCACCACCACCACCACCACCACCACAGCTACTACGACAACCTCAAAGAAGGAAGATATCGCGTATGTAATGAGTGTCAATAATCGTCTCGTTCTATTTATGTTGAAGTGTAAATGTTAGTACAACAACATGAGACTGAGAAATTGAACATCGGGAGGCATAAACCTTGTACCTTGTGTAGTGAGTAGTAGTATTTGGTAATGCAATTATGCAAGTGTTTTTTTCTAACGAAACGTACATTCAGTCGTATTATAATAAGTGTTGGTTGTTTGATTCTAAAATCTGAAGATCACTTATGAGCCAGAAGATCACTTGTAAATCTTGTCTCAATTCTAAAATCCGATCAATTTTTCAATTTCAAAATCACGCAACACTTAGTCGCGTTTACAGTTCAGGTGGGGTAATCAACCTGGATCTGCTCTTCAGAATACCTTCGTCTTGTAACAACTAAACTAACACATCTTCGATCATTTTTTGCTCAATGAAACAGTATAAAGTGATCTGAATGTGTATAATCAAAGGTGATATGAGATGACCCGGACATGTATGCCCGACCCGACCCGCCCGATATTTCCCAAGAATGGGCCTATAGTTGGCAAAAAAATACCATTGCCTAGCCCAAAATAGGCTCATTGAATAGGGTTGTTAGTCCGTTATGTATGGGCCGATCCTCTGGCTCGAAATTAGGCTGGCCATGGCCAAGCCCACACTTTGGAAATTATGCTTATCGATTGTAAAATGAATGACTCACAACAATAATAATAGTCGAAGAATCAATTCATAACCTCGTTTTGATGTGAAAAACCATCCCCTTTTAAGTTGGGTTACTCTCTTTTAGGTTCGTCATATATTATACAACGATCCTATATTAATGTGGGTCACAATTACTCCGTACGTCTCTAGTCTAATTGTAAGTTTTTTTTTTTTTGGTCTAAGAAGAATTACAACACGAAGATTGTGATACTGACGGAATTCGAAACTCAGATTATGAGTACCACATCTTATCGACCATACTAATTAGCATATGCTCGTCCCATTTCAAGTAAGAATAATTTTTTCTAGATTAAAATTCATTGGGGAAGCATCATATTCTTGACACTTCTACAAGATTTATAAATTATATGGGGGAAGTAATCAACATCCGACCTTAGCTCAGTTGGTAGAGCGGAGGACTGTAGTAGGTGCAGATATCCTTAGGTCACTGGTTCGAATCCGGTAGGTCGGATTTTTTCACCTTTTTTTTTCAATTATGTCGTATCAAACTGTCAGTCATTGAGTTTGTTTTTACATTGAACTCAACTTTTCACTACTGGCTACCTTATCAAATCGTCAATTTCATTCGATCATGCGCTTTTAAGTCAAGACGATTTATTGACAGCTTGAAAGCTCCTGCACATCCGCCATTTCTACTCCACAAAATCACAACCGAATATTCATCCGTAACTAGGAATCAAACTTTATTGAGCCCTATTATGTGAATATTCATCCACCCCGAGTCATTGATTATCGGGTTATATTGAGTACTGGGTCACAAGCGGGTCTAGATGAGGTCGATTACGATTTACGAGTGAGTAAGTTTTGGGTTCTATTGGATCGGGTTTCGGTCGGGTAGGCCGTAGGTCGAATTTATCAGAACACGCCAGCTTTTGTCTGTTGTAGGTATCAGTGTATCACGTAGAGAGTGACAACGTATATAGATATCATGTGAATTTTTCGAAAATATTAATAGAATATTACTGAAGATGTCTTGTCTTAGTTTAGTGGTAAAACAATAGGTCACATGTTTGAATCTCTCCCCCTTATCTATACAAATGAGATATCCGTCACAAACAAGTAACGGGTCAAATAAATACCATTTGAGGGGAAAAGACAAAAGTAAGGTTGGTGGGACCTTTGTCATTTTCTTCTCAAATGGTATTTATTTGACCCGTCTTAAGTGTTATATACGGAGTAGGTGGTGAAGAGCTGACTGGCCCAAATCTTGACCGTATGGGCTATGGGCCGATTTGAGACAATGAAACAAATGATTTGAATAATAAGAGCAACCACTGATCCGAAAATAATAAGTATCTATTTAATTATTTAGGAAATAATTATTATGGATTTTTGATAGTTAGTTGTTTTCCATATTTACGAGTATATTTGCAATAAGTATCTCATTAGTTTATTTTCTAGTAATATTTAGGAATTATATTATGTTAGAATATATTTTCCATACTAAGAACTAGTTTTATTTTATTAGTATAAATATGAGTCTTTGTATTCATTAGAAAAGAAGTTTATGAATAAGAATTTTGAACCTTTGCGTTGCAATTGTGTTTATCGGTTCGACGAGTTTCGATCCAAACTTTGTTATTATTTGACGCGTTTCAAATATTAACTCGGGTAACAATTAATAGGTCTTAATTGTTCTCACCATTATTCGTCCTATAGGTCTAGGTCGAGTAAATATCCCTTCGTTTCACAAAACAAAACTTTTCATATGTACTGCTCTGATACCACTTATGATACGAAAATTACGCCTTTCGTATGTCTAACGTAGCGGAAGACTTTTTTGAAAAGTTTTGTTTTGTGAAACGAAGGGATATTTACTCGACCTAGACCTATAGGACGAATAATGGTGAGAACAATTAAGACCTATTAATTGTTACCCGAGTTAATATTTGAAACGCGTCAAATAATAACAAAGTTTGGATCGAAACTCGTCGAACCGATAAACACAATTGCAACGCAAAGGTTCAAAATTCTTATTCATAAACTTCTTTTCTAATGAATACAAAGACTCATATTTATACTAATAAAATAAAACTAGTTCTTAGTATGGAAAATATATTCTAACATAATATAATTCCTAAATATTACTAGAAAATAAACTAATGAGATACTTATTGCAAATATACTCGTAAATATGGAAAACAACCAACTATCAAAAATCCATAATAATTATTTCCTAAATAATTAAATAGATACTTATTATTTTCGGATCATCCACAATGGTGGTTCTTGGCATTGAGTTTGTAAATAAGAACTTTAAAAGATAAAGTTCTTCCATTGTTGAGCTCCTTGGGGTTGTGAAAATAAGAACTAGGTTCTTATTTAAGAACCAAGTTCTTAGAATATAATATTAATCTGATGAAGGAAGAAAAAATTGGGTGGGTTCCACTTAAAGAACAAAAATAAAGTTCTTCCACTAATGCTAAAAGTTCTTATACTTAAAAAATGATGAAAAGTGATGTGGAAATGGAAGAACTTAATATTAAGAACTTCCATTGTGAATGCTCTAAAGGGGATGTAAAGCACGAATATCCGAGTCAGAATGTGACTCCGTGAATAAAGTAATAGAAAAACGCACGTGGTGGAAAACGCCAAATGGACGACAGACAGGCTTGCAAATACTGATATTTTGAGGTACTCGAAATGCCAGCTTCCCTTTTGATACAACGTGTGTGTCAGGCTTCACGCATTGCATTGCATTACACATCTCCCTTTTCTTTTTCACTTATTTTTTTACTCAAAAATCTTCCTTTGCAATGATACGGGAGATCACCTATTTTTGTCGATATATAACGAATATATACTTCATAAATTTACAATAATTTATTGTTATTTTAAATACTTTACTCACATAAATTTAAAAAACAATAATTTATTGTTATTTTGATGTTTTAATTTATTATATAATAATACGTCATTTAAGTTCCTATTATTGTCCTTTTTTTTTTTGGATTGAGTTTGATTTTTGTCCCACTTTTTTTTTTCAGGCTTTTAAGGTGTGATTCATAATTAATCTCTCATTTCTCACTCTTTCTCCTTCTTTTTTTTGAGTCAATTATTTCTCCTTTCTTATTTTCCACTCAAAAACTTTTCGGACAATAATAGAAACTTAAAGAGAGAATTTAATTTGTCTAAATTTTTAATAAAGGGTAATATAGGATTTTTGATGGCTAAGTTTAGATGATTCTCTTAATTGAGCCTAACATTTTAAGGCTGAAAAGGAGACTTTGAAATAAAAGTACACCACTTCTGGATTTCGTTGCCTTAATCGGACTTCTCAAATTCATTTCACAATCTCAATAACGAATTTTGTCAATATACAATAACATACATGATATACTTGATCAGATTCAAAAAAAAAACATTTTAATGTTAGAGTTAAATACTTCAAAAGAAGCACACTTTGTGGTATTAACTATCTCACCTGGAACATTTAATGCTTCTAAAATGTGTTTATATATCATCTACTAAAATACCTTACTAGATGTGTACAAGTGGAGGATACGTATACCACACGCGCACGCCGAGCCGGGCGGGGCTCGGGCTTTGGTAGAGCGCCTGCGGCGCACTGAACCCCTGCTGCAACTCCACTATATAATGCCCTCCTTTAGTCCTTTCTTTTTGGTTCCAGATAAGATATTATCTTCTTCTCTCCCTACTTCTACTACTACCGTGATAACATTTAAGTCATCTTTAAAAAATGTTCACATATACTTCCTTTTTTTCGACTGATATTTACTAACACAATAATCTATAATCCTACCTTTTTCTTAGTTTTTATTTTTAATAATCCAAAATACTTGTATAACGAAAAGTGTGAACTTTAGCTAGAGACTTAATAATTTGTACTTATTATATTATTTTGGAAATGATAAATGATAATGTGTGTTTTCCATCATTGTTGTCTTGTGCTGGCATTCTGAAAGTGATTGACATAAATAATTATATGTGATTGATATTTTAGCAGATTAATTAACAGAAGAGAAATATTATATTGTTGCTTAGAAAAATAAGCTCATGATCATATAATGTACAGTATTTTATTCCATCACTGTTTAATTTTTGTCTTGACATGTTATTGTTACTACGTAATATAGAAACACTATTCTTATTTACGACGGTGATATCCGTCATAAACTTGTGACGGGTCATATATGAGAGACATGACAAAAAGTGGACTACTTGAGAAAAGCAAATGAGTTACCTTTAGCCCGCCAATATGAGTGTTATTTAGCCCGTCATAAGCTTGTGACGGATATACCCGTCACAAGGAAGACTTACTCGTTAGAAAATCAACGAATAAAGATTTTTCAGATAATATCTTTCCCTGCCCTTTCATTTTTGCTCTTCCACCACTTCTTTTTCATCAACAAACTTGATGTCTAAGTTACTATATGTATATCACAAAATCTTGGGAGAGACCGTCTCTCAATAATTTATTGAGAGACCACTCTTTAGTATCAGGTTTGGTCCACTGTTACTTCCATTTGTACTTAGTCTCTTACCCCGTAGTAAAGTTAATGAGAGAACGTCTCTCAGGAGACCTACTCTATGTATATTTATTTCCTATATATTTTCACATTACGATCTAATACATGACTTTGTACGTAATTTTTAACTACTCGTAGTAATAGTAATTTATATCTCACGCTGTCACGCATATTCATTTGAGAATAATAATTGATGTTACATTGAACAATAAGTATTTTTCATCTTCATACACTCCATGATAAAAAAGTGTTTTTATCACCAAATTAATTAGAACATACTCCGTATTTTGATAATGAGTTTGTGGGATACATCAGACTTGATTCTAACGATTTCATCGATACAAAGTAGAATCTGATTTTAACAACCGTAGATAAACGTGCTTTTTTTTTCCTTAAGAAAAAGATTAAAGAGTTACTTTATGTAATGAATGAAGATTAACAAGTACTCTCCATATATAATCCATAAGAAATATGTCTTCCACAAAAACATTATCAGAAATTATTATTACATCTTGGTCCACAAAATGCATTACAAATTTGATATATATGACACACAAGCAATCAAATGGAGAAAAAATCTTTGCAAAACCCAACCAACTACTACCTGATTAAACATTTCAGGTCAAACACTATCATTTTATGCATTACTCTTTATTTATTTATATATGAAAAGGTCATGCCACATTAGATGATATCAGTAAATCTGTCGCAAATTAATAACAGGTCAAATAATAACACATAATTAGATAAAAACAAATCTACTCGTAAGAAGTATTTCAACAAATTGTTTAATTTATTTTTATTCATTCAAATGAATATTATTTGAATCATCACAAATTTATAACAGATATTCTCGTCGCTGGCAATAATAGAAACTTCAACTTGATCCAACCCAACCCCTTTACATACATCAGTTGGACTCTCTTGCGACGGATATAATATATAGCTTAAAACGGGTCAAATAGATACCATTTGAGGGGAAAAGGACAAAAGTCCCACCAACCTCACTTTTATCTTTTCCCCTCAAATGATATCTACTTGGTCCGTCACTTATTTATGACGGATATCTCCGTCACAAACGAGAATTCTTGTACATACATACACACATACATACATTTTCCTTGTATAATTTAATAACAAAGTGGACCAAGTTGCTTGTTCTTCTTCTTTCATCAAATTATAAAGTCTCCTTCACTTCATAAATCCCTCTCCAAATTTCTCCTCATCATAAACTCAATCACTTCATTTTCTAATTAATTACATTTCTCTCTAATTATTTCTAAGTTAATTACTTATTATTTCAATAATACATCATTTTGCTAATTAATCAAAACAAGCTCAAATTTTATTGACCAATCAAAATGGTGGATATTAGGGATATTAGCTTCTATATTGGAGTTATCGGTAACATTTTGTTCAAATTTACACTATATATATATACTCCCTCTGTCTCATTTATTATTCGTTTTCATATACTCCACATATATATTATAAATATTACGTATTACAGAGTAGTTTTTTTTATACTTCCTATATGTATAACTAATGATTTTAATAGAATATAGACGGGCCTCAACCATCGTCTATATTCTATTAGATTTTCAAGCATTTTTTTTTTTGAAATCTAATTATTAGTAAAAAAATTTAAAATGTGCATATAAAATGAAGTTTTTTTTTTAAAAAAAAAAAACTAATTATAACACAAAATAATATGAAATTATAATTTAATGTTTATAAATTAGCATAATTTACCATATTTATAATTCAATTTTTTGTTTATTTTTTTTTGCTAATTTGCAGGCAATGTTGTCTCACTACTAATGTTTCTATCCCCAGTGTAAGTCCTCAAACTCATTACTTTCCGTCTGTCACAAATTTATGACGACATATATATGAACAATTTGTGATCGTTACAAGCAAGACTTGTTGCTGAAGATGTCGAGTTGTTTTTTGTTTAGGTCGACGTTTGTAAGGATAGTGAAGCACAGATCGACAGAGAGTTTTGAGAGTGTACCGTACATATGCACGTTGTTAAACGCGTTATTATGGACGTATTACGGGATGATTAAGCCGGAATTGCTGGTATCGACGATCAATGGATTTGGGGTGATTGTTGAGATCGTGTTTGTTGCTTTGTTCCTTGTTTTTGCCCCAAGAAGAATGAAGGTACATCCTCCTAATAATAATCCTCCTATTTCCAGTGCATTTTACTCCTCCTACGTAGAATAATACAAGTGGAGTAATAAACAACGTTTTCATTTGGTACTTTCTTGTCTGGACTACGTGGTACTGTACTACTATTTTAGCTCTATTACATTATTCAAAATTTGGTTTTGACCACGAGTTATCTATCATATTGTTATAACGATTTAAATATTATTCATATAATTAAATAAGAACATACTTCCTCCGTCCTTTATGTCTGTTCCTGTTTTCCTTTTTGGGCCGTCCTTTAAGTTTCTTCCTGTTTCCATCTTTCCTTTTTTGTACACTCAATTTTACCCTTTTGTCCTTATTGGACCCACCTTCATACACTTTTGCACACACCCACTAACAATATTTATCTATAAACAAATTATTTTCAAGGCCCACCATCCATTACTTTACTTCATTTTATTCAATTTCTTATTCCACGTGCAAAAAGAAATGAGAAGAAACATACAGGAAGGAGGGAGTAACAAATTAACAATGTTTCCACGAAAGTTATTCATATATGTCACTCTCTCACATCCATTCAATCCTTTACCTAACGTTTTTCACAATTTTTAAAAAATGTGATAAAAATAAGAGTATTATTGGTAAATCGATCAAGTAGTGTTATGGGTACACCAAATTTTAAAATAAGGTACCTAACGTTTTTCACAATTTTTAAAAAATGTGGTAAAAATAAGAGTATTATTATTGGTAAATCGACAAGTAGTGTTATGGGTACACCAAATTTTAAATTAAGGAAAAATGAGTGACATTTTGTGTAAATAGAGGAAAGATACGAGAACTATAGGGTAAAATGTTTTATCAAAAGGAGAAGGTAAAGAATTGAATGAATTGTCCATTTATAGTAAGTGTAAACAATTGAATGGATTGTATTCTTGTGAAACGGACTCATACAAAAAGTTATTGTAAGATAAAGTATCAAAATAAAATAAAATGACCACTCTTTTACAAAAGATCTTACAATAATATTACTGTGAGACCGTCTCATATACTTATCGAGGAATTAGAGTATTATTAATGCCTAGTATTATGCATCTTTCTTGATTTTGATGCCATATTCTTGATAGTGGTTGGAATAGTACTTAACGTACTAGGCAATTGGACATTAGTTTACTACTACTCCATTTTAAGATAAAGATATGTAGATATCCATAGTATAACTTGTATAAAATTCTATAACAAAATATTGTTGTGATTAAAAAAAAACCAATTTTTTGAATATATCTATTAGACCGAGTGATATTTAACTGACAATAAAATAAGACCGTCTCTATAATATTTTTATAATAATACATATACGTCTATTATAAAGGAAACTAATCTATTAAAGATTATTTTATTCATAAAGCTTAATCTAGGCATCTTTGATACAGTATTATTTTTGAATTTTTTAAAAGGGAGTAGTGATTGCTTACACGTCTAGAGATTCGCTATGGATTTGTTTAAGCTCAAGAAAACAATTTTCCCATCTAAATTTAACAATCGTGTGGTATATTGAGCCGAATACAGGTTTAGGTTTCACAAAAAAATCGGTTTATGAGGGTCGAATTTGTATCAAGGTTTGTCGGGTTTGGTTAAGTACTTACCTTATGTAGGATAACAAATTCTAAAATACTCGACACTTTATGTTGTCGAATGAGTACGATATCGATTACCAACCATGGAATTTTTTTATGAACATTATGGATTGGACATTACACCTAAATCAATTATGTAAAAGGGGGAAATAAGATTAGGACTTGTACCAACTACGTAATAATAATAGGACAATTTGGTCCCGATCCAAATAAAACTTGGATGAGATCGAACAACGTTCATCACCAAAAAATTGGTTGCTATTTGCATCTCATTATTTCATTAAAATTTCGTTTAATTAATACTCGTATTCTCAATCATTATTTTACTACGTATCTTTTAATATTGATTCTTAATTTCATGTAATAAACTAGTACAGAGTACTACGTAAATTGAAGTGAACAGTTTTTATCTCGATCATTATTTTACTTTTTATTATATTTATGATAAATATTTTAATTAATCGTAAACAAATAACTAAGAGTCGAGATTTCCATTTCTGGAGACAGCATTGCCTGTAGATCTGTAATAGGTGGTACCACTTATTAAGGGAGCCACTATGGCTTATTGGCCCCAATCATTATTTTATTTGGTTGGTACATGTAGTCATTGTTTTATTTGTCTTAATTATTTATTATTTTTGAAAAAATATAAAATAAGACAAAAAAATATAAAATAAAATATTAATTAAAATAGTTTTATGAATGAGGCGGAAAAAGGAGTATTTTCAATTTTAGTTAATCAAATAAGGTGAAAAAAGGGTGTTAAAAAACTACTCCGTAATAAACAATAAAGTCAACTTTTTTGGTGTAAAGGACGTCACACAGACGATTTAATTTTGGTGTTGCTCGAGTTTGAACTCTAGGTGATAATGATGATGAGTATCATAGTATTACTCTCATCAGGATTTTACCGACTAAACTGATTGACATCTAAGTTTTGGAAAATTACAGGTGAAGACAGCGATTCTGGTGGGACTGCTAGACATAGCATTCTTTGCAGCAGCAGTGGTGGTACCTAAACTTGCATTGAAAGGAAGTCAACAAGTTGATGCATTAGGCTTCATTTGTGCCGGTCTAAACGTTGTCATGTATGGTTCTCCTCTTGCTGCCATGGTACGTTCACTTACACCCTTCTATTACGCTTCCGACTCAAATCGACTTACCTCAACTGAATCCTACTTTTGACTGAATGAGGTTGAATTAACTTAACTGAACTGAACTGAAATGAACGAGGCTAAACTTAACTGATATATTACATTCGAGTGTCACAGAAAACAGTGGTGACCACAAAAAGTGTGGAGTACATGCCATTCTTTCTGTCTTTCTTCTTCTTCCTAAACGGAGCTATCTGGACACTCTACGCATTTCTCAGAAAGGATATCTATCTCTTGGTAAGTCGTCTTCGCTTTTTAATCTCACTGTTACTCTTAGACCCTATTCTTTTCGAGGCTGAGCCAAGTGGTGTTAATCGACTGACTGGAAATGGTTGTATGTCAACAGGTGCCGAACGGTATTGGGTGTCTTCTAGGAGTAGCACAGTTACTTTTGTATGCAATGTACAGAAACGCAAAGCCCTCCAAGAACGATCTTTCCGAAAAACTTATTGAAGAAGGTCCATCGAAATCATCACACATTCCTTCATCAAGCCATCTCCCAGATGTTTAAAAGTTCGAAGATTATGTGAGAAACACAGTTACAATCTTTGAATATTGTATGGTGAAATTTCCAAAAAACTTTACATTTTTTACTTGAAAAAATGTATGGTGAATGTAGAATATTTTTTGTATTTAGTTTCATACTTTCATGTGTTAAGTGTAAATTAGCCTGTTAGTTTAGCAAGAACATTAAGCTTAATTTTTTGAACATTAGCACTTGTGAGTGTGCTCAAACTTTCAAGAATAATACATCTTACTTATTTCGTGATCGATCAAACACATTATACGAGACCTATTGTCCAAGATACAGTCTGTATGCCAAATGGCTAGAGTGACCGTTCTTGGCACAAGTCGAGGAAATCGAATTCCAATTAATCGTCATTCCTCAAAGAATTTCAATTCACGTATCAACCAGCCAGACTCCGGGAAGGATCATTACCCAATTCACAACGGCCACCACCACCGAGATGCCCAAACTGAGTACACTGTAATTCTGATTCTCGAAAGAACATGAACCAAACATGCAATGCACTTCAAATGAAACTGAATTCAAGTTGCAGGTCCAGTGACATCATAACGAAGGAGGCTACACAGAATACGAAGAAATATAGCCAAAACTTGACGAGGGAATGAGTATTGTCCAGCAACTTAAGGAAAAACTGCTTGCATTTCGGAGATTTGAATAACAACCACGGAAACTACTATTTCTTCCCAGAAACAACCAAAACGAGGTTTACGAAAGAATCCCAACACATAATGTTTCGAACAAATACAGCCTAGATAAAGACAACAGAAAGATAGTGTCGCAAGTCCAAACCACCACAAAACTGAAGTACTACCTCGGAACCATATTCTAATCCTCTTCCTCGGCCTCATTTTCAGCAATGTTGAAGTACCTCAGCTCGTACACATTACGGTCTTTGTTGGCAGCAATGACACGAAGCCAATCCCTGACGTTATGCTTCTTCAAGTACTTCTTGGTCAAGTATTTCAAGTACCTGAAAACGTAACCAATGGTTGATTATTTGAGCAACTAAATCAGGAATTAATAACCTTTCTACCTGTACTAACTTCCCAACTCAAAAATCTAGCACACGCCTTACAAAAGCATGATTCTCGAAAAAGGCAAAGGTATGCACCCTTACCGTTCTATTAACAGTTACAAAAGATTGTTTCAGGAAAACCTGTAACAAAATTTGCCCTCGAAAATTGTATTGAACCAAATACTTCCTCTAACCCAATTCATACTACCCACATTCTGTTTTAGAATGATCAATTTCAAAATACCCGTTCCAATTCAATCAAATCAAATGTCCAACCTCTCCTAATAAACCTATACTACCAAGATCTTTATCCAAACAATATCAATTTGGTCTATTATAATGGGTCAAATAATGTCCGAATCATCTATGCTAACATTATAACGAGTCAAGTAATCCGAATCATCAGTCCTGAGATTATGACGGGTCAAATAATACTTATGAACACTATGACGGGTCAAATAACATTCAATACAATTTGATAGAATAAATTCTGCATTTTCTGCTACTCACTATCCATTTTCAGGTATTATCGGACCTGTCATAAGATTACGACGGATAACTCGTCACAAACAAGAATCAACCTCCTCACTTTTGCAATATTACTACAATCCTAGGCTCGTAGCAGCTTCTTCACAGTTACAAAAAAACACAGCAACCAATTTATCGATTCATTTTTGCTTCAATTTTCGCAATTCATGAACAAAAAACCCAGAAATCAAAACCAAATTAGAAATTAGATGAACAGCCAATTTGTCGATTCATTTTTGCTTCAATTTTTGCAATTCATGAACAACTAAAACCCAGAAATCAAACCAAATTTGAAATTAGATGAGCAGCCAATTTTTCGATTCATTTTTGCTTCAATTTTTGCAATTCATGAACAAATAAAACCCAGAAATCAAACCAAGTTAGAAATTAGATGAGCAGCCAATTTGTCGATTCATTTTCGCTTCAACTTTTGCAATTCATGAACAAAAAAAAACCCAGAAATCAAACCAAATTAGAAATTAGATGAACAAAAGGTCAGAATACAGCATGTAGCAGCTACTTCACAGTTCAAAAAAGAAAGACAGCAAACAATTTCTCGATTCAATTTTCGCAATCCATGAGCAAAAAAAAACCCAGAAATCAAAACCAAATTAGAAATCAGAAGAACAAAAAGGGGGGGGGGAAATACCGCTTGGAGAAATTGGAATCAGAGGTGACAGTAATCTTGTTCTTCTCACGAGAAACAGTAACAGAATCACCAAGATTCCCAGCTTTACCACCAACCTTGATACGTTCCTGAAGAAACTTCTCGAGTGAAGCGATATCCATGATCTTGTCTTCAACTGGTTTGGTACAATCAATGGTGAAGGTTGCTGCCTTCTTCTTCCCTCCCTTCGCTGCTGCTGCCGCCTTACTCATTTTCGAAAGGGTTTTGTGTTCTGGGAATCTGAGATTTGGGAAGAAAAAATGGAGAGAAGAGGCGTTTCAGTGATAAAGAAGGAAGTGTTCAGGTTTTAGGGTTTTTAATTGAGTTGGGTTGAGCTCAGAAGTTCAATTGATTTTGAGCTTGGCTCCAGATTTTGTGTGGGCTTAGTCTAGATTTGGGTCATATCATGTTGGTTACATCAATGTCCGGTTCTTTTCAACTTCTTTCGGTTCAGTTCAATTTAACGCACTTCGATTCAGTTCAGCTCAGGCGTTCAGTATACTCAAGTTCAAAAGAACGTGATTGAAATGAAATTTGGTGTTTTTGGACTGAGTACAGCTTTTGTCACCGTGATTGGTTCGGTTAAAATCGTTACCATTTTTTACCTGAGCTTATCAACTTTGAATCTGGGTTGTTGATCGGAAATGACTTCGATTTGACATTGACTAATTCACCATCGTTAACTTTACTTCTCGGCACAATTTCTTTTTACCATTTTCATTACAACCAACTTTCATCGTTGTTAGATTCATCCCTTAAAACCTTAGATTCAAACCTACACTTTATCGTTAAAATAGTTATTAACTTATAATCACCGATTCTATTATCCTCTTCAAATAATTAATCATCATTGCCTTCTATCGAACTCCATACCATTCTGTCACACTTTTCCACCTTCAGTTGATCATCATAGTCATCCAATTACAAGCATATTCACTCATTCGTGTTTCACTATCATAGTGTTTCACTATCATAATTGACTTGCATTTCATCATGTCATTCCACATAATTAACCTTTACAAACCATGATTCACCATTAAATCAACCTCTATCAAGCCACGAGCTCCATAGCTCGACCTCCGCGTTCACCATTCGTCTCTCCTTCAACCTTGAGCCACCACAACTCCCACCGTGGGTCCTACATGAGTAACCATGGTCCCCGAATGTTGACAATCGCCTCCCTTATCAATTATCATGTCATATTTGGACTTCAGTGATCATATCAGTAGCAATTCTATTTGTAATTTTGTATTCTTTCCGTCTCACTCATTTTATTTTTAACCTTCATATTATTTGTGAACATTATATTAAACAAATAGTCGAGACAAGATAGAATATTCCGGAAAAAACTAAAAATAAAGTGCAACGTATAAAAAGGCTTGAAACTTGAAGTATCGAACACTCAAACCTACCGATTTCCTCCTCTCTCGAACCACCCCCCAACAATGGCGACGAATACGATCACCTTCACCACCCCATCATCCACCCACTTCCTCCGCCCCAACCACCACCGTCACCACCACCACACAACCACCGTAACCTTCCGAACCCCCACCACTCACCGCCGCTTCAAAAAACCCTACCTCCTCAAACCCCAAGCAGCCCTCCTCCCTCTCCCACCTCTCCCCTTCCCCACCTTCTCCCCTTCCTTCCCCACCAAACAAACCCTAGAAACCCTTTTCGCCGTATCGAAAAGGGTTGCTCTCAAATTCCTCGATTCCGCGCACGAATTCAAGGAACCCTTGATTTCAATCGCGAATGCAGCAGGAAAGTGGGTCGATTTGTATCATAGTGTGTTGATTGTGAGGATTCTGCTTTCTTGGTTTCCGAATATGCCATGGGAGATTCAACCCTTTTCTGCAATTAGGGATTTGTGTGATCCTTGTTTGAATTTCTTTAGGACGATTATGCCACCTAGTACGAATTCTAAGAAGATTGATCTTAGTCCTCTGCTTGCTTTTGCTGTTTTGGGTGTTTTGGGGAATTTCCTCAAGACTGATGTTCCACCCCCTGTTTGATTAATCGAAGGTAAACAAATGACGATTTGGTAGACGGAGGGAGCAGGATTGTTTGTTTTGGTTTTTCGACTTTTCGTTTCGAGTTTTTGTATTACTATTTGATTTGTTGTTATAGACTTATAGAGTTATAGAAGTACCTTTCTTTCATTTGATTCTATACATGTATCAAAAACTTTGAGGTAGTTTTGGGAATGTCTGTTATATGTAATAAATCTCTATACAAAGCCCTGTTTTTTTTCCGAGTTTAGTTTAGTTTAGTTCAGTCGCTTTATCTTATCAATTTAGCCACTCAAATGTCTAGTTCTAAGTTTAGCCGAAAAGAAGAGGGTTATAATCTCATTGAATTTGCTGAGAATTCTGCTAATTTGCTCTTAGTATGAAGTGTAAGAACGTCTACGCCTGTTTTTACGCTCATTTGCTGCCATGTCGTTTGTTTTCATGGTTTCGCTGCTTTGCTTTGTAGTGCTGGTTATACTTCTGTGTGTTGTCGGCCTGCTGTGCGTTCAGGAGCACCATTTGTGAAGTTTACTCATGGTGTCGACACCCTAAAATGAAAACTTTAGTGAGTTATTTGTCGACTGAGATTTCATTTGTGAAGATTGCTCGTGGTGTCGACACCCTAAACTGAAAACTTAGTAAGCTGTTTACTGACTGAGGAGCTAGTGAATTCATGCACAAAGTAATTAATTAGTATCTTCTGTTGAGGTTGAGCGGGTTCTGTCTTTCAAAGTTGTGTCAACTTCGACTTCAGTTGTAAGTTTCTTCAGTTATATTCATGTACGAAGTGAAGTTAGTAATTACGCCTGGTGATTGGTGAGTATCGTGGAAAATGTGGAAGTGCACCGTGTGTGCATAGTTAGCTTTGATGATGTGTAGCTAGGTGAGACAATAAGCCGAAGTTGCGTGAGAGAGAAGCGATGAAGGGATGGAAGGGGTGGGGGGGGGGGGGGGGGGAAGGGAATGGAGAATGGAAAACGGAGGTGGTGATTTTCCCTTCGAAGTATTTTGTTTTGAGGAGCGAAATGGAGGGTTTTTTAGTCCTCGACAAAACCCTTGTAGAGGCATTCTTCTTTCACAGATTTGTGTGAATGATCGTTAGCATAGAAACAATGGTTGATGTAATATTTTATCAGTTTGAAAGTAAAACGGGTCAAATAATCTCATCTTCTGGAAACGATGATCTTTGTAATAGGCCTTGTTATAAAGCGATGCTTACATATCGAAGAAAGAAAGATTTCGAAGGAACTGAGGATTCAAAGAACACATTCTTTCATTCTTTACTGCAAATCTGCAATAGCCTTCTTTCAGTAAGGGAGGGATTATCATCATTCATCAGCACTCATGAAAATATGCAGTGGATTTTCAACCCATATTCCTTGTTGGTTTATAGTACTTAAGAGCATCCATAATTGATTCAATATATTGTTTGAGCTTATTTGATGTTGAACTTTTACTTGTGTATAACCCAATGAATATATTAAAGATACTCCGTAAATTACAGTATATTCCATACAACTCTGCTATGTAATTGGTCTCTTCAAGATGGATATATCCATCCTAAGAGTAAAACGGGTCAAATAACCTCACATTTGACTAGATAGGAGTATGGGATATAACAATTTTGCTGATCTCTTAGAGCTTTGTGTACATCTCCATCACAAATAAGAGTAAGAATTTGTGTATACTATAATGGTAACAAAATGAAATTAAATTGAATTTTATTGAAAATGGATGAACGTCAACTTCATATTTAAGTTCACGTATATTGAAGTTTCTTACATAATACAGAATATTTCGTATATGGCTAATACCATTACTTGTATAGTTGTATTAGGTAAAATCCACTCGACTAATATAGAAGAAATACAAAAGTCGTTGAGTGATTCAGCGACTTAAAAACAGGTTGAGTGATTTAGCAACTAACGTCGTGGTTTGGACCCTTCTCATCTTAGGTAGAGTCGTAGACTCATATTGTGTACTGAGTATTTTTTTTTGTTAATTTTGTATATTTAAACAATTTATTTAGAAAAAGAAATTCTTCTTTTGTCGTTAATTTAGTCCTTAAAATACAGCTAGTCAACTACGCAAAGAACCAAGAGTCGACAGTGGGCAAAAAAGAAAAAAAAAGAGAGATGGAGGAGCCATCCCTGTACCCCCCTGAGCCACGTGCAAAATCGCAGAGATCACGAGGAAGAAATGGCCCTATTCCCATAATCCCATAGTACAAATTATTCTCCGATTATATCCGTCACAAATTTATTCCTCCGAAGTATATGTCCAGTACTCAAATATTCATTTGGTTAGATATAATTACTCATAAATAATTTGTTATCGTTAGATTTATCTTATTTAACCCGTTATAAATTTGTAATAGGTATATATATTTCTTCCGTTCATCAATGAAATCTTTTCCCAGATTTTGTACATTCAGAATATTCATGGTGTTCGACAGACTGTACTCACTGCCTAATTCTACTCGACACTCTCACTCAACCTGCCCAGTCCCAAACCCAACTAAATCCAAACAAATTAATCGTATAGAATAAAACCGTCTTACATACTGTAATACTACGTATATAACATTATCTTACACATAATTACTCCATTCTTTTTTTCTTGGGACGGCGAGGGAGCCCGCAGTCACTAATGCACACTGAATAAACCACAAGCGCATACTCAATAACCTGCTTGCAAACCACGTACAAGCAAACCATGTACACAGACTCATGTCAGACAACTCTCACAACATCGATCTTTGAGGAAAAAATGTTACCCGAAAACTTAAGAGTTGGTATCCTAGACATTAAGGCCCTGTTTTTTGGACTGAAACTGACTTAACTTAACTTAACTGGACTTAATTTAACTAAAACTGACTAAAATATAGAGACAAAATATGCCTCGTGGAGCTGAATTGAACTGAAACTGACTGAATATAAGTTCAAAGAACAGGGCCTAAGTCTCAAGTTCGAATCTCGCTCCCTTCTATTGTAATACGACTGTGTGCGATATTTCGTTTGAACAAAAATATCCAAAAATGTAATTCAATTAAAAGCGAGTTAACTTCATAATTGTCTTCTTCATTAATTGCACAAAAGGAGCTCATCATACAATTAAAAAACCCCCATACATCAGTTAACTACATTACTACTATTACTATACACACACAAACCCCAATTCAACGTTAACAAATTAAAAGCAAATATTAATACAAAAAAACAATTACGAGTACAAAATACTTTCTCCGATTTTAAATAACTACCCCGTTTGTGTAATATATATGAGAAATATTATATTGAAACGGGACAATCATTTCAAACGAAGGGAGTATAAATCCGATCTCCCAACAGAAAGCTGGCCGGATCTAGGCTACATTACTACTCATCATCGTCATCGCCGCCGCCAAAGAGCGAAACCCGATAATAAACCAGAAACAGAACAAGCAAGAGAACAAGAGCAACACCAACAGGAGATCCGCTAGCCCGATGAATGGAATCGGGTTCACCGGACGCAGTAAAAACCGCGGATAAAAACCCGCCACGGGAAGAAGATAGGAACTGTATAGTAAGCAGGAGAATGATAGGGAGGAGCAGAAGTCCAACTGGACTTAACAGGTCGGTGATTGTGTCGGTGATTGCCTCGCCGTCTATTAGAGACGGCAAGGCAATCACCAAGACGACCACCACCGCGAGTAGTATCGCGTGTGGTGGGCCCCGACCCGGTTCTTCGATCATTGTGGGTTGAAGTGGGTGGGTTGGGTTGGGTTGTTGAATTGGTGAGATTGTGAATATGGGAGAGATTTGGTTTTGAGTGGGTTTGGAAATTGGAAGTAGTTTGTGTGTGACGTATGTTGTGGTAGTGTGTAATTGGTAGGTCCGTTTGTTGCTTGTTTTATACGAGTAGGAGGAGTAAGTCGGTTTCTTTGTTTCTTTCCATATGTCTATCGAATATTTACTGCCTTCCTCACACTTTCTTCCTCAATTCAAAAATTACCATATCACTTTTTATTTCGGTTATTTATTTATTTATGTAGTACGGAGTATTTGTTTAACTTTTGTACGAGTGCTAAGCACCTCTTTATTTCAAATTCTGACACATATTCTTGTTTAAGATGTTTATATCTATTATAACAGGTTAAATAGTAATTAGGATAAAACAAATCTCATGTGCATAGGTGCAGAAAAATTGGATTTTCTTCTTAATTGGTGTATATTTGACCTATGTTAATGTTATGACGAATATGATCCGTTTTAATGAGATTTTGGGTTGACTTCTCTTTAGCGAAATCAACTATTCAAGTTGAAGCAATATGTATCCTGTGATGATAGGTCACAAACTCACAGGTTCAAATCCCTCATTCCCTATATTGTAAATTGACTATGTGCGCGCTTCATTGATAAAAAAAAGTATCTATGATGTTGGCAAAAAAAAATTAAATAAATTTGTAGCTATTGCTCAGTCGGACATAAAATTTACTGCCTAATAAAACTCAGGTTGTGCCGTCGTGTTCTATACTTCTATTAGCAGGAAGCTTAAGAAGGGTACAAAAAATTAAAATTTGGTAATACAAGGGGTAAAAAGTTAAAACCTAAAGAAAAGTAGTCAAAAGTTGGCGAGACAAATTCAGGCATCTAGTCTTTGTTGTTTATTGACTTTATGGAGTACTCCCTCCGTTTCATTGAAAGCTTTCACTTTTCCTTTTTCGGAAATTTCTTTCATAACTTCCACTTTCTTTTTTAGTATAAATATTTACTCTTACCTAGATGGCCACCTACTTTACCCTCTCTCTACTTTTGAATATTTTATTAATATCCTTAAAAAATGTGCCATTTTGTATGTGGAATCTTTCAATGAAACGGAGGGAGTATATTATTACACCTTAGAATTATCTTGGGATAAGAGTAATATATCGAGGATAATAAAGTTAAAATGAATCGAAAATGACGGAGAGTGGTGATAATCCTGAATGAAATTGGAGAAAAATGAGGGTAATATAGTTTATCTGGGAAGAAAAACATTAATTCTTTCATCCTAAGTAGTACTCCCTCCGGTCATAATTTATTGCCCCATTTCATGATTATATGTGAGGTGTATTTTAATAAAATGTGGCAATAAATTGTGATAGGAGGGAGTATTACGGAATACTTTTCAATTGGGTAATTGTTCATCCCTGGGACGCATATACAAAAATCAAACACTTATTCCGTATACAAAATCACACATTTTAGTTGGAGACGAACATATTCGTCACAAAACTTGTTCGGAATCAAATCAAGACCTATCTGTTGGATAACGACGAATCATCTAAACTTTAATACTACACAAGAGACATTATGATTCGGCTTCACTCTTTCATTTGAGTGATATTTGATCCGTCCTATCACGTATACGGGTCCCTTTCTCATCTGGAATAAATTACTCCATCACCAGACACCAGTTCATCAGTGAACACAAAAATGGCAGCAGCTGCAGGAGTAACCCTGAACCACATAGCAAGAGAATCATCGGACGTCAAACGCCTCGCTTCCTTCTACCAACAAGTACGTACCCTCTATCTCCCCCCCAATTCCCTTATTAATTAATTAATTTCCCCTTAATTACTGTTAATTTGTCTAATTTGACAGATTCTAGGGTTTGAGCAGATAGACAGCCCAAAATTTGGGGAATTTGAGGTGATATGGCTCAAAATTCCAGCTTCATCCTTCGCCCTTCATCTTATTCAAAGAAACCCATCTAATAATCTCCCTGAAAGCCCCTTTAGTGCTGTTTCTCCTGTTAAAGACCCCAAGAATCTTCCTAGAGGTCATCATCTCTCTTTCGGCGTATCGAATTTTGATGAATTCGTTGTTTCTCTTAAGGTATTGAACTTTTCTGGAAACTGGTTGATTTCTTTTAGTGCATTGGCGAATTGATATTTGCTGAATCTCAAAATTTACATGATTTTAGGTTTACCTGGTTATATCATGAAATTGTTGTTGGAATCGACTTTTGCTACACCAGAATCCATAAAAATGAGCCTTGTACAGTTTTACTACCCAGGGCATGGTTACAAAATTCGCTATGAATACCCTTTTACTGATTCACGATTCGCTCCTTTAGAGCATTTGTTATGTGTATTTTTAGTGAAGGACATGATAGATTTCGCTCTTAACGGTTCACAATTCGCTAAGTTTCCGAGGGAATTTGGACTATAAACCCCAAAAAATACTCGGTATTAGTTGATAGGTTGGACTAGTTTCTGTTCTAGATCGTGATGAATTACGCATTAAGATATCAAGTGTGCTTTATTCTTCACAAATGTTGTAAAACTGAATGCTTTGTGCCCGAAATACCGTTCTGAAAAGCTGTGTGAATAGCAGTATTTGGTGTAAAACCGTTACAAAAGACTCTTTGTTTATTATTCATCATTGTATACTGTGATATGTTTCTCCCTGAAATCATGTGGTCGCTAATCCTACGTTGATAATGAATACATAGGATAAAGGGATCGAGACTTTTGTGAAGACTCAACCCGATGGAAAAACCAAGCAAGTATTCTTCTTTGATCCAGATGGTAAGTTTAGTCTTTCAATTGTAAAGCTCCTAGCCTCTTAAGAGTCTTAGGTATACTCATTTCTCAGATGGGATATCGTCTTTTTTGCTTTATTCTCATTTCTCCGATGGCTGGCAGGCAATGGCTTAGAAGTCGGCAGCTGGTAGGAGGCTTCTCTGCTGCATTCAGTTGCTGCTTACCTGGGATGTCGATGCATACCACGTGTAGACTAAATAAAACCTGTAGTATGGTAAAAGGTACGGAGTACAACATATTTCGACTTTGTAGGCTTTCTATGTATAAATAGCACGGTACGTTTGCTCATGGTCTTGTAGGAGCCTATAGAACGAATATTGTTCAAGTAATGGCCGTCTAACTACTTTCCAAATGCGGGGATTCGAGGAATCCATGACCCAAGGCCAGTGTCTTATACTCTGTAATCTGTACTCGTAGTATATTTTATACAGACCAAACCCGAAACATGAGCGAGAACTCGATCTAGTACTCGATTTGATTTTGATTGTTCTATAATCTTGAACATTATACACGAATCAACAAGAATGAATTTATACTACTATAAAAATTGTAAATACATCACACTAATTCTTGTACATGACGGTCTTACCATAATCGTATTGTGAACTGATTCCTATATGGTGGTTACTAATTTTAGTAATCAGGATTCTTCCACTGGTGATCACTAATTGTCCTATGAGACGGTCTATACCTAGGCAATGTTTACTCCTCTCAATCGATTTAATTTACTCTTTGTAGTAGTATATTTCCATCAAGTTTCATATACTTGACAAATTCTTGAGCCCGTCTATCCGTTTTGAATTCTTGAACGAGCATACTGATTTTAAATTTAAAGAGAGACTAAAGCATAATAATATCTTAAAATTTAAGCTGAGACAGAAATAGGTATTGGCGTTGGTGGTGGTGATGCAAATGGACCAATTGGAGCTGGTGGCGGTGATAAAGAGATTGGTGTCGGTGGTGGTGAGGCCAGTGGTGGTGGAAGGATTGGTGCGGGTGGCGGTGAAGCAATTGGTGGTGGGAGGATTGGTGTTGGAGGTGGTTGGATTGGTGTGGGTGGTGGTGAGGCAATTGGTGGTGGGAGGATTGGTGTTGGAGGTGGTTGGATTGGTGTGGGTGGTGGCGAGGCAATTGGTGGTGGGAGGATTGGGGTTGGTGGTGGAAGTATTGGTGCGGGTGGCGGTGAGGCAATTGGTGGTGGGAGGATTGGGGTTGGTGGTGGGAGGATTGGTGCGGGTGGTGGTGAGGCAATTGGTGGTGGGAGGATTGGTGTTGGAGGTGGTAAGATTGGTGCGGGTGGTGGTGAGGCAATTGGTGGTGGGAGGATTGGGGTTGGTGGTGGGAGGAGTGGTGCGGGTGGCGGTGAGGCAATTGGTGGTGGGAGGATTGGTGTTGGAGGTGGTAAGATTGGTGTGGGTGGTGGTGAGGCAATTGGTGGTGGGAGGATTGGCGTTGGAGGTGGTAAGATTGGTGCGGGTGGTGGTGAGGCAATTGGTGGTGGGAGGATTGGTGTTGGAGGTGGAAGGATTGGTGCGGGTGGCGGTGAGGCAATTGGTGTTGGAGGTGGTAAGATTGGTGCGGGTGGTGGTGAGGCAATTGGCGGTGGGAGGATTGGTGGTGGTGGTGTTAGGATCGGAGTTGGTGGGGGTGATGCAATTGGTGGTGGGGGTAATGCAATTGGCGGTGGTGGTGATGCATTTGGGGGTGGGAGAATCGGCGATGGTGGAGGTGGTGATAAGAAAATTGGTGGTGGTGGTGATGCATTTGGGGGTGGAAGAATTGGTGATGGCGGGGGTGGTGATAAGGGGATTGGTGGCGGTGGGGAAGGAATTGGATTTGGTGGTGGGGGTGGTGAGACCAATGGAGGCGAAGGTGGTGGTACAAATGGCGGTGGTGAAACGAATGGAGGTGGTGGTGAGACCCATGGAGACGAAGGTGGTGGTGAGACCCATGGAGACGAAGGTGGTGGTACAAATGGTGGTGGTGATGCAAATTGTGGCGGAGGGGAAGGAACTAAAGGTGCAAATGGTGGTGGAGGAGTTTCAATTAGAGGTGGCATTGGTGGGACAAGAGGCGGTGAAGGCCTTGGTCGAGGCTGAAATGGATTGTCCGGAGAATTTTGATCGAATGGCCATTGGCCGCAGCTACCAAAGAGATACTGATAAAGCGGATCACAGTTTGAATCTCCACCCGTCTTCCCACCACCATGTCGTGGAGGTTTATGTCTACTTTTCCCACCTTTCTTAGCTCGACTACCACCCGCTTTCTTTCTATGTACTCTGCTATTTCTGGTTTTAGTTAGCTTCCTGGCTTCGACTTCTATGAATGTCGAACCGATCAAAAGCAATACTATAACAACTATTTGCATTACTCTATTTCCTTGCATTTTATTTAACTGTATTTGTGTTCTTGCTTGCCATTTTTATGCTTGTTCCTTGTGCTATTTATACTATGTGAAACACAGAGCGGATCTCCCGTCCCATTTTGTGTCCCACTTTGTGGGTAGCACCATACACTAGATACTGTAAACATTGAAGTTGAGGGTATGGACCATGTGGTGTAGTAGTTGTAATCCGATAAGAGAGATTTATTGAGGGAATTAAGTTTCCCTATTGAAAGCCTAGAATTGCGAGCCAGCCCCATCGTGATATACTGATATTCTAATCTTGCCGTTCTGTAAGACCACTCCCACGCAAACAATTTGCTCGGGTCATTCCAGATGGTAAGTTGATGCTGCAGTTAGTCTTTGATCTCATTTCTCAGATGGGATATCGTCTTTTTTGCTTTATTCTCATTTCTTGTTTGGCTCGCAGGTAACGGCTTGGAAGTCGGCTTCTCTGGATTCAGTCGATGCTTACCTGGGATGTCGATTGCATGCGACGTGTAGACTAAATAAAACCCCTTTACTATGGTTAAAGGTACGGAGTACAACATATTTCGACTTTGTAGGTTTTCCATGTATAAATTGAATATCTTCCAAGTTCAAGGCCAGTGTATTATGCTCTGTATATTTGCAGAGCAGATCTCCCGTCCCATTTTGTGTCCCACTCTATGTACCACACCATACACTAGATGACACGTCAACTAGTTATGATAAATCTTGCATATTTTATTTATTTAATAGACGACGTATCATCCGATGTATGGTGTGACACACAGAGTGGGACACAAAAATGGGACGGGAGATCTGCTCTGGTATATTTGATATAGACCCAAACTCGAAACATGAGCGAGAACTAGATCACTAATTGTCCCATGAGACGGTCTATACTTTCACGCAATGACCAAATCAGGCGTTATAGTCCAAAATGAACACCAGACAGGTTTATTCCTCTCATTCGATTTAATTTACTCCGATTTAAACCGAGACAAAAACAGAATGTCCAGTGTCGGTCTGTCGGAGTTAGCAATTAAAAAACGGATATATTTGTCATAATGAAGACAATATTTTTGGGGACAAAAGCAAAGATGATGATGATCCTGAGGTTAAAAAAGTGTGAGACTACTACTGAAACCAAGAATCCAAGATATATCACTATATCAAGTCTCCCTTATGACACGTATATCCATCACAAAGTTATAACGAGTCAAATATCATCCACACCGGACCATATGGTTAGATAAGACGAAATCCATGTGCATCGATAATAGCAAATGCGTTTTGTCTTTATTCACTCGTATGAATAATATTTGACTCGTCACAAACTAGGATTTGTCGTTAAGGAAACGACAACTTGGCATAACATGCGCTCAAGGTAACACCACGTAGGCTTTTTGCCAAAAACAAAACAGACACACACACATGACCAACTTCAGGAGTCAGGACTCACATTTTCATACTCCGTCCATATTTCCAAGAAAATCGAACCTCCAACCTCTCGTGAACGAAGTAAGACAGCTTAAAATTGGGTAATAATGGGGGCAATAAGATTGCAGGGAATGCTGCTGCTGCAACCTGAACCATGCTTCAGGTACAGCAGCAACTACTACAGCTGCAACTACTTTAGAGTGAGGAAGAATGTGGGAAAACAACAGTTGTTGGTTTGTGCTTCATCTTCTTATCACAGATTTGTTGATTTTGCATTGGATCTATCCACTTCCAATACCCAACTCATTCCTTCACCTCCACAGGTACAAACTTATTTCGTCAGGCTAGTTCAGTTCACTTTAGTTCAGCCTCATTTAGTTCAGTTATTAATAGATAAACTGTCTCAATCAAAACAAAACGATGATACTTTTGGTCCAACTATTATATTTATATTCTAATTCTATTATGCCCCCTCACTCGAATAATCATTGGGCTGGATGAGACAAAGAGTGCTGAAATTCAAACCTGCATCCTTTGGTCACGTCGCCTCTAATGCCATGTTATTAAGTGAGCTGAGACAAAATGAACCACGTGGGGCTGAATTGAACTGTAGTGGACTGAAGTAAGTGAGTCGAAAAGAATGGGACTAAGTTGTATTAACTCAGTTTGATTTAGCTGCGCTAAGTAGTTCAGTTGAGTTAAGTTTGCGAAAAATTTCATAACTCTATCTGATGGGCTTAATTTTTGAGTTATATACAGGAGAGGGTCAGCGGTATTCAAGCGATAAATGAAAAGGCACAACTCAATTTTTCATCCTTTGAGGCTCCGAAAATCAGACTGTTGCGCAGTATGCACATTAACGAGGGCGAATCATTGCAGGTACGCGACCTTTGGTCACGTTACCTCTGAATATCTGTCATTTTATCCGTGTCTTACGCAAGATGTAATGAACCAGGTGTTGGACTTGGCTATATTCCCAAAACTCGAATATGACTTGCCTATCTTTTGTGCCAACTTCTACTCGAATCCAGCTATCAGCATTGTCGTACTGTAAGTCGTGCCAACTGCCAATTCACTTTAGGTTTCTCCAAGCACCCCTTCATAATATCGTTTATCTTGATTCATTTTCGCTGTCTTTGATCACGTCTAGGGATCTGAATCCGCTGCACAATGTCATAACTAATAAAAACTACAAGGACAAGTATTACCGTGATTTGATGCCTCTAGGCGCTAAGTATGCTGAAGTAAGTTATTATACGGAGTACTGTCATTGTTTACATTACAGTTTGAGGTCATCATGCATGTCACTGATTTCGATTTAGATCTTTTACGCAGATTTTGCCTTGGGGAGGAAAACTTACAAGTGAATCCTTGAGATTCTTTTCACCGATAGTTATATGGACACGATTTCCTCCTAGCCAGGAGAAGAACGATGTTCTGTTCCAAGCCTTCAAGGACTACTTCAAGGTCCGTCACTGATCTGTGCTTCACCCCGTGAGTTTGTGAGGAAGTTATGATTTTTAAGGTTGTCCCATATCGGAAAATTGAAAAACTTATGAGAAGTTCATAAGTGATTATGGGGGCTGCGATGATTCGAACTCGTGACTCAGTGACCTTTAGTCACGCTGACTGTGATACCATGTTAGATGAACAATGTCCGCCAAAACCCATTATATTCATATTCTATTAGAAATCAGGAAATAAATGAACGGTTACATCTGCAGGCGTGGATGGACTTAATGGAAGAGGCAGACGAGGAGTCTGATGCTGCTCGGATTTTGCTCAATAAGGAAGCACAACACAAGTACCTAACATGGAGAACTGAGAAGGATCCCGGACACCAAATGCTGAAGAACTTGGTCGGAGAGACGGGTGCACAAGTAAATTTCCTCTGTCAATGGGAGATTTACTTGATTATTTCAGAGTTTCACATGAAGTTTTGTTCTGAATGTAGTTAGTTGCATTCTGTGCAGGATGTGCTGAAGTCGTTCCTGTTTAGTGGAGTCGATGAACTAGGGAGCAAGAAATTTCTCGACTACTTTCCCGAGTACAAGCTTGAAGATGGTACCGTTAATGGGAAGAGAAGTGTTGTGGGGAAATCGTTTGAAACACGACCTTGGAACAGTCGAGGGGAATTCATTGAAAACAAGTATCAATGACCAAGCTTCCGCGACACATTAGCATAAGCGTGATTTTTTTTGGTCTAGAGAAGAGCGCACTACGTCGCAGGTGAAAATTGATACTAGCTAGTTTGTTTTTTGGCATGGTGGTTTGTTTCGCAATATCAAAGTGCAACGTTTTTAGAAGATCATTCGGTTAGCCTAGCCTGGTTCTAGTAAGTGTTCTAGCGAGAAGTTTTATCCTCGTAGATGGTGGTTGAATCGTTACACTTACACACACGTAGGTGGCTCAAATGCTTCTCAATAGCACACCTACACGAGACATAATCCATCAAGTGCGTCTCAAAAGCATCACCAATTAAAATGGGTCATGGACGGTTAAACACGCCATAGGAATGAAAGTTAATAGAGTCCATCAAACTCGTTAATAAAATCTGTTAATTATATACGTTAATCAAGCTCGTTAATAAAATCTCCTAATTATAATCTGATTTTGCAACCCGTGTCCGCCAACACGAACTTTCTATTGACCTTTATACTTGTCATACCTAAAACATGGATTTATTTTGATTTACTTTATATTTAGAGTATATTTTACCTAACATGGAATATTTTGACATTTCAATATTTTTTTTTTTTGGTCTTAATTGTTCAATAAGAGTACATTATTAGTCTCTTCCAAAATGTACGTAGTTAAAGTGATTGGCAAATTTTTTCTAGGTATCATTGTCGAACTTGTGCTACATATTAAGCATCAACGATTCTAAAATTTTATCGAAAGAATTCATGTTTTTTTTTGTTTATAAAAAAGTCGAGTTAGAACACAAAATGTTTCTATTTGATTGAACAAAATGGCTATATAAAAATAAGAGTAAATAAAAAATGACCACCTTTAAAAATTCTATTAAAAATAACTTCCAAAAGTTCAAAAGTTGCTCAAAAATATAATTTTTTGACGAATATGTCCTTGGGTACTGCGTGAGGTGAATTGATAGGGAATAAAAAAGTTGGGGTCATTTCCGTCCAAAAAATATATTTTCGAACAATTTTTGAACTTTTGATAAATTTAGCGACATAAGACAATCGCCGATGTCAGTCGGTTGTTTCCTATTTTCTAGTAGCGCTTCTTCATAGAAACCATGAGTGAGTCTCAATTTGTTGCAAAGAGATTCTCGAGCTAATTTTAATTTTTTGGCTGATCTATTTGTAAGATTATCGTTACTTTTATTCCTTTTTTGGATGAATAAAATGACCAACCGCTTTGTTGAAAAATAATACTCTAATAAATGAATGTAGCACTAGGAAGATGAGAATCTACAAAAATGCAAAAGCTAGGGCTTGAAAGATTAAAATAAAGCTTCGATAAGAATATGTTCTTGCATGCACTAATTATAATGAGATATCCAATTAGTGTAGAATTACATGCATGGGTAATGAAAGTAACATACGCACATACTCAATTACAACAAATAATATTCTTTGAACAAATAAAATTCTATTTTGCTTTGGGAATAACTACTTTTCCATCAATTCAAGCTATAATAAACAAATAATAAATAAATAAATAAAATGATATATACATAGATCATAAAGGAAAATAATCTTTTAATACAAGTATTAAATTAATTGAATAATTGTATTAACATTTGTGTAGTTTTTGCTTCAATCCATAAGTTTATGCTAAATTTGGATGATTTTTAATGCTTAAATACAACCCTTAAGACTGTATTTAACATTATCGAACAAATAAATAAACAATACGTATATACATATATATAAAATATAATTATATGTATATACACCTCTTCGAGTGCAAAACTATCAACTTCAATCGCCATAATACTTTGTTTACGTCCATATAAGAATATATTTGAACCATCGACAAGTTAGAATGCAACATTACATTACATGTCATATTATGATAAATTGCATTCTTTATCCGTGCGCTAATTTCAATATGGTTGATAACATGGCCGAGATGGACATTCGAACTTGAAACCTATCTTCTATAATACTTAATCTTAACCACTAGGCTAAGAAATATTCAATATTGTAATAAATTTTGTAAAAGTGATTATATATTGCAAGAAATATCAGGGGTCGTTTGGTTGCCCTCTTAAATCACAGGAAGTAGAACTTCCCCTGAATTGATAAATTGGGGTGCGGTTTGGTTGTCCATTTCCTGGGAATTGCCACTCCCCAGGAATTGTCACTTCCTCCCTAATAGGGGAAGTTACTCACCAAGCCTCCCTTGGTGTGTAGAACTTCCCGCATGAAGTTATTTCCCACCTGACAACCAAATAATATTTTTGTAATTCCCATGAAATGAAAATTCACGTGCATTTAAGTTTTCGGTAACTCCATCTTCCCATGGTGAACCAAACGAGCCCTTAATAGAACATGAAATGAAACACGTAATGAAACAGAGGATCTGAATCGATTTGAATTACGTTTTTGTAAGCAAGTTTCTTATCCTATTGCTTTCCAATGGCATTTGGGCTCTCTATCAAAATAAAGATTCTCAAAGAGTTGGACAAATGGGTTTAAAGACATAGAATTCCCCTCATCCCTTGATTCTTCTCCATATCTATACAAAAACATCAAATCTTTTTCTCACCCAACTTTGCTCTACGCCCATCATTTACTCTATTTATTTGCCATTTTTTTATATACAAATTCTTGTTTGTGACAGAGATATCCGTCACAAATGTATGACGGGTCAAATAGGTACCAAATGAGTGGGATAAGACAAAAGTAAGGTTGGTGGGACCTAGATAAATATTTGTCCTTTTCTCTTCAAGTGGTACTTACTTGACCCGTTTTAAGCTTGTGACGGATATATCCGTCGCAAGAGAGACCAACTATTATTTATTTCGTTTAACATTTGAGGCGGCTCGCTAGTAGGATCATTCACACCTATAAAAATATACTTTTCTACATAATTTTAAAAATTTAAAACGTTTATAGTATAATTTTCTAACTTAATATTACATCACTTACTTTCCATGTTTTAACTTAATATAATAATTTAATTTTTTTTTGATACATTTATAGTAGTATAATTTTAACCTACGACAAACTTAATAGAGAAGATTTCAACTTAAAAAGTGAAAATTATCAATTATAGAGTAGAAGAATAATCCTTTTATAGGACTGTCCAAATAAACTTGACTAAAAGTTGGAGGTTATCAATTAGAAATATAATAAGTCGATAACTCGTGAATAAGTTGTTATTTATTGCTTTTACACAAAGATCAAAGGAAATACTCCCCCCATCCCAAAGAGATGTTCCCATATGATTATTTTAATCCTCACATTTGATTAAAAGTTCCCACTAAATTAGCGGACACATAACATGAAAATTGAAAATTAAATATTCCTTAGAAAGATGTTTCTCAATAATGTTAACCGTCTTTACATAGTCGTTTTTGTGCCAAGAGAATAAGTCAGATTCTTTTTGTACAAAAAAAAAATTAACTATTTTATTAATAACAAACAAAATCTTACCAAAAATGAGAATATGTATACTCTGTGTTAACCTAATGACAGATCTCACGATAAATTTATTGTGAGAACGTCACATACAAGAATTTGTGTTATGTTATTCTACTCGATCAATTTATCATATATTCCTTCTCATCCATTCAATTCTTTACACTTACTATAAATAGACAATCAAATCAATTCTTTACATTCTCATTTTGGCAAAAAATACTTTACCTTATAATCCTCATATCCTTACTCTATTTACGCAAAATGTCACTACTTTTTTCCTTACTTTAAGTCTGGTGCACCCATAAAACTATTTGATTTACCAATAATACCCTTACTTTTAAAAATTTTCTTAAAAATTGTGAAACCCTTCAAGTAAAGGATTAAATGGACGAGAGTAGAACGATCTCATACCGTGAACGAAAATTCTTACACTACTTAAATGGGCCCTTATCTACTCCTCCATCCACCATTCCAAACAACCCATATCGGCCCACACTATGGCCCACGTTATGGTCGTTCTCTCACCACCCTTTGGCCCTATATAAATTGAAAAAAAAAAACTTAACCTAGAATAAATCATACAAAAAAAAAAAATAGACCAATGTCGGGCGTATGGGTGTTCAAGAACGGGGTGGTCCGACTGGTGGAGAACCCGGGAGCAGAATCCATAAGCGGGCAACGAAAGGTGTTGGTCCATTTACCAAGTAATGAAACGATCACGAGTTACGATGAGCTTGAACCCAAGTTATTGAGTTTAGGTTGGGAGCGTTACTACGACGATTATGATTTGTTACAATACCATAAACGAGGGACGGTCCACCTTATTTCGTTGCCTAAGGATTTTCGCAAGTTTAAGTCCATGCACATGTACGATATTGTTGTTAAGAATCGTAACGTGTTTGAAGTTAGGGACGCGTAGAAGAAGAACTGAACGAAGAATAAAGAATTGATCAATGACGATTCTTAATTAAAATTGTTCGTGTGTTTTGTTTTAATTTGTGTGATTAATTGTTTTGAGTGCTTGACTTTTTTTTTTTGTTAAATTTGTGTTTTTTTAGTTTGTAAAGGGTTTGGGATTTGATGTCTAATTTGTACTTTAATTTAATTGTATCATGAATGAGTTGTTTGATTTGGATTTGGTTCATTTTGTTTCGATTATTTATTTATTTTTTATGGAAGTATTTTTTTTTTTATAGATGATATAGAAATAAGTAAATGAAGGGCATAAAAAGAATATATTTTATTTTATATTATTATAATATATTATATTCCCTTCATTCACTAGTTTTATATTTAAAGAAGGAATGTTTTTCACAAATTTAATATTTTAAAAGGTGTATGCATGAAATTTAAATGAATTATTGGAGTACAAATGTACAATCGATAAAAAGTATCTCAAGATAATTGTTATAATCAGCGTGAAAATTTTGAAAAAATCATAACAAATACGTAGTACAAATTTACTAGTATGTAATTTATATAAGTTTCAAAATTAATAAGATAATTGTGCAATAACTTATTGAATAAAATTTAATAGGTGTAACAAATGGAATAATAAAAAATTGAAAATTGAAAACATATTTCATCCAACTTTTTATGATTTTCTCGCTAAATATTTATCGTAGAGAGTAATAAAATTAGGTTCAGATTTGAAAGTAGTATACTCCATGTTATTAACTACACTACCAAAGATGTCTCGAATCCCCTCCCATCTCCCCCTATGTTATACTCCCTCCGATTTTTATCTATCTTCCCTATTTCTTTATTGGGCTGAAACACTCTTTCTTCCCTATTTCTATTTTAGGTCATCAATATTTGGTCTAGAATCACCTTACATTTCTCTCTCTTCCTTCTTTTATTTTGAACCACACATTCCTACCCCTTATTTTCTTCCCCAAAACCAAAGGGGAAGATAGATAAAAATCGGAGGGAGTACAACAATTAGAGGATTATACAACCAGTTGTACATAGCTCTATGTATAACTGGTTTTAAGATTTTGAGTTTTATCACAAAGATTTCGAGTTTTGCTGTAAACTTTTTGAGCTTTAGTGTAAAGTTGTCGAGTTAAATCACATAAATGCTTAAGCTCAAAAACTTACAACTCAGCTCAGAAATTTTTATAAGCTCGATAAATATATACAAAAGCTCAACAATTTTGCCATTGTACAACCAGATGTATAATCCTATTTTCCATATTATAATGCGACGACTCAGTACATGCGCTCTTTTATTAGTGTGACACTTTTAACATACAAGATAGTTACGTTTATTTTAATTTTAATTTTATTAGTAGGTCGTAGGATAACTGTTATCGTCGACTTGTTTAGAATTTTCAATACCTAGACCAAACACAGGCGATGGGTCCATTCAGTCATGATTTGGGTCTTATTTAGAACAGAAGAATGGGTTAAGGCAAATTTGGGCCGAATAAATTGGTTAACAAATTGGGCCAAATAAGTGCCAGGGTCATAGAAATCAAGCACGCAAAATAACTCGGAACAAAACATCTTGGAAATCGACTGGTCTATTCCTTAGCTGAAATAACGTGTTCTTATAAATTTATAGGATCAACGGAGGAGCGGTAAAAGTATCGCAAAATACTACTCCCTCCGTCCTAATGAATTCTTTGTCTATTCCATATTGGACTTTTCAATGAATTATTTGTCTTTATATTTTAGGAATGTTTTTTATATGTAATTTGACATTCTCGTGAATTTGGTTCCACATGTCACCTCATCATTGGACCTCTTCCCCTTTGGAGGGAGTAACTCGCGTCAGAAACTCGTGCGAAATGGACTCTTACTCGTTATTGAGGCTGAAATTAAACTGAAGATATCTCGTGGTGTCCGCAAAGACGTGGTAAGAAAACCGGAAGAAGAGGAGACATTTCCCGATAAAACTTTTCAAACGACTCAAATCATAACATTGATCAAACTCAAATCGTAACCAGAAGAAACGTAAATACTGGAGTTGAATAGAGGGAGACCATGTGATAGACTAATGGACATGAAGAACGTTAACATCCAATGGACATTCTCCACATTATATTGGGCACGTCAAGACTTAAAAGAGTAGTACTCCCTCTATTCAACTCTAATTTACCCATTACTTTATGCACATTTGTCGAGATGTATTTTAAATTGTTACTGTAATATCTTTCATTAGTATGAGTCAAAATTATAATTTTTTGATACTCTTATTCTATTAGTCAAGACGAATCAAACAAGATCTCACATAATAGTATTTTGTCTTACAGATTGGTTAAAATTTTGAAGATTTTTTTGGTTTGTGAATAATGTCGAAAACCCTTATAGATAAAAGCAATTGGAATTGAATGGAGCGAGTAACAGTGTGAAATGAGTACAACAAAAAATGAGACATTTACGTCAAGTAGCCCGAATTAATGAACACGGATATCAGTCTTCTTTTATTATATTATGCGTGTGTCGGTTTACTTGTACGAGTAGTTGCTCATCGTGGTGGAATTGTGTACTCGACCTCTTCTCCAATCACTCTCTCTCCCTTATTTTCTCGTAGATTTTATACTTACATTATTATAACCAAGCCCCAACAACCTCTACCTTTTCCAACCTTCAAAAATCCATCCTCACCGACTTTATTTTTACTTTACAAAAATAAATAAATTACTCCTTATTAGATTTCACAAATTCTTAGTAGAAACGGTCTCTCAATAACTTATTTAGAGACTATTTTTCAGTACCACTTTATGTCATATTCGTACCCTTAAATGACAATTTTGTTTTGTACCTGTTTTTATAACAAGCGTACTCTCTTTATATTTGTATACTCTTTTATGTTAATCGTACTTACTTCTATGGACAGTGATAGGGCGACACCAGGTGGCGCCGAATCTCGACGCCACCATTACTAAAAATAAGAAAAATACAAAAATAAAAAATGAGTTTTCATTTTTTTCCCTAAATACATAAGGATATATATGTAATTTCATATCAATTCATATCTATTTAGTTAGAATAAAATAAAAAAACTAAAATTTATGTTTCCAAGATTTAACACAAATATATCCCATGTTCATATACGGATTATTTTTATTGTTAACGTTTTAACAATACTCGGAGTACATTTCTTCATCTTTATGTTCATATACTCCGTATAATACATTAATTGAATTGAACTAGTGTACTAGGCCATGAAAATTCACGGGATTGAGACGTTTTCATTGACATTAGAAAATATTGAAGATAATTAATAAGTATGTAGTATAACATATACTGGATTATATTGCATGCTACATTTGTGAAAGTGACTCGACCCGAAGCTATATGACCCAAACCCGACCTGGTTGAACCGTTTGTCAGGACCTGTCAAACGGGACGGGTCACGGGTCGGGTTGAACATGGGTCGGGTTATGGTTAGAATACGGGGCACAAAATAGTTTATTTTAATGGTATTATCATTAGTCTTTAATTATTTTTTATTAAATGATAAAAAAGACTTTCCAAATACAGTATATAAATATAAATATTTTATTAATTTTAATAAATTCGTTGACCCAATGAGTTGAACTGGACGGATCATATTTTTACCCTAAATTTACCGGTCACGTGTCGAAAAAACGAGTTCACAACAACGGGTCGGGTAGGTTTGCAGGTCGGATCAAGTTTTGATAAGTCTATATAGTCCTACAAAATCTATAAGTAATTCTTTGAGATTTTTTTAAATCTATCTTCTAACTAACTAAAAATTGAAATTACTAAACTACCCTCTACTACTTTTTAGGTTTGAGTTCACACTTTAAAAGATGAAAATTAAAATAGATATCCAAATTACCATAATAACCCCGGTGGCGCACAAATTAGGCGCCAACTCATTTTCCTACTTCTATTAGGTTTGGTACCACTGTTACTTCCATTTGTACTTAGTCTCTTAATAAAGTTAATGAGAGACCGTCTGTCAGGAGACCTACTCGATAGATTTTCATCGACTTATTAAAACAAATGCAATTATTTAACGTGAGAACTTACTTGTAAATATAAAAAATTTGAAGTGGATTTTTCAACCATTGTTTTTCACCTTTGGATTAACTTAAAGTTACGGATTTACAGAGTACATGATTTAGTACTCCGTACAAAGTACTCGTAACTTTTTATATTTAATAGTTGTCGTCTTTGCTAAATTATAAGCATAAGTCTCCCTTGTGATGGTTACAGCTGTCACAAATCAGTGATGAGTTAAATAAAATCACATGGTTTAGGTCTTGTCCCGTTGGAATGTGAATTTCACTCCATTGGGCCGTCGGGTTTCATTCGTCGGGATGTCGGGTTTTGTTGTTGCGATGTTAGATCTCGTTCTGTTAGGCTGACGCATTTCTGGTAAGTGTTTTATTTCTTGATGTAATCGTTTTATTAGGTTGTTACGGAATACATCTTGTTCATGTTGCATATCTTCTGTAGAGCCAGTTTGGTTATATTTACTCGGCGTATGTGTCTGATTGTCCACGTGATTTTCTTGGTGAGTTTGTGACAATATAATTGTAATCCACGAGAATGGTGTGCACAATCACGACATCGACCCATGCCTCGTTTATGAATTGTAATCTTATTGGTTGTACTTTATTCCTAGTTGTATAGTTAACTCGATTTAGTTATGGCAATGTAATATTTCATCAAGTTTTATTGGTTTAAGTTGGCTGATTTTGTATGGTATTGTAATGGAACTGCTAGCTCGCGTCATACCGAGATGGTAACCCATTTATTTACTCAATAAGGTCTTGATAATGTTCTGGTTAAAGTGGCGTTACATTTACTCTCTAAATATACCTCTTAAATTCCTTCCAAAAGTTAGATTTAGATTTTATGTTTGATTGGGATGTTTAATTTTTTTTTTTTAAAAAAAAATTTTGATATGGAATACTAAGTATTTAGTACAACAATAATTAATTGCTACCGAGTACAATTTAGATCAAATATTTATAAAATTCACGAAATTTAATAAATATCACTCGTACTATATGTCAATCAAAAAATTTTTATACGGAGTATTTCATAAATGATTGACATCTACCTTTAAACGTTTATCTAGAATTTAGATACCTTAAAAAAACTTAATACTCCGTAATTAGATATTGATGATATTGTAAGTCATTTTTTTCATTCAATTAAACACATTTCTAGTTACATTCATATAAAAACATAATCACATTTACAAACATAACTGTTTTTTTGTCCAACGAAAAACACACTTAGTCACATTACAACAGCAGAAAATGAGGATCAAACCTGAGAGATCTATCGTTCATGGTACCTCCATCTTAACCACCCGGAACCCTTACACAACTTCTCTTTTTTCATTTTTTCTCCCGAGTTTTGAAATCAATTCACGAGTATCACCTTACCCTTGTACGAGTAATATAATAAGAGACGGTCTCGCAAGAAGTTTATTGTGAGACCTCTCCCATAACTACAGTTACCATTTTGAGTTTTAGCAATAACGTACGTGAGAATGTGAGACGGTTTCACAGAAGAGTTATCGGGAAGAATAAAATAATGATGAGTTATTAAGAGATTTTTCATTCTCTTTCCTGTTTGGCGCTTCTATAAACCACCCACTCCAAAAAAGCGAAATTCCCACGTAAATATATAAACCCAAACCCATCATCATACAAGTCAGCAACTTCATCATCAATCGACACCCAAAACCAAAACTCCCCCCCTCCCCTCTCATTTCACATTTCCAGCAAAATTAACTTCAAAACTTCAGCTTTTTAACTTAACCCCACTTAATTAATTAATTAATTACACACACATATAATCGAAATAAATCATTATTATTATTATTATACGATACACACCCTCCTTAATTGTAATTAACATTGTCATTAAACATTAATTTAATTTTAATTAATTAATGGACCGTCAAGGTTGTTCTTCCACAGAGGAAGGGACCCACATAGATCAAGGTGTTGAAACGGGTCTTGAAGGTTTGTTTTCTTCTTAATCTGATTTTTTTATGGTAATGTATCATCATGGCTGATCTTGATTTCACTTTAATTGAATTGGGTTTTGATCAATTTTTTGATTGATTGATTGATTTTTTGATAGAAGGGGTATGTGAGCTGAGATTAGGCGAAACGACGTCGTATCCTGAGAGACCAGGTGACCCAGATTGCATTTATTATTTGAGAACTGGGGTTTGTGGGTATGGAGATCGTTGTCGGTTTAATCATCCTCGTGATCGTTCCACTTCTCCGGTAATCAATCTCTCACTCTTTTAATTTTTTTTAATTTAATTTAATTTAATTCAGTTATGGGGTTTTGATCTTGCAATTTGGTTAAATTCTGGGGAATTTAGTGTGTTTTTTTTTTCCCTAATTTGGGTTTAGTGATCATATATGGTGAATATGGAATGAATTGATTTGGGGATGATGATGGGGTAATGGCATTGTGTAGGTAATCGGTGGCGGCGTAAGGATGAGTGGAGGTGAGTTCCCAGACCGATCTGGGCAGCCAATTTGTCAGGTAAATTACTTCAATTTACCTTTATTGAACTGTGAAGTGTTGCACTATGAATCTGTGTTAGCTTGATGAGGTACATTTGAGTCTATTTTGTCGGTTTATCGAGCTGGGGGGTAAACTGATCAAGCTTCTTTTTACTGTGATGTTACCGTCATTCAATGCTGGCCGTATATGTCTTAGTCTAGTGGTGCCGGAGGTCCCTTTCCCTCTATTGTAATTGCCCTTTTGTTTCATTTGACTCAATCAAGCTTCTTTTTAGTGTGATGTAATCGTGTCATTCGATTCAGTTATTAACAAAACTTTCAACTTTTTTTGGGTCGTTTAAATGTTTCATCTAACTACCCTGTAATTTACTGAAGATGTCTTAGCATAGTCGTTAGGACTAGGACACTAGTTACCCTGGAGGCTCGAATCCTCTCCCACTATATTGTAATGTGACTAAGTGCGTTCTTCGTTGAAACAAAAAAAAACTATCGTGTAATTTGCGAAAGCACTTGAGGGAGTGAGGCATAGACTAATGTTGTTGTATTGAGTTGGGGTTTTTGTGGAGAATAGGTTGGCTTGGCGTATATGTAATGTGTGTGATTAAATGGTGCAGTATTTTGTGAGGACTGGATCTTGTAAATTTGGTTCTTCATGTAAGTATCATCATCCAAGGCAAGCGACTGGTGGTTCTGTTAGCTCATTTGGGCTCAACATTTACGGATACCCTATGCGCCCGGTTTGTTTACTTCTCCCTTTGATTCTCCATACTTGTTTCATACTGAATTTTGTGAGGTTTTTTTCGTTGAAAAAACAACAAGGCCTCTTTTCGTCTTCCTGCAATAAAAAATGTCGTATGTCATTTAAGTTGAGGGGAGATTACAAGATTGAGAAGTTACTCCACTCACAGTAGTTATAGAAGAACGGTCTTACACTGTGAAACTGTCCCTTTGTATAAAAAGATCACTCATTCACCAATAACAAATGGATTGTCTTTTTACTGAACTGAACCGTATTACGCTATATAACTTGTGTTCCACACCTATGGCCAATTTGTTTTGAGATGGAAGTTCGTTTAGGGTTTTGTGGATATGAGTTAGGTCCATGCCATGAATATCACAATGGTGTAGTTTTGTAGCAATTTCTTGCATGAATGGAATTTTGATGCGTTGGAACTCGACAGGGTGAGAAAGAGTGTTCTTACTATGTGAAAATGGGACAATGCAAGTTTGGAATAACATGCAAATTCCATCACCCACAGCCTGCAAACGTACCAATGCCTCCTGTTCCTGCAGCTGCCTCGGCTGTTTACCCAATTTCTTCTCCCGCTCCTCATCCATATGGAGTCATCTCTGGAGATTGGCCCGTTATGAGGCCATCCATGATGCCGGGTTCTTTTCAAGGGCCGTATGGACCGATGTTGTTGTCTCCTGGTGTAGTTCCCATTCCTGGTTGGGCACCTTACCCTGTAAGTACATCGTGCCTTGATTGGTTACTCCGTATATTTTTTTTTGAACTTGCTCAAAACTATTCGGGAAAATGTACCTTTACGTCTTAGACTTCCAAAAATAGTAAACTACCACTCTTCTAGGTGCTTATTGCGAGATTTTAAAATAGAAACAAAGGTGAAAGGAGTAACTCGATGTTATTGCTTCTATCCATTTTGGATCGTCTCTAAATTACTACTAGTACCTTTTATGGCAAATTTTTCAAGATTAATAGTTTCATCCAAACATATATACTCGTATACAGTAAGTTTATCTACTTAGAGATACTGCAAGACAATTCATATTGGAAACGATACAAATGTGATGGTGGGAGTACGAGTTGGCACTTTTCTTCTTTCAAAAGGCCTGTCTTTGAGTTCCTCACTTTTCTTTGTATTTCAATGTAGTCTCGTCTCCTAGACATGGATGGCATATAGCTGTAGTTCCCACTCAGGGAACATTTCGTAAATTTGAGTTCTCATCTACATGAAGTACTCATCTTTGATACTCTAGGTAATGTCAGTGAACCGAAATAATACATACGAGTATCTGCCAACACCAACATGGTTATTCATCATGATTACATATCTGCAGTGATTCAGATAGGATTAAGTAATTATAATCTTGTCGAACACAGCAAAACATTTTCACAGGGTCTGTTCAATAACTTTTCGTAGGCACCAAACTCTGTGACGACTCCCAATAACCCATCAACGATGGGAAGCAGCCATGTTTATGGGCTAACACAACTATCACCATTAGCACCGGCTTACACCGGATCTTGCCAAGCGTTGCCGTATGCTAATCCTTCGACTAGTATATTGAAGGAACACTCATTATTTCCTCAAAGACCAGGGCAGCCAGAGTGTCAGTATTACCTTAAGACAGGGGAATGCAAATTCGGTTCCTCGTGTAAATACCATCATCCTGCAGAATGGGTTGCTCCTGAATCAAGTTCTGCTCTTAGTCCCATGGGTCTTCCGCTTCGTCCGGTATGCATTTACCATCCATTATTTGAGTTTTTTTTGTTATTTATTTATTTATTTATCTATCATGTCGTCACTTTTGTTGTCGACTTCTCGTATCAAAAGCTTTTTGGATATGATACATTTTAAAACTTTTTAAGTTTTATACTAGATTTTTTTAGCGAGGATGGTGCATATGCAGGGTACTCCGACATGTAGTTACTATGCAACACACGGAGTTTGCAAATACGGTACAGCATGCAAGTTTGATCATCCTGTGGGAACACTAAGTTACAGTCCCTCTGCATCGTCCCTTTCTGATATGCCCGTTGCACCCTACCCTGTTGGATCGTTGACCGGAACTCTTGCTGCTTCATCCTCGTCATCAGATTTACGGACTGAATCCATCTCAGGGCCAACCAAGGAGTCCGCTCCCACCACCACAACGTCAGCTTTGAGCATATCAACCGGGTCAGGTGGGTCCGTTTCATCCAGGACCGGGTCCATCCCTCAGTCTACTAGCTCAGGTACTAAAACCACTGAACTTGAAGGCGCTTCAAGCTAAAACAAAAGAGGAAATATATATATAGATTCATATATGTATATTTCCTTCATTTTTGCTTTTTTTAGATTTAAGAGATTTCAGAAACCGTCACGACTCACGAGATTCACATCCCATATTCTTTTGCACAAACCCAAGGCAGGAGAAATTTCGCAAAATCGCAATCACTTCTTCACACACAGCTCCCTTTACATTCATGTTCATATACACATATATATATATATCCTTTTTCTCCTCCTGAATAAACCGACCATTATGTACCTTCCACATCCCGGAAATAATTAAAATACATACACTACTTCTCGATTGAACAACCACATCCCGTTATTTTTGCGGGTTCTTCATCACCACATCTAGATTATCCTGCCCTTTTAGCGAAGGTTGATCCATGATCCATGTAAGTTGATCTTCGTCGTGTGGAGTCTGGGGCCGTTGGTCCGTGTCTATCTTTTCTGTTTACAGGTAATATGGAACAAGCTTCCCAACCCCAAGTTTGGAACGGGTGATTTGGGAGTCCCTGTTGTTCTTCTTCTTCTTCTTCTTCCACGTTCGAAGATCTCGAAATGGCAGTAGCTTTCTGCCTTTTTACATAAGAGACAATTCATGAAAACACAAGATGTTGCATGCACTTTTTTTTTTTTTTTTTTTAATGACTGTTTACTGAGACTCTTTTTATCTTGTGATACATAATTTATACTGTACTCCACATGAATGTTGTTTCAACTTCATTTTTAACAATTTTACATTATCTCTGGAATTTGCATCTTTTTTTTTTCTGCTGATGTTTATTTGAGCAATTGAAGTGCTTACTCATTGTGCTTTCTGTAGCATGTTAGAATTAGACCTGACAAAACGGGTCAATGGGTTGGGTTTGGGTTCGGGTTAGCTTCGGGTCGGGCCACTTTCGGGTTATTAAATTGGGTTGGGCCGGGTCATTTTGGATTCGGGTCATTTTCGGGTTTCCTATTTTCAACTATTTTAAGGATATCGACTCGTTTTCTATAATAATAGTCGGGTTAGTTTTGGGTTACCCCAGGTCAATTCGGGTTATGGGTCAACTTTGGGTCTTCAGCTCGGGTATCGGGTCGGGTTCGGGTTGGCTTATTCGGGTCGGGTCAGTATTGTCAGGTATAGTTAGAATGAATAAGAGCCTTTAAGGTGAGATGATATGATAGCTAGTGTTGAGGTATGGTTGATATAGGTCGAGTCAAATACAGATTAGGGCTCACGTATCCACGAGTGTTTAGATAGAAGATCGATCCCATAATAATCATGCCTCAATCAAAGTCTTAAGGTTCGTGAGAGAGGAACGAGGACGAATGGACGATACCCCCTAAACTCTCAAGTTTGATTTAATTTGCGGGTTTATCTAAACAGGTCTCAATCAAAGTCTTAAGGTTGTATTTGTATAATTTAGGTATCATACTTGCAATAAATATAGGAAGATAATTTTTTGTTTTTGACGAGCATATCCGTCAATATTACCGTCATGGGTAGATAAAAACAAGACTTTTGCTGTTACCAATTTATTCTAATTTTGTCTTTTCTAGACATGTTGGTGATATTAACTGGTTATATCATTGTGACGGATATATTCATTATAATTTACAAGGGAAACTAACCGATTCAGGAATGAATGTAAAAATATGTACTGTATATGTCCAATTCTAACTTGATTTGATTCTGGGATTTGTTTGGGGTGACTTTGGTATAAGTCATTTTTTAGTAATATTTTGACTGCAAACAGTAGTTATTTTAAGGTAAAACAGTATGATTGTATGATCAGTTTGGACACTTGTCGGTTAAACAGCCATTGAACAAAGGTCAGACACTCAGACTGAGAGTCAGAGAATGAGCTACTACGTATATGTCTATATGCCTATATTATAGTAGTATGTCTGTGATGCATACGAAATCATGACATCATTCCTGTCTTTCTTACGTATGCATGGCCAACCAGGTGACTGACTCTAAAAGTGCATCCCAAATTTGATTCTGTTCCAACTCGTAGTCATGAGTTTGTGAGGAGTATTATATTGAAATGGGAAAAAACATAAAGGACGGAGGGAGTAATAGGGTACACCTTTCTTTCCTTATTTTCAGTTTAGTAGTTCGAATAAATTTCTGGTTGTGACGATATTATCTGTCGTAAAATATCAAAAAAGGTTAAATATATATCAAATCACGTGATAAGTTGCCTTAAACTGTCAAATGTTTTTGTCTTTACCGGATCATGTGCTAGTATTTGACTTGTTTTAAAGGTTTAAGATAGATATTTTGTCTTAAACAAAAGTAGCTAGTCAGGTCTGGTACTCGTATGGTTTATTTTGTCTCAACAAATTAAGTACACAATTCATTTCAGTTAAGTTCAATTTGGTGTAGGTTAGTTAAACTCATTTCATTAGGAAGGACAAAAGATGATATTGAAATGTACTCAAGAGTCAAGATGGCGTCTTACATGTACAGTTTTTTCCGTTCAAGATGTTCATATCAGCTCTATTTCCAATATAGATAGATGAGGATAATTTTTTTGACATTCGATAATACTACAGTACTCTTATTTATCGTTAAGTCATTCAAGTTTAAAACGGCTTTAAATAAATCTGTGTTTTGTAACTCGATTTTAACTCCAACAAACCTGAGTGAGAGTATTTATATTTATATTATACCATTACTAAACACTATATATATTGGGTGTACATAAGTTGGGGGCTTTTTCCTTGTTTCAAGGTGCTGAGCTATGACAAACAACCCCACTGAAAATGTAACGTTGAAATGAATAATCATGCACATGCTTCCCATATCTCTCATATACTCCGTATCTATTTATCGTCTGCGAGCACTACTGCCCCTTGGTCCGTATGTATTCACCTCTGATCTATAAACTGGTTCATGGCCGGCAACGACTACTATTCAACTATTCACGATCAAATCCGCGTCACTATTTAGATCGATCTTGTGACTTCTTTTGTTTCCGTAAAAGAATCTAACTGAATGGGTGGATGTAGGTTGAATGTGATCATGCATTCATGTGGGCTTGGTAGTTGTACGTTATCCTGTCAGTCGGATCAGATTCAGCCTTCGGGGCCAATCGGTTCATATCGGGTTCACGTCATATTATGTAGGTTATTATGTATACCCATTCGACCTAAGTCGGGTTTGGGACGTGGCGGATAAATAATTAGACCAATTATAAATTTAATACTTTAAGTAGCCTTACATTTTGAACGTTAGAACGAAAGTGATACTAAAACTCGATACTTATCGATAGTATTTAATTTTTCGGCTAAGAAAATATTAACCAATAGGACAATAACCCTAAGGTAATAAGGTACCTTGACTTCCTGTTTAATTTGTAGGTAAGGCTCCCACGCTGCTAGCTAACTTGTAAGTTTGTAACCAGGGTCCAACGACAAAGTACATGCAATAACGAGTGTTTTTCAAAACAAACGACAAATAGGAGAAACACACACAAAAAGCACATAATCGCACGTACCTAGAACAGCAATTTAATGTACACACTCAACAACTAGTTACAAACCTAAATGATAGTAGTAAAAGCTAATGTCTATAACTATGCTAGTTTAACTCGTATGTACGTATCGTGATTCTATCATTTACGTCTATATTGTGCAAAAGAAATTTAATATTTTGATCTAAACTGAAGTATGAAATATTGAAATTGTCGCAGGTCATATATATACATGCTTCATATAATCAGGGACGAAGGCAGGGTTGAATTGTACCCGGGGCCAATTTTTCATTAGTTGTTCGTACTTGTCGTTCCTAAAGTTCAAATCATTATTTAAATGAATGTCTACTAATTTTTTTAAAAATCAAGGATATATTTCAAAATAACTGTCACAATTGTTTATTTCAATTTAATTGTGACAAATATTTGTGAGAATATGACTTATTGTCACAATTATTTATCATAATTAAATTGTTATACGAGTATTTCTTTTATTACTTTTGGAATAAAATTGTTTTTATCAAAATATTTGAATGGAGATATGATATGGTAAAACATATTTGATAATAGATAAATATTTCTATTAATTCATATTCTGTTTTGATAAAAATATTGTCTTAGACAAAAATATTAGGTTTAAGTTTTTTTTTTCGATTAAGTTAGGTAATATTCAACACTAATTGGTCGAAAAAAAAGATTGGCCTAATAGGTTTAACATATACTTAAGCCTCGTTTGGTTGCCCTCAACTTCCCAGGAATTGCAAAATCCCATGAAATGCTTTCCTGGGGAGTTGTTTGGTTACCCAAAACTAAAAAAATGGGGAACTCAAACTCACCCCATCAAATAACTTTTTTACCCCTTCTCCACTCATCTATTTTTCACTTAACCGTCGAATTACTAATTTCTAGGATGTTTTACTAGAGTTTTGAACTTTCACTATTAAATGTTTTTATTTTCATGAACAATTATTTTTCCGGAATAACGATTATAACTCAGAATTGTTTTAAAATAATAATAATTAATGTTCGTTATTTTTTACGCCGATAAGGTAATTTGGTTACGACTGCATATTACAGTGAAGACAATTTCAGATATTTCTTATGTTGCTGAAAAAATAAATTCATAAGTTTTATACCCTTGATTAATAAAGGGCATAATAGTCATTGTAATCAAAATCATGGGAATTAGGCCGAGTCAACCAAACAAGAGGTAGGAGTTCAATTCCCGGGAAGTGTGAATTCCAGGATGTCAACCAAACAAATATTTCAAATTCCCGGGAAGTTGAAGTGGGAAGTAACTTCCTGGGAATTGCAACTCCCTCCGGGAAATAAGTTCCCGCATGAACCAAACGAACCCTTAAATTAAAGTCGTTATTAGTTCTTAGATATCTCATATATCATCCCAAATATTTTTCCTTATTTTTATAATCTTTATATAATGTCTTTTATTTCAATGTAAATAAATGATGACATAATTTAAAATATAACTTTTAAACTGCTTTTATTTAGTTAAAACTATTTTAGGATCCCTTAACATTGTACAATTGAGACTAACCACTATAACCAATTATACATCTGTTACTGAGTAAAGTATTGAACAAACTAAATAACGAGGGCTTATATTTATTGCCTCGTGACCTGAACACGTTCTATCTTTAAGTTGTAACGAGAGTCGAACGTGAAAACACATATATTGGATACGGAGTACATCACTATTACATCTAATATTATGCCAAATAATTTGAAGAATCAAAGTTTCGTGGCGTATCAGATAAAATACAGATAAAACCACGATACTCTTCTACTTCATAATTCATAAATTATTTCTCCAACATTATCATTAATTAAACCAATAACACTTGACTACATCCATACGTACATATATTTGATACTATATTATATTTCTTGATAATTATTCTAAAATGGTGAATATCCAAACTTAACTAAATCACTACTATAACTTGAACAACAAGGCAAAGAAACATATGAACTTGAAGGTAACTCAAACAATGTCGCAGCTGGATGATCATATGATTCTCCCATCATTAACGGATCGTTAATTACGTCCGACGAAAGCTTATAGTAATCCATAACATCACTAAACTCCCATGATAATCCTCCACGTAAACCCTCATCATTAGTCGTATTAATAACGTCATCATCATTAGCATTTGTTTTAGTACTAATGACGTGATTAACATTATGATCATTATCATGTTGATCATGGTTAATTTTGGTGATTTTTGTAGGTGGTCTAAGGTAGTTTTCTGGCACAATGCACTCCAAGTAACCCGAGTTATTATTATTATTATTATTATTATTCTCCTCACTCGAGAATGTAAATTCATTACTACACGTGTCCGTCTGGACACGTGTAGTATTACTAGTAACAGTAACAACACTCTCGTTGTTACTGTTACGGTTAGGGTTAGGGGTGGAGAGGGAGAAGAGTTGAGAAGAAGGAAGAGAAGGAGAGTCGAAAGGGGAAAGAAGAGGGAAAAAAGGGGAAGTATCAGAGTAAATGAAGTTGGTTCGAGCTTGGGTGCCCTTCATGGAAAGGGCAGCTCTGTCGTAGGCAAGGGCAGCTTCGTGGGCAGTATCGAAAGTACCTAACCATTGTCTGTCTTTGGTGGTTGGGTCTCTGATCTCGGCTGCATAGCGGCCCCAAGGCCGCCTTCGGACACCAAGGAAGCGGCCTGGTTCGGTCTGTTTGCGACGGCCTCGTCGCTCGCTAGGGTTTGTTATGGAGGGGTTTCTTTGGAGGAGTGGGAATAGCATTTGAGGTGATATTATGTTGGGTAATGTATTATAATTACTATTATTATTATTATTATTATTATTATTATTATTATTATTATTATAATTATAATTATAATTATTATTATTATTGGTGTTATTGTTCAAGAGAGGTTTTTTTGTTGTCATTTTAATTAGTTTTATGAGAAAAATATGTTAAGTGTTTTGAGTTGAAGTTGGTGTTTTTTGTGAAGTGGATGTTTGGAGAGTATGTAGGGTTTATATAGTGGGTGTAGGAGAAGATTATGGCTCAAAAATAGGTAAAAAGTTCAGATATATAGACGGTTTTTCAATAATGCTAGTGAGAGATCGTCTTACTTAAAAGTTATGATTTTTTTTTGTTTATATTTCGTCTACCACTAAATTAAAGATAGACCATCTCTCGAGAGACCTGTTAGAACAAATATATGTAGTATACAATAATTATAACAATGGCATTATGTCATTCATTTGAATGGCCGTTGAATGGAATTGTCACTCTTTGTTACTTTCCACTCACTTTTGAAGTTTTTGTTTAATATTAGTAGTATGTACTTCAATATATTTGTTATTATTATAATTATAATTATAATTATTATTGCTAACTATTTCATGCATAATTCTTTACTTCGATTCTTAATACTCCGTATGTGTTTAAAAAATATTCTGTAGGATAAATTTTAACATTTTCAAAAGAAGACGTATTAATCAATTTTGTAGGATGTTCTTTTCATAATGAAATGTGAAAGCAATAAAAAAAAAGGGTTATTTCATAACAATAATACCAACTATGGGGGTGCTTCCTATATTAATACAAACTATACGTAATCCCGTTTTAATATCAACTATCCTCTCATTAATCTCTCTTTATAACCAATGCCTTTTTTTACCTGTAAAACCGGTAATTGTGACCTGCTAGGTTTTGGTGCGCCTCTTCTTCTTCTTCCCCTTTATATTCATCAAATTAAAAGTCATCCTCCATTATCAACTTTCAAAACCCTCATTGATACAATGAGATATGGTTATTCATCTGGATCCTCCTCTAATTCGTATCCTTCAAATGTCAGATTTTTTTTTTGCAAAGTCAGATGCTCTAATTTATTTACCACAATTTCAAAAAAATTAAGAAAAGCAATGGCGATAGGAGATGTCGAGTTCAACAATGGGGAGAGAAGAGTACGTAGTAACGAGAGAGGAAGTGTACAGAGTATGGTGGGAGGGGGACTTTAATTCAAAAAGAAATTAAAAGAAAAAGGGAACCGGCTCATCAGGTAGCCGGTAACTTGTTCTAAAGAGAGATTAATGTGGAGATAGTTCATATTAAAATGGGATTACGTATAGTTGGTATTAATATAAGAAGCACCCCCATAGTTGGTATTATTGTTATAAAATAACCCTAAAAAAAAATACTCCGTATATATATCTATACATTTATTATTCGTAATATTTTTGTTCGTATTCTCCCGTTCTCTTTTAATTGTCATTCTCACTTTTCAATAAACTCAATTCTCTATTCAATATCTCTCTCGAAATATTTAACTAAATATATTGAAATGCATGCTGATATTAAAACTTTTTTCATTCATAAAGTATTTAATTTTATAGTATAATTTTCGTAATTTTTCAATAAAAATGAAAACATCAATTATTTAAAAAACGAAGGGAATAGAATAATCGAAGCATATTATAATATTAGATGTGGGAGTGAAGTAATAATAATAATAATAATAATAAAAATGAGTGAAAAATATAAGATAGGTGGAGGAACTATCAAAGCCTTAAAAATGGGGATTCACTTGACTCCCTTTCATGTATCTAAAACCCTTCTTAAGTCACTTTCCTTCAAGTTCCAATGGAATTTATACTTAACTCTCATGTCTTTGTCTTCACCTTCCCCTCTCTACAACCTAAACTATTTTTTCCACCTAGTACCTCTTATTGTAATACTAATAACTACGGTTTTTCTAACATAGGTTAACTGGACACAGTTAATACGAAGTAATTTAATTACTGAAATATTCACGTATTTATGTGATTAACCTAATAACGTGTGCCAAATAATTTTATATGCGAAACAACGTTTATATGGAGTAATTTTCTTTTTATGGTGTGTTATAAGAGGTGTTAAAGGTTAAAATTATTAGAGCATACTCGTTTTATATAGTTAATTTCCCGACAAAAAACAATCATCTTAGTGTACTTATTAAGCTTGTAGTGTACAGAGTATACCGTACCTTTTTCAAGCAATTATTCTCTCTTATCGAGACTAATAAAGACAACATAACTTATTTGAAATCAAACTTTTAGAATTTTGATATTGACTTATTAATCAAATTGAAAACAAAATACTCGTATATAACACTAACCTATTAACACTTGTCAATTACTCCATAAAACAAAAATCACAGAGTAATAATTTCAACACGAACTCTAATATAAAAACATATAGATACAAGGTTAAAATAATTTTTTGGAGATCGTAAAAACTGAAATATTATCTATTTATCACTAATACGAGTGAGTCAAGATTTTTAGACAATTTTGGGAGCAATAATATTGCATATAATGTAATACAATTAAGTAAGCTATTCATTAATTTTTTTTGTCATTCATATAACCAGAGATTAATTGAATAAAAACTCTGTTTTGGAGGGTGCATGATTATTTTATTGATGGTGGAACTTTAACATGAAAAGCTACTCATTCTAGTCATCAAGAATAAAGATAAGCACAAACACAAACTAACAATAACCTCACCCGTCTCTCTCATGACAGATTATCCATCGCATTATTATAGCGAGTTAAATATTAATCATTTAGTCAGATAAAGACAAAATTTTGTTTCTAGGGAATAATATTGTCGATCTTTTTCTGATTTAAATGTGTATATATATCTGACCTGTTATAACAATATGACGGAAAATTTGTGTATAGTTAATGATAATCACATGCATTAGCAGATTATGTGCAAATATTTTCAAAGGAGCAGTTCAAAGATTTGTTTTTTGCATGGTACTATCACTACTACTACACTATTGAGAAGGATTTTAATGCCATACATATAATTGAATAAGATTTAGAAATGCATGGTGCTCATGATGTTATGTCTTGTGCCATGGTAACCAATCTTATGTCATATTACAACAAAATCCAAAATACTTCTCATTTAGTCAATATCCTTTATTCATTAACCATATTCTTTATCCTCACTTAGAATGAGAAATACTCGATGATGTTATTATTGTGTGAGACGGTTTAACATGGTGAATCAATCGTAAGGATTACTCATCTAGCGATAACAGATGAAATATTTCGTAATTATTTTGTCTCAATACTTCAGTTTAATTTAACTCAGTTCAATTTAGTTTACTTCAGTCCAAAAGAACGCGATATCTGATAAAGGTTTGATATGATAAAATAATAAGCATTTCTTTGTTTGGAGACTGTTGTATATGATCATGGCATTGGGCATTGGCATGGGGTCATGGCATTTTCAGTTCAAAAGAGAAATCAAACAAAAATGTCAAAGTCCAAAGAGTTTGCATGAATACTGGAAAGTGGATTATTAAAGTTTGTTTCTTTCTTTAATTTTTTTTTTCATTATTCTCATTTTTAATTTCTTAATAATTATTAATCACAAATGATTTTTTTAATTAATTACTTTAAGTTAGCTTGCTTGCTTACTTTCCATAAATTTGGCATAAAATGATTTTTCATTAAATGTACCATATTTGTCCAAGATAATAAAATTCACATTACTTTTAACTCGTCGTCAAATAGTTTATTTACCTACGTAGTAATAAGTTACGGCCTTCTAATCACATTATAATCGTTAACATGATCAGCCAACGATTGCATTTTACACAAATACTCTGTATTTACTTTGTTTCTCTATGTTAATGAATACGCTCATGTGAAATACTGATCGATGGATTCTTCTAGTTTCAAAGAAAGTTGAAGGAAACATACAAATTGATCGAAATGGTTCGAATTTTTAAGTCGAGAATGGTTAAAAAGTCAAAATGATATTGAAGCTAAGTTATAAGAACAATGGAAGACAAGGTAGCCCAAGAGCTAGCTAACATCCAATTAGGTGGGGGCACTAAACATTAAGACATTTAATTTGTAATTAATGATTCAATTGTGGCACAAACGACATTCGTAAGTTTTGTCGGCATATGGTTTGCATTGCATGCACATGGATACGCACCATTTGTGCCCATTACCTCAACTAATCATATTACCCAGGTGCCACTTATTATTTAATTACCTAAGTAATTAAGTTATCTGAATCTACGCCCCTTCACTCGAAAGCCTATTAGGTTTGAAGAGTACGTGACTAAACTAGTGCACAAACTTCCGTGTTGAGATTCCACTTATGAAATAGTGGAAGTTATCAGGATTTGAATATGCGATCAACTGCCTCTTGGTCACATTTTAGTAAAACCTACGGAGTATAATACTTCCTCTGTTTCGTTGATATCTTCCACATTTCCTTTTTCAACCATTTCTTTGATTTCTTCCACTTTCTTTTTTTTTCTATCACACTTCTCTCTTACCTAGGTGGCTCACTTACTTTACTCTCTCTACTTTTACTTATTTTATTGTTTTTTTTAAGAAATGTGACACTTTTAAGGTGGTAGAAATCATAGAAACGGAGGGAGTATAAAAGTAAGCAAACGATCGAGACAGATCAGACAAAAGAGTAATAATATAGGTTTAAGGATGCTCCACGTAGAATTAATGTGCCTAATTAAAACAAAAGTGTCTAAAGAAAGGGGAACATATAGGAAATATAATGCATGAAGAAATGAGAAGGTAAAAGGAAAAGATGAAGAGCCAATATTAATGAAGGAGGAGGTGGAGGTGGAGGTGGATCGATCACGCACATGCATGTGTGCAGCAATAGCAATAGCAATAGCAATAGCATCAACCTTTCTTTCTTTCCTTATTTTCTTATTATCTTGACTAGATAGTCTACCATCTATATATGACCCTTGACTCTTCCACTAATACATCTCTACTCTCTAATGAAACAAAATCATCTTCCTAACACTATTATTCTTCACATTAAAAAAAAACAAAAGACTAACTTAGACGACCTGGTTGAAATGTCGACAACCTGAAACAACACTCTATGTTCATTGATAACTGAGTAAAACCTTATTATGAAAAAAGTATTTATACAGTACAGTAATATTCAATCTAAACGTATTTTATCTTATGTGGAGTTTAGGTAGACTACTGAATTTCATGAATAGTTTATACGGAACACGTCTTAACTCTCAGAGTCTCTCAGGTGACAACTAACGTTGTAACCCTAACTCACCGCGGAATATTTTTTTTATCAGATTTTGTAATTTTTCGAGTTGAATCAAAGATTAGCAATAAATTAGCCTAAGCTAAGGTACAACATGAGCACCTGTTCAAGATCTACGTACAACTTTTGTAGCAGTAGGACATATATTGCATAAAGGTAATGATGAGATGGGCTATATAGTGACTACCCTCGGTATTATTGAACTGTTATTTATTTCTTCTTTTCGGTGTATTATTCAATAGTTATCTATTTTCATTTTTGGTAAATTTTTGTTATAATAATGTAAAATAAGTGAATTTTATGTGTTTAAACGTTCCAAAAATAATAGATAACAATTGAAAAAGAATTAGTTGAGCTTTGAGTGAATCAAGAGTGAAGATGGGTACACTTTACATTCTCGGAAAAAAAGGGCAATCAATAGTACGACTACAAATTAAAATACTACACATAATAATATACTAGACTACTTTTATTTGTGTTGTACCAAATGTTCCCCGGATAACTGGGAAAAAAAAAAAAGATAATAAGACCAATTTAGAACTTTGACTATATGAGAAATGTGGATTGATATTTTGTCAGTTCGATCCACCAGATAAAGTTCGACTCACACCCCCATAATTTCAAATCGTCTTACAAAAAGGGTCGGTTGCAATGTTTACAAGGTCGATTTCTGAGAGATTTGACGTCTGATGAGGTATGTACTTGATGATGATTAGTCGATTAGTAAGTCTTTTGTGTGACGGTCTTATGAATTTTTTTACTATAAGACTTCTCGCATAAAGGTAGTGAATAATAAAGATTGTTTAAAATACAAGAAAGGGGTAAAAAAAAAAGAATTAGGAGGGCGTAGAAAATGAGAATGAGTAACTCTCGTATAGGATCGTGGGAAATCGTTCATCATCTTCCACTTGCCATCCAATGAACTAACTAATTGGGCTTTAAAATTTTAGTCCAATTGTTTATGAAGAATATCAACTTGTAATTTGGGCCTTGACTATTAGAACTCTTTGACACGATATAAAATCAAATATCGAACTCGTTTTGACGGATTTCGACACGTCTCAAAAGCACGTTATATGGGTTTTAAAAATCTTCATTGAAATCCAAATGACCCTCATATTATACCGGGACATTGTATTTGATGTGTAATTTATTCAACGTGAATATTGATCGATTTTATTCTATGACCCAAAAGGCCAAAAAAACATGGATATTATTAACCTTCAAAATTGAACGTTTTTAGCCATTTTTAAAAGACTTCATTGAAATCAAAATGACTCTCATATTACACCGAGACATTGTGTATTTGGTGTGGAGATTGTTTAGCGCGAATATGAGTTCATTTTTTTCCGCGATCCAAAAGGTCGAAAAAACGTGGATAATAACCTTCTTAATCGATCGTTTTAAGCTATTTTCGATAGTTTTGAAAGTTGTTCCAAAACGCGAATGTTTTTTGACAAAAACTTATTAACAGGTATAGAATGCCTAATAATGATTATTAGATTCCTCTGACACGATATAAAAAGGAATATAGACCTTATTTTGATGGATTCCGACACGTCCCAAAATCACGTATTATGTCTTTTAAAAGACTCTATCGACTACCAAATGATGCTCATACTACACAGGGGCATTACATTTGGTGTGGAGGTTGTTCACCGCAAATATCGATCGATATTATTCCGCGACCAAAAAGGCTGAAAAAATAACGTGGATAACCTTCAAAATTATACGGGCGTTGAACAATGCCACAATTTATTATGTGTGGAGACATAGGAATTCGTGCAGAATTGAGGGAATGGTCCAACAACCGGAATATGTTGTGAAACTGATTAAGATGGATGTGCGCAATAGAATAATGTGTAAGATTAGATATCCATTAACTGCTAAAGACGCTAGATGGCTACGTAATTTGACGTAGTCATATTCCTGTGTAAATTGGTTCGATGATTAATATATACTTACATTTCAACAAAAAAAAAAAAAAAAAAACCCTTCAAAATCGATCATTTTTAGCTATTTCGATAGTTTTGAAAGTTGTTCCAAAACACGAATGTTTTTTGACGAAAACATGTCAAAAGGTATAGAGTGCCTAATAATGATTATTAGAACCCTCCGACATGATATGAAGTCCTTTAAAAGTTATAAAATTCTATTTTGAAACGTGTCGAAATAATGTCGAAACAAGGTATATGGTCCATTTTATTTCGTGTATTTGTGTTCTAATAATCATTACTAAGCATTCTATGACCATCAACAAGTTTTCGTCAAAAAACATTCGCGATTTAGAACAATTTTCACCGCCTTCGAAAATTTGCAAAAAACGAGGTACTTTGAAGGTTTTTTTTTTTTTTTTTTTTTTTTTTTTTTTTTGATGAAGGGTAAGTATGTATATAGTGAAAAAATTTACAATGATATGACTACATCAGATTATGCAGCCATCGAGCGTCTTTAGCACTTATCGGAATAATTCTACTTCTAACATCCAATTTGATCAAATTGGCAATATTCTCCGGCTGTTGAACTAGTCCTTCTATTCGACACACATTCCGTTGCATCCATATGTGATAAATATACAGTCGCATTAGTTACAGCACGGAGAACATTACATTGTAATTTAGAACCCCTTACTTTAGTCGCCCAATCCAAGCTTCTAGTACTCGGAATCCTCTTCCTCGTCCAGTCACTCAAAATATCAATAATCTGCAAGCTCCAACAACATCCAAAGAAAAGATGTTCAAAAGTCTCAGCCTGCGCATCACAAAAATAACAAAGGTCTGAATCTGCGACCCCAAACCTCAAAAGCTTCGATCTCGTGTTTAGAGCCCCCTAAAAACTAGCCAAGAAATAAAGCTGTGTTTCGGAAGACTCCAATCACTCCAAACAAGCCGGCTCCAAGCAACCATCGGGACTCGATCACGAAGCTTCTCGTAAGCCCTGGAGATCGAGTACGTAGTACAAGAGTCGTGCCATAAACCATTCTCAAACATATCCTTGACTTTTTCCTTTGCATGACAGATCTTCCTCCAAGCCCACGTGACATCAGCTTGAGGCTGATAATCACGCCATGCCTTACCCTTCAAATAAATGTTATTCACCCAACGGACCCACAATCTATCAGGCTGATCAAAAACCCACGAAACCAATTTTGCCACCGCTACCTCGTTCCAAATCGTCAAGTCTCGTACCCCTAAGCCACCCTCTTCTTTAGGATGACAAATTTTTTCCCAGTTCACTAAAGCTCGATTGGTACCCACCACTCCTCCTTCCCAAAGGAAGTTACGGCATAAAGACCCAATACGAGCCATAACATACTTCGGTATGATAAAAACCATAGCCCAATAATTGTGCAGCTGAGACAGCACAGACCGAACCAAGGTCAATCTTCCCGCATAAGAAAGCTTACGAGCTCCAATACTAGAGATTCTTGAAATGATTCGAGCTAACAAATTTTCACAGTCATTCTTACCAAGGTGAGTACTCTGAATAGGCAGTCCAAGGTATTTAAAAGGCAATGCGCCTTCTACACACCCTGAGAACTGCAAAATAGCTGCTTTCCTATCATCATCCACTCTAGCAAAATAGGCATGGGATTTACCCACACTAATACTCAGCCCAGACGACCTACTAAAAATAGCGAAAGTTCTCCACAACAACTCCATAGATTTCGTCTCCCCTTTACAAAAAAGAAGGAGGTCATCCGCAAAGAGCAAGTGGATGAGCTTTAACGCTCCACATTTAGAATGGTATTTAAAGTTCCTCCCGATCATTCCATGTGTCATGATACGAGAAAAATACTCCATACAAATAGTAAATAAAAGCGGAGACATAGGATCACCTTGTCTAAGCCCTTTTTTCCCCCGGAAAAAACTTTGAAGGTTATTATCCAAAAAATTTCGACTTTTTGGGTCACGGAAAAAATATGGCTGAAAATTTTACGGGGTGTTACCTAGGTCGTATATTATGCGCAAATAAAATTTTAGCTCCAAAAGAGAACATTTGATGGTGTAATCACGCAATAAACTAATATCGGTCGAAAACGCCTCAAATTGAAGTGTATCACCACGTTTTTTTGTAAATTCGGAGTCTAAAAAAATTATGGTCGAAAATTTTACTGAGTGTTACCTAGGTGGTATATTACGCGCACACAAAACTTTAGCTCGAAAAGAGAACATTTGATGGTGTAATCACGCGATTTACTACTATCGGTCGAATGTCTCAAATTGAAGTGCATTATCCACGTTTTTTTTTTCAAATTCGGAATCCAAAATAATTATGGCCAAAAAATTTACGGAACGTTACCTAGGCCGTATATTACGCGCACACAAAATTTTAGCTCCAAAAGAGAACATTTGATGGTGTAATCACGCGATTGACTAAAGTCAATCGAAAACGCCTCAAATTGAAGTGTATTATCCACGTTTTTTTTTGCAAATTCGGAGTCCGAAAAAAATATGGCCGAATATTTTACGGGGTGTTACCTAGGCCGTATATTACGCGCACACAAAATTTTAGCTCCAAAAGAGAACATTTGATGGTGTAATCATGCAATAAACTAATATCGGTCGAAAATGCCTCAAAGTGAGGTGCATAATCCACGTTTTTTTTTGCAAATTTGGAGTCCAAAAAAATATGGCCGAAAATTTTACGGGGTGTTACCTAGGCCGTATTACCCGTACACAAAATTTTAGTTCCAAAAGAGAACATTTGATGGTGTAATTATGCAATAAACTAATATCGGTCGAAAATGCCTCAAATTGAGGTGCATTATCCACGTTTTTTTTTGCAAATTCGGAGTCCAAAAAAAATATGGCCGAAAATTTTACGGGGTATTATCTAGGTCGTATATTATCCGCAAATAAAATTATAGCTCCAAAAGAGAAAATTTGATGGTGTGATCACGCGATTTACTAATATCAGTCGAAAACGTCTCAGTATTATCCACTTTTTTTGCAAATTCGAAGTCCAAAAAATATGGTTGAAAATTTTACGAGGTGTTACCTAGGCCGTATATTACGCGCACACAAAATTTTAGCTCCAAAAGATAATATTTGATGGTGTGATCACGCGATTTACTAATATCGATCGAAAACACCTCAAATTGAAGTGCGTTATCCACCTTTTTTTTATGCATAATCGGAGTCCAAAAAAATATGGCCGAAAACTTGACGGGGTGTTATCTAGGTCGTATATTACGCGCAAATAAAATTTTAGCTCCAAAAGAGAACAGTTGATGGTGTAATCACGCGATTTAAAAATATCGGTCGAAAACGCCTGAAATTGAAGTGTATATCCACGTTTTTTTTTTCAAATTCGGAGTCCAAAAAAATTATGGCCGAAAATTCTACGAGAGATAACCTTGGTCGTATATTACGCGCACACAAAATTTTAGCTCCAAAAGAGAACATTTGATGGTGTAATCACGCGATTTACTAAACTCAGTCGAAAACGCCTCAAATTAAAGTGTATTATTAACGTTTTTTTTTTTGCAAATTCGGAGCCAAAAAAAAATTTGGCTGAAAATATTACGGGGTGTTACCTAGGCTGTATATTACACGCATACAAAATTTTAGCTCCAAAAGAGAACATTTGATGGTGTAATCACGCGATTTACTAAAGTCAATCGAAAACGCCTCAAATTGAAGTGTATTATCCATATTTTTTTTGCAAATTTGGAATCCGAAAAAAATATGGCCAAAAATTTTATGGGGTGTTACCTAACCGTATATTACGCGAACACAAAATTTTAGCTCGAAAAAAGAACATTTGATGGTGTAATCACGCGATTTAGTAATATCGGTCGAAAATACTTCAAATTGAAGTGTATTATTCACTTTTTTTGCAAATTCCGAGTCCAAAAAAAAATATGGCCGAAAATTTTACGGGGTATTACCTAGGCCGTATATTACGCGCATACAAAATTTTAGCTCCAAAAGAGAACATTTGATGGTGTAATCACACGATTTACTAAAGTCAGTCGAAAACGCCTCAAATTGAAGTGTATTGTCCACGATTTTTTTGCAAATTCGGAGTCCGAAAAAAATATGGCCGAATATTTTTACGGGGTGTCACCTAGGCCATATATTACGCGCACACAAAATTTGAAATCCAGAAGAGAACATTTGATGGTGTAATCACGCGATTTACTAATATTGGTCGAAAACGTCTCAAATAGAAGCGTATTATTCACGTTTTCTTGCAAATTCGGAGTCCAAAAAAATATGACCGAAAAGCTGCCGGGGTGTTACCTAGGTCGTATATTACGCGAAAATAAAATTTTAGCTCCGAAAGAGAACATTTGATGGTGTAATCACGCGATTTACTAAAGTCGGTCGAAAACGTCTCAAATTGAAGTGTATTATACACTTTTTTTGCAAATTCTGAGTCCGAAAAAAATATGGCCAAAAAATTTACGGGGTCTTTTCTAGGCCGTATATTACGCGGACACAAAATTTTAACTCCAAAAGAGAACATTTGATGGTGTAATCACGCGATTTACTAATATCGGTCGAAAACGCCTCAAATTGAAGTGTATTATTCACGTTTTTTGCAAATTCGGAGTCCATAAAAAATATGGCCGAAAATTTTACGGGGTCTTTTCTAGGACGTATATTACGCGCACACAAAAGTTTAACTCCAAAAGAGAACATTTGAGGGTGTAATCACGCGATTTACTAATATCGGTCGAAAACTCCTCAAATTGAATTGTATTATCCACTTTTTTTTGCAAATTCAAAGTCGAAAAAAAAATATGGTTGAAAATTTTACGGGGTTTTACCTAGGGCGTATATTACGCGCACACAAAATTTTAGCTCCAAAAGAGAACATTTGATGATGTAATCACGCGATTTACTAATATCGGTCGAAAACGTATCAAATTGAAGTTTATTATACACTTTTTTTGCAAATTCCGAGTCGAAAAAAAATATGGCCGAAAATTTTACAGGGTGTTACCTAGGGCGTATATTACGCGCACACAAAATTTTAGCTTCAAAAGAGAATATTTGATGGTGTACTCACGCAATAAACTAATATCGGTCGAAAATGCCTCAAATTGAAGTGCATATCCACCTTTTTTTTATGCAAAATCGGAGTCCAAAAAAATTATGCTCGAAAAATTTACGGGGTGTTATCTTGGTCGTATATTACGCGCAATAAATTTTAGCTCCAAAAGATAACATTTGATGGTGTAATCACACGATTTACTAATGTCAGTCGAAAACGCCTCAAATTGAAGTGTATTATCCACGTTTTTTTTGCAAATTCGGAGTCTGAAAAAAAAATGGCCGAATATTTTACGGGGTGTCACCTAGGCCGTACATTACACGCACACAAAATTTTAAATCCAAAAGAGAACATTTGATGGTGTAATCACGCGATTTACTAAAGTCGGTCGAAAACGCCGCAAATTGAAGTGTATTATTCACGTTTTTCGCAAATTCTAAGTCCGAAAAAAATATGGCCAAAAAATTTATGGGGTCTTTTCTATGCCGTATATTACGCGCACACAAAATTTTAGCTCCAAAAGAGAACATTAGATAGTGTAATCACGCGATTTACAAAAGTCAGTCGAAAATGCCTCAAATTAAAATGTATTATTCACGTTTTTTGCAAATTCGGAGTCGAAAAGAAATATGACAGAAAATTTTACGGGGTGTTAACTAGGCCGTATATTACGCGCACACAAAATTTTAGCTCAAAAAGAGAACATTTGATGGTGTAATCACGCAATAAACTAATATCGATCGAAAACGCCTCAAATTGAAGTGTATTATTCACGTTTTTTGCAAATTCGGAGTCCAAAAAAAATTAAGCCGAAAATTTTACGGGTGTTACCTAGGCCGTATATTACGCGCACACAAAATTTTAGCTCCAAAAGATAGCATTTGATGGTGTAGTCACGCAATAAACAAATATCGGTCGAAAACGCCTCAAATTGAAGTGTATTATTCACGTTTTTTGCAAATTCGGAGTCGAAAAGAAATATGACCGAAAATTTTACGGGGTGTTACCTAGGCCGTATATTACGCGCACACAAAATTTTATCTCCAAAAGATAACATTTGAAGGTGTAATCACGCGATTTACTAATATCGGTCGAAAACGCCTCAAATTGAAGTGGATTATTATATTCACATTTTTTGCAAATTCGGAGTCCATAAAAAATATGACCGAAAATATTACGGGTGTTACCTAGGCCGTATATTACGCGCACACAAAATTTTATCTCCAAAAGAGAACATTTGAAGGTGTAATCACGCGATTTACTAATATCGGTCGAAAACGCCTCAAATTGAAGTGTATTATTCACGTTTTTTGCAAATTCGGAGTCCAAAAGAAATATGACAGAAAATTTTACGGGGTGTTAACTAGGCCGTATATTACGCGCACACAAAATTGTAGCTCCAAAAGAGAACATTTGATGGTGTAATCACGCAATAAACTAATATCGGTCGAAAACGCCTCAAAATGAACTGTATTATTCACAATTTTTGCAAATTCGGAGTCCATAAAAAATATGGCCGAAAATTTTACGGGGTGTTACCTAGGTCGTATATTACGCGCACACAAAATTTTAGCTCCAAAAGAGAACATTTGAAGATGTAATCACGCGATTTACTAATATCGGTCGAAAATGTATCAAATTGAAGTTTATTATTCACTTTTTTTGCAAGTTCCGAGTCGAAAAAAAATATGGCCGAAAATTTTACAGGGTGTTACCTAGGGCGTTTATTACGCGCACACAAAATTTTAGCTTCAAAAGAGAATATTTGATGGTGTACTCACGCAATAAACTAATATCGGTCGAAAATGCCTCAAATTGAAGTGCATATCCACCTTTTTTTATATGCAAATTCGGAGTCCAAAAAAAATATGGCCGAAAAATTTACGGGGTGTTATCTAGGTCGTATATTACGCGCAATAAATTTTAGCTCCAAAAGATAACATTTGATGGTGTAATCACAGGATTTACTAAAGTCAGTCGAAAACGCCTCAAATTGAAGTGTATTATCCACGTTTTTTTTGCAAATTCGGAGTCTGAAAAAAAAAATGGCCGAATATTTTACGGGGTGTCACCTAGGCCGTATATTACACGCACACAAAATTTTAAATCCAAAAGAGAACATTTGATGGTGTAATCACGCGATTTACTAAAGTCGGTCGAAAACGCCGCAAATTGAAGTGTATTATTCACGTTTTTCGCAAATTCTAAGTCCGAAAAAAATATGGCCAAAAAATTTATGGGGTCTTTTCTAGGCCGTATGTTACGCGCACACAAAATTTTAGCTCCAAAAGAGAACATTAGATGGTGTAATCACGCGATTTACAAAAGTCAGTCGAAAATGCCTCAAATTAAAATGTATTATTCACGTTTTTTGTAAATTCGGAGTCGAAAAGAAATATGACAGAAAATTTTACGGGGTGTTAACTAGGCCGTATATTACGCGCACACAAAGTTTTAGCTCCAAAAGAGAACATTTGATGGTGTAATCACGCAATAAACTAATATCGGTCGAAAACGCCTCAAAATGAAGTGTATTATTCACGTTTTTTGCAAATTCGGAGTCCATAAAAAATATGGCCGAAAATTTTACGGGGTGTTACCTAGGTCGTATATTACGCGCACACAAAATTTTAGCTCAAAAAGAGAACATTTGATGGTGTAATCACGCAATAAACTAATATCGATCGAAAACGCCTCAAATTGAAGTGTATTATTCACGTTTTTTGCAAATTCGGAGTCCAAAAAAAATTAAGCCGAAAATTTTACGGGTGTTACCTAGGCCGTATATTACGCGCACACAAAATTTTAGCTCCAAAAGATAGCATTTGATGGTGTAGTCACGCAATAAACAAATATCGGTCGAAAACGCCTCAAATTGAAGTGTATTATTCACGTTTTTTGCAAATTCGGAGTCGAAAAGAAATATGACCGAAAATTTTACGGGGTGTTACCTAGGCCGTATATTACGCGCACACAAAATTTTATCTCCAAAAGATAACATTTGAAGGTGTAATCACGCGATTTACTAATATCGGTCGAAAACGCCTCAAATTGAAGTGGATTATTATATTCACATTTTTTGCAAATTCGGAGTCCATAAAAAATATGACCGAAAATATTACGGGTGTTACCTAGGCCGTATATTACGCGCACACAAAATTTTATCTCCAAAAGAGAACATTTGAAGGTGTAATCACGCGATTTACTAATATCGGTCGAAAACGCCTCAAATTGAAGTGTATTATTCACGTTTTTTGCAAATTCGGAGTCCAAAAGAAATATGACAGAAAATTTTACGGGGTGTTAACTAGGCCGTATATTACGCGCACACAAAATTGTAGCTCCAAAAGAGAACATTTGATGGTGTAATCACGCAATAAACTAATATCGGTCGAAAACGCCTCAAAATGAACTGTATTATTCACAATTTTTGCAAATTCGGAGTCCATAAAAAATATGGCCGAAAATTTTACGGGGTGTTACCTAGGTCGTATATTACGCGCACACAAAATTTTAGCTCCAAAAGAGAACATTTGAAGATGTAATCACTCGATTTACTAATATCGGTCGAAAATGTATCAAATTGAAGTTTATTATTCACTTTTTTTGCAAGTTCCGAGTCGAAAAAAAATATGGCCGAAAATTTTACAGGGTGTTACCTAGGGCGTATATTACGCGCACACAAAATTTTAGCTTCAAAAGAGAATATTTGATGGTGTACTCACGCAATAAACTAATATCGGTCGAAAATGCCTCAAATTGAAGTGCATATCCACCTTTTTTTATATGCAAATTCGGAGTCCAAAAAAAATATGGCCGAAAAATTTACGGGGTGTTATCTAGGTCGTATATTACGCGCAATAAATTTTAGCTCCAAAAGATAACATTTGATGGTGTAATCACAGGATTTACTAAAGTCAGTCGAAAACGCCTCAAATTGAAGTGTATTATCCACGTTTTTTTTGCAAATTCGGAGTCTGAAAAAAAAAATGGCCGAATATTTTACGGGGTGTCACCTAGGCCGTATATTACACGCACACAAAATTTTAAATCCAAAAGAGAACATTTGATGGTGTAATCACGCGATTTACTAAAGTCGGTCGAAAACGCCGCAAATTGAAGTGTATTATTCACGTTTTTCGCAAATTCTAAGTCCGAAAAAAATATGGCCAAAAAATTTATGGGGTCTTTTCTAGGCCGTATGTTACGCGCACACAAAATTTTAGCTCCAAAAGAGAACATTAGATGGTGTAATCACGCGATTTACAAAAGTCAGTCGAAAATGCCTCAAATTAAAATGTATTATTCACGTTTTTTGTAAATTCGGAGTCGAAAAGAAATATGACAGAAAATTTTACGGGGTGTTAACTAGGCCGTATATTACGCGCACACAAAGTTTTAGCTCCAAAAGAGAACATTTGATGGTGTAATCACGCAATAAACTAATATCGGTCGAAAACGCCTCAAAATGAAGTGTATTATTCACGTTTTTTGCAAATTCGGAGTCCATAAAAAATATGGCCGAAAATTTTACGGGGTGTTACCTAGGTCGTATATTACGCGCACACAAAATTTTAGCTCAAAAAGAGAACATTTGATGGTGTAATCACGCAATAAACTAATATCGATCGAAAACGCCTCAAATTGAAGTGTATTATTCACGTTTTTTGCAAATTCGGAGTCCAAAAAAAATTAAGCCGAAAATTTTACGGGTGTTACCTAGGCCGTATATTACGCGCACACAAAATTTTAGCTCCAAAAGATAGCATTTGATGGTGTAGTCACGCAATAAACAAATATCGGTCGAAAACGCCTCAAATTGAAGTGTATTATTCACGTTTTTTGCAAATTCGGAGTCGAAAAGAAATATGACCGAAAATTTTACGGGGTGTTACCTAGGCCGTATATTACGCGCACACAAAATTTTATCTCCAAAAGATAGCATTTTATGGTGTAGTCACGCAATAAACAAATATCGGTCGAAAACGCCTCAAATTGAAGTGTATTATTCACGTTTTTTGCAAATTCGGAGTCGAAAAGAAATATGACCGAAAATTTTACGGGGTGTTACCTAGCCGTATATTACGCACACACAAAATTTTATCTCCAAAAGAGAACATTTGAAGGTGTAATCACGCGATTTACTAATATCGGTCGAAAACGCCTCAAATCGAAGTGTATTATTCACGTTTTTTGCAAATTCGGAGTCAAAAAGAAATATGACCGAAAATTTTACGGGGTGTTACCTAGGCCGTATATTACGCGCGCACAAAATTTTATCTCCAAAAGAGAACATTTGAAGGTGTAATCACGCGATTTACTAATATCGGTCGAAAACGCCTCAAATTGAAGTGTATTATTCACGTTTTTTGCAAATTCGGAGTCCAAAAGAAATATGACAGAAAATTTTACGGGGTGTTAACTAGGCCATATATTACGCGCACACAAAATTTTAGCTCCAAAAGAGAACATTTGATGGTGTAATCACGCAATAAACTAATATCGGTCGAAAACGCCTCAAAATGAAGTGTATTATTCACGTTTTTTGCAAATTCGGAGTCCATAAAAAATATGGCCGAAAATTTTACGGGGTGTTACCTAGGTCGTATATTACGCGCACACAAAATTTTAGCTCCAAAAGATAGCATTTGATGGTGTAGTCACGCAATAAACAAATATCGGTCGAAAACGCCTCAAATTGAAGTGTATTATTCACGTTTTTTGCAAATTCGGAGTCGAAAAGAAATTTGACCGAAAATTTTACGGGGTGTTACCTAGCCGTATATTACGCACACACAAAATTTTATCTCCAAAAGAGAACATTTGAAGGTGTAATCACGCGATTTACTAATATCGGTCGAAAACGCCTCAAATCGAAGTGTATTATTCACGTTTTTTGCAAATTCGGAGTCAAAAAGAAATATGACCGAAAATTTTACGGGGTGTTACCTAGGCCGTATATTACGCGCGCACAAAATTTTATCTCCAAAAGAGAACATTTGAAGGTGTAATCACGCGATTTACTAATATCGGTCGAAAACGCCTCAAATTGAAGTGTATTATTCACGTTTTTTGCAAATTCGGAGTCCAAAAGAAAGATGACAGAAAATCTTACGGGGTGTTAACTAGGCCGTATATTACGCGCACACAAAATTTTAGCTCCAAAAGAGAACATTTGATGGTGTAATCACGCAATAAACTAATATCGGTCGAAAACGCCTCAAAATGAAGTGTATTATTCACAATTTTTGCAAATTCGGAGTCCATAAAAAATATGGCCGAAAATTTTACGGGGTGTTACCTAGGTCGTATATTACGCGCACACAAAATTTTAGCTCCAAGGGAGAACATTTGATGGTGTAATCACACAATAAACTAATATCGATCGAAAACGCCTCAAATTGAAGTGTATTATTCACGTTTTTTGCAAATTCGGAGTCGAAAAGTAATATGACCGAAAATTTTACGGGGTGTTACCTAGGCCGTATATTACGCGCACACAAAAATTTATCTCCAAAAGAGAACATTTGAAGGTGTAATCACGCGATTTACTAATATCGGTCGAAAACGCCTCAAATTGAAGTGTATTATTCACGTTTTTTGCAAATTCGGAGTCGAAAAGAAATATGACCGAAAATTTTACGGGGTGTTACCTAGGCCGTATATTACGCGCACACAAAATTTTATCTCTAAAAGAGAACATTTGAAGGTGTAATCACGCGATTTACTAATATCGGTCGAAAACCCCTCAAATTGAAGTGTATTATTCACGTTTTTTGCAAATTCGGAGTCCAAAAGAAATATGATAGAAAATTTTACGGGCTGTTAACTAGGCCGTATATTACGCGCACACAAAATTTTATCTCCAAAAGAGAACATTTGAATGTGTAATCACGCGATTTACTAATATCGGTCGAAAACGCCTCAAATTGAAGTGTATTATATTCACGTTTTTTGCAAATTCGGAGTCCATAAAAAATATGGCCGAAAATTTTACGGGGTGTTACCTACGCCGTATATTACGCACACACAAAATTTTAACTCCAAAAGATAGCATTTGATGGTGTAATCACGCAATAAACTAATATCGGTCGAAAACGCCTCAAACTGATTATTCACGTTTTTTGCAATTTCGGAGTCGAAAAGAAATATGACCGAAAATTTTACGGGGTGTTACCTAGGCCGTATATTACGCGCACACAAAACTTTATCTCCAAAAAAGAACATTTGAAGGTGTAATCACGCGATTTACTAATATCGGTCTAAAACGCCTCAAATTGAAGTGTATTATTCACGTTTTTTGCAAATTCGGAGTCCATAAAAAATATGGCCGAAAATTTTACGGGGTGTTACCTAGGCCATATATTACCCGCACACAAAATTTTAGCTCCAAAAAAGAACATTTGATGGTGTAATCACGCAATAAACTAATATCGGTCGAAAACGCCTCAAATTGAAATGTATTATTCACGTTTTTTGCAAATTCGGAGTCCAAAAGAAATATGACAGAAAATTTTACGGGGTGTTACCTAGGTCGTATATTACGCGCACACAAAATTTTAGCTCCAAAGGAGAACATTTGATGGTGTAATCACACAATAAACTAATATCGATCGAAAACGCCTCAAATTGAAGTGTATTATTCACGTTTTTTGCAAATTCGGAATCCAAAAACAATTCTGCCGAAAATTTTACAGGTGTTACCTAGGCCGTATATTACGCGCACACAAAATTTTACCTCCAAAAGATAGCATTTGATGGTGTAATCACGCAATAAACAAATATCGGTCGAAAATGCCTCAAATTGAAGTGTATTATTCACGTTTTTTGCAAATTCGGAGTCAAAAAGAAATATGACCGAAAATTTTACGGGGTGTAACCTAGGCCGTATATTACGCGCACACAAAATTTTAGCTCCAAAAGAGAACATTTGATGGTGTAATCACGCAATAAACTAATATCGATCGAAAACGCCTCAAATTAAAGTGTATTATTCACGTTTTTTGCAAATTCGGAGTCCAAAAAAAATTTAGCCGAAAATTTTATAGGTGTTACCTAGGCCGTATATTACGCGCACACAAAAATTTAGCTCCAAAAGATAGCATTTGATGGTGTAATCACGCAATAAACAAATATCGGTCGAAAATGCCTCAAATTGAAGTGTATTATTCACGTTTTTTTTCAAATTCCGAGTCCAAAAAAAATATGGCGGAAAATTTTACGGGGTGTTACCTAGGACGTATATTACGCGCACTCAAACGTTTAGCGCCAAAAGAGAACATTTGATGGTGTAATCACGCGATTTACTAATATCGGTCGAAAACGCCTCATATTGAAGTGTATATTCACATTTTTTGAAAATTCCGAGTGCAAAAAAAATATAGTTAAATTTTTTTCGGGGTATTACCAAGGCCGTATATTACGCGCACACGAAATTTTAGCTCTAAAGGAGAACATTTGATGGTGTAATCAAACGATTTACTAAAGTCAGTCGAAAACGCCTCAAATTGAAGTGTATTATCCACGTTTTTATGGAAATTCGGAGTCCAAAAAAAATATGACCGAATATTTTACGGGGTGTCACCTACGCCGTAAATTACGCGCACACAAAATTTTAGCTCCAAATCAGAACATTTGATGGTGTAATCACGCGATTTACTGAAGTCGGTCGAAAACGCCTCAAATTGAGATGTATTATACACGTTTTTTTGCAAATTCTGAGTCAGAAAAAAATATGGCCGGAAATTTTTCGGGGTGTTACCTAGGCCGTATATTACGCGCACACAAATTTTTAGCTCCAAAAGAGAACATTTGATGGTGTAATCACACAATAAACTAATACCGGACGAAAACGCCTCAAATTGAATTGTATTATTATCCACGTTTTTTTGCAAATTCGGAGTTCAAATAAATATGGTCGAAAATTTTACGGGGTGTTACCTAGGCGGTATATTACGCGCACACAAAATTTTAGCTCCAAAAGAGGACATTTGATGGTGTAATCACGCGATATACTAATATCAGTCGAAAACGTCTCAAATTGAAGTGTATTATCCACATTTTTTTGCAAATTCGGAGTCCAAATAAATATGGCCGAAAATTTTTCGGGGTGTTACCTAGGCCGTATATTACGCGCACACAAAATATTTGCTCCAAAACAGAAATTTTGATGGTGAAATCACGCGATAAACTAATATCGGTCGAAAATGCCTGAAATTGAGGAGAATTATCCACTTTTTTTTTCAAATTCGGAGTTCAAAAGAATTAAGGCCGCATATTTTACGGGGTGTTATCTAGGCCATATATTACGCGCACACAAAATTTTAGCTCCAAAAGAGAACATTTGATAGTGTAATCACGCAATAAACAAATATCGGTCGAAAACGCCTCAAATTGAAGTGTATTCACGTTTTTTGCAAATTCGGAGTCGAAAAGAAATATGACCGAAAATTTTACGAGGTGTTACCTAGCCCGTATATTACGCGCACACAAAATTTTATCTCCAAAAGAGAACATTTGAAGGTGTAATCACGCGATTTACTAATAACGGTCGAAAACGCCTCAAATTGAAGTGTATTATTCACGTTTTTTGCAAATTCGGAGTCGAAAAGAAATATGACCGAAAGTTTTACGGGGTGTTACCTAGGCCGTATATTACGCGCACACAAAATTTTAGCTCCAAAAGATAGCATTTGATGGTGTAGTCACGCAATAAAAAAATATCGGTCGAAAACGCCTCAAATTGAAGTGTATTATTCACGTTTTTTGCAAATTCGGAGTCGAAAAGAAATATGACCGAAAGTTTTACGGGGTGTAACCTAGGTCGTATATTATGCGCGCACAAAATTTTATCTCCAAAAGAGAACATTTGAAGGTGTAATCACGCGATTTACTAATATCGGTCGAAAACGCCTCAAATTGAAGTGTATTATTCACGTTTTTTGCAAATTCGGAGTCCATAAAAAATATGGCCGAAAATTTTACGGGGTGTTACCTAGGTCGTATATTACGCGCACACAAAATTTTAGCTCCAAAAGAAAACATTTGATGGTGTAATCATGCGATTTACAAAAGTCAGTCGAAAACGCCTCAAATTGAAATGTATTATTCACGTTTTTTGCAAATTCGGAGTCCAAAAGAAATATGACAGAAAATTTTACGGGGTGTTAACTAGGCCGTATATTACGTGCACACAAAATTTTAGCTCCAAAAGAGAACATTTGATGGTGTAATCACGCAATAAACAAATATCGATCGAAAACGCCTCAAATTGAAGTGTATTATTCACGTTTTTGGCAAATTCGAAGTCGAAAAGAAATATGACCGAAAATTTTACGGCGTGTTACCTAGCCCGTATATTACGCGCACACAAAATTTTATCTCCAAAAGAGAACATTTGAAGGTGTAATCACGTGATTTACTAATATCGGTCGAAAACGCCTCAAATGGAAGTGTATTATTCACGTTTTTTGCAAATTCGGAGTCGAAAAGAAATATAACCTAAAATTTAACGGGGTGTTACCTAGGCCGTATATTACGTGCACACATAACTTTATCTCCAAAAGAGAACATTTGAAGGTGTAATCACGCGATTTACTAATATCAGTCGAAAACGCCTCAAATTGAAGTGTATTGTTCACGTTTTTTGCAAATTCGGAGTCCATAAAAAATATGGCTGAAAATTTTACGGGGTGTTACCTAGGCAGTATGTTACGCGCACACAAAATTTTAGCTCCAAAAGAGAACATTTGATGGTGTAATCACGCGATTTACAAAAGTCAGTTGAAAACGCCTCAAATTGAAATGTATTATTCACGTTTTTTGCAAATTCGGAGTCCAAAAGAAATATGACATAAAATTTTACGGGGTGTTAACTAAGCCGTATATTACGCGCACACAAAGTTTTAGCTCCAAAAGAGAACATTTGATGGTGTAATCACGGGATTTACAAAAGTCAGTCGAAAACGCCTCAAATTTAAATGTATTATTCACGTTTTTTGCAAATTCGGAGTCCAAAAGAAATATGACATAAAATTTTACGGGGTGTTAACTAGGCCGTATATTACGCGCACACAAAATTTTAGCTCCAAAAGAGAACATTTGATGGTGTAATCACGCAATAAACAAATATCGGTCGAAAACGCCTCAAATTGAAGTGTATTATTCATGTTTTTTTCAAATTCGGAGTCGAAAAGAAATATGACCGAAAATTTTACGGGATGTTACCTAGCCCGTATATTACGCGCACACAAAATTTTATCTCCAAAAGAGAACATTTGAATGTGTAATCACGCGATTTACTAATATCGGTCGAAAACGCCTCAAATTGAAGTGTATTATTCATGTTTTTTGCAAATTCGGAGTCGAAAAGAAATATGATCGAAAATTTTACGGGGTGTTACCTAAGCCGTATATTACGCGCACACAAAATTTTATCTCCAAAAGAGAACATTTGAAGGTGTAATCACGCGATTTACTAATATCGGTCGAAAACGCCTCAAATTGAAGTGTATTATTCACGTTTTTTGCAAATTCGGAGTCGAAAAGAAATATGACCGAAAATTTTACGGGGTGTTACCTAGGCCATTTATTACGCGCACACAAATTTTATCTCCAAAAGAGAACATTTGAACGTGTAATCACGCGATTTACTAATATCGGTCGAAAATGCCTCAAATGGAAGTGTATTATTCACGTTTTTTGCAAATTCGGAGTCGAAAAGAAATATGACCGAAAATTTAACGGGGTGTTACCTAGGCCGTATATTACGCGCACACAAAACTTTACCTCCAAAAGAGATTATTTGAAGGTGTAATCACGCGATTTACTAATATCGGTCGAAAACGCCTCAAATTGAAGTGCATTATTCACGTTTTTTGCAAATTCGGAGTCCATAAAAAATATGGCCGAAAATTTTACGGGGTGTTACCTAGGCCGTATATTACGCGCACACAAAATTTTAGCTTCAAAAAAGAACATTTGATAGTGTAATCACGCGATTTACTAATATCGGTCGAAAACGCCACAAATTGAAGTGTATTATCTACGTGTTTTTTGCAAATTCGGAGTCCGATAAAAATATGGCTGAAAATTTTACGGGGAGTTTTCCAGACCGTATATTACGCGCACACAAAATTTTAGCTCCAAAAGAGAACATTTGATGGTGTAATCACGCAATAAACTAATATCGATCGAAAATGCCTCAAATTGAGTTGCATTATCCACGTTTTTTTTTCAAATTCGGAGTCCGAAAAAAATATGGCTGAAAATTTTACGAGGTGTTACCTAGGCCGTATATTACGCGCACACGAAAATTTAGCTCCAAAAGAGAACATTTGATGGTGTAATCACGCGATTTACTAATATTGGTCGAAAATACCTCAAATTGAAGTGCGGTATCCACGTTTTTTTGCAAATTCGGAGTCCAAAAAAAATATGGCCGAAAATTATACAGTGTGTTACCTAGGTCGTATATTACGCGCAAATAAACTTTTAGCTCCAAAAAAGAACATTTGATGTTGTAATCGCACAATAAACTAATATCAGTCGAAAACGCCTCAAATTGAAGTGTATTATTCACGTTTTTTTTTTTTAAATTCGGAGTCCAAAAAAATATGGATGAAAATTTTACGGGGTGTTACCTAGGCCGTATATTACCCGCACACAAAATTTTAGCTCCAAAAGAGAACATTTGATGGTGTAATCACGCAATAAACTAATATCGATCGAAAATGCCTCAAATTGAGGTGCATTATCCACGTTTTTTTTGCGAATTCGGAGTCCAAAAAAATATGGCTGAAAATTTTACGGGGTGTTACCTAGGCCATATATTACCCGCACACAAAATTTTAGCTCCAAAAGAGAACATTTGATGGTGTAATCAGGCAATAAACTAATATCGGTCGAAAATGCCTCAAATTGAGGTGCATTATCCACGTTTTTCTTTTTGCAAATTCGGAGTCCAAAAAAAATATGGCCAAAAATTTTACGGGGGGTTACCTAGGTCGTATATTACCTGCAAATAAAATTTTAGCTCCAAAAGAGAATATTTGTTGGTGTAATCACGCGATTTATTAATATCGGTCGAAAACGCCTCAAATTGAAGTGTATTATCCACGTTTTTTTTTCAAATTCGGAGTCCAAAAAAAATGTGGCCGGAAATTTTACGGGGTGTTAACTACGTCGTATATTACGCGCACACAAGAAATAAACTGGAATATATAACTTGTTTCGAAGGATACCGACACGTTTCAAAGGACGACCTTTTGGCTTTTAAAAGACTTCATTGAAATCAAAATGACTCTCATATTACACCAAGACATTGTGTTTGGTGTGGAGTTTGTTTAGCACGAATATGAGTTCATTTTTTTTCGGGACCCAAAAGGTCGAAAAAAGGTGGGTTAATATATAACGACCTTCAAAATTTGTCATTTTTAGCTATACTTCATAGCGGTGAATTTTTTTTAAAAGCGCGAATATTTTTTGACGAAAACTTGTGGACAGGTATAGAATGTAGAATACAATGCCTTGGGTCCATTTACTCCGGAACCCAAAAGACCGTAAAAACGTGGATAATAACCTTCAAACTCGGTCGTTTTTAACTATTTTCGATAGCGGTGAAGTTTAATTCAAAATGCGAATGTTCTTTGACAAAAATTTGTGTACATGAATAGAATGTCTTATAATGATTATTAGAACCCTCCGACACAATATTAAATGAAGTATGGAACTTATTTCGACGGATTCCAACACATCTCAAAACCACATCTTATGGCTTTAAAAAATCTCCATTGAAATCCAAATGACCATCATATTACACCGGTGCGTGGTATTTGTTGTGGAGTTTGTTCGGCGCAAATATGTATCTATTTTATTCCGGGACCCAAAAGGCCGAAGAATCGTGTACAATAACCTTCAAAATCGGTCATTTTTAACTATTTTTTATATCAGTAAAGGTTGATCTAAACCACGAATGTATTTTGACGAAAAAATGTCGATTAAAATAGAATGCTTAATAATAATTATTATTATTATTAGAATTTTCAGACACAAAATAAAATTATTATTATACATTCGTTTCGTTATCTGCCTATCTCTTTGGCGATTGTCAAAAGGTTTATTTTACGTATAGAACAAGTAATCGGATATCGAGATAAACTAGTGACTAATGACTAATGACTAATGACTCTGATTAAGCAATAACGTACGTAGCTCGACCATTTATTGGTAGGTACGACATAATGGTAGATTAGGACACGATAATAATGCATTTATCTTAACTAAATGATAGTGGTTATGACCTATGAGTAGTTCGAACTCGATCAATTCAGTGAAAATTTGATCAAAGTTTGACTTAAATTCAGTTAAGTTAAGTTAATAATGATATTGTTCGAAAAATACGAGTGACTACTACTTGATATCAAAAAAAAATTCAAGCTCAAGTAGTTTTACTTCATTATAACAAGCTAAGTCGGATAGTCAAGCAAGAATAAGTTCATGTTCTGCTCGACTCGATGTCAATCTCAACCATTACCAAAATATTACAGAACATTGAACGAATCAATTAAAATAAGTAGGTAACGGACGAAATTAATTAACAAACTTAAAGTGATACGTACATACCTTATTACAATTACAAATGTTACGATAGAAAGTTGAAATTCACAAAACAATATTCATACAAAAAAAAAAAATCAACAACTACGTTACTACACGCGTCTACACATATTAACAACACATGCACGTAAATTAAATCTTGCCCTAATCGATCAAACAAATTAAACACGATTGATACATTTGATAATACTCGTAAGTCTTAACACACGTTAATTTGAAGGGACGCGTTTGTAAAGAGACCAAGTATTAAGGATGACGAGAACAACCAGTACGATGGCCGCAAATAGTGAGAATAATATTGAAGTGCCCAAGTAACGGCAAAACTTGTCGTAAACATTACAGATTTTGCCCCAATTTACGTGTGAGTTGCCCTTTAAGCCTATATATCCAACTCCGCCTGCTGTTCCCGTTGCTGACGCCACTATTCCGAGTATTAACTGCATGTACGCATGCGTGTGTTCAGTGGACAGACAGACGTTAACAGTTAATAATATTCCAGTTTCTCATGATAATAAGCTTATAATCTTGCTTTAATTACCACGTTTAACGTTGGAAAAAAAAAATTAGGTTTGGATACGAAGGAGACTTACGACATCATGGACCGCCAAAATCAAGAAAATCTTGGTAGGGAAGTTAGGTTTGGATAGGAAGGAGAGTGATGTGATTAACGTGATAATACTGTATAATCCTGCCACTGATAACGCCACCAAAAAGTATCTGCAAATTAAACAATTTCACCGTCTCAGTCATTTGTTTAACTTTAATTTAAAATATTTTTCGTAAATAACGTTGCACAACAATAACAGCAACAAATAAAATGGGACAAGGGATCTGCACTTCTGCAACATGACGTTGGAGGGGTCTTGTGGGTTGTGGCATTCAATGACGAATCTAAAAACGATTATTTTCAGAACCCGCTAATAAAACAATTATTTCATTTTATTTGAACTAAAAAAAATTGGACCAAATAAATGGTCCAAGAAATTTGTTTTCTAGTGTTGGTGCCAAGTGCCACCCTACCTATAATACAGATAGATCCGTCAATGATTTGGTTGGAAATTTAATTAAACACATTAATTAATACAACGAGATCATACTAATTTGGTAACTCTCTTTTATTAAAGAAGTCTCGTTGTAATCGTATTAAAATGAAAATGAACAATGGAAATGAAAAGTTAATCACAAATTCTGACGATCTCACGATAAATTTATCGTGAGACATACAAGGTGGTTACTTTTATTATTATTCTATTTCTATTAGTATGTCTCGCATTAAGTTACCGTGAGATAGTTTTACAAGAGACGTGTTGCTAATCACATGAACAAACTCAGGTAAAATATTTTCGTGAATTGTAAACACAAATTATGGAGTAGTATACAACCATTGTATATACTCTACGACAAATCGTAATTTAAGGTAAAAAAAAAAAAAAAAAAAAAAAAAAAAAAAAAAAGTTACTCGTACCATTTTAGTTTATTTATTACGGAGTAACCACTTTTTAACACGAAAAAATGGTAACTAACTAACCTAAAAATATTCACTTTTAACCCTAAATTATACTCCGTATTTCCTCCGTTTCATTTGATTGTTTGCATTTGTTTTTTCACAGTAGTCAATACACATTTTCTTTTGTCTATATCTTTAGTTTCATAATTTTAAAAATTACTCCGTACTACTATAAAATTTTGATATTTATTCTAAAAATTACTCCGTACTACTATAAAATTTTGATATTTATAACGAATTTATCTTATATATTAAAAGTTACGTTGACGATTAATTTTTTAGTACGGTCTTATACTCATATAATCCCTCCAAATACTATTTTTTGTCTCATTACCTTAATATTTGTGAGGAATATTTTAATGAAATAGGGCAAAAAAATAGTGTCCAAAGGAAGTATTATTATAACGGTTGTACCCGATAATTACAATTTAGAAAGTGTGTTGCGAACAAATTCCTGGACCTCAACAAACAACAAATTAGCCTGAGGCAACTCAGGAAAAACATAGAAAGCGTGAATGGCGTTGCTATACTCAACTAACTTAACCACCTTCCCCTCCGACGTCGTCAACCACTCGTAATACCGTCTCTGCCAATCCTTCAACGGGTCGAACCCTCCGATAAACAACAACGTCTCCGGAAACTCCACCGTTTTCAAATCCACCGCGTTCGGCCCGCTCACGTTCACCGCCCAGTGGTCCGCGTCGAGCTCCTCTGGGAGAAACGCGGACCACATCCAGGCGGTACGTGCGGCCGACACGATCGGCGCGCCTTCTAGATCCGTTTCCGACGCTACCCGGTTCAACCCGCCGAAAAACGGTTGGATGTTTATGAGTCCGATTACTTTGAGTTCGGTGAGTCCGGAGGTTGGGGTGCAGGCGGAGACGGTTACGTGGTGGGAGATGTTACCCCCCGCGCTGTCTCCGGCGATGAAACACCGCGACACCGCCGCGTTCGCCGGCCAGACCGGGATTTCGCCCCGCCGTGTGTCGAGGAATTTGAGGACGGCGAGGCCGTCCTCGTATTGTGTCGGGAACTTGTGTTCTGGAGCGAGACGGTATTCGACGGAGCAGACGACGGCGTTGAGGCGGCGGGAGAGACGGCGGCAGACTGCGTCGTATGCGAACGAGGACGCCGAGAGAAACACAAATCCGCCGCCGTGGAAGAAGACGATGACGGGGATGGGAGTGCCGGCTGCGCCGCCGTCGGCGGCGGCGGGGTGGGGGAGGAAGAGGCGGAACCAGAGGTTGGAAGAGGGGTCGACGATGACGTCATGGGAGGAGACGGAGTTGAGAGGGGTGGGGTTGGCGGGGACGCGGCGGTCGAGGAAGTTGAAGATGGGGCGGTTGACGGTGCCGTTGGAGCGGCGGACGGCGTCGGTGGCGAGGTCGAGGAGTTTGAGGGCGACGCGGGTTTTGAAGGGTAAGGACAGAGATTGAAGATGTGATGATGATGATGATGATGGTGATGGTGATGAAGGTGGTTGAGGTTGTTGTTTTAGGTTTGACGCCATTGTTGATTGATTGATTGAGTTTTATGTGGTGGAGCTTGAGGAGTGGACAGTATATGAAAACTTGAGGAGGAGTGGGTTTGAGTTGTTGGGTTGGATCTTCAGTTTTATATTACTAAAACTACTCCAACTCCCCTAATTTAATATTGTAAATATCTAACTATATTAGGTATCGTAATCTTTCTGTCTCAGTCATTTGTTTAACTTTTGCTTTAATTTCTTCCATTCATTCCATCTTTTATCTAAGATTTTTCACTGCTTTTAAGAAAAATAGTAAAAATACGAGTATTATGGTTCACCAAATTTGAAGTAAGAAAAAAATAGTACGGAGTAATATTTTGTGTAAATAGAAGAAAGAATTGATTCGATTGTTTATTTATAGTAAATGTAATGAATTAAATTGATCGGAGTGAGTACCTTCTCTAGGGGCTCGCTTGGAATGAGGGTAATTATTCCGGGGTAATAGAGCAAATATGAACTAAAAATGAATGAGCTTGTTGCTTGGTTGTGACATTTTATGGTGTAAAAGACTATGAGGGGGGAATAATTACCTCCATTGAGGGGTAATGCATTACTTGGGGGAGAGGGGAGTAATAATTTCACCCCAAATAAGCTAAATTTCCTTAATTTTTTCCATTTCCGCTTAGCGTCATCCCTACTTTCCATCATTTTCTAGTTCATTTTTACTCTATTGCCCCCGGAATAATTATTCTCATTTCAAGCGAGCCCTAGGTATGATTTATGTTCCCCTTGAAAATTAAGGAGCGAGGTAGGAATGTGTGGCTAAAAAAGAAAAGGAATCGAGAGAAATATAAGGATGAATATGGGTCATATATTGATGCTTAAAAAGGGAAGAGAGAAGAAATAATCGCTCAACCCAAAAGTGAAAGAGGGAACGTAAGTCATACTTGGAGAGTCGGAGGGAGTATATAACGAGTACTCCGTACTATTCTTATGCAATCCAATTGTTACATTGATTCACTTTTTGTGAGGAGAAAAGTGAGTTCATATTATCGCTGGATTGGATATTTGGATGGGAACTACTCCCTCCGGACATTAATTTTTGTCCCATTTTATTAAAATACTCTTCATAAATATTGGAGAAAAATATTGTCGGGAGGGAGTAGCATTTGTGAGGAGTATTTTTCATGATTGACCCATGAAATTTCAGAGGTGTTATTCCAACTTTAAAATAACAATCTTTAGTACCTACAGTAGAGTAATTATAAAAAAAAAAAAACGTACTTAAAAAGTAGGATTAGAGGAGTTAAACACGCGATCTCTACGTCAAATGTTAACGCCTTAACGGTAACAATCATATACACATTAAAAAATTTCACTTATTTAGATCTCCGGTTCCTAAAACTGAATTGAATCCCTTGATTGATCCCGATATTTTTTTTATTTTATTTTTTTTACTAAAGAAGAAAGACTATAACTTTACAAGAAAACATTGCATTTAACATGTAATTACTCAAGATAGGGACCGTAGGGTAGATACTATATATAGCCATATAGTGTATACTACGTAGACACGTAGTACCAATTCCAAAAAGAAAAATAGGCATGCATAATACGGAGTAACATACTAACATGCATTCAATAAGTTGTTTCGAAATTTTGATACAAGCTAAATAATACTTCCTCCGTATCTATATGTTCGTCCACTTTCAATATAATACTTCATTCATATATTAAACAAAGTGGACGAACATATAGATACGGAGGGAGTACACAAATACCCGAAAACAAATATACTCTCTCCATTTATTAATGTTCTTTTCATCTGTCTTTTTGGAGGTCAAAGTTACAAAACTTTGACGATGAATAAAACATAAAATATAAAATCTAATAATATACTCCCTTCGTTCGTATCTAAAGGATACGTATTTCTTTTTGGACCGTCCAAATTCAATGGACCTCTTTCCTTTTTAGTCAAATTTTTGGACCAAATTATCCTTATTCTACTCACATATTTACACAATATGTCATTACAAAAGTACACTTTGGATAATTAAATATTAATTTATCCTAATTATTGTACTTTTAATGTTATTTTACTCCCTACATTCAAATCCAAACTACACATTTCTTTTTTTTTGACATTATTCACAACTAAAGAGAATTTTCGATATTCTCGACAATCTATAAGACAAAATATAGTCACGTGAAATCTGGTTTAATTCATCTTTACGAGTAGGTCAAGAATATTAAATTTTTATAATTTTTACTAACGTAAAATGAAAGATATCGATGATGCAAAACGTGTCTCGACAAATATGCAAAAGAGAAATTTGTAGTTTGGATTTGAATGGAGGGAGTACTACTTTCTTAATCCTCGTGCAAAAGGGAAGTGTATCATTCGGATACGAACGGAGATGTTTATTATCAATAAATCTCTCGTAAAAATAATCTTCATCGAAAAATAATTACACATAATGAGTAAAATTGCGGTCAAAGCATCGTCGAAGTTGACCGTTTCAGTTTCACGTGTGAGACCATCTTACCACGTTTCAGTTAGTTATAGCTCAAAAAAAGTCGAAAATCGAGAATTGAAACGAGGTTATATTGGGGATAATGAGCTTACATGAAGGCAGGAGAGTTACTAAATTTGGCAGGAATAGGGACAGTAAGACCAGGAACAGGAACCATCTCAGTTTGTTTACTAGTAGCCATAACAACAACCGATATCACACAATTTGCTAACAGCAAAAACCTCAATGCAACATCGATAATCACCATGCACTTTCCTCCTGGTTTCGACACTGGTGTCGCTGTTGTCCTCGGAGTTTCTTCCGTCTTCTCTGTCGCCATTTAATTAATTTGCTCGAATTATGTAATAAAATTTACGTATAGTTTAATTTGTATTAATTACCTAATTAATTAAGAGAATTTGTGTATATATAGTGGGAGTAGGAGAGGTGGGGGAGTTGAGGAAAATGATTGGAGTTGAAAAATGAGTGTTTATAGGGTGGATTAAGTGTTGTTGATTGAATTTTGGTTAGAAGTAATAGCACGTCTAGGGAGCATTGAATTTTCAAGTAATTGGTTCTCATCGATTTTCTTTGTATTGTTATATTATTAGTTGTATAATTTGAACATTGCTAAGATATTGACATTTTTTTGACTCGGAATTTGGATTTCAGAAGTCTCTCTTAAGATGGATATACTATGTATTTGTTCTAATTTTTAAAATTATATAACGGGAAAATAACATCTGATGTGTTTAGATAGGGAAATTTTTTGTTATTCTATTAACGTTCTGATTTTATCATATTCATGATATTTGACTTATAAAATTAAGACGGATATGCACGTGTTTAGTGAGAATTAATAAAAAGGAGGAAGATGAAGATTTTCTTGTAGAAGTATCTCAACTTGCTAGAAGGTCTAGTCATTCGAATTTGATTAGGATATATAATTAGAATTAGCAGATAAATAATATATATACACAAAAACAATTGAAGATAGGATCAACTTCCATGTAGTACAAAGAAGAATGTGATATCCAGTCAAATACTCCATCATTATTATATCAAAAACAGACGCCTTTGCTATTGTAAATACATACTCCAATGATACTCGATGTCTTAGTCTAGTACCTAACACAGAGATACACTCGATAATAGGTCACAGAATCGATCATCTTCCCTTTATTATAATTAATGCGATTTAAAGTGTACCCTTCGTTAAACCAAAAAAAATAGTACTCCTCCCATGTAAAGCTCACAAAATTTTGATTAGTTTTTTATGAATTGTACTCTAATACTTCTCCGTCTCAATCATTTGTTTACTACAGAGTAAAATAGTTCTAGTAGAATACAGTAAAACAGTAACAAATGAATGGTACAGGAATAATGGCAACGTAAATAAATCATTTTCCTTGAACTGGAATTGGATGATGTGAAAAATTAGTTGGACACGGAAAATATGCGAGTGCATATACATCAATTTTTTTCCTAGATCATTTGCGAGGGTAAAAAAACAGACTGGTAAAACCAGAATGTTTGTAGGGCGAGAAATAGAACCTGCTCAGTTCCTGTCGTGACCCAGGAGCGTGATACCCTCGAGAGAGATAGCTTGTGTCGATGTTTGATCTGTCGTCCATTTATTGGCAAGACAAAGGCTAAGCGACGTTTAGGTCTTCTAAGTTAACACTAGAATCAATCCGGATGCTTGAAAGGGAATTAATCATGATAGGAATATCTGCTTTCAACGCTGTGACGAATGCCTGGTTACCAAACCAAAAAAAATCACAATCAGAAGAATTTACTCGACAGTCGGAAATAGAACCTGCTTTTGACAGGCAAAGCAGAAACTATGGGCAAGGCATTGATTAGTAAGTACAGAGTAATGATAATTAGATGGGTGGAAAGTAATTAAGCCGGTATGATTAGTTTACAATGAGTACACAGTTTACACACAGCGAGTCAACAAATGACAAACTTGTTCATACACTATAGTACTATACCCAATGAAAAACCAGTAGTTGCGATAGTAGGGACAGAACTTTCTATAAATAATACTCGTATTTGCCTTTTAAACGATTACAAAGTACTCCGTATTTAGGTAGAGCAAAAACGTGTGGGGTTAAGTGATAAATTTACACATTACCCTCTAAATAAGTCGATTGTTTAGTAGGGTCTCACAATTAATTAGGGGTAGTATTGTCGTTTAAGTTGTAAAAGGGGACCAAATTAGAAATCTACAGGAATAAATGGAATGGAAAGCACTCTGTACTCAAAGTACGATCTTATTCTCGCTCCATTTCACTATGATGTTTCTGGGCACGATATTTTAGGGAAAACAAACACGTGGTTCTAATTTTGGGAGGATGTGTAGGGTAAGTGAGGGTAATCTTAGTCATACATTCTGTGTAATAAAAGGAAAGAGAACGTCATAAAGAAAATACCCAAAAAAAAAAAAAAATCAGCTTAGCTAAACGAAGAGTACAACACATTGCAGATAGACTTTTTCCACAGCATAAATCATATATACTGTATATCCTCTTCGTGCAATCATGGAATTTTAAACAATGCAGATACGAATGAACTATGTAGCATACCTGTTGGTGCTCTTGTTTTTGAGCCTTTACAACTTCTGCAGGCCACTCGCTAACCAGCTTATTAAGTTCAGAAACTATATCTTGCTGTTTTGAATCAGGATAATTCTGACAGACACACGGTAAATTCAGGACATGTCTTCCACCAAACAGTAATAAATGTAATGCATGGAATATAAAAAAGCAGCTCACTAAACTGTTTCGGCTGTCTACATGTGACAACGTAGAACGTTTAGGAGGGTCAAACTCTGGTTTTGATTATAATAGTTAGATCGGTATACAAGTTGGATCAGGGTCAACATAATTTCGTGTTACAGCGGTTTTTGACAGGTATAGCAGAGGTTGATATATCAAGTGAGATACAGCATCTCGGTGTTCATGTTTCTTTCATTTAGAGTACGTAGAACATAAGCATCATGAATTAATCAAAACCTCTGGTTTGCTAACCAGCTAACCACTGAAGTAATTCAGTCAGTTAGTAATTTGTGACGTCCTGTAGTATTTTGTTTGCAAGCCCATCCTCAAAATCGTATTTGTCTAACTGTTTTTCTCACTATTTAATTGTACTATTTTGTTAAAAACCGCAACCTAATATGTGACCTTAATCTTGCTGCATCACACACGACAAAACAACTTATGTAATACAGAACATATATAGAGCAGTCGCATATTAACCTGAGCAACCTCTTGAACTATGGCAGCAGCATCCTTAGGTTTGCGCTCAAGTAAGAGTCCCTGTGTATTTTAGGAAGAAAAAAAGGAAAAAAGTATAAGCATAAAATACAAATTGATAAGCATACATGCACATCGGTATACAGTATAATCCCACTTCAGATGCAAGACTCCATACTATACCAACTAAATATGTTACAAGCCCACAGCCTTAATTACTTCACTCTCTAACAACATACCCAACATGATTTTCTTCAACACTTTCCAAAATTTTACTCAGTAATGACGTGATATACTCACAGGAAAAGCACCATGAGATTAACAGAAGCATAGCATTATGCTTCATCCATGTCCTACTTCGTTGCAAGAGATTCTTTGAATTTTCCTTAAGTTAAATTTAACAAAATCCCCCTTCACTCCTTAAGAGACAATACTCCTTTTTTTCCTTTATCGCCACCACCTGATAATAACTTAGCATTATGGACCTATCAACTATGATGGATTAAGAGTTTCAAACAAATACATAGCAACTATGATCAAAATCTATGCCAGATTTAGGTTTTAGACATAACTAGCTCATACCTAATCTTACCATCAAACAATTACACATTATCATTTACGTAATGGAAGGGTATTACCTTACAACACGAAATCCCACTCCTGATGGTGTGCTTGTTGTAAAGTTCTGATCTCAATTTTTCGATTTTCCACAAAGATTCAAGGTCACCTGCAGCAAAAATGTGTTGCTATGCATTTATCAATCCAACGATTCCACTGACACAAGACTCTGGAGAAATTAAGGAAAAACTCTATTATGATTTGAGAGGGAGTATGGTTAAAGAAAACAGAAGTGCATTAGTCGGCATTAGCAAAGAAAGCTGAGTTGCAGAATATAGGTCGTCAAAAATATCGACCATTGTCTATTATAGCGGGATATTGGCATTGAAACAGGGTCACTTAAGAAGATGAATGAGATGAGTACTCAACGCTGGATGAGTGGTTGTATAAAAAGACCAGGCTACACATGAAATATCAACATAGCAGCAACAAGACAGAAAACCAAACAAAGACTGCAAAAGTGAAGTATAGGTAACGTGAGATGGACCCAAAGACGAAAAATCCAACCTTTTTTTGAAGCAAAATCCATCCAAATATCAAATGTAGTCTTTCGTAACTTAACTCCAGCCTTAACAAATCTTTTCGCATACTTAGTTATCAGCTCCCAGTTACCAGCATCATAACAAATGCTGTAATTTCACAAATAGCGTACAATATCAGGCACACACAGAAATATCAGTGTCTTTTTTAAGACTTCAACCTATCAGACCTTTACAGGTCACTCAACTAGCAATTTAAGAGAAAGTAAACATGCAAAGATATAACTCCATGGATTGACACTAACAAATCTCCAATACACATGATTCATAGTCAGAGAATCGAAATTCACATACCCCCTTGCTATTGTGACTTTGTGAGTTGTTTTGAGGTGAACACCAGCCAAAACTAGGATAAAGAAAGTCTATGTATAACACTAAATGTATGACTTCGACTGAATATCTACCCTCCAAGCCTCCAGCTCAGTATAATAGAATAGAGCTTGTAAATTCCAATTATACCTGAAAACAATTTCTGCGGTGGCAGGTTGCAGTGGTACATCGTTTTTCTTAATGATGCTCATTATGTCCTTCATAAGTTTAACATCTTTCTGCTCCTTAGCGTGCAACTGCAGTATCAGAGAACCCTTAGTTCAAATCCAAAATGTACTTTCACCTTAAATTGTCTTGAGCACAAGCCCTACAAAGTCTGTGAGTTTATACCAATAATTTGTTGGCAGATGCGACAATGGGTGTCAAACCATAGGCATTATGTTTCCATAGAGCTTTCTTTCCTGCACGGGTATTGAGATGCATGTTCAGTTAGAACTTAGAACACTAAATACTCAGCCAAACCAAGAACCAAGGAAATATGGAATATAAATAATCATCTTTGACGATTAACCATGTAGAAAAACCTTCGGAAAAAATCATTCTTTGTAAGATACTTGAAAATATTTTCTTTTGAAATCAAGAATAGGTGAACCAATTCTACAACGTGAAAACTTCTAGACAAAAACAATCACAAAGATCTATTCCGGATAACAATCATATTTGCAAACATTACGTCAAACAAAAGTAATCGCCATGTTATAGACTTATAGTGAGAAAAACGCTACTCCACATATAATAGAGCTTACGGCAACTAAAGCAAATATGAAGCAAGGAAGACTAAGCAAGTGTAAACATTTAGAAAGTAAACCCTACAAAATAGCAAGACAAAAGAGTCCACCGTGTCTAAGGGTGTGCATTCTTTTTTTTTTGGTTAGCAAAACGAGGTGAAGAGATCGGGGGTGGATCCCTCCATTTCCCTCCTCAAAGACATAAGTACCTACCAAAATCCAGAGCCGATGAACGGATGCATGCTTTTGTAACTTCTTGGCAGAGATTACTATTGAAATTATCATGGATCCGAAGATGTGACAGACGCTGAGACAAAAAAAAAGGTTAAAATCAAAAATAAGAAATCCAAAGAGAAGAATATACTGCATTGGATCAAGAAATAATGCACTAACGAATGTCCGAAGATGCTTCAGGACGTCGAATAAAAACGTGATATCATCTGAGTGTTTACAGTTTTCGATCATCGACCACAACCACGCATTTGGAGGTGCAGACCTTTTCACCTTAACTGATTCGAGTATTTTGTCATGCAGTTCCTTCACACCATCTACATATAGAAACAAAGTACATAATTAAAGCCCTCCTAGGATGAAGTCATAACGCAATACCCTAATCTAAAATGGTCTGAGGCAGATCCAAGCAACGAGGTGCAAGGGAAAGGCGCTGGGCTCATGCACACTTGACGCACACGTACCATTTAATGCATATAAATTTGTATTCCTAATCCATAATATCATGCACTAGTACTAATTTTATATATTTTATAGAGAGCTAACAAGTACGGAGTTGAAACAACAGTGTGCATCATTTGCACCTTATACACAAAGTAAAACTAGGGCAGCCCGGGGCATTTTGGTTAGAGTCTCGTTGAAACTTCAGTATAAGCACACCAAAAGCACAGTATCTATAGCTATAAGCTATACTCCGTATATATTAGCAGTAAAACGGGAACGACAATATCCCCGAATGCACCACCAAGAATCCAAGATCATCAAGATAGACTTCGGTCAAAGTCCTTGAATTCCCAACATAAACCCTATGTTTAATCACTTTGATCAGCACAACTAACTCAAGTTAACAGTACAGCCAAATTCAGCAATCGACAACAAAAATACTAATAATCGAAACAATTAAACCCTAACAAAATCGATATTAATCATTAATCCAAACAAATTGCTCATAAAAACTGCTAACAATTGAAAAAATTAATCGAACATTGAAAATTCATACACTGATAACTGCATTAGCTCAAAAAAACTGCTAAAGATTGTGAAATTACCAACATCCGCCGCCACCGAAACCGAACGGAACGATGCCGTATGCGAATTCGAAGACCACAAATCACCGGAAAAACTAACTCCATTGATTGCACAATCTCTTCCTGCAATCAAATCCGCGACAATAACAATCGATAAAATCAACAAATTATCAAAACAGTGCAGTAGACGAAAGTGATGAGTTAGTTACCGGAGGAAACGAAGTGATGGAAGTTTCGAGATTGAGGAAACGAGGGAGAAGGATGAGGATCTTGAGCGATGAAGTGTAGGACGGCGGCGCGTGGATTAAGAGCCTTAATTGTTCGGCGAGTTACGGCGGCGAGTTGCATGATTTGGGGATTTTTACGGCGGCGAAATTCGTTGGTCGACGGTGGTATTGGGAGGTGTAAGGTAAGAATAAGAGATGAGCAAACGAGGGTTTAAGGCTTTCAGGGGAGGTTTTGTGGAGAACGACTCACCGGTTTTGGCCTAGGCGCGGAATTGTCTAATTTAGTCGGTAAAGTTATTAAAAAAAAAAATTAAAATCTCCGATTTAAATTTTTTGACGTTTTGGGTATGATCAACGAGGCAAATTTAACGAGACGACAATAACTTTTTGTACTCCACCCGCTTGCTTTCGTAGTTAAAGAAAGATAAACAGATATTAGACCTGTCAAAAACTGACCCGTCCGAAAAAAAACTGTCCGAAAATGACCGAAACCCAAAAGTGACCCAACCTGATAATAATCCGAATATATTGGGTCAAAACCCGCCCGAACCCGTTACCAGCCCGAAATAGATAAATTCAAAAAAATTTGACCCGTATATTACCCGAAACCCGACCCGTTCGACAGGTCTAACAGAGATCGTGATTCATGAACAATGTCTCAGGTTCGATTCTTTTCGTTGAACCAAAAAAGCATCAATTGAGTCGATAGATTTAATGGAAACACTATTGGTATGCAAGTCGATTTTGAGACCGTGCGTATTGATTGATTTAGTAGACATTGTGGTTTGTGGACCGATGTTTCAATATCTAGGCAAGGGGAGGCCTAAAGACGATCATGACAGTGACGGGGTTTATAAACCCCACATGATGTATACATCAACGATCTCGAAGATTAAAGGTATAACGTTACGTTATCACTGACACGTTCTTGATGAATGGTTTTACAATGAGAATATGAAGACGTGTTATCTAGTTTTCTACTCCGTACTATTTACACACCGTCTGTCATAAAATGTTATATACAGAGCGCATAGCTACATATATACCCCACCGAGAGGTGAGTTGCTTGAGTTTACGAGTCCATTGCCCTAGATGTCGTCTGTAGATCCAGTGTGGGAACGGAAGATGAGAGATCTTTAGACAATCTCACGTTTCCAGCATCGTCTGTTGATATGTAACTTGAAAGACGAGGACCAGTAACAATTTTGCAAGAATTCCACGACTCTGCATTCAAATTGACGCCGTAATAGACCAAATGATCTAACACACTGTTCCCTAAAACAGACCTGCACATGCGTCAAAGCGACATGAGATGTTCCAGCATTGTGAGAATTCGGTATAACAAAAGAAAGAAAGAAAACGAAAAATAAGCCTCTTTAATGTTACCTGCTACACAAAGGATCTTCACCAGATGTATCACAGACCTTGTCGACAGTATACACGAGACTTTCAAATTCAACGTTGTACAGCCACACCTGAAACGCATAGCCAATGTGTGCAGATAAAAAACGAGTTCTAAAAGACGCAAGTCAAACAAGCAGTACCTTATCATATCAAAATGATCTCGGGTGCAAACATATTATAGAACAGCAATTAACATAGCAATGAAGACATATAGTAACATTAGTTGAATAGAAAGTACCTCTCTGGGGAAGTGATGATATGTCTTCTGTGGAAAAAAGCGGTAGTAAGGAGGCAAATGTGGCACCATATCACGATCATGGACGACACGAATTGTATTTGGAATCTGGTGGATATAGTATGAAGCAAAAACTGCATTTCCAACACGAGGTTGACCGAAGGTCATAACCTGAATATTGTCGATGTTATGATGTACCTGTCAACATAACGAGTACTTTAGAAGATAAGATAAATAGAGCAACGTAAGTGAAGCCATAACCCAGTAACATGAAGCAGCTATAGCAACAAGAATAAACCATGGTCCACCAAAGCAAAAGAATTACTAGCACTCATTACCTTGAGATCAAGGGCACAGATGGCAGCCATAGCCCCTCCCATTGAATGTCCAATCACGATCACCTCTAACCCACCAAACACCTTCTTCACTCGTCTAAGAGCATTTACGACTCCAGGGCGCAACGTGGTGTTATGGTAAGCAGAGTAAAATCCATGGTGAACCTACAAAAACCAATAGATATGAACTCCAGTGGCACAACTCAAGTGATTAACACCCAGAACTAGTCGACAACTGGCTCAAGCCAGGTCAATAGATCACTAATGACATATACCATTGCATCAGGCATGTCTGGATAATTTAGATCAAGCTGTTTCCAATACAGATCTTCGACCCAATTCTGTATGCTGCAGAAGTAAAAAAATAAGGCTATTAATGTAACAGCTCGGAACAAGCATCATGTGGGGAACATGATAACATTTTCTACTATTGAGTGGCAACTGGCAAGTCACTAGGTAAAACAACATCAGCATCAAAAGTACCCCTCTGGCTCAAAAGCTGCAGCTACCGTGGATAAGGGGAAATGGATGTAAGCAACTTTTCTTTATGAAACAGCAGATCCAAGAGAGCACATGGCAAACAACCAAAAAGGTGGTATTGGGTGGTAAAGGGATGATGACCAAAAATATATCAAGCAAATCTTGCTAACGGAATAAATTATCATCAAACAATCGAATTAGTTCCCAGTCTTCCATACATTATCAAATAATTTTTTGTATAGCAACGAGCCAACGAGCCATAGTCTAAGAAAGTAGTTTCTTAACAGCTAAAAACTGGAAGAGGGAAGATGAAACCAATTCTCAAAAGTGTGACAAAGAAGCCCAAACACGTTGACAGCTAGAGAATATTGAATATCATAAGATCGCCAAATTAAAAAGGAAAAATGAAATAGGATAAGAGGAAAGAGCACAATGCAGGTAGGAGCACCGAAACTAAAATGTAAGTTATGTAACCTGTGTTCCTGAGTTCCCCTAAACGCAATTATTAGAGCGTTGAGATTTTCTGCGATGCCAACGTATGCCTGCTCAGCAAATACACGATGAGATTTCGATGTATTTCAAAAACTTAAACTAGCATAAGGCAAAAAAACACTGTCAGAAGATTAGAAAGTTAATGAAAGGCCTACCTGCAAACAGTTTTGGACATCAACTATCAGCTCTATGATCTCAAATCCCTGTACAGATACAAAGAGCCCTTTTAATATAAATAAACCACGGCAGATCCAACTAAAATGATGAATGCGTATAATGATTAGAATACTAAGAACCTCTGTCATGCCATTACATCTTGAGCATGTCCATGTAAACAGCTCTGTCAAGTCTGATTCATAAACCTGCAGACACCACGAAAGTCCACCGATCAGGCTGTTAATTGCCTTCAAATGCTACCTTAACAGCTGTACATGACAATTACTCCGTACTTAACAGACGTTATTTAAGTGTAACAGACGTATATACCACTACATACACAATTTAGGAAATAAATTCGAGCTATGCAAGAGAATCAAAGAAACTTGATGACTTAAGATATTTTCTTCAAAACAATGTTTAATAGCCACAAAATTATGTATCCAATTTTGTTCCAATTTATGTGTTGTCGTGGATATTTAAAAGACATGAAATATCATATTGATATGGTAAATCAAGAGTGTAGCATTAAGCTTTAAATTCTTTGTTACAGACCTAGTTTCATGATGTAAATCAAGAGTGTCGTGTTAAGTCTGTTGACACATTTTTAGCACATAATCAAATTGATCAATTCATCACAGTCCCGTCATTATTAAACTTTTACTCCTCCATACTTCGATCCTCAGATTTCAAAGGCAACTAACATCATTACAAGCTAGAGTTGCATAAAATTCCAAGTTAGAAAGTTGTGGTGCGACTGCGCCTATAGTTACAATCAACACATAGCGTTAACCATATCCAAGTATCATAGTTTTAGGCAAAGGAGTATCAGACACTTATTAGAAAGTCTTATTAGTAATGTATGTCCTTGCGCAAGTTGCAAAATAGAAGCACCGGATGAGATAGAATTACATGATGTAGTTAACATACTGCGGGTACATAATATACTTACAGCAGCATTATACTGGACCAAAATTTGGGCAAGCGTATGATTGTAAGGAGGCAGCCGATTATCATCTTTGACCTTGAGCTCTGTATAAGAAAAGTAGTAAACTACTGAGTCAGAAAGACAGTTAACCAACCCCCATTCATCATCACAGAATCAAAAGAACGGCTAATGCGTAAAACCAACCTAAATATGCCAAATCCACCACAAACGACTGGCAACAAAAAAACCAATTATTAAACCACTGTTAAAGCAAGCCTTGAACAGATTCCACCCCTCTCGACAAATATTTACGACACAATCAACAAATGCAATAAGAGCAAGTGCAGCCCATTTGTTGACAAACTTACGACCCTTGCTACTAGCTACATTCCCGTGATGCTCGGGCAAATCTAAAACTAAAATTTTGGGGTAACGAGTTCATTATATATGAAAAGGTCTCATCTTTACGAAGTTGGTAGCAAAATTCGATATTTTTAATAATTTTTTTTGTAAGTTTGGGAATCGCGAGTGCTACCCTTTGCTACTAGAATTCCCATGACACGTGCCCCTTTTGAACCAATTTCGGTTCCTAATGAAATTCAAAAGCCCAATTCAAAGATTCCATGCCTGCCATCTAAAAATTACCTCAGTCAAACCCTAGAAAAAAGCCCCAATTTCTCAATAGTATCAATTCAAACATTCACCTCAATTCAACAAAAAACTGACTTCTCCAATTACCTCAGTCAAACCCTAGAAAAATCCCCAATTTCTCAATAGTATCAATTCAAACATTCACCTCAATTCAACAAAAAAACTGACTTCTCCATAATTACCTCAGTCGAACCCTAGAAAAAGCCCCAATTTCTCAATAGTATCAATTCAAACATTCACCTCAATTCAACAAAAGACTGACTTCTCCATACCCAAAACAGCTCAATTACATAGTATAATCAAACCCATTAATTAAAATACAATCAAAGTGAAAACCAACAAAATTAAACTGAAAAAAAAAAATAGTTGAAATTATTACCTCTGCAGTAAGAAACTCCAAACAACGATAAAATCAGCAGCGTAATTAACCATCTACTACTTCCCTCCATAATCTGCGCTCAGCATCAACTAACTAACAAACTATCAAATCAAACCCAAAAAAAAAACACAATCCGATGAAAATCGAAAGAATTGTGATGATTTAATTGAAATTTGAAAGTTGAGGGTTGTGGTGTGTGAGTTTGATTGATTTGGGGGTTTTCTACGATGAAGATGAAGAAGAAGATGATGGAGTAAATGAGTTTGACGTAATTGGATGGATAATTGAATATTCTGCGAATTTTAATTAATTAATGGTGATGATGATAAAGATGATGAGTTGGGAAAAAGGGAAGAAAAGGTGGGAGGGAGGAAGACACATATTTTTGTCCAACTCAACCACCTACCTTATTAAAAATTGGATTACTTTGTTTTCCACATCTAATACAAGTAGACTCGGTAAACAGATCGGATTTGGATCGTGTCAGCTTCGAGTCATACAACATCCGATTGATTTTGGGTCGAGCGATCATTTCGGGTTTGTTATTTTCAATTTTGTTCGAATATTAGTTTGTTGTTAATTTTCTATGAAAATATTCGGGTCTGGCCGGGTCAAATCAGGTTACGGGTCAAACTCGAGTCTTTGGTTCCGGTGTCGGGTCGGATTTAGTTTGTCTTATTTGGGTCAGGTCATTTGACACGGGTCAGTTTTGTCATGTATAAAATACTAGAAATTTGGAATATTAGTGGGAAATACTCCGTATAACATAAATATCTAAATTAAATCATTCGTAACTCTTACCCCTCAGAGATTTTTTTTTTTAATGATTCATTACAGGAGATATCGTCTATCTAAATTTGTTGGGATTTGTTTTCATATCAACGAGTGTATCTTTATTGGTAAAAAAATATTATGATCGGCGTCTCGGCAATATCTCTTAGTCATGAATTCCCGAAAGCAACAAATTTATTTTCACTCAGGAACTATGTACTCCCTCCGTATCTATATGTTCGTCCACAAAGTTTAATATATGGGTGTAGTATTATATTAAAAGTGGACGAACATATAGATACGGAGGGAGTATAAAAGATCATTTTGGGGAGAAACATCGCTTTCAGAAATGCGCGGCAAATAGTTACAGTCATTATAGACAATACCTTACAGCAACATACTAACAAAGTCGACGCCATAGATCACTTTATGGTGACGGTTTTTTTGTTAGAAATGACATCATATGTTACTCTTTTGGAGTATATATTTACTGACATCATAGATTACTATGTGTTGGCGGTTTTTAGATTACAAGCGACATCATAAGTCACTTTATGGTAATAGTTTTATTTACTCACATGATAAAATCATACTCCGTAGTTTACTCTACCGTTGCAGTTTGTTCTTGGCTTACAGACGGCATCATATATGGGTAACTCTATGATGGTGGTTTTTCTCGACCTGCGGCACCATAGTTAACTTATGGTAGCATTTATAACTTGCTAAGCGCCACTATATCCAATTACATACGATGACGATTCTAAGTAAACAATTGCCGCATTGTCTTACCTATAGTGGTGATTCTAACTAAAGAACTGTCACCATATCTTACTTATAGTGACGATTCTAAGTTCATAACCAACTCCACAGATAAGCTACGTGGTAGTTATTTTACAACCATCATTTTATCTATAGTGTCCCATCATGCATGTCATTATAAAATTGTTACCGTAGAGCCAATACACCCACTGCCGTTGGGGATTTTCTATCAGTGACACCACCATGCCTCCTCAATTTGATCCTGATATAAAAGTGAAACATCCCACATTGATTGAATATTTACGAGCTCAAAATGATTATTACTTAAAAGGAGTTGAAGTATTACTTATATCAACAAGGTGTACTTTATTTTCTGATCATCAATGCAAAAGAACTCAACAGTTAAGCGTGCTTGAGTGAAAGTAATATTAAAATGAGCGACCTCCTGGAAAGATTTCCGGAAGTTAGCTTGAGGATACTCATAGATTAGGTCATGATTGATTGGGTCACGACATTTAAGTTAGCTTCTTACTTTGCCTTCGAAAACAACATTATTTCACGCCACCCGAGCGATTTCTTACCAAATTTGTCAAGAATCACGTTGTTCACAACTTTTTTAGATCTTCTTCTCACCTTGACTGGCAATCCCAACTTTCTTAGATCTTCTTCAGTGAAAAAAGTGCAATCATCGATGATCGATGAATAATTAACGTGATATCATAGATAACGAGTTATATTCATAAAGAACCTTCTTCAAACTATTATTACAAAGTTAATAATTGATCATTACAGTATTAATCTATTACTTCGTATTTCCAAGGGCGACCCAAACGATATGCGAATTCGCAACCTCCACAACACTTTTAAGCGTATGTCTTGTCTTATTCACTGAACCACTACAATCCTTGTTAAAACTGTATGAAGAACATACATATCGAGACCTCTCAGTTCACTACTTAGATCCCCGTTCATTGAACCGAAATGAACCCCTATTTCATACTCTCTTTGTACCTATATGTTCTTCCATTTTTATTCAAATTTTCCTCAAATATATTAGACAAAGGAGATGAACATATAAATACGAAAGAATTATTATAATCATGAAATCACACCGAATACACCGAACTAAATCAAACCGATCATCATGAATCAGACCGAATACATTGAACTAAATCAAACCGATCATCATGAATCAGACCGAATACACTGAACTAAACCGAGCTGATCCGACCGAAACATCCAATCAAGGAGTCCAAAACTTTATGTCTAATTGTCTATGCCCCCATCCCATACATCCATGATCCATCCATCCACCATGTCCATGTGTAATTGTGTAATAGTAGTAGATTCCACTAAAACAATATTCAAATAAATTTCCCCACAACCCAAATCTCCAAAATGGACCGCCAAAAGCTGAAAAAAGCAAACTTCTCCCTCCCAAACACACACTTCCACTCTTTCCGCTTCCAAATTTTCGAAACCAAAACCAAAAAAAAAAAAACCGGCGAAAACCCAAAAACCAAACCGCCAAAACTCAACCAAAATTTCGAACTAAAAGACTCCATCTTTCGTTCAATAAAAATTTCAAACACCAACAAAAATGGCGCCTTCTTCACCCTCACTCACCTCCTACATATCCTCTTCACCTTCTTCCACTTCCCTCACCACCACAACCCAAACTCAACCCCTCTCTCTCTCTTTCTCTCTCTAACCCCACCATTTCACCATCTCCAACACCTTCCTTCCTTACTCCGTCAATGGCGAACCAGGAGAACATCGTCAGGGTAGTAACCCGTGCCGCAGCGAAGCGAAAAGCAATTGACTCTCAAGAGACTCACCCCCAGAAACCCGCTACCAAGAAACGGGTTGTGCTCGGTGAGATTTCGGCAAATGTCGTCGGAAACCACCCACAGAAACCCGCCACCAAGGCGGTGGCGGTGGTGGGTGCTCGTGGTGGTAGGCCCAGGAAGTGTAGTAAGCCGGTTACTTCTCGGCCGGAGGATTTGATTGTGAGTAGGACGCCGGAGGAGGATGTTATTGAGAAGAAATCTGGGTTTGATGATGAAGTTGATGTTGATGCTAATGATCCTCAGATGTGTGGGCCTTATGTTGCTAGTATTTACGATTACTTGAGGAATATGGAGGTATAATAATAATTATAATCTTGCTTTTAATTTTTTTAATTTTTAATTTTTAGGGTTTTTGATTTGATTAGTTCATCTGATTTTGGTGGATTCATGGTGTTGAATGAAAGGGTTAGTTACTGGGTTTTACTTGGAAACTTGTGTATCGAAATGGGTAATTTGGGTTTTTATGATTTATCAATTGATTTTGTTTGATTTTATCTTGTCAATTGAAAAAGGTAAATCTGGGTTTATTTGATTTTACTTGTAAAAATTTTCCCCCAAATCTTAACATTGAAAATGGGACACCTAGGCTTTTAATTCCCCCAAATAACAAGGTTCCTAATGTCACTTCGAAGTTAATCTTATTTATTTTATTTTATTTTAATTATTTGGGTAATTTTCTGGGATTTTTGGGGAAAAATGAAAATTAGGGTTCATATTGAAATGATAATAATGTATATGATGATTTGTGCAGAAAGAAGAAAAGAGAAGGCCGATTTCCGATTACATGCAGAAGATACAAAAGGATGTGAGTCCAAACATGAGAGGAATCCTAGTAGACTGGCTAGTTGAGCTCGGTGAAGAATTCAAAGTCGTTTCCGACACACTTTACTTAACCATTTCTCACATTGATCGTTACTTATCAGCAAAACCCATCAATCGACAAAAGCTACAGCTTCTCGGTGTTTCTGCAATGCTTATTGCATCGTACGTTCTCCAACCGAACATTTCATGGTGCTTTCAGTTTATTCTCCCGTGGCTTGTTTACTGATGTGTTCGATTTCCTGTAATGTGTTAACAGGAAGTATGAAGAGATCGACCCCAAACCTGTTGAAAAATTCTGTGACATGACTGAAAATACATACACTAAACAAGAGGTAGTCGATATGGAGGCTGATGTACTAAAGTGTCTCAACTACGAGATGGGGAATCCTACCGTGAAAACATTTCTGAGGAAGTTCACCCGAGCATCTCAAGACAACAACTCCAAGGTATATTGCGAATTTGCGATATTACATGATGTAGAATTGTTACGTACTTTGTTTATGTTTCGACTAATTAAAGAGCGATTTAGCTGATGATTTCTGTGGTTTTGTTGTTACAGAACCCGAATCTGCATTTGGAGTTTCTTGGTTACTACTTGGCTGAGCTCAGTTTACTTGATTATGGCTGTGTGAAGTTCTTACCTTCAACCATTGCAGCTTCAGTTGTCTTTCTAGCGTTGTTCACTCTTCAACCCATGAAACATCCTTGGGTATGTATCGGTATCACAATCTACCTTCGATCTTATATATACTGTTTCTTAAATATTGAAGCTAAATCTTAAATTGTGTTTCAGAATTCAAGCTTGCAATCTTACACGGGATACAACCCATCGGATCTTAAAGAATGTGTTCTCCGTATCCAAGAGTTGCAATTAGAGAGGAGAGGAGGATCTTTGGTAGCCGTAAGAAATAAATACAAAGCACATAAGGTAGAAATCCGTACACCAATCTATTTTCGTGCATCTTGGATTTCCGACATAGTTTGTTTGTCTGATACGATTCTATATATTCTTGTTACAGTTCAAGTGCGTGTCTTCATTGAGGTCGTTACCAGAGATTCCTGCATCGTATTTTGACGAAGCCAAGTAAAGATAAATACAGTTAGCAAATATCGAAGATCTTTCTGCAGGAAACGACAATCTGACATGATGTTATTCAATAGGCGAACAGCTGATTGGGATTTTTGGCGAAATTTTGAGCAGAATGTAGGCATGCAATGCAACTGATTTAAAGTTTAGCGATTTTTTTGGTGCAAATTCAGTTCTCTAGTGATTGTAACTGATTTGTGTAGCATCTAAGTAAGTAGTGTAGTCGACTCAAGGCTCTGGTTAGATTTTCGACACTTGATGATGGTTACTTATATTAGTAATAAAAGTTGCATATTCTTGTAACTGTGGTCTTTTTTTTTTTTACTTGATGTTACAGTATCATCTATTCATCTGTGTTTATGCTGTTCTTTGTACAAAGAATGATTATACAATTGAAACTATACAAAATTACAAACCGTCTCGCTTTCTTTTCCTTCGATGTATAATAAGAGTATCCACAGGAAGATTATCGATGTATAATCACACAATTGCGCTCGTAGAAGGAGTACAGTAGGAAACTCCTGCAGGAATCGAACAAACGATCTTCTGTCACTCTGAACATTTACAGAAGTTTACAGAAGTATGCTAAGCAATCAAACTGACAAACTCTGTCATTTGTAAATGACATCGATAAAATGAGCAAAGCTAGGATATTTCGGTTGCCATCCAAGCTCTTCATGGGTTTTTGAGTTATTCAATCTCTTCCCAAGCACACCGTCGATGCCTGAATGAATGAACATCACTACATCAGGAAGGAAAATGATGTAAGAGTAATCATATTAAGGTGAAAGCAGAGTTCAATTACCTGTGAAAGCTTCAAACTTTTTGCTAAATTTTCCACTTCTATTAACCAAATCCATAATTTCTTGCCTGAATAAAAAACACACTCAAAATAATGTAATTACGAGTATTATGCATGGAAGAACAGCTCGTCAAAGATTCAGACACAATATATGTAGGCTGAAAAGCCACCTTGATAGAGGATGATTATCGCAACCTAGAAAGATCCTGTCACGTAGATTCTTTTTCATGATTACGATAGCCAGGGAAGCTGCATCCTGAAAACATAAAAGAAAGATCAAGTTCAATGCACAACAAAATGTCGAACATTTCATAGTTAACAAAGAAAAGAATGCTGTACAGTACTTCATAGTGTATAAGGTTGAGGATGTGATCGGGGCGCAGATCACTGGTTCCTTGATCCAACCAATACGTGTGAGGGCCTTTATCGGCTTTGTAAGAACAGTTAAGAATAGACAAAAATCATTGAATACAATCGGCACTAAAATTTTACTGTATTTTACTAGTGCATAAATTCAGGACTCGAAATCAGAAATTGGGAAGGATATGTAGAGTCCGGACAAACGAAGAACACAACCACCATGCTCTAAAACCACATTTTCTGCCTTTAGGAGAACATCCGTCCTAGGGCTCCTCCCTATCGGCACCACAGGCGTGTCCTGTACACATACGAAGGCAAATAGACAGTTCAAAATCACGCAAACTGTACTGCAAGTCTGCAACCTTAAGAGGCACTAAAGCTGTATTACCTCGTCACAATACCCATTGTCGGAACAGTCATATGGCGCAGAGCTTGACGTGAAAACAAAACTGCCTTCGCCATTCCAACTTGAAAATGCTTCCCTACATTACAGTAAGATCTTAAGCCATGTTTCTGACTCAAGCGAGTTCAGCTGAACTCATCTGAACTGAACTGAAACGAGCTTCTGAAGTGAGCCGGAAAGAGCATGACTTACCTAACATCAGCAGCATAATCGACAGCCCGTGTAGGAGGAGCACAGAAAATGACATAGGAAAACTGTCGAGGCAGCTTTGTCCCCTTAACAGACGGAATTATCCCGATTTCAACTAATTCACTGTGATGATCAGTAGTTGCAGTCTGCCCATAAACTCGACATCCCGGATATTCCTACCCAATTCATGCAAAACCCCATCAAACAGAAGCAGTGGCGGAACCAGGATTTGAAGTCAGTAGCCATAAACCGTATATGAAACCATTTGCGCCAGCATGGGAATCAAGCTAGTAGCAAAGGGTGACACTCGCTACCCCATAATTTTTTAAAAAAGGTTAAGATTATCGACTTTTGCCATGAAAAGCAAGTTATTTATAACAGACGGATTTAAATACAGATTTAGGAGGTAAACAAATGAGTGAGACAGAAAGAGTATATATGGAGTATTATACAGAATTACAGAGTAATTAATTACTCATCGTATATTTATGTAAATGAGTTAATTGTACAATGGTGTTATATATACAGAGTGTTACCAGACGCCATTGATGAGCAACTAATCGACCAAGAACACCAGGTCCAACGATAAGGGGATCGTTTCGTCCACCAACTTCAGACGACGTCGTTTTCGTTTCTTCACTCAATTTACCTTCTGCATAAATAAATAAAATTTATCATTCATCAAGCATATATAATCCCATGATGATCAACAAAATAGTAGGGTAATTCGAATAAATGGGTAATTATGCAGAATTTGATCAAATATTAGCGAAATTCAGTACCAGAAACAGAGGAAGCCATGGATATAGAATAATTTGGAATCGCTGAAGGAAAATGAGTAAACTGGGTATCAAAGAATTAGGGAAATTGATTGGTGAAGATGAAGATGAAGATGAAGATGAAGGAGTGATGGTGTGACTGTGATTGATTGTCCGGCTTATATTTCTTTTCAGAGATTTATTTCATTTAACAAAATATGGTAAAAATTTATTTTATCGATATTTCCGTCACAAAGGAGAAGAAAAAATGTATGCTTCATAAGACGTAGTTTCACGAAGGCTTGATTTTAGTTCAAAGTTTAAACCTTGACGCTTCACCAATTATTGTCTGCGACGAGCATATCTGTCACACCCTTCTAACTAGGTGTGTTCAAAAGAATTGTTCGGACTGGCAAACCAGATCGACCCGAACCAGGGCACATACCGGCCCGGTCTTCGGATTTTCAAAAACTTGGTGACAGGTCTTCAGTCAGGTCCACAATTTAAAACAAAGTCAAATTTAGTGTACTTTTACGGTTCGGTCTTGTCTTAAGAGGGTCCAGTCCTGTCCAGATTTCTTTATTAACCGGTCTGATCCCCGAGTTTGAATTTTTTGGGTTTCCACTTCACGGGTCAATCTGATCCGGTTCGGTCCAAGTTTGTAACGGTGAACACCCCTGCTTGTAACAGGTCAAATATTACCAACAATAGATTGACGAAGACAACATTTGTTATCCCGGAGCATTCTGATTTTGTCTTATCTACCGTAAAGTCGGCAATGAACACAACTTGTTGAAATTGAATGCAGAAAATTACATAGTTCTTCATTGAATTCACAAGAAGAGGAAATACATATGCCACTGTACACATTATATTGTTGGAGCTGCAAACACATTTCATCCATTCATTCATCACTCTAAGTTTCTACACAATAAAATCTTACACTTTGGACACATACAAGCTCCTGTTAACACTGTTGCTGCTACTTACATTACATTACTACCACTCCCAACACTTTCTCCTAACCACGATTCTGCTCTTCGTATCATCTAGTACTTTCCAATCACGGCCTGGCACGACATCTTCCCTTTTTGCTTCATTCAGCTTCCCCATCGCCTGCGACAAAAAACTTAGAATGTCCGATAGAAATGTCCAAAAGAGAAATGTGTGGTTTGGATATGAACGGAGGGAGTAAGGAATTACCTGTTTCGTCATTCACAGGCAATCTTGGTGTCGAAGCTGCTAAGACAAATAGCAAAGGCTTGATATGCAGAGATGGGATAGCAGTAATCCATGGTAAACACGTCTTTTCCGACTTTACCAAACTGAAGAACAACCTTTTCGTGTTCCGGCCCAGCTGGCTCATCTTCAGGCGAGGCGACTAACTGAAAGTTTTTCACTGAGGCAACAGTGACCCGCCCGTGGAAATTCAAGCACCAGCATTGAAGCTGCTCATGCCATCTTGGAGCCTTGTTTTTCAGTATCAGTGTTCCTGCAGAAGGACTGACGTGATCTGTGGACTGATAATAGTCTTCGATGTGATTTGATTTTGAACGGAATAACGGGAGCATGGGGAACAGCTCGGTTCTATTGACAGGGAGCTCTGTCGGTGTAGGGGCTACCCCTCCGAGTTTAATAGCAGAAGCAGGAATTGTGTCCATCGCACATAACATCTTCCTCGGACCCCTGGTGATCAATGTTATTCTGAAATTAGTTCCTCCGCCCATAATTTGCATTGTAGGGGTAAGATAATCGGAAAATGGAACATCCATCCATGACAAGATTGTCACAAATAATTACCTTGAGCCTAAAACATTCATCTCGTATGAAATGTGTGCGACAGCATGATTGCCAGCTGAAACCCTAGGTAACACCGGGTTTGGACTGCTGATCTTCTCGGAACAGCTCTTCATCATGATCTTGACTCCATTATGAGGCACTTGTGAATCATATACAGTAAACTTGGTTCCCAGGAAGTTTGATCTTAATAACAGACAATGCAACGGCACTTTCAGCATACGAAACAGCAAAATAATAGTTTCGTATCTTGCACGAGATGACATAAAAAACAACAGACCTTAGTTTTCCAACATAGGCACTGCATCCCTTTGACATTTCGTTAGCTTGTAAGGAAATGATGTAGTCGTTACATGTCGTCTGTCTACACTTACGCGCAGCAAGAAGGAGCTTCCCATTTTCAGCCAATGCTGCAGTCGAAAGAAGCAAATGAAGGGTAAACCGTGTTTACACGAAAACAATAGCAAATATGGACGGCTTGCATAAAGCATAACTCACCGTCGGTCAAACTGAGATAAAGATGGTATGTCTGCATGGTTCTGTTTCTCTTTATGAAACACTTTATAACGTTCTCTCTTGGACCAGGCTGCGGATGTTGAAATCGAGCAAAAAAAAGATCAGTTTGTTGTAAATTTGTAGCAGTAACAGTTTAGTGACAGGAAAGAAAACGACTTTAGAAGTATAAGCCGATGGGGTTTGATCCGAAAGTCACCACAAGGCGTTGGGCAGTACAAGCAAACTGTTCGACAGGAAAATGACAGGAGAAAATGATTCCGACACCAAACAAAACAAACATTTTACTTCTCGTGTACGAGGGGTTGGATGATGAATTGATGACCCATAATGAAAGTTAAATCAAACATTGCATCAACTCTAGTACCCCGTCTTAATCTACAACGTCCTTCCTATGCAACGGGCCGTTTATGTCTTAACCACAAGTAGAAACAACATACCAACACGATAATCAACCTTATCCTTATGCCTATCTTAGACTAGAGACAGCCACAAATTAACAGCATAATTATCGGTTAATCTCAAATAATGATTTCTGATTAGGTTTCATTGTGATTTAGTGACCTGAAATGCAATCGTGTGCATCGAAAAACACATTATCTACCAATATGGCACCAAAAACTGTCCAAAAAAACAAGCCACTCATGTCTTATCCAAAACTGGAAGCACAAAATCAACACATTATTAATATACAATACACAGTTTATCCACAATGAGTACGTCTCTTGAGAAACCGTCTACATAACATCAATCACACTACAACAAATATTAACTACCTCCATTATGCGAAAGACCTCTCGTTAACAGTATTGAGAGACCGTCCTATGTCTCCTATACAACTAGCATCAACAAATAATGCATAACTTTTGTTGTGAAGCGAATCACGTGGCATTTATAACATATAAATGATGACATAGTTCGAACCAAAGATCATGAATTCCGCCTCTCAATCTTAAAACACCATATAAGACTACAACTAATCTGACTTTACCTACTAAGCTAGTCGACACATAGTTACACACAACCATAACTCATCCTAGTTTAAATGAACTCAATTCAAATGCATAACTTTTGTTGCATTGCAAAGCGAACCACGCGATATTTATAACATATAAATGCTGATAGAGTTCGAACCAAAGATCATGAATTCCGCCTCTCAATCTTAACACACCATATAAGACTACTACTAATCCGACTTTACCAACTAAGCTAGCCGACACATAATTACACACAACCACAACCGAATTCAATTCAAAAACCGAAATTATTGAGTTGATTGACTGCAATATATATACCTGCTTAACAGAAATAGGAAAAGTGATGATGCCACTCAATTCAGGAGTCTTGACAATTTCCTTCATGATATCTCTCCAACTCTTACAAACACCAGCACAATTAATCAAATTACTTCTGTTAGGCCACTCACTCTCTGAATTCTCCAATTTAATCAAAACTTCTCTTAAAAGTTCATGTGGCATATTAGCCCAACAACTTTGCTCCATCCCATCAATTCTCATCATATTACAGTTATCTTGATGAACTACTTTTCTAGACCATGACCTCCATTTCCTCCCTATTTTATACTCTATCCCTTTCTTTGATCCCTTGCTTGTTCTATCTTCCATTTCGACTCGAAAATCGAAGTTTTTACTTGAAATTCATGGTGAAAAGTTACAAAGATTGTAACTTTCTTAAACCCTTTAACCCTAGGATGAAGAATTTGGTTGAAATTGGATCAAAGATACAATCTTTCAAAGTACCCAATTCATGATTCTTCTTCAACTTGCTAAATTCATGAACAAATTACAAAACCCAGAATTTCAAATTGAAAAAAAAAAAAAACATTTTTTAAGCTACCCAAATCATGATTCTCCCTGAATTTACTAAATTCATGAACAAATTACAAAACCCAGAATTTCAAATTGGAAAAAAAAAGCATTTTTCAAGCTACCCAAATCATGATTCTTCCTGAACTTACTAAATTCATGAACAAATTACAAAACCCAGAATTTTAAATTGGAAAAAAAAAGCATCTTTCAAGCTACCCAAATCATGATTCTGAACAAATTACAAAACCCAGAATTTGAAATTGGGAAAAGAGAGCAGTAGAGCTATCAGCTAAGAGCAGAAGAAGCCATAGACATAGAACAAAAGTATAATTGGTAAGTAAATCAAACACCCAAGAAATTATAAAAGGAAAGTAAAAGTAATAATAATAATAATAAAATTAAGAAGAAGAAGAAATTAATCAGGTGGTAGAAGAATATAAATGATTAGAGAGAGTTGAAGTAATGATTCGTTGCTTGAAAGTATGCAAGTCACGTCTACAACACACAGGTTGGATTTTGCATAAAAAAAGATTAGAGGAAAAATAAAAGTAGGTAATGAAATGATAAGGTGGCAAGTAGATTAGTAAGTATTTGTATAATCAATTTAAAAAGACGATCTTACCTGTAGTAATCTTATTTAATCGTTCAGATAACATGAACATGACAAAAACAAAATGTGTCGATGATGACAAACGAGATGTTATTTGACCCGTTATACTATGAGAACAAATATATCTGTGGTAAAAGAGATTAGGCCGAAAAAAAGGATAGACGGTTGTATCTGTTGTAATCTTATACTGAGTATAACGGGTTCAGATGAGATGAAATTGACAAAAGCAGAATACGTCGATGATGGCAAAAAAAAGTTTGTCTTGTTTAAGCAAACGAGATGTTATTTGACCCATTATACTATGAAGATGGATGGATATATTTGTCGTAAAAGAGACCGAACGGGAACAGGAAAAAGATAAGCCCTAAATTATTGTATGCTTCTAAGGATATTTTTGTGGTGACTGCAGATAGACTTCAAAGGAGAAAAGGATATGTGCTTCTTCTTCATGATTTTATTTTTTAAAGTATTTTTTTTGGTAATGGAATTATTATGGAAAGAAAGTTGGCAATCCTTGTCTTTTTTTTAGAGGGGATGAAATAATTCGGTTTTGAATGATATTGGCCGAATTGATTTCTTCTATGAATGTGTCAACGTGTTCATTTTGTTAATCACAAAGCGATTTTCGACTATAAACGGTTTAATATAATATACTTGAAATAACGAAACATGTCGCATGTGTAATGTGTTAATGTATGGTAGAGACTAGAGAAGGAAGTTTCGTGTGTTCGTGAAATCGTGAGCTAGGGAGACGATTTGCTTCCCTTCCTCGTTTATTTTGTACTAGTCACGTGTTCTGTTTTTAGAAAATTCGGAAATTTTTAACAATTTTTCATAGTAAATACGGGAGGTATGACGTATAAGGACGATTTTGATGCTGATTGAATTCGAATCCAAGATCACGAGTATCCTCGACATATGCGAAATCTTTGAAGCAAACATTGATGCAAGCAAGGGATAGTTTGGATTAAAATGCACTTTGAATCTTGATTTCTTCAACAGTTTAACAGTTTTTAGAGGCATTGATTTGTTGATTGAAATTTGTATGATTTGTTTGTGTTTGTTGACAATTTAGACATCAAGTTGTCACTTTTCACTCATGAATTTATGAGATTGTTGCATTTTGTAAAAGCTCTTTATCAACTCCATTGACTATTGTTCCTGAGTTTGTCTTATTGTGGGGTAGAACGTAAAAATAACGTTCACAAACTCTCAAATAAGACGGTTTTATAATAAGATAGTGTAAGATCAGTTTTTATAAGCTGTAAACTTGTGATCGATATTTATAGAAAGTTTTTATAAACAGTAAACTTATGATCGATATTTATAGAATAGTCTTACATTATTTATCGTAAGATCGTCTTTCAGAGACTAACATAGTAACCTTTGTAAGTTTGTTTCCTCTTGAGCTGAAGAAGGTAACAAAAGCTGCAAGCCCTAGTAGTACAATAGTACTTCATCGCATGATCAAATCAAATAAATGAGTTCATTGTATGAGTGAATCTTTGTCATAATATCCATCGATTAAAACGAATCAAATACTATGCTACGTATTATAATCGTATGTATAGCACCACAGATGAGACAAATACTTTACTAACCCTTAGGCACTTTTATTTTTTCTATGTTACTTGACCCGTTAGAAGATTATGATGGATACGTCCGTCGTAAACAAAAATTTATGCATACGGAATCACGGAACAAGTAACTTGGTTGAATGATAAATGATGCATTTTCCTCATTTCGCTTTAATCACGGAGTACAATACTAAATATGTACGGGTGAATCCGTTTCACAAGATTAAAACGGGTATATAACACCTAACTTGGATAGAAGATGCAAGTATCAAACTATTACGAGTATTTACGTATACAATCTCGTTCGTTCAAGTTCGAGTTCAGGTTCAAGATCATTCGAGTTAGGCCAAGGGACATATCATTGTCCCCTCTTTGTCTCAACATTGGCCTCCCTTCAAATGTAGTGGTGGTTCATATTTCCATACTTCCACATGGTTGGTATTGGTAATGATACACTACTTATCAAAGGGTTATGCTCTTATGGACTCTACTCTACAACTCATTGTCTCCTTTATGCAACAAAATATCTGTCGGGCCAACCCGGACCCATCTCGGGTCCCAAACTTGACAGCCCATTGATCTTAGCCCGCGTGAGAAGGACAACCTACAAGAAAATATGGTAAGCCTTGACCCGACCCGACCCCACTCAACTACGTGGGGGAGACCCCGGCCCGCATGTCGGCATGTGGTATGGGTATGGCCCGTGTTGGAGTGTCCTTCCCTATTTCTCTAACACAAAGCAATAGTGGAAATACAACTCAATCAAGATGACACGTGGATCAAAATGTAAAGTGCTCTATCGAAATAAAAAAAATGGTTCTAATAATATCTACTACTCCGTATAGAATAGGTAATCGATGTAGAAAACAAGGAGTTGATTAGAAGTTCGAAAGGCTCGAAAAAAATTTACAAATGACGGTTAGTTCAATCAGTGACGCAAGTTCAAATCCCGTCATCATTACATGGCATTAGTCAATGTAGCCCCTTTACACAAAAAAAACAAAAACTTTGGAAGATCTGTGTCAACAATTTTGGGTCCCCAAGCTCGGATAAAAGGAAATTCTACTCTTTCCGTCTCAGTCATTTATATATCTTTTATATTCTTCGTGATGAATATTTTAATCAAATGTAAACAAATGATTTGGACGGAGGGAATAATATTTTTTTTATCAACTCTATTTGAAGCCAATGTTTAATGAGTTTCAATCATAAGGTAGGTGAGAAAATGCAGAATTATAGCAACATGCAAGGATTAATGGAGCGTATACACTAAGCAAAACAGCCGGCAGACCGGCATATATTGTGCAAATTAGTCCATTTTGACAAAGATAAGCTTGAACCAATAATTACTTTAAGTAATCCACGAATCAGGGATTCCCGCGATTTGAAAGCTTAGTTGAAATAAACCAGAAGACGGAGATAGTACTCGTAGTATATTAGTACTGTATATAACACAATGAAGCAACAAACTGGCAAATTTGGTGTTGAACGGTTCACATAATGCGACCAACATCACTTATTCAGAAATATATGGAGCAAGTAGTTTCGATGCTTACTTTCTGTTTACTGGAGGGGGCATGCTTTCTCGAATGCTTGCTGCTCCTTGCGACACAAGTCAAATTCGTTGGTATGGTAGTACATGCAGTTGGAGTATGAGTCCATCTCTTTTGTGCACTTCTGTTGAAGGTCCCTCAGTCTGTATGGTCAAATTTGATGTTAGAAAAATTTGTAAATCATGAGTCGTTAAAGTGGAACATGTCAGAACAGGCCGTGATGAGCGCTTTCGAGATCAATTCTTCAACGAAAATATGATAACATGTTCGAGAACAGGCATTAAATTTCACCTCAAAAGAACCAATACACATCAAAATCAACTCGGTGGCTACTCGGAACAATAATAGCTCATGTTTGACTCTTGAAGCAGCGGCTTATAAAGATATCCATATGAATTCAATGCAGTCACTTTCATTTGTGATTTAACAGGTAGTACGTGTGACGCTGTACAAAGCATCATTAAGGAGCAGTTGGACAAGATTAGAACAAGAAATCTGCCAGGAGATGTAAATATAGAAGACGTACTACCGATCTCTAGCTAAAATATCCACAAAACACAGAAACAAAGCCAGGACAAAAATTTATATGGAGTATAATTCTTCGTTCTGAAACTCAGTTAAAATCCCCGAAGATGGTCTCAAAAGCCTAATTTGAAGCTTTCTTTTTCAAGGACCCGGCACAATGAATCCGGCCCAAATCACAATCAGTAAAGTTCAGCGTGTATATGCGACTAGTCTCTCAGTATTCATCCAATAAAGCAGTATGCAATTTTACAACCTAGTTAATGTGACGTTCATTAAAAGGATTTCCATGGTTCACATCACATCACAGTTTCACGACTTCATTAAGCACCAGATCATGCTCATGACAACAGAAAGAACACATGCTCACTAACATCATAAATGGCTCACCAAACATCTAAAATTGTTTGCAACGATAACATCATTCACGTGGAAACAACCACACTTCACCCAATCCTTCAGCCCTTGGCAAAGCTTTGCAGGAGTTTAACACGCTCACATTTGCAACGTTAAAGAGACTTATATAGAAGATTGACTATGAATTACAAGTATATGATAACTAACAGTTCGATACTCAATATATTCATCTCACTATCTCAGAGTGTCAGACTCGAGAATTTACTAAGATGATAGCTCACAGAAGAAACAGACTAGCCAGATTAGGAAGAGGAAATGCCTAAGCTCAATGTGAGCAGAGTTAAACCTATCAAGCTAAAATCTACATGATATGACGACTACTTGACCAGTCCGATACTCAATTCTGTCATCTCACAATCTCGGAGAAAGACTCCAGAATTTAACAAAAATGATAACTCATAGAATTCCACCCATTCCCGAAGGAGACAAATATATATCCAATTTCTTCTAGGTTCAAGATATAACGGCCTAGTTTCAAATAGCTCGTAGATACAGTGATACACTATTGAATCAGGAGTAGCATTTAATCAATACTTCAACATCGTCACCTCAACTCGCCTGCTCATAACTTTATACCAATCAAACCGTCCCTCTTTCCTCACCACCACCACCACCACCAACAACAACAACAACAAAAACAACAGCAACAAGGAAATGAAAACTGCAGAGAGAATTGCATCGAATGATGAAGAAAAGGAAATGTAAGTTCTCTACCAATATGAATTACGAGTACAATGATGACTATAGTTCTCAACCAATTAAATCCTTACTCCTTTCTCATCAATAACAACGACAAGCACGACAACAATTGCAGCAACAGAAACAATAACAACAACGATTGCAGCGATAATTGCAGCAACAACAATTGCAGCGGCAAAACCAACAACAGTAATTGCAGCAGCAACAACAACAACAATGGCAGCGATAATTGCAGCAGCAAAAACAAAACGAAACAGTAATTGCAGCAGCAGCAACAACAACAACAATGCAGCGATAATTGCAGCAACAACAACAACGACAGCGATAAAATGACGATAAAAGAGAAGAAGAGGGAAAGAGAGATACAGTGAAAAGACGCAGCGGGTAACTTGGTTACCCTTATCAAGGCATTTCTGAGGATCAGCGTCCTTCTTCTTGCACTTCAAGAACGCAATGTTTTCGTCTTGACATCTCGTTCCTATATGCTTCGACGACGCCATTAACATCGCCGATGTCGCCGCCGCCGGTGATGATGATTCCACCGCACTTGCCATCTGCACAATCAATTTCACAAAATCAAATCAAATCAAAATCATTGACATGAAACTGACGGAAATCAACGAAATTACAAGCAGATTTCATTACCGTATGTGATTCGAGGTTTGTGAGACTGAATTGAGAATCAATCAATGGAGGTGTAAGATCGGCTTGATCATAAAAGAATGTTTACGTGGTAAGCCGGTCGGTTTGGTTTTGGATCCGGATAAATCGATTCAGTCATAATCGAGTTAACGTTAGTTTTTAGGTTCAACCCGATTTCAATTGGGTTCATTTTCGGTTAATCATTTTTATCGATTTGTGTTATTTTGAGTCGAACCGGTCTGGGTCGGTCAATAACATTAAAAACTTAGCTTAATATCGGTTAAACTTTTCAGAATACTTGTAATTCGAAGTAATATTAAAAAACAAAGAATCAACGAAAAAACTCCTAAATTGGAGTCGTTTATATGAGAAAATAAGTATTTATAAATCAGGTGAATCAATTTGATTGTCATCGGTTCAGATATATCAGAGGTCGGTCCAATTTCAAGTATTAACCCAGTTTCACGTCAATCAAATTAGATGTTCAATCGGTTATAAATTCATGTATTTTTGACCGGATTTTTGGATTCCGATTACTTTGCTTTGGTTGAACCAAGTTAAAGGGATCAAGGAAGAAAGAACTTTGTAGCGACGGTCTTTCCATAAGTTCCTTAGCGACCATTTTTTACCCAAGTCAAAAGTGAAATCGAGACAATAAGGTCATAATAAGAAGCAGTACAAATAAATCGGCCGTTTCAGCCAGTTCGACAAGCGGAAATGTTCACGACATAAAGCTTTTATCGGTACAAGTATGAATTGAACAATGAAGTACTACTACAAGGCCACAAACAAACAAACAAGATCGACTCACAATCAAACGAGCTGAAGGCGATACACAGCTTCTTCTTATACAAGTAAAAACCACTCCCAGAAAATCAATTGAAAAACGAGGGTATCTCGAGCAAAATATAGTCACAACTCTTACAATCAGAGAGGAGGAAAATAAGGTATATGAAGTTCCAAGAAAGGAGGCAAAGGGATACGAAGCGCAACACAAACTCACTGATCAGCCATTTTATTTAAGCGATGAATGGTACTTCTTGCAACCCTGTTTCCTGGATCTAGTTTCATCACGGTTCTTAGATCATCAGCTCCGAGTCTGTATTTCTCCATGCTCTCGTATAGTAGCGCACGTTGTACCAGTACAGCTACATTCTTTTCATCCTGATTCAGGACCTGTTTCATAAGACAACGACGATTAAAATCTTCATTTCAAAAGATTCAAATTGAATCGTGTTATATTAGTACAGGGAGAATATGATTTTTTTGCCAGAATCTAGAAGCAGCTGCATACTCCACAAAAGCACGACTGACCGATAAAAGTACTAGATAAACTTAAGACCAATGCTGCATAGCTCTTCTCTTGCAATTACGATGCATCGACATCATTTCTAAAACTTCTATGATGGTAATGACAACTAGGCATTCACAAGTTGTAACAATATATTACCATCCAGTGATCAGAGTTTCAGAAGTATGTTCTGTCCGTCAAGGGTAATGCTAGTGTTATAAATACCGTGTCCTTTCCAGTGCAATTTGTGATTATACTTTACTTTCAAGTAAATAACCTGACTCCACAGTCCATACAGAAGCCAAATCCAGCAGAAAATAGCTTCCTTGGACATCCAAGTTTGTTAAACACTAGATTACAAAAATTGGCATGGATAAATGATTTTTTTGTATTTGTTGTAGACGGATGATGTAATAAATGAAGCATGACAAATTCAATTAAAAGAATCGAAACTTGCATATACACCGTTTTCCTTGCATGTACTGCTACCCTATATAAACATAAGGGTTGAAGAATGTTTATGAAATTGTGCAGGTTGTGATACCAAAGTCGGTAGTTTTGAAGATGTTTTCATATCCTTCATGCAAAAAAGATGTTATTATGCTTGCTCATTCAAGCACTCTTAAGAAGATAAAGTGTCTCGATCAAAAAAGGAAGAAGATAAAGGGTCATCCCCTTTAAGAAACCATTTAAGACTAGAGTAGGACGTTTTACTAATAAAAACTGTCATCAACTACCAAAGAACTGTGTAGAAAGCAAAACCAAACACAATAGAAAGGCTGAAACTCAATGGAAAATGGCCAAGTGTTAAGGAGCACCGATCAACCCAAGTTCCGAGGCCTTCTCCTGCAACACTTAGCCACTTGACACAAACCATGTAAATTTACGATTATCGTATCCATATTATAGCGATCCAAATTCACTATGACTTCTGTCGAACCCACACTAAACTCAAATGACTCAATAGTTCAATCCAATCGCCAGCATTACTCAAGTTCTATAGAATATGATACGGAATTCAGCATTCTGACTAACTCAACAGATAAACATACGGAAACCTTAAACTACCCATATTCGAGGAGTCATCTACACAGATTATAGGATAGACAACCCCCTAAAAAGCGGCAAGGAAAGTTCATCCACATCAAGTCTAGACCAGAACATGATATGAATCATCTTCTCAAACAGGAGACGATGGTGAAACAGGAGCATCGTAATTTTCAATCATCTATAAGGTTTCATCGGGTATATAACAAAATCAGGTCAAAGAACACATTGTACAGCAGAACATCGTCAATTCACAAACTTATAAGCAGCAGAAATATACCTTAGTACAATCTGCAACAGCCTTCTTATACTCCCCAACTTCCTTGTAACACGAAGCCCGGCATGACAAGACCTCTACCATACCAGCAGCATCACCAGCTTTCCCAAGAAGAACATCAGCCCAAGAAAGCCATTTTATAGCATCAGCATATTGACCCTGTTTGTAGTTATCAAGACCCTTAGTCTTAGCCCCAGAAGCCGATACACCAGCTGGAGGCGGTGGAAGCCCATCTAGCTCAGTCGTAGTCCTGTCATCATGTCCTCCTCCAATTCCCGAATCAAACTCCCAATCATTCCCACTAGAAACCTCTACAGATGGATTCGACTTTGATGCTGTTGCTGTTTCAAAATCACCAAAATCAAAGTCCGGTGTCGGCACAGCAGTAGCTTTCCCCATTGAACCAATACCAGCACTACTACCACCACCACCACCACGAGCTCCGACACTACTCCCCATTGGCTTCGATGAAAAAGGCATAAACGAGCCAAACGGGTCACTGTTAGAGTTCATTCCGCCTCCAACACTACCGCCACTAGAAAACGTTGAACCACCTAAACCCGACCCCTTGTTCACACTAGCATTACCACTAGCTCCATTCATGGAGCCCTGATTAAAACCCCAACCAGCATTACCACCGCCACCGCCACCATTCTTCATCGAATTACTACTCACATTAGCATAACCACTACTAGCATTACCCCCATTTTTCGTCGAAAAGCTACCCACATTTCCATAACCACTACCACCACTAGTTTTAGGCAGCGAATTCGCAACACCGCCCATGGAAAACGAGTTCTTCACCGGTGCACTACTTTTCAACGGCGCATTACTGTTACTACTACCTTTATTCTGCCCAATTGCAGAGCTCACCAAATCACCAAACAAATTAGGGTTCTTATTCACAATTCCGATACTACTAGCAACAGCAACCTTCTGCTGTGCCGGCGCCGTATAATTCCAACTCGACCCCTTTATATCCCCCACCATGGACGCCGGCCCGCCCAACTCGGTCCGAGTCAGTCCGGGTTGACTCGGCGCAGGCTGGTGAGTCCACGCCGGAGTCGGTTTCCCTGGTTGCCACGACGGCGTCGGTTTCGCACTCGAAAACGACGTCGTTGAGCTGGAATAAGACGAATACGAATACGACGACGACGAGTACGAATTACTCGATTTGTTCTTCTGTTCGTTCAAGGGTTTCGACGATCGATTACTCGATCCGATCCCGAAATCGAAATCGAATTTGTTCAAATTCGAATTCATAGCAACTCGATCCAATTATCAAAATCAAAATCAAAATCAAAATCAAGAAAATGTACCTTGAAGATGAAGAAATTGAGATCTTCGATTGTGGGATTAATTGATTGATTGATTGTTCGTTGACAATTAAAGTATGATCTGTATAGATTTTGTATAATAATAATAATAATAATAATAATCTAGGGTTATGAACAAAAATGAATTGAGAAAGAGAAAAGAGGGGTAAATTGAATGAGGATCTGAAGAAGATGTGAAGAGCAGATTCAAATCGGAGGATGAAGATGCAAATCTGCAGGATCAATCCGATCAGAATCTCAGATTATTTATATATTATAAACACTCCTTTTCCTCTCACGTTAATTTATCCAAATGTCTCGGTACTCTGTATTTATATATTTATATACTCCCTCCATCTCGTTCTCATTCTCGTTCATGGTTTATTCGTTAATTTATCCAAATGTCTCAGTAGTCGATATTTATATATTTATATACTCCCTCCATCTTGTTCATGATTTATTTTTGTACGAGTATTTATTTTGAGGAATATTTTAAGTAAAGACAAATAAATGAACGAGACGGGAAGTATAATGTAAGGAAAAGTATATCATTGAATCATAAAGTGTGACATAAGTAAAAAAAAAAAAAACAAATTAATTTAGGATAAAAATTGATAATTTTAAATTATATGATGACCGCTTTGAAAAGTTATTACTCCCTCCCATCCATTCAATTATTTACACTTACTATAAATGGACAATCCAATCAATTCTTTACCTTCTCCTTTTGGCAAAAGACTTTACCATATAACCCTCTTATCTTACCTTTATTTACACAAAATACCACTACTTTTTCTTTACTTTAAATTTGATGGACCCCATAAAACCATTTGATTTACCAATAATACCCTTACTTTTACCACTTTCCTTAAAATTTGTGAAACCCTCCATGTAAACCATTGAATGGATGGGAGGGAGTACTAGAGTACTAATTATCTGAAAATGATCGCTAACTAACCTAAATTCTCTACTACATTTCGTCGTCGACATTTCAGCTACGTCGTCGGCGCTTTATACGTGAATTTACTCTTTTACCCTTCCTCTAATTATGATTATTGATATTAATTAAGTTTGTTAATTAATGTAATTAATATTTCCGAGTAAATTAAAATTACGGTTTTTGTACTCTTGAACGGTTTTTGAGGCACGTGTCTCAACGTAACTCTTTTACCCTTATGTAATATATTCTAATGAATTTAATTAAGTTTCTTAACTAACGTAACAAATATATTCCCAACTAATTTGAAATGTCGGTTTTTGGACTATTGAACGGTCTCCGAGACACGTGTCTCAATGTATCCCGGGAATATGTTTAGGAAATTTATATTTCGCAGAAATCGATCCCACCATCAGCCAAATCGATACCAAAATCGAATATAGAAAACAATAACTACTCAATTAGGGTATATATCACACACAAATTAGTTATGGGGAACCTAAACTATCAATCTAATAGTATTAATTATAATCGAAATGGGGCTCGATTTTTCGCGAACTGGGTCTGGAAACAGACCTCGACGCCGGAAAACCGCGTCTGGGGGGGTCCCCTAGACGCATGAATTTCGCGTCTAAGAGGCCCTCAGACGCATGAATTTCGCGTCTAGGGGGTCCCCTGGACGCCAAAAATCCGCGTCTGGGGGGTCCCCTGGACACTGGAAATCCGCGTCTGGGGGATCCCCTGGACGCCAAAAAAATTACAAAAATTTGTAATTAATAAGACTCGAACCCACAACCTCTTAAACAAAAATGAGCTTCTTCACCACTAAACCAACTGAACATTGTTGATGAACCTTACTAAACTATTATCTATATTTAATTCTAAAACCTCCTAAAATCGCCTATTAATACAATTTTAATATTATTAATAATATTAGTGTGGTTGTGGATGGGGGAGGATATATAATATAACATAATCCGTAACATAATAAAATGACGGTTTTCAAAAAAAAAAAATAACGTTTTATTATCGAGTTTCATTAACATGATTAAACTTTTTAATTTCATTAACAAAGTTAGTGAATGTAATTAGGGAAGGACGTTGTTGTCTTTTCACATTAAAAATCGCCGACAACCTAATTTCTAGAAAAGTCGGGTTTCTAGAAAAGTCGGGTTTCTCTAAAGAAAAGACGCTTTTTTAAAGTGAGAGAAAATTAAATTAAATATGGTGAGTGGAGTTTGAGTGGATATATAATAAGGACAAGATAATAACGGAACGGTTTGAAAAATTAAAAAACCGCTTCATTAACGAGTTTTAATAACTAATCTAACTTCTAAAATTACATAACATTAGTTAACTAATCTAATTAAGGCAAGGGCAAGATCGTTTTTTACTTTAAAAAGCGCCGACGACGTGGCTGAAATGTCGACGACGAAAAACAGCACTCCCTAAATTGATCGGGGCAACGGTTAGTAAATTGACATTGGTTACCACGGTTCACTCTTCGAAACTCTCACATCGGACGATCTTTCTTTCACACCGTTAAAAGGTAACCGTAGGGGGAAGAACTGACTACGGATATAGGATCTCAATACATATCAAGTCAAGTACATCAACGAATGAGATCCGAACAGAAAAGTATCAGATTTACGGTCTTTAAGGTCCGAGTGTATAAGTAGCTAATAGAGTAGTGTTTCTGATTTTCTTTTTTTACAAAACTTAAAACTTCGGAAATATCCAAACAGAAAACAGAAGCACGATAGTCTCCTTAACATTGAGGTGCATTCTGTCTATTCATGGTTCGATCTTGGTCTGGATCTGCATTGGACCCCTTCCATTAATTCATTCTCTCGCGTCGCCTGTCCTGTCGGATTGGGCGAGGTCTATGTCTAGTATTCTGCTGTCTGTCACTAAAATCATACTCTGGCCTTCGGATAACTTTACCATCGATGAATAAATCACCTGCACCGTTATTGCAGCATTAGTTTCCAACAGCAGAAATACAAAATCAAACAGAGGCCTCTTCTTTCCCGCTCACTTCAGTTAAGTTCAGCTATGAAGTTCACTTAAGGCCGAAAAATAAAACCAGAAGACGAAGAAAATTGTGAGGTATATCATTAGCTCGATTAGTGACAATTACTCACCTCCATAGTCTTTCTTGGGAACGTCGAGGTAAGAATCAGGTAAGACCCATAGAACACCAGGTAATTCTGCAAGGAAAAGGAAATATATCACGGTAGTCAGTAATTGAAATAAAACCAAAATGAAAGTCATGATAAAGCTCCGAATATCTCACACGGTGAAATAAAACTCCAGAACCTGAATGAATCAAAGCACATACAGGATACAACCATCCGGACTATGTTGCTCAGATGTGAGTGTGGGTGTACGTGATTTACCTATCGGACTCACCATAACTCAAAGATTCAGACACGGGACTCTGCCCTAAAATGATACTACTAGTGTGAGAATACATCTCCACAACAAAAACATATCAACAAATTAGAAATTTTGAAGTGAAAAAATTGTGTTTGTAAGCCTCGCAAGATTATACTCGAGCAATATGGTTTCATATAATGTCAAGTCTTGTCCTTCGTTTTCGGCATCAACAGATTGTAGTGCAGCCGTGCAGGGCGGTAGAAGGCGAACAAAAACAATGCTAGCTCCACATTTATACATAAAAGTGATAAAACTACATCATTTGCCACAAAGACTTCATGCAAATGCAACATACTATACCTATCTCCAACTTTCTGCATACCGCGTTAACTTTACTATTTCTCTGAGAAAAATAATATGCATAGAGAACAAGGAGTCTTTCAAACTAAAAGTATAAATGACCACAGTTCGTTGAAAAAGGTTGTTAGGGTATTAACAGAAGCACTCGCTGCCTTTTCCCATATGGTAGCAAGACAAATAACCCGACATCAAGTTTGACTTAATGAATATGAACCCCAGAAAAGGTTTAGTTCTCCAGAAACATCAGCGCATGCACCAAAACACCGCAAAAAAAGCTTAACTCAAGATTTCTCGTCACTACTTTTACGTAACCCTAAATGTCAACACATAATAACTCCATTATATTTCCTCCGCATTATGACTCAATCCCTAAGCAGAACAACGAACAACTTATGATTTACTTCCCAGGGAAATGTGCAAACATATATCAACAATATCGGAAGAAAATACTTTAAAGTATAAACCATCAGCAAGCAAGTTACCTTTAACTTTATATGATAGCTCTTCAGAAATTAAAGCTCCAAATCCAGTATAAGTTGTAGTCGAAACAGAGTAAATCTTCTTCTTTGCCTCTTCCTCACTGCAAACAAAATAGCACGCTAGTAACTATTAGGTGTCGAACTCTAGCGAAATATAATACATCAGGCCCAATATTGAACATTTTTTTTATGTGCCATACTTCACGGTTCACACTCTCGTACACAACATTTCTCTCTCCTGAAAACCTTCCCACTAAGGTAGTGTATTCATATCAAAACAATTTCAACTTTGAAGGGAATGAAAAAATGTAAAACAACTTCGATTTTGAGGGGACTGGGAGCAAATTCTGTCTTCTTCCATAAACGATACATCTTCCATTTAGCATCAATTCTCTAATGAGACGATCTCACAGTAAGTTTATTATGATACTCACATAATGGCGTAGTTACTTTTCTAATTCTGTGTATGGTAAGTGATATCTCACGTTATCTCAACATGAGACGGTCTCACATGAGACTTACTCTCCATTTAGAAGAATCTACGAGGGGGAAATACGACCAATTTCACAAAAACGAGAAGAATACCCCGATAGGAAAGACCAATAGGGTTCTTTTCTGCTTTTGCACTCTCTTGTTCATCCTTATGTTGTCTCTCTTTCAAGCACACTACAGCCAACTGCCAAGTACAGTACATCACACTCAGACACACTTGCTCCCACGGCGCCAGCCACCCACATTTCTCTTTCGACCGTCAATTATATCTCCCCAACAGCTCTTTCTATCCCGAGCCACTTTTCAACATCACCCCCTATTGCTGAAGTGCTAAACCAAAATAGGGATACTAAAACTTGCACAATGATACTTAAACTCATACAATGATATAGCCGCCTCCCCGTCTTACTCTCGCCATACCACATTTACACTCTTCCATGCACACTTCAGCCAACTGCCAAGTATGCCACACACTTGCTCCCACGGCACCACCCACCCACATTTATTTTTCTAATGACAATTATATCTTCCCAACTGCTCTTTCTATCCCGGGCCACTTGTCAACACCACCACCACCACCTATGGCTAAAGTGCTAAACCAAAATAGGGATACTCAAACTCTCACAATGATACTTAAACTCGTACAATGATATAACCGTCTACCCGTCTTACTCTCACTATACTACATTTACTTTAAAACACATATACTAGCATTTGTCCTAAAACTTAACAAGCCCAAATACATATCAATCACATTGGAAGTACTATAAGCCTTGATAAATAAATAACCACCACCTATGGCGAAAGAGCTAAACCAAAATGGGGATACTAAAGCTTGCACAACGATACTTAAACTCGTACAATGATATAGCCGCCTACCCGTCTTACTCTCACTCTCACTATACCACATTTACTCTCTATCATGCACACTCCAGCCAACTACCAACTACCAATTACCAACTACGCCACACACTTGCTCCAACCGCGTCATCACTCACATTTCTTTTTCAACCGTCAATTATATCACCCCAACAGCTCTTACTATCCTGAGCCACTTGTCAACAACTCAACATCACCACCACCTATGGCTAAAGTGCTAAACCAAAATAGGGATACTAAAACTCGCACAAGAATACCGAAACTCGTACATGATAGAGCCGCCTACCCGTCTTACTCTCACTATACCACATTTACTTCAAAACAAATATAGCATTTAAATACTCGTATCAATCACATTGGAAGTACTATAAGCCTCTAGTGGGGGGGGGGGGGGTTTGAGCATAATCAATCACGGAACTTAACATACAGCGTACTGGAGGCGACAAATTCATGTCGAAGCACCCCACAGAAACGGGCTGAACTGAATTTAAACGAAACTTGAAACGAACTAATGTGCACATTATTGGTCCGAGCTGAAAATAAGTCACCCAATTACACATTCCCAAAATGCAATTCCAATTCCAGCAATTATTATTCGCACTTTCTTGAATCAAACCGCAAACAAATGAATAAAACCCGATACAACAAAATAGGTAAACAATTGACCGAGACAGAACAAAAACGAAATTCGGAAACCCGACAAAATGAAATAGGCAAACAAATGACCGAGAACGGACCTTCCGACGACTTGAGCTAGGGTTTGAACATAAGAATTGTACATTTCTTCATCAGAGGGTTTAGGATTATGAGGAAACTCCATAACCACAAGCCAGTGCTCGTAATCACACCCATCTAATAATATCGTCTCTTTCGGTGGCCGGTTGGTCCAGTTCGGAGACGGGTCGTTGAGTGGAGAGTACCCGGACCCGGATGAATTGAGTCGGGTTTGGAACGGTTGGGCTGGGTTCGGGGAGAGTCGGTAGGTTTGGAGGAAGGAGAGCGGGAGGCGGGAGTGAAGGGATGAGGTTCGGGTTCGGGTTGCGGTTTGGGTTTGGGTTAGGGTTCGGGTGAGGAAGGTTGTGAATGTTCGACGAATTGGGAGATGCGCCATTGTTGTGTCGAGGTGTGAGCTTAGAGTAACTGAACAAGGTACTCGTATTTGTTTGGGTTTTAATTATGGGCTTCGTTTAGTTAATTGGGTTGTATTAGACCCGAACCCGAACCCGATATAAATAATCCATTAATCTGGATAGGTCTTAGCTCGTAATCAGGTTCTTTGGGTCGGTAATCTTACTAATCTACCCTTCAGTGGTTAAGACTAGGTATTCTGGACAGTAGGTCTCAGGTATCGGCGATCTTCTTACTATATTACTCCAAAATTAGGAGGTTGGCAACCGAGTCTTTGTCATCTTCATCATCAACATCGGACCTCGCTTTGTCATTTTCATCGGTCATCAGACTCATCACCAACCTTCTCGAAATTGAAATTATCATGAACCTATAAATACTAGCGCACCACAGTCTATTTATTTAATCGAACTTGAAGTAATCCGCTTGGAACATGTTTTTTTAAAAAAAAATACTCGTATTTATTTATATATTTATTTATTTCACTTTCTGAATTATGCTTTTTTTAATATTGTTGTTTGAATTAAGTGGATAACTTTTCATGATTAAAAATTGAATCTAATCCAATAAATTTCTTCATTTACGACATCCAAATTTCATGAAAATGCCACTACTTTCATCATATTCTACCTCTATTTACACAAAATGCCACTACTTTCATTACTTTAAATTTGGTATTCCCATAAAATCATTTGATTTACCAATAATAACCTTATTTTTACCATTTCTTTTAAAAATTGTGAAAATATCTATGTCAAAAATTGAATGGATGAGAGGGAGTATATGGTGAGTACTATGGTAGCACCAATATTGTGCATTAATTATACACGGTGACATTAAAAATAAGTCTCCTTCATACTTATTATATGACATGTTAAGAAAGCGAGACTTCAAATGCGTCTAGACTTTAATAACCAATAAAGTAAGACAAATTCTTATTTGTGATAGAACTATTCATCGGTTCATCCTAAACATGTGCTACCACTAACTTTTTGTTTTCTAATCCAATGATGTTATTTGCTCCGTCACAAGGGAGACCCCTTCAATTACCCGTCATTTTTTTTGGCTTGATCTTCTCCCTTATTTGTGTTTTTGATATGCTTTCCCCTGATTAACGTCAAAAATGTGCCTTGGACAATAAGCCATGTATTGATTAACGTCTCAATTGGTAATTAGATATTGTTTTCATTCATATCAAGTACAAATTTCTTTCAATCGACTAAATGTTGCCGACAAGTTTTCAAATTTTTATAGAAATAAATTTTCGCGTATCTTTTGCTAAATCTATGTCAATTTTTTGCGCAAATGAATGGTTCAATCTCGAAATCGAGTGGACTAATTAACATTTAGCCAAGACCAACTCGTCTATTGATTGAGTTGTGTAGACATCACTACTTGAACGCTATATGGAGCATAGTATATCGCATCTGAATATGATTATAATTACTACTCCATAGTTATTAAATTATGATAATTAGATAACTACAATTGATTGTTAAATTACGATAATTAGATAACTACAATTGATTGAATATGAGATACGAATATTATTTGTAGGAAAAATACAATTAGAAAATTATACCACCAGTGTACATATCTTTATGTACAATTTTTCCGGAAAAATGAATAGAGGTTGAGGAAATAAACAAAATGAGAAAGAAAGAAAAGAAAAAGAAAAAGAAAGAAAAAGAAAACACCGTTCATAAGGGAGATTGAGTCCTATTTTTTAAAGACGATGACACTTTATTCCCTCGAAAAAAATCCCGGACCCATCGACCCAGTTTAAATCCGACAATGTGGGTAAAAAACCGTAATCATGACTAGTTCGAGTCGAGTCGATTTTGGGTTTGACTATGTGAGGTTGAGAGGAACGTAGACCCGGTTTTGAATTTGGGTTCGATAAGAATTCTTTCTTGTTTCTAAATTGATGGATTCTTGCAAATTCTAATTCACTCAGGTCTAGGGATGGCACCGGGTAGGATATGGTCGGGTCCGATAGGACCCGGATCCGGACCCGTATTTCACAAGTTGGACCCGTATCCGACCCGGACCCTTAAGGATCCAGAAATTTGAGACCCTTACCCGAACCCGATGGATACGGGTAGGATCCGAATCCATCACGGATCTTATCACGGTAGCTCCAAACTCTAAAGAGCTTGGCAGGTGTGCCCCTGGACTGGTCTTCCTCTGCCAAAGAAAACAATTTACCCCAAAGAAAACAATTTACCGGTAAATAGTTCATATAGTAATTCATCTTTTATTATAAAATTGTACCGGATAAAGAAAAACAACCGTATATAGAATTATATATATCATACATTTTATTGTCGAAAATGATCAATTTATTACAAAAAATCAAATTATAACTTTGGGGCAATTTTTTTAAAAAAAATTAATTGTGACAAAAGTTTTATGAAATACATATTTTTTTCCGTAAAATAATCATCGAGATTTCGTAAGATCAAAATAACAACCACATATATAACTACGAGACACGAAAAATAATGCAAATTATTAAAAATTCACGTATAGCGATTTTAATTATATAAATGACAGCTTAGGTAAGTTGGTCTTAGAAATGAAATACAGTATAAATATAAATATATGCTAATATTTCTAGTCGCAGAAAGCGAAAGAAATCCTAAACGGAAAAATCGAATGATTGTAGGGAATATGCTGGCACGGAGACGTTGAACGATTTACTGTGTCCCTTAAAGTGGCTCGTGACCGGATATACCTGCAATTGTCGACAAACATTTAATTTAATTTAATTTAAGATTTTTTTAAATGTTGGCAAAAAAATTAAAAAATTAAAGTTAGGAATATATTACCTTCGTAGGATTCTTGAAACTATTTTCGTCAGTCTCTTTTGACGATGAAAGGATCGTCTTTGACAAGGATCGTAGTTTCTTGGAAACGGTGAAACTTATTGTCAAATCTCTATTAGTTTTACCGAAATTCACTATCTGCATATATTATTGAAGATTTTTTTTTTCGTTAAAAAAACATTTAATCGCAAAAAAAATTAGTTTTTAAATCCCGTGTGTTCCGGAAAAAAAAAACAAGCTCGAATAGGAGATGTAGGTCTTGTTGGCGTCTCCCTTCCTACTGATAACTGAAGCAACAAGTTGATGATCATCGGTTTGTAGAGTAGACGGGACAAGTGATGCTCCGTTTGATTTGATGAAGAAATGCTGCATCCAGTAGCTCGGAGTTCCATAGAGCTCAGCTGAATTGAAGACGATTGCGTCTGGATTCCACCTGCGTAATATATTAAAAACTCGTCAGCAAATAAAATGAATTTTCGAACGATATTAGTTTGAAAAATATTATGGATGATTATACCTCCTATTATTCGCATTAACCAATAGTGGCGCGTAGCAAGCCAACGCAACCACATCACTGCAAATCAAAGAAATTGTAAAGAAATTGTAATTAAATAAAACTCGATAATGATCGGAAAGTCGAAACAAACCAGAGTAATTATTATCGACAAATGTAGAAATCGCTCTTCCTTAAAAGGATTTTTTTACCTGTTTTTCTCTATGCCTATCAGGTACGCGGCTTCAGCTAGTGCGGCGTGCAAATTTCCCAATCCACAATCTTTCCAAACGGCATACTCGCTAACAAAAACCTGCCGAAAAAAAAAATTAAGTTCACTTTAGTTAAATTAAGTTAAGTTAAAACCTTTCAAAAAAAAAAAAAAAGTTAAGTTAAAACAGATAGAATTATAGGGACAATTAACTAAACTAACCTTTGGCCCACCACGTGGCGTGGAGTCAAAATGGTTTTGAAGAGCGAACATGCCGGCCGGAGTAGTATAATTCTGAAATTAATTAGTTGTTACGAGAATTAAATTAAATTAACGAGACTATCTAGCTAGAAGATCAGTTGCGAGAAAGCTTATCTAGCGTACGTGGTAATCAAACAGGTCGGTTGGATGATTCAACGAATGTCGACTGCCATCACAGTTGGAAATTGCTTTTATGTCTGGATACCACCGCTTCAAGGCCGTATAAAACAACATGTAGTGTTCTGGTTACATGAAAAGTACGTAGTAGTTTCATTAGATTCACTCGAAAATAAATATCTGAAGACGTTAAAAAAATAAATTTAAATTAAAGTGTCGGAAATGGTATATATAATGAAACTATATATATACCTCTGTAGAATGGAAAGTTGCAATCTTCATTGCCAATCGCGACATATTTCAAGTTAAACGGTTGAGGATGACCCATTTTAGCTCGAAGGGAACCCCAGATAGTGCTAACGTCGCCTCTGGCAAATTCAATTCCGTCTAGCATGTCCTGAAACCAAATTAAAACCAATATATAAATAAAAATTACAATTTCAAACGTAAAATTAGGTCAAAATTGTTAATAATACCAAGTTAATAAGGGGCCGTTTGGTTTGAGGTCTAAAAGGAAGGGAAAGGAAATCAAATGATTTCATTCCCTTTGTTCTCGTTTGTTTTCATATTTTTTCAATCCCTTTCCCCCTTCCATTCCTCTCCAAAACCCCAAACTCCTCCATCTCCATTACCCCACCCCCTAGGGTTTAGATTTTCATTACCTCACCATCACCATCCTCAATTTCTCACCGTTAACACTTAGACCTATAATTTTGACCCGATCGTAAACTCAACCTACTTATTTTTAGAGACTCAAAATATTTGACATGCGATCTGTTTGACCCAAACCTGAAATCACTCATTAATTTAGGATTGAGACCTGAACCATTAATATATTATACTATTTGAAATAATAATTAAAAATTAAAGTTATTAGATTTAACATGTTTGAAAAATTAATTCAAAAAAATTTATAGTATGAATTATTATTTTTATATCATTTAGTAATAAAATGTTTGTAAAAAACTCCGTAATATTATACGGAATACTTCGTATGTTCGTATATATATTTTTTAACATTTTTATTTTTCAACAAGTATTTGATTAATGTAATAACATTGGAAATACTCAACAGGAATAATATGAATAAAAAAGTCGGCTTTTTAATTGATAAAAAGTGAGGCGTCAAAAATTGATTTGTTTCTCATTCCCTTGTAAACAAAGAACCAATAACATCAAAGATAATATTTTCCTTTCCTTCCTATTTCCTTTATTGATTTCATTTCCTTACCCCTTCACCAACCAAAGGCCCCAAACGCCCCTAAGTTTTTTTAAAGAGTTACAATGACTTAACTCCAAGTTAAAAAAATTACATTATTTTTTTAAAAATAAAGCAAAAAAATAAAATACGAAGTAGGAGAATTAAAATTTGAAACCGTCTCAAATCAATGTCGGAAACTTAAAAGGTAATACCTTAACATAGAGCTGAACGCTTGAAGTAATACTAACGTGTTCGTCACGGCTAATTCCTGCATATAAATATGACCGATTTTGGTTAAGTCGGTTCATCTAATATTACTGACAAATCGTAAGAATCAACTAAAACGAAGCAAATAAAATCAAACGCACCACAATTCACGACCCATATTGGATCGGCACCAAGATCCTCGGCCAGCTTCAAAATAATAACATCATATATTACTCGACTTTCGAAAAAAATTTAAAAATAAACGGACGAAAAGAGTTAAAAGACGATGAGCAGTACCAAAAGTCCTTCGTAAAATCCGAGCCCATCGTCTGTCCAGTAATCATAGACATCGTTATAGTGGCCGGGTCTGTCTTGCCACGGTCCTACCGTTTTCTTCCATTGGACACTATTACGCAGTTTCACTCCCTCGACGAAAGTTCCACCTGAAATAAAACGGTTAACATTTCCAATTTCTCGTGATTTTAATTAGTATTTTAACGTGGAAAAACCGTGTATGTAAATAAATATATACCTGGAAAACGTAAGAACCCTGGCTTTAACGCGGCTATCATTTGATATATATCCTTGCGGAACCCGTGACCCTACAACAGAAACAGTTAAAAGATATTATCGATGCAAATAAATAAATTTTAATATACGGTTTTATATTAATTTTTTAATTGAAATAATAAAATTTTAATATAGCATACAGTTTTATATTAATTTTTTAATCGTCGAAATAATAAATTTTTTAGTACTTACTTTGTGAGTATCGGTTGGCATGGCAGATACTTGATCGAACCAGATCACAGCTCTCTGATTAGTGGTGAATTGGAGTCGTGCGTTGGTGTTTGACTCGGTGGCTATCAGCAAAACCTCCATACTAGTCCAATGACTGGATCCAGACGACCTACAAAACGTAACATTAATTAATATTAACGTCAGTGTTACTACCTACTGTTTTGACTATTAATCAAAGGTAAATAAATGACTGAGACGTAGGAACTTACACCGTTATCGGTGAAGAAAGAGACTCAGTGCCATTCTTTGTTGCGAAGGATACCGTTATGGGCACCATATCGGACGAACGGATTTCAAAAGAGATTTTGTATTGCTTGCCCTTCTCGATATTCTGCAAAAAAAAAAAAAACGATGAAATGCAAAACCTCAATTCGAAAAAAAAAAAAAAAAAAGCGAACTTAATTTTTTTTTTTTTAAAAAAAAAGTGGAAAAGTAGGAACATACCATGCCCCAGAAGCCGGGGTTGTAAATACCGACGTGGTCTGGGGTATCTCTGAGAACGTCGACTTTGAGGGCGAGTGGATTACGTGGGAAGGGTGACGAGAGGTCAGTGGAAACGAGTAGGTCTGACTCGTTTCCAATGACTCCCCAAGGTTTCAAGTCGGACTCAGTGTGGGTCCCATTATTGGCCTCGAACCCTACAAATTAATTAAACTCGACTTTATTAGTTCAATATGATATACGATTATCCCTATTTTATTAAAGTGCCTCGAACCCTACAAATTAATTAAACTCGACTTTATTACTTTATTAGTTCAATATCATAAATATACAATTATCCCTATTTTATTAAAGTAATGTCAAATAAAGTTCTCACATCCATCATCACAAAAAACGATTATGTGTCGGGCACCCCAAATTTTTAGGGAGTAAAAAAATATTAATTTGAGGAGAACAAAATGTTAATGCTTGTATTAATTGTATCGATCGATGTATGTGTAATTATTATTAAATTTCTAACTTTATGCCAAATATAGAAGGTATTTAATGTTTAAATACAAAACTAAGGTTCACCAAAAAAAAAAAAATACAAAACTAAGGGCGGTATTTAACATTACCGTTAATAAAATAACGGCTTATTAAATTAAAATGAAATCACCCATTAAAATTAGGGTCAACAACTATACAAATTATAGTGTATACAATATATTGTCGAATTGATCGTCATTATAAAACTAAAACTAAAACCAATTGGTATAGTAAAAGAAATTTGTAAATTTCGTAAGATTATGATAACATTTTGAAGTATTTTCGTTATAACAAATTGTTTAAACGCAATTGATACGATCTTTGCACGGGTTAACATTTATACGTAAGTAAAAAATGACAGGTATGTGTATGTCATCATGAAATTTTATGATAAAAATATAAAATGATACGGAGTATGTCACACAGATTTTTGAAAATAAAAAGTTTACAATATTTAAGAAATCTAATGACTAACTATTGTTAAATGTGAGAGGTCCCACTATAACGAGATAATGTAAGAAAATTTTCGATATGTTACATAACTATGTTTGATTTGCTATAAATTGCACTGTTCTATGAATTAGTTATCAGTCAAAACTAATTATTTAATTATTCTAACCACGTAAAAAAAATCATATAAATCATATAACTAACTACGTATGCATACTACAGACTATGTAGTAAAATTAATACAACCCTGTGAATTTTCAGGTGGCTTTAATACTACTCCCTCCGGTCATTATTTATTGACCCGCTCACTTTTGCACGTAAAATAAGGAAGGAATATAAAATGGTAAAAAATGATGGTAGAGTAGTGAAAAATGAATATAAAATGGTAAAGAAATGAATGGTGGGCCTTAAAGTGTAAAATTCAATGGCATTTCTGGTAAATAAAGGTTAGAAAGAGGGATAATATGGTAAAAGTGTAAGATAGAAAAGGAAAAGTGGAGAAGTGGGGCAAAAAATAAAAACCTTCCAAATAAGGAAAGCGGGGCGATAAATTGTGTCCGGAGGGAGTAGTATATATAAAAATAAGTACTAATATCCATATTTGATCGAAAATCGAAACATACCCCGATTGCTGACCATCTCGGCCCATAATCCACCCGCTCCAGCGTGGTTGATTTCCTGCAAAATTCGGACATGGTCGATCAAATTCCGACGTACAATTTTTTTTTTAAAAACGCGATAAAAAAAACGTTTACCTAGACTATTTGGAATCGGCCTTTGATTCTGGCTTAGGTCTACTGTAAGGGTGGACCCACCGACATACACCGTCACTAGACTCACCACCATCGACAATGCGAGTAAAAAACCGTGATTTATCCTCATTATTCTATGAGTGTTATAATTATTTTTACGTAATTATGACTGGTTCGAGTCGAGTCGTTTTTAGTTTGGGTAAAATATGAAATGGAACGTGTATGTGTGTATATATATATACGGGAGTGACCCGGTTTGGATTAAATAGATAAAGATAGATAAATAAATAAAGTTAATCTATGAGTAATATATCTGTCATAAACTTGTATCAGATCAAATACTCTGTATTATTATTTATATTATACTGTATTAAGAATAAATAAAGATAAAGCATGTTTATAATTTTATTTTTGTTTTACCTAGTTAGATGGATAATATTATATTTGACGTAACTTTGTAATGGATAAGGAAGATCAACAATATATGGATAGATAATAAACAAATTAAATTCTAATTCGTGACGTAACTTGATTATCTATGGATAATCAAGTCATTCTATTATCTAGTACAAACCCTTCTCCCTCCTCCCAACAAAAAAACCCTAGCCTCCAAAAAAAAAAAAAAAAAACTTGGGGCTACCACCATTAATGGTGGTAAGCCCCCAATTTTTAATTCTTAATTAATTATATCGTTTTAATATTAGTTTTATTATTATTTTAGTTATAATAAGTCCTCTCCTTTTGGAGAGTTTCGTCCCCATCAATTGATGGGTTTCGCTCTCTCTTCAAGGAGAGATGTTAAATCTATTATAGTGGAGAGGACGCGGAAGATCATCAGTGCTATAATCGTTCATCATGTGGTATCTCAATTTATGTCAGATCGGCGGCTACAATCTATTGGGTTAAATGAAATTGATTCTCGTCAGAACCTTGGAAGATCCGAAGACCCTCTTGTGAAAAGCTGTATCATTAAACAGCGATGTGTTGAAAGAGGATGTGCAGAAGCGGAGATCAAAATCTTAGTGAGAGATCTTTGTTTTAACGAGAATTTATTTTACTCAAATTTTATAGTATTGTATCCGTTCAATTTCGATATAAGTTGTAGATGTCGTATGACTTTTTATTAATGAAATGATCTATTCGCTCAAAAAAAAAAAATCTATATGGATAAATAAAGATAAATCATCTTTTATTCCTGATCCAATTTTATTTTGTTTTATCCAATCAGATGGATAATGTTTGATCTGTTATAACCTTGTAACGAATAACGAAGATCAACCGTAGATAGATATAACACGATATCTTGGCAGCCATCTAATTCCTAGTTCGAAACCACTTTAGTGAAGAATCACTTTTCAATAAATAGACAAAAAAAAACAAGATAAAGTTATTGCTCGTATAACAGACCGTCTCTCAATATCGTCATAATAGTAGATTAATACTCAGTAGTTTAGTACTCCTACTCCATAATATACATAATACATTTAATAATTTATTATTATTATTATTATTATTATTATTTATTATTATTTATTACTCCATATTATTATTATTATTATTATTATTATTATTATTTTATTATTATTATTTATTATAAAAAATTAATGGACAGTCGAAATATCACCGAAATTATGAAAAATTAACATCACAAAAACCAGCCCAACCCAACTTCAGGTCATGTGTCACTTGAACCGGTTCATATCTTAGTTGGGCTTACTTTACTCAAAACAAACCCTCCAAGCCACATCTCTTTGAACTTACTCATTATTAGGTTACGATCTTTTCGGTTCATTTCCGTTCAGTCTCAAAAAGTCAAAAAGGTTTATTTTGTTTCAACTCGCTTTGGCCTTCGGATACGTCAATATAAAGCCGCCTCGTATAACATAACACGACTCGCACGATGAGAGATGAGTGACTACGTGCCTTCGTCCGGAGAGAAACATGTTAATATAAAATCATCACAAACAAGAATTTGTGTTCCTCGACCTCCCAACTAGATCTTGACAAAACTGGCTCGATCCTACCCAACATCTGAGTTGAAGACTCGAGTTTGACCCGTAGCCCGAATTTGACCCGTCCTAACCCTAATGTTGAAAATAACAAACACGAAATGAACCGAACCCGAAATGATCCAACCCGACCCAAATTCAAACCCAGTTTTCAACTTTTCATAATCCAAAATGGCCCGTTTCGAAGCTGACCCGACCGAACTCGAACCAAACCCAAACCCGATTCGGTTGACCTATTTGTCAGATCTAATCGACCCCCCCTCGAGTCTCGACCTCCCAACATAGCAACACGATCCAAAAACACGACACGAGAAAGCAAAAGATGAGTAGACTCTACATTCCTTTCAAGAGAGAAACGCATTTCGATGAAATGACCCCACACTCCCAAGGTACCCAGCCCAAGTAGCCTAGACCTAGATCCATCCCTGGTTATAATATGACTATATAAATCTATAACAATAACATTAATTAGTAGCACAATAATACAATAGTATGCAAAATACAGCACACCACGTAGAAGTTGGATCGTAAATCGTAATATTGAGACAAATGAAAAAAAATAGTTCAACAACCAATTTGACAAGGACAGCTTTATTCACCAACCACAAGTCACAACCAACTATGAACAAAAGAGGTGGTGTATATAGACTACCAGTAATAAACAAAGTGACGTAGAACATGTTCCATTATTTTCAGCCTAATTCCTGTCTATTTTCGACAGATATATCCGTCATAAGTTTATAATAACAGATCAAATATCATCAATTTGATAAGATAAAAACAAACATTTACTTCTCCCCATTTATTTTTTTGACTCGTTATGAATTTATGACCTATCAGATACGTACATTACAAGCAAGAATTTGTATATTTTGAGTAAGTCTACCTTGTGACAAGTATATCCGTCGATCGTCATTCGTCAATAGTGAAAAAACTATTTATGAGTACTATTCCTTAAACATTACACAATTACTCAATTTGGATACAATTACCCAATTTGCTCATATTCAAAGTGTATACTCCGTATTTCTTTTTTTAGGAGTATATTCACAATTAAAGAGAATGAGAAAATATAGTCAGATAATATTTTGTTTGATATATCTCCATGAGTACATTAAAAATAACAAATTTTTATGCTGATGTAAAATGAAATTTATTGATGGTGCAAAACATGCAAATATATACTTTTGATTTGAACAGATGGAGTATGATATTTGTCATAGACCCGTCATAAGTTAATAACAAAGATAACCAGCTAAAGTAAGCCAATTCTTGTTTAAGATGAGTATATCCATTTAAAGTATGACGGGTTAAATAATTAAAATAAGAGAAATCCAAGTATTGATTGAGAGTCAGAGAGTATATCTTATCATTTTAATATTAAAACGGATATATCCGTCCGTGTGTCGTGGACTCCTGGCAAGTAAGACTAGAGTAAGAATTCATGGCTTACCAAACGGGTCGGGTCCCACCTCTCACATCCCACCACCACCCACTAATCTCACCAACCCACCACCATTATAAACCCGTACTCCCATGACACCATTATTTATACTCCACCATTTCTGATCAAACTCCCCAAAACGCCACAAATTCAATTAAAACGCCTCTAATCAATTCAATTCAATTCAAACATCCGCCATGGCTGAGGTTGTTGATCAGAGCACCACCAAGCAAGAAGAGCAACAAGCTCAAGTTACCAGACATTCTGAGGTCGGACATAAAAGTCTTCTCCAAAGTGACGATCTTTACCAGGTTTGACCCGACTCGATCTCGACATATATATCCGTCTTAACGTTAAAATAGTAGATCTGATCTTTCGTTGTCGAAATTTTGCAGTATATTTTGGAGACGAGTGTTTACCCAAGGGAGCCAGCACCAATGAAGGAGCTTAGGGAAATCACTGCTAACCATCCATGGTAAAATTTCAAAATCAAAAATCGTAAATTATAGTGTAAGACGGTCTCACACGGTTTCTTCTGAGTTGAATTGGGGGTGATTGACTTTTTGTTTTGATTGATTAAATTTGGCAGGAATTTGATGACGACTTCTGCAGATGAAGGGCAATTCTTGAGCATGTTGCTTAAGTTGATTAATGCAAAAAACACCATGGAAATTGGGGTTTATACTGGTTACTCTCTTCTTGCCACTGCTCTTGCTCTTCCTGAAGATGGCAAGGTAATCAATCATCGACATTCTAATTTGGATCGATAATTGCTAAACTGGGTTGGATCGTATCAATACAATCCGATCTTTAATTTATAATGAAAAATTGGGTACGAAACAGTAAAAAGCTGGGTATGATTTAGCAACTACGAGATACTATAATTCAGAAATCAGCGTACGATTTAGTATTTCCAGAAATTACGAAAAAGGGTTGAATCGAAGCATGATTTTGACTTTTATCCTGGATTGGGTAATTTTGCAATGATAACTGTAATTAGGGTAAAATTGTTGATTGATGTGATTGGGGGAATTGGGGGAAATTTTGCAGATTTTGGCAATGGATATAAACAGAGAGAATTTCGAATTGGGTTTGCCAGTAATGGAGAAAGCTGGTGTTGCCCACAAAATTACATTCAAAGAAGGTCCTGCTTTGCCTGAATTGGATCTCTTACTCGAAGATGTAAGTCTTTCTGCATTAACTCGATCCATTAATTGCCCGCTTACTACACAGTACACAAATAAGTACATAACCCTTAACCATCGAGAATAATGTGACACAAAAATGGGACAGAGTACAGAGTACAAACAATACGAACTCCATAATGCGTGCATTTATTGCTGTAGGACTTATCGTAATGATTTGTCGATGTTTATCCCAATTTGATCATGTGAAAACTGAAAATTGATTGATTGATCGAGTTGATCTCGAAAGAGGATGGTTAAGTTGTACTATAGTAGTAGTAGTGTAGTACCAGTAAGTACTGTACCAACAAACTCGTAAACGTGTTAGTTTTTCCACGAAAATGTTCAAAGTTATATCCATGTGCTTGGATCTCGTGACCCTTGATCACGCTGGATCTGATACCATTTTAGATGATCATCTCAACCAACATCCCATCGAGTTTAGGTTAGATTGATTCAATTCAGTCAAACTCGGTGGCAGATTGGTTCTTTTTATTCAACGAAGAGCGCACTTAGTCGCATTACAATAATATTGGGGGAGGGGAATTCGAACCTGAGACAGAGCACCTAGTCAGATCGGGTTTAGAATGCTGGAAATTCTAGTGGGATTAGTCATGTGAACATAACTAATCACATGATTATGTATATGATTAAAGTTGGACTAAACCAAACTCTGAATCGAATTGACAGCCAAAGAGCCACGGATCACTAGACTTCGCCTTTGTGGACGCCGACAAAGACAACTACTGGAACTACCACAAGAGGTTGATCGATCTAGTCAAGGTAGGTGGAGTGATCGGGTACGACAACACCCTATGGAACGGGTCCCTCGTCCTTCCAGCCGATGCTCCGATGAGGAAATATGTAAGGTACTACAGGGACTTTGTGTTGCAGTTCAACAAAGACATTGCTGCTGATCCTAGAGTCGAGATTTGCCAGCTCCCTGTCGGTGATGGCATCACCCTCTGCCGCCGTGTCAGCTAATTCTGCTCGATAAACAACATATTGGGGTGAAATTAGCCGAAATCTGTTTCTATCGTTTGTCAAACCGGCCTCTTTGTTTTTTTTTTTGAAGAACTAGATCCCTATGTGCTTTGGTTATCTGTAATCTTCTTGTTTACATGAATATCAATTTCCACTTCCTTTGTAATGAAATTCAACTTTTTTTTAATACTACTAAAATTCAGTTTGAAGAGTACTTGGGCCAAATTATTAAGAATTGTCAGCCCAGTTCTAGATGGACAATAAGTCATCCAACCCAAAGAGCGAGCCAGATCTCCTGTGAGACGGTCTCACGGTAATTTTATTGTGAAATCTCTCATACAAAGGTTACCGTGAGATCGTCTTATAGAAGTTTTTGTGAACTTACCACCAGCTTTAGAGTTTACTGAAAGAAGAAAATACGATAAAACACCTTTTTTTTTATTCGTATGAGTGTATGACGTGAACCCTTCATATTTCGAGCATGTACACGAGGGTGTAGTTACGACTTTCAAGGTACATAATATAATTCGCTTGTTCAACGCAAACGATAATAATTATTTTAGGTTTTGTATTCCGATACATTAAATGTAAGTAATACGGAGTAATAAAATAGGCGAAGACGATGCTTTTGCATTACAAACTGTAATAAAATTTTCTTTTCATCAATTGAGCACCAAAAACATAAACCATAACATAAAATAACGTACAAAAATGTGTACACATGCACGTTTCTGTTAATTAATTACTCATTCTGTCTCGTTAATTTTGAATTAAGGGTAAATAAATGAACGAGATTAGCATTTGACAGGAGGGATTTGAAGGCCAAAGAAGTTGATCTTGGCATTAACACAAGAGGTTGAAGTTGGTCCACTAACACCAACTATGTTGATGTTGTTGAGATGTACATTTTGGCAAGGCACTGCTGAACTGCATAGAATGTTGATTGCTTGAGGTGATATTGTAGTTCCTCTTATGTTGTGGAAAAATATGTCACTAATCTTGATTTGAGATGGCTGTAATTTAATTAAAAAAAAAACATAAATTAATTATCAATGTAAGCTCGAATAATAATAATAATTAACGTAAAAATAAGATTATATTAATTACGAAGAATAATAATAATAATCTCTGTTTGTCTTTTGTAATATAATTATTTAAACATTCTTATTTGAAAAATAAAACTGGTATTTAAAGTTAGTCGACATATAACCGTAATGGCTGTAATTTAATAAAAAAAAACACAATTAATTATCAATGTAAGCTCGAATAATTAACGTAAAAATAAGATTATATTACGAAGAATAATAATAATCTCGGTTTGTCTTTTGTAATATAATTATATAAGACTGTTACTCGACGAGCAACATTCTTATTTGAAAAATAAAAATTGGTATTTAAATTTTAAAGTTAGTCGACATATAACCGTAATGGCTAATAAACGGGCTAGCTACACGAACAATTATGTACTGATGAAGAATCGTAAATACCTTAGTCTAGTGGTTATTAAGACTGAATATACCTTGAACAATAGGTCTCAGATTTGATTTTCTTATTCCTATATTGTAATGTGACTAAATGCGTGTTTCGTATGATAAAAAAAATGTATTATGTGATATTATTGAAGACGTATTATATGATGTCCGAGCCAGTAAAAGTTTGTCATATGGATTTTATTTGTTAAGCCGTTTCACAATTTTGTACTCCAAATATGCAGATGTCAACTAACTTGTTGGTAACTTGACGAGGATAATAATATATGAGTAAAGGAAGGAAATTATTAATTAAGGACGTACGTACCCCTTTAACACAAGAATGACCGGTTCCACAGTATTCTTGATCGATAATGACAGGATTCTTGACCCGTTCCAAGACGATATCTTCGAATAGAAACCCGGAAGCTCTAATCGGAGTAACATTGGGTTTGAATGGGAATGTTTTGATTCTTACACCATTGGTTGTGTCACGTAGTGTGCAATTCTTCACTTGAACTCCTCTCACGTCTTCCTCATCGTCATACTTTCCAAGACTCCCAATACTACAATTATTACACATATATGTCACAACAATGCGATACATAAATACATTATTATTGGTTTTTCTAACGTGTGTAGTACAGAAAAGGTACATGTTAATAAACTAATTAATCTGGTCGAATTTGGATCGGATCAGTTTTGTCTGATCACCGGTTTACATTGAGTTGCGGGTCGAGCTGGGGTCTTCTATTTGGGTTTGGCTCAGATCAGTTTCTGATCAAGTCATTAGGGTTTATAAGAATTAAGGTCGGACTGGGTCGAGCCATGTCATTTTGGGTTCAGCTCATATTTTCAGATGTTTTGGATATCAATTCTTATGCTACAAGAAAGATGAGTGGATTGAATACCTGATACCATGACCGGGGCCACAGACGATTTTGTTGATGGCAATTTGAGTCGAGCCTTGTAGGATCCCGACACAGTCGTCACCGGTCATAATACGTGACCTAGATAGCTTGATTAGGTCGGAAGAACTTATATGGACACCGTCAGTGTTAGGACTGTCTGCCGGAGCACGGATTTGGAGCCTTTGCATCCTAATGTTTTTGCATCTAGTAATGAAGAAGTGGAATCCCATTGGGTTCAAGCTAGTGATCCTCCTAATTGAGGCGTTGGTCACCCTCTTGAGAACAATTGACTGCATGCCACTCGTAACCAAACTTCATCATCAGTATACGTCTCAATTATTTGTTTAACTTTTGTAAACGCGTAATGCAGAGTTCATGTTTTTGGTCTGTCTAGATCACAATCTAATAACATCTGATCTACATGTAATGATCGACTGTTTCATTATCTAAAAAAAGTGGTAACGAGCCCCCGCAAGACTATGTCTTCTAAGTTTCGAGTCTGTCGCTCACGAGCGGTTTACCGTTTACCTGGTGTGCGTGGTTTGCAAGCTATGCGTACATTTACCCAGAGCACACCAAAGATAGCGGCTGCGGGATCCCTCGTCATCATAAAAAAAAGTGGTAACGGTTTTAATATTGTCAATGTATAACGTCAAAGTACGTGGACTTTTGTTGATACTAGCTACTCCACTTTTTTCTTTAGCTAGGTTATTATACTTTGACCTCCTTCGATAACCAAACAACATATTTTCAAACCAGATAGTATCGAATTGTTTGACCAACATAGTTTAATCAGGTGAATCACGATGTTAGTAATCAGATGATCAAGGCCAGGTTGTTAACATATTATTATATCGATTTTTGAAACATTATTTTCATTGGTAAGGGTGTATTACGAAGGAAGGAAGATGTACATACCGAAGGAAGACGAGCACAATTAGGGTTTTTATCACAATCAGCATACTCCCAAACTTGAGCACCAAGACCATCAACAGTACCACCACCAAAGATGACCAAACCATTAAGATCTTCGAAGATGAGCCACTCGGGTTCCGGGTACATGGACACATCGGACACAGCTTGTATGGTTCCCATGATCTGAAACACCATGGGACTTACACCCTTGCATGGCCCTGCAAATACTACCTGTGATACTGAAAATATGCCTGCTGGGATTATTACTCTTGCTTTTCCTGGGTGATCACATGCTGCCCTAAATGCTCCCATGAATGCCTGCCAATTTTATATCACTTGGATTAGATTATGTATGTACATAGAAAACGGGTTTGGGTCGTGTTTTGGTCGGGTTATTTATTAGGTTTGTACAAATTAGGTCGAGTTTGGTCTGTTTGAATTAAAAAGGGTTATTTTAGGTTCGTGTATGTACTGTATTAGTTTGTATGAGATAATAAACATTCTGGACGATTTGGATTAGGTATGTCATTCTGTCAATCCGGGTTACAAGTCAAGATTTGGGCTTCAGTTTAGTTGTTGGATTGGACCAGTTTTGTCGAGTCTAATTTAGAACATTGAAACTTTTGAAGTTTTAATTAAGTATAATTACTTAGTAAATTGTCTTCTAACATTTTGACAAGGGTTATTAATTTACAATACATTTAATTGAATATATCATCCAAATTTCCTTTCAAAAATATTAATTTAATAAAAAGAAAACTCATTTCTAGCAAATTTTAGTTACTAATTAATGATCTTTATTCTCCTCCTAGAAGAAATTTTCAAAAAACTTCTTTTTCAATTCAAAAATAGCTTTTTAATTTAATATAATAATATTCAAAGAAATGTTTATATAAAGCAATGTATAAGACATACTCTCTTCGTTCAGTCGTTCAATCATTTGTTTGTTTTTTATTTACGTGAAAAATATTTAATAAAGAACAAAAAAATCAATGAGAAGCAAGATTACGAAGTAATATACAAAACACTTATAAGAAACATTCTCTCGATTTTTAATATTTTAAGTTTATTATTAATCTTTTATTACCTCAACATTATCTGTGTTTCCACCAGCCTTAGCATCAAAATTCAAAATATTGAACAATTTCTCATCAGGGCCAGGAATTTCACTAATCCCATCTCCATCTCTAAGACCACCACCACCTTTACCTCTACATTCTGTTAAAATTAGGGTTTCACTTAGCAGAAAAATCACAAAAATAATAACCATGTAATGATCTTTATTATATGCCATGGTGTTCGAGATCGAAAATGATAATGGTGCTAATGATGAAAAAAAATAAAAAAAATTATTAACTATACAAGATTATATAGTTATTATTTGATTTTTTGAAGTTTATTTGATGATGATATTATTTTACTGCCTCTACATGTAGAGGCTAGTAAAAATATATTTTGAGTTTCAATGAAATAATTTTTTTTTCATTGAAATGATTTTGATTTTATTTTTTCTTTAATACTACATTATTACAAGGTTAATCACCATTTAGTTCTAAATATGAAATTCCTATTTTTGTGATATGTAGAATTGGTTGGATTTTAGCTTCATTTTCTAAATTTAGTGTGCATTTTTAATGTTTGTCATGTATATGTTATCTAATTAGCTTGGATGAAGATAGATTGCTCCTATAAAAAGAAAAAATTATTGTTAAAAAAAAAAATCAAGTCATAGTCCATTTATTGCTTCATTATCATGATTTTAATTGGATTAATGTATTGAATAAAACGGATATTTATCAGCATGAAAAATATGGTTAAAGTGTCGTTTGATAAGCGAGAAGTTGAGTAAGTAAGTAGTTTGGAAGAGATGATGAATGGTTTAGTTCATAAAACTTGTTGATGGCCTTCAAATTTGAAACTATGATTAAAAATTCAAAGACAAGATAAAAATTTTGTAATGAAAGTGAACAATTTGATTAAAAAAATGGGGATTGAGTACACTTGCAACAAATAAACATTGATTTCAATGTGACACATTATTGTTCAACATAGAGGACTAGAAGAAAAGGTAACATGAGACAAACATCAATTATTTTGCACTCAAACCACTTATGTTGAAGTTCCTTCAATTTGATGAAGTTTTTTGAGTAGGAAGGTCTTGAGCTTCATTCATCAATCACCTCTACATAGAACTCACAAAATTATCCCCAAAATCGCGATATGAATTGATCTTATTGTTAATAAGTGCTTCATTTCTGCTCTAGTTGGATGTTCTTCGCGTAGCTGCCTAGTGCTTCGTCAGGGATGTACTTGCCCCAGAACCAATGGGCTTTCCACACCGAGTACATTTCCTCAATCGGAACATTCTTAGTCTCGGGTAAGAAGAAGTAGATGAAGATCGTCATAATGACAACAAATCCACCAAAGAAGAGGAATAATCCATATTTCATGTAACATAGCATTGTTAGAAAACACTGAGCGATGATAAAAGTGAAAATCATGTTAAATATGACAGTAATGGCTTGTCCGGCTGATCGGGTCTCAAGAGGGAAGATCTCACTGGGGACTAACCATCCCAAAGGACCCCACGACCACGCAAATGCTGCAACATATGCACATATTAGGAACACTACTAAATCCGCATTGCCCTTTGAAAATGCACCTTGTCCTGTTGAACCGTATGTTTTTCCAATGAAAACCGATGTCAAAACCTGTTGAACAAGAGGATTATTAATGTTGCATTGTCATAGATATCACCGATTCTTTTATAAAAGCGTGTTACACATATTTGTGTTAAACACGATTTTAGTAATTATATAACGTCTTTAGACGGGGTAAATGCATTTTTTACCTGACAAATAACCATCTGGATGCCACCTTCAAGGAACAAAGCCCTTCTTCCAACCTTGTCAACCGAGAAAATGGAAACTAAGGTGGCGAGAACATTAACACCACCGGTGATCACAGACGACATTAAGGCGGCATCATTTCCAAAACCAAGTGTCTTGAAAAGAACCGGTGCATAAAACATGATCACATTGATACCAGTCAATTGCTGGAAAGAAGGAATGAGGATTGCCATAATAAGTTGAGGCCTGTTCTTAGGCAACATAATGTTCTTCCATGCATTTTCGACTTTCTTAGATTCGTCACTAGCCTCGATCATGTCTTGGAACTCCTCGTCAACGTTGTCGACACCTCTGATCTTCTGCAACATCCTCCTTGCTTCTTGTCTCTTGCCACGGTCGATCAAGGAGTTTGGTGAGTCGGGAAGGATTAGGCCTCCTACGGTCACCATTAGGGCTGGCACTGCTGCAAGCCCTAAGGAGAGTCGCCACCCTAGGTGACCCTTGATGTTAGCTGTTCCGTAATTGATCAGGTTTGCTGCGAGAATTCCAATTGTTGTTGCCATTTGAAAACACAGGTTTAGAGCTCCCCTGAGATTTGCTGGTGCCATTTCAGATAGGTACACCGGTACTGACTGTAAAACAAATTCGACAAATCTAATTGTTAGTAACTAACTGACATTTGTATTGTATGTGACATTTAATGAGTTTTGAGTAAGACTCTAAAGTAGGAATAATGTGTTACTTAAAACTCATTACAATGTCGTATGTGACATCTAACGAGTTTTGAGCAAGACGCTAAAGTTTGACCGTCTTATTCAAAAGTCAATACTCGTCATATATTGTAGGTGACATTTAACGAGTTTTGAGGAAGATATTATAGTAGGAATGTCGTAATCAAAACATGTTAAATAGCATATATATTAACGAGTTTTGAGCCAAAATATATATATGGTTTATGATTTCGTATGTACCTGATTACAAAATCCGACTCCAATACCAAGGAAGACACGGCCAATGATAAGCATAAGCACGTTTTGTGCAAATCCATTTAGTAACGATCCAACTAGAAAGGTAAGTCCACCGATGAACATAGATATTTTTCTACCAAATGATTTAGTTATGACCGAAGCAAAGAATGAAGCCACCAAGGCCGCCAGGTAAAGCGAGGACGTGAACAACTGCAGAAGATGGCTATCGAATTTGCAATATGCACTTTCATGGCCTGCGTCCGCAGTCTCCTTCCTATACACCGATGGGAAAAACCGTCTCAAGAATATGTCCATCGATGTCACACCCCCTACAATATATATGTAAAGTGAATTTCATAATTAAGCAAAACACATTCATCCAATATTGCATTATTATACAATGTATACTAGAATGACGAAATATGAACCTGAAATTCCAATGTCATATCCGAAGATGAGGCCACCGGTGGCACCAACCAAACAAGTGAATATAACAAAGAACGTGATTCCGCCCTCATAATGCCTGCCAGTCGGCTGATTCGTAAATCCTCCCCCTGCCATGTCGTCTCACGCACTAATTAATACGCAACTTAATTTCTATTTAATTAAATTAAATAACACAATTACAAACTTATAAGTATGCTTTGTTTATATGATCACTCGAAGTAAGTAAGTTGTGAGTGATGTAGGAGATTGGTGAGAGGACATTATATAGGGTTTTAGTGTAAGTTTTTACTCCTTCGTCTTAGGAAATATGTAGTTGCCCACTACTTAAGCAAAACCACTAGAAGAGTTTAATTTACGCAATTCATGGGTTGAAGAAACATTCTATATCTAGTAAATTTCTTTTGGTATAATTTTCTTTTAGTAAAATTGACGGATTATGTTTTGAATATAAAACCATTAAATTAGTTGAAGTATGAATTACTGCATGATATATACTCCGTATTTTGTTTTATATTTTGGGTAAATTGAAGTACAAAGTTCCGGACTACTATATATATATATATATATATATATATATATATATATATATATATATATATATATATATATATATATTCGTGGGTCAAATTAAATTAAATTAATTAATTAATATATTTGTATATAATATATCATTGCAACAATATCAAATATTTAAATTAAATGAAGAAAGTTTTAAGTAAGAAAACAAAAACATCTTTTCACGGCGATTATTTATGTGTTTCGTGACAATTCTATTCGACATGAAAAGTTTTTCATCGGATTTGTATTCAATGCGGTAGTTAGACTGCGTTGCCATAACCTTTCGTGGCGAATAGTTTAATCTGGACTAACTTCTTAAAATCGCCACAAAATAAGGTGAGTTTTGTGGCGTTTATTTTCGATGAGGTAAATATTTTTATTTCTATCTAATAACCATATTGATTTTACTCGACACGATAAGTAATTTAAATTGTCATTAAATATCATTTATAACAATGGTCGATATGATAAGTATTACAAAATGTTATTTAATGACAAGTAAAAACTATATTCGACATGATGTATATTACAAAATGCAATAGGATGACAATTGTAACCTGTATTCCAATTATCAAATGCAACCCTATATTAAATTTGACATCATTTTAATTCGATAAAAATTACCATATTTATCTCTCTAAATGCGGCACGAAAATAAAAAGAAAATACAATTGAAAAACTAACATGTAACCTTTATATCAAACTGAAATTTTTTTACAAAAAAACTACTCCGTATTATTTTTGGAACTCGTGATAAAGTGTTATTTTCGGTTAAATTTTATGCGATTGAAATGTTTGCCTGAATATTATTACAAGTTTTGAAATTGCCAATATTTTTCTCAAATAAAATACCTGATAAAGCAAATGAATTTTGAAAAAAATCATTGTTTCGGAATACGTGTTCATGAGTTATCGCAAGTCAACGTTATTTATACTCTCAAAATGAGGGTACCTCATAAAAAATTGAAAAAAACATATATATTATAAAAACACACACACATATATATATATATATATATATATATATATATATATATATATATATATATATATATATATATAAATAAGGGATCAAATAAGTTCACCATATGTAATTAAGTCTATATTAAAGTTACAGATGACATACGTTAAAGTTGCATTTTTTCAGAATTGATATGTAACTATAACATTCAGCTCTTTTATCACTTCAAGTGATAAAGTGCAACTTTAACACTCGTCTCGTGTAACTTTAAGCACCTTTTGTGTAACTTTAACACTGGAACTTATGAACTTATAAGAGTTGTTGGCCTTATGTGAACCTATCTCTCTATATATATATAGCTTGTACCACGTAGAATTTTTTTTTTTTTTTTGTGTAGACTGGTTCAGAGTCGAGTCTTCTGATTCTAAAATGTGATTCTAACCCGAACTATTTTTCAATATATGGAAACCCGAATTCTTATGTTTTTTAAATTAGTTTTGTTACAATTTTAATTGCCTCAAACCAGTTAAATTTTTTTGATCACCTCTGGAAAGAAAGTACTCTAAGTACTTTCTTTGGACCGTACCGGTTTCTGGGTTTCAAAAATCAAATATATCGGTCTCTTGAGGCATGTTCTTGGGCAACATGAATTACACTATTCACTAGCTCGAGCAATGTCTTGTTATCCATTGTCGACACCTCTGACCGCAACATTATATATTTGCTTCCCGTCTCTTGTCTCAGTAAATCAAGGAGTTTAGTGAGTCGGGGAGATGTCCTTTTACACTAACCATTAGGGCTAGCACGGTCGCGAGCCCTAAGAAGAGTCGCCACCCTCAGGTGAGCTCACTGTTCCGAAATTGTTTAGGTTTCAAACAAGAAATATGATTTTCGTTCTCGTTAGTTTGATGTGAATTGCATATATGAATAATTTGTTCTAAAAGTTTTTGACTGTCAATTTTTGAAATTATAAATAAAATTCAAAATTAGGACCAAACATTTTGTTATAAAATAAAAAATGTTGTGGAAGCAATGATTACAATGTCACACATTATTGTCAAACATTGAGGACTACAAAAGGGAACATAAGAAAAATAACAATTATTTTGCACTCAACCACTTATATGGAGCTCCTTTAGTTTGATGAAGTTTTTGAGTAGCTAGGAAGGCCTTTAACTCGCTTCATTAATCACCTCTACATCGATCCCCAAAATTGTGACAAAATTTGAACGGATTTTCTTATAACTTTGTTCTTCATTTCTGCTCTAGTTGGATGTTCTTCGCGTAGCTGCCTAGGACTTCGTCAGGGATGTACTTGCCCCAGAACCAATGGGCTTTCCACACCGAGTACATTTCCTCAATCGGAACATTCTTAGTCTCGGGTAAGAAGAAGTAGATGAAGATCGTCATAATGATAACGAATCCACCAAAGAAGAGGAATAATCCATACTTCATGTAACATAGCATTGTCAGAAAACACTGAGCGATGATGAAAGTGAAGATCATGTTAAAAATGACGGTGATGGCTTGTCCGGCTGATCGGGTCTCAAGAGGGAAGATCTCACTGGGGACTAACCATCCCAAAGGACCCCACGACCACGCAAACGCTGCAACGTAGGCGCATATTAGGAACACTACCAAATCTGCATCGCTCTTTGAAAATGCACCTTGTCCTGTTGAACCGTATGTTTTTCCAATGAAAACCGCTGTCAAAACCTGTTGAACATGAAGATATAAATTATTGGGTCTTTGGTAATTATATAACGTCTTTAGAAAGAGTAAGTGCGTTTTTACCTGACAAATAACCATCTGGACGCCGCCTTGAAGAAACAAGGCCCTTCTTCCAACCTTGTCAACCGAGAAAATGGAAACTAAAGTGGCGAGAACATTAACAACACCGGTGATCACAGACGACATTAAGGCGGCATCATTTCCAAAACCAAGTGTCTTGAAAAGAACCGGTGCATAAAACATGATCACATTGATACCAGTCAACTGTTGGAAAGTAGGAATGAGGATTGCCATAATAAGTTGAGGCCTGTTCTTGGGCAACATAATGTTCTTCCATGCATTATCGACTTTCTTAGATTCGTCACTAGCCTCGATCATGTCTTGGAACTCCTCGTCAACGTTGTCGACACCTCTGATCTTCTGCAACATCCTCCTTGCTTCTTGTCTCTTGCCACGGTCGATCAAGGAGTTTGGTGAGTCGGGAAGGAGTAGGCCTCCTACGGTCACCATTAGGGCAGGCACTCCTGCAAGCCCTAAGGAAAGTCGCCACCCTAGGTGACCCTTGATGCTCGATGTTCCGTAATTGATCAAGTTTGCTGCGAGAATTCCAATTGTTGTTGCCATTTGAAAACACATGTTTAGAGCTCCCCTGAGGTTTGCTGGTGCCATTTCAGATAGGTACACCGGTACTGACTGTAAAACAAATTTGAGAAATATATAATCGTTAATAATTAGCTGACATTAAAGTAGGAATAATGTCTTAATCAAAACATGTTAAATAGTATATTAACAAGTTTTGAGCCAAAATATATATATGGTTTATGATTTCGTATGTACCTGATTACAAAATCCGACTCCAAAACCAAGGAAGACACGACCAATGATAAGCATAAGTACGTTTTGTGCAAATCCATTCAGTAATGATCCGGTTAGAAAGGTAAGTCCACCGATGAACATAGATATCCTTCTACCAAATGATTTAGTTATGGCCGAAGCAAAGAATGAAGCCACTAAGGCCGCCAAGTAAAGCGAGGACGTGAACAGTTGCAGAAGATGGCTATCGAATTTGCAATATGCACTTTCATGGCCTACGTTCGCAGTCTCCTTCCTATACACCGATGGGAAAAACCGTCTCAAGAATATGTCCATCGATGTCACACCCCCTACAACATGTAAAGTGAATTTCATAAGCAAAACACATTCATCGAATATTGCATTATTATTATTATAGTGAAATGACGAAATATGAACCTGAAATTCCAATGTCATATCCGAAGATGAGGCCACCGGTGGCACCAACCAAACAAGTGAATACAACAAAGAATGTGATTCCGCCCTCATAATGCCTACCAGTCGGCTGATCCGTAAATGCTCCTCCAGCCATGTCTGTACTACTTAGAACAAAATGTTTTCTCCCAAATATTTGTAAAAACTAATTTAATGGGTTAACACTTTTGTTATATGACTTGAAATAAATTGAGTGATTTAGGAAATATGGAAGAGGTCATTATATAGTGTTGTGGTGTAGTTTTTTACTCCTTAGTCTAAGGAAATATGTAGTTGTCCACTACTTAAGCAAAAGTGTGGTCACTATAAGAGTTTAGTTTAGGTAATTTTATGGGTAAAAAAAGTCTATATCCGGTAAATTTTCACTATAAGATTTGAATAAATCAGAAAAAAAAAAGTTGAGTTTAGAATAGTTTTTTTTTTTTTTTGTTTTCTTATTAAATAAAATTATGTCTAAATTCTTTAAGAGAAAATAAGAGTGAGTTTAGTTTACGTAATTCTTTGGCCGTTATTTTAACTTTTAATTATGAATTATTATGAATAATAATGTAAATTTCGTTTTATATTTTGGAATAAATTATTATTATTATTATTATTATTATTATTATTATTATTATTATTATTATTATTATTATTATTATTATTATTATTATTATTATTATTATTATTATTATTATTATTATTATTATTATTATTATTATTATTATTATTATTATTATTATTCTACGATATAAAATTAATCAATATATGTAAGTATGTTACCATGCCAAAAGTATGTATATGGCGATTTAGAACAAGATATAACTATATCGCATTAAATATTCCTCACAAATTATATCATACGGTACTGAATGATTGAATTAGGAAGATCAATTGAAATTATTGACCTAATGGAATAAATAACTGGACAAAAATAGGAGTATAATCGTATAAATAAAATTATATCAGGATTCAGGAGGTCTACAAAATTATCTTATCTTAAAAAATATTAAAGTTATTTTTAATGCAATTAACATTTTATTACTTTTTCAATAAAAAATAACAAGAACACGATATAAAGTAATGTATAATAATATACTTGTAGTACCACATAGTCAAAATTCTCATGCGAAAGTCAGTGGCGGATCTATGATTTTATTTTTCGATGATTTTAATACAACGTAGTTCATATCGATAAAAAAAGTATTTGAATCAAAAAATTCTTGAATATATTATTAAAACAGATAAATGTGATATGATGAATCTTGAACTATATATACAGGTCAGATAATGTTCCGTATAATAATATTTTCTCATATATACGAAGTATTTCATTAAAGTAAAGTCGATTAAAGGCTAAATGAGTGAAAAATATATATACTACTATATGTTGTGTGCCCATTGCACCAAACACCTCGTTACTTAAGAACATTAGCCCTTTCTTCTTTTAAGTCACTAGACCAAACTATTTTGGTGGTACGTGTACGTAATTTTATGCACTATATCTATATATAAATCATTAATTATCATGTGAGACCGTCTCACGATAATTTTATCGTGAGATCTCTCACATGAGCACATACGGGTTTAGTAACCACCTCTTATATGAGCCGTCTCACGATAAATTATCGTGAGACGGTCTCATACAAGTTTTTGTGTATATAAAGTATGTACGTACCTTTAACTTACCAATTTGCTGCGTCACGAGATTGATTGCCTACAATTACGTACAAGCCTTGATTTATTCAACTTTTTACACCAACAAAACATTTACAATTAACCTCACTAATTCTTCTTTGGGATCCAAGTATCAGTTTACACTTGAAACAGATTAAAATTTTATCTATTTAAAACAATATTTTAGAAAAAAAAAAAATATTCGTCTCATCTCTTTACTACGTACTAAGAATCAAGGAAATAAATCTCGCTCCACCAATAATCAAGAAAATAATCAACAATAAACTCGTATTTATAAAATTATCATTATATTAATTACTTTTTATGTTAAATCATACAAATTGAAAAAAAAAACTTTTTTCCATGTTTTATTTAAATATTACTCAATTAAAAAGAGTATTAAATAACTTAGTTTAATTAAAAAGAGTTTTCTATAAATCAATTATTCAATTATATAATTAATTAAAAAAAAATCATTCATTTTCAATCTCTAATTCATGTAATACTAATAATAATAACATACATTCAGTTTCAATATTTTTTTTCTTTGATAAATTACAAATATTTAAATTATCTTTTCATTTATACACTCATTTTTAATGAAGTTATCATACAATTACATCAGATCTACACTAGTATATATAAATAAGATATTAAATTACGTGTTTAACTACAAAACAAATATAATACTAACCTAATATATAATTCTCTTGTAAGACCGTCTTACGATAACTAATCATGAGACATATATACTAATAGAATTAAAATAATATTAAAACTAACTCTCTTGTATGTGAGACGTCTCACGATAAATTTACTGTAAGGCTGTCTCATACAAAAATTTGTGATACCTCATAAGTCGATATTAAGATAGACTAATGACTCACATAATAAACATTATTTTAAATTGATGCATTATGACATGAGCAAGAACCTCGAACTTTCAGGAAAATTGTACTTTAACTCTATCATGTTAACAGCTTTAAAAGGTAGATATGTAAGGCATTTTATTTGTTTCAAGCTTTAAGACATTACCTTAGCTTTAAGGTATTATACTCCCTCTGATTTTTTATTATCTTCTCCTTTGATTTTGGGGAAGAAAATAAAGGTGTAGGAATGTGTAGTTCAAAATAAAAGAAGGAAGAGAGAGAAATATAAGGGTGATTCTAGATCACATGTTGATGGTCCAAAATGAAAATAGGGAAGAAAGGGTGTTTCAATCCAATAAGGAAATAAGGAAGATAATAAAAAATCGGAAGGAGTATATGATATGATATGATAGGCATGCACATGGTGAAACGCACATTGTACGTAGAAGAATCCATGCACCACCACCTTGCATTGCTAAAGTAAAAAATAAAGCAACTACCCCTACAAATAAAGGTACATACTTAGTATACTACATGCACTATCTTCATCTCATATTGGTGCCCATAGTTTTAACTTTTTAGTTTTTGAATGACGAAATCAAATGTCAAATCTTAGAGATTTTTAACATCTCAATCAATGTCTTTTTAGATATTATCTAGATTTGGAACGAAATAAACTCGATCTGGTTTAACTTTTTAGTGATATATGATTATTCGATCAGCTAGCAAATATTGAAAATGTATGTAATATGTAATGGGAAAATTATCCAAGCTGGATTCTGCCCTCAGCTCGATCGCTCATAACAAAATACAGATCGATGATGATCAATATTACAACATGTACAAAAGGATCATGATATATATAACAAACTGTAGTACAGTGTAAAACGGTCTCAAGCGTAAGACAGTCAATTTCATGAAACAAGAGCTTCATTTATCATCAAAATATGAGTAAATTTTCATTCAAAGAGATTGTTGTACAGTGTGAAACCGTCTTATACAATAACTACTGATCTGATGAGACTAATTATATGATTGACATAGGGTTACAAATTAAAACTTGCATGCCCCCACTAATTTAAGCTAATAGTAATATGGTTTTCAAGAATAATCAAGATCCATGCACATGTTTAACTACATGACTAAACCTACTTTTGCTACCTTTAACTTTTTCATGCATCTATATAACTCCCCTCAACTCCACTACAATTCTTTCGATCAACCTTCAAAATACTTCATTCAATCTCATTTATTCATCAAGTAAACACAAAATAATCAAAAAAAAAAAAAATGAAGAGCAAAGCATCATTGTTTGTAAAAAACGTAATGTCGGTACTAAGTACCCTAGTAAAGGGCAAAATAACGGGAGTAAAGACGAGAGCTCAAGCGATAAGAGTTCGACTCTTAGTCTTCTCGTTACTAAAGAGCAAGAAACTCTCCCTTGTCACGATAACCAACAAAATACAAGCCTTATTACACAAGAGTGACCTCGAAGAAATCGACCCTGAATCCGAAAGTAATAAGGCAGCAATAATCCTCTATGAAGGAGCCATGCAAAATAATAATAACCCTAACCCTAACCCTAACCCTAATAATGATAATAATAATAATAATAATAATAATAATAATCTCGACTCGGATTATTATTATTTAGAATATAATAATGATAATGATTATGATAATGAAGAAGATAAGTACCCTGATTTAACACACTCGTTATTCGAGGAAGACGAGGCAATGGAGAAGGAAGATCAAGGAGGTTCGATCATTGAAATGGTGAAGAACTCGAAAGAGAATGAAGGGCAAGATTTTAAGTTAGAAGATGAGATCGATCATGCTGCGGATTTGTTTATACAGAGATTTCGAAGGCAAATGCGACTTCAAAAGTTGGAGTCGTTCAAGCGACTTCAAGAGATGATCGGCCGGACTGGTTGATTCATTTCGAGACCCTAGGCAAAATAATACAACAGGGTCTAAGGGTCGTCCCTTTAAAAAAATTGTCGTAAAGATCTCAATGATGAGATCGATGAGCGTACTAAATCGAATAATAAATTAAATTAACTTTTATATATATAGGATTTCAAGTTGATTATAATTATCTTGAATTCTTTGTTTTTGATGCATTATTATTTATGTGATGAGTTGTTTTTTTTTATAACGTTACGTAAAACTTTTTAATTGTATGTTTGGGATGGGATTATTATAGTAAATCTTTATTGCATGCTAGTTAATTAATTACTACACTCTAAAATGTTTTGAGACGGTCTCTCATCAGATCAATATGGTTAATAAGAGATCTCATGTGATGCGGGTTATTATTAATTTTTTTCCTCAATAATGTTATTATGTCTCACATTAAGTAGTTAACAAAGCGAGAGACGATGTCTTAGAAATTTAATTGTATGATTTCAAGTTGATTATAATCTTGAATTATTTATAGTTTATTTTTTATGTATTATTGCTTATTATTATGCGATGAGTTTTTTTTTTTTTTTTTTTGTGTGACGTTAAACTTTTTAATTACTACTCCCTCCGATTACCTATGTTCTTCCCTATTTCCTTTTTGGACTGAGTTTGATTTTCTTCCCTCTTTCCATTTAAGGAAAATTTTACCTCTTTATTAATTAATATAATATTCATCTCTCCTACTTTTCCACCACACTTTTTCTCATTTAATTAATATAATATTCTTTCTCCTACTTTTTCATTCTACTTTTTCCCATTTAATTAATATAATATTTCTCTTTCTTACTTTTTCATTCCACCCCCATTATTCTACTAATATAATTACTCCCTCCTTATTTTCTTCCCCAAAAAGAAAGGGGAAGAACACAGGTAATCGGAGGGAGTATATGTTAATTTGGGATGACAATTATTTCACCTTTGTACCTCGTTTGATGTCAAAGTAACATGAAAACTTTTGTCTTTCTTCTATATATAAAAAAAGTTGATAAAAAGTTAAAGTTGTATATGGGGTTTTAGACTTTAGAGTATACGGATGTTATGTGACTACTTGACGTCGAGACTTAAGAGTTAAGACTTCACAATTTTACTAACTACTCGTCACCATCCATTTGTATATATTTACTTTTTTTTGACGACATAATCAGGGACGTCTTAATAGATCTTAATAGATTTGGAGACCCAGTTCGAGTCTCGAGTTTAAGACCCTTGTATGAATTGATCTTTAAAGAAGATGTAGTAGACTCAAACAAAAGACTCAAACAACCCCACTTTAAAGAAGATGTAGTAGACTCAAACAAAAGACTCAAACAACCCCACTACAAACCACATTTGTAAATATCATATCTTAATTTTATATATAAAGTAATTATTCAGAAAAAGGATTATAAGACCCAACAAAACTGGAGACCCAGTTCCCCTGCTCGCCCTGAACCTTCTCAAGGCCGCCCCTGGACATAATATATAATCTTGTTTAAATGAATCAATGAATAAAATGTACTTCTGCGGCGAGACTGGAGAGGAGATCCTCTGGATCTGAAGAAAAGAAAATTAATAGAAAACCGAGATATTTGAGAAAAAAAAGATGTGTCTGTCGATAAACTTAACCTAAGAAATAGGAAATACATGAACTTACATATTCCATACTCGACAACGTTATACTATTGCTCGGTCATAGAAAGGAAAACAAAACATTAGAAACTACTACTAGAGGCAGGTCTACCGACGACGAGTGGTGGGTTCGTCTTCCATCCTCCCTACATCATTGGGACTAAAGCTCTGACCGGTGACCTGGTCGGCGTCCTTAAGAAGGTCAGCCACCGCACCCACACCCATTCCTCCGCCTTCCTTCATCCCCGTCTTCCTGACATCCCTAAGAATATCGGCCGCTGCACCAGGATAGCTCTCTTCCACTGTCACCTTCACCTCCTTCCCCTCGCCCGCCCCTCTGTTCCTCCTCAACCACTCTTCCTCCTCTTGCGGCATTGTTAGCTTGCTCTTAACCGCTTCTGCCATGTTTCCTATTGCTCCAAATATCGTGTTCTTCCCTCCTCCTGCTTCTCCCCTGTCGTCGATCATGTCCACCAAGTTATTAAAAACAGAATAAAGCAGAATGTGACTCTTTTAGAGAGAGAGTCACATTTAAAAAAAGTGACTCTTTTAGAAAGACAGGGAGTAGTTGGAAACCTTCGAGCGGCCGCATCAAGATCAGCTTGAGTTCTTTGAGCATCTTGATCTACAAGAGTATCATATCCTCTGTTTTTTAGGCTCTCAATTCTTCTCTCTTCCATTTTCCTCGTTGCTTCATCCTCTGTTCCTCTATATATATCCTGCTCACACATCATATCGATCACATCATATGTATTCGATTCTCAACCCCAATAAACATTAATATTCATAAAAACGAATTTAACGACCAGTTAGTCTTGCTTATAAGAGAATTATCTGTCGTATGCTTATGACAGAATTATCTATCGTATCGTTATAATTGATTAAATAACGAACATTTAGATAAAAAAGAACAAAACAGCAGTATGATCCATGTGATTTGCTTTTGTCTTTTTCTAATCTAAAGGAACATTATTTGGTATGACTGTCGCAAACAAGAATTTGGGTTTAACAACTGTTTTTATTTATTCACATTATTTTAGAAATAGACATACAATGTCCTCTTAAAAAAAAGACAAAAATTACAAGGAGCTAAAGAGAAGAGAGCCGAAATCTCACCTTGGCCTCCTCTTTAGTCTCAAAAGCCTTATCCTTAGCTTCCTCTTTCTTGCCGGAGAAGTAACCCATAGCCCTCTTCGCCGCGTCAGAGGCGGAGTCTTTCAACTCACCCAACTTCCCAACCGTCACATCCTTCCCTTCAACCGTCTTCTCAACCGTATAATCCTTAGCATCCTTGGTCTTCTCCCCAACATACCCGGCCGCGTCCTTGGCGGTCCCTACAGTCTTGTCCTTGGCCTCCCTGGTCTTATCCCCAACGTACCCGGCCGCATCCTTAGCCGTCCCTACGGTCTTGTCCTTGGCCTCCCTCAGGCTCTCAGCCGTGTTCTCCTTCCCCTGTCGCGCCCACTCCGCCTTCTCCTGCGCACGCAGGGCCGCCTCATCCCGGCTCTGCTGACTGCTCCTAGCAACCGAGTCGGCCGTCTCCTTAGTCTTCTCGGCCGCATCGTGGGTTCTGCCCGTCACGGCCTCTTTGGCATGCTCGTAGGTGCTTCCTAGGGCACCCACGACCGACGATATTATCCCTGGCCTGTTTTCCGTGGAAGAATAGGTGCTCCTACCGATACTCTCTGGTTGTTGTTGTTGTCTGCGTAACTGTTCCTGGGAGGAGTCTCTTTCTTCTCTGGCTGACTTGATTTCGTCAGCTGCGTACCTCGCTGCTCCCTCGGCTTTCTCTTCCTTCCTGTTTCTGCTCGCCATTTTCACTTAGTTTACTTAGTTTATTTCTGCTCTTTTCGGTTGTGTGTGGATTCTTACTGTTTAGGGAAGATGAAGGAGAGGGGACATATATGGAGATAGAGTGTGATACGAGTGTACACGTAGCATGAGAGGATGACACGCACGTGGAATGAAGAGGGTAAGTAGGGGATGACACGATGGCAATGCCATGCAAAATAATAAGGAAAAATGTATGTTTTGCATGGGAAGAAAGGTTGACACTAGTTTAGACTCTCCACGTCCCTAACACGTGTCTAATTCCGAGGTACGGATCTTCCGATTTTTTAAATGGATCATCTAATCCATACTATCCATTCTTTTTATGACAAAAAACTTTATCAACTACGAGTAACTTCAAATTAAACTCTCATATTTGGTTAAAGATAATAAGTGTACCTGAGAGACCTAGACATGTCTAAGTATAAAGGGAGTTTGAATTTGAGTCTGATTAGAGTGATTGGTACGTCTGAGGTTCACATGAGTATTAAATTGAGTCATAGATTATTAGATTTCAAAGATTCATCTTTAGACTCGTTCATTGCACGCAGTTCTAAATAATTGCATAAATGTTGTTAGGATTATTACAATATAAACATTATCTAAGCGTAATCGTATACAAATGATCATATCTACTGGATAAGGAAACAAGAATATTTACCTAAATTCTATAACATCCTTGTAGTTGAAGCGGTAGGAAGTCGGACATTGAGACTGGATCAAAAGTCGTTGAACAAAACCTTTAGTGAAGATATCGGTGTACTGATAGCGAGATGTAACATAAAACGAATTTCCCTTTCCTTTAGTCGGGCAAGATTCTTAAAATGAGGTTAAGATTTTGGAGGTGAAAATACCGATCAAATAAGAATATACAGAGTATATACAGTAACGTTTCTCTTAATAAGACTCCGAAGTTGTTTTAAAGGAAGGCTATTCATGGCTCGCCCGCTGCATTGGATTAACTTTATTTTTGCCCGACACAACCCGAGTCCCAAAGTGGACATGGCAACACCAACCTTCTCTTAGTCCCCCAACACGGTCCGTCCCAAAAAGGCTTAGCTTGCTCATCGGGTCACAAATTCCTTAATAACCCAACCGAACTCAAACCACAAGCCCAATCCAACAGTCCAACCCGATCTCCACCAAGTCCGACCCATGACCACCTCTACCATGTACATCACCAAATCTTAAACAAAGACACAAAAAGTTGACCTTCAAAATCCAACAAAAATTAAAATGAGTTTGTTTGTTTATTATTGTGGGTTTGGGTACGTTTTGAAATCAGCAATAGCCGTATCTTTCTTGAAATTGACTCCTCCACTATAGCAGTTTTCCCACATTTAACGCAACTATTCCATTCAATCCTTCCTTCATTCCTTTGGTTAGTTCCTTCCCATCATTGTTTTTTGCCGTGTCGTTCAGTCAAAACTCAAAACTTGTGTGCCCACTTTCTAACTCCTCCTCCATATTTTATTCATTCAATTCTTCTCATACCAACTCCCCAATTCAAGCAATTCTGTACACAAAGTATGTTTATCAACTTGTTTTCGATGTTTTGTTGTGTTTTTTTGTTAAATTGGTGAAAAAGAAGCTGAATTTGTGATGGGTTTTTGATGATTTTGTAAACAAAGTAGGTTACTTATACTATTATTGTTGTTCATTGTGATTTTTTTTGGTGTTCTGTAGTGTATATATGTTTATTTGATGAAAAGAAGCTGAATTTGTGATGGGTATTTGATTATCTTGATGGGTTTGTCATGATTAGTTAGTCTAATGTGAGACGGTTTCACCTAAAAATATCGTTAGACATCTAAAGGAGATGATTTGTAAACAAAGTATGCTACTTTTTTTTTTTACTATTGTTGTTGTTGTCGGGTGGTTTGTTGTGCATGTTGGTTGATTTGATGAAAAGAAACTGAAATTACGATTTGGTTAGTCTGACGGTTTCAACTAAAAATATTGTAAGACATCTAAAAGAGATGATTTGTAAACAAAGTATGCTACTTTTTTTACTATTGTTGCTCTTTTTGGGTGGTTTAATCTGTTGTGCATGTTTGTTGATTTGATGAAAGAAACTGAAATTTGTGATGCCCATTTGATTATGATGGGTTTTTCATGATTCGGTTAGTGTGATGTGAGACGGTTTCACCTAAAAATATCGTAAGACATCTAAAAGAATGTTACTTTTACTATTGTTGTTGCTCTTTGTGAACTTTTTTGGGTGTTTAGTTGTGTACATTTGTTGATTTGAAGAACAGAAGCTGAAGTTTGAGATTGGTTTTTGATTACATTGATGGGTTTTGATCATTCTTTTTTTGGTTCAAATGAGCGCACTATGTCGCAGTAAAAATTGAACCCCCGACCTCATGATCAAGGCTTTTGATATAATTCCGTAAACAAAGTTTAGATGCTCTTCTTGCTGCTGTTCATTGTGATTTTTTGGGTGTATGTTTATCATCAATATGATAAAAAGAAGCCGAAATTTGAGATGAGTACTCCTATTTGATTATAATGACGGGTTTTTGGTAATTTGCAGTGTATCCCAAGGTGAGAGTTAGATCTCTTGAGGAAGATGGTGAGTTTGATAAACCTGCAAGTCCACTGAGGGCATTCAGCTCTCTTACTGTTCGAGATTATACGCCTCCTGGTATATCTCGTACCCTTTGATTCCAACTTTTTCATCATAATATCCGTAGAAATATCCCTTTGGTTGAAAAGAGCAGAAAAATCATACTCCAATAAAGTTTCTATTTTTGGAACATAGACACTGTTCTAAACTTCTAATGCCTTAGTTTTGATGCTTTGGTTGCGCAAAGTCGGTATAATAGTAGAAACATCAACAGGGGGTTAACCAGTTCTATATTTACCGGAACAAGCATTGACTTGTTTGGTTTTGTTCTTCTGTTCGCAGCAAAGGGAAGTAAACAGGCTTCGCCGTTAACAGTACCCAAAGTTCCCAAGCTGCAGATCCCACGATCAATCACGCCACCCAATGCAAAGTTGCCAAAAGGTTTATCCTTTTACCGTTTTTAGCATAGTTGGTCGACGATTTATTTGCAAACTTTGAATGCTTAGTTATTCCTGTCTGATTGGCAGCGCAAATAAAAACTGAACTGGAGTCAGACGATACCAGTAAAAAACACAACAGAGCTAGTTCTCTCCCTAGACCGCGTGCTGTAATTTCTAGTCCAGGTAAATTCTGTAAAAACATTGAAAGTTTTAAACTTTTTAGTAAATTCAGTAATAGTAAGTTCAGTAATAGTAAATTCAGGTAAACTTGTGTTTTCTTTCTGTGAATGCAGATAATGATGAACTGCTAGGAAGTAAAAACAGGACGAGAATAGAACGCGCTTCAGGATTAAAAACCCGCAGCAACGTGTCTGAAAGTGTAAACGCTGAGCGTAGCAGGCTGATTCCATCGAGTACAGGTAGGAATGCTGTGAAAAGAGTAGGGGAAATCAAGAAGACGGTTCATACGACTGAAGCGGTAACAAAGAAAGATCAAACATTCGACATTAGGGTTCCGAGAGCGAGAATAGTTAAAGCAAAACCTTGCTTCTCAGTAACTTGATCTTTGTAATGGTGCTACATTTTGTTCTCTTCTATATATAGAGATGTTGCATCTAATAAAATGGTGTTTCATGACAAATATTGGTGTTTCTTGAAGTTGTTTTCGTCTCTAACTCGCTACAATCATGTACGAAGATCCCCCGATGATGATCATGAGTAACACCTCTGATGACTTTACTCCATTTGAATGGAGAAGATCTCCACTCTATTGAGTATGAGAAGTGAGAACCGATTCTTTAATCCATTTAGTGTACCCCCCAAGACCCCAAAGATTGTTCGTCGGTTCTGAAACGGACTGGACCAAAGATCAAACTTTTGGAAAGATGTGGACCAAAGACGAGAGACGGTTTGTCGGTTCAGAAACGGACTGGACCAAAGATCAAAATTTTTGAAAAGATGTGGACCAAAGACTAGAGACGGTTCGTCGGTTCAGAAACGGACTGGATCAAAGATCAAAACTTTTGAAAAGATGTGGACCAAAGACTAGAGACAGTTCGTCGGTTCAGAAACAGACTGGACCAAAGATCAAAACTTTTGAAAAGATGTGGACCAAAGACTAGAGACGGTTCGTCGGTTCAGAAAACTTTTGAAAAGATGTGGACCAAAGACTAGAGACGGTTCGTCGGTTCAGAAACGGACTGGACCAAAGATCAAAACTTTTGAAAAGATGTGGACCAAAGACTAGAGACGATGATAAAAACACTCGGACCCGGATCATTTGGACCAAAACATCCAAAAGTTTCACCAAAGCTTGAACCGTGAACCAGATCGTATTAAGTATGGTTTGATATGGTCCAAACCAATAAGGAACGGTCCGATCCAATTTTCAGTCTAGGTCACGAAGTAAATGAGCGAGACCCTAACCATCCATCACGAACAAAGTAATCAGATGAGACACGAAAATGGGACAGAAGATCGAGTAAGTCATTAATCAACAACCTTATCTAAAAATCTAACAAAATCGTCCAAAATCCAAATATACACTTGCATACTCCATATTCAAGTCACTGGCCAGAATTTCCCCACATATATATACAATCTGCCAAGTGAATCTTCTGACAAAACACCGCCATGTCATCCGCCGCCGCCGTGACCGCCGCAATGGCCGCCGTGGGCCCCTTCACACGACCCACCAGAACCCTACCAACCTTCCACCTCAGATTACAAATGCAGTATCAACCCAACTACCTCTCTCAACGCTTTTCAATCGCTCCGTCACTGTCCCGCCATTCTCAGCTCATCGCCGCCGTAGCTGGGGCGGAGGCAGAGGCGGAAGCGGGGGAAGTTTCGGAGGTGGCGGAATCGGCGCCGGCGGAGGTGGCGGCGGAGGCGGAGGAGGGTGTTGAAATATGTACGAAATTGTATTGTGGGAATTTGCCTTATCATTGTGATAGTGCTCAACTTGCTGGCATTATTGAGCCGTATGGCAATATTGAGTTAGTTGAGGTTTGAACACATCTTTTAATTCTTTTCTTTTAATTTTCGGTTATGATTCATGTCAGTCGATCCCAAATCGTTTTTCTTTTTTGGGATTCTTGGTATAAAGTGATTACAGTGACTATTGTAAGAGACGGGCTCACACTTGAAAACGAGCCCTTTGTATAAAAAAACAAGACAGTGTCACGTGTGAGATGGTCTGGTGGTTTCAGACGGGTACCATGGACAATAGGTCACAGGTTCAATCCCGTCTCATCATTGTTTAACTCTAGCGTAGATGTCTTGGTGGAGTGGTTAATAGATTTCAGTCTCATGTGATAATGCGACTAGGTGTGTGTTTCGTTTGAAAAAGACATAGATGGTTTAACACTGAAGAAGTTCTTGGAAACTGGACATGTGTTTTCAGGTTCTGTACAATAGAGATACAGGAAGGAGCAGAGGATTTGCATTCGTGACGATGAGCAGTGTGGAAGATTGCAATGCTGTCATCGACAACCTAGACGGAAGTGTAAGAGAGAATCCCCTAGTAATCAATCACTCTGTGCTCGATATTTTGTAGAGTTTAAACACATGCTGAAATGCTGGTCGTTGAAATGCTGGTTGTTTCAGGAATACGGTGGCAGATACTTGAGAGTGAATTTCGCGGACAAGCCTAGGAAGAGAGAGCCTTTATTCCCTGAAACTGAGCACAAGCTGTTTATTGGTAACTTGTCGTGGTCTGTAACTTCTGAGAGCTTGTACCAAACTTTTCGAGCGTATGGGAATATTGTCGGAGCTAGGGTTTTGTATGATGGTGAGTCGGGAAAGTCACGAGGTTATGGTTTTGTTTGTTATGCAACTAGACTAGAGATGGAAGCTGCTCTTGCCTCGCTTAATGGAATGGTATGCTCATTGCCCTACTTCGGCCCTCTTCTGTCGACTTTACTTCAGTTCAGTTAGGTCATCGCTATATGCTATACTCTTCTTTCTTCCTCCAATTATCGTGTGATTTACAGTAAATGAAGTCCGGAACAATGAACATTACTAAACTTGCGGACTTGTAATGATGCTAGCCTCCTACTTTTACAACACTGCAGAAACACAGACTGGTCACTCTAATTTCTGATGTTTCCGAAATGTAAAACCTGGATTCAGCTGACTGCAGTTCACTTCAGTTAGGTCCTCGTTATATTATTATGCTATACTCCCTTTCCTTCATCTTATTATCATGTAATTTGACAGTAAATGAAGTCGGGAACAAATGAGCATTACTAGACTTGTGGACCTGTAACGATGCTATTCACTTGCCATGCGGCCCATGACATTCTGTAATGTTCGTATTGGTTGCATTTGTATATATTGACTCGGGTGTTACATTTCTGAAACATAGGAACTAGAAGGGCGAGCGATGCGAGTAAGCATGGCAGAAGGAAAGAAATTATAGGAAGCAAGACTGCTACTGCTGCTGCTGCTGCTGCATGCACATACAGCAATCGGAATGCTACTGTACTGAATGCAGTATTCTTCTGAAAGTGAAAAAATGGAAGTCCTGCAGTCCTGCAAGTTCAGTTCAGTTCAGTTCACGATTGCATCAGTGTGAGTTTGAGCTGTGTCTCCTCACAGTCACAGATGCTCATGCTTTGAGAATTGAGATTTTTACTTGTAACATAAATCATATCTGTAGTTGCTTTGTCAACAACAGTACAGGGATGGTCATAGAGGGCTTTAGGAATCTCATTCCAAACCTTTAATGGAGGTTCAAGCTAAGGTTGTATTATTATTATTATTATTCTGTGATAACAAAATTGAAATAAATAGATTATTCGAAGTATATTATTATATACACTTGCAATGGGAAGGCGACACGTGACGGTTTAAATGAATCTTTGTTTAACACTCTCTCCATTTCTAGTATCGAATATAGAACCAGTTACCAATCAACATGATCCAATTGATCGACCTGGACCGTTTATGAACCATCCTAAACATCATTACTAATTTACTTCATACATAGTACAGAGTATTATAAATATATAATTCATCTTTCATCGTATCATTCTCAAACGTACTCACTCGGACAACCACTCACATAAACCAAAAAAGCATATTACATGACACATATATTTCCGTTTTAAGTTAAGTTGACTTTTTTTCTTTCTTCTTCACTTTTTACCCCTATTTTATACTCCCCTTTATATTGTTTATTACAATAATCGATCCGACAAAACTGATATGGTCTGAATTACAGGACCTAACCCCCAACTCGACACACGAACTGAAGATCCGAATTTAACAGGTCACCGGAATCAACCATATCCAACCCAAAATGACCCAAATGTGTTATCGTAACAAATTCAAACTATCCATTCCAGTTGATCCGTTTGTCAGGTCTAATATTTACGATTATCCCCAAATTATTAATTTTTTTTTTTAAAAAAAAAAAAAAAAAATTTGAGATTCCCATTGTTTTTTTTTTCCCAATTGCAAATTTGCAATTAATTTCCCAAAACTCACACACACCCACACCAATCCAAGAAAACCTATCTTTAGTCTTCACTACTAAACTCCTTCATCCTTCTCCCTTTGTTGTTGTTGTTTTTACACTCACAGCAGCAACACACAACTCCATCCCCCATTTCATTTCATTTCAATCCCCAATCGTCTTCAACCCAAGATCTACGCTACTCTGAGAAACCCTAATTTCCCTAGGGTTTCTCCATCCTCCATTCTCCATCTATTTCATCTTCAATCCAACAATGGCGACCTCCTTCATGTCTGCTGCTCACGTACTTACCTCTTTCGCGCGTATTTCATTTCTTTCTTCGATTTCGTAATTCGATTTTTTCTTTGAATTCTTTCAATTGATTTTTTGTGTTTGTTTGTTTGTTTGGTGTGGAATTGTGCAGGTAGGTTCGTACTTCGTCACGCAGTATTATACGATGTTACAGCAACAACCGGAACTCGTTCATCAGCTCTACTCTGATGCCAGTACTGCGCTTCGGATTGACGGTCATATTTGCGAAACTGCTTCCTCAATGCTGGTAGAATTTTCAGTTTTTGCTCGTTTTTTTGCGGTTTCTTGAGTTTGTTTCTTGGCGTGTTTGACTTAATTTAGCTAGTTTGGATTACTAGTTTAAGCAATTGGCAATTAGCAGATTGATTTGAACTCTAATTCATCTTTTCGAATTAATTTTCCGTTCGGTTTGTTTGATTATATTGATTGATTCGATTAGCCGGAGTAAACCGACTGAAACTGAACACAAAGCACTCGAAAAGGCGTGGAATTTTGTTTCGTATATCAAGAAAGTATGATAGAGATAGTAAATTTGTGAAGCCATTTATGTTAGGTAGGAGTAGGATTCTAGGATTGACGGTCATGTTTGCGAAACTGCTTCCTCAATGCTGGTGGAATTTTCATTCTTTGCCCGTTTTTTTGGCGTTTGCGGTTTCTTGAGTTTGTTTCTTGGCGTATTTGACTTAATTTAGCTAGGTTAGATTACTAGTTTAAGCAATTGGAGTAGCAATTAGCGGATAAATTTGAACTCTAGTCACCTTTTTCGAATTAATTTTCTGTCTGGTTTGTTAGATTATATTGATTGATTCAATTAGCCGGAGTTAACCGACTGAAACTGAACACAAAGCTCTGGAAAAGGCTGACCTTGTTTTGTTCAAGGCGGAATTTTGTTTCATATCAAGAAAGTATGATGGAGATAGTATATTTGTGAAGGCAGTTATGTTAGGTAGTAATCTATAAATAATGTGTGTATTAGCGATGGTGGGCTCGAGAATTTGTATGAGAACAAAGGTGGTTCTTTTAGTGGATTAACACATTTATATTCTTTCGTGTTGAGTAACTTGTAAGTTTCTTTGACGGAGGGTAATTATTGGCCGTTAACCAATACTATCTCTTGAACCCTTCTCCTGATACTATTAAAAGAATGATGAACTTGAAGATGTTATCATGTCTTTGTCTTTGGCCGTTTTTTCTGTTTGAGACAAACCCCGAGCATGTGATCTCTCTCTCTCTCTCTCTCAGTTTTGACCCCTAATAAAGTGGTTTCTCTGTCCTGGCAGCAAATCCACACACAGGCTATGTCAATGCGCCTTACTTCCATCGAAATTAAGACGATAAATTCCCTTGCATCATGGAACGGAGGAGTGATTGTGATGGTCACAGGGTCTTTACAGAACCGAGATTTCAGTGGGAGAAGGAAATTTGCTCAGACATTTTTCCTTGCACCCCAGGAGAAAGGTTTTTTTGTTCTCAATGACATCTTTCACTTCATTGAGGGTGATCAAAATCACCAAATTCACCCATATGCAACTTCTTTGATGGCTCAGAACAATCTGAGTGCAAAGTTGAGTTCTCCTTCAGCCATGCCTGAACCAGGTATGTAACGTGTTATGACTTATGGACAGGTGATGTAGGTGCAACCGGTGCAAGTTATTTTTGTAGTCAAAGTTGTTAAAATTGCATGTTTTTGAGAAGCTGTAAAATGCTACTCCCTTCGGTCATAATTAATTGTCCCATACTCCCATTTCATGAATATATGCGAGAAGTGTATTAATGAAATGGGGCAATAATTTGTTCATGGAAGGAGTATTTTTTAATAGTAGTAATACTTCAGCATTTATGTCCACTTCCAAGTTCCAACTCAAAGTCAAAACAAAAAACAAGCTATAGAATTGGACAAAGGCCTTAAGGATAGATGCTTGCGCAACACTAAACCATGTGTGCTATATGTAGATTGAGTATTACATTACTTGTGTGTTTCTTTTCCCTTGGAGGTCTCGGTCCTATGACTGTGATTATTGTTTTGCAGTGGCTAATTACATATTGAGTGGAGGAATACAGACCAGAGATTACATGTCTCCCGATGAAATTAAGGAGAATGGTGTTATTGATAGTTACTCAGTGCCAGATCAACGATTGCAACAAGCCGCTGAAGTCGAAAGCGTCCTTGAAGACCATTCTAGGGAGCAGGCAAATGGTTTTATTGAATGCACAATAGATCCCATACAAGATGTTGGACAATTGTCCATCGAGGAATCTGTAGAGGAGCCTCAAAAGCATACATATGCTTCTGTTGTATGTGTTTTTCTTACCCAACTTTGCTATGTTAACTTACGTTAGTACTTAGTAGTTTGTTTTATCAGATGGACCCTCGTTATTAAAATAATAAAAGGTTTCCATTATTGCTGCAGTTACGGGCTGCCAAAGCCCAGGGAGCACAGGTTACACCATCTGTAGCACATGCATCACCTTCTAACAAGAGAGGGACACAGGCTTCAGAATGGCAACATGCGCCACAACAAATAATTCCGCAATCTGCTTCTCAACCATCGCAGCAACAGTCAAGTTCGGCACAGGCTGTAAATGTTAGTATGGCAGGAGATATGAGTGACGATTTCTCAGCAGTTGGTGATATCGGTATGTCAACTTTATGGTCTCAATGGTTCCTTCCCCACCCTGTTACCTTTTGGTTGCCATGATTAATACGTTTTCTGATGCCTACTATCTCTTTGATGACATTTCCAATGAATCCAACGCCTCACTATCGTTTAGTTTTGGATTGTGGCGGAATAAACAAAATGATTCAATAAACTGATTATGTTATTTCATTTTTATCTTGAAGAATTTGTTGCAATTTTATCTTGGGTCATTCAAAAATAGCCTCTCGAACGCAAGGCTAAGCCTGTGTACATCCTACCTTCTTTACACTGCCATGTACAAAGTTACAAGCGTCCTTGAGGCACTTGGGTGATGTTGTTGACTCCCTTCTCTTTGTTGTCATTCATCTTCCTTGGCTCATGACTAGATGCCTTTTGTCTTTTACCCTGTTAACATGATTATTTATCTTGATAAATTTGCAAGATCTGACTTATTGTTACTCTCAGGTGAGATAAAATCAGTCTACGTGCGGAACTTGCTTCCGTCTGTGTCTTCTTCAGAATTAGAGGAGGAGTTTAAGAAATTCGGTCAATTAAGTTCTGAAGGGGTAGCTATTAGAAGACTGAAGGTATTTGGTCATTATCCCTGGTGTTTTGAATGTCTCCAGTTGTAATTACTTCAAGAGTTCAGTAAATATTTTATCATGATTCTTTCTTACTTCCTTTTAAATGGCATTCAGGACACTGATGTGTGCTATGCGTTCGTTGAGTTTGAAGACATAGCTTCCGTCCAGAGTGCGATTAAGGTTTGTTTTATTCTAGAGAAAAGAACTTGTTTTTTCCGTCTTTCTTCACTTTCAATTGTTTTTAGGTATCATCCCCCATCTCATTAGAGTGCTTGGTTATTCTTCTTTTTTTTTTTGGAGATTTTAGAATGTATATCGGTGGTTTCCACAGTAGTCTATTTGTAAATGCATTTTCATTTAGGATCATGGCAAAAGCGTGCGGTACCTTGCTATTACTCTCTCCCATTCACTGAAACCTACCCTAAGTTGAATATATGCGGGGAGTAATTTAATCAAATTGTAGGAATCCAGTGAATGGGAGGGAGTAATAAATAAACAGTCTCACATTCCTGAGTGTAGGGTAAAATTTGAGCGCCTAAGGAGTAATTAAACTATCAGTTTATTTTGTGCTTAATCACATGCTCAATATGTTTTAAAGTGACGTAGTCAGTTATTCAAATCTTATTTTTGCTTGTCGGGATGCAATTTATGGGGTGGAAGTCAGGGGCGAAAGTTAAGATTCTGCATCTTTGCGCTGACTGTTGACATTTGTTACATCGTGCACTATGAAGGCTGGTTCTGTTGAGATTGCTGGACGACAAGTATACATTGAAGAACGGCGAGCAAATAGCAGCTTTGCACGTGGAAGTATGTAACTCCCTTTTGTTACTTGCCTTACAATTTTCTAGAGCCCATATTGTGCACCTTCCCTTTTGATTCTTAACTTACCGTACTTAGACCTGACTTCCGGTCAACTGAATCCCTGGTTAATAAGGGCTCTTCTGCTACGCTATCCGGACTAGGGTTTAAAGTTGCAATACGAGTATACGACAGGCTTTTCTGACCGAACTACATGCAAATTTGACAGGGAGAGGAAGAGGCAGGGCGACTTATCAGCCTGATACATCAAGAGGGAGATTCAGCGGACGTTCTTATAGCCGAGGGGCTGCTGCACACGTTGGTGAGCGCGACTTCAACCGATCGAGGGGAAACGGGTATTAATCAATCCACTTTAGGCGAGATTCAGAGCGAGTGATTCAGGTTTAATGACGAAATATAGGTTACTTTAGCGATGATATTCCAACTAATCGGGGAACAAAAACCAAACATATTCTAAATCGTATTTTTTTTCTTAATCTCCGAAGTTCAGAAATGCATTCTTTTGGAAGTGGCTATGAAAAACCTTGGCTCCGTTGCCTTTTCTGTGTTTATTGTTTCGCAGTTCTGTTCTTTTTTCGTTTTTGTGATGAGCTAAAGGGTACTCTACTGCTTTGAGTTAACTTTTTTTCCGCCTGTTCTTATATTTACTTTGCCGTATGTTGGAGCTCGTTTTGCGCTGCTGTGATGGATCTCGTCGATTTGTGAAGATTATCACTCCGTTAACTTACAATACTTTTACGAAATGTCCTTGGCTATTTTATGTGAAGCACAAGAGAAGAATAGAATCCTTTGTGGTAAAATCTAATCAAATTTCTAGAAAAATTTTTGTTACGGATTTTGAGTCACAGATCGAACAAGTACATCGTTTTATCGACAAATTACATTAATTGAATAATCGGTGTTGGCATAGTTTGATTTAATCAAACTGGAACCGTATAAACGAGTAGTATAATAATTTACACCAACAAAAGAAAAAACAACCAAAATGTGGCCATAACTCACTTCGGCCTTGTAGAACAAATGTAGGGACCGAAAAACTGATTAATTTGTGTACAATCGTCGTATGTTTACAACCAAACCAAGTATGGTACGAGTACTAAACTACTAACTCGTAAAATGAGGTTATTTCCGTACAATCGTTGTAAAATTGTGATAATACGAAACACGGAAAATACCTTAATAGCTTTTTGAATTCAATGTTGGCGGCAAACTCGTTCTTGACGTTCTCAGTAGAATGATTTTGTCAATAATATTCGTCGAGAGCCTCTAAAGCCTGATTAGAAAATGCGCAACAGTTCTCAGCTCTCGGCTTTTAGTTTTTCGAGGAGTATTTTGTTAAGAATCGCAGGATTTGCCTTGCCTTTAGATTCTTTCATCACCTGACATTCCATAATTTCAAATTTCGTTAAACCTAAAACAAGCGAAAAAACATAACAGACGAGTAATGAGTACAATTGCGCAAATACCTGACCGGCGAAGAAACCTTGCAATTTTGTTTTGCCCCCTCGGTACTGTTCCACCTGCTTCGGATTTGCTGCAATCACTTTGTCGATCATCTTCTCGATTTCAGCAGGATCAGTTATCTGTGAAATCATTTCATATAAGAAATTCTGATAGTCATGTTAGCCGACCCCAAATCTTGTTGGGAGTACTACGGCTCTGATGTTGTTGTTGTAAATCTGATAGTCGCACAATCACAGTGCACATAGAAAACAAGCCGACACACTGAGGAACTCAACTGGGGTAAACCGAACTGAAGTGGGCTGAAAATAAGATGAACACAACGAGGTCTAATATCGGCCATATTAGCCTTGCATCGGTATGTAACAAAAATCTGATTGTAAGCTACTTTCGTCCCACGTGTATGGAATTTTGATGACAATTTGTTTTTTACATCAAACAAACTTCTTCATCAACTTCACCAAGAAAGAGAAAGAAAAGAAACGAAAGCATTAGGTGGATGACTTGCCTGGACCAAATTTTTGTCTTTGATCAATCCCTTGACGGTTCCTCCTTTAGCAATTAGCTCAAAAAGTATCTGGAGAGTAAAACATCGGAGCATAACCATACACAAATCAATTACTTGGTCGAATGCAAAACGGCAAAGCCACTATGTATAAAAGCGCACCTCTTTACCAATTTTACCGCTGATCGTCCCACCTTTAATTGAATCGATGAGTTGAGCTAATTCATTAGGAGTAAGCTTTATGTCAGTTATGGAGACTTTTTCGTTCTTCATATATGCTGCAATATCACTCATTATCCAATTGGCTGCCAGTTTCGCTTCTGCACCCTTTGATAGGGTAGCATCGAAAAATGCTGCCACCTGTATGGCACAGCCGATCAGGAAAAGAGCGTCTACAAACGACAAATTCACTTAATTTCAGACTTCTAACTCAATTCTTTCAGGAAGCGGTCAAGTTTTGATCCAAACTCTACGCCTTTTAAATTGCTGTCAACTGACAAATTTCTACGGAGTATATAGTAGTATATTAAGCTGTTTTATGAGATTAAAATTGTCAAATGCATGAAGTTAGTCCCAGATGATTTGAAAATTTTAAACTTTAAAATTCAATTTTCTAACAGCTATAACATGTCCTTGAGTTCTACCGAGGATGAGTGTACTTACGTCTACATCATTAGCCAAGAAAAGCACATCTTGCATGCCTAATCCCATATCTTCATATCGTCGTCTCTTCATCTCTGGAAGTTCTGGTAACGAATCACGAATTTCCTTCACATAATTGTTGGTCACTATTACTTCCGGCAGATCTGGCTCTGGGAAGTACCGATAGTCAGAAAGCCCTTCCTTCTTTCTCATACTTATTGTTTTCTACCATAAATAACATAACGAAAAAAATAAGAACAAAAAAACACACAAGTTCAAAAATTTATGGCTTCGTTATGCATAGTGAAGGTAGCAATCTGTGGCAATGACCTGAGAAGCGTCATCCCAAAGACGGGTCTCTTGTACAATTTGGTCGCCAAGACCTTGGCTGCAGAGCTGCGCTTGTCTTATGATCTCATAATCAATCGCCCTACTTATTCCTGAAAATGCGTTCACGTTTTTTATCTCTACCTGCCAAGTGTGACAACAGGGAAAATATCCATTAGTTAGCGTATTTTGACAGGTTGGCAGAGGAAAATAGTTCATTAGGTTCACCTTTGTTCCAAACTCAGCTTGCCCTATGGGACGGACAGATATGTTCACGTCACAGCGTAGTGATCCTTCTTGCATGTTACCATTGCTCACACCCAAGTACCGAACCAGCCTTTGAATTTCTGCCCCATATTCTGCAGCTTCGATGCCAGTTCTCATATCGGGTTCAGATACAACCTCAAGTAAAGGCACTCCAGCTCGATTTAGATCAACCTGTGCATGAAGGCCCTTAGCAGGTTATCAACTTCAGATCAAACATCGTTTTCCTTAATCTCCCCTATGTTTTCAACTAAATTATCCCAAAACATTTACTCTGTACTTCGAAACCCAAAAAGCTCCAAGTGTTGTATTCAACAGAAAAGATAATAACTTATTACAAATGTCACAAACTCCACCGATGTCAAATAGTGCAACGCTACGAGATTATAATAAATTCAGAGCATTTACCTGACAATAAGTACCACTGTCTGAGTGCAGCAGTTTCCCTGCATCTTCTTCCATATGTACTCGAGTTATCCCAAACCTCCTATGCCCACCGCCAAACTCAAGCGGTAGATCCAAGTCAATAAACCCATTTGACGCAATAGGAATATCAAATTGAGATATCTGGTATCCCTTTGGCAAGTCAGGGTAAAAATACTGCTTCCTATCGAACTTTGAAGTCAACGACAACTCACAGTTCAGAGCTAAGCCAAGCTTGACAGCACACTCGATGACCTTTGAATTCAAAACAGGCAAAGCACCCGGCAATCCCATGCAAACTGGGCAAATATTGGTGTTTGGGAGTGAACCATAATTGTAGGCACACCCACAAAAAGCCTTAGTGATCGTCGAGAGCTGAACGTGGGTTTCTATACCTATGACTGCTTCATAATCTTTCAATATATTTTCAAGTCTGCTGTCTCGGTTTTGACACCTAACTTTTCCTGGCACTTTTCGCTTATCTCGGGCTGTCACATTATTATGGGTATGCAAACTCCTCGGCGAGCAGAAGAAAATGCCAACTTTTTCGGCCACAAACGAAGATGGGTAGATACACAAAGGACGGATTTGTAACCCTCTAAACAGCAAAGATGCCATCTTTCTTACTAACAAGTTACACCAACTTCAACTTCAACTTCAACTTCAACTTCAACATCAAACAAAACTTGATTTTTTCTGCATTAACATAAAATTACACATGAACTAATACACTTTCTATAGAGCTAAACATCCAATTTAAAACCCCCAAATTCTTGAAATTGTAACGGGCAAATCTATCGTAACCCTACAACATGTCAAATATCACGAATAACACAAAAGCATAATGCATCGAGAATAGCAAAAATTCTACCCCATCTAAGCACATTGGATGTTATTACTAATTAGACCCGTTATAATCTCAAGACGGATCGCAACACAATAAAGTACATAACTTGGAAAGTTTTGATGCCGAAATTCTGGTTCCGCCACTGTGTATACTCTATACAATCAACTTATCAAAAGATTAACAAAACCCATGTATGGAATTTTACAAATAACCATTACTGAACTCAGAAATTGTGCTACATTAAAGTAAAGTAATAACCCTAATCAAAATTTATGGTTAAAATTAATAATTGAATCGCTATTCAAAGAGAAAAACACACAAGGGGAATGCAGATAACATGTTCGACGTAATGCCTGAGAGAATGGATAAGAAATTGAAGAACAGAGAAATGGGGGAAGCATACATTTGTTGAGAATGAGATAGTTGGACGCAGGAAAATGGAGGGGGGGAGCTAAGTTTGTGAGTCTAGTTTATCCTCCTCACACTCATCATCTTCAACCTTTCGCACTTTCACAGTAGTACTAGTTTACTCCTACCGAGAGGTTAGGATCGATTCTAATTCGGGTTGTGGATACGGTAATTCATAAGCCCACCCATTAGAGATGGCAAATGGGTTAATCGGGTCGGGATCTGTTCGGGACATTGTTGGGTAAGAAAAATCGGGTTGAGCTTGGCTCGGGCTACGTTATTTCGAGTTTGTTGTTTTCAATTTTTTCCTGGATATTGTTTCGTTTGCTATCAACATTCAACAATCGGGTCAGTTCCGAGTTAGGTCGAGTCAGTTTCCGGTTACGGATTAAACTCGTGCCTTCGGTTCGGGTGTCGATTGTTGAGTACTCGAGTCGTGTTTATGTTGAGTTGGCCCCTTTTTCGGCTCAGATCATTTGGGTCGGTCAGTTTTGTCACATCTACTCATCACCCGAGCAACAGTTAGAATTTGTGTTACTCCCTCCCCACCACTAAGATTTTCCCACTTTTCTTAAAAGGAAATTCCACTAAGTTTTTCCCATTTCAAAATTTTCCTTATTCAGCCATTATACTCTCTTTCTATTGGTTACTTTTTGTGATTTGACATCTTGAACCCCACCCAACAATTTACCACCTTTCATTATCCATTTCTTAATCCACGTGCCATTTATAAATGGGAACATCATTGTGGTGGGGAGGGAGTATAAGATTTACGAGTAATTATTACTCTCTCCCATCCATTCAATTCTTTACACTTACTATAAATGGACAATCCAATCAATTCTTTACATTTCCTTTTTGGCAAAACACTTTACCTTATAATCCTTATATCCTTACTCTATTTACACAAAATGTCATTACTTTTTCCTTACTTTAAGTTTGGTGGACCCATAAAATCATTTGATTTACCAATAATACTCTTATTTTTACCACTTTTCTTAAAAGTTGTGAAATCCCCGTATTAAAGATTGAATGGATGGGAGGGAGTACATTAGTACATTACATTGCTACTATCATCACTTACGTCACGTTCCTATGGTCCAAAATTGACCACAACGACTCACGAGTATTTACAAATTACAACATACATACATTAATGATAATAATAATCGAAACAATAATACAATCTTTATGGTTGTATTATGTATTACGTATTTAAAAAATTAATCGAGAAAATAAATTTTCTAGTATACAGTCGTACTTGTATATGTATAGTAATTTAATCTTTATTTCATAAATTATTATGAAATCTAACGGATACAAAATGTACCCTATAAATATATTTTTAAGGATTGTATTTAATATTCGGTATTATTCTAATAATAATAATAATTACTCCCTCCATTTCTATGATTTCTTCCGCCTTAAAAGTGGCACATTTCTTAAGAAAAATAATAGAAAAAGTAAAAGTAGAGAGGGAGTAAACTAAGTGGGCCACTAGGTAAGAGAGAAGTGTGATAGAAAAAAAAGGAAAGTGGAAGAAATCAAAGAAATGGTTGAAAAAGAAAATATGGAAGATAAAAAAGAAACAGAGGGATTATTATTATTATTATTATTATTATTATTATTATTTTTTTTTTTAACGGAACTCGCTTTAAACACCAGAACAAATTACAAGAAATTAGAGGGAAGCCGAGATACTATCTGGGCCCCACTCCCTTATTATTATTATTATTATTATTATTATTATTATTATTATTATTATTATTATTTCAATTTCCAATGTTTATCTTGGACATACAATAAATACACATAATAATCCCCTAATAATTGATCAAATAATCAAAAATCTAAAGCAAAAAAGTTGGAAAATGTCAAAACAAGTAGGAGTAGTAAAAGTATATGGCACAAGAGGTAGTCCAGCAAGTGCAAGAGTGGAAATATCACTTCAACTAAAAAATATTGAATATGAATTCTCACAAGAAGATTTGCAAAACAAGAGTGATGAACTTCTCAAGTACAATCCAATTCACAAGAAAATCCCTGTTCTCCTTCACAATGGTGTCCCGATTCCCGAATCTCTGCTCATTCTGGAGTACATAGACGAGATTTGGAAGGAAAACTCGCCCTTATTATTGCCCGCTGAGCCCTACTGTAGGGCTCAGGCTCGGTTTTGGGCTAAGTTCATCGACGAAAAGGTGAGGATTTTGACTTTATTCGTTAAACTGGTTTTTTTAATACTCTCGAGTTTAAATCTCGTTAAAAATAATGATCAGAAAATGTGTGGTACGAGTATTTATTTGTTTGCTTTTGATTAGAGTACTCGTTGTAATGAGTTTTGGTTTACCTACTTGGTTTTCGATATTGGGCTAAGTTTATAGACGAAAAGGTAAGTTTAATTTACCAGACGGGTAACTGTTGACTTTTTTTGTTAAACTAGATTTTTTCTTTTACTAATAATCACGAGTATAGATCTCGTTAAAAATAAATAAATAATAATCAGAAAAGATGCGACACGAGTATTTATTTGTTTATTTTTGATTAGAATAGTCGTTGTAATGAGTTTTGGTTTACCTACTTGGTTTTTGATATTGTGCTAAGTTTATAGATGAAAAGGTAAGTTTAATTTACTAGACGGGTAACTATTGACTTGTTGAGTTGACTTTTTTCGTTAAACTAGTTTTTTTTTTACTAATACTCACGAGGTTAGATCTCGTTAAAAATAAATAAATAATGGTCAGAAAATGTGTGATACGAGTATTTATTTGTTTACTTTTGATTAGAATAGTCGTCGTAATGAGTTTTGGTTTACCTACTTGGTTTTTGATATTGTGCTAAGTTTATAGACGAAAAGGTAAGTTTAATTTACTTGACGGGTAACTGTTGACTCGTTGAGTTAACTTTTTTCGTTAAACTAGGTTTTTAGTACTCGCGAGTTTAAATCTAGTTAAAAGTAATGATCGCAAAACATGTTATTTATTTACTTTTGATTTAAATTAGCAAATTAATCGTATCATATTTGTTGCATATTTTATTTGTACAACAGATGATAATCATTAAAATTAGTACGAGTAGTAAAGGTAGATGGTATTCACGATCTGGGGGCATCAGGTTCAAATCTCGTGAGCATTATAACCACCGTCCTTGCATTATAGACGGTTTTATATATTTCGAATGGAATGATTTGCGTTTTTTCAGATAATGCCAGGGACAATGAATGCAATGCTAGTAGCAGGAGACACACAAACTGCAACGAAAGAACTGTATGAAAACCTGAAAGTCTTCGAGACAGGAATGAAAACAGCGGGATTATTCAAAGAAAACAGGATCAAGTATTTGGAAATTGCGGGGTTGTTTATGATCTATTGGCTTCCAGTAATGCAGGAATTTGCAGGAAATGATGTGTTAACAAGGGATAATTTTCCTGATATTATGAGTTGGGCCGACGATATCTTTGAATGCAATGTTGTTCAGAGGAACTTGCCTGATAAACAGATGATGCTTGGTTTCTTGCGTTTGCGTTTTCCTCATGTTAATCCGTCATCCTAGTTCTTCTAATTCCTAGTTTATGTTTCCGTCTCAATCATTTGTTTACATTTTCCTCATTTTACGAGTAATGTTTTGGCTTTTTGTTAATGTTTTGAAGCGGTATGTTTAGAAGTCTTGCCTAAAACAGTCATATATATATATGGATCGTTTGATGTAATGTTGTGAGACGGATTTGAAATTTCAGTTATCGTACTTGCTTCTTAGAGAATCGTGTTTCATGATTAAACGAGAGCTTGTGTTATTACTCTTTTTGTCTCGGTCGTTTGTTTGCTTTTATATTGTTTTCGAGGAATATTTTAATCAAAAGTAAACAAATGACCGAGATGGAATTGTTTATTTGTTGTGACAAGGCCATCTGAATGATTGTTGTCTCCGCCCGACAACGACACAACGTATCTTGACATGGAATCTCGTAATCTAGAAATCCATTTCACTCCCTAAATATCATCGACTACGATTATCGAAGGAATGATCATGTCAAAATTAGTTACTAAGATAAAAACACACCTTTGGTAGATGTTTATTTTGTTCAATAACCAACGACTATTTGCACTTATTATTTGGTCGATGACTTAGTCAATATTAGGACATCTTATTACCTTTGGGATTTGTTACTCGAACGATAATTTGTTTGAGAAGCTAGTGAATTGTGCTCTCGAGAAGCAGAAGTATAAGGTTTTGATTGAGATTTTCATCTATTGCAGCTACGATCGTGTGCTCGAAGTTCGATTTTGCTTTTTATTCTTCTCTAGATCAATGGAAGATGCTTTGTTGATCCAACATCGACTTAATTATCATCCCTGTATACGGGAAAGAAACTGTCTTAGGTATATGTTGCCTTTTGTGCAATAACATCGGCGATGTCATGCTTGACATTACCTTACGATGCTAACCAAGTTAATATTCGCAGACCAAATAAATCAAACAACGGTAATGGTAAAGACGGGGTGATTGGTTTTATACAAGCTCACAAGCCGATATTAGTGGACTGAAACAAGAGGTTATTCATGAATTTGAGTCCAGATATCGTAACTTGTTGTGATTTTCAATTAATAAAATATTGCCACATTTAGTTTGTATTGCACCCCGTATTTATTTTTCAGTGTTTACCAGACATTTATACTATATTAAAATGTTAAATATTTTTTTCAAGGGTTTCAAACTAGTCACAAATATAAGCGCTCAATATGTTTGATAATTTGTATCACCATTAAATTTCAAATATTAAATTTCGTGGCTATATTTTTTTTTTTCACAATTTTTTTATTTTGATTTTTACAAAAATTGTTCCTAGATAGATAAATCTACCTAATGTATAAAACACAACAAGATCGGTCCCGATTCACCGTCTTGGAATGATGTGAGTTTCTTGTAAATAAAATGAGTTTCTTGGCCGCAACCTCAGGATTGCTCATGGTTCAAAAAGAGGGTCTTTTGTTCGAGATTTGGGAAGACAATCCTACGTGCTATACTGACATATGTGTAGCTCCGCAGTTGTTCCATTATATCGACGTTCGTCTTCCATTGTGTAGAGGGTTTAAGTCGGTTGGGGAATTGTAAACGAATCGAAAGTTTGCGTCCATTTCGACGTGAATCTCTGATACAAACTCGATCCCTCCCGATGTCCGAGTCTTGCACGAAAAATGCCGTCGCGGAAAGTATTGGCGGTCTAACGCATCGTGCTAGGTACACTCGTCGATGCCCCAATAGTATAGTCTGTCGTTGTACTCGTCCTCGTGAATCATATCTAGCTCATTCGCTCTCTCCGTAAATAGAATACTATCCAGGATTCCACGAATGTCTAGATAATGAAAGGATTGAAGAGTACACCTGAAGTACGGGATTTGTTGAGGAGGACTCATCAAACCGTGCCGATTAAACTCATTCTTATACAGAGTAATGCACCCGCTTTCGTCGGATTGTGAAAGCGAGGGCCAGTTAGACAACATATCAGTGCGGCACATAGGATAGTTATCCCAAAATTCGAGCAAAAGATCTTCGTTGAACGGCATTTGAACACTTGGAGTCAGAGAATCGTGTTTCATGATTAAACGAGAGCTTGTGTTATTACTCTTTCTGTATCGGTCGTTTGTTTGCTTTTATATTGTTTTTGAAGAATATTTTAATCAAAAGTAAATAAATGACCGAGATGGAATTGTTTATTTGTTGTGACAAGGCCATCTGAATTATTGTTGTCTCCGCTCGACAACGATACAACGTCACAACGTATCTTGACATGGAATTCGTAATCTAGAAATCCATTTCACTTCCTAAATCATCATCGTCCACAACGAGCAATCTTTTTTGTGGTGGGATTCGACTATGATTATCGAAGGAATGATCATTGGGCGGTCAAAATTAATTAGTTACTCAGATAAAAATATGCCTTTGGTAGAGGTTTATTTTGTTCAATAACGAAGGACTAACGACCGATTTAGAAGGCTATTATCCACATTTTTTCGGCCTTTTGTGTCCCGTAATAAAATGGTTCCATAATCGCGATGAACGAACTCCACACCAAATACAATGGTTTGGTGTAATATGAGGGTCATTTGGATTTAAATCGAGTCTTTTAAAAGCCATAAATTTGTCCATTGAAACATGTACAAATCCATCTAAACAATTCTATATTCCATTTTATATAGTGTCTGAGTGTTCTTATAATCATTATATAGAGATTCTATCGACAAGTTTCCGTCAAAAAAACATTCGCGCTTTTGCACAACTTTAATCGCTATCAGGAAAAAACTAAAAATGACCGATTTTGAAGGTTATTATTATCGACGTTTTTTCGGCCTTCTAGGTCCCGGAATAAAATGATTTCATAATCGCGCTGAACGAACTCTACATCGAATACAATGTCCCGGTATAACATGAGAGTCATTTGGATTTACATCAAATCTTTTAAAAGTCATAAGATTGTCATTTGAAACGTGTCGAAATCCATCGAAACAAGTTCTATATTCCATTTAATATAGTGTCTAAGTTTTCTAATAATCATTATTAGGCAATTATTTCTATCTACAAGTTTTCGTCCAAAAAATATTCGCTCCTTATTAGCACAACTTTCACCGCTATCAAAAAAAGAGTTAAAAATGACCGATTTTGAAGGTTTTTATCCACGTTTTTTCGGCCTTTTAGGTCTCGGAATAAAATGATTTCATAATCGCGCTGAACGAACTCTACATCAAATACAGTGTCTTGGTGCATGTAATATGAGGGTAATATGGATTTACATCGAGTCTTTTAAAAGCCATAAGATTGTAATTTGAAACGTGTCGAAATTCATCGAAACAAGTTCTATATTCCATTTAATATAGTGTATGAGTGTTCTAATAATCATTTTTAGACATTTTATTCCTATTGGCAAGTTTTCGTCAAAAAATATTCACGCTTCAACCCAACTTTCATTGCTATAAAAATAAGAGTTAAAAACGATCAATTTTGAAGGTTATTATCCACGTTTTTTCGGCCTTTTGGGTCCCGGAATAAAATTGTTCCATAATCGCGATGAACGAACTCCACATAAAATAAAACGGTTCGGTGTAATATGAGGGTCATTTTGATTTAAATCGAGTCTTTTAAAAATCACAAGATTGTTTTTGAAATGTGTCGAAATCCATTGAAACAAGTTCTATATTCGATTTTAAATAGTGTTTGAGTGATCTAATAATCATTATTAGACTTTTTTTTTCCTATCGACAAGCTTTCGTCAAAAAACATTCGCGCTTCAGTACAACTTTCACCGCTCTCAAAAAAAGAGTTAAAAACGATCGATTTTGAAGGTTATATTATTCACGAAATTAGTGCTTTTGAGTCCAGGAATAAAATATTTCCATAATCGCGCTGAACGAACTTCACACCAAATACAATGGTCCGGTATAATAGGAGGGTCATTTGGATTTTAAATCGAGTCTTTTAAAAGCCATAAGATTGTCATATGAAACATGTCGAAATCAATCGACACAAGTTCTATATTCGATTTTATATAGTGCCTGAGTATTCTAACAATCATTATTTGACATTTTATTCCTATCGACAAGTTTTCGTCAAAACATTCACGCTTCATCATAACTTTCACCGCTATAAAAAAGAGAGTTAAAAAAAATGACATATTTCAGAAGGTCTACCGTTGCGCGCGGTGGCTGCGCGAAGAGGGGCGGATATCAATTTGGTGGTTTTGTTGAGGAGATGAAGGAGTTGGGCGTGATTGTCGGTTTGTTGGAGAGAATTGTGAAATTTTCAATCATGTTTCAACAGAATTATTTTTTGAAAATTTAGATGACTCGTTTAATCTTATCTTTAATTAATTTAGATACTTTATTGAACATAACTAATTCAACGAGATATATGAGACAGGACCAGGAGCTATAGGATGCGGGCTCCGTCTACTATTGAGGCTAGACTCCTCAACCGCGTTTATAATGATTATTAATTGATTGTAATGTTCAAATTGTGAGTCGTGGTTTGTACAAGGAAATGATCGAGATTTTTATCAATATACTACAAATTGTACAAGGAATGAAATAACATAATGTACTACAAATTGATAAAGCCTTTTGTTTTCCCTACGACGGGAGCAGCAGGTGACGATATCTGGACTCAAATTCATGCATAACCTCTTGTTTTAGTCGAGTACCATCCAAAGGATAATAAGAAGCCTGACGACTCTGAGCGGCTAAATGTTTGCGAGCTTGTATAGAACCAATCAACCCGTCTTTCTTAAATGCTACCACCATCGTGTGATTTACGCCCTCTGTGAACAATAAATTCGACACCAAATCCATGTGGTGAGCATCGTAAGGACATGTCAAGCATGGCGACATTACTGCACACGAGCCAACGTACACGATTTCAAACTCGGGATAATAATCCTTATTACCCTGCGCGACCCTTTCAAAGCCCTCGCGACCATAGTCGAAAATGACGAGAATATTCTTCCCGACAAGAGACGCCACTGGCACCTTATCATCGTCGCCAGAGGCAGAGAGGTTTCGGATGAGGTAGTCCCTTTCCCCATAGACTAACAGAGACTGTAGGGTGATGTTGCTGATCCTATCAGTCTCCTTGTCGAACATGAGCTCTCTCGAGAAGGGATACGCACGCATTCCTAATTTCTGTATGATATATGCACCATGGGGTTCGACAAAGCCGCCTTTCCCGAAAACTATCAAGGCATCTTCTATAAGCGATGCTATGCATAGTCGCCGAATCCTGAGGCTTATCCATCTTTTATACGGCAAGATCCACCACGACGATATCTTGCGCTTCTCGAGAGCCCGATGCACTAGCTTCTGGAACAAATCGCCATCCGAGTAACAGAAATTAAAGGGTAAATTGACTACCACAATCTCAAATTCCCTGTTCGTAGCACGACAAGACTCGTGAATCTGAAACAGATTCGGGATCAAATTCCCGTCTACGCATAGGTATACCCCCACAAGCGACGACTTCTCTTTAAGTTTTTCAATAGACGTCGTGGCCGTCTTATTGACGTTACCAACAACCGTTGAGGGTGAACAATGTAGTATTTCCTCGAGAGATACACGATTCCACAATGATTGACCGACAATTCTTTCATTATTAGTTCTCTCAAGATCGGAATCTGTGAAGGGAAATGAATCGACTCCTATGTGTTTGAAACGACGCAAGTCTTTACACCAAACAACCCGTTTCCCATCCAAAAGCATACCTCTCCCAGACCCTGTAAACCCAAGCGATCGACATATAAAATCACGAGAAACAGAGTCCCAGAAGGGGACGACGAGGCAGGACGAAGGAAAGCCGGACAACATGTGGATGAAAGACGACTCGTCCACTTCAAAATCGCTCCTCATTTTCAAGACTAACACCATCGCAAACGACTCCTCACCCAGACTGTCATATAAATCAGAGCAAATATTCGAAATGGCTCGTAAATCTATCGACGCAGGGGACATACTGTAAATAGGGCAGAAGAAACAACAAATCATAACCCATCGTTTTTCCCTGAGACGGGTAATGTCAAAGCGACGACGACTGTAAGAACGACCATCGTTGATGTCTAAGAAGTCTCTGTTATTACTTGACAGGAAGTGAACAATGTCGAAATTATTATTACCACTGACGACCATGTCCATGTCCATGTCGTCTGAGTAATGTACAGCATCCTCGGGCGATATCATACTACCTTTGAAATCTACCTTGGAGGTTTGAAATTGGTCCGGTTCAGGGTCGTCTTCGTCATCGCTTTCACAAAGGACAGGAGACATCTTTCCACCGCCAATTGGCGGTTCAGGAAAGAAGTACTGCTTCCCCATCAATGGCATTAGCGCTCGAAATTTGATTTCACTCGGCGACGCCATTACTGTTCTCCTTACCTGTATATAACAAATTAATCAAAACTTCTCATCATCAAACTTCATTCAACAACCATATATACATGGATAAACATACACCTTATTGGTTGATCGTAAAGCGGATTTTCTACCTGGTTTAATAAAGCAAGATTCACCCGTCTTAAGTATGGTATACTCCCTACGTCCCAGAAAGATTTAAATAATGTACGAGATTTATCTATGAGATCGAGTATGGAATTCTGTTTATTCACTTTAAATTGAGTATCTGTTTCCCTCCTTTTCCTTATCCATACGATTGAGTCCTTGGGTTTCCGAAATAGTGTAAACGGTCTTTGAAACATCTCAGAAACGACAATATAGTTCACGGTAAGGTTGTGCGAGTAATTGAATGACAAAATGGTAAATATTTTAACTTAAGTAGGGATTGAATGGTAAAAAAATGATGGACTAAAAAGGAAAGTTTGAGAAATGGGACAATCAAACCTATCCAAAAAAGAATACGAGACAATCTTAGTGGAACGGGGGAGTATATGGGTAGATATCCTAATTTCTTAGTCTTGCTTTATTTTAAGCATGTGTCCACTAGAAAAACCGATCACAAAATAACAAAATCATGAATAAAATCAATCAATTCTAATAATGAAATCAACAAAGATATAGTACAAATTTTTGTATTATTATCTTGAGATCGTCGAATTAATCCCTATATATCTAGTCAACAAATACAACAACATCATAGCCTTAATCTTGGGATGATTTCGTCAAATCGTCATCCAAAAAAATAAAATAAATAAAAGAACAACTAACAATGAAATACTAAAATCGTGATTGAATTAAATAAAATGGATTAATCAGTCAGTAATAAATACGAAAATAATAAAATCAAACAAGCAAAAGATGAATGAATATAATTACCTTGAATGAATCAAGTACCATGTTGAGTTGATTGTTGTTGAAGAGAGATCGATCACGGGAGATGAGATTTATTTAACTTTAATTTAATCTTCTGTGATTTTAAGGAAAGTGTGGAAATTTAAGGTTGGACGAGTATATAAATATGAAGGGAGTAGTAGATATAATCCTAAACTATATATATATATATATATATATATATATATATATATATATATATAAAGGAAAAGTCGTACCCTATCCGGATTAGGAAATAGTAGATATAATCCTAAACCGAATATATATATACACACACAAATAAAAGTCGTACCCTACCCGGATTAGGAAATAGTAGATATAATCCTAAACCGAATATATATATACACACACAAATAAAAGTCGTACCCTACCCGGATTAGGAAATAGTAGATATAATCCTAAACCGTGTCGAGGTATATATACCTATATATATGTATGTGTTGAAACTTCTTTGTTTTCTCCTTAAACTAATTCCATCTAATCACTAATTTATCTCATGTCTTCTTCTCTTCTAAAGTAGAAGATAAAAGCCCTCTTTCACGAGAAGAAGTTACTAAATTTATTCGAGGTATATATCTAATCCCATGCCCTATCCCTAATAATATTCTTCTATCTTCTTGCATGATGATTGTACTGTTATTTTGAGAGACGACTAATAATAAAATACTCGATAAGAATAACAGTTTTTGTGATTCGATATTATATTGTCGTGTCATTAATTCTTTGTTTGATTTAATTCATTTCAGGCGACAACAAACATGAGTACAATTTCAGAAGCAATGACGACAATACGTGCCGGTTCACATTTAGATCTTAAAACCTTCTTATCAACCCATACACGGGCCCATCTGGTTCGTAACAAGGCCAATTTTACTGATGATGATTTGAATGCTAGTAGTATGTTCGAAGGAAAAGTTGTGATGATATGTTTTTTCTCACTGCCTGTCCAATCCCCCTTGGATTCGGCCGTTGCTCGGGCCGTCTCACTTGTATCTTCCGAAATGCGCGTCTTTGGCGCTTTTGAACTCGTCATAATCGTCAACATTATTAGCCCTAGCCCTAGTGTCGATGAAGATGATGATTTTAGTCGTTTTATGTCGGTCTTCCCCTCATTTTGTTGCAATCGAATATCATCCGACTATATTGATGGGCCGGGCTTGGAGCCCACCGGTGTATTGCTAAACCGGAATCAAGTCGTCGAGTGGCAAAAACCTCTTAACTTCTTCTTAGACTATGGAGTCGATGCGTTTCCCTTTACTTCGGAGATGCTCACTCGGGTTACCAATTGGGAAGAAGAAGACATTAATTCGATACTGAAAGCAGATTGGATGCCCCTCGAATATTTCCTGTGCTCGATCCCCTTACCCTTCCCTAAACCTAGCACTCGTCTCTCTAAGAATCGAGGAGGAGGAGGAGGAGGTGAGCTAGCCACAACACCAGCAGTAGTAATCGGAAATATGGAAATTAGTCGTTTCGCTAGGAAAACATGTGATTTGACGTGTTTGTACCTTTGCTACACGGGGAATTTGATACCGACACTCAAGGAGATGGAAGAGAAACTACGTGGCTATGGTTTGAGACGGAGTTTGGAGATCGTCCTGGTGTACATGTACATGCCATTCAACAACGTTAACGATATCATCACCCCTCAAGCATTCCAAGACCACATCGATTCTAGTTTGGAAGAGCGGAAGGTGTCGTGGTGGGTGTTGCCCTTCGTTTACTGGCTAAGTTGTCGGCTAAGGCGACTCATCGGCAAAGACGATGTCCATGATAAGATCATCATCTTAGACCCCATATCCAAATCCACACGTATTCATGGTGAAGCGGCCATACTCCACTCTGGTATCGACTTAATTATTTCACCTCCAATAACCTCTTATTGAATTGTTGTATACAAAACATGGTTACCCGATTCTCTATGAATACATCCTTAACGATTCACAATTCGAGATCATATAGGGTACGTGTATGTGCTACGTGTATTTTTAGTAAGCAACATCATAAAATTCGTATACATGTCTTTCAACCTATTATTAGTAGATTATACAAACACTTGTACATATAATGTCTATGTACAACTAGCTTATGTACGAGTCAACAATTAGTTGTATAATTTTGAGTGTTATCACAAAGTTTTTGAGTTTTGTGATAAACTTTCTCAACTTTGAAAAGTTATCGAGCTAAGTCAAATAAATGTTTAAGCTCAAAAAGTTACAACTCATCAAAAAATGACCGACTTTGTAGGTTATTTATCCACGTTTTTTCGATCTTTTGGATCCCGGAATAAATTGAGTTCATATTCACGCCAAATAAAGTTTACACCAAATACTTGCTCCGGTGTAATATGAGCATCATTTGGTTTTAAGAGAGACTTTTAACACTCATAAGATTGCGTTTTGAGAAGTGTCAAAATCATTCGAAACAAGTTCTATACCACATTTTATATCGTGTAAGACGGTTCACATAATCATTATCAAACATTCTATTCCTATTGAAGAGTTTAAGTCAAAAATATTCGTTCTTTCGAACAAATAGCCAAAAACGACTGATTTTGAAGTTTATTATCCACGTTTTTTCGGCTCTAGAATGTCGGAATAAAATGTATTCATATTCGCGTTGAACAAAGTTCACACCAAATACAATGGTCCGTGTAATATATGAGGATCATTTGAATTTAAATGGAGATCTTTTAAAAGCCATGAGATTGCGTTTTGAGACGTGTCAGAATCGGTCGAATCAAGTTCTATACTCCATTTTATAAAGAGAAATCTAATAATCATTATTAGACATTCTATTCCTATCGAAAAAATTACATCAAAAAACATTTGTGCTTTCAAAAAATTTCACCCATTTGAAAAACAATCAAAACCGACCGATTTTAAAGGTTATATATTGATACATTAATTCAAGACATATCACTCTGTATAAATTATCTCATGATTAAACTATATCCATCATCATTAATAATTTTTATTGTCTCGCATCCGATTCTAACAACTTTTTAGAGTTTAGAATGCATTTGTACCACCAAAGTACATAAGACGACACCAATAATAACCTTGGTAACCACCATCTAAGCCTTTATAAAAGGGAAGACAATCTCTTTCATTCCTTCTCGATATCACTTGGCTCAACGGGTATAAAATTTTCATCGACAACTCTAACTTTCTTTAAAAATGTGCGAATGATTTTTGACAAAAACTTGTTGATAGAAATAGAATGCCTAATAATGATCATTAGAACACTCAACCGCTATATGAAATGGAATATAGTACTTGTTTCGATGAATTTCGACACGTTTCAAAAGATAATTTTATGGCTTTTAAAAGACTCGATTTAAATCCAAATGACCCTCATATTACGCCGGACCATTGTATTTGCTGTGGAGTTTGTTCAGCGCCATTATGAAACTATTTTATTCTGGAACTCAAAAGACCGAAAAAACGTGGATAATAACCTTGAAAATCGGTCGTTTTTAGCTTCTTCTTTTTTCTGATAGCGGTGAAAGTTGTGCTAAAGCGCAAATATTTTTGACGAAAACTTGTCGATAAAAATAGAATGTCTAATAATGATTATTTGAATACTCAGACATTATATAAAATCGAATGGTAGAAGTTGTTTCGACGGATTTCGACGCGTTTCAAAAGGCAAACTTATGGCTTTTAAAAGACTAGACTTAAATATATACAAATGTAAAATGACCCTCATATTACACCTGACCATTATATTTGGTGTGGAGTTCGTTTAGTCCGATTATGGAACCATTTTATTCTGGGATGCAAAATGTCGAAAAAACGTGGATAATAACCTTCAAAATCGATCGTTTTTAGCTTTTTCATTTAGTGTTGAAAGTTCTGCTAAAGCGCAGTTTTTGAAGAAAACATGTCGGTAGGAATAGAATGCCAAAAAATGATAATTAGAAGCCTCATACACGATACAAAAATGAACATAGAACTTGTTTCGATGGATTTCAACACGTTTCGAAAGACGAACTTAATCAATGAAACACGAACTTAATCACACACTCATTTTGATTTATTTATTTTTTCCAATGAAACATGAACTTAATCACATGACAATACCCTAAAGGAAAGGGGGTCACGATATAATTTTTTATGCACACGAAAACTCATTTTGTCAACAACAATTTCTTACAAAAAAAAAAAAAGAATAGTATTCATTTATTAGCTAGGTTCATCTTTGAAAATTGAAAAGTCTCATTCTATTGTTTTAGTCCTACTTGGAATATTATTTATTTATTTTCAGCCAACCTTGAAAAGTATTTATTTTTCTTTTCTTTTACCCTACTTGGACCATATATTATATTTATTTATTATTAAATACACAATGTTTGTGCATATTATATAATTCATCATAATTATGCTACATGGCAATCACTTCAAAAGAAAATGGAACAAGTGAAATTATTTGGGGTGTGGGGTTGTCCATTTAGCACAAGAGTGGAAATAGCACTAAAAATGAAGGGAATTGAGTATGAATTTGTCAAAGAAGATATGAGAAACAAGAGCAAAGAGCTTCTAAAGTACAACCCCATCACCACCCAAATCCCTATCTTGGTTCATAATCACAAACCGATTATCGAGACGCTGGTGATTATAGAATATATAGACGAGATCTGGAAGGAAAAACCTCTTTTACCTATCAACCCTTATCAACGAGCTCAAGCTCGCTTTTGGGCTAAGTTTATCGAGGAAAAGGTCAATTTCTAATAATCCTTTCGATTTTTAACTCTTTATTATTGAGTTTTGAAGTTTGTACATAACTAATACTACTCTTTTTTCCAGAGTTTTTAACCAGTACGACCATAACATTCGTTTAGTCATCCTGGTCAATTCAGGACCCAATTTGTTCGATCCAAGACAATTGACACATTTTGACATTGTATGTTATGATTTCAGATAGGCGTTACGTCATCAAAAGCGCTACCAATGCGAGGACAAGGCACAGAAGAAGCAATGGTCGAGCTACTAGCACAACTCGAAATCTTTGAGAGAGAGATAAAGGAAAACAAGTTATTCAAAGAAGAGAGGAACAAGTATTTGGATATAGTAGGGTTGTATGTGATCTATTGGATCCCAATATTACAAGAAGTTGGAGGCAAAGATGTGTTTACAAGAGACAAGTTCCCTGAGATTTACAATTGGGCTGATGATGTCTTTAGTTGTAACATTATTACGGATAACTTGCCCGACAGGGAGAAAATGATCGCTTTCTTACATTCGCTAAGATAATTTTACTACAGTATTGAAATTCAGTATCACCATACTCGTTCACATCTGTATCCTACACAAATAAACTTTCATTAAGGATCACGTCGTACTGTATGTATGAAGTAATGTTCTAAATAAATTGGCGATGATTGTATATCTGTCATAGTGTGTGATTGTGGTTATCGAGTGGGTACGCAGTTTTTTTGTTGAATTATTATGTTAGAGCTGGTAAATCCCGGTCAAAAGTAGGCAAAAATTGAATTGAAATAAAGTGAATTTGCAATAAACTGACTAAATGAGATAACCAAAACTAAAATCCAGAGCTTGGCTCGAGCGACCTATACCCAAACAAACCAAATTCGATCAAAATGTTCCATCGATATCCTTAAAACCTTGATAATAACACATACGAAAATGATCATGATGCAGAACCCAACAACGCGACGCGAACAGACCCTCGCTAACCAGAAACTTACAAATCCAAAATTACCCAACCAAAATCTTACCGAATCAACCCATCTACCCATCTACCTACCATCCCTCGTAATTTTACCCTCGGTCAAACAAGTTTTAACCATATTAAACCGTACTATTTACAATAACGGGAAGGAAGATCGCCCCTCAGACCCATTGTCGAGTATACCTCCGTCTTAAAACGCCAAAACGACGTCGTTGGCATTAAAACGCTACCAAGTGTATTTGGAATTGTGGATACACTCTCTTCCGTCACCTACAATTCCGCCATTTTTACCTCCTCGTTGAAGCTCTGTCTCTTCATTCGTGAGTTTATTCCATTTTTTTTTCTCCATTTTTTTATTTACAGCTTTTAATACTACGACTTTACTTGGGTATGGAACTGATTGAACGAATTCGAATTCGAATTTTGTTAATTATATCCCAATTAAAAGCTTCAATCTTTTGTTGAATTGCATGCAGATATCTCAATCATGGCTTCTTTGATGTTCAATTCAACTTGTATAGTAGGCCAATCTTCTTTCTTCAAGGTTTCAATTCAATTCATCCTCGAATTCCTCTATTATAAATTTATACTGTAATTACTAGTACAAAAACTGTTTCAATTCAATGGTGATTTTTTGTTTGTTTTGATTTTAATTTTGTTTATTGTGTTTTCAAAGAGGGATGGTTTGGATGTGGGTGTAATTGAGAAGAGATTACAGATTCGGGTCGGGTTTCGGGTTCGGGTTCAGGCGGCGTCTGCACCATCAGTGTTGCAGGTTACTGAGAAGCGGAATGTGGCGGAAACCGTCCGCATTGCTGTTCTTGGTGCCAGTGGTTATACTGGTTCTGAGGTGCTGTTGTTCTTCCCCCCCTTTTGCTTATTCATGTTACAGACTTACAGTAATTACATTGAATAGCTGTGCTTCTGTTGTTTTTATGATTAATCGTGGTCGTTTAATGCAATTCTCGATGCATTTTCAATTTGGGCGATGCATAAACCGTCTTTCTAGTCTTCTTGTTATTGATGCATACGTAATGCTGTATACATTGAAGCACTGTCGTGGGAGTGGGATTCATGTGATTAGGTTAAATTGCTGTGTTTCCGTTGTTTTTATGATTACTCGTGGTCGTTTAATGCAATTCTCGTTGCATTTTCAATTTGAGTGATCCGTAAACAGTCAATTTGGGCGATCCTTGTTATTAATGCATGCGTAATCTGTATACATTGAAGCACTGTGGTGGGGGTGGGATTTATGTGATTAGGTTAAATAGTTGTGTTTCCGTTGTTTTTATGATTACTCGTGGTTGTTTAATGCAATTCTCGATGCATTTTCAATTTGGGCGATCCATAAACAGTCTCTGTAGTCTCGTTGGTATTAATGAATACGTAATGCTGTATACATTGAAGCACTGTGGTGGGGTGGGATTCATGTGATTAGGTAAAATAGCTGGGTTTCCGTTGTTTTTATGATTACTTGTGGTCGTTTAATGCAATTATCGATGCATTTTCAATTTGAGTGATTTCTCGACCTGTTTTCATTTCGATGCATATTCGTGTGTTGGTGTTAAGTCATTGAACCAAAGCATTATGTACATCATGGGACTGTTGTATCTTTAGACTATGTTACGAGTACTTTGATTCTGCAAGTATTGGACACGTTTTGGTATCGGAGTATTGAATATGGCTGTTTTGTCTTTCGTGCGAAATTTTCATTTTTTGTTGTTCTAAAATGGTCGGAGTGGTTTGTCTTTCCATGTTTCATTTTTATTCAGATTGTTCGTTTGCTGGCAAATCACCCACACTTTGGGATTACTGTGATGACTGCCGATAGGAAGGCAGGTCAGTCAATTGCATCAGTGTTTCCACATCTGATCACCCAAGTATGGATTTTCTACCGTTCTACAGTTTTACTCACTTTTCTGTGTCCGCATGTTTAAGTGGTTTTCGTAGCTTGCATATTTGTCTGACATTCTGTCATAACTGTTTGCAGGACTTGCCGAACATGGTTGCTGTTAAGGATGCAGATTTTTCAAATGTGGATGCTGTATTTTGTTGTTTGCCCCACGGCACCACACAGGTGTGCCCACGTTGAATTACCTAACCTTTGGCGATCATCAAACGAACGCATGAATGAATAGATAATATAATCGCAGTACATATTAACTCCGTCATCTTCTTTGCTAGTCATTGGTTTTGATGAAACTACTAAAGGGCTATAGGCATGTGAAAAGTACGGTTATACGGAGTATTATTTATTTTATCCTTGTCGACATGTCAAGTTCACTAATTTTGTTTGATGATAACTTCTGCAGGATATTATAAAGGCTCTTCCCAGCTCGTTGAAAGTGGTGGATCTTTCTGCTGTAAGTATCAATTGATACTGTGTTTTCTACGTTTATCCTAGCTGCATTGTGAAATAAAATGTTAGGTTCTTAAGTCATTCGATGAAAATAATTTGAGAATTTCGATGCAGGACTTCCGGCTGAGAAATATCCACGAGTATGAAGAATGGTATGGTCAACCACACAGAGCGCCAGAATTACAGGCATGGTGATTAATGTTTTGTTCCGTCATCCTTAGGGTTATTTGTTAGTATCTGCTGTATGTCTGATCATTTATGTCACTTTATCATCAATATTGAGCTATAAGAAACAATCTTAGTCGGATTTCTGTACTAATCTTAACGGATTAATTATGTGAAAAGAGCATCAATTCTTCAAGGATTTTGCTGTTCATGAATGTCGTCTTTCTTTCTTACTGATAATTCTTTTCTTTGCCTGATTCCAGACAGAAGCTGTGTATGGTTTAACAGAGCTATCAAGACCTGAAATTCAGAATGCTCGATTGGTTGCAAATCCTGGTTGTTATCCAACATCGATTCAGCTCCCTCTTATTCCTTTGTTAAAGGTTAGTTTATCAATTAAGAGGTGACGTGTCTCATTATAAAGGCTATGGGACACGAGATGGACAAAGGATCTCAACTGCTAACTAACTGTTTATTGGGCATTATATATCGTAGGGTAATCTTATACGGCAGTGTAACATAATTATTGACGCTAAATCTGGTGTGAGTGGGGCAGGTCAGTATCTCTACTTACGTACCTTGTATTTTGGTAAAAATCGAAATGTTATAGTCTGTGCATTAAAAGTATTTGATTTTTAATTACTTGTATCCTATATAGGACGGGGTGCAAAGGAGGCTAATCTGTACACAGAAGTAGCTGAAGGAATCCATGCGTATGGTGTTACAAGACATCGTCATGGTTAGTCTTTGATGGGTGTCGCTATGGTGTTCCTTTTGTCGACAAAATTTCTCTTTCACCACATAGGCCTTGTTGCTACAGTCTCAAAGTATGATCACTGTGCAGCAATTGTTACGAGCTACTAATATCTCATCCTTTTGCTGTTAACAGTTCCGGAAATTGAACAAGGGTTGTCAGATGCTGTACATTCAAAAGTTACTGTCAGCTTCACTCCACACTTAATGCCAATGGTAGTAGCTGCTTCATATGGATGTATTATCTTCTATCTGAATTTGCAGTAGAAATATAACGTCTATTTTTACCTGCAGAGTCGAGGAATGCAGTCAACAATATACGTTGAAATGTCCCCAGGAGTACAAGTTGAAGATCTGTACGACCATTTACGTATCTTCTTTGAGGTACTCCTAACCTCTGTGCTTTAACTTGCCATGATTCGGTGAAGAATTCATCTCAAATGGCATAAGCCTACTTATTTTCATTTGATTTTATTTTATTGCTATGCTTTGCAGAAAGAAGAGTTTGTCAAATTGTTGCAGAAAGGAGTCGTTCCTCACACTAGAAATGTGCGCGGATCAAATTACTGCCTTATAAATGTCTTTCCCGATAGGATTCCAGGAAGAGCGATCATAATATCAGTTGTATGTCCTGAAATCTATCCTTAATTTTCCTTGAACGTTTCATAAATGTTTCCGTCTTTATTTCAAGGTATTCATAAAATGGTTGTTTCCACATACTGCCCATGTTACCTCTTATAAACTTATTTCCCGAATTACTATAACCGCAAAATCTTAGTTCCAAAGTTCCAAAGTCATGTGAACTTGTATTGCAGATCGATAATCTTGTAAAGGGAGCTTCTGGTCAAGCTATTCAAAATCTGAACTTAATGATGGGATACCCAGAGAGCACCGGGCTTCTTTACCAGCCCTTGTTTCCTTAAGGTATATGTCAATGACCGATGTTATTTTTCGACTCTAGAATAGTTTGGCATTCATATGACTACATCGCTTTTATGAGCAAGTAGAACGGAACCATGTCATCATGTCTAATGGCTTGGATATGACTAGAGTATCATGTTTGAGACCGAGTAGGCGAGTATCATTGTGTAGTTGATATATTCCCGTCTTTTTGTTTCTAAGATTGTTTTACTAAAACATCGCAGATTTTATGGTGCCAAGAAGAATCACGGTGAAGAACCAGCCGACTTTGTGCAGTACGTCTTTGGAAATGCGACGGGAGGTGGTCTGGTGAGCCATGTATTGAGAATTCTAATGGAATTTTCTGCAAAGAATATGTAACTCCAGTTTTTTTTGGTTCCGTAAAACTCTATAAAATGTCGGATTAGTAGATGAGAAACACCTTCTTTCTTCCGGATGTATGGTTCCGACATCTATGCTATTAGATCAATGTCACAACACCATAATCAAAAGATCGCCTTTTTCTTTTCTTTTCTCCGAAACCTTTGTTGTTCATCCAACAGGTTGATTTACTCATGAGCCCAACGATAAAATGATCGGCTTTATCATTTTCTATCTAAATGATATGTCGAGTACATGGTAATATAACAGTTGGCAGAGAGGTGCCTCGGAATTCCAGGTCAGAAAGAACATGACACCACGAGATCGATTGAAAAATACAGTAGGAAATACTACAGTAGAATGCTAACCATTATAAATTTTGACAGAAAATCGAATGAAAATACCTATAAATAGCTACAACACTGCCCTAATAATTCAGCAGAAAACATTGAAGAACAACACTACCCAACCCTAAAACAAAAACTAACTTTACAAAGCTTTTTCTCGCAAATTTCATTACCATATATATACATTTTCAGAACAGAAATTACATAAATTTCTGTACATTTCAGCTTACAGAAATTTGACGTGGCTGGAATCGGAAATCCGTTAACTTTCAAGTGTACCTCGGGTAAATCAGAACGCCAGTGTCGATGCATGGTACTGCTCTGTGAAACACGGGGAATTTCTGTCACCAAGCTTTGTCAAAATCAACCCATGGCCAACTCTAGTAAATTCATCTTGGTGAACTGAAAGCGAAAGCGAAGCCAACTCTCGCCCTTTTTTTTATGGAGGAGGAAGATGACCCGCCAAAAGTTCAACAAAATTGCTTGACGGGAAAGCTCTAAACATGCTTCTATAACTGCTGTCAAAACTCGATCATTCATCATAGTAAGTTAATAGCTGGTAAGTGAATGGTAAAAGTGTGGAGTAAATTTTTTTTTAAAAAAAAAAAACAATTAGCATGTTAGCCTATAAGCCACCAGACGGTGAGCATAACCCTGGCACAATAAAATAACACACGCACGCATCACAGTAAAAAAAAAGGTTCGCCCATGATTAGTGCAGCTCAGATATTTACGGTGCCCTAATTTGCTGCTAAGTCAGTAATGTAAATTTCAAAGTTTGAAAGTGCTCCCTTATGCCAATTTCATCATTGGTCAGAAAATTCTAGTAATCCTAGACCAATAAACCTACAAACCCAAAGATAATCCATATGGATGGACGATCCTAGATTCCTAGGTCAATATATAACCTATGATCCCGATACTAGGACCAGGATGTATAAACATAAGCCATGATACACTGCGACATTTTGTACACGCTGCATCATTTATAGCATACAGCAGGTCGACACTGTCATTCAAAATAACACTGCTAAATTCAAAATGCCTTGAATGGCAACATATTTGTCAGAGTTAGTTTCGATTTGTTACTTGTATGTTTCTATGATTAGAAAATCAAGTTATAGGATCTATGACGGTTTATTCAGAACAACAGAGTTACTTCGATTTATTTGTGAAATGATTCTCTTTACTTATACTCGTACATTATCACTACTTAAAGTAATGGAGTTCGTTTCCAAGGCACTAATAATCAAGGTTTTAAAGCATAGATATATAAATCAACATCCAAAAACAGGCAAGTACATAACTAGTGTTACCAGGATAACGGCTCTTATTGGCTACAAGGAGATACATTTGGAAGATACGAAAACAACGGAAGACTGATGATGGTAGAGATTGCGGTGCATTAAGTCAAACTGAATTTAATACGTAGTTTTAAAGAAAACTTTTGAAGAAACTAGACCTAAAAGTGGACTCAGATGTCTCATTTCCTATAAAGACTCAGCCTTTTGTCTCCAATCATGTGGCTGTAAGTCGACAGTCGACAGACACCCTTTCGTGTCTTCCAGAAATGAGCAAAATCAGAGCTGTATGGGGAAAGCTCAAATGAAACTTCTTTTATCCTCAAATAATCATACTATTTTCAATTACGTTATTATCCTCAAATAATCAGTGACATCACATTTAAACCTTCCAAATACGTTATTACTAACCCAACTTCGTAATAATTAGAAGCACTTTCCAAATCTCAATCCCAAAGATATGCTCTCACAAAATCTGGTAAATTCAAACCTTTTCCACAAGATTTTTCCTTTAGGAGTGTATACCATGATAAATGCTCCGATATCTTTAATAAGCATCATTCCTTCCTTAACGACATGTAGTGAGATCAAAAAACCAGGAGATTCCCTTATTTTAATGTGTCGTGACTTTCCCAAAAGAAAAACCTGAAGGACGAAAATATTCCATTCATTTGTACTATATTTCATCACGTCTACCTTCTTAATACATTATCATCAACCCAGCTTCGTAATGCTAAAATCTCCATCCTACAGAGACCACATGAGCAGTAATACCAAAAGCTCTCACCACATCTTCTGGTTAATCCAAAACCTTTTACATACGAATCTTCCTTTGCGATATACCATAATAATATAATCTAATATTTCTACTGACTTCACTTTTTTCCTTTCACGACATTTAGTGAAAACAAAAAACCAGGAGATTCCGTAATTTAATGTTCAGGGAGTTCCTCAAAAGAAGATGAATTCATACCATAAAATTGTTGCAACACTAGATTTCAGAAAAAGAGCGAGTAACAGTTATGTAACGGTGTAGCTGAATATATCGCGACAAACTGAAAACTGCCAAACATAAGAACAACAGAATGAACATCAAGATATGACATTAACAGATTCAATTATATGCACATTTAAGATTACTAAAACACCATATCAGTCTACATCCACCAAACAGCCAAAATCAAGTATCGATGTGCACAAGGAATAAGAGATTAAATCACAGGAGTAAATTACACCAAACATCGTCTATAATGTAAACAAGCTTCATTAGGTGCCAAAGATGTAGAGTAGCTATTACACAGAGAATACAGGATACAAACTGTGGTGTACAAATAAATACAAAGTGCAAAAACGAAAACCAATGTGAATCAATTCTACAACATATGAACAAATAAATAAAAACGTGGAAAAAATAATAAAGAATAAAGGAGAGAGTAACTCACTTCACTAAATCCGGAATGCTCTTCGCCTCACCGCATCCACAAATACGGCAGAAGAAGGAAAAACTATTCTAGTTGCAAATCGAGAGTTTCCCAGTGTACTCATCCGCCACCCCATAATCAAGGCTAAGTTCACGCATTGGTGGAATGTTTTCCATTGCAAATAACATCAGATGAGGAAACAATATATTGTTATGATCATAAAGTACAAATTGAACCATGACATTGGGACTAGTACTATGACTTATATAGCAAGCGACATTTCTCATTCTCGAGACATCCATAGCAAAATCCAACGGAGGAATAGATGGGTATGTCGGTCTAACATACTCGGGATACACTTGAGACAAATCCCCCCATTCCGCCCATTTTTCAGCAAACCGACCAGGATATATTAGACTGTCGCCATTCATGCTAAAAAGCTGTGCTTGCTCCCTTGTAAGAACAACACCCGCATACTCACAAATAAAACCACCGGCATGTATCAAATCCAAAGTCCGAACTCCCCAACCCGTCTCCCTAGACCTAAACACTTCCAACCTACTCTTCAGCCCTTTTTGACTCACGCGATTACGACAGCTAGGAGGGCAGCTACAGTGACTACCACATTCAAACACCAAAGGTTTCCCTCTCAACAAAAACCCATTTTGATCAAACGCGATCTCCCCTCCATTCTTCATCGAACACAAACACCCATCATTACAACTAGTGATACACTCACACCCCATATTCGCCCCTGCATAAACAAAAGGCGGGAAAACCGTCCTAGGAAGATAATCATAATACAACGGTTCCTGATCATTATCAATATCATTAAACACAAAAACTGGCATAGTATCCTTTTTCATAGAAAGGTCAAGAGTAAGATACCCAATAGGTCTATACTCCAAAGGCTTAGTCCTCAACCCGCGAGCGAGTTTCAACAATGTACTACCCATCTCAGGCTGACCCTCGATTCGATGAAGCCTATACTTATACACCCCAAAACCCGACTTCCCCACATCGAACCAAGACTCAACAATCCTATACAAACCATCATAAATATAAATCTTAGTAGTAAGACTACCATCATATTTCAAACCTCTAATAACCCTAACTTCGATACCATAATGCATACTTCTCTCTAAAGCTAAGTTACCTCCTTCAAGCTTCTGATGATTGGACATCTTACCCAATTTGTCATGACCTCCATGGCCAGAGTACACCAACACATCCCCAGCATCATCATCATCCTCGTACCCACCCGAAACGATAATGCTGGTCGCAATTGGCTCACCATTCGAGCTCTGGCTCGACGGAAGGTAATCAATTCCAGCTTGAACTTGACCATGTAACCCTACAACACACAATTCCATCCTAAAATAGAACAAATCACCAATGTACACACCAGGAATCGAACCCACGATTCGCTTATCCCTGTTTAGCCATAACCCTCTATCCCTCATCCGCATTGCCGCCTTCAAATCGCCTCGGCCCCGCCTTCCAGCACCCGGGCCCACTCTCCTTTCCTCGTCCGCCATCGAAAAAATCCGCAACGCGTCGTATAACATCCTCGTCCGCCTCACAATCTCACGGAAGTACCTCTGGTCCTCAATGCTGAGGTTCGTAACCCGGACCAGCTCGTTAGACCGCTTCGGATACCGGTTCGGAGTCACAACAACGGTTGAAACCTGGTTTTCTTCAGCTGGAACCGGAACAATAGCTCCGGTTTCCGCAGTAAGAGCCTCCATGTCCCCGAGCCGCTCCATTCGCTGAGCGAAAGCGGTTCGGAACATCTCCGAAATCCGGCTGAATTCGGAGTATACATTTGAGTTCTCCGGGTCGGCAGAGGTGGGTTCGGAAGGGATGCAATTCGGGTCGGGTTCAGGTGGTGGGGAGCTGGGGATTTGGTCAGGAGGTTCGTCGATGGGTTCGGGTTTGACCCGGATTGGAATATTGGTTGGGTCTGGAAGAAGATTGAGGTCTAGAAACGGGACCAAGGAACCCATGATTCGAAATTGAAAAACTGGGTTTTGAAGAGGAGATCAGAATGCGAGGTGGGTAGAACAGAACTCAGAATTAATCAATCGGAAATAGGTGATTGAGTGAGTAGAGAGTAGGATTGAGGGGGTGGTGGAAGGTGGTGGTTAGGGTTTCAGGGAGGATGAAGAAAGGGGGGAAAAGGGGTGGTTGAATGAATCAGTCTTAGATTGGGTCACACTCACCAATTTACTCCATTCGATTCATTTGATTATTTAATTTTGCGTTATCACGTTTATCAATGTTTTGTTTTGTTTATATCTTTATTTACACATTATTAAAAATCGTAAAAATTTGATATTCTTAATGTACTAATTAAGACGATTAAAAAAATATCTCACACGACTATGTTTTAAGTTAAAGATCAGAAGTTACCTGAGAGATTCTCTCCACCCATGAATAAAGTCTATTGAAGAACGGTCTCTCATTAACTTTACCGAGATACCAAATATAAATGAAAGTAACAATGGTACCAAACCTAATACAAGTAGCTACGATTAACATAAAAACAAGTACAAAACAAAGTTGTCATTTAAGGATACGAATAGTACATAAAGTGGTACTGAAGTTATTGAGAAATCGTCTCTTCCAAGATTTTGTGTCCATAAATAGTACTCGTGTCAAAAAGTAAACGTAAAGAAATACTCCCTCCGTTTCTTTGATTTCTTCCACCTTAAAAGTGACACATTTCTTAAGAAAAACAATAAAATATTTAAAAGTAGGGAGGAGGTAGAGCAAGTGGGGCACCTAAGTAAGGAGTGCTGTTTTTCGTCGTCGACATTTCAGCCACGTCGTCGGTGCTTTTTAAAGTAAAAGACGATCTTGCCCTTGCCTTGCCCTTGCCTTAATTAGATTAGTTAACTAATGTTATGTAATTTTAGAAGTTAGATTAGTTATTGAAACTCGTTAATGAAGCGGTTTTTTAATTTTTCAAACCGTTCTGTTATTATCTTGTCCTTATTATATATCCACTCAAACTCTACTCACCATATTTAATTTAATTTTCTCTCACTTAAAAAAGCGTCTTTTCTTTAGAGAAACCCGACTTTTCTAGAAACCCGACTTTTCTAGAAATTAGGTTGTCGGCGATTTTTAATGTGAAAAGACAACAACGTCCTTCCCTAATTACATTCACTAACTTTGTTAATGAAATTAAAAAGTTTAATCATGTTAATGAAACTCGATAATAAAACGTTTTTTTTTTTTTTGAAAACCGTCATTTTATTATGTTACGGATTATGTTATATTATATATCCTCCCCCATCCACAACAACACTAATATTATTAATAATATTAAAATTGTATTAATAGGCGATTTTAGGAGGTTTTAGAATCAAATATAGATAATAGTTTAGTACGGTTTGTCAACAATATTCAGTTGATTTAGTGGTGAAGAGGTTCATTTGTGTTCAAGAGATTGTGGGTTCGAGCCTTACTAATTACAAATTTTTGTAATTACCTCCTAGACGCGAAGCGAAGTTTAGGTTCCCCTAGCTAATTTGTGTGTGATATATACCCTAATTGAGTAGTTATTGTTTTCGATTTTGGTATCGATTTGGCTGATGGTGGGATCGATTTCTGCGAAATATAAATTTCCTAAACATATTCTCGGGATACATTGAGACACGTGTCTCGGAGACCGTTCAATAGTCCAAAAACCGACATTTCAAATTAGTCGGGAATATATTTGTTACGTTAGTTAAGAAACTTAATTAAATTCATTAGAATATATTACATAAGGGTAAAAGAGTTACGTTGAGACACGTGCCTCAAAAACCATTCAAGAGTACAAAAACCGTAATTTTAATTTACTCGGAAATATTAATTACATTAATTAACAAACTTAATTAATATCAATAATCATAATTAGAGGAAGGGTAAAAAAGTAAATTCACGTATAAAGCGCCGACGACGTGGCTGAAATGTCGACGACGAAATGTAGTAGTGGGTAAGAGAGAAGTTTGGTAGCAAAAAAAAAGTGAAAGAAATCACATAAATAATTGAAAAAGAAAATGTGGAAGATATCAATGAAACAGAGAGAAAATCAATATAACTATAGGAGGGTATTAAATTGAGATGAGCACATAAACAAACATGTATGACTCGCTACATGAGCTAGTGAGTGAGTGCTGGTGTGGGCATGACATCACCATAAACGGCATATTCAAATACTCCCTCCGTTCCAACCATTTGTATACGTTTGCTTTATGCACGTACGTTGATACTCGTTTTCTTTTGTCTATATCTTTAGTTACGTGTTACTAAAAATTATAAAAATTTGATATTCATAATGTATTTTATTAGATGATTTAAACATGATCCCACATGACTATCTTTTATCTTATATATTACAAGTTACATTGAAGATTCTTATCACTTATAAATAGTGTTATAAAACCAAATGTATACAAATGGTTGGAACGGAGGGAGTAGCATATTCGAGATAAATACGTAGTATTTCATTCAAATTCAAATGCAAATACTTTTTTTTTTTTTTGACTTTTTCCATGTTCTTTCGCTTTCTTTTTGGATGGATAATAAAGAATATAAAATGAGTGGCTCAAAAGAAAAAGTTGTTGTGTTCTTTACTTTTCTTTTTGGGTGGATAATAAAGAATGTAAAATGAGTTGCTAAAAAACAAAGAGGAAGAAAGAGAAACGAGAGGTTAAATTAAATCACACGAGACTAAAAACATAATAAGGAGTAAAGAAGAATATCAAACTTAACTCAAAAACAAAATATGAAAGATCATAGGAACTCGAACGGCGTATAATATTTCATTTTTGACATGACTTTCTTTCGATGGTTAGTGAGAATATAGGTAGAAAAATCAACCGGACACAGATCATCATTCTATGAGAGTTCATTCGTTAACGTTAATGAGAGACCGTCTGTTCGTAGTATTTGTGACGAAGGAAATATTGTCATACTACTGTAGTACTCTCTCTCCGTTCAATTCCAACCTTCCCCTTCCTTGTCTTGACACTATTTGCAATCACGGATAACTTTCGATATTCACGACAATCTATTAGAGAAAATATATCCATGTGGGATCTTGTTTGATTCGTCTTTAAAAGTAGATTATTAATATCCAATTTCCATAATTTTTACTAATATGTTACGAAAGATATTAACAATGCAAAATGCGCGTTGGCAAACGTGAAAAAGCAAAAGGGAAACTTTGACTTGAACGGATGGAGTATTTTACAATATAGAAGAAAACAAAATATGGTCATGTGTGACCATGTTTGGGTGGTTTGTCTTTATGAATACAATAAGCATATCACATCTTTTAAATTTTAATCGTATATAATTTGTCACTAAAGATATTGATGGTCTAAAGCATAAAGCGTGCATTGGAATATGTGATAAAAAGAAATGTTGTATTTGGATTTGAAATTTGAATATATGGGATAGTTTATACAGACAACAGAGTAACACCTCCGATCCGCCATTTGTTTGTTGGATAGAGAAAGGGAAATTCGGATTTATTTATTTTTGTAATACATTGACAAAATCAATTGATTAAAATATGATATATAGTCAAATTTATTGTCTGAATTTGTCATTTGTAATGTGCCTTAACGGTATACTTATCTAAAAATGTAAAGTACGAGTATAATGTATACTAATCTCGTTTCTTACTTTCATTTGATTATGAACAAAGAAGGGTGGAAAAGACGATCTCATAAGCAGGACTGACACCAGAGGTTGATGAGTATCGCTTGTACCACGACCGTCGCAGGCGGGTACGTACAATATATACAAGAAGAAGAACGAAGCGTCTCTTTAATTTGGAATTGGAAATGCGGCGCGCAAACTATTCTGCCCTTGCACGAGTAGGACCGACGCCACAGAAGACCCGCACATCCCCACCATTGCCACACAATATCGTACAGAGAATGAGCGATTGAAAGAGGACGTGAAGAAGCTGCAAGAGCATCAACACGAGGTCGACAAGAGACTTGAGGAATACTGGCCACTGCGTGCAACAAAATTAACTTACCACAGTGGTTGTAGTTTCATGCTAAAGTGACTGTATGTATTACGAAGTACATTAAAATTTCTGACCATTGATGTTCAAATCAGAACTATATGGTTATAATCAAATGAATATTAAAAATTTAAAACCATTTTACTCTCTCTGTACATTTTATTCATTTTTTTGTCTGTTATATTCATTGTGATTTGTGAAGAGTATGTATTTTAATTAAAAATAAAGAAATTAAATGAATGAAAAGAAGGGAGTATGTAGTTCGCAGTAGTTCTAAAGTCACGCGCGGTCAGTATGTATTGAAATAGTTTTGCATTATCGATCTTGTTAATCCATATGTTTTTACTTGGATTTTATGACTGTTTTACTTGGTTGCGAGCTGAGTATAAATGTATAATCTTATGTATAACTGTATAAGGCATCGCAATCATATCCTTAATAATTCATCATTTATATTGCATTGGTGAACTAATCATTTATTTAATGATCTTACGATCCTTGTGTTCTAAAATACTCATACGTGAGAGGATACTAGCTACAAAAAATCGATACCAATATACTCCAATGTATATTCAATACTATCCACTAATCTTCCTCACTAAAGTTTTTTGTGAGATATAATATAAATACAGTATTTTATTTTTTAATTATGTGAGAGATCTCATAATAATCTTATTAATTTGACATCGTCCTCATTTAAAAATTTGTGATATTTAACTTTATCATATCTATTATACGGATGATATTTAACGTATTACAAATTATTGCCATCACTAACTCTAACTCACAATAACGACAATAACAACTGAAATATTCACGTAAGACGGTCTTACAATATACACAAAATCTTGGAAGAGACGGTCTCTCAATAACTTATTGAGAGACGACTCTTTATTATCACTCTATGTCTTATTTTTGTACCCTTAAATGACAACTCTATTTTGTACCTATTTTTATAACAAGCGTACCCTATTTATATTTGTATATTCTTTTATGTTAACCACTGTTACTTCCATCTGCACTCAGTCTCTCAGTAAAGTTAATGAGAGACCGTCTTTCAGGAGACCTGCCGAGGAAAGGGAATTATATAGTGGTATAAAACGACGAGTTGAGCACAATAGTGGGAAAGGGAAAGGGAAAGGGAAAGGGAAAGGGTAGGGAGAAAACGTAAGTAGGGTAGAAAGAGACAAGTGTCCTACCAGATGTAACTACAAAACTGCCACGTACAACACCTATACGCCACGTGTCGACTCTTCTATCCACTTCACGTAAACCCTTCCTTCGTTTCAGCACCGCATGACGTACACTTTCATGCAATCTGATCTGATCCAATTATATATACATGCAACTTGAATGTAACTCTGTTATTCCCTTCAACAACATAACAGTACAGTTCACTGACTACAATTCTCACAACAACACCAGAAACAAAAACTATTAACTAAAACCAGCTACTTTTGTTGCAGCAACAAGTGAAGGAAGGAATTACAAGTGTGTTGTGTTGATTAATTAGGGTTTGATAAATAAAATGGCTGCGATGGGGAAGAATGTTGCAGGTCCATTGCTGATATTCAACTTGATATTGTATATCATCGTTGTAGGGTTAGCTAGTTGGTGTATGAACAAGTACATCAACTTCTCTACTCGTCACCCTGGTAACTACCCTTCTTCCTTATTCTCTTTATATTCTATTACATTCCCTTACTCGAATCTCTTTTGGGCTTGAAGAGTGGTTAGTGTGCACGAATTTCCTGTGGTTAGTGTGCACGAATTTCCTATACCGTGTGCTGAGATTTCACTTGAAAGTTCGAGATATTGGGGGCTTTTAGAGTTCAAATTCGTGATCTCTAGCTACCTACCATGTTATGAAACTAAGGTCATGTTCTTTTGGACTTATATTCAGTCAATCTTAGTTCAGTTTAGCTCTATGAGGTATATTTTGTCTCTATATTTTAGTCTATTCACTCAAGTTCATGTTCTTTTGACTTATATTCAGTCAATTTTAGTTTAGTTCAGTTCCATGAGGTATATTTTGTCTTTATATTTCAGTCTATTCACTCAAGTTAAGTTCACTCAATTTTCCTGAGTCCAACAGGGTCTAATTCATAAATTGAGTCCAAAAGAACATGGTCTAACTCAACCAAACCCTTAAGGCCTTGGTTGATGTACTGTTCGTTTATATTCTATTAGTTTCAAATCTCATTAGTCATCACCTCCATGGCCTTTCTAGAGTTGAATATTGTATGGTCTAAAATCGACTTAAGACTTCACTACCTCTTTAAGGTTTTGGCTGAGTCTGAGTATTTAATATCAGATCGAGTGACTTTTGAGGTCTTCTATATGTGTACATAGGATTGGGAGGAAATGGAGCGACACCTTTCTTTGTGTTACTATCATTAGCAGCGGGAGTGATCGGAGTTCTTTCAAGGATTCCAGGAGCAACCCACGTTAGGGCATGGCGTAACGACAGTCTAGCTGCGGCTGGTGCTGCCTCTCTTATCGCTTGGGCGCTCACCGCTCTTGCCATGGGGTACATACATACTTACTTTCTCTGTCTCAGTCATTTGTTTATCGTTATAACGATTTTTTCTAATGTGTATCCTTGCTTAATGAATGTGGTTATGTAGTTTTGCGATCAAGGAGATTAGCATCGGAGGGTGGAGAGGATGGAGACTGAAGGCACTAGAAGCATTCATAATAATCTTGACCATCTTCGAGTTCATCTACGTCATGGTCCTACACGCTGGCCTATTCGGATCCAGGTACGGTCCTGGGTACCGGGACCACGACTACCCTGTGGGTGGGACTGGTGCGACCGAGCTCAAGGGCACTACCACCAGGGTTTGATTCCTGGGTACTTGTACTTAGTTTCTAGGATGTATAAGCTGACCATATCGGTCTCGGATCTTGTACTTGTACTTGTTGTTTGACTGTTCGTGTCTTGGTTTCTAAGTTTAGGCGGAGTTTTTACAGCCCCTTTGTATGTTTGGATTACAATGGCTAACTCTTGAAACTACTTTTCTCGTTGTGTTTATCTTTTATATTCTTTCCGTCTCAGTTTCTTCGATCTTGAACTGAACGAACCTGAATAATGTGACCTGAACGTGGACTGAAAATGTACGAATATAAGTCGAAAATGTGTTACTTAGCCTATGGGCTAGATGAAACATATACAAAGATGGTGGGCTTATTAGACAGCAAGTTTACCCTGGAAAAAAGTTGGGCCAAATATGTTATTTCTCGGGCTTGAATCCGTCCATGTTAAGGCCCGATTCTTTTGAACTAAAGTTAGGTTTAATTTTGAGTTGAATTTAGCCGATTGAACTATCCAAGATAAAATGAATTTTATGAGGCTGAACTGAATTAATGTATGAATGTATTGTTCGGGTGTTCTAATTTTAATAACTAGACTGAGATATTTTCGATGCTAGCTATAACTTTGAAAATGGAACACATTGAACGGGGAAGAGAATCGACATCCTTAACCTTTACTGTATTTCTGAAGACGAAATTTTCTTGGTTAAAGTACGATAGACTCTTCCTTTCCTCTTTAAAGGAATTCTAATACAAAGGCTCAGAAATAAGCTCGATTACAATAAACTCAAAGAAGTAAAAAAAAAAGTCGCAAAATCAATGATTTTGCGACCCTTTTTTTTCAACGGTTTAAGACTCGATCTCACAAGACATAGTTGATCGTAAATTCGTAGTTTAACTTAACAAAATGGAGTCACACTAGGGTGGTGCATACCAACTTTGTTGGTAGCACAAATCGAACTCCAATAGTTATTTCCTTGAAAATCCTCGACATTCCCGTAACTGTTCCATGGAAGAAATTCCTCATTGTTCGATCCCTCTGAGGTCGATCCGTCGTTATAATTGAACGCAGGGTAAAAACTCGTTTGATCCTGAGTACTCGAACAAGATGAACTAGGATTATTATTATTATTAGTAGTAGTAGTGGTAGTGTTATTGGTAAGCGGCCCCTCAACGGTCACCTTATTATTATTTTCTCCGTCTCCTAATAAAAGCGATATCATCCACGCCATATCCGTTGTCATAAACGGATCATTCGGAGCTTGTTCTTGTACAACTTGATGATACTGTTGCTGTTGTAGAAACTGTTGTTTTCGTAATAAGCGAGTTTTTGTTCTCTCGTTGTTGTTGTTATCGATTGAAGAAACTTTTGTTTTTTTCTTGAAGTGTGTTCTCCAGTAGTTTTTGATCTCGTTGTCTGTTCTTCCTGGTAAACTTCTCGCTATTGTGGACCACCTAAGCATAATCAATATGGTCCTATTAGTTAACTAGTCTTTTGAGCTTAGACGGGAGTCTTTAATTTAAGACAGTAGATAAAACGAGTTTAATAATACAGATTAATTAATTACCTGTTACCCCATCGAGCATGGAGATCGAGAATGATGCTCTCCTCATGAGGAGTGATTTGGCCTCTTTTAAGGTCGGGTCTCAAGTAGTTCACCCACCTCAATCGACAACTCTTACCGTTCCTTCTCAATCCTATAATACAAAATTGTACAAAAATAATGAGATAAAAATAATCTAACACTTAAAATAATCAACTTAGTTTTATTATGTATATATAGTACGAGTATTACTTTACAAATTATAAATAAAATAGCGAGACTTTTTGAAAAAAACAACACGTACTTTTCCATCTCAGTTATTTATTTACGTTTTATATTATCTGTAACGAGATGGCGAGGCTATATTCCACTAGTAAGTTTCGTATAAGTGATCGAGACAAAGTGAAGGATGACATAAACATATATTTGTCCACTAATGATTTTATAAATTAAATGAAGAAAAAAAAGGGTACGTGACACAAACTCAATTGAACTTTGGTACGTCCACGTACGTACGAGTGATAACAATTACGAGTAATTAATTAATTAAAGTTAATGGAATCAAATCCTTGATGATATCTTAATAACATTAACACGTATCTATAATCTAACTTTGTCTTTTCTCATGTTTATAATCTAATTTTGTATTATCATGTTATGTTGTCGCGACCCGCTACTTCAGAATATAGAGCTACGATAAAATTATAATATTAAATCAACTTAATTAAGATGAATGTAATTTGTAATAATCGTCTCTTTGATTTTTTATGTTCGAGTTTCGATAATTTATTACTTGAAATATACGTAATGATGCAACGTTAAATTTTTATCATGCATGCTATGCTTAGATCATAGAAATATTGTACGTAAAATAAGAAATTTAGGTAAATAAATAACTGATATCGAGGGACGAGCGTGGGATAAATATGTAAATATGGAGTACTTGGTTTTTATTTTGTAAAACTATATATCGTGCCCACTTAGAGCTTCTAGCAAAGAAAAACAATTTTTTTTTATTGGGTGTTATCATGATTGTATGAGTGGGAAGGGAAGAAATAAAGAAATATCATCACGGTTACTTTTAAGATAAAATAGATTAATCGTGCAAAAGGAAAGATATAAATTAGTACTCCGTATAAATAACATGTTATTTATATTATTATAAAAAATTTACGTAAGTATTTTTATTTTCTTTAATTTCAAGTGATCGTAATTCACGATCACTTGAAGAATTGTCACGTACTATTGAAACTAAGCATGCATGCTTTTGTAAAAAATAATCGCAAGAGCTCAAATGAGACAGTACAACTTAATATTGGTACGACACATTCGGTTTCACGTAAAACACTCGATTACTAGCTACATACGTGAATGAATGAATGAAGTCCACTTGATTATTTGCATTGATACAACGTTCTTGCATATATATGACTAACTGAAATTAATAAATATTTTGTACTACTCTGTATATATTACTTCATAGATATTTGTATGACTGAGACGGAAAGAGTAGTAATTAAGTAGAAAGTAAAGAGATTAGAGAAGAAGATTAACAGTAACTAACTCTCATGTGAGACCGTCTCACGATAATTTTATCGTGAGACTTCTCACATGGGCATATATGGGGTGGTTACAAATTTAGTAACCACCTCTTATATGAGCCGTTTCACGATAAATTACCTGCAAGTCTAGCAACAGAATTCCATCTTCCTTCACCATGAACTTTGACATATTCAATGAGCAATCTATCTTCTTGATTAGTCCATGGCCCTTTCCTCCATCCTCCTTCTTCCACCATTCCCCATCCCATCATCCCCATTTGTGTTCCCATCATCACTAATCCCTAATTAATTTAAATTAATTTAAATTAATTAACTCTAATTAATTATATAAAACCCTAGAAATATAATTAATTAATTAATTAGCTAATTATTAGCTTAATTAATTGTTTTTAATTTGTATGTATGTGATGTTATTATGATGTATGTTTTGTAATATAATTTGATACAATTAAGGAAGTGATTTGTTGCATATTTATACCCTAAGAACAATGTAAGTATGTACACACTACCCTTTTGAGATTTGTCCTTAGCTAGCTTTGTATGATGTCCCTTTCAATTGGCTTTTAAAAAATTTAGATCTTTTTTTACATACATCATCTACAAAACAAATTAAGTGACTTAAGTGTGGAACACAAGGATTTTTAGTGATTTTACTTATATGCCCCTAGCTAGTCACCCTTTGGCTAAGTGTAAAGGATGTTTTGGGGATAAAGGTACTGGCAAAGTCTTGTTTGTGACGGCAATACACGTTATAAATGTATGACGGGTCAAGTATTTGAGAAAAAGACAAAAACAAAAAGGTATAAAGAGGAGGTAAGGTGGGGTCTTATGGGTCTTATTCTAGGTAAATGAGTATTACTCGACCCATTATAAACTTAAGACGGATAACCCATCTTAAGGGAGACTTACTCAAAGTTACTAGGGTTTTCTATATATCTTCCATTTTAATGCTTATTTGTGGCAATTGTAATTTGTAATAGTAGTAGTTCTTCTGATCTACTCGAGTTTGTCAATAAGAACTTGTTTTAAAGAGTTCATATGCTGCGTGCAAACAGTAGTATGTTTTATTTTAATTGTAAGATCTCGGTTCATATTAGGAATTCAATTCTTATATATCACGAGAAATGTTATTATATGATAATCAATCAAATGGTAGTCATTTTTCATAGAAGAAATAAATCAATCGAAGAGGAAGAACATTAAGATACAAGGAGTACTTGATCAAAATTTTACGAAAGCTTTTCTCATTAAGAATTGTTATAAACAATAGACCATTTATTCCGATCGATGTGAATTACTCTCTCCGTTCATTCTCTTTTACCCTATTTCATCAATATTTGTGAGAAATATTTTAATAAAATGATGCAAAAGAAATGAACGGAGAGTACATATTATTCTGGATCACTTTAGATGAGACCAATTACAGGGGTCAGATGAACGCATAGCCAATCTAGGTCGCGGGTTAATAATTCAAGTTAACCTGGATTTCGAGTTTTATTCGAGTTATGTAATCTTGGGGTCGATACAAGTCTAAAATCAACCTTATCAAATTAGATCACTTGTATCAGGTCGGTTTTATCAAGTCTACGGATTGGATACTCAAATTACTCATTGATGCCTCCCCAACAAAAGAAAAGAACAAATGGTAGAAGTAGTTTTGCTAGGGATTGGGTAACAAAAATGCATTCTCATTGGGGTTAAAATGCCACGTATGGCATTATAAAATTAGGTCTAAATTAGTAGAGTAATTAGTTAGACACAGGGGGAATTATTGGCTATAAAGCACATAATAATGCATATAATTAAGATGAATTTAATTAATTAATTAATTAAATTAGGGTAGTTAGACACAAAAACTCATATGAGACGGTCTCACAATAACGTTATTGTGAGACCTCTCACATAAGGGTGGTTACCTTTAAGTTATTTTTTTTAGTTTTATTTTTTTGGTTGGTTATTAGTATGTTTTACTTATGTCTCACAATAAATTTGTGTGAGACCGTCTCATAAAAGACTAATCGATAAATATATTTATTTGTTGGTTTGGGTGGCACCACTTTTAATTAGCAATGAAAGTCACTAGGGCAACCATTGAGGAATCACCAAGTGTTGGTGTTACTTTCTTCTTAAAGTGATTTTAGTCACACTCCACATACATCATATTTATTTTGACTATATTTAGGAATTAGGATGCTAATCTCTACTCTTTCTAGTAATCTTGTCATTAACACGTTAAAAGTGTTAGAATTATGACTTGAATCTGTTTAACTAACTATGATTTCTTAATTATAATATCGATCTGTGTACATATATCAGTTGGGTTTTTAGGGTTTGTAGAATAATACTCCCTCCATCCAAATTTAAACTTCATGGGGAGTAGGCACAAAAATTAAGGGTGGAGTGTAGTGTGTGGTGGAAAATGAAAGTTGAGAGAAAATGTGGGATCAGAAATGATATGGAGCACAAAAATCAACCAAAAGAAGAAATATTGTAAGTAGGAAGTTTAAAGATGGACAATTCAAAAAGGGAGGTAGGAAGATTAAAAATGGATAGAGGGAGTAGCGGATATACTTGTATGTAAGCTATCTAACTATAATACTCTATAGTATTATTCTACAGGGTTTCTTATTAGGCTTCTAGGGTTTCTGTTTATCGTTGAGAGCATTCTATAAACTCTCCTACCTAGTATTTATGCTATCAGAAAATCTATAATCTCTTCATTCTCAAGTAAATAATTAAAACTCTCGTCTCGATCTCCTTCTGTATGCATGTGAACATGGCTAACAAATCGTTAATTAACCATGTAAATCCGTGTGTCTTTCAATTTTGAGTTCTCATTTTTCTGTCTTTCTCATTTCCGTTATATCAAAGGGAAATGATAAATATATACTCCCTCCGTTTCTATGATTTCTTCCACCTTAAAAGTGGCACATTTCTTAAGAAAAACAATAAAATAAGTAAAAGTAGAGAGGTAGTAAAATAAGTGGGCTACCTAGGTAAGAGAGAAGTGTGATAGAAAAAAAAAAAGTGAAAGAAATCAAAGAAATGGTAAAAAAAAAAGGAAATGTGGAAGATATCAAAGAAACCGAGGGAATATATACTGTATATAACTATACATAAAGTTGTATTTAAGAGATTAAAAGCTGAAATAATTTATTTACATGTATTAATTGATTAATCGTGTCAATGTATATGTAATTTAGTCTTCAATTTCAAAATTTATGCCAAATTATTATTTGGAAGATATTACTTGTAAAAATGTATCACTTGTTCGTGAATGGCAAATTAATGAGAACTAACGATCAACTTCATTCATTCAGCGGCACGACACAAAGTCCACCTTCATGGCTTCATGTCCAAGATCAAGATACGATGCGACACAGCCGTAAGTAACATTATAATTTAGCTTCGTTAGTCCTACATTATTATTATCATAATAGGTGACAAATTCGATCATACAAGAATAATAATCTTGTATGCGTTGCGTACGAATTTTTTAACAGTCGATAATGAAGTACAAAAGGACGAAGTGGAGGCTTACTAAGCAGAATTCTCCCAAAAAAAAAAATGTACTCGTATAAAGATTAGATATTTAAATAATTGTTTATAATCTTTTGGTCGGGAGTTTCGTAGTAGTGATTTAATAGCTACATACATAAAGCAACCACTGTCTTCTTATTTAAGATGAAGTGTCCGTCTCAAATTTTGAAATAGTTTACGACAGATATCAGTATTGTCACAAATAAAAATTTGTTCGAAAATATTTTTGTTTAGGGCCTAAGATTTTGGATAATAAGTCTCAGATTCGAATCTTATCTTTTATTACATTGTAATACTACTGTCTGCGCTCTTCGATTTTTTTTTTTAAACCTAAAAAAAACCATGGTGCTTTGTATAGAAAGTTGTTTTCAGATTGGATTTGAAGATAAGAAGGGTAGAGATGCAATCACGATTTATTATTAATTAAGTTTCACATATCTCTAAAGCTTGTTAATTTAATTAATTAAGAGATGCATTATATTGATCATTTGATTCTAGAAACTCTTATATTTATGATCCATTTTAATTAATTACTAATCACAACTAGTATAAATCCCGTGCATATGCACGGTACATATGCAAATTTATTCCTAGATCTCTTAATAAGTTCGCATGAACATAACCTAGCTAGCTACTAGTACGAATTGAACATCATGTTGTTCTTTGATTTGTCTTACTCAATTCAGTCCATTTAAGCCACTTACTTCATTTCAATTTAACTCAACCCCATTATAGTAAGTCTTTTGTGAGATCGTCTTACATATGTTTATTGTGAGACACACACACTCTATAATCCACTAAAACTCAAAACAGTAACCATCATCATGTGAGACTGTCTCATTTGAGAATTTGTAACCCCGTTAAATTAAGTTAACTTACATTAAGCTCATCTCATCTCATCTCATCTCATCATCTAAATTCAAATTCAACCCTTTTCAGCCAGAAAAAAACCGAGTCTTATTGATAAGAAAAACAATTTGGAATGAAGTTAATTACTTTGGTTAGTGTACAAATTGAGAGTCTAATCACCCTTTTTACAAACCAAATGAATTGAAGTACAATCCTTTTATCACAATCTACTTTATATTATCTTTCACAACAAATATTCCATAAAAATAATCAGCATTCACGATCTTGTATTTTTTATTAGGATTTAAGAGTAATTACTGTACTTAGTACTCCTAATTCATTATTATTATTATTATAAGTATGAATTCCTTTGTTGTCCTTTCGTCGTGATGATGCAATCGTGAAGTCCCTTAACTTTATCATGTAAATATCTCTCTTTTAATAGCAATAATTAATTACTCCCTCCGATTTTTTATTATCTTCCCCTTTGGTTTTGGGGAAGAAAATAAGGGTATAGGAATATGTAGTTCAAAATAAAAGAAGGAAGAGAGAGAAATGTAAGGGTGATTCTAGACCACATGTTGATGGCCCAAAATGGAAATAGGGAAGAAAGGATGTTTCACCCAATAAGAAAATAGCGAAGATAATAAAAAATCGGAGGAAGTGCTTGATATGAAGATCAAAACAATAATATCATGAGTAGTAAACACTTTCTAAGATCTCTAATACTAACACAAGGGAATGTTCATACACTCTTGGTCTATGTTAGTCTAGATTCTAGTAGTCTACTATTTCAAGTCAAGCCCTAATAATTATCATAAACGGATCAACTGGATTGAATTCAGATTATATTAACCTTGGGTTGGGTCACTTTCAATCAAAAGAACTGGGTCGGGCCGGGTCTCAGGACTCACGTTTGGATCATTTTTGGATTTGATATATTCAACTTTTGTAGGTTTATAACCGACTCGTTTTACTACAATAGAAATTCTGGTCGTTCGGATTAGATCGGCCAATTCAGATTACGGATCATATATATTCGGATCTTAAGTTCGGATATCGAGTTAAGTCATTTTTGTGGGGTCTAATAGCCACAAAAATCTCAATGAGTAGATTATACCATCAGTTGTACTTGTACAGACTCTATTTATAACCGTGTTTTGTGATGTTGAGAGTTATCACAAAGTTTTTGAGTTTTGTTGTAAATTTTCTGAATTTTAATGCAAAATTTTCAAACTAAATCACATACCGTATATATTTTAGTTCAAAAACTTACAATTCAGCTCAGAAAGCATACATACATATTTCGTAACTTTAAGGTGGTTGTACATACAATCGATGTTACACTCATGCTATGATAACATCATCCAATCTTATAATGTTGATAAAACAAATCTGCGAATCTAGTAGGGTGGATGCATAACATTATAAAATTATGAAATTATGGAATGAAGAACATATTGAAACCGAAAGTTTGACTGACTGAATGACTAATAAGTGAGTAGCTTAGGAATTGGACGTAACAATTGCTATCAATATCAATTTGGAAGGTTAAAAGTTGATTATGAGATCAAGTTCGTTTAGTTAGTGCCTTTCATGCTAAGACCCCAAGTACTATTCCAACTTCACTAGTATCGTCTCACACTAAATTAACTATCTTCATCCAGTAGAAGGTCTCTCGTTAACTATACTAATAGACCGTCTTTATCTTTTATAAAATTTTTTGGTGTTCCGATAATATTCTTATATATCATCAAGCAAAGGGAATAAATGAATAACATGATCATAATCTCATGTAAAAAATAATTAATTAATATAAAAGGGTAATTAAATAATAAATTCACAAATGGGAGAATTGAGAAGTGAGTTGGTCAAGTGTACCTATTAAGTTTGAATGTGTACCTAATTTTATCTTAGGGATGAATAGGCCCTTCTTCAATTGCTTTCATCATTAGTACCAAATTACCAATTAATTTGTCAGTACTGTATTGATTGATTGGCATAAAATCACTCGTGCAACCCGATAACGATTTGAACCTGACTTGACCCGAACCCAAACCACCCGATTGCCACCTCCAATCCGATCTTTCCCATTCTTTTGTTTCTTTATCTAGTGTAGGGCCCAACATTTCACGGGTTGTCCTAGCGTGACGGACCAACACCAACCCATAGGTCTAGATATGGCCAACTAGGCCATCCCGCCCCGGCCTGAACTAGCTCGAGCCAGTTTCGAGTCCACCTGGACCACCTAATTCGAAAAAAAAAAAAAAAAAAAAAATTATGTCGTGCCGGATATGGGCTAGTCTTCAACCAATCCAACCCAAGTACCCAACCACCCTCACGGTCCGGTTCTGGGTCAAGTTGGCAAGGCCCGGTCAGTGACTAGGTCTAGGGCATCTAAGACAAAAGGATGTGAATGAACTCCGAAAAAGCCCAAAACCAATTTGTCATAGCCTTCAAATGTACATTCATAGAAAATGGGAGTGATCCACATTCCACAAGTTTACATCAAAGACCTAATTGTATGAATTTCTTAAGACTCTATTCTGTTAATTCAACTTTCTATTAACAGGAATCGGAACAAATCGAATCATTATACCCGAGACTGATGTAAATGGACCAAAAAAGACGAAGCAAACGAGCCTCTGCGAAGCCAACATCCGACTGTAAGTCTTCATCACGAGAGAAACTCGCTCCAGCCAAAATTTGCAGCGGAAATACAGCATTCATTCTGCAGACGTTACTCAGTTCCTCGGCCACCTGCACAATACAAGCCTCACTGAGAGCATCCTATTAAATCCTAGTTTTGTACACAGTTCCACTGCTGATGTAGGGTTTAGGGTTGTGGATCGGAGTCAGTTTCTCGTCGATAGGATATGATAGAGTTAAGAGTCAGCCTTCCAGCTTTCCGATATCTTCGACTTCTTCTACTTCTACCCTTTTTAACTTCCTTGTCGAATGCAGGCAACTCGAGTGGTAAACTGTTGATCCAGATTAACGGCACCAAAGCTGCCAAAAACTGCAGCGTAATTCCAACAGGAAGGCTAGAGTAATTCCCTGAGGTTATACCTAGCGCCTTCGCAACTCCAACCCCGAGGAACCCGCTCACAATTGAGGATAACGTCATTGCTGACGCTAGGAACGCAATGACCGAGGCCTCACACCCTGAAGGACATAAGCTTCCGATGAGAACAAAGAAGGGCACGGTCTTGAATATCGCTATGGTTTCAGCTAACCCGGAGAAACAAAAGGCGAAGACCTCGTTTGAAATCCCGACTCTTGTGTTGAGTTGTTTGACGAGAGCGAAGTCTAGAAGAAGGGAAGCGGCGTATAGGATTTGGGTTGTCGCGATCAGGTTTCTCAAGGGGATTTTCTTCCAGAATCTGTCGTAGAGCACGGTTAGGGATAGAAGTAGTACTTGACCAACTACCTTTGACATTCCGATGATTGATGGGTCGAGATTCAGGGATTGGGTTTGATAGCAGAAGATGGATCCTGTAAGCATCGGAACCATTGAGATTGAAACAACTACCCATATCAACGGTTGAGATATTCTCTCGGTGCTCAACGCGAGAAGAAGATTAGAGAACTGTCTTTTGACGCTGCTCAAGACCGATTCTTTTTCGTCTAGATCAGTTAAAGTTGAGGGCTTTGATAGACCTAGCCACTCCTCGTTGGTCGACAAGTTGATGAAGAATTGTAAGGAGAGAAGCGCGGTGAAGATGGATAGAATCGTTCGTGGGTGAGTTTTTGATAAGAGTATGCCGCCGAGTAAGTTGCCTAGGATTCCGGCAACTGCAATCGCCATGAATGTATAGGATTGTAAACCGACTACTTTGTGTTTTTGTCCGTATTCAGCAACAAGAGCGTCTTGTGCTACCTCTGTGATAGCGGCCCCAAGGTTACCAAGAAGAACACATGCGACTAGAGCCGGGAGTACTTCCCCTGCAAACGGGAGTACTGCTAACGGCCCCCATGACAATACCTGCAATAGAGCTGGAGAATATGATCATATGTTAGCTTCAAATCCAAAACACAGTCTCGACAAAAGGCAAAAGGTAACCCATTGCATCATCCATTATATAGTTACACTCCTTCAATCAAAATTTGATAGGTTTGATTACAATTTACAATCAAACATGACCCACATTTACAAATATCAAACGCCATCCTATATGAAACTGTCCACCTATATCAAGCATTCCATCACATACTAATTGACGGCGTCAAGTCAACTAGCTTAACCGGTAAAGTCACAAGGGTGTGGTATCCACTTCAAACCACAATCACGGGACGGTATCCCTAGGCCTAGGTTTTCCTACTCGACTTCTAAGGTTTCTATATTAGGTCTAAGAGAATACTCCCTCTGTCTCGTTCATTTGTTTGCAAACAAACAAATGAATGAGACGACGTGAGTACTATACAGACTTTCTAAGCTCACCCTAGGATTCATGCTATCAAATACTCAAACACCATCCCATGTTGAACTATCAGTCTGTCACCTATATCAAGCATTCCATCCCATACTGTCACACCCCATACTAACTCACAGATGTCAACTAGCTTAACTCGTAAAGTCATAAAGGAGGTATCCATATAGTGTAGGTTCAAATCTCGTCAGTATCACATTTGTCCTTGTTTCACCCATCACACACACAAATCCCATACCAATTGCAAAATGACAATCAAGCACAAACACACAAATCACATACTCTAATTGCAAAATGACTATCAAGCATACACACAAATCACACTCTTTCTGTCTCGATCATTTGTTATCCTATTTGATTAAACTACTCCTCACAAATGACAAAATGAATTGAAGAAACACAAAGGAGGGAGTTTGAAGAAGAAGAAGAAGAAGTACCTCCAATGCAAATATAGGGAATTCTATGAGCACCACCAATATAAAGAGCATCACTCAAAATCCCATACAAAGGTTTAGCAACCATAGGCAAAGCACCAAAGTATTGAACAAGTTGCAAAGTAGATGGATCAAAACTAAGATTATTAGCCATATGAAAATTCAAAGCTAACCATGGAAAACATCTAAACCCTTGAATCCAATACCCAAACCCACATAAAACTAACATCTTCTCATTACTATACACTTTCCCAACATAATTCTTGCTCTTCTTCTTATCCCCTTGTACCTCAACAACCAACACATTATCTCCTCCCCTTATCTTCTTCTTGTTGTTTTCTTTAAAAGGTACAAACTTTGATGGTAAATCAATGAAATTAGGGTAACTTTTTGAATTGGGTTCTATTATTTTGTTGAGAAACTTCAACTTTGGTAAGAATTTTGGGGTTTCTGATTGTAAACAAGTGATGGGTCTTGTTCTTCTTCTTCTAAAGTTTGTGTTTTTATTGGTTGTTTTTGATGGTGTTTGGATTGGAATTAGTCCATTTTGAGTTAGCAAAGAAACCATGGTGTTTTAATGGTGTTAATGTGAGATTAGATAGATGTAATGTGGAATCCTTAAAGAAAGCATACGAGGAAGAGAAGAGAAGAGAAGGGAGAAGAAGGGGAAGAGAGAGATCTGGAAGAGTGTGGGGGAGGGGAAGGGCGTGTTATGGTGCAAATATACGTTGTAAACCAACAAACAAACAAACTAGATGTCTACACACAAATTCCTCGTATCGACTCACGTCGACTAGCTTAGTTAATAAGGTAATGAGGGGTCAAAATGTGTAATTTATGAATCCCTGTTATATCGTAATCATCCTTGTATTAGAGGAGACGGTTTTAAAAATTAGTTGTATTGACATATGTCAACTAGCTTAGTTAATAAGATAATGAGGATCCCTGTTGATATTGTAATTGCCTTCAGATCAGAGGAGACGGTTTTACAAAGTACTCGTATTGGCAGATGTCAACTAGCTTAGTTAATAGTAAGATAATGAGGTGTCGAATGGTATTATTATTCAGTATTCATGAATCCCTATCGACATCATAAATATCCTCGTAGTTTTTCTTACACAATTTTTTTTTTTTACTTGTGTCGGCAAATGTCAACTAGTTTAGTTGATAACGAGAGGTCGAAAGGTGGTATTCATGGTCTAGGATTTGAACCGACTACCAAGATCATAATCGTTCTCAAACCAAAAAGAAGTTTACTTATATCACAAAAAGACGATTTTACATCATAATATGGACCCAAAATACTGAGTACATTTGTAAAGAGAGGAAGAAAGATTTGTACAGAGAAAACAAAAGTCTCGTATTCAGAGGTTGAGAAAGATGGAGACATTTGCGATTTATTTCGATTTTTTGTGATATTTCAAGCTACCAATGTGCCAACACATACATGCATTTTTCTTTATAACCAAGTCTTTTTTTTTTTTTTGGTTAGTCAAAAGGCCGACTTGGCTAGTTGGTCGGTACTCCTCTCATAATCTCATGTTTTTTATTAGTATATTTTAATCAGTTAGTCTCCCTTGTGAGTTGTGACGGTAGTATCCATCGAATCTTTATAACGAATTAAATAATAATCATATAGTTTAGGATTCGAGATGTATATAAAGAAAATGTCACGAACCAGTTATACGAACGCATGTGTCGTGTCGTGTAATTTCTGAGAGTTACAATTTTTGTTTAAGAATCAAATGACGTCTAAGAAAAAAGTGGATACCACGTAATTGTTAAGCACCTTGTAAATGAGAAATCACGTTGAAATTTCGACATATTTAATAATACTAAAAAAGTAAAAGAGAAGTGAGAAGAATCCCGTGAAAATTCATATTTAAGAAATTCAAAGAATATTTTTTTTGAGGTAAATTACATACGTTTAGTTTATCATGTATGTACGTACGTACGTACGCGCAGGTTTACTTTCTTTATTCTCGAAGCTAAAACGTTTTTTTTAATCGAGTCTTTGAAAAAGATTGTACGTCGGAATTTGATCGACCATGTCCGAATTTTGCAGGAAATCAACCACGCTGGAGCGGGTGGACTCTGGGCCGAGATGGTCAGCAATCGGGGTATATTTCGATTTTCAATCAAATATGGATATTACTTTTTTTATATATATACAATCGTCCTATATAATATTGAACTAATAAAGTTGAGTTTAATTAATTTGAAGGGTTCGAGGCCAAAAATGGGACCCACACTGAATCCGACTTGAAGCCTTGGGGTGGGGGGTAATTGGAAACGAGTCAGACATAGTCGTTTCCACTGACCTCTCGTCACCCTTCCCACGCAATCCAGTCGCCCTCAAAGTCGACGTTCTCAGAGATACCCCAGACCACGTGGGTATTTACAACCCCGGCTTCTGGGGCATGGTATATTCCTACTTTCCGCTTCTTTTTTTTTTTTTTAAAATGAAAATAAAAATATGTTCGATTTTTTTTTTTTTTTTCGAATTGATGTTTTGCATTTCTATCGTTTTTTTTTTTTGCAGAATATCGAGAAGGGCAAGCGGTACAAGATCTGTTATCTTCGGATATGATAACCATAGCGGTGTCATTCGCGAGTATGGATGGCACGGAGTTCCTATCTTCGAAGAAAATAACATAAGATCGAATTTCGTCAAAACCCAAAAAAATATTACCGCCTAGAAAATGAAACCTAATTAAAAATTGTGGTCCGTCTCAGTCAATAATTACAAAATGAAACCTAATTAAAAACCTATACCTCTCAGTCATTTGTTTACCATTTATTAAAATAAACAAAACAGTAGTAACGCTGACATTATATTTATTAATGCTATGTTTTTTTGTAGGTCGCCCGTATCCCCTCCACTGAATTGGACGAGGATGGAGCTTTTGCTAACCGCCACCAAGTCGAACCCCAACGCACGACTCCAGTTCACCACCAATCGGAGAGGGGTGATCTGGTTCGACCAGATATCCGCTATGCCAACCGATACATACAAGGTAAGTAGTTAAGTACTATACATTTGAACAATAATTTTTTTTTTTGTGAGTTTCAAATTTGAATATATAAGTCGTCATTGTGAGCTTCGTCGTCTTTGATCGAACTCACGACACAATTCTAAATTGAAAGATTTTAGTCTTGCTCATTTGTTTTTCTTTTATATTATTTGTAAGAGATATTTTAATTAAAGGGAAACAAATGAACGAGACAGCGGGAGTATATAACATTTTTTTTGTTTTTAATGTTTTTACCAACCGTCGACACAATTCTTCGTGTTGTAGGGTCACGGGTTCCGCACGGATTTATATCAAATGCTAGCCGAGTTAAGGCCCGGGTTCTTACGTTTTCCAGGTATAATATATATCAAATATATATTCCATGTTAATAGGTTAACTGGTTAATTAAAACAATACTCGTAGTTACAAATTAAAGGTACGAGTATTAGTAAATAGTTGGTTCTAGTGTCACTCTAACCGGTTCATTTTAGGTGGCACTTTCGTCGAAGGAATAAAGTCGCGAAATAGGTTACAGTGGAAGAAAACGGTTGGACCGTGGCAAGAAAGACCCGGCCACTTCAGCGATGCCTGGAATTACTGGACAGACGATGGGCTCGGTTTTTTCGAAGGACTTCTGGTAGGCCTCATCATTTTTTTTTTCCTTTCTTTTTTAATTCCGGAATTAAGTAATATATATCTCATGCTCGAAATTGATTTTGAAGCTGGCTGAGGATCTTGGTGCCGAACCGGTGTGGGTCGTCAATTGTGGTATGTTTTACTATTATGTTTGCATCGTTTTAGTTATTCTTATAATTTGTTGGTAATATTCGATGAACTAACTCAACCAAAACCTAACATTGATATTCTCTGCTCAAACGAGTTATGGACTTGTGGTCATATACATGCAGGAATCAGCCGTGCCGAACACGTTAACATTTCACGCATTCAGCCATTTGTCCAGGTATTACCTTAAGTTCGGACATTGATTTGAGACGGTTTCAATTTTTTTTTCTTTACAGTTTGTTTGAGAGGATTCAGGTGGCGAAGGATATTCGAGCTAGACTCTTTTTATTTATTCTTAATTATTTTATTTTATTTTATTTTTCAAATTTTTTTAACTCGGGGTTGTAAGTGTATGGTAACCCGTAAAACTTATTATTAACGCTTTCAATATACTTTTGCATTTGAAATTGTTTCTTCAACCTAATATATATACATATATATGTATTGGTTTCAATTTGGTTTCAGGACATGCTGGACGGAATTGAATTTGCCACAGGCGAAGGTAGGTCTACTTGGGGGTCCGTTCGAGTTAAAATGGGTCATCCACGACCTTTTACCTTGAGACATGTCGCAATTGGCAATGAAGACTGCGATTTTCTATTTTATAGAGGTATATATATATATGCGGAGTATATAATTTCCGACACTTATTTTTATTTGTTACAATTTTTTTTAAGGATGATGATTTCAGATATTGATTCATGTCAGTCTTTGGACTAAGGCTATGATGTTGTTGATATATAATTTCCGTCATAATTGTAGAATAATTTGCTTGATGATTATTGTCATGACTTGAATCACTTGATGAAGTGAATTTAATGAAACTACAACTTTTCGTAACCAGAATACTACATGCCATTTTATACGGCCTTGAAGCGCTCCTATCCAGATATAAAAGCGATTTCCAACTGTGATGGCAGCAATAATGCTACGTTAGATCATCCATCCGACCTGTTTGATTACCACGTAAGCTATCAATAACCATTCTCCCAACATTATTACAGATCAATATAGGTGTGTAATTATTCCAGGAAACAATCGGTAACTACTAACTAATCATCAATATCGGTCTAATTAATTTCAGAAATATACTTCTCCGGCTGACATGTTCGCTCTTCGACATCATTTCGACTCCGTGCCACGTAGTGGGCCAAAGGTTAGTTTAGTTAATTAGTTAATTGTTCCGATAATTCATCTATTTTAAATTAACTATTCTTTTTTCCGCAGGTATTTGTTAGCGAATATGCTGTAACTGAAAGTGCAGGATTGGGAAATTTGCACGCCGCACTGGCTGAGGCCGCGTTCCTGATAGGCATAGAGAAAAACAGGTAGTTTGTCTTTGATTAAATAATCCTCACATATCTGTTCATCGGGTTTGATTTGTTTACGATTATTTACAGTGATGTTGTTTCAATGGCTTGCTACGCGCCACTATTGGTTAATACGAATGATAGGAGGTATGTATATCTCCATCTCTATCCTTGTTTTTAAGATGTCTCCGAATGAATTCGAGTGTAGAGAAGATATCGAGTAAATATATAGTCTATTTTTTCGTACTTTGGCAACCCATTTTGTTTTTGCACTATTTCGTGTAGAGAAGAAATTGAGTACTTATTAGTTTCAAGTAATATGTAGGTCTATTTTTTCAGTTTGGAAACCAATTTTATTTGTTGAGGTATGTTAATACAGGTGGAATCCAGATGCAATCGTTTTCAATTCAGCTGCTGTCTACGGCACTCCAAGCTACTGGACGCAGCAACGTTTCTTCATGTCTTCAAACGGTGCATCACTTATCTCATCTACTCTACAAACCGATGATCGTCCACTTGTTGCATCTGTTATCAGTCGAAAGGGGGCTTTCGACAACAACGAGAGTTACATCACTGTCAAGGTTCGTATGTATGTAGTAGTCTCTCGTATTTCTAGTGAAACTGTTGTTAAATGAAGCAATATTGGGGTTTGGCAGAATTCGAACACGTGACCTTTTGTCACCCTGCCTCTGGTCTCATGTTAGATAAACATTCTCAACCAAAATCTAAGGCGATAGGTAAATTTATATCCTATTAGAAACAACTAACGGTGGACGAATAATACAGGTTGTGAATTTCGGCAACAGCAGTACAGATTTCACAATGACGTTCACCGGGTCCAAGAAACTACGATGCTTATCAAAGACTATCCTTTCATCGACAAGCGTCACTGACGAAAATAACTTCAAGGATCCGAGGAAGGTATATATATATATATATATATATATATATATATATATATATATATATATATATATGTATCTTTTTTGTTATAAGAAAAGCGTTGGTACAAATCTATGTTACTTTGACACGTTTATTTGCTTCTTGGCTTTCCACCAAACCATGGCATTTCCCTAAAATACTAGGAGTACTACTATATATGGTTATTTTGTACAAGATTTTCAATATTTGAGTAAAAATGAAGTATTCAAGTGTCGTCAAGATACGATCAGTCCACCCCTAGGAAAAGATGATTTCATTTATTGATGTCAAAATTACTTATTTTTAAAGTGATCCCATTGTTTTGTAAATTAAATTAAATGTACAAAATTTTCTCTGTCGACAGGTATATCCGGTCACGAGTCCCTTCAAGGGAGAAGGTACATCGTACACCGTATCCTTGCCGGCGTATTCCCTACAGTCGTTCGAGTTTTCCGGTTAGGATCGCCTGGCTTTCGGCGATTAAAAACTAGAATATATATTTTCATGAAATTTGAATACATGGTTTCCCAAAGACCGGCTTACACGAGAATTGCGTTAATTAGTGACATGCAATTTATTAAATAAATATTGATGTAAAACCGTTCTTTACGAGGATGTGTGAATTTTTATTTCCTACTCCTTCGTCCCAATTTTTCGATTACACTGCATTCCTCGAGTCTCGTAGTTATATACTCCGTACTATGTAGCCATTATTTCGAACTTATTGTTTGACGATTCAACATTTTTTTGTCAACGAGTCAAAGCCTTCTAATTACAAAAGATGAGCAAGCTCTAAATTGATCTGACCCGAATAACCCTGCCCGACACCCAAACTGAAGACGCTAATTTGACCTGAAACCCTAATTGACCTGACCTGTAGGCCCAAATGTAAAGAGAACGGGCCGGGGTTAAGCTATAGCAATGATGTAAAGATACAACATAAAAAAAGAGGTCGTGCTTTTTTCTAAGTTTTACTCCATCCTAACGACATTTTACCAATCTATTATTCTCATTTTCCCCCAATTTTTGTTTGATTTCTCTCTAGAAAATTTCTAAACTTCGACCACCACCATTACACAAACACCCATTACCCAAAACACAATTAATTTCTCTTAATATTCTTAGGCGATTGATCACAATCATTACGTCAGTGGGATGCCTATTCCACCACCCGATGACCCACCAACAAACACCGTCCGATCGTATTTTTACCATCCCAAATCTCTAATTTAAAAACTTATTTGTATCATAAATTAGGGTTTGTTGGTAAAAAAAAATTCCTGATAATAATTCTTTCAATGGTAGGTGAATTTTTGAGTAATTGTCTAATAATTTCACTATAGTTTGTTGGTAATCGATTATGATGAACAAAAAAAACTAAACGATATTAATAATCAGAATTCATGCTTAGCGGAATTATAATTCATCATTGAAGTTGATTGATTGAAAAATTTCTGAGATTAAAGAGGTAATGAGTTAGGTTAGAATATGAGTTATAGGGAGGGTAAATTTGAAAAAGTTAGGAAAAATTTGTTAGGATTGAGTAAAGTCTCGTTAGGAAAAAGTAATTTTGTAAAAATAAACATTGCACAAACACTCCTATTTTTTTTTTAATATATTACTCTGTAATAATTTTTATTCATACATTCTTCTTTAAAACAAAAAGAAAGAAAATTGTACGAAATAAAATATATTATATTGGGCTCGGGCTCGAGTTTATAGAAGGAGGAGTGGGCCCGACTTGACAACAACAGGTGTGGTCGTTGAGACAACCGCCATTTTCCCATCCTCCAATAGGATAACGGTGGGTGCAATATTTCACACATGTAAACTTAGTACATCCGGGAAGTTCGGCCGGAATCTTCGGTCTAACGCAACGCCAAACATATGCTTCGCTTCCTGTTATTGTTTTACGAGTAATAAATAAGGGATTAAAAAATTGGTCAGAAATAAAAAAAAAATCAAAAAATTCTTGAGGTCGATATATCATGTAAGGTATCAAAAAAATTCAAATATATTCTTCGCATTAATATATATATATATATATATATATATATATATATATATATGACCACATGGTTAAAAATGAGAAATTCCTAAGGTCGATAACCCCAAACGAGAATAAATAAATAAATAACTCTGTTTATTCCAATTTGTTCTTCGCATTTTAGTAATTAATATATACTCGTATACGAGTATGTGGATAAAGATGATAAATTCTTATATAAGGTCGATAAATCAAATAAGAATCAACAAACAAATAAATAAACTACTCTGTTTATTTCAATATATATGTTCGTCGCATTAATATATATGAATATGTGGTTACAAATGAGAAATTCTTAAGGTTGATAAATCAAACGAGAAAAAAAATTAAATAAGGAGTAAATAAACAACTTTGTTTATTCTAACATGTTGTTCGCATTAATATATATGAGTATGTGGTTCGAAATTAGAAATTCCTAAAGTCCATACCCGATGCCTCGATAAATCATGAAAGGTAACAACCAACACGATTTTGTAAAAAAAAAAGTTATCCCCTTCATTCCAATATGTTCATATTTTTCAAAGTACGTAAACTTTGACCACTAAACTAATGTAATAAAAATTTTCGAAACAATCTCTTCTCTCTTCAATATTTCTGTCACAGTATTAAAACAAATATCAAAGTCAAAGCTTTACCTCAAAAAAGCAAAACGTAATATAAAAAATACGGAGGGGAAAAAATTGAGTACACAATTTTATAACATGCTAGTCACAATTCACAAAATTATGTATTTTCATCAAATAAAAAAGAGTATACACGTAAAATTCATAATAATTTAACTATGCATGGGAAAGTACATCTTAAGAGACATTTCGATAATGTATTTTACGGAAAAAAATTATGAAGTTACGTACCATGGAGCAAAATCAAGGATACAATAAAAAAGAAGACGATAGAAATTTTGTTCATGATTTCAGAGAATAGTTGTTGATTACTAATTTTTTTTTGTTGAGAAAAATGAATAAAAATTTAGTATACGTATTGTTGTGGAGCAAGGAGTATTTATATAACGATGGAGCCATAATTAAATGGTAATTAAGGAATAATATTTGAAATAATATTTTGCTTTATATATATGATTTTTTTCCCAAAAAAAACAGTAAGAAACAGTGATCTGTTTGGTAAATAGCGGATTATATTTGTAGAAGCACATTTAGAAAGCAGATTTGACTACGAGAATCAATTGACAGTTTTGACTAGCAGATTTAATTAGCAGAATTATTTTAGTAGTGTTTGATAATTAGCTGTTATAAATTAGCGAATTGATTAACTGATTTGTAAAATGACATAAGCAAATTTTTTATTAAATATATGTCAAACATAACTCACACCTACCATTTACAACTAGTTTCTTCTATTTTTAGGGGTAGTGCTTAATACAAAGAGTTGGTCCAAGTAGTTCATGATGCATCGTAAGACAAAGCAATTCAAATCATCAAAGATGAATCTAACATTCAATTGAAAAATAATGATCCATAGAATCGTATAAAATACGGAAAATTGAATCAATTGAAAAATAAACCAAACTAAATTAATTAGTGCAAAAAATAAATCAAGGAAGACTTATCTTATAAGATGAATTATGAAAGTGAAAAATTGAAAATAAAGAGAATGATGAAGGTAGGGTTTGATTGGCAAAGGGGTAAGGAGGTAAAAAAAATAGAAATTTTAATCTACTAATTGAATATGTTGCTGCTGCATATTGCAAATCGGCGGATTGGATTCGAATATGTCATTTCAATCTACTATTTACCAAACACCTATATTGGCGGATTTTATGGTCAAACATGCTAATCCATCCAAATATGTTGTTTTTTGGCGGATCCGCCGATAACCAAACATCCCCAGGCCCTAGTATCTCAATAATGTTTGTGAGAGACGTCTTACCTAATGAAACCTGCCAGTTTTCGTGTCTTGTCTATAATGGGAAAGTACAAGCTTATTTCATAAAATTTTGGAAAAGACCGTATCTCACTAACTTATTCTCGTACTTCTCTATCTGTTATTCGTATGATTGAATCTGTTATATTATTAGTTGTACCTCAAAATGATCATTTTATTTTGTAACTATTTTTATAACAAACATACTTTTTTTTTTATTGTAAATTGTGACCATTATACTATTGTATACCGTATTTAACATACCTATTTATCTTAGGTTTCATTTTAATATCAAGTTGTAATTGGTCTCTCAATAAGTTTAATGAAAAACTATACCTTATTAGACCTACTTAGCTTATTTATAGGACAAATGATTAAAATAATGTAACGAAAAAGAATTCGTGTTAGGCTTGTGTGGTCAGACCTCAACCCAAACCCTGATCAAATATTGTCTCGTGTTCGTATCGAACCACTTACATAATTGAGTCATTAACATTCCATCCATACCCGTTAATAAATCAGATTACTAATTTATCTTTAGGTAGTTTTATTAACCCCGACCCAGATTGTATGAACGGCGGTTCGACCCGAATTTTGAACAACCCTATCTGCAACTGCATGCCTTCAAAGATTCAAAATGACATACGATTGGGGGCTATTTCATGTCGTCCGTTCATTTACTTAGCGTCGTCCATATTTTATGAGTAAATTATCGATTTGCCCTTTTTTAATTCACTAACCTAATTTAACCTAACCATTCATTTACCTAATTTTAATTATGATTCGGATAAAACCAACTTTAAACACTTAGTGTCTTTACTTAGTTTAACTCACTACTAATTAATTATGCTAGCAATTTCTATTTTAATTATCTTACTTCTTTAGTTTGATAATCGTACTAATTATAGATACATGTCATTCAACACAAAATCAATTGAAGTTTACAACAATTAATCATTCAATTTCATCAGTAAAGACATTAATGAACACGAAAAAACACTTAGGGGTGAGCGTAGATTTAGATGCACGGCTTATTTTGATTCTGATGCCCATTTTGATTTTGGTGCACTGTTCGTTCAATTTACACGAGAATTCATGGCTATGTGTACAACCATCTATAGAATTGATTCGTGAATTCATTATTGTGTTAATCATTAACACAAATCTAACAGCTTTGTGATTTGCTAGTGCATATTGTTCGATTTTTGCAACATAAAATAAGATTGCTCCAAAGAAATCAAACCCAGAAACAAACACGGGACAATTTGATTATGAGTTGAAGCGTGGCAGATCTGCGGCTTGACCTAGGCCGGGGCTTGGGAGATCTGCAACTCGACATAGGCTGGAACTTGGGAGATCTGCGACTCAACATAGGCTTGGACTTGGGAGATCTGCGGCTCAACCTAGGCTGGGACTTGGGAGATCTAAGACTCAACCTAGGCTGGGACTTGGGAGATCTAAGACTCAACCTAGGCTGAGACTTGGGAGATCTAAGACTCAACCTTGGTTGAGATTTGGGAGATCTAAGACTCAACCTAGGTTGGGACTTGGATGTTTTACGTCTCAAATTGGGTTGGGGCATGGCAGTTTTACGGTTTGATCTAGAACGAGGCGCCTCAATCGTATATTTTGGTCGAGATTTCTTATTACAATGATTCAATTCATAATCTTGCTAAAGTGTAGAAATTAAGAAAAAATTATCAAGAACTCGGAATTAGAATGACAAGAATGAGTTAATTGTAGTCGGATTGCTTGAAATCGGTTTTCAATTTCCAAAAAATATGATTGAAGTTGAGCGAAGCATGGGGGTTAAATGCAAGTGAACGAATAAGGGGGAGAATGGTAAGTAAAAGGGTTAAATAAAGTGAGGGGCAAAATGGGTAAATCAGTTAAAATACGGACGACATTAAGTAAAATTATGGACGACGAGAAGCGAAAGTGACAATTTTAACACGTATCCACAAGAATCTAGTAAAATCTCCTCAACTAGTGAGACACTGAGATATATCTATAGAATCTACCTGGAAAAAGAAAAAAAATATAAAGATTAGAATATATATTTTCATGAAATTTGAATACATTGATTCCCAAGACCGGCTTACACGAAAATTGTGTTAATTAGTGACATGCAATTTATTAAATAAATATTGATGTAAAATCGTTCTTTACGAGGATGTGTGAATTTTTATTTCCTACTCCCTCCGTCCCAATTTTTCGATTACACTGCATTCCTCGAGTCTCGTAGTTATATATTCCGTATTATGTAGCCAGTATTTCGAATTGTTTGACGATTCAACAATTTTTTTTGTCAACGAGTCAAAGCCTTCTAATTACAAAAGATGAGCGAGCTCTAAATTGATCTGACCCGAATAATCCTACCCGACACCCAAACCGAAGACCTTGATTTGACTTGTAACCCTAATTGACCCGACCTAACCCGAAATGAATCCAAATGTTTTTTTTATAGAAAACTAATTGATATCCAAAAAATTGAAATAACAAACCCGAAATGACATGGCCCAACCCAAAGACAACCCAAAAGTAACCCAAACCGAATAACTGGCCCAATCTGGTTTACCCGGATGCCATGTCTAAGCAAAAATGTAGGCCCGAATGTAAAGAGAATGGGCCGGCCGGCCGGGGTTAAGCCATAGTAATGTTGTAACATAAAAATAAACATTGCACAAAATAAAACACTCCTATTATTTTTTTTTTTAATATATTCCTCTGTAATAATTTTTATTCATATGCTCTTCTTTAAAACAAAAAGAAAGAAAATTGTACGAAATAAAATATATTATATTGGGCTTGGGCTCGAGTTTATAGAAGGAGGAGTGGGCCCGACTTGACAACAACAGGTGTGGTCGTTGAGACAACCGCCATTTTCCCAACTTCCATAACGGTCGACGCAATAATTCACACAGGTAAACTTAGTACATCCGGGAAGTTCGGCCGGAATCTTCGGTCTAACGCAACGCCAAACATATGCTTCGCTTCCTGTTATTGTTTTAATAAATAAGGGATTAAAAAAATTGGTTAGAAATAAAAAAAAAAAATCCAAAAATTCTTGAGTTCATGTAAGGTATCAAAAAAATTCAAATATATTCTTCGCATTAATATATATATGACCACATGGTTAAAAAGGAGAAATTCTTAAGGTCGATAACACCAAACGAGAATAAATAAATAAATAACCCTGTTTATTCCGATCTGTTCTTCGCATTAGTAATTAATATATATAATTGTATGCGGTTAAAGATGATAAATTCTTATATACAGTCGATAAATCAAATAAGAATCAACAAACAAATAAATAAACTACTCTGTTTATTTCAATATGTTCGTCGCATTAATATATAATATATATGAATATGAGGTTAAAAATGAGAAATTCTTAAGGTTGATAAATCAAACGAGAAAAAAAATTAAATACGGAGTAAATAAACAATTTTGTTTATTCCAACATGTTGTTCGCATTAATATATATGAGTATGTGATTCGAAATGAGAAATTACTAAAGTCGATACCCAATGCCTCGATAAATCATGAAAGGTAACAACCAACAAGATTTTGTAAAAAAAGTTATTCCCTTCCTTCCAACCTACATGTCCTTTATATTTTTCAAAGTACTTAAACTTTGACCACTAAATTAATGTACTAAAAAATTTCGAGACAATCCTTTCTCTCTTCAATATCTCTGTCACAATATAAAAATAAATATCATGAAATGTATACTCATTTGAAAGTTTTTATCGTGAGAAATTTTATGGTGCAATTTTTAAATTGTTTGGACAAATATATTTACATACGAGTAAAAATTAAAGTCAAAACCTTAACTCGAAAAGAAAAAAATGTCATATAAAAATACAGAGGGAGTAAAAATTGAGTACACAATTTTATAACATTATCGTCACAATTCACAAAATTATGTATTTTCATCAAACAAAAAAGAATATACACGTAAAATTCGTAATAATTTATAACTATGTACGGGAAAGTACATCTTAGAGACGGTATTTTGATAATGTATTTTACGGAAAAAAAATATGAAGTTACCTACCATGGAGCAAAATCAAGGATACAATAAAAAAGAAGACGATAGAAATTTTGTTCATGATTTTCAGAGAATAGTTGTTGATTACTAATTTTTTTTTGTCTAGAAAAATGAATAAAAATTTATTATACGTATTGTTGTGGAGCAAGGAGTATTTATATAACAATGGAGCCATAATTAAATGGTAATTAAGGAATAATATGTGAACTAATATTTTGCTTTATATATATATATATATATATGATTTTTTTCCCAAAAAAATCGGTAAGAAATAGTGGCATGTTTGGTACATAACGGATTTATATTGGCAGAAACAGATTTAGAAAGCAGATTTGACTAACAGAATCAATTGACAGTTTTGACTAACAAAATTGTTTTAGTAGTGTTTGGTAATTAGTTATTATGATTAGCGGATTGATTAACTGATTTGTAAAATGACAAAAATGAGATAAGCAAATTTTTGATTAAATATATGTCAAATATAACTCACACCTACCATTTTACAACTAGTTTCTTCTATTTTTAGGGGTAGTGCTTAACACAAAGAGTTGGTCCAAGTAGTTCATGATTGATCATAAGACAAAGCAATTCAAATCATCAAAGATAGATCTAACATTCAATTGAAAAATAATGATCCATAGAATCGTATAAAATATGGAAAATTGAATCAACTGAAAACTAAACCAAACTAAATTAATTAGTGCAAAAAAAAAAATCAAGAAAGACGTACCTTATAAGATGAATTATGAAAGTGAAAAATTGAAAATAAAGAGAATGATGAAGGTAGGGTTTGATTGGCAAAGGGGGTAAGGCGGTAAAAAAATACGAGTACTAGAAATTTTAATCTACTAATTGAATATGCTGTTGCTGCATATTGCAAATTGGCGGATCGGATTGGATTCGAATATGTCATTTCAATATACTATTTACCAAACATCTATATTGGCGGATTTTATGGTCAAACATGCTAATCCATCCAAATATGTTGTTTTTTGGCGGATCCGCCGATAACCAAACACCCCGCAGGCCCTAGTATCTTAATAATGTTTGTGAGAGACGTCTTACCTAATGAAACCTGCCGGTTTTCGTGTCTTGTCTATAATGGGAAAGTATAAGCTTATTTCATAGTAAAATTTAGGAAAAGACAGTATCTCAATAACTTATTATTGTACTTCTCTATCTGTTATTCGTATGATTGAATCTGTTATATTATTAGTTGTACTGCAAAATGATCATTTTATTTTGTACATGTTTTTATAACAAACATACTTTTTTTATTGTAAATTGTGACCATTATACTATTTTATATCGTAACATACCTATTTTTCTTAGGTTACGTTTTAATATCAAGTTGTAATTGACCTCTCGATAAGTTTAATGAAAAACTATATCTTATTAGACCTACTTAGCTTATTTATAGGGCAAATGTTTAAAATACTGTAACGAGAAAGAATTCGTGTTAGACTTGTGTGGTCAGACCTCAACCCAAACCCTGATCAAATATCGTGTCGTGTTCGTGTTGAACCACTTACATAATTGAGTCATTAACCTTCCATCCAAACCCGTTAATAAATTAGATTACTAATTTATCTTTAGGTAGGTTTATTAACTACATACCCCGACCCGAATTGTACGAACGGCGGTTCGACCCGAATGTTGAACTACCCTATCTGCAACTGCCTTCAAAGATTCAAAATGACATACGGAGTACTATTTTTCTAACGCGTATCCACAAAAATCTAGTAAAATCTCCTCAACTAGTGAGACACTGACATATATCTATAAAATCTACCTGGAAATAGAAAAATGATACGGAGTATAAAGATTAGTATATTTTCACGAAATTTGAATACATTGATTCCCAAGACCGGCTTACACGAGAATTGCGTTAATTAGTGACATGCAATTTATTAAATAAATATTGATGTAAAACCGTTCTTTACGAGGATGTGTGAATTTTTATTTCTTACTCCCTCCGTCCCAATTTTTCTATTACACTGCATTCCTCGAGTCTCGTAGTTATAAACTTCGTACTATGTAGCCAGTATTTCGAACTTATTGTTTGACGATTCAACAATTTTTTTGTCAACGAGTCAAAGCCTTCTAATTACAAAAGATGAGCGAGCTCTAAATCGATCTGACCCGAATAATCCTACCCGACACCCAAACTGAAGACCCTAATTTGACCCGACCTAACCTGAAATGGATCCAAATGTTTTTTTTATAGAAAACTATTTGATATCCAAAAAAATTGACAAACCCAAAATGACCTGGCCCAACCCAAAAGTAACCCGAACCGAATAAGTGGCCCATTCAAGCCCAATCTTGTTTACCCGGATGCCATGTCTAGGCAAAAACGTAGGCCCGAATGTAAGGAAAATGGGCCGGGGTTAAGCCATAGTAATGTTGTAACATAAAAATAAACATTGCACAAAATAAAACACTCCTATTATTGTTTTTTAATATATTTCTCTGTAATAATTTTTATTCATACGCTCTTCTTTAAAACAAAAGGAAAGAAAATTGTACGAAATAATAAAATATATTATATTGGGCTTGGGCTCGAGTTGATAGAAGGAGGAATGGGCCCGACTTCACAACAACAGGAGTGGTCGTTGAGACAACCGCCACTTCCCCAACTTCCATAACGGTCGACGCAATATTTCACACATGTAAACTTAGTACATTCGGGAAGTTCGACCGGAATCTTCGGTCTAACGCAACCCCAGTCAGCTGCTTTGCCTCCTGTTATTGTTTTAATAAATAAGGGATTAAAAAAATTTGGTTAGAAATAAAAAAAAAAATCAAAAAATTCTTGAGGTCCATATATCATGTAAGGTATCAAAAAAAATTCAAACATATTCCTCGCATTAATATATATGACCACATGGTTAAAAAGAGAAATTCTTAAGGTCGATAACATCAAACGAGAATAAATAAATAACTCTGTTTATTCCAATTTATTCTTCGCATTAGTAATTAATATATATATATATATATATATATATATATATATATATATTATGCGGTTAAAGATTATAAATTCTTATATAAGTTTGATAAATCAAATAAGAATCAACAAACAAATAAATAAACTACTTTGTTCTTTGCATTAATATACTCCCTCCACTTCTCTATAATCTTCCACATTTCCTCTTTGGGTAACTTCTCTATTATCTTCCACTTTCCATTTTAGTACATTTTTTGTGGTTCTTATTCTTTGTGACCCCACTTTCTTTTCCCCCTTTAATTTCCATCCACATATTCCACCCTTCTTAAATATCTCCCCAAACACAATGTGGAAGATATAAAAGAAGTGGAGGAAGTATACGAGTATGTGGTTAAATAAATAAGTAAACAACTTTGTTTATTACAATATCTTCATCGTATTAATATATATGAATAAGTAGTTAAAAATATCGCATTAATATATATGAATATGTGGTTAAAAATGAAAAATTCTTAAGGTCAGTAAATCAAATGAGAAAAAAAATTAAATACGGAGTAAATAAACAACTTTGTTTATTCCAACATGTTGTTCACATTAATATATATGAGTATGTGGTTCGAATGAAAAATTCCTAAAGTCGATACCTGATCCCTCGATAAATCATGAAAGGTCCCTTCATTCCAACATACATGTTATTCATATTTTTCAAAGTACGTAAATTTTGACCACTAAACTAATGTAATAAAAAATTTTGAGTCAACCCTTTCTCTTTTCAATATCTCTGTCACCAGTGGCGAACCCAAGTAGTAGCAAGGGGTGACCCTTGCTACCCCAAGCCCAAAAATTGTAGTTGAAAAACCCAATTTTTGCTACCCCAAATTATATCATTAAAGCTACAATAAGTACCATCTAATGCTGGTAGGATTCATGAAAATAGTAATGGAATATTGGTAAAGTCTTATAACTACTATTGTGTGGTCTAGGGTTCGAATTCTGTGTGAGACAAAATTATTTCTTTGTTTATTTTGCTTCTCATACTAATTATCAAACAAGTAGCCATGTTTTCTTGTGTTTATTGATTTTCAAATTTTAAATTAATTTTACATGATGAACTATTTATTTAAATGATTTAATTTTTCAGTAAATTATAATGAAAGTCAAAGTAATATTAAATTTTTAATTTGTGCTACGCTTTATTGGATTATTTATTTTGAATTCGTGATGAGTTTCGTTAAAAGGCGATTTAAAAAATTTTAAGCAACGACGAAAAATTTTTTGCTACCCCATACTTGGATTTTTGAATTCGCCCCTGGTCTGTCACAATATTAAAAAAAATATCATGAAATGTAAACTCATTTGAAAATTTTTTTCGTAAAAAATTTTATGGTGCAATTTTTAAATTGTTTGGACAAATATATTGACATACGAGTAAAAATTAAAGTCAAAGCCTTGACTCGAAAAAGAAAAAAGTCATATAAAAAATACAGAGGGAGTAAAAATTGAGTACACAATTTTATAACATGATCGTCACAATTCACAAAATTATTTATTTTCATCAAACAAAAAAAAAAATACACATAATAATTTATAACTATGCATGGGAAATTACATCTTAAGAGACGATATTTCGATAATCTATTTTACGGAAAATATGAAGTTACGTACCATGGAGCGAAATCAAGGATACAATAAAAAAGAAGACGATTGAAATTTTGTTCATGATTTCAGAGAATAGTTGTTGATTACTAATTTTTTTTTGTTGAGAAAAATGAATAAAAATTTAGTATACGTATTGTTGTGGAGCAAGGAGTATTTATATAACAATGGAGCCATAATTAAATGATAATTAAGGAATAATATGTGAACTAATGTTTTGCTTTATATATATGATTTTTTTCCCAAAAAAAATCGGTAAGAAACGGTGACCTGTTTAGTAAACAACGGATTTATATTTGCAGAAATCGATTTAGAAAGCAGATTTGACTAATATAATCAATTGACAGTTTTGACTAGCAGATTTAATTAGCAGAATTGTTTTAGTAATGTTTGATAATTAGCGGTTATAGATTAGCGAATTGATTAACTGATCTGTAATATGACAAAAAATGACATAAACAAAATTTTGATTAAATATATGTCAAACATACCTCACACCTACCATTTTACAACTAGTTTCTTCTATTTTTAGAGGTGGTGCTTAATACAAAGAGTTGGTCCAAGTATTTCATGATTGATCGTAAGACAAAGCAATTTAAATAAGATAGATCAACATTCAATTGAAAAATAATGATCCATAGAATCGTATAAAATACGGAAAATTGAATCAATTGAAAAATAAACCAAACTAAATTAATTATTGCAAAAAATAAATCAAGGAAGACGTATCTTATAAGATAAATTATGAAAGTGAAAAGTTTAAAATAAAGAGAATGATGAAGGTAGGGTTTGATTGGTAAACGGGTAAGGAGGTAAAAAAATAGAAATTTTAATCTACTAATTGAATAAGCTGCTACTAGCAACATATTGCAAATTGACGGATTGAATTTGAATATGTCATTTCAATCTAGTATTTACCAAACACCAATATTGGCGGATTTTATGGTCAAACATGCTAATCCATCCAAATATGTTGTTTTTTGGCAGATCCGTCGATAACCGAACACCCCCAGGCCCTAGTATCTTAATAATGTTTGTGAGAGACGTCTTACCTAATGAAACCTGTCGGTTTTCGTGTCTTGTCTATAATGGGAAAGTATAAGCTTATTTCATACTCCTCTGTTTCATTGATATCTTCCACATTTCCTTTTTTAACCATTTCTTTGATTTTTTTCACTTTCCTTTTTTCTATCACATTTTTCTCTTAACTAGTGGCCCACTTACTTTACCCCCTCTACTTTTACTTATTTTATTGTTTTTCTTAAAAAATGTGCCACTTTTAAGGTGGAAGATATCATAGAAACGAAGGGAGAAAATTTAGGAAAAGACAGTATCTCAATAACTTGTTATTGTACTTCTTTATCTGTTATTCGTATGATTGAATCTGTTATATTATTAGTTGTACCTAAAAATGATCATTTTATTTTGTACATGGTTTTATAACAAACATACTTTTTTTACACTTTTACTTCTTGTCGTCCATAAATTTACTTAACGTCGTCCGTATTTTAACCGTATTACCATTTTTACCCCCTCACCTTACTAACTCTTCACCTTCCTCTTTATTCACTTTCTTCCTTATCCCATCCACCTTCTTCCTTTTACCTTCCTCCTCTACTTCAGTAAAAAAAATTAAAATTTGAAAAACGGTTTCAAGCAATCTCACTCCGGCCAATTAATTCTGTCGTGTCATGTCAATTCCGAATCCGAATCCAAGGTAAATAATTTCTTAATTTCTGTACTTTAGGGCAAATCGATTTCTGTTTGTGGTCTTGTTTTACCTAAAATTTATGAGTTTTATGTCCAACTCCACACTAATCACTTTGATAAAGCGTGAAAAATATGAATTACAACTCACGACAGAGCATTAAATTTTTACATCTTTTCCTGTGCAGAGGCGTGGGAGATCTACACCTCTGCCCAGGAAGGGGCATAGAACTCCACTTCTCTTCCTGGTAAGGACGTGGGAGATCTACACCTCTACCCAGAAAGTGGCATAGAATTCCAACTTCTCTTCCTGGGTAGAGGCGTGGGAGATTTACATCTCTACCTAGGAAGGGGCATAGAACTCCTACTTCTCTTCCTGGGCAGAGGCGTGGGAGATCTAAACCTCCACCCAGGAAGGGGGTATGGTTCTTCCACGCCTATTCTTGGGGAGAGGCGTGGATACAGCGTAGTTATCAGCGTAGTTGAGTTAACGTAATTTTTTTGCATATCCAATAAAACAAGTCGAATGATAACTGCATTGACAACAACGAAAACTAACCTTGACAATGTCATCATCGTCCAAATTGTTCTCGGTATAGGGCAAATTCAAATCAAAAGGAATATTATTTTCCGCGTTTGACATGTTCCGAACAACTGTAGATCAATTAAATTTCAAAAAATAACCATTTTGTTAATTCGAGAATTAATGTTTTTGTGCTCCGAGTTTTAATTTCAATTAGCTTAATAATTAAATAAGGTAAATTAAATTTATGTCAAATTTGGTTACTAAATTTGAAAGGGACAAATCAGTAATTTACTCATAAATTATGGACGACGCTAAGTAAATTTATGGACGACAAGAAGTAGTCCCCTTTTTTTATTGTAAATTGTGACCATTATACTATTTTATACTGTATTTAACATGCCTATTTTTCTTAGGTTTCGTTTTAATATCAAGTTGTGATTGACCTCTCAATAAGTTTAATGAAAAACTATATCTTATTAGACCTACTTAGCTTATTTATAGGACAAATGATTAAAATAATGTAACGAAAAAGAATTCGTGTTAGGCTTGTGTGGTTAGACCTCAACCCAAACTCTGATCAAATATCGTGTCGTGTTCGTGTTGAACCACTTACATAATTGAGTCATTAACCTTCCATCCAAACCCGTTAATAAATTAGATTACTAATTTATCTTTAGGTAGGTTTATTAACCCCGACCCGGATTGTACGAACGGCGGTTCGACCTGAATGTTGAACTACCCTATCTGCAACTGCCTTCAAAGATTCAAAATGACATACTATATATTTTTCTAACGCGTATCCACAAGAATCTAGTAAAATCTCCTCAACTAGTGAGACACTGAGATGTATCTATAGAATCTACCCAAAAAGAAAAATAATACAAAGCTTAGAATATATATTTTCACGAAATTTGAATACATTGTTTTCCAAAGACCGGCTTACACGAGAATTGCGTTAATTAGTGACCTGCAATTTATTAAATAAATATTGATGTAAAACCGTTCTTTACGAGGATGTGTGAATTTTTATTTCCTACTCCCTTCGTCCCAATTTTTCGATTACACTGCATTCCTCGAGTCTCGTAGTTATATACTCCGTACTATGTAGCCATTATTTCGAACTTATTGTTTTACGATCCAACAATTTTTTTGTCAACGAGTCAAAGCCTTCTAATTACAAAAGATGAGCAAGCTCTAAATTGAGCTGACCCGAATAATCCTACCCGACACCCAAACTGAAGATCCTAATTTGACCTGTAACCCTAATTGACTCGACCTGTAGGCCCGAATGTAAAGAGAATGGGCCGGGGTTAAGCTATAGCAATGATGGAAAGATACAACATAAAAATAAACATTGCACAAAATAAAACACTCCTATTATTTTTTTTTAATATATTACTTTGTAATAATTTTTATTCATACATTCTTCTTTAAAACAAAAAGAAAGAAAATTGTACGAAATAAAATATATTATATTGGGCTTGGGCTCGAGTTTATAGAAGGAGGAGTGGGCCCGACTTGACAACAACAGGTGTGGTCGTTGAGACAACCGCCATTTTCCCATCCTCCAATAGGATAACGGTGGGTGCAATATTTCACACATGTAAACTTAGTACATCCGGGAAGTTCGGCCGGAATCTTCGGTCTAACGCAGCGCCAAACATATGCTCCGCTTCCTGTTATTGTTTTAATAAATAAGGGATTAAAAAAAATTGGTTAGAAGTAAAAAAAAAATCCGAAAATTCTTGAGTTCATGTAAGGTATCAAAAAAATTCAAATATATTCTTCGCATTAATATATACTAGTATTAATCTCGTGCATAGTATGCACGAATGACCGTTAAAAAATATTTTGTGAATTATATTGTAGATATCATCATGGTTGTGTATTTTCAATAAGCACACGTACAAACAAATAAAAACATGGTTGAATTGCGCGGCGATTAAAAAATATTTAGTATACGTGGCTTTATATAATTAGTATAAGTGGTTAACGGTCAAAATGGTATTAATTTTATCTGCCTGATTATTAATAAGTGGTACGCGCAATCTCGTGGTTGTATATATAAAAAATATATACGTTATTTTAATTTCACAAAATATATACGTTATTTCACTTTATAGAATACCGTACATTTTAATTTAATATTTATTGTCATATTTAAATGTGTCTTTGTAATTTTTAATGTATTAGAATTGTGCTACATTATTTTTTAACTATGGACCTACTCTTTCTGTCTCGGTCATTTCTTGTCATTTGATTAAAAAATTTTTCACAAATAATGTAAAAGAACAACAAATGACTGAGACGGGGGAGTATTTATTTAGTTTGGAGTAAAGTTTATTTTTGAATGTTGACTTATATTTAGTTTAACAACGATTCATTGTTTAAAATTGTGATGCCTTAAAAAAATATTGTATGAATAGGATGAATTTTTTATTACTAAACTTAATTAATGAATCGTTTAGCGAAATATTAATTCAAATAAAAAAATTATAGTTTTAACTAATTTAATTACGGGATATTTAGTGGTAGGCGTAATAATAAAGAAAGTAGTCACAATAAAATAAAATAATGAGAGCAAAATATTTAAACTTTTGAAAATGAATAAACTTTAACTTTAACTTAACATTAACTAAGGTTAAAAATAAGTTAACTTGAATAGTTAATAGATTGATGAATTAAATAATCCCCAAATAATTGTGGGAGCGACACCTAAGCATATTTTGGTGAAATTGATTGTGGAGGCTTAAAAAAACTTTGTTTTAATAAAATAGGGATGACCACATGGTTAAAAACGAGAAATTCTTAAGGTCGATAACACCAAATAACGAGAATAAATAAATAAATAAATAACCCTGTTTATTCCGATCTGTTCTTCGCATTAGTAATTAATATATATAATTGTATGCGGTTAAAGATGATAAATTCTTATATACAGTCGATAAATCAAATAAGAATCAACAAACAAATAAATAAACTACTCTGTTTATTTCAATATGTTCGTCGCATTAATATATATGAATATGAGGTTAAAAATGAGAAATTCTTAAGGTTGATAAATCAAACGAGAAAAAAAAATTAAATACGGAGTAAATAAACAATTTTGTTTATTCCAACATGTTGTTCGCATTAATATATATGAGTATGTGATTCGAAATGAGAAATTACTAAAGTCGATACCCAATGCCTCGATAAATCATGAAAGGTATGTAACAATCAACAAGATTTTGTAAAAAAAGTTATTCCCTTCATTCCAACATACATGTCCTTTATATTTTTCAAAGTACTTAAACTTTGACCACTAAACTAATGTAATAAAAAATTTCGAGAGAACCCTTTTTCTTTTCAATATCTCTGTCACAATATAAAAATAAATATCATGAAATGTATATTTATTTGGAAGTTTTTTTCGTAAGAAATTTTAAGGTGCAATTTTTAAATTGTTTGGACAAATATATTTACATACGAGTAAAAAATGCAGAGGGAGTAAAAATTGAGTACACAATTTTATAACATGATCGTCACAATTCACAAAATTATTTATTTTCATCAAACAAAAAAGAATATACACGTAAAATTCATAATAATTTATAACTATGCATGGGAAAGTACATCTTAGAGACGGTATTTTGATAATGTATTTTACGGAAAAAAAATATGAAGTTACCTACCATGGAGCAAAATCAAGGATACAATAAAAAAGAAGACGATAGAAATTTTGTTCATGATTTTCAGAGAATAGTTGTTGATTACTATTTTTTTTTTTGTTGAGAAAAATGAATAAAAATTTATTATACGTATTGTTGTGGAGCAAGGAGTATTTATATAACGACGGAGCCATAATTAAATGGTAATTAAGGAATAATATGTGAACTAATATTTTGCTTTATATATATGATTTTTTTCCCAAAAAAACCGGTAAGAAATAGTGGCATGTTTGGTACACAACGGATTTATATTGGCAGAAACAGATTTAGAAATCAGATTTGACTAACAGAATCAATTGACAGTTTTGACTAACAAAATTGTTTTAGTAGTGTTTGGTAATTAGCTATTATAGATTAGCGGATTGATTAACTGATTTGTAAAATGACAAAAAATGACATAAGCAAATTTTTGATTAAATATATGTCAAATATAACTCACACCTACCATTTTACAACTAGTTTCTTCTATTTTTAGGGGTAGTGCTTAATACAAGGAGTTGGTCCAAGTAGTTCATGATTGATCATAAGACAAAGCAATTCAAATCATCAAAGATAGATCTAACATTCAATTGAAAAATAATGATCCATAGAATCGTATAAAATACGAAAAATTGAATCAATTGAAAAATAAACCAAACTAAATTAATTAGTGCAAAAAAAAAATCAAGAAAGACGTACCTTATAAGATGAATTATGAAAGTGAAAAATTGAAAATAAAGAGAATGATGAAGGTAGGGTTTGATTGGCAAAGGGGGTAAGGAGGTAAAAAAATACTAGAAATTTTAATCTACTAATTGAATATGCTGTTGCTGCATATTGCAAATTGGCGGATCGGATTGGATTCGAAAAGAAATATGACTAAAAATTTAAAGGGGTGTTACCTAGGTCGTATATTACGCACACATAAAATTTTAGCTCCAAAAGAGAATATTTGATGGTGTAATCACGCAATAAACTAATATCGGTCGAAAACGCCTCAAATTAAAGTGTATTATTCACGTTTTTTTGCAAATTCGGAGTCCATAAAAAATATGGCCGAAAATTTTACGGGGTGTTACCTAGGCCGTATATTACGCGCACACAAAATTTTAGCTCCAAAAGAGAACATTTGATGGTGTAATCATGTGATATACAAAAGTCAGTCGAAAACGCCTCAAATTATTATTCACGTTTTTTGCAAATTCGGAGTCCAAAAAAAATTATTGCCGAAAAATTTACGGGGTGTTATCTAGGCCGTATATAACGCGCAAACAAAAATTTCGGGGTGTTATCTAGGCCGTATATAACGCGCACACAAAAATTTAGCTCCAAAAGAGAACATTTGATGGTGTAATCACACAATAAACAAATATCGGTCGAAAACGCCTCAAATTGAAGTGTATTATTCACGTTTTTTGCAAATTCGGAGTCCAAAAGAAATATGACCGAAAATTTTACGGGGTGTTACCTAGGCTGTATATTACGCGCACACAAAATTTTAGCTCCAAAAGAGAACATTTGATGGTGTAATCACACAATAAACAAATATCGTTCGAAAACGCCTCAAATTGAAGTGTATTATTCACGTTTTTTGCAAATTCGGAGGCGAAAAGAAATATGACCAAAAATTTTACGGGGTGTTACCTAGGCCGTATGTTACGCGCACACAAAATTTTATCTCCAAAAGAGAACATTTGAAGGTGTAATCACGCGATTTACTAATATCGGTCGAAATCGCCTCAAATTAAAGTGTATTATTCACGTTTTTTGCAAATTCGGAATCCATAAAAAATATGGGCGAAAATTTTACGGGGTGTTACCTAGGCCGTATGTTATGCGCACACAAAATTTTAGCTCCAAAAGAGAACATTTGAAGGTGTAATCACGCGATAAACAAATATCGGTCGAAAACGTCTCAAATTGAAGTGTATTATTCACGTTTTTTTGCAAATTCGGAGTCCATACAAAATATGGCCGAAAATTTTACGGGGTGTTACCTAGGCCGTATATTACGCGCACACAAAATTTTAGCTCCAAAAGAGAACATTTGATGGTGTAACCACACAATAAACAAATATCGTTCGAAAACGCCTCAAATTAAAGTGTATTATTCACGTTTTTTGCATATTCGGAGTCCAAAAAAAATGTGGCCGAAAATTTTATGGTGTTACCTAGCCCGTATATTACACGCACACAAAATTTTAGCTCCAAAAGAGAACATTTAATGGTGTAATCACGCTATAAACTAATATCGGTCGAAAACGCCTCAAATTGAAGTGTATTATTCACGTTTTTTTGCAAATTCGGAGTTCAAAAGAAATATGACCGAAAATTTTACGGGGTGTTACCTAGGCTGTATATTACGCGCACACAAAAGTTTAGCTCCAAAAGATAACATTTGATGGTGTAATCACGCGATTTACTAATATCGATCGAAAACGCCTCAAAATGAAGTGTATTATTATTCACGTTTTTTGCAAATTCGGAGTCCATAAAAAATATTGCCGAAAATTTTACGGGGTGTTACCTATGCCGTATATTACGCGCACAAAAAAATTTAGCTCCAAAAGAGAACATTTGATGGTGTAATCACGCAATAAACAAATATCGGTCGAAAACGCCTCAAATTAATGTGTATTATTCACGTTTTTTGCAAATTCGGATTCCAAAAAAAAATTAGCCGAAAATTTTACGGTGTGTTAACTAGGCCATATATTACGCGCACACAAAGTTTTTGCTCCAAAAGAGAACATTTGATGGTGTAATCACGCAATAAACAAATATCGATCAAATTATGGACGACAAGAAGTAGTCCCCTTTTTTTGTTGTAAATTGTGACCATTATACTATTTTCTACCGTATTTAACATGCCTATTTTTCTTAGGTTTCGTTTTAATATCAAGTTGTGATTGACCTCTCAATAAGTTTAATGAAAAACTATATCTTATTAGACCTACTTAGCTTATTTATAGGACAAATGATTAAAATAATGTAACGAAAAAGAATTCGTGTTAGGCTTGTGTGGTCAGACCTCAACCCAAACCCTGATCAAATATCGTGTCGTGTTCGTGTTGAACCACTTACATAATTGAGTCATTAACCTTCCATCCAAACCCGTTAATAAATTAGATTACTAATTTATCTTTAGGTAGGTTTATTAACCCCGACCCGGATTGTACGAACGGCGGTTCGACCTGAATGTTGAACTACCCTATCTGCAACTGCCTTCAAAGATTCAAAATGACATACTATATATTTTTCTAACGCGTATCCACAAGAATCTAGTAAAATCTCCTCAACTAGTGAGACACTGAGATGTATCTATAGAATCTACCCAAAAAGAAAAATAATACAAAGCTTAGAATATATATTTTCACGAAATTTGAATACATTGTTTTCCAAAGACCGGCTTACACGAGAATTGCGTTAATTAGTGACCTGCAATTTATTAAATAAATATTGATGTAAAACCGTTCTTTACGAGGATGTGTGAATTTTTATTTCCTACTCCCTTCGTCCCAATTTTTCGATTACACTGCATTCCTCGAGTCTCGTAGTTATATACTCCGTACTATGTAGCCATTATTTCGAACTTATTGTTTGACGATCCAACAATTTTTTTTGTCACCGAGTCAAAGCCTTCTAATTACAAAAGATGAGCAAGCTCTAAATTGAGCTGACCCGAATAATCCTGCCCGGCACCCAAACTGAAGACCCTAATTTGACCTGTAACCCTAATTGACTCGACCTGTAGGCCCGAATGTAAAGAGAATGGGCCGGGGTTAGGCTATAGCAATGATGGAAAGATACAACATAAAAATAAACATTGCACAAAATAAAACACTCCTATTATTATTATTATTATTATTATTTTTTTAATATATTACTTTGTAATAATTTTTATTCATACATTCTTCTTTAAAACAAAAAGAAAGAAAATTGTACGAAATAAAATATATTATATTGGGCTTGGGCTCGAGTTTATAGAAGGAGGAGTGGGCCCGACTTGACAACAACAGGTGTGGTCGTTGAGACAACCGCCATTTTCCCATCCTCCAATAGGATAACGGTCGATGCAATAATCCACACATGTTAGCTTAGTACATCCGGGAAGTTCGGCCGGAATCTTCGGTCTAACGCAACGCCAAACATATGCTTCGCTTCCTGTTATTGTTTTAATAAATAAGGGATTAAAAAAAAATTGGTTAGAAATAAAAAAAAATCCAAAAATTCTTGAGTTCATGTAAGGTATCCAAAAAATTCAAATATATTCTTCGCATTAATATATATGACCCCATGGTTAAAAACGAGAAATTCTTAAGGTCGATAACACCAAACGAGAATAAATAAATAAATAAATAAATAAACCTGTTTATTCCAATTTGTTCTTCGCATTAGTAATTAATATATATAATTGTATGCGGTTAAAGACGATAAATTCTTATATACGGTCGATAAATCAAATAAGAATCAACAAACAAACAAATAAACTACTCTGTTTATTTCAATATGCTCGTCGAATTAATATATATCAATATATGAATATGGGGTTAAAAATGAGAAATTCTTAAGGTTGATAAATCAAACAATAAAAAAAATTAAATACGGAGTAAATAAACAACTTTGTTTATTCCAACATGTTCGCAGTAATATATACGAGTACGTGGTTCGAAATGAGAAATTCCTTAAGTCGATACCCAATGCCTCGATAAATCATGAAATGTAACAACCAACCAGAAAGTTATTCCCTTCATTCCAATATGTTCTTCGTATTTTTCGAAGTACGTATTTTTTTTTTTTTCAATGAGAGGATTATACAACTAGTTGTACATAATTCTATGTACAATATGTACAACTGGTTTTAAGATTTTGAGCTTTATCACAATGGTTTCGAGTTTTGCTGTAAAATTTCTGAGCTTTAGTGTAAAGTTGTCGAGTTAAATCACATAAATGTTTAAGCTCAAAAACTTACAACTCGGCTCATAAACTTTTATAAGCTCAATGAATATATACAAAAAAACTCAACAACTTTGTCTTGGTTGTGCAATTTTATTGTACAGCCAGATGTATAATCATATTTTCCATTTTTTTTTAAGTCATTCTCACTTTTTGAGACAATCATCTCTCTTCAATATCTCTCGCAACATTAAAAAAATCATGAAATATATACTCATTTGAAAGTTTTTTTCGTAAGAAATTTTATGGTGCAATTTTTAATTTTTTTTTGACAAATATTTACATACGAGTAAAAATTAAAGTCAAAGCCTTAACTCAAAAAAACAAAACGTCAAATAAAAAATATAGAGGAAGTAAAAATTGAGTACACAATTTTATAACATGATCGTCACAATTCACAAAATTATGTATTTTCATCGAACAAAAAAGAGTATACACATAAAATTCGTAATAATTTATAATTATGCACGGGAAAGTACATCTTAGAGACGGTATTTCGATAATGTATTTTAGGGAAAAAATATGAAGTTACGTACCACGGAGCAAAATCAAGGATACAATAAAAAAGAAGACGATAGAAATTTTGTTCATGATTTTCAGAGAATAGTTGTCGATTACTAATTTTTTGTTTTGTTGAGAAAAATGAATAAAAATTTAGTATACGTATTGTTGTGGAGCAAGGTGTATTTATATAACGATGCAGCCATAATTAAATGGTAATTAAGGAATAATATGTGAACTAATATTTTGCTTTATATATAAGACTTTTTCCCCAAAAAAACCGGTAAGAAACAGTGACCTGTTTGGTAAATAGCGGATTATATTGATAGAAACACATTTAGAAAGCAGATTTGACTAATAGAATCAATTGACAGTTTTGACTAGCACATTTAATTAGCAGAATTGTTTTAGTAGTGTTTGATAATTAGCTGTTATAGATTATTAGCGAATTGATTAACTGATTTGCAAAATGACAAAAAATGACATAATCAAATTTTTGATAAAATATATGTCTGAAATACCTCACACCTACCATTTTACAACTAGTTTCTTCTATTTTTAGGGGTAGTGCTTAATACAAAGAGTTGGTCCAAGTAGTTCATGATTGATCGTAAGACAGCAATTCAAATCATCAAAGATAAATCTAACATTCAATTGAAAAATAATGATCCATAAAACGCGAATAACTAATATCAGTCGAAAATGCCTCAAATTAAAGTGTATTATCCATGTCTTATTGCAAATTCAAAGTCCAAAAAAATTATTGCCAAAAATTTTAGGGGTGTTACCTAGGCCGTATTTTACGCGCACACAAAATCTATATATATAATAAAAAGGCAAACATTTTTACATTCTTTTGCAACATTCATCATAGTGTGCCACGTGGCAGCTCTCTTACATTCATCATAGTGTGCCACGTGGCAGCTCGCTTTACCCATTATTATTCCACTTAAATATTGTAGTATAACTAAGTCATATGAAAAATATCTAAAAATCATTAAAAAAAAAGGCATTATTAACGTTTTTTTATACTTCTCCATTTCATTAATACCTCATAATATGCCTTAAAATACAAACATTTGATGTCATTTTGTTGACGTACTCTTTACTTGAAAAGACATTATTTTATCATGAAGTGCTTTTTTTTTTTTTTTTTTTTTTTTTCAATTTAAGATTAACGCATTTAGAATTGTTTATAATTATTAACCAATGATCTTTTTATTATATATAGATAGTGGAGTAACAAATTAGCATCATTCTCTAAGGAAAAAGAGTTTTGACATTTTCTTATTTAAACTTCATTTATCTCTAGGTATTACGAGTACTTCATTTGTTTCAAAGTTAGTTGAATTTCTTAGAATTTTTAATTGTATATATCTACAAGTTCAAATTTTAATTTAATCTATTCCATATTTTATAGTATATCGCTCGATTTTATTTCGTTTCACTACTCTTCACCACCGAATGTTTAAAATTTAAGTACTTTAAAAAAGAGAAATTAAAATTAAAAAGACATTATTGCTCATACAAACAAAATCTATTTAGGATCATGACCACGTTAACGGATGAAGATGGCTCCTCAGCTACTTTGGTAATTTTTAACAAGGAAACTGAAAAGGTCGTAGGGAAACCAATGGAGCATTGTTAGACCTTTATGAAAAGGTAAATATTCTTTTCAACCATATACAAATGAATATAATATTAATAAAAATTTAAGCTCGAGTTCATCTTCCAGGAGGAGGGAAAGAATACGACATTCTACAACAATGTGTTGGAATAAAAAAGGTTTCACACACAATGACGGCAAATTCAAATTCCTTACATTAGAACTACTTTAACAAATATCGAAAATAGCATGCGTGTACAAGCGAAAAAATTACTAGACTACTTATGACGTAGAATAAACTACTATATTTAACCTCTTATTTATTTTCATAGTTCTACTATTTTTATCCTGCTCTATCACCATTGCATGACGATTTAAGTCCTCACACATAATTGTTCAAATCCATAATTGGTTGTTGGATAATTCGTACATATATTATGTATCACACACACGGATCGAGTTAGACGCATTCACACAACTTACACTCCAAAGTAGAGGAAAACGTTGACATACAATAATTTTCAAAAAGAAATACTATAAGCATCCCGTGCACATTGCACGGGTCACAAAATTAGTTTTAGCTCCAAAAGAGAACATTTGATGGTGTAATCACGCAATAAACTAATATCAGTGGAAAACACCTCAAATTAAAGTGTATTATTCACATTTTTTGCAAATTCAGAGTCCAGAAAAAATGTGGCCGAAAATTTTACGGGGTGTTACCTCGGCCGTATATTACGCTCACACAAAATTTTAGCTCCAAAAGAGAACATTTGATGGTGTAATCACGCGATTTACATAAGTCAGTCGAAAACGCCTCAAAGTGAAGTGTTATTCACGTTTTTTGCAAATTCGGAGTCGAAAAGAAATATGACCGAAAATTTGACGGGGTGTTACCTAGGTTGTATATTACACGCACGCAAAATTTTATCTCCATAAGAGAACATTTGAAGGTGTAATCACGCGATTTACTAATATCGCACAAAAACGCCTCAAATTGAAGTGTATTATTATTCACGTTTTTTGCAAATTCGGAGTCCTTAAGAAATATGACCGGAAATTTTACGGGGTGTTACCTAGGCCGTATATTACGCGCACACAAAATTTTAGCTCCAAAAGAGAACATTTGATGGTGTAATCACGCAATAAACTAACATCGGACGAAAACGCCTCAAAATGAAGTGTATTATTCACATTTTTTGCAAATTCGGAGTCGAAAAGAAATATGACTGAAAATTTAAAGGGGGTGTAACCTAGGCCGTATATTACGCGCAAACAAAATTTTAGCTCCAAAAGAGAATATTTGATGGTGTAATCACGCAATAAACTAATATCGGTCGAAAACGCCTCAAATTGAAGTGTATTATTCACGTTTTTTGCAAATTCGGAGTCAAAAAGAAATATGACCAAAAATTTTACGGGGTGTTACCTGGGCCGTATATTACGTGCACACAAAAGTTTAGCTCCAAAAGAGAACATTTGATGGTATAATCACGCAATAAACTAATATCGGTCGAAAACGCCTTAAATTAAAGTGTATTATTCACGTTTTTGCAAATTCGGAGTCGAAAAGAAATATGACCGAAAATTTTACGGGGTGTTACCTAGGCCGTATATTACGCGCACACAAAATTTAATCTCCAAAAGAGAACATTTGAAGGTGTAATCACGCGATTTACTAATATCAGTCGAAAACGCCTCAAATTGAAGTGTATTATTATTCACGTTTTTTGCAAATTCGGAGTCCAAAAGAAATATGATAGAAAACTTTACGGGTGTTAACTAGGCCGTATATTACGCGCACACAAAATTTTAGCTCCAAAAGAAAACATTTGATGGTGTAATCACGCGATTTACTAAAGTCAGTTGAAAACGCCTCAAATTGAAGTGTATTTTCCACGTCTTTTTGCAAATTCAGAGTCCAAAAAAATTATTGCCAAAAATTTTAGGGGTGTTACCTAGGCCGTATATTACGCGCACACAAAATTTTAGCTCCAAAAGAGAACATTTGATGGTGTAATCACGCAATAAACTAATATCAGTCGAAAACGCCTCAAATTAAAATGTATTATTCACGTTTTTTTTGCAAATTCAGAGTCCAAAAAAATGTGGCCAAAAATTTTACGGGGTGTTACCTAGGTCGTATATTACGCGCACACAAAATTTTAGCTCCAAAAAAGAACATTTGATGGTGTAATCACGCGATTTACAAAAGTCAGTCGAAAACGCCTCAAATTGAAGTGTATTATTCACGTTTTTTGCAAATTCGGAGTCCAAAAGAAATATGACAGAAAACTTTACGGGGTGTTAACTAGGCCGTATATTACGCGCACACAAAATTTTAGCTCCAAAAGAGAACATTTGATGGTGTAATCATGCAATATACTAATATCGGTCGAAAACGCCTCAAAATAAAGTGTACTATTCACGTTTTTTGCAAATTCGGAGTCGAAAAGAAATATGACTGAAAATTTTATGGGGTGTTACCTAGGTCGTATATTACGCGCACATAAAATTTTAGCTCCAAAAGAGAACATTTGATGGTGTAATCATGCAATAAACTAATATCGGTTGAAAACGTCTCAAATTAAAGTGTATTATTCACGTTTTTTTTTGCAAATTCAGAGTCCAAAAAAAATGTGGTCGAAAATTTTACGGGGTGTTACCTAGGTCGTATATTACGCGCACACAAAATTTTAGCCCCAAAAGAGAACATTTGATGGTGTAATCACGCGATTTACAAAAGTCAGTCGAAAACGCCTCAAATTGAAGTGTATTATTCACGTTTTTTGCAAATTCGAAGTCCAAAAGAAATATGACAAAAACTTTACGGGGTGTTAACTAAGCCGTATATTACGCGCACACAAAATTTTAGATACAAAAGAGAACATTTGATGGTGTAATCATGCAATTCAATAAACTAATATCGGTCGAAAACGCCTCAAAATGAAGTGTATTATTCACGTTTTTTGCAAATTTGGAGTCGAAAAGAAATATGACTGAAATTTTACGGGGTGTTACCTAGGCCGTATATTACGCGCACACAAAATTTTATCTCCAAAAGAGAACATTTGAAGGTGTAATCACGCGATTTACAAAAGTCAGTCGAAAACGCCTCAAAGTGAAGTGTATTATTCACGTGTTTTCCAAATTCGGAGTCGAAAAGAAATATGACCGAAAATTTTACGGGGTGTTACCTAAGCCGTATATTACGCGCACGCAAAATTTTATCTCCAAAAGAGAACATTTGAAGGTGTAATCACGCGATTTACTAATATCGGTCGAAAACGCCACAAATTGAAGTGTATTATTCACGTTTTTTGCAAATTCGGAATCCATAAAATATATGGGCGAAAATTTTACGGGGTGTTACCTAGGCCGTATATTACGCGTACACAAAATTTTAGCTCCAAAAGAGAACATTTGATGGTGTAATCACGCGATTTACAAAAGTCAGTCGAAAACGCCTCAAAGTGAAGTGGATTATTCACGTTTTTTGCAAATTCGGAGTCGAAAAGAAATATGACCGAAAATTTTACGGGGTGTTACCTAAGCCGTATATTACGCGCACGCAAAATTTTATCTCCAAAAGAGAACATTTGAAGGTGTAATCACGCGATTTACTAATATAGGTAAAAAACGCCTCAAATTGAAGTGTATAATTCACGTTTTTTGCAAATTCGGAGTCCAAAAGAAATATGACCGGAAAATTTACGGGGTGTTATCTAGGCCATATATTACGCGCACACAAAGTTTTAGCTTCAAAAGAGAACATTTGATGGTGTAATCACGCAATAAACAAATATCGGTAAAAAACGCCTCAAATTGAAGTGTATTATTCACGTTTTTTGGAAATTCGGAGTCCAAAAATATATAGCCGAAAATATTACGGTGTGTTACCTTGGCCGTATATTACGCGCACACAAAATTTTAACCCCAAAAGAGAACATTTGATGGTGTAATCACGCAATAAACTAATATCAGTCGAAAACGCCTCATATTAAAGTGTATTATTCACGTTTTTTGCAAATTCGGAGTCCAAAAAAATATAGCCGAAAATTTTACGGGGTGTTACCTAGGCCGTATATTACGCGCACACAAAATTTTAGCTCCAAAAGAGAACATTTGATGGTGTAATCAGGCAATAAACAAATATCGGTCGAAAACGCCTCAAATTTAAATGTATTATTCACGTTTTTTGCAAATTCGGAGTCCAAAAAAATATAGCCGAAAATTTTACGGTGTGTTACCTAGGCCGTATATTACGCGCACACAAAATTTTAGCTCCAAAAGTAAACATTTGATGGTGTAATCATGCAATAAACAAATATCGGTCGAAAACGCCTCAAATTAAAGTGTATTATTCACATTTTTTGCAAATTCGGAGTCGAAGAAAATATAGCCGAAAATTTTACGGGGTGTTACCTAGGCCGTATATTACGCGCACACAAAATTTTAGCTCCAAAAGAGAACATTTGATGGTGTAATCACGTAATAAACTAATATCAGTCGAAAACGCCTGTAATTAAAGTGTATAATTCACGTTTTTTTGCAAATTTTGAGTCCAAAAAAAATGTGGCCGAAAATTTTAAGGGGTGTTACCTAGGCCGTATATTACGCGCACACAAAATTTTAGTTTCAAAAGAGAACATTTGAAGGTGTAATCACGCGATTTACTAATATCGGTAGAAAACGCCTCAAATTGAAGTGTATTATTCACGTTTTTTGTAAATTCGGAGTCGAAAAGAAATATGAACGAAAATTTTACGGGGTGTTACCTAGGCCGTATATTACGCGCACACAAAATTTTAGCTCCAAAAGTAAACATTTGATGGTGTAATCATGCAATAAACAAATATCGGTCGAAAACGCCTCAAATTAAAGTGTATTATTCACATTTTTTGGAAATTCGGAGTCGAAGAAAATATAGCCGAAAATTTTACGGGGTGTTACCTAGGCCGTATATTACGCGCACACAAAATTTTAGCTCCAAAAGAGAACATTTGATGGTGTAATCACGTAATAAACTAATATCAGTCGAAAACGCCTGTAATTAAAGTGTATAATCACGTTTTTTTGCAAATTTAGAGTCCAAAAAAAATGTGGCCGAAAATTTTAAGGGGTGTTACCTAGGCCGTATATTACGCGCACACAAAATTTTAGTTTCAAAAGAGAACATTTGAAGGTGTAATCACGCGATTTACTAATGTCGGTCGAAAACGCCTCAAATTGAAGTGTATTATTCACGTTTTTTGCAAATTCGGAGTCGAAAAGAAATATGACTGAAAATTTAAAGGGGTGTTACCTAGGTCATATATTACGCGCACACAAAATTTAAGCTCCAAAAGAGAATATTTGATGGTGTAATCACGCAATAAACTAATATCGGTCGAAAACGCCTCAAATTGAAGTATATTATTCACGTTTTTTGCAAATTCGGAGTCCAAAAAAACTTTAGCCGAAAATTTTACGGTGTGTTATCTAGGCCATATATTACGGGCACACAAATTTTTAGCTTCAAAAGAGAACATTTGTTGGTGTAATCACGTAATAATCAAATATCGGTCAAAAACGCCTCAAATTGAAGTGTATTATTCACGTTTTTTGCAAATTCGGAGTCGAAAAGAAATATGACCGAAAATTTTACGGGGTATTACCTAGGTCGTATATTACGCGCACACAAAATTTTAGCTCCAAAAAAGAACATTTGATGGTGTAATTACGCAATAAACTAATATCGGTCGAAAACGCCTCAAATTGAAGTGTATTATTCATGTTTTTTGCAAATTCGGAATCCATAAGAAATATGGCCGAAAATTTTACGGGATGTTACCTAAGCCGTATATTACGCGCACGCAAAATTTTATCTCCAAAAGAGAACATTTGAAGGTGTAATCACGCGATTTACTAATATCGGTCGAAAACGCCTCAAATTGTAGTGTATTATTCACGTTTTTTGCAAATTCGGAATCCATAAAATATATGGGCAAAAATTTTACGGGGTGTTACCTAGGCCGTATATTATGTGCACACAAAATTTTAGCTCCAAAAGAGAACATTTGATGGTGTAATCACGCGATTTACAAAAGTCAGTCGAAAACGCCTCAAAGTGAAGTGTATTATTCACGTTTTTTCCAAATTCGGAGTCGAAAAGAAATATGACCGAAAATTTTACGGGGTGTTACCTAAGCCGTATATTACGCGCACGCAAAATTTTATCTCCAAAAGAGAACATTTGAAGGTGTAATCACGCGATTTACTAATATCGGTCGAAAACGCCACAAATTGAAGTGTATTATTCACGTTTTTTGCAAATTCGGAATCCATAAAATATATGGGCGAAAATTTTACGGGGTGTTACCTAGGCCGTATATTACGCGTACACAAAATTTTAGCTCCAAAAGAGAACATTTGATGGTGTAATCACGCGATTTACAAAAGTCAGTCGAAAATGCCTCAAAGTGAAGTGGATTATTCACGTTTTTTGCAAATTCGGAGTCGAAAAGAAATATGACCGAAAATTTTACGGGGTGTTACCTAAGCCGTATATTACGCGCACGCAAAATTTTATCTCCAAAAGAGAACATTCGAAGGTGTAATCACGCGATTTACTAATATCGGTAAAAATCGCCTCAAATTGAAGTGTATAATTCACGTTTTTTGCAAATTCGGAGTCCAAAAGAAATATGACCGGAAAATTTACGGGGTGTTATCTAGGCCATATATTACGCGCACACAAAGTTTTAGCTTCAAAAGAGAACATTTGATGGTGTAATCACGCAATAAACAAATATCGGTAAAAAACGCCTCAAATTGAAGTGTATTATTCACGTTTTTTGCAAATTCGGAGTCCAAAAATATATAGCCGAAAAAATTTTAGCTCCAAAAGAGAACATTTGATGGTGTAATCACGCACTAAACTAATATCAGTCGAAAACGCCTCAAATTAAAGTGTATTATTCACGTTTTTTGCAAATTCGGAGTCCAAAAAAATATAGCCGAAAATTTTACGGGGTGTTACCTAGGCTGTATATTACGCGCACACAAAATTTTAGCTCCAAAAGAGAACATTTGATGGTGTAATCACGCAATAAACAAATATCGGTCGAAAACACCTCAAATTTAAATGTATTATTCACGTTTTTTGCAAATTCGGAGTCCAAAAAAATATAGCCGAAAATTTTACGGGGTGTTACCTAGGCTGTATATTACGCGCACACAAAATTTTAGCTCCAAAAGAGAACATTTGATGGTGTAATCACGCAATAAACAAATATCGGTCGAAAACACCTCAAATTTAAATGTATTATTCACGTTTTTTGCAAATTCGGAGTCCAAAAAAATATAGCCGAAAATTTTACGGTGTGTTACCTAGGCCGTATATTACGCGCACACAAAATTTCAGCTCCAAAAGAGAACATTTGATGGTGTAATCACGCAATAAACAAATATCGGTCGAAAATGCCTCAAATTAAAGTGTATAATTCACGTTTTTTTGCAAATTTAGAGTCCAAAAAAAATGTGGCCGAGAATTTTAAGGGGTGTTACCTAGGCCGTATATTACGCGCACACAAAATTTTATCTCCAAAAGAGAACATTTGAAGGTGTAATCACGCGATTTAATAATATCGGTCGAAAACGCCTCCAATTAAAGTGTATAATTCACGTTTTTTGCAAATTTAGAGTCCAAAAAAAATGTGGCCGAAAATTTTAAGGGGTGTTACCAAGGCCGTATATTACGCGCACACAAAATTTTAGTTTCAAAAGAGAACATTTGAAGGTGTAATCACGCGATTTACTAATATCGGTAGAAAACGCCTCAAATTGAAGTGTATTATTCACATTTTTTGCAAATTCGGAGTCGAAAAGAAATATGACTGAAAATTTAAAGGGGTGTTACCTAGGTCATATATTACGCGCACACAAAATTTTAGCTCCAAAAGAGAACATTTGATGGTGTAATCACGCAATAATCAAATATCGGTCAAAAACGCCTCAAATTGAAGTGTATTATTCACGTTTTTTGCAAATTCGGAGTCGAAAAGAAATATGACCGAAAATTTTACGGGGTGTTACCTAAGCCGTATATTACGCGCACGCAAAATTTTATCTCCAAAAGAGAACATTTGAAGGTGTAATCACGCGATTTACTAATATCGGTAAAAAACGCCTCAAATTGAAGTGTATAATTCACGTTTTTTGCAAATTCGGAGTCCAAAAGAAATATGACCGGAAATTTTACGGGGTGTTATCTAGGCCATATATTACGCGCACACAAAGTTTTAGCTTCAAAAGAGAACATTTGATGGTGTAATCACGCAATAAACAAATATCGGTAAAAAACGCCTCAAATTGAAGTGTATTATTCACGTTTTTTGCAAATTCGGAGTCCAAAAATATATAGCCGAAAATATTACGGTGTGTTATCTTGGCCGTATATTACACGCACACAAAATTTTAGCTCCAAAAGTAAACATTTGATGGTGTAATCACGCAATAAACAAATATCGGTCGAAAACTCCTCAAATTTAAATGTATTATTCACCTTTTTTGCAAATTCGGAGTCCAAAAATATATAGCCGAAAATATTACGGTGTGTTACCTTGGCCGTATATTACGCGCACACAAAATCTTAGCTCCAAAAGAGAACATTTGATGGTGTAATCACCAATAAACTAATATCGGTCGAAAATGCCTCAAATTGAAGTGTATTATTCACGTTTTTTGCAAATTCGGAATCCATAAAATATATGACCGGAAATTTTACGGGGTGTTATCTAGGCCATATATTACGCGCACACAAAGTTTTAGCTTCAAAAGAGAACATTTGATGGTGTAATCACGCAATAAACAAATATCGGTCAAAAACGCCTCAAATTGAAGTGTATTATTCACGTTTTTTGCAAATTCGGAGTCCAAAAATATATAGCCGAAAATATTACGGTGTGTTATCTTGGCCGTATATTACGCGCACACAAAATTTTAGCTCCAAAAGTAAACATTTGATGGTGTAATCACGCAATAAACAAATATCGGTCGAAAATGCCTCAAATTAAAGTGTATAATTCACGTTTTTTGCAAATTTAGAGTCCAAAAAAAATGTGGCCGAGAATTTTAAGGGGTGTTACCTAGGCCGTATATTACGCGCACACAAAATTTTATCTCCAAAAGAGAACATTTGAAGGTGTAATCACGCGATTTACTAATATCGGTCGAAAACGCCTCTAATTAAAGTGTATAATTCACGTTTTTTGCAAATTTAGAGTCCAAAAAAAATGTGGCCGAAAATTTTAACGGGTGTTACCTAGGCCGTATATTACGCGCACACAAAATTTTAGTTTCAAAAGAGAACATTTGAAGGTGTAATCACGCGATTTACTAATATCGGTAGAAAACGTCTCAAATTGAAGTGTATTATTCACGTTTTTTGCAAATTCGGAGTCGAAAAGAAATGTGACTGAAAATTTAAAGGGGTGTTACCTAGGTCATATATTACGCGCACACAAAATTTTAGCTCGAAAAGAGAATATTTGATGGTGTAATCACGCAATAAACTAATATCGGTCGAAAACGCCTCAAATTGAAGTATATTATTCACGTTTTTTGCAAATTCGGAGTCCAAAAAAAATTTAGCCGAAAATTTTACGGTGTGTTATCTAGGCCATATATTACGGGCACACAAATTTTTAGCTTCAAAAGAGAACATTTGTTGGTGTTATCACGCAATAAACAAATATCGGTCAAAAACGCCTCAAATTGAAGTGTATTATTAACGTTTTTTGCAAATTCGGAGTCGAAAAGAAATATAACTGAAAATTTTACGGGGTATTACCTAGGTCGTATATTACGCGCACACAAAATTTTAGCTCCAAAAGAGAACATTTGATGGTGTAATTACGCAATAAACTAATATCGGTCGAAAACGCCTCAAATTGAAGTGTATTATTCATGTTTTTTGCAAATTCGAAATCCATAAGAAATATGGCCGAAAATTTTACGGGGTGTTACCTAAGCCGTATATTACGCGCACGCAAAATTTTATCTCCAAAAGAGAACATTTGAAGGTGTAATCACGCGATTTACTAATATCGGTCGAAAACGCCTCAAATTGAAGTGTATTATTCACGTTTTTTGCAAATTCGGAATCCATAAAATATATGGGCGAAAATTTTACGGGGTGTTACCTAGGCCGTATATTACGCGCACACAAAATTTTAGCTCCAAAAGAGAACATTTGATGGTGTAATCACGCGATTTACAAAAGTCAGTCGAAAACGCCTCAAAGTGAAGTGGATTATTCACGTTTTTTGCAAATTTGGAGTCGAAAAGAAATATGACCGAAAATTTTACGGGGTGTTACCTAAGCCGTATATTACGCGCACGCAAAATTTTATGTCCAAAAGAGAACATTTGAAGGTGTAATCACGCGATTTACTAATATCGGTAAAAAACGCCTCAAATTGAAGTGTATAATTCACGTTTTTTGCAAATTCGGAGTCCAAAATAAATATGACCGGAAATTTTACGGGTGTTATCTAGGCCATATATTACGCGCACACAAAGTTTTAGCTTCAAAAGAGAACATTTGATGGTGTAATCACGCAATAAACAAATATCGGTCAAAAACGCCTCAAATTGAAGTGTATTATTCACGTTTTTTGCAAATTCGGAGTCGAAAATAAATATGACTGAAAATTTAAAGGGGTGTTACCTAGGTCATATATTACGCGCACACAAAATTTTAGCTCCAAAAGAGAATATTTGATGGTGTAATCACGCAATAAACTAATATCGGTCGAAAACGACTCAAATTGAAGTATATTATTCACGTTTTTTGCAAATTCGGAGTCCAAAAAAAATTTAGCCGAAAATTTTACGGTGTGTTATCTAGGCCATATATTACGGGCACACAAATTTTTAGCTTCAAAAGAGAACATTTGTTGGTGTAATCACGCAATAAACAAATATCGGTCAAAAACGCCTCAAATTGAAGTGTATTATTCACGTTTTTTGCAAATTCGGAGTCGAAAAGAAATATGACTGAAAATTTTACGGGGTATTACCTAGGTCGTATATTACGCGCACACAAAATTTTAGCTCCAAAAGAGAACATTTGATGGTGTAATTACGCAATAAACTAATATCGATCGAAAACGCCTCAAATTGAAGTGTATTATTCATGTTTTTTGCAAATTCGGAATCCATAAGAAATATGGCCGAAAATTTTACGGGGTGTTACTAAGCCGTATATTACGCGCACGCAAAATTTTATCTCCAAAAGAGAACATTTGAAGGTGTAATCACGCGATTTACTAATATCGGTCGAAAACGCCTCAAATTGAAGTGGATTATTATATTCACATTTTTTGCAAATTCGGAGTCCATAAAAAATATGACCGAAAATATTACGGGTGTTACCTAGGCCGTATATTACGCGCACACAAAATTTTAGCTCCAAAAGAGAACATTTGATGGTGTAATCACGCGATTTACAAAAGTCAGTCGAAAACGCCTCAAAGTGAAGTGGGGTGTTACCTAAGCCGTATATTACGCGCACGCAAAATTTTATGTCCAAAAGAGAACATTTGAAGGTGTAATCACGCGATTTACTAATATCGGTAAAAAACGCCTCAAATTGAAGTGTATAATTCACGTTTTTTGCAAATTCGGAGTCCAAAAGAAATATGACCGGAAATTTTACGGGTGTTATCTAGGCCATATATTACGCGCACACAAAGTTTTAGCTTCAAAAGAGAACATTTGATGGTGTAATCACGCAATAAACAAATATCGGTCAAAAACGCCTCAAATTGAAGTGTATTATTCACGTTTTTTGCAAATTCGGAGTCCAAAAATATATAGCCGAAAATATTACGGTGTGTTACTGTAATACTCGTAGTAAGTCAAACCAAGTTAAGACGGTTGAGTAAGGTCAAGCCCTTAAATTAAACCGACCCACATAGTGGGCCTTACTTACCCGTACCACTTATTGTTTAAGTAACCAACCCATTATACTAAACCTACATCCATTATTTTATATACCCCGTACACCCATTATTTATACCCTTACACATACACCCTAACCTAAACCTAAATAAAACCTAATATCATACTCCCCTATATAATACCACACTCCGCTCTTTTCTTTTCATACCGCGCAGCCATAACCACCACTCCACACTCCTACACGCATACGAATCAACTGCACAAGTTAGAGGAAGGGAAGGAGAAATCGAGTCGGGCCGTCGATAGGTATGTCATTTCGTTGTTATACATCGTCCTTCCCATTTTAGCAAATGATTAGTATATACTCGTATTTATGTCAACGGTTGGGATCGGGGCTGTCGTGTTGACGTCAGGCCCTATTGTCGTAACATTGCTCTTGTCATATATTACCGTTGTCGTGTCGGGTTAGGTCGATGTTGGTTTTTGGTGGTGTCGTAGTGGTCAGGGTTGGTGTCACGTAAGCGGGGCGGTGTTCCTGTTGTTATCAGTTGTTGTGTAGTGCCTGCTAAGTGGCAGATTGTGTTGCTAGTAGGGGTAATTCTGTTCGTGGGAGTAGTATTACTGTTGTATTTCAATGTTGAGAGGAAGCCGATGTGCGTAGGATAGGTATTATATTGGGAGTACAGTGAGTAAGTAAGTTACGTAGGTTGTTAATTGTTGGTCATAGTATTAAGCTAGTGGGTTTTGTATTGTGATTGACAATGTTGATTATTTAGTGTTAATAATAATAATAATAATTACAATGGTAAAAGGGTGTACGTAGCCTGCTTATACACATATAATAATAATAATAATAATAATATAATAATAATAATAATAATAATAATAATAATAAGTTATGGGAGTGTACGTAGTTGTGTAGTATACTAGTAATTCTGAGTTCAATGCATGTTAATTAGAAGGTAGGAGTTTATGTACGGGGTTCTAGAATGATTAGAACAAATTAGTTGTTGCGGGTCACATTATTTAGGTACCAGTTCGTTTTATAAATCAAATATGTTACTATCGATATTAATTTATATGTACAATATTTTACTAGGATCGGACTTCGTAGAATTTCCGTGGTGATTTATTCTAGCGACGCTGTGGTGACCTGCTAGTAGGCCGTCGTTAGAACTTAATAGTCTTTTATTCATGTAATTGTTGGGTTTGGAACCATACTTATTCTCAAACTTGGTTTGCATCTTTTGAATAATTTATTAAACTCGGTTGTGTTTCAGTATTGTGTTGTGATGGGACTACTGCCTCGGTTAACCCGAGATGGTAACACTCTCATTTATCCGGGAAGGTCTAGTTAAGGCTCTTGGGTAAACGGGGGTGTTACAAAGTGGTATCAGAGCAGTTCGATCCTGAAGCCTAAATAAATGACATAGGAAAATAAAATGAATCCCGGCAATAAGCCATTAGGAGCCCACTTCAAATTTCTGGTTAAGGAGACGTCCTTATACCAACCTCTGGCCCTTTTGGTTTTGACCCGGTAACTACGTGTGAGATTGAGAGGGGATAGAATAGGATGGGTCCGCGATGATGTTATGAATTTCCTTTGAATTGCATAATTGTACGAGTAGTTACAAGTGTGATGTTTTCGATGATATGATTAATTACAACGTTAATAGTAATGTATTGTTATGATGTATGAGCATTTAAGGCTCATGTGTATGTTATTGTTGTTTTGAAGTAATCATGTCAAAGAAAGCAGCTACGAACTCTACCCCAACCACTCTGAGTGCCGAAGAAATAGCGCGCTTAAAGGAAACTAATGATGCACTTTTGGAAGCTCTGAGAAACATCCACGTCCCGAAACCACCAGTGACAGACGCGGCCGCCATCAGCGCTGCGATAGCACGCCTTCGTCCCAGTAAATATGACGGGACTGGTGGACCGTCGCAGCTGAGAGCTGGGTGAGAGAAATGAAGAAGGTGTTCCAGACCGTGAAGCTGCATTCTATTTGAGTGGCAAGGCCGATTTATGGTGGCACCTTAACTATGACAAGCTTATTGCAGAGCATGAGGAAGGGGATTATGGGGAGGACGTCTTTGGGTGGAAGAGTCTCGCAGAAGCGCTGAGGGTGGAATTCTTTCCGGAACATATCCGTAGTGCAAAAAGAGCTGAATTTGATCGTTTCACCATGACAGACGATATGACTGTTGAGGACTATTACGACAAGTTTATGGAGCTGGCTACTTATTCTGCTGACCTCAATTTGAGTTCTGAACTATTGGCTTCCCGCTTCGAGAGGGGCTTGTCTATCAGAATCCTGGAAAGGCTACCCATGGGGAATAATGCTGATGTGAAAGAGGTATACTTGAGAGCCGGGCACGCCGAGCGAATAGCCGATCGCATTAAGGAGCTGAGTGGCCAGAATAGTGAAAAGAGGAAAGCCGAGTCAGAGGGAGCTGTGCAGGGGAATGCGAAAAGACATGGGAATAATCGACCTCAGGGACCAAGGCCTCAATATTCTGGAGGGTACAATTATGGGGGTGGTAGTTATAACCCGAGTAGGAGAGATGCAAGGAGCTATAACTGTAAGAATTGCAACTACAACCATCCAGGGACAGACTGCAATGGACAACCAGTTAAGTGCTTCGCCTGTGGAAAATCAGGGCACCGTGCTTACGAATGTCGAGTGAAGAAGGGTAACCCTAATTCCATTCCGGTGTCAGGATCCGAGAGTATTAATCAAGGAAATCGATACCAGGGGAACTGGAACAGATCACAGGGGAACTGGAACCGGCCACAAGGGAGTTACAATCAGGGATCTGGGAGCACTAACCAGTCAACTGCAGCCACCAAACCAACTACGTCTGTTAATGGGGCACCTGAAGGAAGTAAAAACACTGGGAAGCTCTTTGCTATGGGGAAACAGGCTGCTGAGGAGGACACACAAGTTATCACGGGTACCTTTCTCGTTAACTCGAAACCTTCTTTTGTTCTGTTCGATTCTGGGGCAACCCATTCATTTGTAGCCTGTAGCCATGTACCGAGTCTGGGGTTAGTAAATTTTGAAAATATAGTTGATGATATAATTACACCCTCGGGGAAGTCGGTTAGGTGTACGAGAGTCTTTCGTAGTGTGTCCTTAATAGTTGGGGAAGTTGATCTGCCAGTTAATTTAATAGAGTTTCCCTTAGATGACTTTGACATTATTCTGGGAATGGATTGGTTGGGACGATTTAGAGCCCAAATTGATTGTAATCTCAAGAAAGTGTCATTAAGAGGCCCGAAGGGAGTTAGAGTATCTTATAGAGGATTTGCGGTAAAGCCAACTGTGAAGATCATAGCGGCCATTACCCTAAAGACCCACCTGAAGAAGGGAAGTCCGTTATTCTTGTGCCATATACGGGATACTCGGGCCGAGGAGTTGCCTTCCGATTCAATCCCGGTAGTGAGCGAGTTTGAGGACGTATTTCCGGAGGAGATCCCAGGTTTACCACCAAGGCGAGAGGTCGATTTCAGTGTTGAGTTGAAGCCAGGGACGGGGCCGATTTCTAAGGCACCATACCGTATGGGGCCTAAGGAGTTGATCGAGCTAAAGAAGCAATTGGAAGAATTGATGGATAAGGGGTATATCAGACCTAGTGTATCACCGTGGGGTGCTCCTGTTTTGTTTGTGCAGAAGAAGGATGGGAGCATGAGGCTGTGCATCGATTACAGGGAGCTGAACAATGTCACTGTGAAGAATCGGTACCCTTTGCCTCGTATTGATGATTTATTCGATCAACTGAGTGGCGCTGGTATCTTTTCAAAGATTGATTTGAGGTCCGGTTATCACCAGTTGAGGGTCAAGAATGAAGATATTCCTAAGACCGCATTCAGAACTCGGTATGGCCACTATGAATTTGTGGTGATGCCATTTGGTCTAACAAATGCTCCTGCTGTCTTCATGGATTTGATGAACCGAATTTTTCGGCCCTACTTGGACCACTTCGTGGTGGTGTTTATTGATGATATCCTGGTTTATTCAAGGAACCGGGAAGAGCATGCAGAGCATCTGAGGATCGTATTGCAACTACTTCGAGACAACCAGTTGTACGCTAAGTTATCAAAATGTGAGTTCTGGTTGGAGAAGGTTGCATTTTTGGGACATGTGATTTCGAAAGAGGGTGTATCTGTAGATCCAAGCAAGATCGAGGCTGTCTCAAAGTGGCAGGCGCCAAAGAACGTGGCAGAGATTCGGAGTTTCTTGGGGTTAGCCGGGTACTATCGAAGGTTCGTGAAGGACTTCTCAAAGATAGCCCGCCCGTTGACCAACCTTATGAGGAAAGAGATTCGGTACAGGTGGGATGAAAACTGTGAGAGGGCGTTCCGGACCTTGAAGGAGCATCTGACTACAGCACCAATCCTAGCCTTACCGGAAGGAAGCGAAAATTTTGAGGTGTACACTGATGCATCGAAGAATGGGTTGGGCTATGTACTAATGCAGAATGGGAAAGTCATTGCGTATGCTTCACGTCAGCTGAAGACTTACGAAGAGAACTACCCAACTCATGACCTAGAACTTGGGGCAGTAGTGTTTGCTCTGAAAATATGGAGACATTATTTGTATGGGGCGACATTTAAGGTGTTTTCAGATCACAAGAGTTTGAAGTACATCTACACTCAGAAGGAGTTGAATATGCGGCAGAGGCGATGGATAGAGCTGATCGGAGATTATGATATGGAGATTATGATATGGAGATTTTGTACCACGAGGGAAAGGCAAACGTGGTGGCCGACGCCCTAAGCAGGAAATCGGTGCATTCTCTGTGTTTGGATATGTCCAGATTGAAGCTAAGGAATGAAGTACAACAGATGGGAATTCATGTGATAAGGAAAGAGGAAGCAATGTCGGACTTGGCGATTCAACCCGAGTTGTACGCCGAAATACGAGAAGAACAGTTTTTGGATCAGAAGTATGTAATGTGGCGAGCTCGCATTGAGAAAGGTGAACCCTCAAATCTCACCATTCACTCAGACGGGAGCCTCAGGTTTAATGGCAGGTGGTGGGTGCCAGAAGGAGGAGAACTAAGGAGGAAAATCATGACCGAGGCGCATTGTAGTCCTTATTCGGTACATCCGGGTGGGGACAAACTGTATAAGGATCTGAAGAAGACATTCTGGTGGGAGAACATGAAGAGAGAGGTGGCCGAGTTTGTGTCCAGATGTCTGACTTGTCAGAAGGTCAAGAGTGAGCACAAAAGACCACAGGGTAAGCTACAACCCTTAGAGGTACCTGAGTGGAAGTGGGACTCCATTTCCATGGATTTCATTGTAGGTTTGCCTAGAACCCCGAAGGGGAATAATATGATTTGGGTGATAGTAGATCGACTCACCAAGTCGGCTCACTTCGTGCCAATGAAGGATACGTGGAGTAAGGCCGAGCTAGCAATGGCTTATAGGAAGCATGTTCTGAAATTACATGGAGTACCTAAGGACATTGTGTCAGATCGTGATTCGAGATTCATATCGAAATTTTGGCAGGAGCTGCAGGAATCCTTGGGTACACGATTGAAGATGAGTACAGCATTTCACCCTGCGACAGATGGTCAGACAGAACGAACCATACAGACTTTGGAGGACATGTTGCGGGCTTGTGCCTTGGAATTTCGGGGTTCGTGGGAGGATCGGTTGGATTTGATTGAGTTCTCTTACAACAACAGTTACCATGCTAGCATCCAGATGGCACCGTTTGAAGCTCTGTATGGGAGGAAGTGTAGGAGCCCGGTATGTTGGGACGAGAAGGCCGATGCTGTAGTGCTGGGACCTCACATGATTCAGGAGATGATCGAGCAGGTACATGTAATCCGACAGAAGATGCGAGCAGCACAGGATCGTCAGAAGAGTTATGCTGATCTCCACCGCCGAGAGGTTGAGTTCGCTGTGGGTGATAAGATCTTGCTGAAAGTGTCACCTATGAGAGGAGTTATGAGGTTCGGGAAAAAGGGCAAGCTGAGTCAAAAGTTTATTGGACCGTATGAAATTCTGGATAGGATAGGAGAGGTGGCATATCGGTTAGCACTTCCACCAGCTCTCGATAAGGTCCATAATGTGTTTCATGTTTCCCAATTGAGGAAATACTTGAGTGACCCGTCTCACATCCTTGAACCCGAGACGATCCAGCTAGATGAGTCTCTCACTTATGAGGAGGTGCCAAAGGAAATCTTAGACCGTAAAGTCCGAAAAACTCGGAGAGGGGAAACAGCTCTTGTCAAAGTTTTGTGGTCTAATCACAATGTCGAGGAGGCAACCTGGGAGACAGAAATATCAATGCGGAAACGTTTTCCCCATTTTTTTTATCAGGTAATTATTTTTGTTACGGGGACGTAACCTTGTTTTAAGGAGGGTAGGATGTAACAACCCGACTTATGGTATATACTTAGACTATTATTGTTATCATTTTATTTACTTCGTCATAGGGTGGTTCCATAGACGTAGTGACGTTTGTGTCGGGGAGCGAACTTCGGGGACGAAGTTCTTTTTAAGGAGGGTAGATTGTAATACTCGTAGTAAGTCAAACCAAGTTAAGACGATTGAGTAAGGTCAAGCCCTTAAATTAAACCGACCCACATAGTGGGCCTTACTTACCCGTACCACTTATTGTTTAAGTAACCAACCCATTATACTAAACCTACACCCATTATTTTATATACCCCGTACACCCATTATTTATACCCTTACACATACACCCTAACCTAAACCTAAATAAAACCTAATATCATACTCCCCTATATAATACCACACTCCGCTCTTTTCTTTTCAAACCGCGCAGCCATAACCACGACTCCACACTCCTACACGCATACGAATCAACCGCACAAGTTAGAGGAAGGGAAGGAGAAATCGAGTCGGGCCGTCGATAGGTATGTCATTTCGTTGTTATACATCGTCCTTCCCATTTTAGCAAATGATTAGTATATACTCGTATTTATGTCAACGGTTGGGATCGGGGCTGTCGTGTTGACGTCAGGCCCTATTGTCGTAACATTGCTCTTGTCATATATTACTGTTGTCGTGTCGGGTTAGGTCGATGTTGGTTTTTGGTGGTGTCGTAGTGGTCAGGGTTGGTGTCACGTAAGCGGGGCGGTGTTCCTGTTGTTATCAGTTGTTGTGTAGTGCCTGCTAAGTGGCAGATTGTGTTGCTAGTAGGGGTAATTCTGTTCGTGGGAGTAGTATTACTGTTGTATTTCAATGTTGAGAGGAAGCCGATGTGCGTAGGATAGGTATTATATTGGGAGTACAGTGAGTAAGTAAGTTACGTAGGTTGTTAATTGTTGGTCATAGTATTAAGCTAGTGGGTTTTGTATTGTGATTGACAATGTTGATTATTTAGTGTTAATAATAATAATAATAATTACAACGGTAAAAGGGTGTACGTAGCCTGCTTATACACATATAATAATAATAATATAAAAATAATAATAATAATAAGTTATGGGAGTGTACGTAGTTGTGTAGTATACTAGTAATTCTGAGTTCAATGCATGTTAATTAGAAGGTAGGAGTTTATGTACGGGGTTCTAGAATGATTAGAACAAATTAGTTGTTGCGGGTCACATTATTTAGGTACCAGTTCGTTTTATAAATCAAATATGTTACTATCGATATTAATTTATATGTACAATATTTTACTAGGATCGGACTTCGTAGAATTTCCGTGGTGATTTATTCTAGCGACGCTATGGTGACCTGCTAGTAGGCCGTCGTTAGAACTTAATAGTCTTTTATTCATGTAATTGTTGGGTTTGGAACCATACTTATTCTCAAACTTGGTTTGCATCTTTTGAATAATTTATTAAACTCGGTTGTGTTTCAGTATTGTGTTGTGATGGGACTACTGCCTCGGTTAACCCGAGATGGTAACACTCTCATTTATCCGGGAAGGTCTAGTTAAGGCTCTTGGATAAACGAGGGTGTTACAGTTACCTTGGCCGTATATTACGCGCACACAAAATTTTAGCTCCAAAAGAGAACATTTGATGGTGTAATCACGCAATAAACTAATATCAGTCGAAAACGCCTCAAATTAAAGTGTATTATTCACGTTTTTTGCAAATTCGGAGTCCAAAAGAAATATGACAGAAAACTTTACGGGGTGTTAACTAGGCCGTATATTACGCGCACACAAAATTTTAGCTCCAAAAGAGAACATTTGATGGTGTAATCACCCAATAAACAAATATCGGTCGAAAACTCCTCAAATTTAAATGTATTATTCACGTTTTTTGCAAATTCGGAGTCCAAAAAAATATAGCCGAAAATTTTACGGTGTGTTACCTAGGCCGTATATTACGCGCACACAAAATTTTAGCTCAAAAAAGAGAACATTTGATGGTGTAATCACGCAATAAACAAATATCGGTCGAAAATGCCTCAAATTATATGTATAATTCACGTTTTTTGCAAATTTAGAGTCCAAAAAAAATGTGGCCGAAAATTTTAAGGGGTGTTACCTAGGCCGTATATTACGCGCACACAAAATTTTATCTCCAAAAGAGAACATTTGAAGGTGTAATCACGCAATTTACTAATATCGGTCGAAAACGCCTCTAATTAAAGTGTATAATTCACGTTTTTTGCAAATTTAGAGTCCAAAAAAAATGTGGCCGAAAATTTTAAGGGGTGTTACCTAGGCCGTATATTACGCGCACACAAAATTTTTGTTTCAAAAGAGAACATTTGAAGGTGTAATCACGCGATTTACTAATATCGGTCGAAAACGCCTCAAATTGAAGTGTATTATTCACGTTTTTTGCAAATTCGGAGTCGAAAAGAAATATGACTGAAAATTTAAAGGGGTGTTACCTAGGTCATATATTACGCGCACACAAAATTTTAGCTCCAAAAGAGAATATTTGATGGTGTAATCACGCAATAAACTAATATCGGTCGAAAACGCCTCAAATTGAAGTATATTATTCACGTTTTTTGCAAATTCGGAGTCCAAAAAAAATTTAGCCGAAAATTTTACGGTGTGTTATCTAGGCCATATATTACGGGCACACAAATTTTTAGCTTCAAAAGAGAACATTTGTTGGTGTAATCACGGAATAAACAAATATCGGTCAAAAACGCCTCAAATTGAAGTGTATTATTCACGTTTTTTGCAAATTCGGAGTCCAAAAATATATAGCCAAAAATATTACGGTGTGTTACCTTGGCCGTATATTACGCGCACACAAAATTTTAGCTCCAAAAGAGAACATTTGATGGTGTAATTACGCAATAAACTAATATCGGTCGAAAACGCCTCAAATTGAAGTGTATTATTCATGTTTTTTGCAAATTCGGAATCCATAAGAAATATGGCCGAAAATTTTACGGGGTGTTACCTAAGCCGTATATTACGCGCACGCAAAATTTTATCTCCAAAAAAGAACATTTGAAGGTGTAATCACGCGATTTACTAATATCGGTCGAAAACGCCTCAAATTGAAGTGTATTATTCACGTTTTTTGCAAATTCGGAATCCATAAAATATATGGGCGAAAATTTTGCGGGGTGTTACCTAGGCCGTATCTTACGCGCAAACAAAATTTTAGCTCCAAAAGAGAACATTTGATGGTGTAATCACGCGATTTAAAAAAGTCAGTCGAAAACGCCTCAAAGTGAAGTGTATTATTCACGTTTTTTGCAAATTCGGAGTCGAAAAGAAATATAACCGAAAATTTTACGGGGTGTTACCTAAGCCGTATATTACGCGCACGCAAAATTTTATCTCCAAAAGAGAACATTTGAAGGTGTAATGAGCGATTTACTAATATCGGTCGAAAACGCCTCAAATTGAAGTGTATTATTCACGTTTTTTGCAAATTCATAATCCATAAAATATATGGGCGAAAATTTTACGGGGTGTTACCTAGGCCGTATATTACGCGCACACAAAATTTTAGCTCCAAAAGAGAACATTTGATGGTGTAATCACGCGATTTACAAAAGTCAGTCGAAAACGTCTCAAAGTGAAGTGGATTATTCACGTTTTTTGCAAATTCGGAGTCGAAATGAAATATGACCGAAAATTTTACGGGGTGTTACCTAAGCCGTATATTACGCGCACGCAAAATTTTATCTCCAAAAGAGAACATTTGAAGGTGTAATCACGCGATTTACTAATATCGGTCAAAAACGCCTCAAATTGAAGTGTATAATTCACGTTTTTTGCAAATTCGGAGTCCAAAAGAAATATGACCGGAAATTTTACGGGGTGTTATCTAGGCCATATATTACGCGCACACAAAGTTTTAGCTTCAAAAGAGAACATTTGATGGTGTAATCACGCAATAAGCAAATATCGGTCAAAAACGCCTCAAATTGAAGTGTATTATTCACGTTTTTTGCAAATTCGGAGTCCAAAAAAATATAGCCGAAAATTTTACGGGGTGTTACCTAGGCCGTATATTACGCGCACACAAAATTTTAGCTCCAAAAGATAACATTTGAAGGTGTAATCACGCAATAAACAAATATCGGTCGAAAACTCCTCAAATTTAAATGTATTATTCACGTTTTTTGCAAATTCGGAGTCCAAAAAAAATATAGCCGAAAATTTTCCGGTGTGTTACCTAGGCCGTATATTACGCGCAAACAAAATTTTAGCTCCAAAAGAGAAGATTTGATGGTGTAATCACGCGATTTAAAAAAGTCAGTCGAAAACGCCTCAAAGTGAAGTGTATTATTCACGTTTTTTGCAAATTCGGAGTCGAAAAGAAATATAACCGAAAATTTTACGGGGTGTTACCTAAGCCGTATATTACGCGCACGCAAAATTTTATCTCCAAAAGAGAACATTTGAAGGTGTAATCACGCGATTTACTAATATCGGTCGAAAACGCCTCAAATTGAAGTGTATTATTCACGTTTTTTGCAAATTCATAATCCATAAAATATATGGGCGAAAATTTTACGGGGTGTTACCTAGGCCGTATATTACGCGCACACAAAATTTTAGCTCCAAAAGAGAACATTTGATGGTGTAATCACGCGATTTACAAAAGTCAGTCGAAAATGCCTCAAAGTGAAGTGGATTATTCACGTTTTTTGCAAATTCGGAGTCGAAAAGAAATATGACCGAAAATTTTACGGGGTGTTACCTAAGCCGTATATTACGCGCACGCAAAATTTTATCTCCAAAAGAGAACATTTGAAGGTGTAATCACGCGATTTACTAATATCGGTCAAAAACGCCTCAAATTGAAGTGTATAATTCACGTTTTTTGCAAATTCGGAGTCCAAAAGAAATATGACCGGAAATTTTACGGGGTGTTATCTAGGCCATATATTACGCGCACACAAAGTTTTAGCTTCAAAAGAGAACATTTGATGGTGTAATCACGCAATAAGCAAATATCGGTCAAAAACGCCTCAAATTGAAGTGTATTATTCACGTTTTTTGCAAATTCGGAGTCCAAAAAAATATAGCCGAAAATTTTACGGGGTGTTACCTAGGCCGTATATTACGCGCACACAAAATTTTAGCTCCAAAAGATAACATTTGAAGGTGTAATCACGCAATAAACAAATATCGGTCGAAAACTCCTCAAATTTAAATGTATTATTCACGTTTTTTGCAAATTCGGAGTCCAAAAAAAATATAGCCGAAAATTTTCCGGTGTGTTACCTAGGCCGTATATTACGCGCAAACAAAATTTTAGCTCCAAAAGAGAAGATTTGATGGTGTAATCACGCGATTTAAAAAAGTCAGTCGAAAACGCCTCAAAGTGAAGTGTATTATTCACGTTTTTTGCAAATTCGGAGTCGAAAAGAAATATAACCGAAAATTTTACGGGGTGTTACCTAAGCCGTATATTACGCGCACGCAAAATTTTATCTCCAAAAGAGAACATTTGAAGGTGTAATCACGCGATTTACTAATATCGGTCGAAAACGCCTCAAATTGAAGTGTATTATTCACGTTTTTTGCAAATTCATAATCCATAAAATATATGGGCGAAAATTTTACGGGGTGTTACCTAGGCCGTATATTACGCGCACACAAAATTTTAGCTCCAAAAGAGAACATTTGATGGTGTAATCACGCGATTTACAAAAGTCAGTCGAAAATGCCTCAAAGTGAAGTGGATTATTCACGTTTTTTGCAAATTCGGAGTCGAAAAGAAATATGACCGAAAATTTTACGGGGTGTTACCTAAGCCGTATATTACGCGCACGCAAAATTTTATCTCCAAAAGAGAACATTTGAAGGTGTAATCACGCGATTTACTAATATCGGTCAAAAACGCCTCAAATTGAAGTGTATAATTCACGTTTTTTGCAAATTCGGAGTCCAAAAGAAATATGACCGGAAATTTTACGGGGTGTTATCTAGGCCATATATTACGCGCACACAAAGTTTTAGCTTCAAAAGAGAACATTTGATGGTGTAATCACGCAATAAGCAAATATCGGTCAAAAACGCCTCAAATTGAAGTGTATTATTCACGTTTTTTGCAAATTCGGAGTCCAAAAAAATATAGCCGAAAATTTTACGGGGTGTTACCTAGGCCGTATATTACGCGCACACAAAATTTTAGCTCCAAAAGATAACATTTGAAGGTGTAATCACGCAATAAACAAATATCGGTCGAAAACTCCTCAAATTTAAATGTATTATTCACGTTTTTTGCAAATTCGGAGTCCAAAAAAAATATAGCCGAAAATTTTCCGGTGTGTTACCTAGGCCGTATATTACGCGCAAACAAAATTTTAGCTCCAAAAGAGAACATTTGATGGTGTAATCACGCGATTTAAAAAAGTCAGTCGAAAACGCCTCAAAGTGAAGTGTATTATTCACGTTTTTTGCAAATTCGGAGTCGAAAAGAAATATAACCGAAAATTTTACGGGGTGTTACCTAAGCCGTATATTACGCGCACGCAAAATTTTATCTCCAAAAGAGAACATTTGAAGGTGTAATCACGCGATTTACTAATATCGGTCGAAAACGCCTCAAATTGAAGTGTATTATTCACGTTTTTTGCAAATTCATAATCCATAAAATATATGGGCGAAAATTTTACGGGGTGTTACCTAGGCCGTATATTACACGCACACAAAATTTTAGCTCCAAAAGAGAACATTTGATGGTGTAATCACGCGATTTACAAAAGTCAGTCGAAAACGTCTCAAAGTGAAGTGGATTATTCACGTTTTTTGCAAATTCGGAGTCGAAAAGAAATATGACCGAAAATTTTACGGGGTGTTACCTAAGCCGTATATTACGCGCACGCAAAATTTTATCTCCAAAAGAGAACATTTGAAGGTGTAATCACGCAATTTACTAATATCGGTAAAAAACGCCTCAAATTGAAGTGTATAATTCACGTTTTTTGCAAATTCGGAGTCCAAAAGAAATATGACCGGAAATTTTACGGGGTCTTATCTAGGCCATATATTACGCGCACACAAAGTTTTAGCTTCAAAAGAGAACATTTGATGGTGTAATCACGCAATAAACAAATATCGGTCAAAAACGCCTCAAATTGAAGTGTATTATTCACGTTTTTTGCAAATTCGGAGTCCAAAAAAATATAGCCGAAAATTTTACGGGGTGTTACCTAGGCCGTATATTACGCGCACACAAAATTTTAGCTCCAAAAGATAACATTTGAAGGTGTAATCACGCAATAAACAAATATCGGTCGAAAACTCCTCAAATTTAAATGTATTATTCACGTTTTTTGCAAATTCGGAGTCCAAAAAAATATAGCCGAAAATTTTCCGGTGTGTTACCTAGGCCGTATATTACGCGCACACAAAATTTTAGCTCCAAAAGAGAACATTTGATGGTGTAATCACGCAATAAACAAATATCGGTCGAAAATGCCTCAAATTAAAGTGTATAATTCACTTTTTTTGCAAATTTAGAGTCCAAAAAAAATGTTGCCGAAAAATTTAAGGGGTATAACCTAGGCCGTATATTACGCGCACACAAAATTTTATCTCCAAAAGAGAACATTTGAAGGTGTAATCACGCGATTTACTAATATCAGTCGAAAATGCATCTAATTAAAGTTTATTATTCACGTTTTTTGCAAATTCGGAATCCATAAAATATATGGGCGAAAATTTTACGGGGTGTTACCTAGGCCGTATATTACGCGCACACAAAATTTTAGCTCCAAAAGAGAACATTTGATGGTGTAATCACGTAATAAACTAATATCAGTCGAAAACGCCTCTAATTAAAGTGTATAATTCACGTTTTTTGCAAATTTAGAGTCCCAAAAAAATGTGGCCGAAAATTTTAAGGGGTGTTACCTAGGCCGTATTTTACGCGCACACAAAATTTTATCTCAAAAAGAGAACATTTGAAGGTGTAATCACGCGATTTACTAATATCGGTCGAAAACGCCTCTAATTAAAGTGTATAATTCACGTTTTTTGCAAATTTAGAGTCCAAAAAAAATGTGGCCGAAAATTTTAAGGGGTGTTACCTAGGCCGTATATTACGCGCACACAAAATTTTAGTTTCAAAAGAGAACATTTGAAGGTGTAATCACGCGATTTACTATTATCGGTAGAAAACGCCTCAAATTGAAGTGTATTATTCACGTTTTTTACAAATTCGGAGTCGAAAAGAAATATGACTGAAAATTTTACGGGGTATTACCTAGGTCGTATATTACGCGCACACAAAATTTTAGCTCCAAAAGAGAACATTTGATGGTGTAATTACGCAATAAACTAATATCGGTCGAAAACGCCTCAAATTGAATGTATTATTCATGTTTTTTGCAAATTCGGAATCCATAAGAAATATGGCCGAAAATTTTACGGGGTGTTACCTAAGCCGTATATTACGCGCACGCAAAATTTTATCTCCAAAAGAGAACATTTGAAGGTGTAATCACGCGATTTACTAATATCGGTCGAAAACGCCTCAAATTGAAGTGTATTATTCACGTTTTTTGCAAATTCGGAATCCATAAAATATATGGGCGAAAATTTTACGGGGTGTTACCTAGGCCGTATATTACGCGCACACAAAATTTTAGCTCCAAAAGAGAACATTTGATGGTGTAATCACGCGATTTACAAAAGTCAGTCGAAAATGCCTCAAAGTGAAGGGGATTATTCACGTTTTTTGCAAATTCGGAGTCGAAAAGAAATATGACCGAAAATTTTACGGGGTGTTACCTAAGCCGTATATTAAGCGCACGCAAAATTTTATCTCCAAAAGAGAACATTTGAAGGTGTAATCACGCGATTTACTAATATCGGTAAAAAACGCCTCAAATTGAAGTGTATAATTCACGTTTTTTGCAAATTCGGAGTCCAAAAGAAATATGACCGGAAATTTTATGGGGTGTTACCTAGGTCATATATTACGCGCACACAAAATTTTAGCTCCAAAAGAGAACATTTGATGGTGTAATCACGCAATAAACTAATATCGGTCAAAAACGCCTCAAATTGAAGTGTATTATTCACGTTTTTTGCAAATTCGGAGTCCAAAAATATATAGCCGAAAATATTACGGTGTGTTACCTTGGCCGTATATTACGCGCACACAAAATTTTAGCTCCAAAAGAGAACATTTGATGGTGTAATCACGCAATAAACAAATATCGGTCGAAAACGCCTCAAATTTAAATGTATTATTCACGTTTTTTGCAAATTCGGAGTCCAAAAAAATATAGCCGAAAATTTTACGGTGTGTTACCTAGGCCGTATATTACGCGCACACAAAATTTTAGCTCCAAAAGAAAATATTTGATGGTGTAATAACGCAATAAACAAATATCGGTCGAAAACGCCTCAAATTAAAGTGTATTATTCACATTTTTTACAAATTCGGAGTCCAAAAAAATTTAGCCGAAAATTTTACGGGGTGTTACCTAGGCCGTATATTACGCGCACACAAAATTTTAGCTCCAAAAGAGAACATTTGATGGTGTAATCACGCAATAAAAAAATATCGGTCGAAAACGCCTCAAATTTAAATGTATTATTCACGTTTTTTGCAAATTCGGAGTCCAAAAAAATATAGCCGAAAATTTTACGGTGTGTTACCTAGGCCGTATATTACGCGCACACAAAATTTTAGCTCCAAAAGTAAACATTTGATGGTGTAATCACGCAATAAACAAATATCGGTCGAAAACGCCTCAAATTAAAGTGTATTATTCACGTTTTTTGCAAATTCGGAGTCGAAGAAAATATAGCCGAAAATTTTACGGGGTGTTACCTAGGCCGTATATTACGCGCACACAAAATTTTAGCTCCAAAGGAGAACATTTGATGGTGTAATCACGCGATTTACAAAAGTCAGTCGAAAACGCCTTAAAGTGAAGTGGATTATTCACGTTTTTTGCAAATTCGGAGTCGAAAAGAAATATGACCGAAAATTTTACGGGGTGTTACCTAAGCCGTATATTACGCGCACGCAAAAGTTTATCTCCAAAAGAGAACATTTGAAGGTGTAATCACGCGATTTACTAATATCGGTAAAAAACGCCTCAAATTGAAGTGTATAATTCACGTTTTTTGCAAATTCGGAGTCCAAAAGAAATATGACCGGAAATTTTACGGGGTGTTATCTAGGCCATATATTACGCGCACACAAAGTTTTAGCTTCGAAAGAGAACATTTGATGGTGTAATCACGCAATAAACAAATATCGGTCAAAAACGCCTCAAATTGAAGTGTATTATTCACGTTTTTTGCAAATTCGGAGTCCAAAAATATGTAGCCGAAAATATTACGGTGTGTTACCTTGGCCGTATATTACGCGCGCACAAAAGTTTAGCTCCAAAAGAGAACATTTGATGGTGTAATCACGCAATAAACAAATATCGGTCGAAAATGCCTCAAATTAAAGTGTATTATTCATGTTTTTTGCAAATTCGGAGTCCAAAAATATATAGCCGAAAATATTATGGTGTGTTACCTAGGCCGTATATTACGCGCACACAAAATTTTAGCTCCAAAAGAGAACATTTGATGGTGTAATCACGCAATAAACTAATATCGGTCGAAAACGCCTCAAAATGAAGTGTGTTATTCACGTTTTTTGCAAATTCGGAGTCGAAAAGAAATATGACTGAAAATTTAAAGAGGTGTTACCTAGGTCGTATATTACGCGCACACAAAATTTTAGATCCAAAAGATAAATTTGATGGTGTAATCACGCAATAAACAAATATCGGTCAAAAACACCTCAAACTGAAGTGTATTATTCACGTTTTTTGCAAATTCGGAGTTCAAAAATATATAGCCGGAAATATTACGGTGTGTTACCTAGGCCGTATATTACACGCACACAAAATTTTAGCTCCAAAAGAGAACATTTGATGGTGTAATCACGCAATAAACTAATATCGGTCGAAAACGCCTCAAAATGAAGTGTGTTATTCACGTTTTTTGCAAATTCGGAGTCGAAAAGAAATATGACTGAAAATTTAAAGGGGTGTTACCTAGGTCATATATTACGCGCACACAAAATTTTAGCTCCAAAAGAGAATATTTGATGGTGTAATCACGCAATAAACTAATATCGGTCGAAAAAGCCTCAAATGGAAGTATATTATTCATGTTTTTTGCAAATTCGGAGTCAAAAAAAAATTTAGCCGAAAATTTTACGGTGTGTTATCTAGGCCATATATTACATTACGGGCACACAAAGTTTTAGCTTCAAAAGAGAACATTTGTTGGTGTAATCACGCAATAAACAAATATCGGTCAAAAACGCCTCAAATTGAAGTGTATTATTCACGTTTTTTGCAAATTCGGAGTCGAAAAGAAATATGACCCGAAATTTTACGGGGTATTACCTAGGTCGTATATTACGCGCGCACAAAATTTTAGCTCCAAAAGAGAACATTTGATGGTGTAATCACGCAATAAACAAATATCGGTCAAAAACGCCTCAAATTGAAGTGTATTATTCACGTTTTTTGCAAATTCGGAGTCCAAAAATATATAGCCGAAAATATTACGGTGTGTTACTTAGGCCGTATATTACGCGCACACAAAATTTTAGCTCCAAAAGAGAACATTTGATTGTGTAATCACGCAATAAACAAATATCGGTCGAAAACGCCTCAAATTAAAGTGTATTATTCACGTTTTTTGCAAATTCGGAGTCCAAAAATATATAGCCGAAAATATTACGGTGTGTTACCTAGGCCGTATATTACGCGCACATAAAATTTTAGCTCCAAAAGAGAACATTTGATGGTGTAATCACGCAATAAACTAATATCGGTCGAAAACGCCTCAAAATGAAGTGTGTTATTCACGTTTTTTGCAAATTCGGAGTCGAAAAGAAATATGACTGAAAATTTAAAGAGGTGTTACCTAGGTCGTATATTACGCGCACACAAAATTTTAGATCCAAAAGAGAAATTTGATGGTGTAATCACGCAATAAACAAATATCGGTCAAAAACACCTCAAATTGAAGTGTATTATATTCACGTTTTTTGCAAATTCGGAGTTCAAAAATATATAGCCGGAAATATTACGGTGTGTTACCTAGGCCGTATATTACACGCACACAAAATTTTAGCTCCAAAAGAGAACATTTGATGGTGTAATCACGCAATAAACTAATATCGGTCGAAAACGCCTCAAAATGAAGTGTGTTATTCACGTTTTTTGCAAATTCGGAGTCGAAAAGAAATATGACTGAAAATTTAAAGGGGTGTTACCTAGGTCATATATTACGCGCACACAAAATTTTAGCTCCAAAAGAGAATATTTGATGGTGTAATCACGCAATAAACTAATATCGGTCGAAAAAGCCTCAAATGGAAGTATATTATTCATGTTTTTTGCAAATTCGGAGTCAAAAAAAAATTTAGCCGAAAATTTTACGGTGTGTTATCTAGGCCATATATTACGGGCACACAAAGTTTTAGCTTCAAAAGAGAACATTTGTTGGTGTAATCACGCAATAAACAAATATCGGTCAAAAACGCCTCAAATTGAAGTGTATTATTCACGTTTTTTGCAAATTCGGAGTCGAAAAGAAATATGACCCGAAATTTTACGGGGTATTACCTAGGTCGTATATTACGCGCGCACAAAATTTTAGCTCCAAAAGAGAACATTTGATGGTGTAATCACGCAATAAACAAATATCGGTCAAAAACGCCTCAAATTGAAGTGTATTATTCACGTTTTTTGCAAATTCGGAGTCCAAAAATATATAGCCGAAAATATTACGGTGTGTTACCTAGGCCGTATATTACGCGCACACAAAATTTTAGCTCCAAAAGAGAACATTTGATTGTGTAATCACGCAATAAACAAATATCGGTCGAAAACGCCTCAAATTAAAGTGTATTATTCACGTTTTTTGCAAATTCGGAGTCCAAAAATATATAGCCGAAAATATTACGGTGTGTTACCTAGGCCGTATATTACGCGCACATAAAATTTTAGCTCCAAAAGAGAACATTTGATGGTGTAATCACGCAATAAACTAATATCGGTCGAAAATGCCTCAAAATGAAGTGTGTTATTCACGTTTTTTGCAAATTCGGAGTAGAAAAGAAATATGACTGAAAATTTAAAGGGGTGTTACCTAGGTCATATATTACGCGCACTCAAAATTTTAGCTCCAAAAGAGAATATTTGATGGTGTAATCACGCAATAACTAATATCGGTCGAAAACGCCTCAAATTGAAGTATATTATTCACGTTTTTTGCAAATTCGGAGTCCAAAAAAAATTTAGCCGAAAATTTTACGGTGTGTTATCTAGGCCATATATTACGGGCACACAAAGTTTTAGCTTCAAAAGAGAACATTTGTTGGTGTAATCACGCAATAAACAAATATCGGTCAAAAACGCCTCAAATTGAAGTGTATTATTCACGTTTTTTGCAAAATCGGAGTCGAAAAGAAATATGACTGAAAATTTTACGGGGTATTACCTAGGTCGTATATTACGCGCACACAAAATTTTAGCTTCAAAAGAGAACATTTGATGGTGTAATCACGCGATTTACAAAAGTCAGTCGAAAACGCCTCAAAGTGAAGTGTATTATTCACGTTTTTTGCAAATTCGGAATCCATAAGAAATATGGCCGAAAATTTTACGGGGTGTTACCTAGGCCGTATTTTACGCGCACACAAAATTTTAGCTCCAAAAGAGAACATTTGAAGGTGTAATCACGCGATTTACTAATATCGGTCGAAAACGCCTCAAATTGAAGTTTATTATTCACGTTTTTTGCAAATTCGGAATCCATAAAATATATGGGCGAAAATTTTACGGGGTGTTACTTAGGCCGTATATTACGCGCACACAAAATTTTAGCTCCAAAAGAGAACATTTGATGGTGTAATCACGCGATTTACAAAAGTCAGTCGAAAACGCCTCAAAGTGAAGTGTATTATTCACGTTTTTTGCAAATTTGGAGTCAAAAAGAAATATGACCGAAAATTTTACGGGGTGTTACCTAGGCCGTATATTACGCGCACACAAAATTTTAGCTCCAAAAGAAAACATTTGATGGTGTAATAACGCAATAAACAAATATCGGTCGAAAACGCCTCAAATTAAAGTGTATTATTCACATTTTTTACAAATTCGGAGTCCAAAAAAATTTAGCCGAAAATTTTACGGGGTGTTACCTAGGCTGTATATTACGCGCACACAAAATTTTAGCTCCAAAAGAGAACATTTGATGGTGTAATCACGCAATAAAAAAATATCGATCGAAAACGCCTCAAATTTAAATGTATTATTCACGTTTTTTGCAAATTCGGAGTCCAAAAAAATATAGCCGAATATTTTACGGTGTGTTACCTAGGCCGTATATTACGCGCACACAAAATTTTAGCTCCAAAAGAAAACATTTGATGGTGTATTCACGCAATAAACAAATATCGGTCGAAAACGCCTCAAATTAAAGTGTATTATTCACGTTTTTTGCAAATTCGGAGTCGAAAAGAAATATGACTGGAAATTTAAAGGGGTGTTACCTAGGTCATATATTACGCGCACACAAAATTTTAGCTCCAAAAGAGAATATTTGATGGTGTAATCACGCAATAAACTAATATCGGTCGAAAACGCCTCAAATTTTGAAGTGTATTATTCACGTTTTTTGCAAATTCAAAGTCCAAAAAAAATTTAGCCGAAAATTTTACGGTGTGTTATCTAGGCCATATATTACGGGCACACAAATTTTTAGATTCAAAAGAGAACATTTGTTGGTGTAATCACGCAATAAACAAATATCGGTCAAAAACGCCTCAAATTGAAGTGTATTATTCACGTTTTTCGCAAATTCGGAGTCGAAAAGAAATATGACTGAAAATTTTACGGGGTATTACCTAGGTCGTATATTACGCGCACACAAAATTTTAGCTCCAAAAGAGAACATTTGATGGTGTAATCACGCAATAAACAAATATCGTTCAAAAACGCCTCAAATTGAAGTGTATTATTCATGTTTTTTGCAAATTCGGAATCCATAAGAAATATGGCCGAAAATTTTACGGGGTGTTACCCAGGCCGTATATTACGCGCACTCAAAATTTTAGCTCCAAAAGAGAACATTAATCACGCAATAAACAAATATCGGTTGAAAACGCCTCAAATTGAAGTCTATTATTCATGTTTTTTGCAAATTCGGAGTCGAAAAGAAATATGACCGAAAATTTTTCGGGGTGTTACCTAGGCCGTATATTACGCGCACACAAAATTTTAGCTCCAAAAGAGAACATTTGATGGTGTAATCACGCAATAAACTAATATCGGTCGAAAACGCCTCAAATTTAAGTGTATTATTCACGTTTTTTGCAAATTCAGAGTCCAAACAAAATTTAGCCAAAAATTTACGGAGTGTTACCTAGGCCCTATATTACGCACACACAAAATTTTTAGATCCAAAAGAGAACATTTGAAGGTGTAATCACGCGATAAACTAATATCGGTTGAAAACGCCTCAAATTGAAGTGTATTATCCACGTTTTTTTGCAAATTCAAAGTCCAAGAAAATTATTGCCAAAATTTTTACGAGATGTTACCTAGACCGTATATTACGCGCGCACAAAATTTAGCTTCAAAAGAGATCATTCGATGGTGTAATTACGCAATAAACTAATATCGGTCGAAAACGCCTCAAATTGAAATGTATTATCCATCTTTTTTGCAAATTCGAAGTCAAAAAAAAATATGGCTGAAAATTTTACGGACGTTTTTTAGGCCGTGTATTACGCGCACCCAAAATTTTAGCTCCAAAAGAGAACATTTGATGGTGTAATCACGCGATAAACTAATATCGATCGAAAACGACTCAAATTGAAATGAATATTCACAATTTTTGCTAATTCGGAGTCCAAAAAAAATATGCCCTTTACGGTGTGGTACTTAGGCCGTATATTACACGCACATAAAATTTTAGCTCTAAAAGAGAACATTTGATGGTGTAATCACGCGATTTACTAAAGTCAGTCGAAAACGCCTCAAATTGAAATGTATTATCCACGTTTTTTTGGAAATTCGGAGTCCGAAAAAAATATTGCCGAAAATTTTATGGGGTGTTTCCTAGGCCGTATATAATGCGCACACAAAATTTTAGCTCTAAATGAGATTATTTGATGATGTAATCACGCAATAAATTAATATCGGTCGAAAACGCCTCAAATTGAATTGTATTATCCACGTTTTTTTGCAAATTCAGACTCCAAAAAAATTATTGCCGGAAATTTTACGGGGTGTTACATAAGCCGTATTACGCGCACACAAAATTTTAGCTTCAAAAGAGAACGTTTGATGGTGTAATCACGCGATTTAATAAAGTCGGTCGAAAACGTCTCAAATTGAAGTATATTATCCACGTTTTTTTGCAATTTCGGAGTCCGAAAAAAATATGACTGAAAAATTTACGGGGCGTTTCCTAGGCCGTATACGACGCGCACACAAAATTTTAGCTCCAAAAGAGAACATTTGATGGTGTAATCACGGGATTTACTAAAATCGGTCGAAAACGCCTCAAATTGAAATGTATTATCCATCTTTTTTGCAAATTCTAAGTCTAAAAAAAATATGGCCGAAAAGTTTACGAGATGTTTCCTAGGCTGTATATTATGCGCACCCAAAATTCCAGTTCCAAAAGAGAACATTTGATGGTGTAATAACTCGATTTACTAATATCGGTCAAACGCCTCAAATTGATGTGTATTATCCACCTTTTTTAGCAAATTTAGACTCAAAAAAAATTGTTGACGGAAATTTTACGGGGTGTTACCTAAGTCGTATATTACACGCGCACAAAATTTTAGTTCCAAAAGAGAACTTTTGATGGTGTAATCACGCGATTTATTAAAGTCGGTCGAAAACGCCTCAAATTGAAATGTATTATCCACCTTTTTTGCAAATTCGAAGTCCAAAAAAAATATGGTCGAAAATTTTACGGGTGTTTCATAGGCTGTACAATGCGCGCACACAAAATTTCAGCTCCAAAAGAGAACATTTGAATGTGTAATCACGCGATTTCCTAATATCCGTCGAAAGTTTTAGGTGGTCCGGTCTTCGGTCCATAAAAATTATTTTCGGTCTTTTGGTCTGGTCCGGTTTGGTCTAGTCTTGGACCGATGTTCACCCCCTAAATATTATATTAAATTAATGAGGGATGAAAAACTTTCCTTAAATGGAAATAGGAAAGAAAATCAAACTCAGTCTAACAAGGAAAGAGAGAAGATTAGGCAATCAGAGGGACTATATATATTGATTGATTGATTAATAAATGACCGAGACAGAAGGAGTTCGGGTGTTGCAGTAGAATATAAGAACACTATGACAAGGTTGAACGAAAACTGGCGCAACCCGAATTCGCAACCCACAAGGCAGAAACAGAAGAGAGAAGACACGGCGGCGAGGAGACGAAGCATGAAGGAAATCCCGGCGGATTACACGGCGGAGATGATCGACCATGGCGGCTCTATGACCATGGACGTCGACGACGACCCCCTCGACATGTTCGGCGACAGCTACGTCGGCCCCGACAACCACAGCCTTGCTGACACCGACTTCTTCAACTCTTTCTCCGATGATTTCGATGATTCCGACATCAATTAATCCAATCCAGCTTCAACTTCAACTTCAATTTTCTCTCTCCTAGGGTTTGTCGATTTTCTTAGGTTATGTATTGATCGGTTGTTGCTTCGTTACGAACAGTAATGTTGTTTCTGTTGTTGATTGCGAAGTAGACTGTGATTTCTACAGTTGATTGGATGATTATCGAAGTATGTTGCTTGAACGAGGTTTAATTTTATGATCTTTTGAGTATTTTGATCACGTTTTCAATTGATTTCGTCTCATAGTCGATTCATCGTAGTACTACTAGTTTCGAATTGAGCTAGTTTGGGTGCTGTTGATTGATTAGCAGGTTGTGATAATGGTGAATTGTGAATTGTGATGATCGTTGCGAACGAAATCATATATATTGCTTGATTGTGGTTTTAATTTACTGTGTTTCGAGCTTTGAAATCATTGAATTGTGATAGTAATTGCGAACAATTGCTGTATTGGTAGTTTTTGTCGTGTCGTTGGTTATGATCCTGGTGAAGTTTGATGGTCATTGGAAACTGTGAATGACGGATTAATGAAGCAAATAGATGCTGTTTATGATTGTAGTATATTAGGGTTTTGCTCATCAGATTGAAATTTTCGAGCAAAATATTTTGATCGTAAAATAGATGCTGCTAATTGTTTGTAGATGTTTAGCTTTATTCCTAGCAACGACAACGGGGGAAAATAGGTGTTGAAATCATCGATTCTAAAGAATTTTCGGATTGCAGATATCTTTGTTGCTGTGCTAAACTTAGGGCAACCCCTTATGTCGTACTTTTTCTAGTAACGGTTTATGGGTGAAGATTCTATAACAGTCCTACTAATCTTTCTCTGTTTAGTAAAATCTAGCTCTATAGTAGAATCTCGCCAAGCGAAATACTACAGTTTTCGAAAGAGTTAGTATCAGTGCGCAGGAAGGCAGGCACACGACTACTATGGCCAACCACAAGGATCTTGCTGATGTCAAAGCATATATTCCGCTCACGAAAGCTGTTAAGGTTCCAATGAAGGCTAGTTGGAGAATGTGGATGCAGAACGAGAGCAAAAACACGGGTTCATCATCTCGACGAGCAATCATCATTGCCCAAAGACTGCTGAAAAATACTATTGTGTATCCACTTATAGCTGCTGCATTTGATATCACAGATACCTTAAATACTGTTTGTCTGATTAGAGTAGCATTGCGACCCCAACCGAAGCCACCTGCACTTATGATTCCTGCTGCAAATGTAATGGCTGCTAAAATTACAGCCATGAGTCCTAGTGTGGCAAAATTTCTCCGCAGTCTGTCATTCACGTCATCTGGACGAGGAGACATTTGCTGGATCAGTTCAGGTTGTTTTGGCTCATCACTTGGGTGCATTAGTAGCTTATAGCCGATTTCCGCCTGTGATTGAAATTCAAAAAGATATTAGTGTCTGCTGGTAGCCTGGTACTGCTGTTATTTGTGAGTAATCACTTGGGTGCAATGTTCTTGCTGTCACTTTTAGGTACTGAAGTCAGACACAGATCCTTACCATTTGTCCGGTGAGTTCAGGTTGCAGCTTGATAATATCCCACGGCATGAAACCTTCCTTGTTTCTGACAGTCACCCCTGTGTTATCTGTATCTAGTATAACCTTGGCGAGAATGTGATCGGAGTTCTTTCCTGCTATGTGCAGCGGAGTGTTCCCCTCAATATCTGGTATATTAACGAGTCTTCTAATAGCTGGAATTCTGAGCAAATCTATGCCTTCCTGGTAGCTTCTGAATTCAATAAGGTGTAGTGCTGTCTTACCTTTGCTGTCACAGATTGCTACAGATTCCGGGCACTGAAGAAGGATCGCACGAAGAGCATCTGACTGACCGAGACTGGCTGCTCTCAGTAGAGGGGTAAGACCCGCCTCGTCACGTATGTATGCACATGATTTTTCTGCTTTTAGTATAGCCTCCACATGCCCCTGCTTATTTGTCTGTGCAGCATAGTATAGAGCTGTTCTCTTTCGCTTGTCTACGTTCTTCGCCAATTCTGGATGCTTCGCCAGTAAAAGTTTTGTTGAACTCTCTGCATTAAGCCATGGTTTATAATAAATTTTATATTCCCGTTATATCATTTACTTTATGTTTAAATTTATCAGTCAGACGATATTAATGGTATTCCCGTCAATGAGGACAATAAAATTGGGATGGATGGGAGCGAGTCAGATGACTCAGATGTACAGAGCCGTTGAGGCGAGAGAATGGAAGTTATACCTGAACAAGTATCTACTGCTACATGAAGAGGGGTTAACCCGACCGGTGCACTCAAACTATACACTGTGGCGGACGTCAAAATCATTTCCAGAACATTCTCATGACCATAAGCAGCAGCAAGGTAAAGCACACCCTCATTAGCATTATTATCACATTGAGCCAATTCAGGCTCGACCTCAAGAAGATACTTAGCCACCTCCTCGTACCCATGCTTAAGAGCCTCATGAAGGGGCGTATTCCCATTCGAGTCCTGAGCCCTCCACGGCTCAGGACTGTCAGTGCCCTTTTCAGCTGCCAAGAGAGTAAGAAAAGTCGATCTCACCTTTCTCTCTTTAAGATCATGCAGATGTGACTTGTACTGGTTAACCAGCACCTGGACCGTGTCTAGTTGCCCTAATCGAGCAGCGACATGGAGTGGGTTTTCGCCGAGGTTGTTACCCCAGCAGATTAAAAGCACTACTGCCGGGATTTTCTCGAGCGCCTTGACAATGAAGGGAAGCCTGTCCCGGCTGGCCGCCAGGTGGAGAAGATTGTCTCCTTCGGGGGTCTGAGTTAGGAAATACCGCTCGTCGGGAATAGCGTTCGTGTTTCCCGTGGCTGGTGATGGCGACCCCTCGTATTCCGTGAGGTAATCTTCTTTCCCTTCGGTCGCAGCCAAGTACAGTTGCTCATCCATTATTTATTTATTTTTCGATTTTCTTTTGTTATTTCTACAACAATGGTGGTGTTTGATATAGGTATATATAATCATACAGCATGAAGGATGGACTGTGACCTAACACGTTCAGCTCACTTAGTAGAGCTGTAGAGATTATCTTAGTATGATTAAGAGACCGTCTTTCACTACGTTATTGTGAGACTTAAGTGACACTAAAAACAAAAATGGAAATTAAAAAATACGTCAATTATGTGAGAGGTGTCTCATTAACGATATTGTCTGAATATAAATTAATTAGGGCAATAATTTGGGTGATGGGAATTACATGCATGATATAAATTAATTAGGGTTTTGCATGAAAGAGTTGACTTAGAAAGTTGGTAATAGGACACCAAGTTAATCCCTGCACGACGACTTCAATCATTTTTCCAGTAGTTTTGTATCATTTGGAATGTTTTTGGTCTCACAAATTAATTCACTTCCTCGTGGGAAAATACAAGAGAACGACACGGTTCTATTAAACTTCTTTTCGGCTCAATTCAGTCCAGGGAGGTTCATTTTGTCTCGGCTACTTCAGTTCAGTTTAGCCTTCTTCGGCCCAAAAGAATCGGGACGCTCTATCGGCTCTCACCCCATCTACTTGTCCTTGGTATTGCGGTGTTTTTATGACTAGATCCGAAGCGATCATAATTGCTAGGAAATCGTGGTCAGGGTCGTAGAGTCGTTTTTGTGGTAGGATCGTTCAAATTCAGATAGAACCGTCGGTAGAACATTCAGAATTGTTGTCGGCATCATTTTCTCGTTTCTACTTGGGACTCGAACTTGAAGATATATACATGTACAATCTATTGATATAATTATAGCGATTTCATACTAATTTTGTTTATGTCGTGTTTGTATAACTATGTTTCTTCGAGCGATTTCTAGTATATTACGGAATACAAATTTACGATCCTCAATAGTATATGATTCAAATTAGATCGCAATCCTAATAACCTTGTGAGAATCAACTCCATGTACGAGTACAATTTAACATCAATAATCTCAACTGCCCGTTAATTTAGTTCCGTTCAGTTCATTCATATCTTGATCTCGATTTAGCTTTAGTCGAGAAAGAACGGCGCCTTAGATCCAAGATAAAATGAGTAAAATCCATATATAACTTTTTTACAATAATTTACTACTAAAACACATTGACAAAAGTTCAAAGCAAATTACATGTAAAAAAACGATCAAATCGCCACCATCACTTTCATTTTCATTGTCATCGACTCATCGACATTCCATTCGTCAGTGCTACAAGTTCCTATCAAACTATGAGATTACTTTACAGTTCAAATAAATAGACATACAGCACAAACATCGGCTATGTAGTAAAATACGGAGTACTTCGTATCAAACTCCTTGTATATGTTGTGTTGGGCTTGAGTGCCATCACCTTCGATTTTCAAAGATGTAGCTTTAAAAAAGCCAACAATTATCGAAATCTGCATTCCGACCACTTTGGCCGAGCCTAGAACAAAACCTCTCAACGAGGGTTTGATTGTTCGGTTAAATGGGTAGAGACACTTTCATCTCGGAATGTGCTTTTACTTGTGACTTTGTGAGACTAAAATCGGATACTAGCCTTCCAAAGCATGTGGCGGAACCTGCAATAACCAAGTACATCGTTGAACCAACTAATAATTATGTCGGAATGCTAATAAAGGATGTAATATGGGTTCCACGAGACCAAACAGCATGTTATTCAGTGCTTTTCTCTCGTCAGTATGCTAAAATTTGTTGATAATATACCGTCATCAGTCATCTATCCCAATTTTATTCTCGTCAATGACTAAAGTTTAAATTTCGCACAAGGTGCATAGTTCGTACCTCTATTAAGTTTTCATCCAGAAAGCTAGATGTTGTACTGGTCATGCTACTGGAACGATTATGCTGGAGGATCCGGAGCTTCCCTTCCTGCATAAAAAAGTAGGAATCAATATTAGAAATTTAATACGAGGAGACCACAAATCAGAATAACCGTGTCAAAAGGGTCTGTAACTCCACCTTTGTTCCATAAACAAGACCACCACCGACATTAGGATGAAAGCATGCAACATTTACTTCATCATCCGCACTGGGAACAACTCTCACGAGCTCCATATCGGAAACTCTGTAAACCTGAAATAAAATGCATAATAACAAGTTTGAGGTAGGTTTGTCATAACAACTACGAGACCACATTTTTGACCACATTTTTCTTCATGTATATAATTTTTTTTCTTGGAATTATAATTTCCAAAACCTCTTTATATAACCATGAATATGTTTGTTTTATGTTAAAATTTTATAAAACCGACCAAATATAATCAAGGTCAATATTTTAGAAGTTTGACTTTAAAAAGTGGATGGGTGATTTGGAAATTGGAATAAATCCGACTCAAAATAATTTTCGAGTGTGTTATAACATGGGGCTATTAAAGAAAAAATCGCCACTGTAGAAAAGAAGACATGGTTTGAAAACATGACTAGTGGACAACTATGTAATCGCGCTAAAACATTGGGAAAGCGTTAATCAAACGCTTGTGTGGACGTTTGAATTCTCAGTCGATCTCATCAGGAGCCAACTCCTCTGATAGGTGTCATACGAAAATGACGACAAAAAAAAAGATATAAAACTGTTTATAATACCTCTAGGATAGTGTAAATGTGTACAGTACTATCGCCATCAATAACAACACTCTTGAGTAGAGAATTATGACGACGTCCATAAGCAAGAAGCAAATGCTCCGAAGTAGGAGAGAACTGCATCAGAAATGATAATTTTTTTAATTAAGTATTAGCGAAACATCGAAAACTATATCACGAGGACAAGATGGACTAACAGCAAATCACTAAAATAAGAGGTATATCAAGAGCGGACCTGAATTGAGGTCAAACAATGGGCCGCTCTAACAGCACGTGAAGCAAGTACCAAACCAAACCTGAATTGTCCTCGAATAAAAAAAGAAAGCTAATTTAAAGTGAGATCATGATTAGCAGATAAAACAGAAGTTGAAAGTACCGGAATAATAATAATAATAATTAAAGCGTCAAGACATACGTTGCCTCCTCGAGGGAATATATCCTAAGCTCGTAAATAACAGGCTGCACTGCGATTGGATGTCTAGTAGGTGATGAAGCACTTCGTGATACATCATGCTGAGTCTGCGAATTTAATTCACCTTCTGCGGGAGGAAGCATGCATGCAACGCATGCTGCCAAAAATCTTCCACACGGAGAAAAATGAGCACCCATCTCGCTGCAAAAATGAACATTTATCAAGACAAACAGTAAAGAGGCCGGAGAGTAGTTGATAGTTCACGTCTATAATGACGGGCATGGCTAGGCATAAAGCATACTCAATGGTATTAAATACCGTTTTCAGTTGTGATCACGGAATTTGATGTCACAACCTGAAATCAGTCACTACGTCATAAATGTGGCTAATACCGTCGTGGTAACGTTCAAGAATTAAGAAAAGCGATTTAGCATGATGTCTATTGTACTTTCTCAACTAACCTGCAAAGGACAGCATGCGGAATTGTTAAACGACATTTGTGGCCTTCTAGAGGGGCAGAAGGATTTTTGATGTCATGTGGCCATATTCTAAGCTTCACAGTGCAAGGTAACTCTGCTGCAGCAGCTGCTGCGAGTGACGCCGAAAGCTCGGTCTGTATTCTGCCGATGACAGGCTGAGCATCACCTTCGCCTGTCAGAAGCTGCGGTCCTTCAGTCCCGGCAGCATTTCCTGTTGTACGAGTGTGAGATGACCGAAGTCGAGACGCACCGGTGCCTCTTGTATAGACTCCTAAAGACACTGGCTCATGGTTAGATGATGGATTGGACGGATCACCATGCATAGGAGGAGGAAGTTCCTGTAAAATTCCATTCGAAGGACGCATCACGCGTTGATCACCTTGACTTTGACCAATCAACCACCCTTGAAGAAAAGGTAGCTCCCAGTAAGAAGGGTCTCTAAAAGGCGAAACCTGAGTATTTATCTCTTCAGGCTGTGAATCAGATGGGTCCGTAGCATCAGTGACCATATCCGAAGCTGTGGGATCCGTTTCATCCAGAGCAGGGGAAGGGTCGGTAGGTTCAATTGGAGACAACAAAAGTTCGTACTGACCCGAAGGGGTTGAATACGTCAGCAACCTCACCGAAGCAGGACCAACCCTCTGTTGCGTAGTAGCTAAACCAGCACCATCAGGATACTGCAAAGATATTCTCTCATTGTTTAGGGAAGATTGAGGCCACACCAAGTACGGCAAGGACGTATGAGGAAGTTCCTCTAATAAGCTAGGCCGATCCCAATAATGTGTGTCTGTGAAATAAACAGTAGGAAGCGGATATCGTACGTAACCCCGACAGGTTGCAAGGGTCATCGATGAATCTGCAGAATCAAGATCATTGACCTGCAGAAGAAATTAGTCATATATTATATTATAAACAAAAAAGATTGGAACTGAAGGAACGATCAGAAACGACAGAAATTACCTCTGCAGTCAACAGAAAAGGTGCATGTGGATGAAAATGAACAGCACGCAAAGAGCGCCGTGTCTTCAGCACAATGGTAGGAGTCGATGCATCTCCTCTTTTGTTATAGTGCCATATGTATAGCTTCAAGATAATTAACAAATGAGCATGTAACATCACGTCAAGTGGGCATACTACAAATGAACACTATAAACGGTTACTATACTTATAGTATTTCTACCTTGTGTCCGGAAGCCACGGCAAGAAGCTCGCCCTGGGAATGAAAGGCAATAGAAGCAATCGGGCGGTCTGCACAAGATCAATTACACTCCCATTCAGAAGTAGAAAGGAATAGTATAGAGGAAATCAGCAGTAGCTACGTAGTTTTAATTCAAAACGTGATTGAAAAAGTAGACGAAATATCAAATTTTGATGACATCAAAAAGAAGTAAAAGAGATTAAGATATTACAAAAATCCCGTGACCCTATACATTCTGCTGTATTTGCATCCCAAAGGCGAACGTCATGATCCAAACTTCCACTAGCAAGTAAGACTGGACATGTTGGATGGAATCTAACCTGAAAAAAGACGATAAACAACAGTTTTTCACAACCAGTTGTACATTCAAAGACACTGTTATAAAGAACATAGCATGCGCATAACTTCTCTAAGAACAATGAAACCGTGTACGAAAATAATCTTACCACCCATGGTGTGCGCCGATGCCCGCTTAGAACCTTCAGACAATTTCCAGTTTGGCAATCTATTATCTTCACGGTATGATCTCCGCTGAAAGGGAAGGGGAAAAAGAAGAAGAAAAATATACATTAGAAAGTAAAATTTCAGACACCCTGAGTTTCTGCAGCCAGAATGTAGAAAGGCTCACTGTGTCGAAGCAAGTATCTTCCCATCTGAACTGAAGGCTGCAGCAATTGTGGATCTAGGAGGCGGTAGAAGAGGGCAATATTGGGCCGAGAAATGACGCAAGGACTCTGCCTCAACCCTGGAACGCAACTCACATGAATTATACATAGAAATTCTGATTTGGAACTTTAAAAAAAAATTAATACTCCCTTCGTTCCATTTAATTCTATACAAATTCCATTAACGATGATTCAACCCTGGAACAAACAGGAGTTATAATCGACCAAGACGAATCAAATTCGAAAATACTGAGATAAATTCTAAGTTAAGTTGATGGGTATAATCGGTACTATTCAAATCTTAGCGACTTGATTTCTTTGTTAAAGAGTACTAGCATTTAGAATGGCATCCAAATGAAATGAACACAAGAAAAATTACCATGAGATGAGTCCACGTCTTGCATCGGTTCCAGCCACAAGTATTTGGCCGCGAGAGTCTTTACTATCCTCCACACCTTCTTCCCACAACCTTCTTGTCAGACGCTTTGTTCGAGGAGCGACCTCGCGACGTGAAAGAAGGTTATAGACATTACCTCTACTGGAGAAGATGAAATTAGCATACACCATGTTAGCTAGAGAAATAACATACTGCGCACACTATTTTTGCATACAAATCCATATTTTCAAAATAACATTTAGTGAAACAAGACAACTTTTTCAGATTTTTATGAGGACTAATAGTCACACACTCACGCACTTCACAAAGTGGCGGATTCGTGCATCCAATACGACATGATACTTAAATACTTCATTAGTTCATTTTAGACCAAAAATGGAAAATTTTGCACAAACGAACTGTATTCGATACTCCAATAGTCCAATATCATATCGTGTCTGATACTCGCAGATGAGTCAGAGTAGTTTACCGCTACTCCTCTTTTGAGCTCTATTGCTCTTGGTAATAGTTACCCCCATTCCCAAGTGATCCCTTCGGAATAGAAAACTCGCTTAAGTAGTTCGCATCAAATTACAAGCATACATCATGATGTTCATCAAATTTTGCTTGTTTATCTCCAACTATGCTCAAAACCAACACATCAGGGATAAAATCGCGCCAATACACACTAACTAACCATGCAAGAACACACACATATAGATAACTAGATAAGAACATGCAAAGAGGACCCTGGCTAACCTGCAAACACAACCCTAAATTCGACCGAAAAGAAGCCTCAATCTGAATTACATGCAACATAGCACAAATTCATTTAGTTCTAAAGAAGGAAACTTTCACATGGAAATCAAGTGCAACACAAAATGAATGAAATCCATCACTCATTATCAATCAACAATTCCAATTCTAATACCAATTCAATCAACAATTCGACAAATCCTCGAAAATCATTCACTGAACCAAGGAAATCCATCCCTCAATATCAATCAACAATCCTAATTCTAATACCAATTCAATCACAAATTCGACAAATCCTCGAAAATCATTCACTTCACCAAGGAAACTCACATGGGAATCAATATCAATCAACAATTCCAATTCCAATTCCAATTCAATCAATCACCAATTCGACAAATCCTCGAAAATCGCATTCACTACACCAAAATTAAGCTCCCTCCCCAAACAACCCCAGATCCTAAATCCCATTTTTATGAAAAAAAAATAAAAACCACAAATTCAAACATAAGATCACAAAATTTCATTCAATTTAGAACCAAAAAAAACTCAGAAATTAAACAAAAACCCACCTTTTTTTATAAGAAGAATTGATTGAAACAGCTTCAGGAAGAATTGATGAAGGGTTTGAAGTTGATGGGCAATTACTTGGATCATCCAACAACATTATATCTCGCATTTATGATCAATTCAATCCCAGATCGAATAACCCCCTTTTCCTCAAAATCAACAAATACCCACCTCAATTTCCCTCCCAATTTCCCCAAAATTCTACCCTAATTACAATAATTCATACATAAAAAGTAAAAAAAAAAAAAAAACCCAGAAAAAATTATTCCATAATAAAGGCTACAAATTTTTTTTTTATTTTTTTTTTAATAATTAATTAAAAGTTGAAGGAATTGAGGGAGGATCGAAGATCGAAGATGACGAAATGGATTAGCGCAAAAGGGAAGAAATGAAAAGGATGCCTAAATTTAAGATTGATGTATTTGTAATTTTTGTATAGTTAAAAATCTAAAAATTAGGTAAATGGTTGAAACTTGGTAGAATGAAAAATGACAACGGTCTTCCATACTTGACATCTTGTCATCTTCTTTCTACCCATCGAACCCAAGATCTACCGTCAAAATGTTCCGTCTTTAATTATTTGTGACAAATATTTTAATTATAAGTTAAATAAACGATCGAGACGTAGAAGAGAGTAGTCATTTAGGTTAGAAAATACGAGTAAAAAAAATTAATTTTATTCAGATCAGGTTTATTGATTTAGTTTGATTCGGGAATTGATATAAATCGAATATATGAAACATGGTTAAGCTATGAGTATAAAATAATACTCCCTCCGATTTTTATCTATCTTCCCTATTTCCTTATTGGGCTGAAATACCCTTTCTTCCCTATTTCCATTTTGGGCCATCAATATGTGGTCTAGAATCACCCTTACATTTCTCTCTCTTCCTTCTTTTATTTTGTACCACACATTCATACACCCTTATTTTCTTCCCCAAAACCAAAGGGGAAGATAGATAAAAATCGGAGGGAGTATAAAAAGTTTAGTTTTAGGGTTATTTTGGTATTTGATATTCATCGTATCAAATTCATTTGTCGTTGTATTTGACTCGAGATTTTTGATATAATTGTAAACTACGAGTATGTAGCTTTGATACGATTACAACTCGAAATAGATTCAATCGAAAATTGGGACATAAACTAGGGAGTTAGGTGAAGACTAACCCCCCTTTGGAATTTAATGGACGGAAACACTTCTTGATAAACAACGTTAGTAGCAGTGTTAGAATCTTTGACTCTTTATTGAACCCTACAAAGTGAGTATTTTTTACGTATAGGATTCTAGTCCGACTAAAAAGCGTTGTAACGAAAACGGACGACGATAAACCTACAAGCTACAATGTCAACCTTCTTTTTCATTTTTCTACGGTTACAGAATGATACTCCCTCCGATTCTTTAGAACCTCGCGAATCTTAAAATGTAGCGATTCCAAATAATCGGACGTAGTACCCATTTAGGCATTTACCTTACCTACACCCACACATACAAATATGACATAACTACATACATTGATACATAACTGATCATTGTCTGATCTCCTGAAGCATTTCAATAACCTTGTTCATTTTGGGTCGTTTCGCTGGTGTGATCTCGGTGCACTGCAACGCGACTCTCAATGCCGCCAGCATTTCCTTTCTCCACGCATATGACACGGTGCTCAGCCTCGCATCAAGTATCTGCTCCGGCGTCTCCCCTCTCTGCGCTGCATTTTGAACCCACTTCACCAGATCCATTCCCTCGCCGAACCCCTCATCCACAGGCCCACGTGTCGTCAGTATCTCCAGTAATATCACACCATAGCTGTACACATTCCCTGGCGCTGTCACTTGCATCGTGTACGCATATTCTGATCACCACCACCACCACAACAACAACAACAACAACGACGACAGTCATCAAAAGAATGATGAAACGAGAGAGAAATGGAAGGGTAAATGTGAGTGAGACGAACCTGGGGGGATGTAACCGAATGAGCCTGCAACTGCGCTGATACTCGCAGTTCCTCTGCAAGGATCGAGAAGCTTTGATATCTCGATCTCAGCAACACGAGCAGACATATTAGCATCCAGCAGAATGTTACCAGAAGAGATATCAAGGTGAATAACGGCCACGCTATGCAGAAATGCCAGTCCTTGCGCTACTCCTTTGGCGATTGACAGTCGTGTGGGCCAGTCAGGTTCATACTCAGCTGTCTTCGTCTTCTCGTGAATTAGTTGACACAATGTACCATTGCTCATGTATACGTGCTCGTGAAGCACGAGAGCCACATCCTCGTAGATGACAAAACCCACGGGTGTCATCAGATGATCGTGGCATAACTTTCCCAACCTTTCGACTTCCCTGATCATCTTGTTCTGGTGTTGGGTCACGCTCTTGTCGACCGACTTGAGACTACGCACCAAGAGAACGAGGCCTGATGGCATTGTCGCCTTGAAAACTGTACTGAATGTCCCGCTACTTAGCTTGTTTTCATCCTTGAATGTCGCCTTCACGACTGCTTCAAAATCTATGGCTTGCCTGTAATTGTCGACAAAGACATTACCCGCTGCTATCAGGGGTGGTTTGCTGTTAGGACTGTCATCCACGACTCCATCATCTTTGCCCGATATTTCCTGCCTTTCTCTCATCATAAACAGCAGAACAACAACCGTGACACAAACGAATACAACCAAGCCAGAACCAATAACAGCCAATACGATTCTGTAAGAAACCTTGCGAGGGTAGTTATCCTGTCCATCGTCGCAGGAAGAACTCAGCGGCTGACCACACAGCGCAATGTTGCCATGAAAGCTCGAATTTTGACTCTTCTGAAACGGTACAAAAACCGGTATTGGACCAGCCAACAGATTATTAGAGAAATTCACTTGAAGCAAACTCAGCATCCCTTTGAAGGCTATCGGGATTGACCCAGAAAGCCGATTGTTAGACACATCTAAAGCGACCAACTTATCAAGCTTCCCCAACTCAGACGGTACTGGTCCATGGAGATGATTAAAGCTCAGGTTTAACGAAATCTGTAAGTTTTTTAGACGACCAATCTCAGGAGGGATTGTTCCTGTCAGATAATTACTAGCCAGCTGCAATTCCAACAGCTTCACACAATTTCCGATCTCACGAGGTATGTCCCCTCTGAGGAAGTTCTGACTCAACACCAAGAACTGCAATCTAGACGTGTCGTTGCATATATCCACTGGTATCGACCCATTAAACCTGTTTCTACTCAAGTCCAGCTTGTTAAGAAACCTGTTATTATGAACAACAGACTCAGGTATGTCGCCGAAAAAGCTGTTTTCTGAAACAATCAATTCCTGCAAATTCGGAAGGTGTCCGAGTTCACGAGGGATAGTCCCAGTAAACCCATTTGAGGCCAAGTTAAGAAGAGTCAGGTTAGAGCAACGAGCAAATTTCACGCGTAATTCACCAGACAGATTATTATTATTCACCTCAAAATACGTCAAACTGGTTATATTCCCAACAGATTCAGGAATGCTACCAACCAGACGATTATTCCCAACACGAATGCTAGACAGATTCTCACAGTTTCCGATTCCTTCAGGAATCACACCAGTCAGTTTATTTTGTGTCAGCACCAAGAACACCAAACTCCGCCTAGCAAACAAACTCTCAGGAATCATACCAGTAAGCTGATTAGAATGAAGATTGAGCATTTCGATATCAGAAAAAACCCCCAAATTCTCAGGAATCACACCAGTAAACGAATTCTCATAAGCCGCAAACACTTTGAGATTCGTAAGATTACTCCCAACCCATGAAGGGATAGACCCATTAAGCAAGTTCCCAGAAACCTGAAACTCCTGCAACTGAACTAACCCCTGCAATTCCTCCGGAATTCGACCAACAAGCGAATTATACGAAAGGTTCAGCACCATCAGCTTCCTCAGCCCACCCAACTGACCCGGAATTCCGCCACCAAACTTATTATCAGACAAATCAAGAAACTGAAGCTCAGACAGGTTTCCAAAACTGTCGGGAATCAAACCGGTGAAGTAATTGTTCGACATATCCAACCATTTCAAGGACTTCAGCTCGGAGATTCGAGTGATGTTACCTGTAAGCCAATTGTTAGAAAGATCTAAGTACTCCACGTTTAGACTCGTGTCACATTTGACTCCTTTCCAGTAACAATAATAATCCGAGTTATTATTGTTCACATTACTCCATCCTGGTATTCCTCCTATTTCTTCCTTTATCTCCAACATTATTTCCAAACTCGAACTTGAACTTGAACTCGAACTCTTTGTTGCGAACATTATTATTATTATCCCAATAATCTGGAAAATGCTTAGAATACTGCATTTGCAGAACAATGTCTTCATTACTGAACTTGAGGAAATTACCCAAAAAAAAAATTAAAAAAATTAAATTAAAATTTTGGATTTTTGGGTATGAAATGAAGAATTGAGTGTGATGAATAGAGATTAGAGACACACTGATTGCGAAAACTATTAGCTTTATGAAAAAGAAGAACAAGGAAGTGAGAAGAAGGAATAAATAACTCACTGAGAGGAGTGACTGAGTGTGCATAAAGCCATAAAGTGTGTTTTGAGAGACATCATAGATAGATTGAGGTAGACCGGGCAAACGGGTTGTCGGGTTCGGGTCTAACCACTCTCCGGTTTATTGAAATTGGGTCGGAATAAATTATTTCGGATTTGGGTTATTTTTGGGTTTGGTACTTTTTACTTTTTTTTTTTAAAGAATAACGAGTCATTTTCTATAATAATAATAATCAGGTCAATTTCGAGTTGGTCAGGGTCAATTCAGGTGATGGGTCAAATTCGGGTCTTTAGTTCGGGTGTCGGGTTAGTTTTGTCAGGTCGAGTTTTGAGACGTCATAGATTGAAGGCAGATTCTTGTTTGTGACGGGAATATCCGTCATAAACTTGTGACGGGTCAAATAATAATAAGAAATACTCATTTAAATAGATAACAATAAGATATCAAGGGCTAGTTAATGACTTAAAGTCTTAAACAAGTCAATTCGTAATAAATTTGTAGTTAAATAAGTAATTATACCATTAATCAATAACAAAACACTTAACTATGTAAAAAAAATTAAAATCCATGTCTGGATCATGCATGGGTCGGACTTTGACCACCCACATCGGAGTAGTCTTGGGTCAAACGTTCAAACAACGCTAACCAATGATTTAGACGTGAGAGTTCTATGTATGTCCAACTAATGGGCTAGACTTGGACTTCAAATCTAACCCATAGGTGGAACATGAATTTTCCACGTCTGAGCCATGAGTTCGATGTCTAGGGCCAACATCTAATCCATAATCGTCTCTAAACATATACTCGTACTAAATAAGTAGTACTCCGTGTTTGAATTCGTTATACCATAATAACGGACATTTTATTCGCAAACATGAATTTGAATTACTTCTTACTTCATGCAACTTGAGTTTTAGGCTTGCTTAGGTATTTGATCAGCCAAATTATGACTCATATTTAATATTTTAACTTCTCATGATAATATCCTTATAATTCTTACTTTAATTAATACATTACCGTGTGTTCAGAGGGTATACATTAAAAAACCCGTAAGAAAAAATAACCTATACGATATAACAATTTTTTTTTAAAAAAAAAAAACATTATTGTATACATTCATTGATATCAATAAAAGCGCTAAATACATCCACATTTTTTTTCTAATAAACCGAGTTATTATTAATACCTTAAAATATTACTCCGTACTCCCTAATACTGGAGTATATAATACACGGTTTTTGTAATCGAACCTCTAACCACTTATTATTATTCAACTAAAAATACAACAAATTAAAGCAATAAATTAATATATATTCTAGCTACTTGACAAATACTCCAAATTTAGAGAAACTTTTATTTTTCTTAATCCTAATACTACTACTAGGTTGTTTAGACCTAGATTTAAGAGAATTAACCCCATTTTTATTACTCATAATTTTCAAACTTTGTCTTAATATATCCACTTCTCTTTTCCTCTTATATTCTTCCTTTTCCATCATTACTATTTTTGCTTTCAAACTTTGTATTATTTCATCTTTTGCCTTCAACTCCTTTTGCATCTCTTCTGACAACTTTTCTTCTTCTTCTTTTGCTCTCCAATTTAGTGTACCTAAATTACAAATTAGTCATAAGAAAAAAAAAAACAAAATTAGCATTTAAATTTAGACGGTTTCAGGCGTGAAACGGGTTTGAAATAATTTATCTGGTCATTTAGTAATACTAATAAATATTTGATTAGGGTTGGAAAACTTTTCGATAATCCATTTAAAAGTTTAAGACAGACTTAAAAATATCACGTGGCGAACGAAGTCAAACTAAAGAAGGGTATGAACACACTTTCGACCTAAGTAACGATCGCTACCAATTGTAATTCTGTAACTAACGCTCTTTGTCCAGTTGGAAAGAAAATGGTCACCAAATTAAACCGTTAGATCAGCAAATCAATAAATCTTCCTTGTAACGAGTATGTATATATATCCGTCACAAATTAATTAAACGTGGTGAAGAGATCTGAGAAATCATTATTAATTTGGTTGTGTTGTCATTTTCATCTCTGTCTCTTGATGATCGAGACGACTCCTTTGAGAAAATTATTTTGCTCTATGGATGTACAACTTAAATTACACCATATATTAGTATTTACTTGCCTCTATGGTAAATAATTTTTACTATTAACTAGGTTTATTAATTAGATAAAGCAACTACCTAATTAATCATATTATTTCAAATCGTCGATCTTTTTTTAAAAGAAAAATAACAATTTTTTCGTTGATTAACATGATAATTGTTACTCCGTACTACGGAGAATTAGGTTTAATTTATTAGAGTGAATATACGGCTGATTAATCTAAAATATTTATGTCATCGTCAAATTTATAAAATTTCGATTGTAAAATATCTTAAATAAACCTCCGAAGTCGAAAAAATTAACACTAATTTACTTAATTATGAAATTATAATCCATGCACCTATTAACATTTGCTTTTCACATCATCTACATCAAATTCCAAAAATAAAAAAACCATGAGAAGTTTCTACAATTAGGTTTATTAGGTACATTGTACATACATACAAAACCTAATAATTTTATTAGGTTTGTTAGAGTTTTCTTTTTGGACTAATTAATCTAAAATACTCCGTAATATTTATGCTACTGTTCAAAAATCCTTATAAAACGGTCTCACAATAATTGTATTGCAAGAATATAATTCTCACATATATAAAAGGTACGAGTAGGGAGTATAATTTATAATCACTTACGAGACAACCTCACATTAATCTAATAATAGTCATAATTAATTAATTACCTTTTCTATTTCATTTTTATTAATTTTTCTTTTTTCTTTTCTAATGACAATTCCATACGCGACAATCTCACAATTCGGCTTATTAATCTGACTACCTTAATAATAACATTAATATTACCCTCTTCGTTCCAGTCATTTAATTTATTTATCTTTAATTAAAATATCCTTATAAATAATATAAAATATTAACAAATTAAATAAATGACTGAGACGGAAATAGTGACTAATTAAAGTAAATTAAAAACCTAGAAGAAATGAGATTAATTAAATTAAATTAAATTACCTTGATGAGTATCTTAAGAATCAATATAATTCATCTAATGGTCATGACTAATTACCTTTTCTCTATTTCATTTTTATCATTTTTCTATTCTTTTATGTCAAATGTTAAAGAACTTTATGACTCTCTAATGACAATCCCATACATACGAGACGATCTCAGCCATTTATTTACCTTTTATATTATTTAATTTAGAATAATTATCTTAATCAGATGTAAACAAATTAAATTACCGAGTAAGATTAATTAAATTAAATTAAATTAAAATAAATTACCTTGATGAGTAGTCTTGAGAATCAATTCATCCAATTCACACTTAATTGACAAATACAACATCTTCCATTTCTCCACTGTCTCATCTCTTCTCACCCTTTCCTCCTTCATTTGCTCTATCAATGACATTCCATTATTACCATATTTACCCACCTCCACACTTTTACTATTTTTACCACTACTAATTTTACTATTTTTACTATTACTATTACTACTACTCCCCACACAACTACTCCCATTACAATTTACCTCAATTCTCCCTTCATAATTCCCAATTCTCCCATTATTATTAATGTTATTATTATTAATTATTAATTGATCGACTTCGATTTCCATAACCCTAATCTTCTCCTCCCGTTCAACCAACTTCTTCCTAAGCGCTTTCGCCACGTCTCTCAACCTCTTCCTCTCCTTCTTCCACTCGGTTTCTTTGAGCGCAAACACCATGAGTTCGCGCTCATACGCCTCGCATTCCTCTTCCCTACGTTCCACCACCGTTTTGATTTCTTGTTGGAGAAGTTTCATGTTTTGCATGAAAACCCTAGGGTCTTTTTCCCATGCATAATAATTACCATTACCATTACTACTACGTAGTCGTCCCTTGTTATTATTGTTCTTACTTGTACACGCCCCCATCTGATCACCTCTAGTCTATATTATCGACTCTACAACATAATTATTAATTATTATTATTATATCTTTTTACGTACTTTAAAACCTCGAAAAATGTTGTAAATTATTAGAAATTATTATTATTATTATTATTATTATTTTGGAAGGAGGGTTGGGATGAATATATATGAGATAAATGATAGGGAAATATTTGGAGGATGTATTAAATTTGTATGGAAGGGTACATAAAGGAAACCCGTGAAAGAGGGAGTGTCCCAAGTTGGTAGACTTAAGTGTAATAAATGCAATTTTGTGGGCACAAATCCCGGGGTGTGACGGGTAAATCCATCACAAGTTTGTAATGGGTCGAGTAGTTTAGATAAGATAAAAAATATGGTGTCAAGTGGTCTGGATAGCAAATACTTTATCATTATTCATCAAGTGGATAATACTTGGCCCGTTATAATCTTGTGACAGATGTATCCGTCACAAGGGAGACTTGTTGTTTGTGGGGATACTTTTATCCTGTGCTCATTCTTTATCTTATATGCTTTTCATTTTTGTCTTGAGTATTAATTTGAATAATTTAAACAAGAAAAATCCAATAAGATTTAATTTACTTTACCTCTTTTCGAATAGAAATTAATAAGGTGAATACGTCAGGATGTAAATATATTAGTTGGATCTCAATCGTTATCTTAATGTTTTGATTCAAATTATTCATCTAACAGTGTATTAGAGGTGTTGCGAGTTCAAATTCCGACAGTTTTGATTGAGATGGTTCATCTAACAGAACAAAATTGGAGCTACAAAGGGTGATAATTATATATATGATGAATAAAAGATATTTTTTATTGTGAGATGATTTAAAAAGGAAGTGAGGACATCAATGTGAGATCTAACTCATGCATCAAATAAGATCCATATCAAGGAGATATGAATCATATGATACATAAAGACAGAGCAAATTCAACCTTAATTCGATCACCTTTTATATTGAATTACTGATTGTAATTTTTGAGTAATATTTTAATCAAATGTAAACAAATGATTGACGAAGAGAGTATCTTAGCTTATGCTCCCTATGTTTTAAGTTGTTATTAACAACATATTCAAAACAAATAGATTTCGACCAACCTACTATCAGAATGACAGAATATACCTATTACCAAACACATGAAATTAGTACTCTGTAATGGACCGATAGAACGAACCAATCTCATCGAATATACTCCCTCCGTTCAAATCCAAATGATACGTTTGCTTTTTCACACTTGTCGAGACACGTTTTACACCGTCAATATCTTTCGTTTTACATTAACAAAAATGATAAAAATTTCTTAATCTACTCATAAAGACGAATCAAACAAGATCTCACGTGACTATATTTTCTCTTATAGATTGTCGGAAATATTAAACGATTCTCTTGAATTGTGAATAGTATCCAAAAAAAAAAACGTACTATTTGGATTTGAACGGAGGAGTATTGTTTACCAAACAGAAGCCCGATTCCGTGTTAGGCCCTGTTCTTTTCGGCTTAATTTCAGCCCGTTTCAGACCAGCTCAGCCCAGCTCTTATCAGCTCAGCTCAGCTCCAATATTTTTCTTAAAATTATTAGATAATTTATATAAGAAATTATTAGTTTCAGCTTCTATAAATTCAGCTCAGCTTCTATCAGACCGGCTCAGCTCTTATCAGTCCAACTCAGCTCCTATCAGACCAGCTCAGCTCAGCTCAGACTTATTTCAGCCGAAAAGAACAGGGCCTTACTCTTATATCATTGTTTGAATAGAAGAATCTGGTTAAGAAAGGGTAAGTGAGCCCAATACACACAAGAATAAGTCACAGTCACACAGACACAACAGTAATGAGAGTATTGTCACGGTGTTGAGCCTGTGCCAAAACAAGGAAGGTGTAGGTGTGTAGTGTACGGTGTAGGCGTCAAATGGGGTTTTTGTTCCCATGTTTGGTGGGGGGGGGGGGGGGGGGACCCACCCTACGCCATAACTTCTGTGGAAAGTGGCATCTTCCCACAACAACCATCTTCAACCTCGCCCCCGGCCCCTCGTACTCGTCGACTCAGTCGTGTCACAGTGATTCTTCCTCGAGGTTAAAACAAAGGGGATCGATTATTATAACATCAGATTGCATTGCTTTCCTGCAATGTGGGTAGTAAACATCAGATTCGACCGATAATAATATCGTTCTAACTAGGAAAATTTGTTGAGTTGATGTTTCGGTTCGGTCATTTTGGGTTCAGGTCAAATAGGGATCGGGTTTGAAAAATACGGGTTTATGCAGGTTTCGGGTCAAATACGAGTTATTAACGCACTTTGAAAACATTACCTTTTTTTTTTTTTTTTTTTTTATCATAAATATAATTTTATTCTTAATTTACTTAATCATCTCATTTAATATATACTCCCTCCGGACTTTATCGTCTCGCTTTCTTTATTTGGAAGGTTTTTATTTTTTGCCCCACTTCTCCACTTTCCTTTTATATCATACTCAAATTACCTTATTACCCTTCTTTCTATCATTTATTACAAGATTATTCATTCAATTAACTTTACATCCTATACTTAACCTATAATATTTGGGCATGTGTCAATAATTTAGGCCCACCATTAATTTGTTCACATTTTATATTAGTCTTCTTATTTTACGTGCAAAAGGCTATGGGGCGAAAAATAATGTCCGGAGGGAGTATGATATTAGTAGAGAGCGAGTAAAGTAGGTGGACCACCTAGATAAGAGAGAAGTGTGATAGAAAAAAGAAAAGTGGAAGAAATCTGGTTGAAAAAAGAAATGTGGAAGATATCAAAGAAACAGATGGAGTATTTTTTAATATACATTGATATTTTATTTCTATAGGATGTACGAATATATATGACGAACTTTGACTCGATTTTACTCTGTATTGATTTTTGTTTTTCATTTAATCATTATAATAATCCTGTGATAAAAATACGATTTTAAATATATATATATATATATATATATATATATATATATATAAATATTTCTTAAAATTTTGAAAATAAAAAAATATTTTTTAGTATTTTTGAGAAATTTTAGTGTATAATAGCAATATTTTTTTAATTTATTTATTTTCGGGCGGGTAACGGGTTCGAACGGGTTTTGACCCAATATATTCGGATTATTATCGGGTTTCGATCATTTTCGGGCGAGTTTCTGCAGACGATTTTGGGTTGGATGGGGTCAGTTTTTGACAGGTCTAGAACCGTCCCATACAAGAATTTAGACGTATACAACATAATCCAATAATCAAAACTTTAACAGGCTGTTTATTGATCAAAAAATTACGGTAGGTGTTGTTTAACTCGTTATAAAAGCTGATAATCCGTCACAATGGAGACGTGCTGCGAGGTGACAGTTGAGCTGACATAATGTTCGAATATATCCACCCGAGTCCTCTCCTGTAATCATATTGCTTTTTTTGGTCACTGTACAGTCACGTCCATGTAACTTTTTTGTTGAACTTTCACATAAACGTTTTGTCTTTTATTTTTGTATTCTACTGCTTCGTCTCTCTTGAAACAGATATACCAATATTCGCCGTTACATGTTCCTTAAACAAATAGGAGTACAAGTATCGTATTTCTATTATGAGAATAAATTAAAATTACTCCATCGGTTCCAATGAATTTCATACATTTCCTTATCTGTTCACCCAGTAAGGCCTTGTTCTTTTGAACTTATATTCAGTCAGTTTCAGTTCAGCTTCAGGAGACATATTTTGTCTCTATATTTCAGTCAGTTTCATTCCAAAAGAACAGAGCCTAAATGACGCCACTACCCTTATTTAATTTCATTAATTACCCTCGCCCAACCCCCATCCAAAAGTAACCAAAAAAATCAAAGGGTAAAATTAGAGCTGGCAAACTGGGCCGGGCCCATCTTGGTGGCCCGGTCCGGCACGAAAAAAAGCACGACTCGGTCCGACATGTGATGACGTGGCAAAAAGCACGGGCACGGCACGACCGGTCCCAAGTCGGGCCGCGGCGCCAATTTGAAGAAAAGTCCGTGCCTAGGCACGGTTGGGCCGGCACGACTCTAAATCCAAAAAAAATGAAAAATCCTAAAAATTTGGTCGGGCAAGACGACCCAGCACGACTTAGGCACGATCGGGCCCGGGCTAGGAACCGTGCCTCGGCGCATGTTCTCAGAGTTAGGCACGGCCCGGCACGGCACGGTGGGGCCTGCCAGGCACGACTGGGCCGGCACGAAGCACGGTCCGGCACGTCCGAATTGCCAGCTTTAGGTAAAATAGTAACTTCAACAAAAAAAAACTTTCCGACACCAACTTAAATCTTGTGCATAAAGTAAATGTATGAAATTCATTGGAACGGAAGGAGCAAAAATGAGTATAAAATATAGAGAACGAAGCACAAAAAGTTAGCAACACTAGCAACGGACCGTCTTTGTTATTGAAAATGGAATTTCTGATCTTTGAGACTAGTATACGGTCCGATAACATTAACTAACAACACAACCCACTTGAAGATTTCTCGGGAAAATATTTCGAAAATTCTATAAAAAAAAACATTCAAGGAAAATCGCGAAGAAATAAGGTTGGCTTTTAAATCCTTGATTACCTGAAAACAGGAGGCAATTCAAAGTGTTTTCTGTGTATCACGACAAGTTTTACTACAGCTCCAGCGACATCTTGAGCAGCTTCTCGTACATTATACGATCATCACGTCCTGTGTTGCTCTCCAATAGTGCACTTTGCACTAGTTCCTGTACGTAGTAATGGCCAATATTCAGCAGAGCGTAATTTGTTGTCTTAAGACGCTGTCAACTGTAAAATACGGAAGTTAACTTCAAAAATTGAACGTTTTACTGACCTTTACGTCCCTGTGAGACAGAAATTTCCCGAGATTGTGGATAATCAGCCTCAAATCCTCAACCTAGAAATATCCGTATAACATATATTATACATAATGAATCAATCTTGCTTCTCAAACAGGTATTTAGCATGAATCTGCAGTTTCGAACTTTCGATCATAGAAGCTACATTTATCGCCTGATTTTGCAAAATCCAGCCAATTTCAGTGCCGTGACCTTAATATAGCATAGGATATATGGGACAAATAAAGTAAAGTAAAAAAATTTACCTTGAGGTAGCCAACTCGATTACGGTCAAAGAACCTGAATGCCTGAGGAACAAGTAAAATAAGCATTGTATCAGTCAATAGGTAAGCTAAAACCGGTGTTTTCAAAACTAAAATGTTGAAGGAGTTGCGATGGTGTGTACCTGTATTAGTTCTTTATCAACGGGTACTTTATCAATGGCTGAATTACTTTTCTTTTGTGCCGCCTCAGTTGTCACTTCCTTTGATTTGCTTTCCTCTGCATTATTACTGGGTTTTTTCTCGACGTCATTAGCTTTCCCTTCGGGAGTTTGCTCATTCTTAACCTGTTGTTCATGCTCAGCGACACTTTTGTCTTCGTCGACATTATTCTCCTATGTTGAGGAGATGACAAAAAACAGACAATCATGAGCCATTGCTAAATTCATAAAATGAGACATTTCAAGTGTCTAAACTCATGGGATGGGAGTTGAAGTGAACGGAATGCACACCTCGGATGATTCATAATCCTCTTCTTCAGGTTCTTCCTCGGGTTCCTCCTCCGGATCTTCCTCTGGGTCTTCTTCCGGATCTTCCTCTTCTTCTATCATTTCTTCATCTTCTTCTACCTCTTCGTCTTCTTCTTCTACCTTCGCCATCTCGGGTTCATCAGTTTTCACTGGTTTCACGGTATCCTCCTTGGTTGATATCTCAGCACCAGGTTGAGGTTCATCCTTCACCTTAGATTTATTATTAGTCTTCTCTTCGGAAGGTGAGTCTTCTGTCTTAGCACGTTTTGCACTCTCCTGTTTTTGTTTCTCGGCCTTCTGATCCCTTTCTCTTTTCCGTTTGTTTCTTTTGGTTACAAATTTGACACGCACTTTCTGTGTAAAAAAGACGTGTTAAGCAAACTATGTCCGTTCCATGAGAAAACGCACATGAAAGTGGGAAAGTTTGCATACATACCTGCAGAAATGTCAGAACACGACATCCCATTTCATACTGCAGCATTTCGTAGAATGACTCCGCAAATACAGAAAGCTCAAATGTCGTGTCTTCCACATCCTTGTCAGAATACTCCAGCAATGAATCCAAAGAAAGCGATAGAGATCGTAGCTGCAGGAAGTAATTACGAGAATGAAACAGAAACTGACCAAAGAAATCTATATCATCAACGGATCAGCATGTAAAAAAAAAAAAAAAAACATACTCTCTTATCCCGACTGCTTTTAGTTTGTAAAATAAGGCCAGGGTGCCGAGGTGGCTCCTCAGACTTTTTCCTATTCGCGTCAACATTAGATTTGCTTTTCAGATCGTCTTTCCCATCTTTGTCTTTCCTTTCCGTGACATCCTTAGCCTTTTCCTTCACATTAGACTTATCCTTGCTATCAGGAGTTGTTTTAGCATTCGAGATGTCCTTCTCATCGGTTTTCTTTCCTTCCTTTGCTGAAACCTTATCACTGGGCTCGGCCCCTGTATCACTTGCCTTTTGGCCTACATCGGCAGTATTTGCCACATCATCAGTTTGAATACTTTTGCTGTCATCAGTCTCGCTGTTCGCAACTCCGCCATTAGTAGTAACCTTCTTTTTCGCAACTTTCCTGATGATTTTCCTTTTCACCATTTTTTTGACAGGGCCCACTTTTGCTTCAGTAGAGTCCGACTGCTTATCATTTTCTGCTGAAGCTGCTTCTACCGCCTTTTTCCCAATGACTTTTTTGGCGACAGTTTTGACAGTCTTTGGAGTAGCAGTTGAAGCATCCTGCTGAACAGCCGTCTCTGTCGTTGCAGTAGCCTTCTCGTCTAGCTTATCGGGGGTTTTGTTTTCAATGCTAACATTTTTGTCAGAGACCTTCTGCTTAACAATTCTCTTCACAATCTTCTTTTTTACCGGCTTCTTAGCACCCAAGTTGCTTGTGTTAGCCTCTTCTGCCTTCGGCTCAACGTTTTTGACATCCTCAGTCGGTTCACCGGCTTCCTTCACAACAGCTTTCCCTTTTTGAGCATTGCCTTTCTCCACCACGCCTTTCTTCCCAGAATTCTCCTTATTTTTCTCACCCTTGTCAACTGAGTCTTTTTTCGCAGAAAGCTCCTTATTTTTCTCGTCTTTCTCCACCGCATCCTTTTTTGCAGAAAGCTCCTTACTTTTCTCACCTTTTCCAGGCTTTTTAGCCTCCTTGGGTGAGGTAGCGTCTGAAGCACAATGATAGTGGTCAATGTAAGTTCATATGACAAGAATACACAAGAAAAAAAAATTGACATTACCTTTCCGAGAATCTCCTTTATCCCTTATTTTCTGCATCAGTTAATACAGAGGACAATATAAGAAAGCGATATATAGATGAACAGCAACTCAGCAAGTAAACACTTTTATGTTAAAAGCAAACACGCCAAGAAAGCGTCAAAATAGTCAATTATTCAAATTAGTTGTGTGGGGTGAGTTTCATATATTGAAGCAAAGAACCGTGCAACAGAGGAAAATGAAGTCAGGGGAGAAACCTCTTTCTTTGAAGAGAGTAATCTATCACGCTCGGTAATAGCTTTCCTGAAAGCGAGCCATTGTTCACGCCAAGCGTTTATGGAAGGGAGACAATTGGATAAATCTGGAACAAAGAATACTGTAACCTCCTTATGACTAAACAGACCATCCTGACCAACTCTATCGTAGTGTATCTGCAAAGCCAAGAGTCATCAGTATGTCACGATGTTCAAGCAATGTATCCGATAATTACAGCAAACTAAAGCATCAGAACAGACGCTTGCCTCCAAAAAACGGTTCCAATTCTGACAGCTTTGCAGATCAAGATTGGTTAAATCTTTAGCATATCTGCAAAACAGCGGGAAAAAAACATTCTTAGGAAAAAAGATCATTGCATGATCCATGCCAACTCAAGTTTACGAGTCATCACAACAAACCTGAGAATAGTCCGAACCAAAGATGAATCATCAACTGATGGATCTCCACCATCAGCAGCATTCCAGGGGCCTCCTATTGCAATTAATGAACGATCTTGTTTCATTATAGCAAACCTCAGAATGTTGCACATATGTGGAACGCGATCATCAGAAATCTTATCGGAAGAAAGGTCTTCAACAGCACTTTTGCTGAGCCCACTCAACAAAATCATCTAAATCAAACAACAACAAACACATATTAAAATCACATATCTACATTTTCATTTCATCAAAAATAACGATAACAAAGAATACTAGTAATAAAATCAAGAACTTCATTCTCACATCACCTTCGATGAAATTGGGTCATGCCATTTAGACTAAAAAGTTTGTTGTTTTCATTACCTACGGACTTACAAGTGCCTAGTGGAGTTCATGGTACACTATGTTTTAGAAATAATAGAAACAAAGGGTTATATGGTAGAATTTTCCTTTTTTTTCTATGATTTAAAGAAATGCAGACATGCAGTCTCCCACATAAAACCGTAACATGGAGCATTTTATTCACGACACACAAAACAAGTCAATTTTGGGATAATGTCAGGAACAAAAAAGTACATTCCACGAGCTGAATCAATCTCTAATCATAACCTAGGAGCAGATAAGTAGTTCACCTTTGCATTCCAAACGACATTTTGTTTCTCTGAGTTAGCGGGTATCACGTCCAAAGACTTGTCCGACTCTTTCTTATCTGTAACACTCTTTTCCTCGACAAAATCATGCTCGAAGCTGTTCGCCATAATCATCAGGGTAAGGGACAAGAATAGATGCCTCATATCACATTTTTTTTACTTTTACGAAAGTCCTTAAGAAAGATGTGTGGTGAAAGGTAAACAAAGACATTTGTAAAGATCCTAGGTATGCAAGCATACCTAACAGGAGTATGCATGGAAAGCTTCAAGTTCGCCCTCGGCCAATTAACAATCACCTTCAAATATAAGTCAAATCAGTATTTTTCCAATATATCCAAGGACGGGATCATTAATAAATTTGCGATCAACATCTTAAAAGTTAAGACCTTGGCGAAATCTGGTGAAATATATAGCCTGGGGTAGCGTTTCTCCAATGACATGTAATCCCTCTCAGCATCCACCAAACAGGAAGTGTACACCTGAAAGATGTAAATTTCATTCAGCAAAACATGAAGGACGCGACTGGATGGCACTCGCCCATGTAGTGTACAGCTAAAGAGGTTAAATTTACTAAATAAAGCAAACACCGTCCGCCGTGATTTTTTTTTAGCTGCAAACTGTTACAATGCATAATAGCTGGACGCGACTTCTAATATATTGATTGTGAATCACAATCACTGTTATCCTGATTGGTAGATCTTTACTATTTTGCTTTGAAATGGGTCTTCGAGTAGAGACTTCGGCCACCCAAGAATACGAAGTATCCACGAATCGAGATAAATGAGGAAAAGGTGGCAAAGGTAATGTGAGGTAGAGTCATAGAAGGAAAAAAATGGAAGATAGAATATGAGAGGGCAAAATCTGCCAACACAAGAGATAGATCCAGAAAGGAAGAAGTCAAAGAGGGTCGACGAAAGAGTTGCATCAGAATCAGAGACAATATCTCGGGTTAGACAATTAAAGGAAAGAGTGCTTGGAATCAAGAAGCGTTATTTCCACATGCCCACAAAGAATCGATCAGCGATCAAAGCTCAAATTGTTAATATAAAGTGGCCAGACTTTTGAATATCTCGTTACCTTGCAGAAATATTCTCTCCTTTTAACGGGCGAATGGATCCTTCAATGTGTAATGGAACACCATGTTAGTTATGAAGAGGCAGGAGATTCAAGCAGCCATATATAGAAACTAGAGAAAGATAAATTTAAACATCAAGGTCCACCTATGATGTGCTTCACGCCGTGGAGAATCCTGTCGCGATGATAAGGATTTTGCATCCTTCGCCAATGATGACCCACGCCGATCCTTGGATGCCCTTGGTGGAGAACGTTTACGTTTACTTTCAAGAGCTCTTTTGCGTTCACGTTCACGTTCACGCTCACGCTCTTTTTCTCGAAGCTCCCTGCGCTTCCTTTCGCGTTCCCTTTCACGTTCTCGTTCTCGCTCCCTTTCTCGTTCACGCTCCCTTTCTCGTTCTCGTTCTCGTTCCCGTTCCCGTTCTCTTTCCCTCTCGCGTAGTCTTTCCCTCTGGCGCTCCTCTTCCCTTAGATCAAGCTCACGCGTATATCTACCATCTTTAACATCCTCGACTCTTGAGAGCCCACTGCGTGATGACAGGCTACCAGGAAAGTCTGACTCGAGAACAGACCCATGAAGTCCTTTTCCAATCCCATAATCTCTACCTGGAGGCAGGCTAACTCCGTATCCAGGATTAGAAGAGGCTTGAGCATACATCAGATCTTCTACATTCCTCTGAGGTGCTGCTCCTAAAATTGAAGTGGCAGGCTGTCCACCATACGAAGAATTCCCAACCAATGATGAACGGGGATTGGCCTCAACTCTTCCTCCATACGATGATACGAGCTCTTGGGCTGGATGGCGTAAACTACCACTTCTTGCAGCAAGATAATCAGCTTGTCTGCCATGAATGTGTGTTATTCAGTCTAAACATGAAAGAGAATAACATGGCTTGTGGGTTCTGCTTCCGCAATCACCGGGGCTCAAAGATACAGGTACTTTGAAAAAACTCACGGAGCAGAAGAGTAAATATCTTCACAGAAATAAATTATACTTCGTATGTAATAAAATGACAAGGAAAACAAAACCATAGTTGCACTCAAAAAGATAACGTCTACCACAAATCCATATGTACCTTGCACCATCATGCGAAGCAGACTGGAGTGACTGAGACTTTAGAATCTGATCACGTCGAAGCAGTGCTGCCTGATCAAGGCGGTCGTACTCAGACTGTCAAATCACAAAAAAGGGCATTCAGAAATATACAGAAGATGTCAGAGTCTTAAAGACAGCACTTAAATTGATCCAAGCATGTGACACGAAAAGTGTCTCTGTGAGAACACTTAATGAAGCCTACCCAAGTCCTCACCACTTCATAAGACACGGTTATAAATTTGTAGTTCAATTATTGAAATGGAGATGCTCCCTCCGTTGCACAATGATGTTCCCACTTCTAAATGGCATTGTGAAAACTATAGTCGCTCATTACTAGCGATTACTCTCTTGATAAGTCGTGCATTTACACAGGGGTACGAGGCCTAAACTAGTGTTCATCAAAAGAAACCTTGCACATCATCCACCCCACCCCGTCAAATGAAAAGGAAAGACAACATGCAAGCGATCATCACCCAACAACAAATAAAACGAACCTTATGTTGGGTATAAGCAACAGAATCAGCAAATCTACCGGCTGCATCCTCTGGCAGATCCCTTCCAGCAAATGCACCCTGCCTCTCAGCATACTGCCTTCTCTCAAGAGCTGCATAGTCAGCAATCTTCTCTGTCATCAATAACTCAGTTTTGTGGCCATATCCAAGGGCAGATGATGGTAAATACTCAGCAGAAGAATATTTCGGTGAATCCCTTCTATTAGAACCATAAGTGCCGTGTCCTTCCAACGCTGGCTGCCCAGATCCTTTAGCACTCAATGAACCCTTCATGAATAAATAAGCCAAATAAATTAACAAGTTTGCACTCTCGACTTAAAATATCAAATACCCATTTCGAGATATTGGCAAGCTGTGTTTGAAATAAACTTCGACTCACCTGTTGTCCACTGCTCAAAGAAGTTGACCCATACAATGAATTATATTGTACACCATACTGTGATGCAGAAGGATGGGCTCTGAAGCCACCAATCTCTTGTTCCTGAGCACCACCCAAAGCTGATGAATGTCGAGCACCAATGCCTAAAGGTGCCCCACTATCGGTCCCAAGAGAAGAGGCTCCAGGGTACGCAGATGTGGGCTGCAAAGTGAAGAAGAAATAGCATATAGGTAAATACTTCAACAAAGTCAAAGAAAAGATGAGGTATTCTAACTTCGCTGAATCGGCACAATAATGGTTACATTTTGTCCATACGACGGCTGTGTAGAGTAGCCCTGCTGCCCATATGAGCCACTTCCTCGAGAATACATAACTGCGAAATCAAAGACAATGTAATAGGTAGGACTTAGGAGCCAAGACAAAAAATATAGAATAAAAGCGCTAACGATGTATGCAGGCACGTGGTCATCTATAAGCACTGCATCTCTTTGTTTTGGACCAACGAATAGCACACTTAGTCTCATTTACAATAAAGGCACGTGGTATCATTGCATCTCATGTAGAATAAAGTTAGTCTACCTTGTTTTTCTTTCCACGAAGGAAAGATCACCGACAGGATTTATACTATATCAAAGGCAGGATGAGGAAAGCCGCATTAAATACTTCAGTTAACCAAGTGAGTACCCTGCCACCATTGAAAGAAGAACCGGTCACGACTCCACGATGTTAAAGCTGTAAGCATTAAGTTTTTTCAACCAACAACTTCTAAACAAAACGTGTTAACCTGAGAAGCTACTGCAACTACCGCGAACTAAAGCATGAATCTTTCAGCACTAAATTTTCCAAAGCTTAGAGTTCTACCACAAAATATGAGTTAATTGATCAAAACCACTATGATTGACAGCTTATTACTCCTGATAATTCGAGATTACGAGCAATATCATAACCCAAATTGCAAATTGGACAACTTTTCAAGCATCTCAATTGATGCTTTCTGAACCCCAATAGTATTTTGCCTTCTCAAAATTCAGCCACCAAGAACTACCTCGAAACGACGGGACAAATCCGATAAGGGTACCCCTAAAACCCACCATTAAACCATACCAAAGCACAAAAAAGTAGGTAAACAACCCAGAAATTTCAAATTTTCTGTAAATTCAATCAATACAGAATCAAATAATCAATCAAAGTTCCCACCTTTTTTCCCTAATCGAATTCTATCCAATCAAAACGTGCACCAAATAAAACAAAAATTGTCAAATATTCCCAATTAACAGAAAAACCTACAAATCACAGCAAAAGAACCCTAAATAGAATCAATCATCGAATTAAACACAGAACCCATCAAATAAAAGATGATTAGAAAGAGGGGAAAGAGGGGAAATACCAGAAAATCGAGGGGAAAAGGGGATTGGGGGTGAAATCTGGGGAAAAGATGAGATGGGTTGGTGAGTTGGGTGTGTAAACTGTGAGCAGAGTGTTTTGGGGGTTTAGGTTGTGTTGTAGGTTCGCTGGGTTGTGTGACTTGGTTACATGTCATGTCATGTGATTTGACTTTTTTTTCTCCATGATTAGTTAGATAAATACAAAACATTGTTATTCTTATTTTTTTTGCCTTTTTTTTCTTCTATAAATTAAGTATAAAATATTGTTATCGAGCAAAATGTTGTTGAGATGTGGTACAAAGTTGTCGAGCTATCATATAAAACAATTTAACTTATGAGTGCCCCTTAAGGGTTGCCTAGTGGTTAAAACTTGTGAGACTTCGAGCCTGTGTGCGCATACACCCGAGGGTTTACCCAGAGCGCGGGTTCCCTCGTTCATCAAAAAAAAAAAAAATTAACTTATGAGTCATTCTTATAAGCTCGATAATTTTTTATTGTAACTTAGCAATTTTGTTAATAAAGTTCGACAATTATATAACAGAGCTCAACAACTTTGTAGTTTGGATACTTTGGATTATTATCCATAAAAACTACTCCCTCCGATTTTTATCTATCTTCCCTATTTCTTTATTTGGCTGAAACACCCTTTCTTCCCTATTTCTATTTTGGGTCATCAACATGTGGTCTAGAATCACCCTTACATTTCTCTCTCTTCCTTCTTTTATTTTGAACCACACATTTCTACACCCTTATTTTCTTCCCCAAAACTAAAGGGGAAGATAGATAAAAATCGGAGGGAGTAATTAAAGTACTTTTTTTGTACGGGAGTAATTAATAAATCAACAAAACAATTTTAGCAAACAAAACTCAAAAACCCAAAGATTGATGAAAATACAAACATTACTTAACATTTGCAAATCTAGTCTAGTAAAGTTTCAAAAATGACAAAATTTTAATCTCATGGTTACAACTTACAATAAATAAATCAAACAATTGTTATATCATTAGAACATGATCCTTATTTTGTTAAAAAAAAAGTTAGATAAAAACTCGGGAGCTCGGGTTGACATATACGAAATACAAAAAGACCATATTATTTCGGAAGAAAGAGCGTTAGTTCCTTTCGGAAGGTCACGTGTTATCAATGCGTGCCTGCTCAGAACAACCTTGGTCCTGGTCTTGGGGTAGCAGTCTCTCCGGCAATGCAGAATAACTGAAGATGTAGAAATAATGCATCTATTCCAACTGAACCGCACCTTCATCATCGCTGTCTAATTCTTGCTCCACACCCTTCACCTAATCCAATATCAACCAAGAGAACGGTTCAAGAACAGAAAAATCAGTGCGTATTTTGTCAGATTTGAGGCCTCGTCTCGACAATTTGAGAACAACCTCTTAAATCATCAAAGGAGTAACTGACCTCAGGCACATAGTGCATCAGCATATTCTCGATACCAGATTTCAAAGTGACAGATGAACTAGGACAGCCACTGCATGCTCCTTGCATCTGTAATTTGACGATTCCACTTTCCCTGGCACAGCAGCCAAAACGGAAAACGCATTACTCCCACCATAACGTTAGAATCATTTAACATGCACATGTGGACACGACACACATTTTAAGACAGTGAAAAGCACTCCCGTTGTCGTGATCATTTGTTTAACTTTGCTTTTGGCATAAAGAACAAGGTAGGAGCGGACCATTCGTAGTTCTTGTTATTGGATACACAAATGGAGTGATACGCCTAAAAAGTGAAGGAGGTAAAAAAATCACCGAGGAGGGTGTATGAGGGTGAAAATGGCGATTAGGCTTTGTTATGAGACAAAGTGTCTTTGATTCAATTTTCAAGCGAAGTGAATGAGTAAATATGGCGGAATCCACGTGCTTTTGTCGTAAGGGTGTTTTTGTCTTTTTAAAGCAAGTATTCAAGATGGAAATCGGGAACTTACGGATCAAATCCTTTATAAACAATATCACCACCATCATCCTGCACTGCTGGTCGTATCCGTGTTTCCAGCAGCTCTTTTATCATAGCAACAATTTCTGAATCATCCTGCGACATAGTTCACCAACAATATAACACCGTCTATTTTTGACATAAACATAATGCTCGTATAAAGTACTCATATCACATAACTCAAGGTCATTTTCCATAAGTAAGCCCCTTTCAGAAGAGAGGACAAACAAGACCACTACAAAGAAAACGTGAATGATGAATCCTAAAACAATTGTCATAAAAGTATGGTGTTCAAGCACATACTTCATGAATTGCCGTGTCCTTTGAAGCAGCAGTACTTTCATCAAGAAACAACGGTTGACCTGATGTATAGAAGTCCATAATCGCAGCAAAAATCTCAGGCTTCACAATATCCCAAGAAATGTCATCAGACTTAGTAACCGTGACGAAATCAGATCCAAAGAAAACTCGTGTAACTCCTGCGGCAGACAAAAATATACCATTAATAGACGTTTCCATCAATCTGTAAGGGACGTATAATTGATTGTATTCTAACAAGGTGAATGATACGTCTGCTCAAGCTTCATGAATTGCCACTCAACCATCACGAAGTTGCTTTATTCTCCTCCGTAATTAAACAAAAGCTGAACTCTATAATGGACATTAGAAACAACCAACAATTCCTAAAAACGTTCATAAGCACGATATATGCATACCATCAATGGCAAAAAGTGATCTCGCTAAAGGTGAATTCATGGCATTACGAGCATTAGGAAAATCAGCACTCCCGACTTCCATCACGGACTTGCCAGGATGAAACATCAACGATGCAGGATTAGGTGTCGGCTGTGTTTGGATGAACATTGTTCTCCTTTGCCCTGTTCACTCATTACTGTTAACACCACAATACAACCCCCAAACAAAAAAAAACAATATCGAAATTACATTCACCTCACACCAAAGTAGTAGCAAGCTCTAAATAACAATCAAAACTCGAAGCCCAAATAACTTTCGAACATTCTCTTACCAACATGCATAGACATAATTGTATCTATGTCGAATAAGTCCATATGCAAATAAAGGTTTGTTGATCAGTGAATCGTGTATGGCAGTCGTGATGAAAGATTAGAAACTTTATCTCATTATAGTTTGCCCCCCTAAACATCTACACACATGCAGACAAATTCGACATTTAATACTTCAAATTTTGAGATTTTTTCATAATTTAGCTTATCAAATTAATACTTCATCCCCAAAATATTTGCCCATATTGTCTGAATGTATATCATCAAATTCAATGATTCAACCTGTGATTTTTGCGGTTCTGCCTCATTACTTACAATAATTTAGCGAAATTAAATCCCTAGCTTCGAAACTAAAACCCAGAAAAAATCTTCAATATACAATTGCCACAAAAGTCACATATCTATTCAAATTCAGCATTTCGAGTTTCAATTCATCATTACCACCTCCATACTTTCAATAACTTCGCAAAATTAAATCCGTAACTCCGTAATTAAAACCCAAAAAAAATAAAACTTCAATTTACAATTGGCACAAAATTCAATTTTCCATTTAAATTCAACATTTCAACTCATGATTACCAGTTTTCCACCTCCTTACATTCAATAATTTCGCAGAATTAAATCCCTAGCTGCGTAATTGAACCTCATAAACCCTAATTCTTCAATTTACAATTGGAACAAAGGTCAAATTACTCAAATTCCCAGCATAAAGATCACAATTTGTTAATTCAATACACAAACTAAAAGAGAAAGGAAATTGATAATAATAATATATATACCTTGAAAGAGGTTCCATGGATGCGAAGTAGAATAAGTAGGAGGATGAAGGTGGAAGCCATGGTAAGAGCGAAAAGTGGAAGATGAAGAAGATGAAGAAGAAAGGGAGGAAGAAGAGCGTAGAAGATTGGTTGAACGCTGCGATTTGAGAGAATCGAAAGCTTGACGAACAAGCTTGAGGTTGCTTAAACCCTTCATCATCTTCATCTTCATCTTCATCTTCATCGTTACGTCCTTTGATTTGCAGGTTGTGATTTCAAATGCTGGGAAATTGGGTTTTTTTTGCAATTGTGCAAATGGGGTCAAATAACCCGACCCAAACCCGACCCAAAATATCCTGCGAATTTAACATGAAATTAACGGATTTAATGACTTGGTTAAATATACTTACTACTTGTGCTTAAGTGTACAAATCGACATGAACCTGATATGAGATTTAATTACGTCAAATTTCACGACCCAAACCGAATATTTTTGTGATGTTTTGAACGAGGGGAGAAATCGATTCTTTCGGACTTATTTTCGCCTTTTCGGTGCAACTTGTAATTTTATTTCATACGAGTAGTATGTTATAGAGTAAATTAAAAATTACTTCCTTTTAAGATACAAATTTTAAAATTTACTCCCTTTGGAAATTTTTGTTAAAAATAACTTTCAAAATCTATCAAAAGTTCAAAAATTGGTCCAAAATATAGATTTTGGATGAAAATGCCCTTAACTTTTGTATGCTAGAGTATATTTCTTCACCTCACCCTCTAGCCAAGAGCAGTTATTTTTAACAAAAATTTCGTAAATTTGAAAATTAACATTTTAAAAGGGAATAATTTTTAATTTACTCTATGTTATATAATCAATTTAGTTTAAAAATTGTCGATCAGAATAAAACGTGGGTAATATTGTATTATTGATTTGACTACTGAAATGTTCTTAACCGAGTGATTAACACTAGTTAACCTTGACAGTGGACTATGTCTCAGCCCCTTAGCCGGCTTGACATAGCCTATATTTTACTGCAACTAAGTGCATGTCATGTTCTTCTTTGAAGCGGGTTGAAGTAGCTGAAACAAAATGAGCCTCCTAGGACTGAACTCAGCTCAACTGGCTCGAACTCACTGAAATGAGCTGAAAAGAACAAGGCCTAAAGGAGTAACGACAACGACATAGTATATCGAGAGAATAGATGACGAGAAATGGAGATAGAATCAATGGTTTAGTAGTGCCATTGTTAAGCCACTTAAAAACAGCTATTACAAAGGATCAAGGCAATATCCATGAACATGAACAAGCTGAAATGGGGTAAAAAGATCAACAGCAAAACAATGAGTCAGTCATTAACAGACTGAAGAAACATTTTCATACAGTACATGATATTATTGATAGATACCATACGAGGGAAGATCGATCGACCTGGAACCTCCTCCAAATTTGAGTACTCGAAGATGGAAAACAAAGTGTAGGTTGTTTACCAAACTTCAGGGCGAAGTTCACCGGTTGCAGGGGGCATCCATCTACCAGAGTTGTACACGTTCTCGCCTACCTTCCACCCTGGCACATTTTTCATGATCCTTGCCTCGTCTTCCAGATACTTCCTCCATTCTTTCACGAATCTGTGAGACAATCAAAAGTAGATCATTATTACTACATGCATAGAATTACGACCAGCGTGAGTCGTGACTGATGTTATTTTTATACTCCGTATATACCTATTATAGGAAAAATATGGCTAACAGTTCACATTCTTTTGTTATCTAAACATTTGCGGTGACACGTCGTTATTTTTTTTCTGGGGATCGAAATGTGAGGATTTTATTTGACATTCCTTTAGTAAACGAGGTATAGGAAGCAAGTTAGGGTTGGTTAAAGCGGAGGGAATCTTAGTTTAGCTACCTTTCGTCTTCTTCAGCTTGAATATGAGGAAGAATAGCTCGACGAGCAGCATATTTCTCTTCCTTGATTGCCCTGTTCATGAACGTTCGTCAGCACATTCTACACAATACTCTACGAAAGGGGATTGTTCTAAAAGATTGTTCATTTACCATGTACTGCTATAAAGCAAGTATGTTCATTCTCCGCAATCCACACTGCTAAAACAATTACTGCTAGGATCACTGTTAAATTAAGGCTCTTTTGTAATCGACAGCAATCGTCAAGATAATACAAGCACTCACAAAGAAAACCTAAAATCGTCACCAGGGTAGACATTTTGCCCAATCCTTAAAACCCTTTCAATTCAAAACCCTTGAAAAAAATCAAATCGGGAACCCCATATTTTCACATACCTACTATCTCAATCGTTAGGACAGTACAAACAAATACTCCGTAACAAAGATTATCAACAGGCTACATTTTTTACCTGCATTCCGTAAACCCCACACTTTTCAATTTACTCTTAAAAACAATAGGATCAAAACTGATTGAAGTGAAGAGAAATCCGTAGCAATGAAGCCCGATTTCCCCCTATACCCACTACAATAGGTGAGACTACACCATCAAAACAGCGAAACCGATTGCAGCTAAGAGAAATCTATAACTATGAAATCCCCATTTCCCCACATATCCACCATCACAATCCTAAGAAAACACCAACAAAACAGCAAAAACAATCGAACCAGAGAGGGGCTAAAACAGATGAAACCCATTTCCCCACATACCTATCATCCAAATGCCGAGACTTTACAGTCAAACAGCAGAAGCTAGTATCTGAAAATGAAATCGCATTTCCACACCATACCTATTATCACAATGGTCGGGATTATACCGTCAAAACAGCAAAAACTAACCTCTAACAGTGAAACTCATTTCCTCAAACAACCATTATTACAACTGTCCATATTACCGCCAAAACAGCAAAAAAAACAATCTCTAACAATGAAACACCATTTACCCACACACCCATTATCACAATCACCAATATTACATTCTCAAAACAGCATAAAAAGACGGAACTGAACAAAAATCTATAGCAACCATATACCCGACATACCCGTCATCACAATCTTAGAGATTATTCCATCAAAACAATAAAAGAGAAATCCATAACAAATGAAACCCCATTTCCACAGATACCCATTAAACTAATCAAATCAAAACAGCACTATCAATCGCAGCAAAGAGAAATCTGTAACAGATGAAACCCCGTTTCTGCAAATACCCATCCTGATGATCAAATCAAAACTGGTAATCGAGGTCATGGAGTCGAAGCAGCCAAACCAATCGAAGTGAAGACAAATCTGTAGCAAATGAAACCCCATTTCCCCACATACCCATCATCACAATCACCGAAATTATACCATCAAAACAGCAAAACAATCAAAGTGGAGAAATGTATAACAATGAAACCTCATTTCCCCATATACACATCATCACAATTGTCGAGATTATTCAATCAAAACAGCAAAACAATCAAAGTGGAGTGAAATCTCTAACAAATGATACCCCATTTCCGCAGATACCCATTACACTAATCGAATCAAAACATCAAAACTGATCGAAGCAAAGAGAAATCTCTAACAAATGAGACCCCATTTCTGCAAATACCCATTACACTAATCAAATCAAAACATCCAAACCGGTCGAATCGAAGAGAAACCTCACAAATAAAACCCCATTTCCGTAGATACCGATTATACTCATCAAAACTAATCGAAGCTGATAGAAATCTCTAACAAATGAGACCCCGTTTCCGCAGATACCCATTACACTAATCAAATCAAAACATCAAAACCAATCGAATCAAATTGAAGAGAAACTTAATCAACAAAACACCATTTCCGCAGATACCCATTATACTAATCGAATCGAAGCAGAAAGAAATCTCTAACAAATGAGACCCCATTACCGCAGATACCAATTACACTAATCGAATCAAAACATCGAAACCAATCGAATCGAAGAGAAACCTAACAAACAAAACCCCATTTCTCCAGATACGAACCCATCATGAATCATGATAATCGAATCAAAAATAGCAAAAATCAATTGAATGAGATGGAAGAAAGTTGGTGAATAGGGAATACCGGCGCTTCTTGTTGCCGACGCCAACCTGATACATGCCCCAGGAGAAAGCGCCGAGAGTAACGAGGAAGATGGCGACGGCGCTAGGACCTTGAGTGGGGATCCGACGAGCGTATCGGACGGGGGCGAACCCGCCCGGTGGAGGGCCGTCTTGGAGGAGCGGCATGTCCTTGACGCTCGCCATTCCTGGCTTGTTCCTAATCACAGCTTCCGTCATCGCTTTGATTTCGTTGCAGAAACTGGTGTTCTGGAATTGGAATTTGAGGGAATTGGGGAAAATCTAATCGGATGTGTGAATTGTGAAATTATGTCTATCAACTATTTGGAGAAATTTTAGGCCCATTGGGTTCATTGGTTCGGTTCAGTTCGATTCAATTTGGTTCAGTTGATTTGATGTAATCGATGGATTAGCGCATGTTCGATGGTCCAGGGTCCGCTATTGAATAGTACTCGTACTTCAAAACCCGACCCAAGCTCGTTTGAAAACTCTGGTTGAATTGAAGTACTTATTCGTAGTATGTAGTACGGAATACAGGTTAAATGAAAGACTTGGCTTGAAGGACTGAAAATAAAAGTCTGACATGTAAAATTCAATGAAGAAAGTACCACTCCTGTCAACATTAAAATGATCATCTTTAGTGAAAGTTGAGATCTTCTGTCCCACTTTTATGTCTCATCTATTGTCTCATGAGTCATAACATTTATCATGCGACACCTCATCTCTTAATTGATCAGAATAGTGATTAATTATGTGATAGTGATTATGTATCACTAAGAGAAATGATGGGACAGGAGATTAAACACATAATGAGACAAAGGATCTGCACTGATTTATTGGTAACCAGTATAGTTGCGTGGAAGCAACGGACACCATCAACTAGTCAAGCAGCTACCCAAGACGGTGCAAAACACCTGGTTGGTGCAAGTTGAAGGTGTTGGTGCAACCGTTCAACTACATTGGGTTTTTGCACCGAATGTTGATAAAATTTATTGTTCGTCCGTTTGGTTGTTGTTCCCTCTTTGAACCACGACATAGTCAATCCATTTCAGAAACTACGTCGACCCAGAATATCCATTTAAAAAAAAAAGAGAAGCATAACATAGCCAATCCCAATACCACCTTAAGTTAACTCTTAACTTTAGTATAAAGAATTTCTTATGTTTTTTTGGTACACAAGAGGGGCAAAGCCCCAAAAATTAACTAATAACTTAACGCGGAAAAGTTACACCTAATATGTCTTCCCGAAGGATTGCTTTGAGTTCCATTGGTGGACTATCGATGATTGTAGTTGATGAGGATGAATGAATTCCAGCGTTGGCTAACCAATCCGCTGCGCGATTGGCTTCTCGATATATGTGTTCAATCCGTACCTCCCACCCATCTAAAGCAATTAGATCCTTGCAACTTCGAACTAGGGGACGAAGACTATTACTCAATAATTGATCGCTACGAAAGAAGTCAACGCACGGACTATTATCCATGTGAACTAGGAGTCTTGGAATGTGCATAGCTCTTATGTACGAGTATTTTTTTTACTTATAACATGTGTTACATCCACATCTTCACGACAACCTGCATACAACAACCATGACCTCGGGTAATTTCATATTTCCTTTCGTTAATCACTGGACTTCAATCTATCATAAGTTCATAACCACTAAGCTCCATGTAACCCCGTCTTAACCACGAACAACAACCATGACCTCGAGTAATTTCGTATTTTCTTTCGTTAATCACTAGACTTCGATTTATTATAACCACTAAACTCCACGTACCTCCGTCCTAGCCACTAAAACGAACTTGAAACAAGGATTGAGGCAAGAAGGTCACACCATTCACCAAACACTTAGCTTGACTCTAAAACCCTAAACCCCAACTTACTCATTCTAGACTCTTCTTCACACATCTCTACTCTCCATTCCCTCTTCACCTCCCACTTCATCTTCTTCATCTTCTTCACTGCATTGCTCATACACCCATCAACTCAACCATGTTTCGCGCAGCTGCTTCCCTCGCTCGCTCCACCACCCGCAATGTATTCCATCTTTCTTTTACTTCCAATTCCAATTTGAATTGAGATTTTGGATTGTGTCTTCAATTCAATGATCCCATTTTTGTTACAAGAAAGATCTGTACTTTTTTTTTTTTTTTTTCTGGGTTCTCTGCTTGATCACTGATTCTTCTTTTGTTTGCTGAAAGATCGAAACTTTCTGGGTTATTAATCTCTTTCATAATCGATTCTTCATTTGTTTGTTAAAAGATTGGAATGATTCTTCATTTTTTTTGATTTAAAATTGAATTTTTTTTGGTTGGTTTTTAATTGCAGTAGCAATAGCTTTCTGGGTTATGTGTTCCATCTCTGATTCTTGATTTGTTTGACTAAAAGTTGAAATTTTTTGGATTAATTATCGTATTAGATTGAAATTTCAAGATCAAACCTTGTGTGATTTGACAGCTAAATTAAAGTTTTCAATTTCCATTTTGTAGGTTGCAAATTTGAAATGGAGCAGGAATTACGCAGCTAAGGAAGTAAGATTCGGTGAAGATGCTCGAAAGTCGATGTTGAAGGGTATTGAAGAGCTTGCTGATGCAGTCAGAGTTACAATGGGTCCTAGGGTGAGGTTTCTTAACTTGGATTAGGGTTTTTCTCTCTATTCTCACTTATCACTGATCATGGATTAATGATTAATGATTTATAATCGGTTGGTTTATAAAGGCGCAATACGATAATATAAAGTAAATGTAGCAATCCCTAAGAATCGGAGTGAGTATCAATTTAGATGTTAGAATAGTGAATTGATGATGTTATATATTGGCTGGTTTATGGGGTTGTAATGTGATGGTGTAAAGTAAATGTAGCGATTCCACGGAATCGAAGGGAGTATTAGTAATTTGGATGTTAGGTTAGTCAATTAATGATGATATATATTGATTGGTTTATAGGGGCGTAATGTGATAATTGAGCAAAGCTATGGTGCTCCAAAAGTGACAAAGGATGGTGTGACCGTTGCAAAGAGCATCGAGTTCAAAGATAGGTATAAGAACCTCGGCGCCAGCCTTGTCAAGCAAGTTGCTAACTCTACCAATGATGTTGCTGGAGACGGTGCGTGTCCAAATACTTACATTATTACTTGTTTTATTAGTTACTTTCGCGAATTACCCTTGTTCATTGCGTTGTCTTATTATTCTAGAAACCAGAATTGTTGAAAGCGGCTCGTTTTTATCATTGTTCACTTTACTAATGTGGCGGTGGGTAGAATTCACAAACTTCTCAGTTTCCCGTCATATAGACGGATAATCATCAAGGTCTCTCATGGATTGTCACACTAGTCACTAGATCTAAGGGTTTGGTGTTTAGGGTTTAGGTTTTTATCGTGTATGTTTTCACCCTATGTTCCACGGGCTTGCTTAGAAGTATCTATATCCAAGTGTCTGACTCGACTTGCAATTGTAGGTACCACATGTGCAACAGTTCTTACTCGGGCTATTTTGATTGAGGGAGTTAGATCCGTTGGAGTTGGAATGAATGCAATGGACCTTCGACGTGGTATGACAATGGCAGTTGATGCTGTCGTAAACTACTTGAAGAGTAGGGCAAGGATGATCAGTACATCAGAGGAGATTGCTCAGGTTTGTGATACTGCAATTCTCTACAACAACAAAAAAAGCGCTGTTACTGTGATTCCTGGATTAAAATGTTCTGGTGATGTCGATTCTGTAGGTAGGTACTATCTCCGCTAATGGAGACAGGGAGATCGGTGAGTTGATTGCAAAGGCCATGGAAAAGGTTGGCAAGGAAGGTGTCATCACAATCCAAGTAAGTCGGCTTAGTTGAGTTCAGATACTAGTTTCTGTACGCAGTGTTCTAGCTGTCAGTGGAGTAGCATTGAAGCTAATTCTACTGGTCACTTCTGTAGGATGGCAAAACATTGTACAACGAGCTGGAAGTCGTCGAGGGTATGAAGCTTGACCGTGGTTACATATCTCCCTACTTCATCACCAACCAGAAAACTCAGAAATGTGTAAGCATTCTTCCCAAATTCCTATTCCCTAGACATTGTTCACGGAATTGTTCCATGCTTTTGGTTGCATCGTCTTGATTGGGTGTCCATTGTTTTCAGGAATTGGATGATCCACTTATCTTAATCCACGAAAAGAAAATTACCAGCGTAAATGCTGTAGTGAAAGCTCTGGAGTTGGCCCTGAAGGTATGTTCAGTACACAATTGGTAGAGCAAGATGGTCGTGAGACGGTCTATTACACAACAATAACTATTGTAGTATAACCTCTTGAGACTTGATTGTCAAATTTGCTACGTAGTTTGTTAACATTTATCATGCGTGATCCTTGTCCAGCGACAAAAGCCTTTGTTGATTGTTGCGGAAGATGTTGACAGCGAGGCCTTGGCAACTCTCATTTTGAACAAGATCCGCGCTGGTCTAAAGGTGGTCATATTTTCACTTTTAACAACTTGGTCTCTTGTTCTGCTACTTTAACCAAAAAAACTCGAGGTTATTTCTTATTTATGAACTTGGTATTGCCGACAGGTTTGTGCTGTTAAAGCTCCTGGATTTGGCGAGAACAGGAAGGCCAACTTGCAGGATCTTGCCACTCTTACTGGAGGACAAGTGAGTCTCCCTTCTCAAATTTCTAATGCTAAATTTGACTTCGGAATGTTTACTGCTGTAAGTCTGCAACGGAAAAAAGACAACCTTTTGGTAATCCTGTCGTGGTGCCTTTTGTGCAGGTCATAACTGAAGAACTTGGCATGAACATGGAAAAGGTTGATCTTGAGATGCTTGGTTCCTGCAAAAAGGTATGCGTAGGGCCGTAGACTGCATAAATGTTATGTTTGTGTTTTATATTGCAATATCACCTGACTTTCAGTGCCGGTGTCGTGCAGATAACTATCTCCAAAGATGATACCGTAATTCTTGATGGCTCAGGTGATAAGAAATCCATTGAAGAAAGATGCGAACAGGTTCATTTACATCGCTGTCACGTTATTTACTTCATAATTTCATGAGCCAATGCCAAAATTGTAGTATTTGACAATCGCTGTTACCACTATTTACCTAAAACAGATTAGGTCTGGAATTGAACTAAGTACATCTGATTATGATAAAGAGAAGTTGGAAGAGAGGTTAGCCAAGCTTTCTGGCGGGGTTGCTGTTTTGAAGGTTTGTCGTCTCACCCTTTTGTCCTTTGGTTGCGTAAAAGTATTTTTTAGGTTTTACGCAAGAGTTATTTATTTATTTTTATGTATACATTAGATTGGAGGAGCTAGTGAAGCCGAAGTTGGTGAAAAGAAGGATAGAGTAACTGATGCTCTAAATGCCACTAAAGCCGCAGTTGCCGAAGGTATTGTACCAGGTGGTGGTGTCGCTCTTCTGTACGCCTCAAAGGAACTCGATAAATTACAGACAGCCAACTACGATCAGAAGATAGGTGTACAAATCATACAAGCAGCCCTCAAGGTATGCACACTTCCTATAGAATCTAACCCCGTTTTCCTGATTTCGTACTTGTATGATCCGGTATGCTACTTTTGCTGTAAGTGACTGATAAATTCACATGATGATCATTTTAACAGACCCCTGTCTACACTATTGCTTCAAATGCTGGAGTCGAGGGAGCTCTCATTGTCGGCAAACTGTTGGAGCAGGATGACCATGACCTTGGCTATGACGCTGCCAAAGGTACAACCAACCAATTTTTCCGACAGCCCTGGTGTTAAAACAAAAATTTACTCCATAGAAGAGTAGTCTTCTAGGTAGAATCATAGAACAGGCAAAAATTACCCAACTCGACCCTACACCTTAAAGTTGTGACTCGTGAGTTTGACACATAACCTGAACCTAATCTGACCTAACCCGGTTACAGACCCATATATCTAAGACCCAAAATGATCTGAAATTGGCTGATTTGAACCCGACCCGTTTGACCCATTTGACCCGTTTGCCATGTCTACCTCGTAAACTCAGTGTCAGATACTTGCTGTAAATGCGTTCATTTCTTCGACACAATGCATGCAGCAACAGTCTCCTTGTGCCTTCCACAAGCGCGTATAGAACGAAGAAATATCTGTTTGTGCTGTTTGTGCTGTTTGTATTGACTGTAGATTGGTTGTTTGATTGAGCAGGAGAATATGTAAACATGGTAAAATCAGGGATCATTGATCCACTCAAGGTTATAAGGACAGCTTTGGCTGATGCAGCCAGGTGAGTTCAGCAGATCTTTAGCATGTTTCCCAACTGTACAACACCTTGCAATGCTATCAAACAGCAGCATTAATATGTTATTGTTTTGGTGCAGTGTGTCGGCCTTGATGACAACGACTGAAGCTGTCATAGTCGAGGCACCCAAAGACGAGAAGGATTCATCACCAGCCATGGGCGGTGGTATGGGTGGTATGGGCGGCATGGACTTCTAGTTGGGCTAAAGCCCGATGGACCCGACCCGACCCAACGGGTTTAGATTTGTTACATTTGCCCTCTTTAGTGCTTAGGATTGGGATTATTTGTACCAACAGCATAGTTGAGGTGAATATTACTAGTTCTCTTTAGAACACACATTTTGCATTCAAGAAAATAAAATCTTTTGATTATAGACTCTATTGGTACATGAAGTTTTCACTAGGTTTTCTTGATCATATAAATGCGAAATTAAAGTAATACCCACGAATGATAACGCCTGACTTTTCACAGATCGATTACACCAATGAAGTAACCCGTCAATCGTTTTCTGGATTTTTTAAATACATTAACGGAGTAATTATATATTTTTCTCACGAGTTCCAAAATCAATAATTGTTTTTTCAAATATCGTAGATCTCGTATTCTTGTCTTCAATACTAAATATGATCACAAAATAAGCGCTTCATGCAAAGTGACAAATATAGGAAATATTGCGAATAATAAATTTAATTAAATTAAATTGTTTGCAACCAAAATCAATCAAAATTCAAGAATTGTAAAACCCTAAACCCCATCTAAATCAATTTTCCTAATCTACCCTTTCTTGTTCTCCACTACACTTCCTTACTTCTTACTTCTTACTTCTTGCTTCAACTTCTTCTTCTCTTCTCCACCCATTCTTCCACCATGTTCCGCGCAGCCGCCGCCATCGCCGCCCGTGCTCGCACCACCACCACCTCCACCACCCGCACTGTATGTTCTAATCCTCCCATTTTCAACTGTTCCTTACAATTTTCAATGATCATTTGTTGCTCTAGCTTTCATAATTTTTCTGGGTTTTTTGTTCAATGATTGAATCTTTCATTCTGTAGTTCTAGTGTTTTTGATGGCGGAAAGTTTATTGCTTTTAATTCTATGCTGCAAACTGCAATTTTGATCCATTTTTTCTGCTGTAATTCAGTCATTCTATGTTTATTTATTATAAAGATTGGAACTTTTTATTTGGGTTTTTAATGTAATATATGAAAATGCTCCCTCACGAGCCCGGACAAATGAGGAGGGTTGAAACACGGTCACATTGGATGGACATGGATCGTAATTTTTAGTGTACTATATGAAAGTTCAAAATCAGGTGTTTGCATGATATTCACTGTCGGCCCAAAGCCCGGACAAATGAGGAGGGTTGCGGTAGGTCAGTGGCAACCGGTGTAAAACACGGTCTCATTGGATGGACATGGATCGTAATTTGTAGTTTACTATATGAAAGTTCAGAACTTTGGTTTCTATGCTGCAAGATTGATTTTTTTGATGCTAAATTTATCATGATTGAGATATTTGTGTTGGATACTTGCATTTCATGAATTCATGTGTAAAGTTCAAAACTTTTTTGTGATCATGAGTGTATCGACATTGGAGACTGCCTAAAGAATTAGTCTTTTTCTGTAGGTTGCAAAATTGAATTGGAGCAGGAATTATGCAGCCAAGGAAATCAGGTTTGGTGAGGACGCTCGCAAGTCGATGCTGAGAGGAATCGAAGAGCTTGCAGATGCTGTTAAAGTTACAATGGGCCCAAGGGTGAAGTTTCTCGACTCAAATTTGTCACATTCGTTCCGTTCTCTCTACGTCTTCCTAATTATAGACTTTAATATGTTATCGATGTACATAGTACTCCCTCCTGTTCTTAGGAATTGCTTCACTTTCTACTTTTGGTCTAATCGGAGGGATTATTAATTTAGATGTTAGATTAGTGGATTAATGATGTTATATATTGGTTGGTTTATAGGGGCGCAATGTGATAATCGAGCAAAGCTATGGTGCTCCTAAAGTGACAAAGGATGGTGTGACTGTTGCTAAGAGTATCGAGTTCAAAGATAGGTATAAGAACTTAGGTGCCAGCCTCGTTAAGCAAGTTGCCAACTCTACCAACGATATTGCTGGAGACGGTGAGTACTTCTACTCTACTTAGTCGACTATTATTCTGTTTTTCGTGTTCTTTTGATTGATTCTGTTCTTTTGTTCTATCGCTTTGAACTCACTCGAGTTAGTTGTAACTTATCTCTATTGCAAATTTAGGTACCACTTGTGCTACAGTTCTTACCCGGGCTATTTTGATCGAGGGAGTTAGATCAGTTGGAGTTGGAATGAATGCAATGGACCTCAGACGTGGTATGACAATGGCAGTCGATGCTGTTGTAACCTACTTGAAGAGCAGAGCAACGATGATCAGCACATCAGACGAGATCGCTCAGGTTTTGTGATACATTACTCTCCGAGTCTGTGCTTTGAAAAAAATGTTTGGATTAAAATATCCTCATGATGTCCATTTTGTAGGTCGGTACGATTTCTGCCAATGGAGACAGGGAGATTGGTGAGTTGATCGCAAAGGCTATGGAGAAGGTTGGCAAGGAAGGTGTTATCACAATCCAAGTAAGCTGGTTCCGTCTCTTTCTTGCCTTCAAAGTTAAAAACGGAGTTTACATTAATGAATGTTTTTTTCCACGTCACGTGATTCAGTTTTATTCTCATTCACGAGTTGTGTCTCTATGCCATTGGTCTTATTTACAGGATGGTAAAACCTTGTACAACGAGCTAGAAGTTGTCGAGGGCATGAAGCTCGACAGGGGTTATATCTCTCCCTACTTCATCACCAACCAGAAAACACAGAAATGTGTAAGCTTACTTCCAGATTCACAAGTTTTTTTTTGGTGCATTGAAACCAGCTTATTGATGTACTGACTGAACTGGATACCCGATACTTGCAGGAATTGGATGACCCGCTTATTTTGATACACGAAAAGAAAATTACCAACTTAGCTTCCGTAGTGAAAGCTCTCGAGTTGGCATTGAAGGTATGTCAGCATCAAAATCGCCCTTGTGGGCTCCTTTAACCCGGAAAAAAAAACTAACGTGTGATACTCAATGCAGCGGCAAAAGCCTTTGCTGATAGTTGCTGAAGATGTAGACAGCGAGGCTTTGGCAACACTCATATTGAACAAGATTCGTGCTGGTCTAAAGGTTCTTATACATCTCACTTTGTACAAACCTCCTGTCGTCCTATAATTTTGAACTTGTTTGTTAATCGTGAATTTGTTTTTTGTGATAGGTTTGTGCTGTCAAAGCTCCTGGATTTGGAGAGAGTAGAAAAGCGAACATGCAGGATCTTGCCACTCTTACTGGAGGGCAGGTGAGTAAATTTTTTTTTTCCGGATCGCTGTAAACTGAACGTGACTGCATACAACCGTTTTTTTTTGGGTGTGATTGAGCAATCTAATTTGACGTCTCTTGTGCAGGTCATAACTGAAGAACTTGGCATGGACATGGAAAAGATCGATCTTGATGTGCTCGGTTCATGCAAAAAGGTAAGCATGCATTAATCAATAATCTACCTGTACCTGAATTACATCTTTGTTTCCGTCTCTATTCTTTCGACGTTTTTTTTTAAAATAAATAAATATTGTATTCGATCTCTGGTAGCAGTGTAGCACATAACTCTCGAATGTGATGTCCTGCAGATAACCGTCTCAAAGGATGACACAGTCATTCTTGATGGCGCGGGCGACAAAAAATCCATCGAGGAAAGATGTGAACAGATTAGATCAGGAATTGAGCTATGTACATCTGATTATGACAGGGAGAAATTGGAAGAAAGGTTAGCCAAGCTTTCCGGTGGAGTTGCTGTTTTGAAGGTTGGTTTCTCCGATGTTGGGACTAATATTAATCTGTAACAAGAATTTCTTCGTAATTTTGTACGTTGACATATGTTATTATGTTTCGGTGTGACCAGATTGGAGGAGCTAGTGAATCAGAGGTGGGTGAGAAGAAGGATAGAGTGACCGATGCTTTGAACGCCACTAAAGCAGCCGTTGCTGAAGGTATTGTGCCAGGTGGCGGTGTTGCTCTACTATATGCCTCAAAAGAACTCGATAAATTACAGACAGCCAACTACGACCAGAAGATCGGTGTACAAATCATACAAGCAGCCCTTAAAGTAAGTTTGTATATGCATTTTTATTTTCGTAAACTAAACTGAATTTACGATGTGATTTTGTAATTGAATGTTCGTTCATCTGTACAGACCCCGGTTTACACAATTGCTTCAAATGCTGGAGTCGAGGGAGCCCTCGTCGTTGGTAGATTGCTGGAGCAGGATGATCATGACCTCGGTTATGATGCTGCCAAAGGTACAACCTAATATACTCCATATAATCTATGTTAGTCCGACATCAACATGTATTGTATCTATTTGACTTCGACACTTCACTTTGGACCAAAAAATTGAAAACTTCTGTTCTCTGGTTAACTATTTTTCGTATATAAAACTTCGCTGGTGTTTGTATCGAATAATTTTTTCTTAATCCTTCATGTTTTATCAATTGAGCAGGGGAATATGTGAACATGGTGAAGTCGGGCATCATAGATCCTCTCAAGGTTATTAGGACAGCTTTGTCTGATGCAGCCAGTGTGTCGGCCTTGATGACGACGACTGAAGCTGTAGTGGTCGAGGCTCCTAATGACGAGAAGGACGCATCTCCAGCCATGGGCGGCATGGGTGGCATGGGCTATTAACGGGCTTGAGCCCATTGAGAACAAACCGTCATCGACCACCTTCTGAAGATCATGGCCCAAAGATCAGTGCCGGTGCTTAGTTATTTTGTCCCACTTTTGCTGCGAGAATCTTGTGTAAAACGACATAAACGAGAAAGGATTAGACGTTAGAAGAGAGACACCTCTTGCTAATTTTTTTACGGTTTGGGTCGAGGAATTCTTAGGTATAATAGGTATACCACTTCATTGTACACTTTGTGATTGAGCTATCCTGTATTTTGATCTTCAATGATTTCAAACGATGATTCATGTCACTCGAGTTCATCATTTGATCCCTCGGTCAGAAACTGTATATACAACTGCTATGCTAAACCCTAATGCAATGCGAGGGGCATGTCGACAAATTGACCAATAACAACGAGGTCCTTCATGTTCAAGTCGACAAATTGCATTACTCTTTGTTAAATCTTTACTGAACTATGGGCTACTTCTTTCACTAAACTACCATCACAAAAAACCTGCCTAGTCTTCATTGCATCATCCCATCTCATATTCGAAGCATATAAGTTCGACAGCAATATCGGGTATCCACTATTCTGCGACGACAACTCCAACAGTTTTCTCCCAGCAATTTCCCCGAGTTCTATATTATCGTACATCCTACAGGCATCCACAAAAGCACCCCATATGGCATGAGAATCTGAAGGAAGAACAGCAGAAAGGTTACGATCACCTAAAATACTGTCAATAAGTTTATACGCTTCTTCTAACTTCCCAGCGCGACCAAACATGTTGATAATACAAATCCAATGCTCCAAATTTGGGTGGATGTCGTACTTGTTGACCATCAGGTTAATAAAGTAGCAGCCTTTATCAATCATCCCGGAATGGGCGCAGGCAGAAAGCAAACCTGTGAATGTTATTGCATCGGGTTCAAACCCGTTTTCACCCATTTGGGTTAGTAGTTCAAAGGCATTTTCTTCTTGACCGTTCATTCCATATCCGGTCATCATCACATTCCAAGACCATTGATCTCGGGTTTGAGTTTGACCCATTTGAAGAAATAACGATCTTGCTGTGTGTATGAATCCATTTTTCGCATATGCATCCATTAATGAGTTCATAACTGCAGTTTCAGGATCGAACCCAAGTTTAGTGACGAAAGCATGAGCTACATCAGCACCATGACGATTCAGACAGATAGCTGATGCTTGAATTAGACTGATTAGAGTTACAGGATCAGGTCTATGAAATCTGTCCGACAGCATTTGGGAAAATAATTTCAGGGTTTTTGAGCAGGAATCGGTTTTGATATACCCGGAAAGCATAGTGTTCCAAGCGACAGTACTTTTCACCTTCATCAGCCGAAAAAGATTTTCCGAATGTTCAATTGATTTGCATCTCATATACATGTCTAGCAGAGCAGTTTCCACTCTAAAATGGGCATGGAAACCTGTAATCAAACCATAGCAATGAGCCATTTTTCCTATCTTCAGTGACCCTAACTGCCCACACATTTGCAGCATCAGGACAACAGTTATTGAATCGACAGGAATCTGACTTCGGACCATCTGCACAAAAAGTAGCATGCCTTTCTCAGCATTATTATTCAGATAATACGATGTAAACATCACGTTCCATATAGGAGTATGAGCCACTTTAAAGTCATTGAACAAACGTTCAGCTCCAACCACATCAGAACATTTCCCATACGCATCAATCAACGCAGTCCCTAGAACAACGTCTTTTATCATGTCGATCCCTTTCTTAACAATTAATGCATGGATTGATCTTATACCGTCAGAACTTTTGAGGCTTGAGTATGCAGGGATGACATTCGCAAGAGTGACAGAATCGGGGTTAGAATCTGAATGTGTACACAATCTCTTAAAGCAATTCACGGCCCTCTGATAGTAACAACTTTTTACATACCCAAAGATTAGTGAATTCCAAGAGACGAGACTCTTCACAAACACCTCATCATCGAATAACAATTCAGCATATTCAATCTTCCCGCATTTGGCATACATGTTAAGAATCGTGGTTCCTAAACGAAAATCAGAAAATAACCCTGCACGAATGCAGCATCCGTGGATACTCTGTCCTAAATCAAGACATCGTCCATGACTACAAGCGACAACAACACCTAACAAAGTCACGTTATTATAAATTACATCGCATTCTTTCTTCATTGAGTGGAATAGATTCAAAGCTACTGACCACTCCCCATTTTGTGCATACTTCGTAATCAACGAGTTCCACGAAACCAAGTCTTTCTTTTCCATAGCATCAAAAGTACAACGCGCAAAATCTACCCTACCCATTTTAATATACATAGAGATCAACGTATTGCAGACGACCGCATTCCTGCCCAAACCAAACTGAACAACACGATCGTGAACCCATCTCCCCTTCTCCAACCACCTCAACTCGCCACACGCCATGATTACCTTACAAACCGATTCCTGACTAGGAACACACCCAAACACTACCATTTCACCAACAATTTTCAGAACATCCTTAAACAACCCCACAGACCCAAACCCAGAAATAACACGATCGAAATACTCGCTACTTCTCACAGGCATTTCATCGAACACTTTCCGCGCATCACCAATCTCGCGAAAATCCAAATACAGATCAATCAAGCTAATATTAACACCAACCCATGATAGATATCCACATTTTACCAAATACCCATGAAAGCATTTCCCGGGATCGATAAGAGAAACACCGATACAAGACCGAATTAGATAAGGGAAGGGGGAACAGGGGATTGATATACATTTCTTTGAGAGAAGAAGGGATTGGAGGAATTTACGGGATTCGATGAGGGACTTGATTAGGGTTAGGATTGGGGGAAATTGATTTGGGATTGGAAGTGAAGAAATTTGATGAGTGGAGTTTGAGGGTGGAGTTGTTTGAAGAGATTTTGCGCGGGAAAATGTCGTTATTGGTAGTTGTTTGTTAAGTAGACGTTGCATATTGAAGACAATGCTCAAAGTGTTCAAAGTATCAACAAACATTCAAACCATTACTTTACATACTTTTTTTAAGGCTATGTTCGATAAAATTAACTGATAAATTTGTCGGAAGTTGTGAAGTTAAATGGAAAATTACGAACTGATAAGCTAGCTGTAATTGTTAAAAATGTTTGACAAACTAACTGAAAAACTAACTGCTAATCCGTAATATTTTTGTACGAGTAGCAATTAAAGTAGTAGAAGAATGAAATCGAAAAGTTTATCAGTTAACTTATTCTCGCACGTTATTCTGAGTATTTTTTGTTTTAGTTAATTTATTTATGAAATACAGAGTACTCCGTTACTTGCCACACTTACCTACAGTAGATTTGTTGAGATTTTGGTCACATAAGCTAGCTGAAAGCGCACGACAAACATAACTTAACTACTTAAGTAACGTTTTATTTCAGCTAACTTATTTGTGAAATAAAACCCGTCTGTATTTCTGGCTAAACACCAACATAAAACTCAATAATTGGGTCAAAATTGTGATTTAAATTGAATTATAATTTCATATATATTATTATTGCTTACTCCATGCATGTAAATCAAAATTCTTCCCCACCTTACCAAACCATTAATAATATAATTTGATCAATTTTAATTACTTGAAACAAATAGATTTAAAACATTTGCAATATCAATTTGATGGCCTGTTGTTGACATTTCATTTGTTGAAGTATTTTGTAACTTTTCAAAAGATAAATGTATAGATAAAGGGATTTGAACCAGACTCACTTGTATGAAATATTGTCAATGTAACCAACTTTACCACATTCTACTTCATGTTAGATATCATTGGAAGATTTTTATTATATCTAAACTATTTTTCAAAACTTTCAAGTATTATAAAGAAAATAATAGTGTAAAATATGGATTAATTTATAGAGAAAATAATAGCGTAAAATATGGAGTAAATTATAAACTTAAAAAATGTCGGAATTTTTTTTTTGTGCCCCCTAGGGAAAAATCTTAGGTCCGCCACTGATTACTTGTATAAATTAATTAAATAAAACCCTACCACATATAATATAATAAACCCTAATTAATTAATTAGTATATTAATTTCAATTTGATTCACCGACTTAATTATTATTCAAACTAGCTAGTTAAACAACTAATTGTTGTTTTGTAAACTTGTAGTATTAATATTGGTAATTACCACTCCATGCATTTTCTTCTAATTATAAAGTCTCAACTAAAATCCAACTATATGAAGACATTCATACATAACAATTTAAATGTCCTTGAGGGCCACTTTATATGAAAAACTTCATTATTACTTACTTACTTACTCACTTTTTGCAATCAGTTAGTCTCATGTGAGACCGTCTCACGATAACTTATCGTGAGACCTACTAATAGGAATATAATAATAATAAAATTAACTCCCTTATATGTGAGAGGTCTCACAATAAAGTTATTGTGAGACCGTCTCATACAAGAAATTGTAACGTTAGATTTGAACCCGAGTTTGTTCAACAGCTGTCACTCCACGCGTCTTCTCCATAAAATTGGATTAATTGGATTGAGTAGGTACGATTAACATAAAAAAAATATACAAATATAAAGAGGTACGCTTCTTATAAAAACAGGTACAAAACAAAGTTATCATTTAAAGATACGAATAGAATATGAAGTGGTACTGAAGAGTGGTTATTGAGAGACCGTCTCTCTCAAGATTTTGTGTAATTAGTTTAGTACTTCCTCCATTTTCTTTTTATCTTTCCAATTTTCTTTTTTGGCCACTTTTTTTTTATTTCATTTCTTTCCATTTTAGTCCATAATTTTTACTTACCTTACTATTTACAACACTTTATACCTTTATTCTTTCCTATTTACACACATTTTACCCTTCTACTCTCAATATTTACTAAATTTATCATTTTATATTCATTACAAAAAAATTTGATTAAAAAGAAAATGGAGGAAGTAATACTATTAGGAGGAATGCTCGCCTTTGTGCCGTATATATGTTAAAAAAAATAAATTGAAATTCTCGATACTTTTAACTTATTTACCTTGGTTCGATTATTAATTATTTAATTTCGGTTCTTTATATTCAAATCCTGACTCTGTTAATAGTTTTTCTTGTGATCGTCGTAATTTTGATGAATTTATTTCTTTTGTACGTAACGTGCGTTATTCTTGCTGCATGGATTAATTACTAGTACGAACATTGCATGATGCATGCTTGAGATTTATCACCTCGATCACGCAAAATATAAATGGTGGACAATTATATTATCAATAAAAATATACTCGTAATTAATTAATTAATTAATTAATTAATTACTCGTATATACTGAATATGTATACATATCGTCATATCTATATTTCTATCGAACATATAAACATGAATGTTAAAATTAAATGTTCATTTCTTTACCTTGTACGAGTATATATTCATTACATAAGTGGAATAATTAGCGGAATTATAAAATCCGAAAACTCAAGTTAAACAAGATTAATGTTTATTAATTGATGAGTTGATTATCTTAATTTTATGTTGTGCATTATTTTGTGGGTGTGTATTGTAATACTAGTAACTTGTAGTGAATGTCAATTATATTTGGTCAATTCTAACCAAACATACAAATCCACAATAATTAATCTTTTGGTTTTCCCACAATACAAGATCCACCAGTATAGATCGACACGTTATTTTCAACTTCTTTTTCGTTCATTTCAGTGCAACCTATTTCAATACAGAAGAACGGGTTAGGCCTAAGAACATATGTAACGTTTTCTTTCGGTTTAGGAAAAACCACGGCACAACTGTACTCATGAATATCAGTTCTCGTCATTTTACGATCTGCATGCATATATAAACGCTCCTTGTAGTAGGTCACCCATTTGTTTAATAAAACTATTATTTTGGGAGGGGGATTCGAACCTGAGACCTACTGTCTCAGAACACCTAGTCCTAACCACTAGGTTAAGACATCTTCGATAATAAAACTAGTTCTTGAGATAGCTAATAGCTAGCTTATATAAAAAAATTCAAGAAGAGACGAGAAATAGAGTAATTAATAAACCCTAATTGTTTTTTTGTCTTCATTTCTTTGGTTTATATATGATCTAGCTTGCTTTGCTTTCAACTTCTTATAGGTTAATCAATCGTATATAATGTTATTCTAAAATCGTACGGAGTATAACGTTATTGATTTTGCTAATTCAAATTGAAGGGTGCTTTAAAATGGGTCGATTTCTGGTCCATGTAGCTTCGAATATGGAATTAAAATGGATCATTCTAAAATTGTACAGTATAATGATCTACTAGCTAGTTGATTTCCTGTACAGATGTATCAGTTTGGTTCATTTCAACTAATTTATAATTCGGTTATTGACCATATATATTGAAAAAATACTAACCTGAGATCATTTCGCATAAGCTTAGTATGAGACACTATTTTAAAACTGATTGCCAGTTTGCCACACCTGATGCAAGCCCTCCTCTTTTATCCGGGCTTGAAATCGACCATGACAACACGAAAAATAGTTATTTTTGTTCTTTCCACCATGAGTATATTGTAAACATTAAACGACTCGTTCCCTCTAATTCACTCGATAATTACTTACCTATTCCCTTTTGATCGAAAACAAAGAAAATAAAAAGAAGGGAAAAAACCAAGTATTATTATTATTAAATTAAATTAAAAAAACAACAAATTTCACTCTAGCTATTTCTTTTTTAACAAATACTCCCTCCGTCCCACTAAGATTGTCCCGTATTCCTTTTTGGGTAGGTTCTTAATGATTGTCCCATTTCTCAACTTTCCTTTTTAGTCTATCCTTTTTTACAACTTCGTCCCTACTAAGACAAAGTATTTACCATTTTGCCATTCAATTAACCCACACCACTTCACACATCACCCTATAAAGTAGTCATGATTGCCTGTATACTCAATCATCACATCATTTTCTTAGTTATCGTGCGGGACAAACATTTTGGGACGGAGGGAGTAGATAGATAACTATTGAGTGAAACAAAACATCTATTATCCTGAACCGATTCACAGTCCTAGTTTGAACTTGAAGTTGAAGTGGTTGGAAGCTTCTAAATTCCAAGGTGTAAGAGACCCACTAACCAAAGAGCAGTTTTGTTTATAAAAAAACACGTCTTACACTCTTACACAAACAAGATGCAAATAAAATCTAATGTAAAATCCTTGCTTTATTATTGTACTACATGTTCTCATTATTCCTTCAATTCCCTCCTCATTCCAACATTTTCTCCAACACCATTCCCCTCTTTCCTTAAAGGTAAACCTCCTTCTTCGGTTTTTTTAACGTGGATTCACTGTGCAATATTCATATGTTAGCATTGCTTAAATACCCCGTAAACCAAAGATTCATAGATATTATCGTAGTGATAATAAAATGAAATATAACAAATGTTGTTCGATAAACACACGTTAGAAAAAACGTTATTATTATTATTATTATTATTTGCCGTATGTAGTATTCCATACAAGTGATACATCTTCATTTCATTCAATGCAGCTTTTTTTTTAGGCAACGGCTACATTTTGCTACATTTTCAAACCAAATTACCCCCTCCGATTTTTTATTATCTTTCCCCTTTGGTTTTGGGGAAGAAAATAAGGGTGTAGGAATGTGTGGTTCAAAATAAAAGAAGGAAGAAAGAGAAATGTGAGGGTGATTCTAGACCACATGTTGATGGCCCAAAATAAAAATAGGGAAGAAAGAGTGTTTCAGCCCAATAAGGAAATAGGGAAGATAATAAAAAATCGGAGGGAGTATATGTTTTCCTCTAGGCTTGAGACTCTAGTTAGCCCCTTTGTTCAAATTACAGGGCAAGACAGTCGATTAGTGAGATATGAATTTAAACCCAGACCACGAGTATCACTCTCAGTCGTAAGAACTAAAATGACAGTTATTAATTGAAACCCTTTACTTGTCACATTTATAATTTACAACAGTCGTACTTAACTTCAAATCCTGGTTCTGTCACTGATTTGTGGGATTATTTTTTACTAGTGCAAGAGGAGAAATAATAATGTGTGAGACAAGGGTAAGTAGTGAAGCAACAATAGTGTACTTGGAGGAACTATCAAGGAATCATCGAGGACAAAAGAAAACGAGCATTGATATCTCTGTTGAAAGGAGGTCGACATTGAGAGCTCGTTATTACTATGGACTTGTTTTCTTGATTACTAACTTTATCGCTTGGATTATTCGTGATTACATTCAACAGCTTATCCCACAACAACACTGTAAGTTTTTCTAACCACTAACGCACTCAGTCGCATTACAAAATTATTGTCGTTGACTGTACTTAGCTTGTTTCCTTGCAGTTCTAAGAGCGTGTGGAACGAGTGGTCGTGACTGCATTCAGACAATTGGAGTTCTCAGGATCAGCTTCGGATGCTTCGTATCCTTTACGTTTTCCAGCATTGTTATCAGATGTTTGGTTTACTTGCACAGTTGCAGCATGATCGATCATGGAGTCCTTGACAGTATATGCCTCAGATGTTTTTCTTCTTGATGTTTCTGACAACAGTCGGAACAATCAAGCTACACGACATTCGCAGTGGCTGGCATTCCGGATGGTGGCCTGTAAAAGCTGTCGTCTTAGTCGTGGCAATGACATCTTCCTTCTTCGTTCCCTCTGAATTCATCCATTTATACGGTGAATTTGCCCGTATAGGCGCAGGGTACATACTGAACTAAACTGAACCGACAAATAAGCTGGAAAGAACAGGACTGACAGTCGACAGTGGAATTTTTTGACAGGGTTTTTCTCGCGCTGCAGCTGGTTAGCGTGATTGAATTCATAGCGTGGTGGAATAAGTACTGGATGCCAGACGGGCAGACGAAGCAGAGGTTATACATTCTTCATTTTAGGCAAAAACAGCATTGTTTTTCATAAAATGTCGCTGTTCGACACTGACAGTTTAGTCTGAGTAACATAGCATTCGTATGAATCGTATCTGCAGCTGTTCAGTAGGATTATTAATGTCGACAGTCCTGTACGCAGCGTCTGTATGTGGAGTCGGAATCCTATACATTCTGTACGTCCCGAGATCCTCCTGCACCCTCAACATATTCTTCATAGTATGGACAGGAGTTTTGCTTCTTGTCATGATGCTTGTATCTTTACATTCAAAGGTGAACCGTGGTCTGTTATCTTCTGGTCTCATGGCCTCGTATGTCGTCTTCCTTTCTTGGTCTGCCATCCGAAGGTAATCTAATCTAATCTAACCTAATCATGCTAAATTCTAAATTTTTCGATTAAAACGTCTTCTAGAGGCTAAACAGTCGTGATGTACGGTTTTCAGTGAGCCGGCTGAGGATGAATGCAGTCCGCAGAAGGAAGGGCACGGACATTACGACTGGATTACTGTCATTGTGAGATATCTTCAGTTTCTCTGATCTACTGTCAATGCTGCAAGTCCTGAAACTAATGCGCGTGGTTTTGCAGAGTTTCTTCTTTGGACTTTGCGCGATTGTGATGGCCACCTTTTCAACAGGAATCGATTCTGAGTCGTTTCAAGTGAATCATCCATAAAAAAAACTCAAAAAAACATCAAATTTTCCTTCTGCTGTCATATAAGACTGTAACCTGTAAGACTGTAATGCAATGATGCGAATGTGTGCAGTTTCGGAAAGACAAAGCACAGGAAGAGGATGACATTCCATACAACTACGGATTCTTCCACCTCGTGTTTTCTTTGGGGGCTATGTACTTTGCAATGCTATTCATCAACTGGAACCTCAACAGCTCCTCCACCAGAAAGTACGCAAATGCATTCTTTTAGCGAACTTTTGCCCCTTGTTAAGTTCGACTGTAACTCTGTAAGTCTGTAAATTAACCGTCTTTTTTTTTGTGTCGACTAGGTGGAGTATTGACGTTGGTTGGGCGAGTACTTGGGTTAAAATCATCAACGAGTGGCTCGCAGCTACCTTATATAGTAAGTGAAAATACGTTCGCCTCAGCCTTTAGTTCAGTTTAGTTTAGTTCAGTTAAGCGCGTTAAGTTCAATTTTGATGGATATTTCTATTGCAGTGTGGAAATTGATCTCTCCGATTGTAAGACAAGCGAAGGTTATGGATCAAGGAGGTGCGCAGCCGCAAGGGTTTGTCGTATCACCCTAGACGCCAGAGTCAAGAGTCGCAGTTTCAAAATAGTCGATTTTTAGTTGATTGTTTATTTGTTGGTTTACGGCATGGCCTGATATTTTTGAAGCATCGTGTTGGTGTCAAACATGACACGGCACTTGGACGAAGTGTCGGAGTAACAGAGGATTAAAACATGGAAATGATGTTAGGCCATCTCTATGCATTGTAGGAGGGTAGAAGTATAATCAGATCAGTCTATCAATTTCCTATCTGTTTGTTCAATTTTGTTTGTCAGATAGTAGCATTTTTGTATATTACTATATGAATACATCTAGTAAAAGTTTGTTCTCACAATCATTAAATTGTTTCGAGAAAATAAATATTTGGATCGTGTTTGGGGTGAACTCGTTCTAAGATCAACTAGACAGGTTATTGGATATTTGGATTATCCCTCGGCTTAGACTATTCTTTTCGGAAAAAACCTATAAACCTTTGATTGTGACGCCAATTTGAAGAAAAGTTTGTGCCTAGGCACGACTCGGTACGAGGCAATGATCCTAAACCCAAAAAAATGAAAAAACCTAAAAAAACTGGTCAGGCCTGACTCGGCACGATCGGGGGGGGGGGGGGGTCGTGCCTAGACGGTCCTTCGTTTAAGGAGATTGATCAGTAAAATGGACTCAAAAATCAAAATAAATGTAAATCATTGATGAGAAGAGATAGAGTAAGTCTCTGGATATATTCGTCACAAGGAACTAACGATATATCCGTCACAAGGAAATAACGAGTCAAATAATATCCACTTAATGAATATCCACTTGTGTAAGTAAGCGAGTAAAATACTCCCTCCGTTTCAATCAATTCCATTCGTTTGGTTTTTAACGGTATTCTAAGTAATAAGAATCTTCGATATAACTTTTAATATATGAGATAAAATATAGTCATGTGAGATCTTGTTTAAATCGTCTAATCGAATGCATTATTAATATCAAATTTTTATAATTTTTTGAAATATGTAACTAAAGATATAGATAAAAGAAAACGTGCATCGACAAGTGTGAAAAAGCAAACGTAGGGAATTGATTGGAACGGAGGGAGTAATATACGAAGTAATTGGATTAGAAAAGAAAAGGTTAGTGGGTAACGTAGCACATGACTTTATCTTATTTATCCAAGTGGATATTATTTGACTCGTCACATATTTGTGATGGATAGTTCCGTTACAAGACCGAACAGATAAGAGGGAGAATTAGGTTTGGCGCCCATACCGTAATTGAAGCGTATAATTACAAGTTTAGGTCAGGTTTGTTTGACCCCATCCTCTCTCCATTTACGAAAGCATAAAGGATTTTGTCCACGTGGCTTCATTCTATTGGTGTAATGACGTGGTGAGCTGGATTCAATTGGAAGAACCAAAAAAACTCGTAAAATATCATTGCCATCATATTTACTTTCCTCTTTCCCTTTTTACCCTTTGCGTCTCCACAAGACCACAAGTCCACACAACGCACCCATTTTTCCTTTTGACTTTGCGGAATTATTACAGTTCACTTCAGATCAGTTTAGTTTAATTTCGTTTGATCATACTCAATATTAATTACGGAGTATGATTATTACGACCTCTCGAGACTCTGTAACATAATTATTTTGAATATTTTGGCAAACGACGGTTGCATATTTGTAATAATTCAGACAATAACATTAGCAGAATACGGTTAGTAAATTTGACTAAAAAAAATTAAATTAACAGAAATAATAAAGAGTGTTTGGTAATCACGGTAATATTTGACAAATTACGAGACAATTGCTAAATTATTACTTTTTCATGGAATATACTGTTTTCACGTACAAATTAAATACCGTGTGCGTATAGTAGCAAACTAGCAACATATTGAAAAGCAGGAGATTCTGGGTGATATGTTACCTTAAATTCCGAATACAGAGTATAAAATTAGTACTCCAGTAGATTGATACTCCAATCTACTTCCCTATTTAGGTCAGAATCTGCTACTACGAAATATGACATTTAACCGAAAAGAACATGTACAATCAATTTCAATTTACTCGAAGTATTTACTCAATCGCTGTTCTGTAATACGAAGTATTTAAATCAATTTCATTTGCAATCGGAAACAACAATTGTACTTCGCACATTTTTTTTCTTCTTTAATAAAACGCACTTAGTCGCATTACAATGTAGAGGAGACAAAATCGAATCTGTGACCTATTGTCCAGAATACCTAATCTTAACCACTAAATTAAGACATTTTCGATACAGGTAGCTTCCAGTTGTACTAAGAGGAGTAATTAATTGGAATTCAAAGTTCAAACATCCAAATGCCCAAATGGTACGTACTATGTGCGACTGTACGTACTGTCACAACTGCCCTGCCCTCTATGACTTTCCTATGTAATTGTCTTAGCTCAGTGGTCAGGACTAGGTGTTCTGGGACAGTAGGTCTTAGGTTCGAATCCTCCTCCCCCTATATTATAATGCGACTAAATTCGCTCTTCGTTGAACCTATGTAATTGTCTTCACTCCAATTAAATTTCGTTGACACGCTCAACTTAAAACACATCGACTTCTGTCCTCCGTCTTTTTCATTCGTTATCTATATTTAACACCTTTCATATATAAACAATTTCGTGAAAATTCTCTTTAATTGTGAATAATATCAAAAATAGAAGTGAAACTATTGGATACGAATGAAGAGAGTATATCACATGAGTTGGAATTTCAACGAGGTGATTCAGCATTACCGATTCCAAATACTAGGTTTCGAAATTTGAATATTACTCGTACACAAGATTTAGTAATTCCATACTACTTCGGAATAAATTCAAATATACTTTACTATAATTACGTGACACCCGATTGGTAAGTTCTACTCCGTATAATTATGACAACTAAACAACGAGTTATAGTTACGACATTATTATCATAATATGACGACTAATTAAACACGTTTCAATCTTCGCTAAAAAAAAAAACATGTTTCAAATTTTCAAACTATGTACTCTCTCATTTTCTAGAATATTCGATTGTTTCGCAATTACTTTTCATTTAACGTACATTTCACTATTTCGAATATTCGGGGACATATTTTTCAACGATTAGTAAATAAACTGAATAAATATTCATCACTCACTTTCCCACTATCCGTATTTTTATTGTCTTAAAACAAACAACTCGATTAATAACAACTTAACAAGGTATCTTGAAAAGTATACAACGCAAATTTAACCTAGAAGCTTCCAAGAGACAGACTACCGAGTTTATTTCAAATATTCGACAACATATATTTCCACATTTTTTTGCGATTAGTAAATAAAGTAATAAACATCACAACTTTTTACAATGGAGATGCCAAAAGTCATGGTACAATTTTACTAACTCAGGAATATAAAAGCCATACTTTCGAGAAACGATCTACCGTGTTTATTTCGAAAATTCAACAACATATTTCTCAATTTTTTTTTTTTTTTGCGATTAGTAAATAAACAAACATTTCGTCATTTTACAAGGGATGACAAAAGTCGTACTCCGGAGTAAAATTTTAATTCCCCGGGAAATATAAAATACAGTTTTAACCCAAAATTTTTCGAGAAACGATCTATCGAGTTTATTTCGAAAATTCAGCAACATATTTCTCCACATTTTTTTTGCCATTAGTAAATAAATAAACATTTCGACATTATCGTACTACAGAGTACAATTTTAATATCTTGGGAAATATAAAAGACAGTTTTAACCCAGAAACTCTCGAGAAACAATCTACCGAGTTCATTTCAAAAATTCTACAACATATTTTCCCACAGTATTTTGTTACGAAGATTAGTAATAAATAAACATTTAGACATTTTACTACGAAGTAAATACTCAATTTTAATATGTCGGGAAATATAAAAGGTAAACTTTGAAGAGACGGTTTATCGAGCGAGCGTGGAATGGTGGGTTTGAAATAAAAAACCGGGGGGACATAATAAGGTACAGCGTACAATTACGAAATTACGCAATCCCAAAAGAAGAAGAAAATAATTCACACACAAACACACCACACTTTCTTATCTCCTCCTCCTCTTCCCCCTTCTCCCCTCTTTTTCTATACTCACTCACTTCCCCCCTTCTCTCACTCGCTCAACTCGCTCGCCCCAACTCACTCGCCCGCTTTTTCAAACCACCGCCGTCCGAAGTTATGGAGACGACAACCGCCTGTCTCAACGACCACCACAACTTTTCCGACTACGACGACGACGACGACGACTACAACAACCACCGCAACCGCCGCCGTGTCTTCTCTCTCCTCCCTCCTCCTTCCTTCGCCTTCCCCGTAAGCCCCCCCCCCCTCCCTCCTTCTCTCCCTCTCTTTCTCTCCCTCTTCTGAGTCAACTCGGTCCGAGTACCGAGTCGACTCACTCGGCCCTGGTCGACTCGGCCGAGTTTGCTTTTTGAAACGGTTGGACTTTGGAGTGTGGGGGTGAACCGGTTTATTTATTTATTTGTTTTTATCGATGATAAATTAATTGTCTTTCTACGGTTCTGCCTAATTAAACCGTTTCACCCGTGGACGTGGACCGTCTTTTATAATTTGGTGTAAAAAAAATGATACGAGTAAATGAATTAGCCAGTATATTTTTTTGTCGCTGGTAAATTAATTGTCTTTTTTTACCTAATTAAACCGTTTCACTCGTGGACCGTCTCCTATAATCATTTTTTAAATACAGTAAATTAATTGTCTTTTGACTGAATTAGACCGTCTCATGGGTTGATTTCAAGGTTTGGTAACGAGTTAAGGGTATTTTGGGTATTTTATTTTATTATTTTGTTGGGTTGCGTAGTCGTACAATTTTGAGGCTAGTTCTTTGAAATTACCGCCTTTACTCTTTTCCGTTGAAATTAAAGGGGAACAGCGACGTAACCGGATTTTGACGTTACGGGCTGAAAAATTTATGACTAGGTCTTCCCTTTCTACGCTCCGTCTTAATAATAAAACGGGTTTTTATATATTTTCCTAATTTAAATAAATACGACAAATATTTTGAAAATGATTTATTTAGAGACGAATGGGGTTTGTTCGAACCCTATAATTGACCCGTTTGTTTTTGATGTATTCGTCTTTTACGAGAATTTGTGGAAATTTAATTACGAGGAAATTTCCATCGTAAGAATACACTTTTCGAGTCTCCGGAAATTTTCATTTGTCGGTCTCACACAAAATTACCATAATACGTCCAATTATGTTATCACGAGACCGTCTCATATGAGAATTTATGCTTTCATATGAATAAAAATATATAGGGCGAATTATGAAAAAAATCAAATATTTCAATTACTAAGTTTTTTTTTTCCGTAGTGGTAGAAAAATAATCTTTCAATGCTAATGGAGGGAGTAGTTTACTCCTTTGTTATTTCCCCTTATAAAATAAAGTAAATACGGAGTATAAACTAAAAATTTGCAATTTACGAGTGAAACTATTTGTCGAGAATGAGTCCATGTAGGAGAAAAAAACAAAACCGCTAGCGATTTTGTTGCGTATTTAATGTGGCATCGATTTTTAAAAGGAAATATTACGAAAGCCGTGTAACGGCTTTACATTTTACTAACTTTTTTTTCGCTTCGAAATTTGTCACATTTGTGTTACTTTATTTTCAATGACGTTGCCAAAAACCGATAATAACCCTGATATTGTAATGCGACTGTGAATTCGCAAAATACGCGTAATTTGTGCACATAACATACACTTTGCTTTGGATTAGTGGGTTTGTCACAAGAGTGGCATGCACCAATAAATAAAATGACAAGTAGGGAGGGGGGAGGAAACTAGGAAAGTCTATTTTGTTCGATACTTATTCTCATCCAATCCAAGCTTTACATGGGACCCACTTTTTATAACGTTTTGTCGTATGTCCCACGTGTCTCTATATCCGACATGGACATGGTGTCAGACACGAGAACGCTCCTAGTAGGAGTGACATCAAAAAAAAAAAAATGAAAATTGAGTCAGTGAAGATCTCCTATCCCATTTTACACTGGATGACACCTGACTTGGCTGACGTATCGTCGTCTAGTATATGATGTGACACACGGGGTGGGACAGTAACCTTGGTAGACATGTGACACCACGTGCTTTGCTCCTAATTCCAAATCTCAATCAATTAAAATCTTGATTTTCAAATTAAAACATCCCCCTTTTTTTTTTATTTTTTTCAATTTTATTATTGCCTTAAAAATTCAAACCTTTAGTGGTGAGTGTGTGACAACTTTACATCATTCACATTCCAACTAATAAGTGTATTTAAAGTATCCTACCCTTAATCTCACCTAACCTTTTTTTTTTGCCTTTTGTTTTTGGGCAACCTCCCCTTTACCATTTATTGTGATTTGTGATTATATTTATTGCATTTTTTTTTTGTGGGTTCATGAACTTTTAGCTCTATCTATATTGGGGGTAGATTTTTTTGCAATTCTTTGTCTTTTAGCCTAGAAATTTATTTCTCACTGTGAGGGTGGTAAAGCTTTGATCTTTTTTTTGTGTAATTGGGTAGTGGAAAATTGGGTAGATTTTGCAATTCTTGCTATTTTATCCTACAATTTGTATCAAAATGAGTGGAAAGTTTTGAACTTTTTGTAATTGGGTAGTGGAAATTGGGTAGATTTTGCAAATTTTGTTCTTTAATCTTAGGGTTTATATCAAAAGAGGGGAAAGTCTTGAACTTTTTGCAATTGGGTAGTGGAAATTGGGTAGATTTTGCAGTTTTTGTTCTTTAAAGTTTTGATGTTTTTGTAATTGGGTTGTGAAAATTGGGTAGATTTTGCAGTTCTTGTTCTTTAATCTTAGGGTTTATATTAAAAAGGGGGGAAAGTTTTGATTTTTAGTAATTGGGTAAATTTTGTAGTTCTTGTTCTTTAATCTTAGGGTTTATATCAAAAAGGGGGAAAGTTTTGATTTTTGGTAATTGGGTAGATTTTGCAGTTCTTGTTCTTTAATCGTAGGGTTTATATCGAAAAGGGGGGAAAGTTTTGATCTTTTTGTAATTGGGTGGTGGAAATTGGGGAAAAAACCGAAAAATGGATATTTTGATGTTGAGCAAGTATGGAATTGGTGAATTTCAGGAGTCAATTGAGGAAGAAGAATTGGAATGGATTTCAAACAAAGATGCATTTGCAATGGCCGAATCATTCGTCGACATTTTACCCAATCACCCCAGCATTTCATCCGCCACGACAACAGCAACGACAACAACAACAACAACAACAACTAGCCTTGACAACAATGTCAGCAGCCATTTGAGTCTGAGCCCGGTTTCTGTTCTCGAAAACAGCAGCACTACCAGCTGCAGCAACAATAATGGCAGCGGAATTGGCAGTGGCAGTGGCAGTGGCGGTTATGTGAATATTAACAATTTGAGGTGTTTTTTTAAGGTCCCGGGAAAAGCGAGGACCAAAAGGCCAAACCGTAGAAGGGAGATGTCCGGTGAACGGTTTCAATGCTGGGAGAAAGTCAGGGTCGGACACGGGCCAGGGCCCGGGCTTGGACTTGGGCCGAGGAAATCAGGAATCGGGAGGAAATGCCTGCATTGTGGGTCTGAGAAGACCCCGCAGTGGCGGGCCGGGCCTAACGGGCCAAAAACCTTATGTAATGCTTGTGGTGTTAGGTATAAGTCTGGCAGGTTAGTTCCTGAGTATCGTCCTGCAAGTAGCCCGACTTTCTCAAGCGAGTTGCACTCGAATTCCCATAGGAAGATCGTCGAGATGAGGAAGCAGAAGATGGGAGACGGTGAAGGTGAAGGTGAAGGCGATGGCGGCGTGTTTTGAGTTAGGGATTTGGTGGTAGTTTAGGATTATAATGAAGAAATTAATGAAGAGTTATGTAATGGTATTTAGTTAAAAAAAAACTATCTTTTTTTTTTAGGGTCAGTTTTAATAGAGTCAGTTAGTCAGTCAGTCAGTAAGTGTGTTTTGAGTCATGTTTTTTTTTTTTAAAAAAAAATGTCTTTAGAGTAGAAAATGAATTAGAGTTTTTTTTAACTCGATTTCTAATCATTTTTTCTAAAAATTTTCGATATGGTAGAGGGTAATATGTAGTAATGTAGTATTATTTGTTCAATTAGTAGAGCTTGTGGCACTTGTTTGTACAAATTGAAGTCACTTGAGCTCACGTTCAACTTATTTTCAGTTCAGTTTAACATCACCGTGTTGCAGAAAATTTGGTTATTTGGTGTTAGATGTTGTGACACTTGTGTGAACAACATGAAGTCACTTCAACTTTGGTTCAATTTATGTTCAGTATCGACTTATTTTCAGAACACTTCAGTTTGGTACGATTTACATAAGATTTTCAGCATCAACTTATTTTCAGCATACTTTCAGTAAGGTTTCGAGTAACTCATTCCACGTATTATGTTAGGGTTTTGTTGATAATAATGCTGTCGAGAGACCGTTTTTATGTAGTTTTTGTGGAAATTGGATTCGAGGACATAATTGATTAGATTTGGGAAAACGACTATGAATATATTGCAAAAATTTAGATCTTGAAAATTAATTTATATATCAAGATATGGTTGTGTATTGTCCTCTTGTCCTCCCCATGTTATGTGGGTCTTCCATGTGTGTGCCTTGAATTATTAACATCATCATACCCTCTTCCTCTTTCTCATCTATATAATTTATTTCATATTTTATTTATTTATTTATTAATTTTATAGTAGATATTTTACGTTTACTTTAAAGTATTTTCTGTGATAAAATTTCAATAATTAAACATTCTACGGTAAATTGGTGATTAACCTCCTTCGTTGACAAGGTTTTAGATCTCTGACCGAGCGCCCCTTACTATTATTATTACTGGTGTTTAAAAGAAACTTTTTTATAAGACCGTCTTATATCATAGGACGAGTCCAAATTTAGAGAAATTCAAATCAAGTATATAAATTTTCAATTGAAATAAAAAGTTATTAAACCGATATTTTTGTTTTTTTTAGATTGTGAATTATTATTGAATTAATCCACAATTTACGACGGTTTTATTAAACAGTTTGCGCTAGTAAATGATTTGTGGGCCGTGTATGGGCCAGTTCTTCAGTAGTGTGAAAGTTTTATGGCTCATGATTGGGCTTTGAGACAAAAGACTCAAACCCAACCAAATATGGTCCTAGCCGAATGATCCGACTTAAATAACCCAATCCGAAACTAAGGACATGAACATAACTCACTCGAATGTTTACTACAATAGTATATGAAGTTATGAACCGTTGTCCCTAAAAAAAAAAGTTGAAAATAACATACTCAAAAAATTATCTGAACCCGAATTGACCTAACCAAATCCAAACCTGACTTGATTCTTACAGATCTGTAAATAATCCAGCGCTAACAGACATAGTTGACCAGTTTATCAGGTATACTTCGAATCTGAAACTTTAAATGAAACAAAACCATTGACCAATTACAACAACACAGATTTTTATTTGACAGATATCTGTCAGACCGTCACAAATTCATAATACATCAAATAAAAGGTCAGATAAGAGAGAATATATCTGTCTTAAGAGAGATTACGAGGAACTGAATCCCAACGCCAAACAATATCAGCCTCACCCTTCTGATTATACCCATAAACTGCATCCATATGAATAATATAATTACAATGTTTATAACACCTTTTAAAATCCCTAACATAATTATAAACATTTTCATAAATTACCCCATATTTTGATGCAAAATGACAATAAAATTCAGGAAAATATAAAAGATGTGGCGTGAACGTAATTTCATAAAATGGGTCGTTCGATTTCAATATTTTTTCACCTTTATCGTCTCCATATACCACGTCCTTGCAATGAACCAACGCTTGCGCGGTTGGTTCATTGAATTTTAGTTGGATTTGGACGTGGGTTTTCGGGTATGGGCCTCTGAGTGACCGTCTGGTTGAGTTATTTGGGTCGGGTTTGACTGTTGTGATGATCATTAGGAAAATAAATGTTAATACTAGAAAAAATTTCTTCATTTTTTTTTGAGATGTTTTAATTTTGAAATGTTAATAGTTGATTTTTTTGATTGTATTTATAAGGATGATTGACAAACGACGGTAACAGATTTGTAATAACTGATAATATTGGTAGAATACAGTTAGCAGATTGGTGATTAACGGATTAATAGTACAATAATCAGATTGTTTTCATGTATAAATTGAGTATATGTTGTTTCAATATGCTGAATATTAAAAATCAATAGATTGCAGACAATATGTTATCGAAATATGTTGTTTATCAAACACGTAGCTATAGATTGACATTGAAGCCGAAATTTGCTAGTTTTCAAACAATAGGTTGTTGTTTACCAATCATGGTCGATATCACATAACGTTATTGATAGACACCTTACATAATAAGGGAAGACGGTTATCTAATTAACATTTTCCGCCAGTGTGAGACAATCTTTCAGGAGACTCCTCATTTACTTTAGCTTTGACTCGCTAATTAAATTCGTTGTATATATATCTTGTGTATATAGTAGGTAAACGATGATAAAGTATTTGATACCTTATATATACAAGGTTTGCTTAAGCATGTTCAAAAATCGAAAGTTCTCATAATCAGGGCGCAATTTAAATAATCGAAAGATCCAAAGACCCTCTTATAAAAAGTTGTATCATTAAACAACGATATGTTGAAAGAGGATGTGTAGAAACATAGATCAAAATCTTAGTAAGAGATCTTTGTTTCAATGAAAATTTATTTCACTCAAATTTTATAGTATTGTATTCGTTCAATTTCGATATAAGTTGATGTGGTATGACTTTTTATTAATGAAATGATATTTTCGCCCAAAAAAAAATTATGTTTATTTCCGAGATGGATATCATGTTCAATTCGAGCTAATCTGTTTTTATATTTTATTTTTCTTATTATTAGGCAAGGACGAATCTAGAATTAAAGATCTGGGCAACGAGTTCCATCATATTTGCTGACTATATATGAAAAAGTGTCATTATTACAAACTTTGGGAATAACAAAAGTCGATAATCTAACTTTGAACTCGTAAATGTCACAACTTTGATAATACCCGTCCCACGTAAAAATACAAAAGAAAAAGAGTTGTACGGCCCCAATAATTAGGTCAAAACTGAAATTCATAACTTACGCCTTGTGTAATCACGTGTTAAAAAATAAAATAAAATAATAAAATAATAATAATAATAATAATAATAATAGCACGGGATGCCGGAGCACGCGCTGCTGCTTTTATTTTTACCAGACTTAGCTTTGCTATAGCTAAGGGAGTGGGGCTATCTCGACTACCCACCAATTTTTTGTAAACTGCTTTTTGATTTATCAATAAAATTCTCCATTTCATAATAATAATAATAACAATAACAACAACAATAACAACAACAATAACAACAACAACAATAATAATAATAATAATAATAATAATAATAATAACAACGTTAGAACTGAAAAAATACGTAATAAGATTAAAACATTCATATTGTAATCTTATCGATTAACAAGGGAAAGTAAATAAATATTAAACCAAAATTACGAAGAAAGTAATAAAATTTTATTCGATAGAGATTATTATAATTGAAAAACGTACATAAATCGATCAAATCCAATGACAGGTCGACACATCGGCCTTACCATTAAACTTATTAAACCCATGAACACCCGAATTATCGACACTCCACAAGCACATATCGCAACATCTATGAATATCACGATTAAACTCGTAAATCTCACAACTTTGATAATACTCGTCCCAAGAAAAACTACAAAAGAAAAGGGTCGTACCCCAATAATTTGATCGAAATCTAAACTCATAATATTCGCCTTTCATAAGCACGTGTTCACCAAGATCATCGTCCTTAGACTTACAATGTATCGTTAGAGGTAAGTCGTCTTGTTCTAAATTATTCGTTATATGGACGATTGTTAAAGGCGTTAACGAGAAACAATAGTCGAGATCCCATGGCCATTTGAATGCGTTGCTCTTTTGTAGTAATAAAATTAACGTAAGAATTACAAGAAATAAAGGATTTTTTGTGATTATTGAACTCATTTTAGTGTATAATAATAATAATAATAATAATAATAATAATAATAATAATTTGTGTTGATTTTGTAAGAAATATTACGTGATTTTATAAGTAAAATGGTGTAATGTGAAAAACCCTTTGGTTTGCCCTAATTTTTTTTTGGAATTCTAAAAGTTGAGAAATAAAGATGGATAATTGATGTTTTGACTAGGTTCGTATTGTAATCTGTCGATTAATTCTTGTTTATGACAATAACATCGATTATAAATTTGTTACGGTTTAAATAATACTCGTATCATATTAGGTTGGTCTTTATTTGACATCAGTTGAGAAAACATGTGATTTTATTTGACCGGTCATCGATTTGATAAGCGGGTTTCATTTAACGAGATGAGTTTTTGACTTTTAGTTATATAAAAAATATATTTATACGGAATTTTATTTGTAAAATTTTCAGAAATTTTTAAAAGAGAAGCAAGTTTCTCGAAAAATATTTACTCGTATATAAAATGATGGAGCGAGTATCATTTACGAGGGAGACTTATTTTAATGATAATTAAATATACGTGTAATTAATAGAGTAAATTCATTGACTTGTTTGATAAATTGATACATTATCCCCAACTTATGTTATTTACAAATTTTCAAGATTATTAAATTTTTTCAAGAAATTGAGAATCAATACGTTTAGGTTTTGCCGTTTTGATACAAATTTAGGTTTTGTGCTTGCAAATATACGACTTATATATGTAGGGGGTTATGTTTTAGCTATTACGAGTAGTATATTTATATATAATGTTGTATCGATTTAGTTCAATTATATTTTGCTCGTAAAGTTGTGAACATTAGAAAATGAATATAAAATATCTTAATTTGGGTCAGGATTATAAATCATAAATAAAAAATCGTAGTAACATATTCCAGATCTTTTGGATTGTATGCTCTTTGTGTCTAGGTCCTTTATTCTTTGGGTCTCTGTTCTTGAAACGGTTTGGACATGCTGTTAGACGACCCTGAAATTACGGACTATTGGATATTCTACCGTTAATTAAGTTTGATTACCAAAAGTTACTTACTACTATAATCATAATACCTCTTCTATTAAGAAATCATAATCCTATTCTAATTCTAATTAATAGATAATAACATATGACAATATGATCAACATTACTATAAATACCCTAATAATAGCAACAAAAATAAATAAATCACATTATTCTTCACAAATTATTAACAATAATAATCATCTTACATATTACTCTCTACTATATTTCTTACTTATACTAATTAACCTAGCTATGGCTACCCGCGTAACCATGGTTAATTTCGATAATAACGAGATCCAAACACGCAAAAACCCTAATAAGTTCGAGCAAGAATCGACGTACAACATTAACACGCCTCAATTCTCAACCGATGATTACTTGCGCATCAAGATTTCACGTGTCGAGAGTACCTTGTGCATCAAGGTAACTCCTATGAGGTTTGTACCATCGACGGAACTAGAAGAGATGACATACTTATTCGACAAGTATTCTGATGAGTACGAGCACACGAGCGATTCTTGGGAGAAGAAGAAGAAGAAGAAGGAAGAACGAGCCGTGAACCCTAATAAGAACGTCGAGCAAGAATGGACGTACGATATTAACTTGACTGAATTCTCGACTGATGATGACTTGTGCATCAAGATTTCTCGTGTCGAGGGTGGCTTGTGCATTAAGGTAAGTCCTATGTGGTTCGTACCGTCGATGGAAATAGAAGAGGTGAAGCATTTCTTTAACAAGTATTCTGATGATTATGAGGAACTTTTACGTACTAATGCTCGTAACAAGAGCGATTAATAATGGTGATTATGGATTATGAAATCGGTCGAATTCTCGAAAGTTTAAGAGAGGAAAAGGAAGAAGAATGAAGAAGGGATGCATGCATGAAGAAGAAGAAGTACATAATACAAGGTTATTATTAGAAGGATAGTGATTATTATGCTTTACGTAGAAAATTAGGGCTTATATATATATATATATATATATATGTGCATGGAATTAACGAATATATATATATGCATGGAATTGACGAATCATGCATGCATGATTCTACGTACGTATATGATTCTATGTTAAAATAATTCAGACTCGTTTAATTCAGTTCAGTTTAGTATAATTTTATTTGGTTTAACTTAATCCCGTTAAAAAAAAACTTAATTCAATTCGTTTAACTCAATTTTGTTTGAACAATTTTAAACCAGAAAGAACATTCTTATTGTCGCATTACTATAGAGGGTATATGATGAATTTGATGATCGAATTTAGGACATATCGTGAGTATCGTCTAGGGTTCCTCACTTCCACTGTCTTAATAACCACTAAATTCAGATATTTATGATTTTGAAATTTGATCGAATAGTAACAATTAATCATCATTTTTGTTGTATTATTGTGTTTCAACTACTTTTCATTTTGGTGACTCCATGTATGATGTAAGTAAATATGTAATAATTACGTGCAAATTAAATTCATCAGTTGAATTAGTGAGTTACACTATATATCGTACGTTGAAATTAATCGTCTTTGATTATTATGCAAGACTTTATATGACACGCACACGGCCCCCTAATGTCACGCATACAAGTCTTTCTTTAAGGTTTCCACTTTCTTACTAGAACACCCAAAAAAATCTCGCAATCGATCCGAACCCAACACAAAATTATCAATCTGATCTTAATAACCCATTTATATGTAAGTAAACTGACACGAACACAACATAAGATTTACTTGAAAAGTTCGTGTCGTGTTTATATGTGATACGAATTCGAATCTGAACCCAACACGACCTGGTCCACTTATCGAGTGTAGTAGTGCTATATATACACACACATTTCACATGCAATACTACAATAACATAACAACATGACTAAGTCTTCTACACTCTATGTTACACTCATAATAACTTTCTTACCTACTTTAGCAATCTCTTCATCTCACCACCACCATGAAAATAAGCTTAAATTCAAGCAATTCACACTATACGACCATGACATATACAACAAGACCGATCTACTCGTAGTCCCGGGTGTCGCGGGGACTAACTTCACCCAAACACAAGCTCCATTCGGAACAATAACCGTCCTAAGCGACAACCTTACCCTGACCCCTGACCCGTCCTCCAAGATCCAAGCAACAGTCGAAGCCCTGACTGCGACCTCGAGTTTTGATGGGTTAGACGGTATAGCCGTTATACGGTATGCCCTAGAGTTGGAGGACGGGCTTAAGGGTACGATTTCCGGTGTAGGGGTGGCTAATGTTCTTAAGACTTCGGATGTACCCTTGATTGGAGGGACGGGTGACTTTGTCCTTGTTCAAGGGTTTATTAGGAACTCGCTTGTTTCTTTTGAGGGACCGTCTTTCGTTTATAAAAGTGAGTTTAATTTGTTTTGGCCTCCTTATGCACCCTATGCAATGAAGGGCTAGGCCTTAGGGCATAGTATGTATATGTAGATCTGGAAAACGGGTCATTCTATTGTTATTTGGTTTAGATATGGGTCAGATTCGATTGGTTTTGGTTATGATCAGTTGGTTGATCACGGTGTTGTAACTCGTGATTATTATTACGGGTTTTATTTCAAATAAATTGTTTTGGTTGTATAAGGGTCATTTTGGGTTTAGTGGTTCTTTGTCCAAGATTGATGGGTTCGATTCAACTTATCGTTTATATTAATACAAATTATAAATTTAATTCAGATTAGATCATTGTCACGGTACAATTTTAATTACCAATCCTAATAAAAATAGGTATGTTTAACCTAAACAAGTATACAAATATAAAGGAGTACTCTTGTTATAAAAATCGGTTCAAAACAAAGTTGTCATTTAAAAGTATATCTAATCATAAAATAGGTACGAGTAAGACATAAAATGGTACTGACAAATGGTCTCTTAATAACTTATGGAAAGAGCGTATCTGCGTAGACTTTGTATTACTTATGTAGCATTATTACATTAGTTTGTAGTTGATCTCTCGATAAATTTTCTCGCTAGACAGTAGACATACTCTCAAAATTAAAGAAAATTGTGACTAATGACTATTAAAAATCAGATCAGAGTAAATCTCCATATATATATATATATATATATATATATATATATATATATATATATATATATATATATATATATAACCTCTCTATTAATTAACAATATACACCCATAAACACTTAATAAATAAATACTCTATAGTATTATACACCCATAAACACTTAATGAACACTATGGCGTTTGGGAGAATTATGGTCCGACAAACGTGCAAACTGTTATTTCTGATGATATGAATGCAATGATATGACCCCGACTGTGGGGTTTTCAAAAAAAAACACACTATACAGCATAAACATTTGGATTAGTTACAAAGAATTTGGTGTAATTAACTATATGTCTCAAGTTCGAATCTAGAAAAGTAAAATACAAACGTATTTTTTTTTGAGCGAACAGATCATTTCATTGATAAAAAGTAATGCGACATCTAAAACTTATATCGAAATTCAACGGATACAATATCAGAAGATTTGAGTAAAATAAATTCTCGTTAAAACAAAGATTTGATCTCACTATGATTTTGATCTCCGCTCTGCACATCCTCTTTCAACATATTGTTGTTTAATGATACAACTTTTCATAAGAGGGTCTTCGGATCTTTCAAGGTTTTGAGGAGAATCGATTTCATCTAACCCGATAGATTGTAGCCGCCAGTCTGACATAAATCGAGATAAATACCATACGATGAACTATTGTATGTGGTACTGATCTTTCGCGTCCTCTCCACTATCATAGATAATATATGTTCTAAAAGAGAGAGCGAAACACATCAATTAATGGGGGTGAAACTCTCCAAAAGGAGAGAACTTATTGTAACAAGAATACTAATACCGATCCTAATACTAAAATGATATAATAGTTGAAATTGGGGGGACTTACCACTTAATGGTGGTAGCCCCAAGATTTTTTTTGGAGACTAGGTTTTCTTGGGAGGAGGGAGAAGGGTTTAGATTTTTCTTTTACACAAACGTATCTAGTGGTTAAGACTAGGTGTTCTGGTACACTAGGTCTCAGGTTTGAATTTCCCTCCCCTATATTGTAACGTGACTAAGTGCACTCTTCGTTGAACAAAAAAAAATGATACTAACCAACTCGAATATGGATTCTACCCTCTACGTGATATATTTACTCTAAAAAAACTTTATCATATACAGATTATTACCATATACATTTATTATTTATTATCTATAGTCAAATTATAACTTCCAACTTTTGAAATCTTTCTAAATACGCTTGATTTACAAGTTACAACGTAAATTAGTGCTGAAATTCTGAAACCAATACCGAAGATATTTTTGCCCTAATAGTTAAAACTAGACATCCTGGATAATCAAGTTTGAATCCCTTTTTCCTATATATAATGACCTAATAAATTAATAATTCATGCATGTTCAACTCACATTTACAACCAATTTTCAAACAAATATTATTAGTAATAATTATAATAATAATAATTTCACTTTAATTTGTTGCATCATAAACCATGGAAGGAGCAAAAGGGAGCAAAGTTTTAGCAATGATTTTACTAATTTTTATTGTTAATTCTACATTCATAAGAGAAACACAAGGAGCCCACCAAACCTTCTATCTTTTATGTTATATAAAATGTTTATTTAAAAAAAATGTTGGAGAATGCGTAGACAAATGTATGGGGGAATACAATAATCAAGAAAACCCTAATAATAAAAGTGTTGATAATGTCATTCATACCATAAACTAACTAGTTTTGTAAATTCAAAGAGGTAAATTAAATGAAATTTCACTTATATTTCTCAATTATTTATTCTATTACGGTCTATGTTCAGACAATATTTCAATAACGTCATTTATACTTGCGCTAATTCGTACAATTTTCTTTTGTGTTAGGTGTTCGAGAATTGGAAGAATGTGTAATCTCCCGCATCATGCATGGTTGCTATTGTACTTTCATAGTGATTATTATTAGTATTTTCATATAATAAAAAAAAATAAATTCAAATAAGTTATTAATGCCTGATTTTCATTTTTTTTCAGGTTTTAATTAATTTTTGCATTATTAATCTCATCCGTACACAATACACTTCTTATACTCCCTTGGTCTGGTCACAAATTATTGGCTCATTTCAATAAAATATTTCTCGCAATTATTCATGAAATAGAACTGTTGAGAATGACTCCTAAAACCCAAGTAATCACATGTGTCCCATATTGAAAGATGAGAGAAAGATGTTCCACCTTAGAGCATCCCCATCTATCATCCATTCTTCATTCTTGGAGGAGAATAGAGAAAAATGGCTCCTCCATCCATGGAGAAATTATTCTTCATGAAGAATAGAAGATATTCATTCTTTCAAACAAATGGAGTGGAGAATGAAAATCGTGAGTGCCCATGATAAAAATATTAATATTAAAATAAATTAAAGAGATGTGTAAATGAATCGTTGGAGTAATGAAATATGTTGGGACTCACTGGAGAATAGAAACTTCATTCTTGGATGGAGCAGTTCTTTTACGATGGAAAAAGTAAGATAAAAGTAATGAGGTGGATGAGGTGGGTCCATCCAAGAATGAAAAAATCATTCTTGGATGAGGATGCTCTTATAAAGCAGGGGTTACTCCCTCTATATATAGCCAATTGGTTTTAGGGTGGAACCCTCTTGTCTTGTGAGTGGACTCTTTCCGTCTCAGGTGTGACCCAGACCCGTTATGTAATTTCACAAGAACAATAATTATGATCTGGAGTATTTTGCCACGCGTGAGTTTTGAATGTCCTACTTAGGGTCCGCTTGGAATGAGGGCGCGTAATATATATCGAGTTTCATTTTAGCTCTATTATCCCCCAATACTTTACTCTCATCTCAAGCGAACCCTTAGTAAGAGTAGTTATCGAGTTTGAACAATCGAACCCTTAAAATACAACGGTATCTGGTAAGGAAAAACTTTACTATCCTTATGATTCTAACCGACTCGAATCTGAACTATATCGTATGATTTACTCCAAAAAAACTCACAAACAGTAACAAGAAGAATTATATTTAAACATTTAATACTTTCGAAATATGGACATATATATATATATGGTACTTCAATTAATTTGAAAAATAGGATTATATACCTGGTTGTATAATAACATTGTACAACCAAGGTAAATTTATCGAGCTTTTGTTTATATTTATTGAGCTTATAAAAGTTTCTGAGCTGAGTTTTAAGTTTTTGAGCTTGAAGATTTATTTGATTTAACTCTAGAACTTTACATTAAAGCTCAGAAAGTTTACGGCAAAACTCGATATCTTTGTGATAACGCTCAAAATCTTAAAATCAGTTGTACATAGAGCTATGTACAACTGGTGCTATAATCCTCTAATTGAAATTTGGAATTGATGATTGAATTACACATTTATTTTCTGACTGTATTTATCGTTTTACTACATTTATTATTTATTATCTGTAGTCAAATAATAACTTCCAAATTTCGAAATCTGTCTATATACACTTGATTTACAACGTAAATTAATGCTGATTTTCTGAAACCAATGGATCAGTTCACATAAGTGCATGTAATACTTATATATATAATGACCTAACAATTCATGCATATATGCTCAACTCACATATATTACAACCAATATTTAAACAAATATTAATATTAATATTAATATTAATAATAATAATAATAATTTAACTTTGTTAATTATTTTACTAATTTTTATTTAACCATGGAAGGAAGCAAAGTTTTAGCAATAATTTTACTAATTTTTATTGTTAATTGTACAATGATAATAGAAATAGAAGCAATAAACTCAGCAAAATGGGTTTATTGTTATTATTTGAGGTGTTTATTTTCAACTAATATGTCAAAGTGCATGGACAAATGTATGGGGGATGCTTGGCTTCATACAATAAACTAGTTTTGCAAACCCTAAGAGGTAATTAAATTTCATTATTTGAGTAAGATTAGGTTTTCCGTCTCACACAAAGTTAGTACGTAGTGAGAGGCCAAATCGATCTCTTATTAAGGTTAATATATATGAGATCTATCTCTTCTAAGCTGAATGATTTGTTCAAATTTTTTTGGTACAATGAAGCGCGTATTTAATCGCATTACAATATATATAGGGTCGTGCTTTTTCCTAACGAGCCTTTACTCAATCCCAACGAATTTTCCTAAAATCTTCCCATTATGCCCTCATATAAACTTTTCGTAACATTGACATTCAGCTACAATTCTTTTGGTTTTGCTCCTTCAATTGAGATAATCTATCGGTGCCGAATTCAATTATGACGTCTGATTCAATTACCGATGATTAAAAGTTTGACTAAAATTTAAATAAAAGATTAATATGATCAATTAAATTTAAAAGTTTGACTAAAATTATATATTATATTAATATATATATATATATATATATATATATATATATATATATATATATATATATATATATATAACAATAAAAGACAAAAAAAAAAAAAAAAAAAAAAAACAGCAGCAACTAACAAAGAAAGGAAATTTAAAGGAATTAAAAGATTAATTAAAAAAAAAAAAAACAAACAGCAGTGACCCCCACTTAACCCCCACCGCCGACCACCCTAACCCTCCAGACACCACCGCCGACCACCACCCAGCCCACCTCACGACCCGACCCACCACCACCAACCAGCCCACCCCTTGACCCGACCACCATCCAGCCCAGCCCACCCCCCAACCCACCACCACCCACATCCAGCCCAGCCCATCCCCCAACCCACCACCACCCACCACCCACCCACGACCCACCCACCCGCCACCACTACCCACACCACCCGCCCACCACCGCCCTCCACCGCCCACAATCCGGCTCTCACCCACCACCACGCATCACAACCCACATCCCAACCACCCTCACCCGACCCCGCCGACCCGTCCACCCACCAACACCGCTCCGGCCAGACACCACCCACAAAGCCCCGCCGACCCGATCCCTGCCTTCTCGGCCACCGATTCCGGCCAGCGACCATGGATATCGATGGTGGTTCATTTTATTGGTGTTTTTATTTAGAGAGAAAACAAAATCATTTGACATTTTGATGGGTGAAATGAGGGGGTAAATTGTTAAAAGGTCGTTAGGATTGAGTAAAGCCTCGTTAGGAAAAAGTAATTTCGTATATATATACACAAAGGAGAGAGATTTGAACCTGCTGTGATTATTCGTCACAGGTTACATAATTTTAACCACTAGGTCAAGATATTTTCTATTAATTTGTTCAATTTTTTGAAGCACCAATAAATAGAATTCCTAAACTTATTATGCTAATTATTATTTGTACAATTTTCTTTTGTGTTAGGTCATGAAGAATTGGAAGAATGTGTGATCTCTTGCTTCCATAGCTTGCAGTTGAAATTTTATAAAATACTCGCATATATTGATGAAATGTGACAATTAATAAAAGCGAGAGGGAGAAGTGATTATTAGTGATTGTGCTGTAGAATGGTTTTCGGAATTTAGATAATGTTGTAATATAATCAAATTAAAGATGATAAAAAAGTCATATTGCAAGTATGCTAAATATTTTTATTTAACTTTCTGGTTTAAGTTAGTTTTTTGGTTCAACGAAACACGTAATTAGTCGCATTATAATATAGGGGAGAGTAGATTCGAACCTTACACCTATAGTCCACGGTAGCTAATCTTAACCACTAGGCCAAAACATTTGCGTGCTATACATATCAACGGCCGCCCTTGGTCTTGTCTGGACGGGCAACGACCCATAACTTAAGTTTAAAAAATGATCGAAAATTTTGAATTGATAATTGTTCACACACTCAAAATGATTAACCTGCAATAATATCTTGAACTCGATTAAATCCAGATTGAACCAAAATTGAATCTAAACGTACTCAACATAACTGAACGATACCTAAATGAACCGGAATGTGTCTGAACCGATAACAATCAAACCAATTAACTTGATTTATAAATACATATTTTCTCATAAAAACATTCATATTTACTGATTTTTTTCATTAGTACTTTAAATTGTCACTAAATTTGAAAAGTATATAACAAATATTAAACCAAATTTTTAATCTTCAACTAAAATAATTTGATGACACAAAACTCATAACGTGAACCACCAGACCCAAATAATAATCGACTTGAATAGCTCAAAGTCGATACAAGTGGCTAACCAAAATGCGAGATCAAAATCGAACTAAAACCAAAATTAAGGTCAACACGATTATAACCAAACCAATTTAAATCGATCTAAAATCAATTGAATGACCAGTTATCAAAGTCTTATCTTAATTAATCAACTTGAATTTGGACATTAATAATTCGATTATTTATTTCCAAATTATTTTTTATCACATACCATATATATATATATGGAATATTTCCAAAAATTCGTAGTCAAATTGTTACTTCCCAAATTAATTACGAAATATTTTTAGATTCGATTAATCTACATTAATTCAGGAAATAGATACTTTCTCCATTCATATCCAACTGATACGTATTCTTTTCTAGACATTCAAATTCAATTGACCAATTTTTTTTAATTTCATTTTTCGGATCAAACTATCCCTATTCTAACCTATTTACATCATACTCTATATGTCATTGTGATACCCTCATAAACTACATTTTGAACCGAAGATGTCTTAGCCCGGTGGTCAAGGCTAGGTGCTCTGGGAAAATAGGTCTCAGGTTCGAATCCCCCTCCCTTATATTGTAATTGGACTAAGTGCGCTATTCGTAGATGAAAAAAAAAAAACTACATTTTGGATAATTAAGTGTTATATACGGTATATTAACACACTCATATTTATAGTATTACGGAAATACCGTATCTAACTTACAATATGATATTAGGTACCGTATATACGTTAATATAACGTATATCATATATACGGAGTATATCCTAATATAATTTGTCTGTGATTATTATATTTTTAATATTATTTTAATAATATTCTTAATCCGTAAAATGGAAACGTACCCTTCAAATATGTGTATGTATAGTTATATATAAGACCTCACATTTCATGCACATGTTCAACTCACATCTCCAACCAATTTTCAAACAAATATTAATAATAATAATAATAATAATAATAATAATAATAATAATAATAATAATAATAATAATAATAATAATAATAATAATAATAATAATAATAATAATAATAATAATTTAACTTTTTAATTATTTTAATAATTTTTATTTAGTAATGGAGGGAGCAAAAGAAAGCAAAATTTTAGCAATAATTTTACTAATTTTTATTGTTAATTGTACAATGATAAGTGAAACACAAGCAATAAACTCAGCAAAATGGGTTTATTGTTATTATTTGAGGTGTTTATTTTCAACAAATATGTCAAAGTGCATGGACAAATGTATGGGTGATTCCTCGTCACAATACAAAGAAGAAAACCCTAAAAATGTTGATCTCACTCATACAATAAACTAGTAGTTTTTGCAAACCCTAAAAGGTAATTACATTTCATTTATTTATTCTATTATTATACTCGGTATTTATTGTTGTAATTTAATTAGGATCTTAACACGTGTCCAGTGAAAACTTATTCTAACTATTGCAATATTCTTGGTTTTGCAGAATCCGAAGAATGTTTGATTCCTTGCCGAATGGCTTGTCGTTATATTTTTATAGTGATGTTATACTTTTATAGTGATGTTTTAATTTGTCGTTATATGTTTGATTCCGATGGTGTTGTAATATTATAAGCTAAGATAATAAAAAGGCGGATAACAAGGATGTAATATCGAGTACTTTTTATTTCAACGATTGTCTTTAATTTTCTTTACTTTTACTAATGTTTTAGATTCATTATCTCAAGCCATTTTCTTAAAGAACTCATAGTTCTTGACACAATGTTCAATTGTCTTATAATAGTTCATAGTAAGAGGTGAAAAAAATCTAGTTAAGTCACATGTCTTATTCATAATAAATGACGAAAACTTAAATTTAATTAAAACAATTTCAATTGCTAATTTCTTTCTTTCTTTCTTTCTTTTTTTTTTTTTTTTGTGAAATGTAAGTATATATTAATCAAATAATCATTTACACAAGAATATGACTACATCAAATTACGTAGCCATCTAGCGTCTTTAGCCTTTAAAGGATATCTGATCTTACACATTATTCTATTGCGCACATCCATTTTAATCAGCTTCACAACATACTCCGGTTGTTGGACCATTCCCTCAATTCTGCACGAATTCCTCTGTCTCCACACATAATAAATGGTGGCCGTGATCACAGCCCGTAACACCTTGCATTGCAGCTTACTTCCTCTTATTTTGGTCGCCCAGGTCAGCCTGTCACATTTCGGGATACTTTCCACAAAGTATGTCAACCACCCGAGAACTCCAGCTGCACCCAAAAAATAGATGCTCTACAGTCTCAATCTGTGATTCACATAAATAACACAGGTCTGAATCTGCCACACCAAACCTCAAAAGTTTATTCCGGGTGTTTAGAGCGCCCCGAAAGACCAGCCAAGAGATAAAGCTATGTCTGGGGACATTCCAACCATTCCACACCAGCCTTGCCTACTCCACTCACGGTTTTCGATTCTGGAGATCGTCGTAGGCCCTAGCAATCGAGTACACCGAGAGCGAACCATGCCACAACCCATTCTCGAACATATGCTTAATCTTGTCTTTAGCCTGACACACCTTCCTCCAAGTCCAGGTGACATCAGTGTTAGGTTGATACTCACCCCAATCAACTCCCTTCAGGTAAATACAATTAACCCACCTGACCCACAGTCTATCAGGCTGATCAAACATCCACGAGGCCAACTTCGCCACCGCAACCTCATTCCAAGTGATTAGATCCCTGAGACCAAGTCCGCCTTCATCCTTGGGAAAGCAAATTTTCTCCGAACTTACAAGAGCTCGACTAGATCCTTCTGTACCACCATCCCAAAGGAAGTTGCGACACAAAGAGCTAATGCGAGCCATCACATATTTAGGGATAATGAAAATCATGGCCCAATAATAATGCAGCTGAGACAGCACAGACTGAACCAACGTCAGCCTACCTGCATAAGATAGACGTTGTGCTAATTTCATTATAAAGAAACATCCTAAATTTTTAGTTTATCATGTCACCAAATGACATATGGATTAATTGATCATTTTTGACATTTTTGTCACTACTTAATTTGGAATGATAATACTCTTTGTTGAAATAATTGATTTTGGTACTCATATAACCATTTTCATGACTCTAGTATATGGTCCATATACTTGTCAATTGGCCGTGAAATTGGACAGAGTATATCCTGAAACGACCTTATTCATGTGAAATGAATTTGAGGTAAAAATTAAACGTGAACTGATACGACCTCTGATATCTAGCAGTTCGAATTGAAGTATATAATACACGTTTTTTTTAGAGATTTAAGGTCCGAAACAAAAATAATCAAAAATTGAACATAGTTTTTATTTTGTAAGTGGGAACGACTAGTAAAATTATGAGGAATGGAGAACATTTAAGGATCTCAGAATGTGTTAAACCACTGTCAGTCTTAATTAGCATAATTAAATTGTTATTACTTCAAACTTCAAAGTTGCTCTCTTCATTTGTATCCAAAGGGTACGCCTTCCTTTTGCACAGGAATTAAGAAAGTAGTAAAATAATATTAAAAGTATAATAATTAGGGATAAATTAATATTTAATTATCCAAAGTGTACTTTTGTAATGACATATTGTGTAAATATGTTAGTAGAATAAGGGTAATTTGGTCAAAAAATTGGACTAAAAAGGAAAGATGTCAATTGGATTCGAACGACCCAAAAAGGAATACGTACCCTTTGGATTTGAACAGAAAGAGTATAAAACTTATCTAAATACACTTGATCTACATTATCCCGAAACAGATAAGTTCAAATACGTGTATATATGTACAAAGTATGTATCAATATATGCAGAGGGGAATCTAGCTAGTAGTAAACGGTAGCACTCGCTACCCCCAAACTTCCATAAAATGATTAAAATTATCGACTTTTGCTACCCCAAATTTCGTAAATTTGAGACATTTTCATATATCGTGAGCAAATATAATGAACTCGCTACCTCAAAATTTTAAGTCCGGATTCGCCTCTGAATATATGTTTATATATAAGGACCTAACAATTCATGCATATATATTAAACTCACATTTACATTTTACAACAAATTTTCAAACAAATAATAATAACAATAATATTTAATATTAATATTAATATTAATAATATTAATTTCATTTGTTGCATAAATTAACCATGGAAGGAGGAAATGGAAGCAAAAAAATTATAGCAATGATTTTATTAATTTTTATTGTTAATTGTACAATGATAAAAGAAACAGAAGCAAACAACAGCCAACTGTGGTTGTATTGTCATTTTATCAAGTGTTTTATTTCTAGGTATACGGATTCTAAAAAGTATAATGAGTGCGTAAACAAATGTATGGGGCCAGATTACAAACATGAAGAATACCCTCAAAATGTTGATTTCAAAGAGGTAATTAAATTTCAATTTATATTAATTCTCGATTATTCTTTCTGTCTCCATCATTTATTTAACTATTATTTATTGACAGTATTATAAATTTATAATAAAATAAAAAAAGCAAATGACTAAAACAGATGAAATAATATTTATTCTATATGTCTATTATTCGTATATGCAAAAATGATGATTAGTCATTAATTAGTAGAGGATGAAGAGGTTTAATTTGACTTCGTTTTGGCGAGACACGGTCTCTCCATAAGTTATTGAGAAACCACCTTTTCAGTACTATTGAGTATATATATTGTTCGTACCTATATATTTTGTACTTGTTTTTTATAGCAATCGTACCCCTTTCTTATTTGTATACTCTTTTAGGTTAAACGTACCGGCCTATTTTTATTACTGTTGGTACCACTTTTACCTTCATTTGTAATTGATCTCTCAATAAATTTAGTGACAGACCGCTCTTTGTAGACTTGTAAGTTTTGAATGTGCGGTTGCAATTAGATGTCTTATCTTTGGTTAAAGCAATGTTTCATTGAGACGGTCTTACAATAAGATATTATTGTGAGACCATATTTAGTGATAATTGAACAATTATCTAGGGCTTAATTGATGATTATATATAAATCAGTCTTACATTATTTAAGGTAAAAGTGAAATCAATCATAATTATTACTTATAATACTATGAGAAATTGTCATATTATTTCCTTAGACTACATTGTTTTTTCTTCTATGCTTCATTTCTTAATTCTTTTTATCATTATAAAAAGGAAAATGATAAATACAACTTTTAGGACAGGGTTGTATTTAAGAGATCATAAAGGAAAATAATCTTTTAATACATGCATTAATTGTATTGATATTTGTGTAATTTTTGCTTCAATTCATAAGATTATAGTACTAAATTAACGTTATGCTAATTGTTACAATTATTTTTTGTGTCATGTTTTGCAGAATCAGAAGAATGTTTGATTCCTTGCTGTTATACGAGTATTTTTTAATCAATCAGAAGAACCAGAATCAGAATCAGAATAATGTGTTGTAGAATGGTTTTATGTAACTTAGAAGATAATGTAATATATATATAAGCAAAGATAATAAAAGAGCGAATATAACAAGTATACAACACTTTATTCGAATATGATATTACTCGTAATTCTTAATTTTCATTTAATTACTTTTCATATTCTAGTTAATTTTTGCTATACAAAACTTAAATGTAATTGAAAATTATCTTATTATTGCGTGACTTCTTCGATTAATATTTCTATGTTAATATTAGTTGAGCTCGAATCAAAAGGTCAACATATTCGCTATATTATGTAACTTATAATCAACGAATAGTTTACATGCAAAAAAAATCATCAGATAGTTGAGACCTAATTAATTAATACGGAATATTACTAAATGTATCTTCAACATTATACAGTAATAATAACATACGAAGTACTCCTTTTATTTCATTTTATTCCGTAATACTCATTTTTGAAAAGGTGATTTTTTTTTTCAATGTCATTTTAATTACATTTCCCATAGCTTTTTCTATAAAGTGGAAACTCAAATACAATGTTTTTACAAACCAAATGAACTCACATACAATGTATTTTTCTATGTTGTTTAATATATTTCCTAAGTAAATACTCTGTATTATACTCCGTATTTAACTAGTATTAATTGTAACATTTCCATATTGAATTGTAACGAGTATTAATTTTACACAAAAAAAAAAATTAGAGAAGAAGTACTTCGTCCTTTTTTTTTTTTTTTTTTTTTTTTTTTTTATGTTTCTTCCTGTTTTTTAAGATTTGTCGGAAGTATTTTATTGAAACAAGAAAAAATATAAAAAAACAGAAGGAGTATCTCATTAGTGTTAAATTGTTAATAATGATCTATACTTAATTTTATTTGTGTCGATTAATTGCTTATCTTATCTTATCTAAATTATGTAGGTATATATGGAGTATTTGTCATTTAATTTGTTTACCGACTTGAATCTAGACCAATGTTGTCAGGATCGAGATTATACTTTAAATCGTTCATGATTTAATAACCTTTATAAAGTTTAAGACATTTGGCCTACTAGTCCATTACAAGAAAAGATCTTTATTAAAAGCAAAACATAGAATCGTACGATCCTACCCGATTCCACGATCCTACTTGATTCTACGCGATCCTGATGCAATCCTATTGCGTACGTACCGATCCTATGACCAACTTAGATCGTTTACCCACTTTTGAATGGTAGGATCCGGATCGCGATTTTAACAACATTGATCTAGACTACTATATAGAGGATGATTTATTACTTTCAAATAATTATTTTGATCACATACCATATATATATTTGTAATCGAAAGTCAAACGATTTTTCTAACGTGTGTCCATTGGACAAACGTTAATAAGCTAATTGAAACAACATTTACATGAATATTATCATGATAAATTGAAATATTAAGTTCTATTTTTTACCATACTTATTTCTAAATACGGTTAGAAAAACCTAAAGTCAAATTGTCACTTCCAAGTTATTAAACATTTCTAAATACACTGGACCAACATTAAATGTGAAACGGATAACTTCAAATTAAATACGTGTATGTATTCACACATTAGAAAAACCGTTCTTATATATAATGACCTAACACTTCATGCATTTTCAACTCACATTTACAACAAATTTTCAAACAAATATATATTATTATTATTATTATTATTATTAATTTCACTTTTTTCATAAACAATGGAGGGAGCAAATGGAAGCAAAAAAGTTTTAGCAATGATTTTACTAATTTTTATTGTTAATTGCACATTGATAAGTGAAACACAAGCACAAGACAACAAAGCTTTGTATCCCTTTTGTTATTTTTTCAAGTGTTTATTTTCTAAACATATTGATGAATGTGTAGACAAATGTATGGGTGAAAAAAGCAACAACAATAATCAAGAAAACCCTAAAAGTGTTGATGATGTGAATCATACAATAAACTAGTTTGAATGCATGCATGTCCAACAATAATAAGGTAAATTTCATTTTTTTTTTTAATTTCAGAGAGACGGTTTCTTAATACTGTTATTAGAATATGTCTGATGTTTAGTCATAAATTCATTTTTTTTGTCAGGTTTTGAAGAATTGGAAGAATGTTTGATTCCTTGTCGGATATCTTGAAGTTATATTAATATATTATTATTATTATTATTATTATTATTATTATTATTATAGTGATGTGTTGTAAAATTTGTTTTTTTTTTAAAAAAAAAAATGATGTAATAGATGCATAAGCAAAGATTATAAAAAGGCCCTATAAAAAGTATGCAACACGTTATTATTATTTAAAATATGGTATTGATTCTTAATTTTTCATTAAACCTTTTAGATTTTAGTTAATTTTTTTTTATATATATCACCTGAATGAAATTGATAATGTGTATTATTATACACTTCAATTTAAGTTATTTCGACGGTCGGACAGGTTGAGTTTTATTTTTATCCAAATTTAGTGCCATATGTTGGTGATCATTTCACGAAATATCTAGTCCATTTTCAAGCTCAAACAACAAGTACACATTGCTTTTACAGGAAAAATCAATTTGCGAGCGACGCTAGTTCGTTTATCCCTTACGTACACAAAAAAAAAACTTAGAAAAGATAGTCTCTGATCTCATTAACGTTATGTGTTGTTAATAATGATCCACTTTTAATTTTATTTGTGTCGATTAATTGCTCATATTATATCTAAATTATGTAGGTATATACAGAGTATCTATCATTTAATTTGTTTACCGACTTGAATCTAGACTACTATATATAGAGAGAGGATGATTTATTACTTTTAAAGCATTAATTATTTTGATCACATACCATATATATTTGTAATCCAAAGTCAAATTGTCACTTCCAAGTTATTAAATCTTCACAGATTATAGTATACAATCGTTGTACCGTACGACGAACCTTAAAACTAGGAATTTATGGTAAAATATTATCACTTTAGGTTATTTAGTGACCATGTTAGGTTAAATAGTGACCATCTTTTTGATACGAAAACGTACTATTTATATGAAAACGGTAACTAACTAACTTAAAATGATCACTTTTTACCATAAATTACAAATTTGTACTATTGTCGCATGGTACAACAATTGTACACAATAACTAGTGTCAAACATTTCTAAATACACTTGATCAACATTAAATGTGGATAACTTCAAATTAAATATATATATGTATTCACACATTAAAAAAATCGTTCTTATATATAATGACCAAACACTTCATGCATGTTCAACTCACATTTACAACCAATTTTCAAACAAATAATATTAATATCATTAATTAAAATAATTTCACTTTTTTCATAAACAATGGAGGGAGCAAATGGGAGCAAAAAAGTTTTAGCAATAATTTTACTAATTTTTATTGTTAATTGTACAATGATAAGTGAAACACAAGCACAAGACAAGAAGTGGTTGTTTCCCTTTTGTTATTTTTTCAGGTGTTTATTTTCTAAACATATTGATGATTGTGTAGCCAAATGTATGGGTGAAAAAAGCAACAACAATAATCAAGAAAACCCTAAAAGTGTTGATGATGTGAATCATACAATTAACTAGTTTGTATGCATGCATGTCCAACAATAAAAGGTAAATTTCATTTTCAAAAAATTCAAAGAGACGGTTTCTTGATACTATTATTTGAGATTTATTTTCGATGTTATATATGTATCCACTTATTTGAGAATTGAGATTGTTTATTTTGCATCATTTCTTAATTCTTTTATTATGATAAAATACAATAGCATTTTTTGGAGTATATTATAAATACTTCACCGGTCTCAGTAATTTGTTTATACTTGATTAAAATAATTCTCATAAATACAATTTTTTTTTTTTTTTTTTGTGTCAGGGTTTGAAGAATTGGAAGAATGTTTGTTTCCTTGTTGGAAACCTTGAAGTTATATTTCTTTACTTCACCGGAGGGAATAATAAAATACTCCCTCCATTTCAATGATTTCTTCCACCTTAAAAATGGTACATTTCTTAAGAAAAACAATAAAATAAGTAAAAGTAGAGAGGGAGTAAAAATAAATGGGCCACCTAGGTAAGAGAGAAGTGAGATAGAAAAAAGGAAAGTCGAAGAAATCAAAGAAATTATTGAAAAAGGAAATATGGAAGATATCAATGAAACAGAGGGAGTATTATGTTAATTGCTAAGCCCAGACTACTACTCAATACTCCGTATACAATAACATTCGTATTATAAATACACCCACGCATGCACCTCAAACCCACCCAATTGATCAATCAAGTACACACTTCATTGTCTCATCACCCTATACAATTTCCTATACCAAAGAAATTCAATCGATCGATCAAACCTTGGTTGAAGTAGGTATATATAGCTTAAAAAATATGGACGAAACACAAGAAATAGTAAGTGTTAAGATAGTATCAAGAGAATGGGTGAAACCTTCATCCCCGACGCCTGCTCATCTCAAAGTGTTCAAACTCTCGTACCTCAACCAAATCCTCCCTTTGGTTCCAATCTTCCCTACTTGCGGCCTTGTATTCTACTCCGCCTCCTCACCCCAAACCCAGACCCAGACCCAGACTCAGACTCAGGACCTCATTCCCCGCCTCAAAGCCGCCCTCTCCCGAACCCTCACTAAATTCTACCCTCTCGCAGGTAAAATCAACAACTCGACGGTTAACTGCACTGACGACGGCCTCCCTTTCTTGGAAGCACAAGCTAATTGTACCCTTTCTCACCTACTAAACTCAACTCGAAAACTAGACTCAATGGTCAAGTTCCTCCCTCCTATCGAGTCCCTTGGCATGGGGGACCCACACGTCTCCGAGCTTACTCACTTAGCTATCCAGGTTAGTTAGTTTGTTACACAATATACCAATTAAATAAACTAGTACTAACATCCATCTATTTAGACCTGTCGAATGGGTCGGGTGTATTTCGGGTTTGAAAAATACGGGTTTTATATGGGTCGGGTTTTATACGGGTTTCGGGTCAAATACGGGTTATTAACGCACTTTAAAAACGTTAATTTTTTTTTTTTTTATCATAAATACAATTTTTTTCCTTAATTATCTCATTTAATATATTAGTGAGAATAAACATGTTTTATTTAATATAATTTTTAATATACATCGATATTTTATTTTTATAGGAGCTAGGAATATATATATATGACGAACTGTGACGCGATTTATTGATTTTTTTTCTCATTATAATAATATACGTATGATTTTAAAGATATATATAAATATTACTGTATTTCTTAAAATTTTGAAAATAAAAAAATATTTCTTGATGTTTTTGAGAAAATTTAGCGTATAATAGCAATATTTTTTTTTAATTTATCTATTTTCGGGCGGATTTTGACCCAATATATTCGGGTTATTATCGGATCGGGTCACTTTCGAATTTCGATCATTTTCGGGCGGGTTTTTTCTGGTCGAGTCAGTTTTTGACAGTTGTGCATCTATTCCTTCATTCATTCCGCTCAGTTAATAGTTACACTTTTTTAAAAAAAAAAAAATTTGGGTATAAAGCAAACTTAATATTATTAATATGATCGATATGATGCAGGTCACAAAATTCTCATGTGGTGGAGTGTCAATAGGATGGTATGATATACACAAGCTCCTAGACGGTATTTCCGCGGTCACCTTTCTTAAGCATTGGGCCGTGCTGACGGCCCAATGTCCAGAGGACGACGACGACATTGTCGTCCAGCCAAATTTGGATGCGTGCGTTGCAGCCTTCCCTCCCACGACTAAACCGTTGCAACTTCCGGTGGTTAACGTATACAAGGAAGAAGTGGAACGGTCCCCCACTGTGGCAAAGAGTTTCGTGTTCAAGAGGCATGTGTTTGACGAACTCAAAGCGAAGGCTGCGAGTGACAGAGTGCCTAAACCCACTAGTTTCCAATCCATTGCCGGGTTCATTTGGGAGCAAGTGTTATCCGTCTCAAATTCATCAGGGTCGTCAGTGCTTCATGTGACGTTGGACATTAGGCCACGGGTAGAGCCCCCGCTCCCAAGGGGGTCGATAGGCAACTTAGCCGTGATCACAATCGCCAAGGCAGAGGAGCAGCAGCAGGGCCAGGGCCAGGCCCTGCTGCTGCCGGAGCTTGTTGCTGGAATAAACTCGGCGGTGTTGGAGATGAAGGAGGAGATGAGAGGGTACCGAGGGGAGGAGGGGGTGGAGGGGGTGATGGAGAATTGGAGTAAAGTGATCAACACATTGGTGGAGCACAAAGACAGGGCGTATAGGCTGATCAGCTGGAGTAGGCTCGGGTTTAGTGATCTGGATTTCGGGTTTGGGACACCCCTTAGGATGATACCAACTGATGGAAGGATGTCTCCCTTTCATAGGAATATGATTATATTGAATGATTATAGGAGTGACGACGACGACGATGGTGATGGGATTGAAGCTTGGTTGTTCTTGGAGCACAATGAGATGGCCATTTTGGAGTCCAAACCTGAATTCCTTGCCTTTGCTTCTCCTGCCCCTTAATTTCTACTTCCTCCGGACACTATTTTTTGTTCCACTTCATTAAAATACTTCTCACATATATTGGGATAGTGGGGCGAAAAATAGTATCCGGAGGGAGTACTTTCCACTTATATGTATGTTACTTATTTCTACCCTCACGAAAACCACCACATTCACTTTCACGCAAAAAAAAAAAGAAGCAAATTTAGCGGCACCACAATTTAATAGAATACACCGTAATAAAATAAATACAGTTCAACATCAGTCGTCCTTTCAAAGGTCGTACAGGGAAGAGTTTCTTCTTAATTAATTAGTCCAATTTTACACCATGTGTTAGGTGTCTCTTCACAATGTACTACATACCTCGTCCGTTTTCAAGCCCAAATCTATTTGCAAGTAACGCTGGTTTATCACTCAACGACACCCTCGAATGTTCCCTGATGCTAAATTTTTGTGTGGTCATTTTCGATGACCAAGGAATACACTGTGCAATTTTCGGCCTTTTTTTTCCGGACCCAAGAATCTTCGAAAAACATGTACGGAGTATTAATGTATTATACATCTCCAATGTATTTTTCTATGTTCTTTAATATTTCGAAAGTAAATATTAGTATATATACTCCGTATTTAACTAATACGAGCGAGCATTATATTGTAACATTTCAAATGAATTATCTTTAATTTTGTGGAAAATTTTAAATGTCTTATAAAACAAAACGGACTGAGTACTCTGTATTATTTTTATTTGTGTCGTTCAATTATTCATCAATTCTAAATTTAGATATACATATATATACCGACTTGAATCTGGACTATACGTCTATACATGATGATCGCCATATATATAGTACTCCCCCCGTCCTTTATGTTTCTTCCCACAATTTAAGATTTGTGAGGAGTATTATATTGAAACGGGAAGAAACATAAAGGACGGAGGGAGTATTTGTTATCGATCTCTAGTCAAATTGCTACTTCCAAGTTATGAAATTAAACATTTCTAAATACACTTAATCTACATTAATGTTCATACAGATAACCACAAATACGTGTATGTACGTATACTTTATATATAATGACCTAACAATTCATGCATATATGTTCAACTCACATTTACAACCAACTTTCAAACAAATATTAATATTCATAATAATAATAATAATAATAATAATAATAATAATAATAATAATAATAATTTATTTATTTAACTTTGTTGCATAAAGCATGGAGGGAGCAAAAGGAAGCAAAAAAGTTATAGCAATAATTTTACTAATTTTTATTATTAATTCTACATTCATAAGAGAAACAGAAGCAGAAAACCAAGCAAAGTTTGTATTTTGTTACTTTTTCTGGTGTTTATTTTCGACGAATATGCCAAATTGCATGGAAAAATGTATGAGAGATTCATTCCTCACTTCACCAACTCAAACAACAAAACCCTAATTATTAAAAAGGTAATTAAAGTTCATTCATATATATACTTCTCATTTATTTATTATTATATCGATCTTAATATGTGTCCACTGAAGAGTTATGCTAATTGTTACGTTTTTTTTTTTGTGTCGGGTTTTGCAGGATTGGAAGAATGTTTGATTCCTTGTCGCGAGCTTGTTGTTAAACTTTTTAGTGATGTTTTGTAATATAGAATGGTTTTCTAAAGTTAGACGATGTTGTAATATATACCTAAGCAAAGATAATAAATTGAAAAGGCGAATAATTTTAATTTCGAATATGATGTTACTTTAACTTTTTAGATTCTAGTTAATAATAATTTTTTGTTATACATAACCTAAATGTGATTGATAATGAAAGTATTAGTGTTGGACGTATAAATTCAATTCAGCTAGAAAAAACATGACCTTAATGTTAATATAATATAGTATCGAATATTTAATTGTTTCAAAATGATAAATATAATCCTTATTATGGTTGTATTCAAGAGACTAAAAAATAAAATAAAGTTTTAATAATACATTTGTTAATTACATCGATATTTGTATAATTTGGTCTTCGGTTTCTAAATTTATACTGTATCAATTTTGAAATATTTTAATTGCTTAAATACAGTCGTCCTACGAACAGTTTGATTGTATGCAATGATATATAGTAGTACTAGATCTTGATAAAGGGTTAGAATTTCACCAAAATTATACATGAGCATTTTTATAGGAAATAATGCAATCCATCAATGCATGTCATAATAAACATCACATAATTTGTTAGATCTCTAAACAAAAATTATTATCATAAAAAAAAATTAAAAATTAAAAATTAAAAGGATTATTCCAAATTAAATTTGAAGAAGGAAGATGGGAAACATGAGTTTAACAAAAATGCCAACATCAAGGATAATCCCATGCACATTTGACAATAGGGTGCATGTCATTTCATCCACCACACCATTAAATGTAAGTTTTATATTTGCAATTTCGTAAAATGTTAGAAAAACGGTCTCTCAATATTTGTTATTAAGAGATCTTTTACATGACAACGAGGGAGTTACGACTTACGAGTATTAAATTTCAATTTTCCATGTTATGTTTCCCCATAAATTAGCGAGAGACAGTTTCTTCATAGAGTTACTCAATTTCAGATTTTAATCTATTTTTCGGCTAATTTTGACAAACAGAGTTAACACTACTAATATCTTAGTCCCTTTTTCAGAAAGAGATGTTCTCATTTGAAATTGTATATCGTTCACAATGGAGTAGAATTGGAACATCTTAACCGGGGATGAAGGGAAGGTTTATTTTTGTGACAAATTAAATGGTGTAATTACTTTGTGGTAATTAATTTTTGAAATAACGCAAATTATAGTATATACAATCGTTGTACCATACAACAGATCTTAAAATTAGGTTTATAATAAAAAGTTACTCCCTTCGGTTTTTAATTTTCGTCCCATTGTCTTTAGCACATAAATTAAAAAAATTTGATAAATTATTGATAAAGAGATAAATGATGATGAAATTTGGTGACTAGACACCAATGAGTCATCAAAGTGAAGGGAATATAATGTTAGTTTAATCAATTTAATGGCATAATGGGTAAATAATAGAAAAATATAAGGATAATATGGTAATATATACATGACAAATAAGGAAAGTTAAGAAGTGGGGCAAAAAATAAAAACTTGCCAAATAAGGAATACGAGGCGAAAATTAAAAACCGGAGGGATATCAACTTTAGGTAATTTAGTAATCACTTCGAGTTAAATAATGACCAGTTTTTATACAAAAATTTGGTAACTATTTATTTGAATGTGGTAACTAATTAACCTAAAATTGTCACTTTTTAGCATGAATTGCAAATTATTACTATTATCACGTGGTATAACAGTTATATACAATAATTACTGTCGAAATAATGCAGAAAATATTTGGGTTGGTAAAAGGGAAGAAGGAGAAAGAGGCAGAAGAAGCAATAAAAAAGGCAAAGCAAGCAACGGAATCGCTTAAAGAAACAGCTGACCATATTAAAGAGACAACCGGACATATTAAGAACACCGCTAACTCTACTTCTCAAACCGTAATATTCCATTTAATCTCTTCATTTTATTAATTAAAATCGATAAATTTCCCAAAAACCGTCTCACATAAATTTATTTTGAAACATACTAATAAATATATTTGCAAGTAATTTTTAATCGTATTTTATATGAAATATCTCACAATAAAATCACAGTAAATCGTTTCATAAGAGAATTAATTATGTAACAACGGCAATTCAATTTTACTTGATAATAAATTAAACTTATATCGTTTCATAAGAGAATTAATTTTGTAACAACGGCAATTCAATTTTACTTGATAATAAGTTAAACTTATAATCAGTTGATGGTTGAGATCGAATCAATATCAATTATAGTGTATTTTTTAACATTGTAAGATTTGTAACATATACTCCATTTATTTCGTTTTAAAACTCATTTTTAAAAACGTGATTAATTTTTTTTATATGTCGTTTTACGTTTCCCATGACTTTTACTTTCAAAGTACAAACTCACATACATTGTTTTAGGGTTTTACGAGCAGAAATTATCGTTGTTCATAAAAATAAGTCTCAATACAAAGTAATACGGAGTAATATCATATCATATTGTAACATTTCGAATGAATTAAGTATCTTTATTTTTGTAGAAAATTTTAAATGACTTATAAAATAAAAAGGAAGAAGTACTATTTTTATTTGTTTCGATCCATTGTTTTTGAAATCTAATTTAGATATATACTGTATCGTTCATCTATTTATCTTCCAATTTTTTACGAGAATTTTTTCGAGTTAATAGAGTATGTTTTGTAAGTTGTTTTTTATTTTAGGTAGGTAACATAGCTGACGTGGTGGTCCATAAAATAAAGGACCCATTTAAAGGAGCAGTGAGCAGTGCATGGAATAAGGCAGTGGATAGTGTTGAAGACAAGGTTGCTGAAAAGATTAAAGATAGGGTTTTGGGTAAACAACAACAACAACAAGCTTTGCAACAAAAAAATAATGACAATTAAGTCCACTTGATCATAATGTTTTCGTTAATATTAATAAGAGACCGTCTCTTTTAAATTTCTGTGTTGATTTCTTGACGTTTTAATCCGAGTGTATATTGCTCTTGAGATTGAAAAAGAGTTTGTCGTTGTTTCACATGTCGTTAGGATTATAAGGTATGACTCAATGCCAATCGACAGGATTATTTCTGTATTGAAAATTTACGAACTAGCTAAAAAGTTCGAACAAATTCATTTTAGAAGTTTTGTTGTTATGTTGTACAATTTATTGTTAACCAAACATTAGAATAGATGAGATTCATTACTGAATCAAATTTGTAGTATAATTAGTCGATAACATTAATTAGTAGAATATGGTTAATAGATTGTAGTAACAAGTTTGACTATAAAAATTAAATTAGCAAATTTGACAAATGATGTTTAGTACAATGAATAATGTCTTAGCTAGTCTAGTGGTTAAGAGTTAAAACCAAAATATCCTCGACAATATGCCTGAGGTTTGAGGCCCATTGTAATACGACTAACGGTGCGCTTCATTGGACGACCAAAAAAACAAATGTTGTTTGGTAATTAACGTAAGTATTACAGAATAATAACTAGATTATATTTATGTATAAATTAAATTGAAAATGCAGTAATTCCAAACTTAGCTTACATACAATATGTTCCTATAAGTCGTATATTAAAAAAAAAATGATCGATATTCAATCGTAATATATCGTTTACCAAACACGTGAAACTGGTTCGATTATTAAATGACCAATTATCTACTATTTATGATCAAAATCTACTACTCCCTCCGATTTTTTATTATCTTCCTTATTTTCTTATTGGGCTGAAACACCCTTTCTTCCCTATTTCTATTTTGGACCATCAACATGTGGTATAGAATCGCCCTCACATTTCTCTCTCTTCCTTCTTTTATTTTGAACCACACGTTCCCACACCCTTATTTTCTTCTCCAAAACCAAAGGGAAAGATAATAAAAAATCGGAGGGAGTACAAGTAATTTTATCCAATACCCAAGTAATTTTTCAATTAGTGATACTAGATCTTGATAAAGGGTTTGAACTTTTTCTTTTTTTAAAAAAAAAATCCCAACATCCTAGTATGTAATGAGCATTTGTAGGGACTTAACATAATACCATCCATGCATCAACACACACCACAATAAAACATCACACAATAAATGCAAGCAACTAGATCTCTAAACAATTTTTTGCTAAGATAAAATTAGACACATAATAACAGAAATTTAATAGAATTATGCAAAATTAATTTAATTTGAAGAAGAAACATGAGTTTAATAACAAAAATGGCGATATCACGGATTATCCCATGCACAATTAATTATAGGGTGCATGCCATTTCATCTTCAACACCCTTAAATGTAAGTCATATGTTATTTATTTGATTGCGAACAAAAACTCAAAAGACGGTTTCTCATTAAATTATTAAAAAAGTGCTTTTTCGTAAAAAAAAAATTGTCAGCAGTAAATAAAACATCGATGGATTACATAATGTTTTGGTTTCTCAGAACCCTTGTTACATCATTTGTAATTTGTAACTATTTTATTGTTGATCTTGGCATAAAATAACATTTATTATCGAGAGATCAGGCCTGCCTCGACTTATATGATTATATTTGTCATGTTATGTCTTACACTAATTTAGCTGGTGATAATAATAACTGTGGATGCAGAAGATATTCGGGTTAGGAAAAGGGAAGAAGGAGAAAGAAGCAGACGAAGCGATAGAAAAGGCGAAGCAAGCAACGGAATCGCTTAAAGAAACGGCAGACCATTTCAAAGAGACAGGAGAACACATAGTGAAGATGAAGAACGTATTCGACGACAAGGTGAAGGAGCCGATTCGAGATGCAGTCAACAATGCATGGAGGAATACTGCTCAAAGGGTTGAAGACAAGGTTGCTCAAAAGATTAAAGATCAAGTTATGGGTAAACAATCTCAACAACAACAACAACAACACAAACATGAGGACAACAACTAACTAGGGCATAAAATGCATAATCTGTTGTATTGTTATAACCGATCAGATATAATCTATGTTGTGTCAATAAACAGCGAAATATGGAAGACGATGCAGAAACGCTTTATTCTAATAGCGATCTTTGTCTCAAAGTGTTCTTTATTTATTTTTTACAAATCTGTATTCAGTTCAATTTGACATCGTTTGTAGATGCCGAATGAGTTATTATTAATGATATTGATCTTTACTTCAAAAAAAAATATAATTTATTTTGATTCAAACGGACGAAGTATTGTTATTCTCGAGGGTTATTTTTGCTTTTTTTTTTCTTCTATCTAGGTGAATAATATTTGACTCGTTATAACAATATAATAGTTATAGTCAATAATGTTAACTTGACAAGCTAGGGCATATATAGATTAAAGTCTTACTTAAAGTCTCCATTGTGATGGGATCGTCAGATATCTATCATATTGTTATAACGGTTTAAATGTAATATAATTTGTATAGATGATAGAAAATGACGAAGTAATGTTATTTCCTAGATTGCATGTTTTTAGCTTTTTTTCCTAAGCTAAATGAGTAATATTTCGCAATTTATAACAATTTCTATATCATAGATAATAATTTGTGTATGTTCTGAAAAAATTATGACTGTAGTTATCTAATTACTAAAAATTTTAGTCCGTACATCCCAATTTTATTTTATCGTCAACATTATATTGACTTAACAGTATTGACTTTAACAAGATCTATAAACTCGAAACTAAGGCACATAGATAAAAAGTTAAAAACATGACGGTATTGATTAATTAAAAGGTTAAAATAGGTATATAATTATATAAAACATTACAAAAGGTAATATGAACGAGTTTATGCATGTCACCTAATAATAGTATAAACTCGATCTAATTTCCTCAATATTATACAGAATAATATATTATATTACCTGTAATAATACGGTGATACTGAAACTCAATACTTAAGACTTAAAAGGTACAACCCTAACATCATCCAAAACCGGACCACAAAGATGCCCAAAATCATCAAGTCTAGTATGATAAAAAGCACTCCAAAAAGTAATCCTAGTCCTACTACTAATTGCATCAAATCTCATAACACCCTTTGTAAATCCACCTTGACCACTAGACACAAAATGAACCTTAACATTTTGTTTAGCCCCAAAGGCTTGGACCATCATCGAACCGTGACACCCGTTCCTAGCGTCCCCAATTGTGAACGTAAGGACGTACGACTTTGAAGGGGTGGTGCGTATGATTTGAGAGATCGCGCTTTCTCTTCCTCCTACTAGTTCTATTGCGAATGAGCCTGAGGGCACTGAGAAGTGCTTTGAATCTATGTATTTGACTGGTTTTAAGGATTCTATTATCTAGCCGTAGAGTGGACTGAGTGCGTCTTGTTGGTGTGGTAGTAGTAGCACCCCCGTCGAGAAGTTTTTGAATACGTGTGGTCCTCTTTCGAATCCCCCGTTTTTCACTAGGTTTTTCCCTACATTGATACCAAGTATGTCAAATGGCAGTGCGTAGCAGATTTGTAACAGAAGATAACAATAGCAGAAAACAGTTAGCAGATTGTTATCACAAGTTTGACTATCAAATTAAATTAGTATAATTATGAAAGGACGTTTGGTAATTAGCATATCATAAGACAATCAGATTGTTTTCACGTATAAATTGAATAATGTTGTTTCAATATGCTAATAATAACATTATCATATTCAAAAACAGAAGATTCTGGTCAATATGCTATTAGAATATGCTATTGTCAAACACATGAAAATGGTAGATTGATCGTCAATCTACTATTTAGACCGAAATCTTAGTATTTTTCACTCAATATGTTGTTTACCAAACAGAGTCTGATTGAAAAGTCAGCTGAAACCTTATCAATAATTGGAATGTGCTCAATTTTGATTTAATTTCGATGTGAATCGAATCAGATCAAAACAAATTAAACTAGTTGACATCTGATCGATCTGGCGACAGAGTAAGTGTACCTCTAGGTTTAGGTAATGAGAGCATCTCCTTGATAGCAATAGCATCAATAAGTGGGCCACAATTGGGATCTTCTTGGACACCAAGGTTAAGGAAAGTGACCTTAACAATCTTAGAAATGGGCTTAAAGGCCCAAGCATAAGTATCCCCTCCATTGCTACTATAAACCGTTTGTATGGGCAAATCGGCCCAAACACCCGGCGAGGCTTGGACCCGTAAAACCTCGTCCTGCGCGCACGTCCGTGTCGCGCTGAACGTGATCGAGTAGTAAGAGCTCTCGTTCACTCTCACGTACTGTGAGATCGAGGCCTCGTTCCCTAACCTAGCCGCGTGGGTCCCACGCGGCACCTCCCAGTAGAAACCGCCGCTTTGTTTTCCACCCGAAATGTACTCTACCGGTCCGTCGATCTCCCATTTGGGTAGGGAGTATTTTCCTACTATTATTACCTTGTTTTTTAGGTTTGATGGGTTCGGTCCCTCTTCGAAGTTTCCGTTTGGGAGGAGTCCTGTTTTTGATAAAAATATACACTTAAGACAGACGTACACGTACATTTCAAATTTGAACTGGATTATATAAAAGGTTATACGTTATGATAAAATAAAACTCACCATCGAGATGGTGTGGGTGGAGAGCGGACACAATATATGACGTGGTACTGATTGTCAATGCGAGAAGCACAAAGTAAATAGGATGAGAAAATGTCATTGCGAATCGTTGCATGAATAATTAAGAGAAATATATCTTTAAATGAAGGATGAGAGTGAGCTTATATATAGTATTATGATACTAATCACAGTTTATCTTATTATTATTATTATTATTATTATTATTATTATTAAGCTTGTGAGTTTAAGCACAACATAAGGCGCAAAATGTGTCTAGTTGTCTACTAGTGAGTTGTGCCCTGATTGATTGGTTTAATTTGAGAGTCACTTCAACTTGATCTAGTGGGTTATCTACTTATTTGAGTCGGGTTTAGGTCTGATTATCAAATAGTCGAGTCATTGGACCGCTGATCATCTTAATTAACTTGAAATCAATGTTGATTCGGGTGACTTTTAGACCAAGGTACTATTAGAAAGATAGTGTCAGATGGGACTAATTAAACAGATGAAGTATACTTGGATTCTGATCTTTTCAACTTGATAAATCGAACTGAACTGGATTGAATTGATGAATTGGAGTCTAATGAGACTGAAATGAAGTGAACCGAAAATAAGTCGGAAAACTTGATTGCACATTACATTGGTTGAGCTTAATGAAGTTCAATTCATGTGCATAGAATGTGCATTGAAGATGAAGTAAATAGAGGTTTATGATCTGCAGATCCAAATCCAAATTCAAATCCATCCAGTACGACTAATACGTACGGAGGAAGCGGACTCTTTAATACGGAGTTATAACCACATGCACCCATTAGCCAATTTATAGGCAAAAATAGTCAACTTCAAACAATCATTCAAATGTAAAGTAGACTCTAAAACTTTTCAAAAAAAAAAAAAAAAAAAAAAAAGGCTCTAAAATACTCTTATTATTTCCGTTACTAAGACGATAACACTGGCTTATGAATCATTCTCAGATTAAAAGTTTATCCTCCAAACTCTTGTTTTTCAGTTACAAAAACAAATAATTCAGAGAACAAATCAAAATTAATTTAGCTTATGATAAGCCACAAAAATCGAAAAATATAAATAAAAAAAATTCAAATATTTATTTAAATATTATTTGACTGTTTAAATAAAACCGACAATTAAACAACAAACACTCACCTAACGATTTTACAATTTTCACTTTTTCACCGTTTAAAAAAACGACAATTAAACGAACACAAATTCAAGTACTGAGTAATTTATTGGATTCGAATACACAAATTCACGTTCAAGATGCTTTATTAACTTATCAGAGTTTTACAACAACAACAACATCAGAACCTTGGTCCCAAAAAGATCTAGGGTCGCCAACTCGTCATCTATTACAATGTTTCTCAATTAGTTACAGAGAGTGGACTCCGCTCGATAACCTGGAACTGAAAATATACATGGGAAATTGAAGTTAAGAGGAAAAATGATCAGCCACCACTTATAGGTGGTATAATGGCCAATTCATCCTTATGCTCAACGATAGTCGACTCCGATGCATACTCCTCGTTTATAGCAAGCACCATGCACCCTAGTATCTCCTCAAGGCTCGGAAACTTGCCAACTATCAATTCCAAACAATCACGGGCTGTGCTGCCCGAGGGTACCTCTAATTGCGTCTCAGTTAAGCCGGTCAGGTCTCGAGCTCGGGCAAAGAACATTACCTTTACTTCGATTGATGATTTTTTGTCGCTTTTGTCAGGATTTGTCTGGATTTCAGCCATCGTTTTTAGCTCCATCTCGTACTGGCAGACTGCCGAACATAAAAGATAGTGTACTGGTTAGCAGACGAGAAAAACAATAGACTGACGAACCTTAGTACACACTACACAGCAGTTGAGCACAAAGAGACTGTAGTTCTTGCGTGCGACTGTTCTATGGGAGTATGGAGTATAGTATAACAAGGAAAGGGTGACTATTTTCCAGTGAAAAGTGACCACTTTTTAGCACTTTTCACTGCAAAATGGTTATTTTTTTCTCTTAAAATGGTCATTATTTACCATGAATCGATCACTTTTACCTCCGTTGTACTGCCATACAGCGGCAATATAGTATAATTTGTGAAAACAGTTTATTCCAACAATTGAAGGACACAATACTCCGTACTATGGCAGTTCCGGATCTTTAAACTTCGAAACACAGACAACCACCAGCACCACAACCTAGAGCTATGAATCATTAGCCGAACAAAGATTTGGGGCCGGCTAATATGAATCATGATCTGAAATCGTCAAGTGGATTGGAGATGCAACTGTAACATCGAAAACCTAGAGCTATGTTTTTTGAGACCTCAATGAAGACGACACGCTAGTGTAGGTAAGCCTTGCACTTTAGCTTCTACTGATCTCTACTAGCATTGTAACCAAATAACCTACAAAAGATCGACCTTACAAGATCGCTACTCTTCGTATCTGATCATCATAAACTTCATATTCGACCACGAAATGTAAAGGGTGGTAGTTTGTAAAAGAGAATCTCGAAAATTATCACCCTGTTCGACAGCAATTGGATTCAGTAGCTCAACTGCTCAATAGAAGCACAAAAGATTGCCAAATCATAAACAAACAAATCCTTTTTGTTGTATATTGTATCGAATTGTCAACGATTAATAAGAATTGAATTGAATCGAATCGAATCGAATTGGATTGTCAAAAGAAATTTGATGATGTTTACAATGATCAAACCATTAAAACTCAAACAAAAACTATAGTAGTTAGGAGATTAACGATCATCCTTCAATAGATTCCTAGATTAACAATCAAATTCAATACCTAATCCCCAAATTCCCAAATCAAAATTCATCCGATTAGCACTTGTAACTGAACTCAATGATCAATCTCACATCTTTGCTGGAACGAAATTCAGATAATCAAATGAAATTAGAGTAAAGAGCATAAAATATTATGGGGGAAAAGGAGATATCTTGGAGAAGCTTAACCTAGCCGGAATTGGGCGGCGGCGATGGTGGCCAGAGGTGGGTGAGAGTGAGAGGTGACTGGGAGGCGGCGCGACGGAGGGAGTAGGTTGGTTGCGGCGGAGTATCGCCGGCGATCGGCGGAGGAAGGTGGAAGGGGATGAGCGGTCGTCGGAGGGAGGGTGGGGGTTTCGATTTAGGGATTAGAAATGAAATCGATTTGGGGATTTTGATATTTGGGGTTTTTTACTCTATGATACGGAATTTGCGACGGATCCTTGCTTTTTTCCTATATTTTAAAATCTTTTTTGCTTTTTTTTTTTTCCGATTATTTGTCGTAAAATTCTCACATTAGTCGCTACTTGCATCACGTCACAAATTAGTATTTGTCGCAAGAGTCTCTGTCACGATATGACTACTTTTTTGAAGCGGTAAAAATTGTTCGAAAGTGTGAATCTTTTTGGAGAATATTATACCGAGACATTGTAAATGATGTGGACTTTGCTCAGCACGAATATAGAACCATTTTATTCCGGGACCAAAAAATCTGAAAAAACGTGGATAATAACCTTCAAAAGCGGTCGTTTTTGACTATTTTTTTAAAGCGTTTAATTGTTCGAATGTTTGAATCTTTTTGGCAAATATTATACCAAGGCATTGTAAATGATATGGACTTTGTTCCGCTCGAATATGAATCCATTTTATTCCGGGACCTAAAAAGCCGAAAAAACGTGGATAATAACCTTCAAAATCGGTCGTTTTTTACTATTTTTTTAAAGCGGTAAAAAATGTTCGAAAGTGCAAATCTTTTTTGCGATTATTATACCGGGACATTATATTCGATGTGGACTTTGTTCAGCGCGAATATAGAACCATTTAATTTCGGGGCTTAAAAATCCGAAAAAAGCATGGATAATAACCTTCAAAATCGGTCGTTTTTTACTATTTTTTTAAATTATTAAATTGTTCAAATGTGCAAATTTTTTTGTCAATTATTACACCGGGACATTGTATTTGATCTTGACATTGATCGGCGAGAATATAGAACCATTTTATTCCGGGACCTAAAAAACCTAAAAAAACATGGAAAATAACCTTCAAAATCAGGCGTTTTAAAACAATTTTTTGAAAGCGGTAAATTTTTTCGGAAAGTGCGAATCTTTTTGGCAAATATTATACCGGGACATTATACTTGATGTGGACTTTGTTCAACGCGAATACAGATGCATTTTATTCCGGGATCTAAAAAGGCGAAAAAACGTGAATAATAACCTTTAAAATTGGTCATTTTTTACTATTTTGTGAAAGCATTAAAAATTGTTCGAAAATGTAAATCTTTTTGTCGAATATTACACCGGGACATTGTACTTGATGTGAACTTTGTTCAGCACGAATATAGATGCATTTTATTCCGTGACCGAAAAAGCGGAAAAGACGTGGATAATAATTTTCAAATCGGCCATTTTTGACTATTTTTTTAAAGCGGTTAAAAATGTTCGAAAGTGCGAATCTTTTTGACGAATATTATGCATGGACATTGCAAATGATGTGGACCCTGTTCAGTGCAAATATAGAACCATTTTATTCTGTGTGACATAAAAATCCAAAAAAGAGTGAATAATAACCTTCAAAATCGATCATTTTTTACGATTTTTTTAAAGCGTTAAATTGTTCAAATGTGCGAATTTTTTTGGCAAAAATTACACCTGGACATTGTTTTTGATGTGGAATATGTTCAGCACGAATATAGATACATTTTATTCCGGGACCTAAAAAGCAGGAAAAAAACGTAGATAATAACCTTCAAAATCGGTCAATTTTGACTAATTTTTTAAAGTGGTAAAAATTGTTCGAAAATGCGAATCTTTTTGGCAAATATTACACTGAGACGTTGTATACTTTTGTTCAGCGCGAATATGGGTCCATTTTATTCCGGGACATAAAAAGCCGAAAAAACGTGGATAATAACCTTCAAAATCGGTCGTTTTTTACTATTTTTGAAAACGGTAAAAATTGTTCGAATGTGCGAATCTATTTGACAAATATTACACCGGAAACATTGTATTTGATGTGGACTTTGTTCAGCGCGAATATTGATGCATTTTATTCCGGGACCCAAAAAACGAAAAAACGTGGATAATAATAATCTTCAAAATCGCTCATTTTTGAGACTCACTAATTAGAAATTATCCACGAAATTTTAAGGCTGTCGTCAAATATCTACGTTAAAATCCTTGCATTTTTAGAGTGTAGGAATACAAACTTAGTCAAATAGCTCAAACTAGAGTAGCATTCCATTGGCTCAATATCATCCTTCAAAGGTAAGTCTTTCTCGATTATGATCACCAAGCGATGTATAACAGTTCTACACTTATATTTTTTGTTCGAAGAAACGTATACTTAGTCGCAAACGAGTCCTTACCATTTGAGATAAGAATCGGGCATTGCCAATCCGGGCTTCGGCATGTAGTCAAGCAACTTCACTTCATATTCTTAACAAGAGGTAGTAAGCCCACAAAAGGGAAAATCTGGCCCAAACACAACTACAATTGACTGGACTACGATACCGTTTTCCAGTCCTTTCATCCATGGTTGTAGAATCGACAACCTACCTGAACCGGGTGGGTCGCCTCATTTAGGTAGGGTGCGAGTCAGATCACAACTTTGAAATAGGGTACTTCGTAATTTCGTAGTTACCTACCTATGATGTCTTTCACTTAATGTTCTATAGAAAGATGAAAAAGCATTATGATACGGAGGAAATATTTATTGTTGTGGGTCAGTTCTATCGTGTAATACGGTCTAGTACAATAATTCTCGTCTCGTCTCGTGCCAAACCACATTAAACAAACTGATTAAATAGGGAAGTTGGGTGGCTGAATCGCATTAATCTCTTGAAAAAAACTATTGAAAGTTTGGAACAAAATATCCAGAAATAATGAGACAATGAAGAGTGCAGTTGAGAGTTGTATGTAAATGTAATGTGTAAATATGTACTCCACAATGCAAAATGCAATGCATTCAACACAGAAAATATGCATTAGTACCTGCAATTATAACATCAAAGCAAATGCATGCGTAGAGTACACACTTTAACCAACAATGCAACCCAACCCAACCACAATTGTTGGCCTACTACTACTACTAATACTAGTCTACTATCACCATTCACGTCAGTTAAGGTCCCGTTCTTTCCAACTTATTTTCAGTTCCGACCAATGATGCTCATCTTTATTTCGTATAATTAATATTAAGTCTAGTCTCATTATTTTTAGTTTGTCTTCGACTATGTTCTTTTGGACTGAAGTTGACCGAACTTAACTGAACTGAAGTACTTTGACAAAATGAGCATTTTGGACTGAACAGAACTGAAGCGAAGAATGAGCCGAAAAGAAGTTGAAAGGAACAGGGTCTTGGTCAATTCATCGCACTTAGTTTGACTCAATTTTGTTCAGCTCCATTGGATTAAGTTAAGTTACGTTAAACCCCTTTTAGTTAGATTCAATTCGACTCTGTTCAGTCGAAAAGAACAAGGCGTAAGGACGTAGGTTCAAGGTCACATGCCCTTCATGGACCTACCTCACATGCCCCCTTTGGCCCATTTTATCCGGGTTTCCAACTCCATCTCCATCTATTCACATCAACATTGAAAATTCGGCCATCTAACATGTTACGTACTACATTGTGAACCCAGTTGGATCCATTTAATGTACGTGTTTCGACCCCACCCCACACCGATATGACCGGTTGTTGTCTCCAAGATGCGTACGTCGTTTCACATATCGTGTCATTTGATAGATCTTGCAAAGTGGTCGTGATAACGACAATCCCGTCTGCCACTCGATTTTGTAGATATGTCCTCGGAAAATTGAGTGGCAGAAGCGATTCATTACTCTATGCTTGTATGCACCGTAATTTGGAGGTTTGGAATCGGTTGTCATGGTCTAATGTGGATACGGTCTACAAAGGTCGTGATTCGTGAACTCAGGTGATAGCAGTCGAAACTATTGAGAAACAAATAAAAGTGATTGAACAAAAACCATACAAATCGAAATCAGTATCAATAAGTTCACATTATAATATTGGTGATAAAATCTGGAACAAACAATCCAATCTTTGGAAAACCATACAATCTAATACTGACGCGACGCAGGACTCGCTTACACAAAAGGGAAACAAGTGAAATACAATGCAACACACAAAAAAAACACCACTCGTTTCCTGTCGAAAACCAATACGTACGAGGAGTCGAGGACTAGTTTAAAGCTGAACACTTGGGGGGAATCAATGCAAGGCAAATAGCAGTGTTAGAGATTTTTCGAAATTTTGGTTGATATGGTAATATGTGGAAGATAATAAACAAAACCTAAGGGCAACGCTTCAGGCCGTGCTGTCATACCGAGAAAGTTTTCCTCAGAAATGTTGCAGGCCGAGGTTGGGAAAACGGAACAAACACAGCATGTTACGACAACGTGTAAAAAAAGTACACTTTGCCATAACATGAAGAAGAATGGACTGTGGACTGTGGGATGTGGGCAAAAGGTGAATGGTTAACAATGGGAGGAATATGGGATGATGAAGAATGATGTATAATTGGTAAATTTGTAAGGTAAAAATATATAGGAGGTAAAAAAAACAAGTAGAAGGGAGAAATTAAAAAAAAAAAAAAAAAAAAAGTAAAAAAAAAGACCCTTTTTTTCCTATGAACAGATTGAAATAGAGTGGGTTGGGTTGGCTAGCACCTGTTGCCCCTGCGGCAGGAAAGCGGACCAGCATTGGCTGTAATAGTTCCGACCATGGAAGATGACTTTGCACCCAAGCTCGAGGCTCTAGCGTAGCTTGCTCCGGCTCCTGCTCCTGAACCAGTGAAGTATGCCCCGTTGAGCATGAGATCGCCTTCAGACCTCCAATTCCACCCCTTCCATGTACCTTCAGCTGTTTCTACCCTCTTTGTCACCTGAATTAATGGGTGGAATTTCGCAATCAGTAAAAAGTATATCAATTTCGTCATGTTCTACTTTGTGGGTATGACAAGATCCGGTTTAACTGGAACTTTACGATATCCATCTAGTACTAATTCGTCATTTTTCCTACTTTCAGGAAACTCGGTAAAATGTAGCTTAGATCCAATGCAAGTATAGTACATGATAGTAAGTACATAGGGAGAGTGGGATCCTACCTCTTTAGCAAAAGGATTGGTTGGGGCAGTATATCGGTTACCCTGACTGTTGATAGTGGGGCTTGCACTTCCACCAATCGCGTACATTTCCCAGTGTGTGTAGTCGTTGTTCACCACATGGAAATAACCATGGCGACACCTGTAAATATTTTATAATAGCCACGGGACATGGTGACCAGTAATCGAGCAGTCAGATTCATGATTGATCGATTCATCTCAATAATGAAAGCATCATGTTATATTTTCCTAAAAGAAGTGATTATTGACATGATATGAAGGACCCGGTTTGGATTACTGTACTTGCTAGAAGATTAGACTGCAAACAGCCATGAATGTACAGGTCTGAGCTGTGAATTACTACCTTGGCATTCTCTGGATTAGGCCTGCACCGAAATGATTGAATGCAATCGTAACTTGCATCTGCTTGTCTTTCACATAAGAATCACTGTGGCCCAACAGCATCACCTGTGACATTACAGGAAAGAAACTCTTTTATTCGGTGAAATGATTAGGGATATAATATCAGTACGATTTATAGTCAAATGAGTTGTTACCTCGTTGTGGTGTGCGAAGTGGTTGTTAGAGATAGTAATGGCGGTTGAACCCATCACAGCATCGACAAGGCCATCAGCGCAGTTAGAGAGTGAATTATGATCGACCCAAATATGACTAGCACCAAATATCGAAACACCATCTCCATCGGCCATTGTTCTCCATCCAAAATGAGAAGGGGAGCTCCTCACCATAGCATTACCAGTAGGTTTGCAGTCATGGATGTGAATGCCATGGATAATGATGTTTGTCACATACTGGACCGTGATGCAAGCTCCGTTTGCAATGTGGATATTCGATCCACGGCCATCAATTGTCTTGAAACTGTTCATTATAAGCTCCTCCTTCAGTTGAATCACCATATCACGCTGGAAGACGATCCACAGAGGTTCTTCTTGGATGACTGCGTGTCTTAGAGTACCAGGCCTGGGGTTTACAGGGTCATCATCACGTGGGTCAGTGACGACATAGAATCGCCCATCCCGTCCTCCAACAGCGTTTCTACCAAATCCAATGCCACAGTCAGCAAGACGTTTACGGTTCTTGTGCCAGTTCGGGTCACAACGCCAGCAGTCATCGATGGGGTTTCCTGTTCCACACGAAAAGTAACCCAGATTCCTCCTCTGAGTACTGTTCTGAATGCTCCTGAAGAATTCAAAATAATATTTTTAGGATTCAGATGCTATAAATTCCCCAAATAACAGTTTTTCGTGATTATTTACTACTACGTGACTAGCATGAGACGGTCTAACACTAACAAATACGGAGTAACACAGATTAATCCAGTAAAACAGATCAACTGATCTACAACTTCAGTTTTTCATCATGATTCATGAATCTCATAAGAGCAATTATAAGTGTAGCAGTAGAGGTTTCCTAGTCTCCTACATTAATGATGTACATTTCATGAGTATGGTAATTTAAAATGGGAAACATGACATCAATCAAGCACAATCAGTCGGTGAAAAAGAGTGACAACAGAATCAATTATTATCATTATTATAACTCCCCACCAAAATTACCACCACAACATAATTATTTATGGGACCAATCTTTATTCACTCTTAAAATTAATCAAAGGGTGAACAATCAATAATAAAGGCTTTAACCCTAAGGTTGAATCATTAATGTACCCCTCCTTTTATGTCACCCGCCCAATAGGTTTGTACTATATTTAATGTAATGATTCAACAAAGATTTACCCTTTATCTTTAAACCCGTTCTTTTCCGTCCAATTAGTCTCCTGAAAGACGAACTTACACTCAACAACAACAACGTAAAGCTAACCTATGAACGCTACCCTATAGGCCTATATTGAGACCGTCTCACATTAACAGTTGTATTTTCGAAGATAGATTTACCTTACCCTAGGAGTGGTCTAGTACAAATCACATTGACAAGATAAATGAATGAAAGGAGATCAGAAAAGATAAAAACAGAGAGACAAAAATAGAATAAAAGAAAGCAAACCCACATGTGAACCATGGCAACAACTTCTTCAGGGTTAGCCACTGCATGTTCATTTACTGCACCACTTTTATCCACCACCTCCCTGCAATATTTACACATGTCAAAACTTGGTAAATAAACCTGTAAACATCACAAATTCTTATTTACGACAAATATATAAATTCATCCCAAAATTTGTGACGGTCAAGAATCACTCATATCGACAGATAAAGACAAAGTATTTGTTATTATCAATACATTCTGATTTTGTCATATCTAACTATTTAAGTAATATATGACCCGTTATACTCTCTCCGTTCATATCTAAAGGGTACTTTTTTTTTATCATTCAAATCCAATTAACTCATTTCCCTTTTAATTTATTTTTAAGACCAAACTATATATTCTACGCAAAATAAAAACGTATCCTCTGAATATAAATAGAGGGAATAACTTTACCACGGATATGGTTACAAGAGAGACTAAACGTGAAAATATTAAGCCAAATAAAAAGTGAAATTCCAGAAGTAGCCAAACGTGAAAAGAATTGGGAGTTTGTAATTTACACACAGCATTTAATGTTACACCAGAAAAAGCACCACAAGCATTAATTGCTACACAAAGGCTAATTCTGAAACCTAGAAATAGGCCTTACATGCTACGTATAAAACTCAATTGAATGAATGGGGTTTGTACATGTGCGTGACATTTTAACTAAATTGAGGCATCAATACGACAATCACCCCCACCATTTTACTCATAATGTCACTTCAAAACGGAATTACACTCGTACTACTACTAGTCTATTACGTACCAAACTCTAGTAATTAAAATCGTTCATCTACCTTAACTCCCTCCCATTCTTATAAATGGTACGGATGACTACACGATGAATATTATATTCCTAAAACGAGTTATTTATTGAATTTAATTCATTTCCTAAAATGGCAAATTATGGGTACATGAAGACGATTTTATATTAGAACAACTAACGTTATTTTTTACTAGACCAAGTACCGTTATTTACATTTTACACATTACTCATCATCGAATTCGTGCAACACAAGACGAACAAAGTAGTTTCACTATGGAGTATGATAAACTATGATAAACCAACATTTGTCCAATTTAACCCAATTCTTGTATATTTGTGATAAACAGAGTAAATTGTAATCAATCGTTTACATATTTCACTTTTGCTATATTCATACAATGTAATCTATCATTCAATAATACGAAAACTATAATAAACAATTTCGCCCCGTTCTCTATTTTAGTCAATGTCCGCAAAATACACGTAAACATACAACATCTATACCTAATACGAGTACTCCGTATGCAACTATTTGACCCATTTACTCAATGATCTTAAATCGAGCAAATTAGTACTCGTAATAAACATTATTTGATCCATTTTAAAACCGTCTTAGGTGAGATCAAACACGTTATTCGCATTAATTTAATAAAACTTTGGATTAAAAAAAGTTGAAAAAGAAAACAAGCAGGTGGGTGAACAAATGGTGTGCACTGCTCAATGTGGAAAACCACACCGTCGGCGGCAAGTACAAATAACCTCAAGATTAAAAAGACGAAAATACCCTCAAGAGCTAGCAGTACAAAAAACGTGGCCTTCAAGTCAATGTAGGAATTGTAGGGGTAGTTTCGGAATAAACAGGAGAGAGAAAGAAAAGAGAAGCACTACTACTTTAATGGAATCCAATGCAAAGAAAAAAGAACTGTAACCGTCTAACGGAATAAACGGAGGAAGTTGAAGAAGCCGTTACGTTACATCTCAACGGTTGATTTATCGTTTTTTTACCGTGGTTAAAAAAAACAGATCTAACGGTTTAGGATCAAGAATATCTTTTCACCGTGAGATATTTATTGATTTATTCAGTAAAAAAAAAGTAAAAAGTGAAAAAAAGAGGAAAAAGGAAAGAGTACAGTGTATGTACTTACATGTTGTCCGCCATTGTTGTGTTCTTTGAGCTTTGTAGCTTTAGTGTTTCAGTTGAGCTGTAATTGAAACACGTACACCGACATTAGTTACCGCGGTGAAAACTGAGGATTCGACGGTAAATTTTGTAGAAAGTAAAGGAAACGGAGAAATAATGTACGTACTTGATGTTAGTGTCCGCCATTGTTGAGTTCTGAAGCTTTACTGTTTCAGTTGGCCTGAAATTTGAACACACCGACATTAATTACTACAGTAGTGTGTAATTTACTGCGGTGAAAACTGAGGATTCGACGGTAAATTTTGTAGAAAGTAAGTAAAAGGAGAGATAATGTAGGGAGTATTTACTTGATGTCAGTGTCCGCCATTGTTGAGGTCTGCAACTTTACTGTTTCAGTTGACCTAGAAATTGAAACACGCCGACATTAATTAGTACTACAGTATAAGATTAAGTAATGCAGTTAATTTTTTGGGTAAAAATTTTCAAAAATAATGAAAAATAGAGGAAAAGAAGGACGAATCGAGGATTTTGAAAAACGAAAATGCGGTTAATTTCTGCGGTGAAAACTCGGAATAGCGCAGTAAATCAGGTAGTAAAAAAATTTCAACATCGAAAAAAAAAATGCAGCTAATTACTGCGGTGAAAACTGAGAATTCCGCTGTAAATCAGGTAGAAAATAAACGAAAGGATTAATTAAATAATTCAATTAAATGAATTTGTAGAGTTTTTTCAAAGCGAAGAATTCCAAAAATGGGGGGAAAACGGGGAAAATTAATTTTTTTCCTTGAAAAGGTAAAAATGCAGTTAATTTCAGCGGTGAAAACTTCACAATTCCGCAGTAAATCACTTAGTAAACGAGGTTCTAGAATTTCCAAAGCTTAAAATTCAAGAACACGACGCCATTGTTGAGGTAAACAAGGTAGTTGAAGAAGAAGAATGCAGTAATTTTACAGTAAGTGAGGGAATAGGTGAGGAATTTTACTGTGGGGAAAGGCGAAGAGCGGAGACGGCGGCGATGGAGACGGAGATAAGGAGGAGGAGAAGGAGGGAGGAAGACGCCATTGTTGAGTGAGCTTAGTGTGAGATTTGTGTGAGGTTATTTTCTCTGTTTTGAATGAACAGAGAAGAAGAAAGGGAGAAGGAGGAGAGACAGAGGAAAGGTGTGGAATGTAAGCAGGGTTTTTATAGAGAGGGTGGAGGGTTGGGGGGGTTTGGTGTATTTGGTTTTAATGACCGTATGTATTGGTATACGAACTCAATTTCACAAATATATACGGATTTCAACAATAACATTAGCGTGAGACCGTCTCATATGAGATTAGTATACGAGAATATTAGTGTTCTACTATATTTCGTAGATAATTTTGAAAAACACGGTTGAAATTTTGAGAAGGGTGATATAGATAGAGTTTGTGAATTTATCGTAAAAACTTATGTTTCGATACTCTGTAATTCTGTATACAAGGTCGTGTTTCCATGTTTCATCGTTCTATGATTAAAGACGGTATTTTTGGATAGTGTAGGTGGAATGTAGTAGTATAAGAAAAAAGTATTTACGTTTTTTAATATTCCGTATTTATTTGAGAAAATACTCGGTAAGAAAGGGAGAAAAGATGAGTAGTGTAGTTGGGCCAAGCAGTAGTAAACACTAGTCCATCACGCTCCTACTACTAAACAACCACTTCCCTACTACTAATGGCTACCTAGTAGCCACTTTGCCACCATTCTTGGTATTCTTAAGTCTCAACCTAGTCGGTCTTTCTTGTGACCGATATATCCGTCATAAATTTTGACAGGTCAAGTACTATCCATATTGGTAGATAAGACAAAAAAACTTAATCATATTATAATTAAATAAACGATATTTATATAGGGAGTACTCCGTAATACTTTTGTCATAAGTAACTCGTAGTTCATTAGACGAAGACAATCCAATGGAGATTAGTTATCTTTGTGCTTAATTAGGTACTCCATCCGTAATACTATTGCTCTTGGTTTAAGAGTACAAAGAAACACCTCTTGAGAGGCTAAAATAATCAATGTGAAGTAGTAGTAGTAGTACAATCTTATGATTAACATAACTATACTTATAATCAAGAGTAAGGCAGGCAGTTAGTGATAGTAGTAGTACATATTGACATATTGTAGGACGGTTATAGTTGTTGTAGTGCTGTATTAACCGTAATGTGTAAGAATTATTTGTAATATCATTTCAGCAAATCTTGTCTGATATCGTCTCATTAAAAAATTAGGGTCAAATTTTTATATTAATCTTATTTAGAGAGTTTGTATTGAGCTAATCTATTTTGGAAACGAATGTCTCACTTTAAAATGAGTCAGTAGATACTAGTTACGGGACAATGAAAACTAACGTCAAAGTTTCGTCGAAAATAGAAATAGGTTAAACAAAAGTTAACGTACGTCAAGTAAGTTTAAAGCTACCTTTGATCATTTATTTACCCTTTTCATATGTATTATTTCATCAAAATTTACCTAATGTTATTCAACAATCAAGTGCTAATGTATAGTAATCCAAGTAATTTTGTTATTTTCAAGTTTTTTTTTCCTCATAAAAGAATTTACACCATTTTTTATTCTTAATTAATTTACTCAATTTGTTATTTCCAAAGACCATTACTCCTCATGAATACTGATCTTAAACATTCTCGTGAATTAATAAGGCAAATTATATACGAAGTATATACGAAATATGACCGTTACACACATAACACCGTCTTATTCAATAAGGGTATACTCCCTCCGTTTCATTTGATTCTTTACGTTCGCTTTTTCACACTTGCCAATGCACGTTTTCTTTTGTCTATATCGTTAGTTACACATTTCTAAAAATATCATTATTTATAACGTACTCGATTAGACAATTTAAACAATATCTCACATAACCATATTTTATCTTATATATTAGAAGTTATATCGATAATTCCCCTCACTTATGAATAGTGTCCAAAAACTGAGGAAGTATAATTTATATATACAATACGTATAACAATGCCCATGAGTAGTCCATTTTTGCGCACAAAACAATTCCCATGCATGTCTCGAGCTCCGTAACCCCGTATAAGGCACCAAAGTGTTGCTCATTCCCTAGCAAAACTTATGTCATGAATCATCACGGGAACATTTGCTTTACTTGTAAATAAAATCGGGCTATAATTTCGTAAATTCTTGTTTGTTACGGATATATTCAACATTAATTATATAAAGATGGTCATATAATATGACATGAATAAGATCGATACAAGCATAAGATATGCAAGGTCGAAAAAGTTGTCCCATTCAAATAAATATGGTGTTATTTGACCCATTATAATCTTAAGGCGAATATATCCGTCATACGAGAGACTAATAGAGTATACGGGGTATAATTTAGATTCAACTTCTATTTGCATCATAACTGTTCAAATACGATTCTAGATTTTATTACAGTAGGAAAATCTAGACTAGACCAATTTTATCGCCTCTTGTACCCAAATGGATCGAGTTCATGAAATATAACATCGTTTTCATCGTTTCTGATAGTCTATATTACATGGGAAGTATTCCGTACCATATAAATATAAAAAATAATTGTATGTATATATGTAGCATCAAACTCTAACTTTGTGGGAACAATTTTTTAAAATGTACACAACTAGCCACTCTCACTAATTCGAACCCATTATCGTTTTGGTGCTATTTCAAAAAGTTTTTTCGTTTTTGGTGCTCGTTCGAAACTATTTACATCTAATGGTTCCACGTCATCATTTTTATTTATTTTTAAATTTGCGAGAGTATACCGCTGTCCCCCACAGCGGTATACCGCTGTAAACAGACTGAATTTGGGGCGAGCTTTTACACTCACACCTTGTTTTGTTTTCCATGAAATTCAGTAGGGTACCGCTGTCCAGGACAGCGGTATAACCCGAGGATTTCAGATTCTTCATTAGAGTACCCTGCTCAAAATGAAACCCGGTATCCACCACAACCCCCGACAAAACCACCGTGGACCCATCTCCGTCGACCTAGCTCCAACTCAGAACCAATCTCCTTCGACTTCTCCCCTGTTCTTGCTCGCAGCTCCGACGTCGCTGCTGCTGCTGTCCTAGTGTCGCCATTGTTGTTTGTTGTTGCTACGGTCGCGACCAACTCAGAAGCAAAGTTGATTCCCCTGTTCCGACTCTTCTTGACTAGACCCGACTCTTCTTGTTGCTACGATAATGGGTTCTTTTCTTTCTTCATTCTTCCATCTAAACATATTCCATATTTATATCCTCAACCAGCCAGCATTATATTGTTCTTTCCTTCTTCGATTCTAATCTTTCATAATTCATAGGAGGAAGCAAAAAAGGTAATCTCTCCAACCAAACCCGTACCCCGTTCTCTGTTTCATTCATTAATTTCCTTATTTCCAACCAACCCCGTAGACCCCGTATTTTCGAGTCTTTAAAGAACGATCAATTAGTGTGTGTAAGTGTGATTCAATATTACAAAGGGCCAAATGAATAGTTGATGCATTGCTCGTGAATTCGTGATTTTTTTAAGGATGACGTAAACTGAGATCAGAACAAGAGAAGGATGAGACTACCTCCTGAAGTCATAAGACGGTGACGGAAATGGGCTGCTCTAGTGCCGGTGGGGTATAAACAGGGGAAAACAGGCCGGAGTAGATCAGAGTCGAATGGAAAGTCGGGTCTAGTCAAGAAGAGTCGGAACAGGGGAATCAACTTTGCTTATGAGTTGGTCGCGACCGTAGCAACAACAAACAACAATGGCGACACTAGGACAGCAGCAGCAGCGACGTCGGAGCTGCGAGCAAGAACAGGGGAGAAGTCGGAGGAGATCGGTTCTGAGTTGGAGCTAGGTCGACGGAGATGGGTCCACGGTGGTTCTGTCGGGGGTTGTGGTGGATACCGGGTTTCATTTTGAGCAGGGTACTCTAATGAAGAATCTGAAATCCTCGGGTTATACCGCTGTCCTGGACAGCGGTACCCTACTGAATTTCATGGAAAACAAAACAAGGTGTGAGTGTAAAAGCTCGCCCCAAATTCGGTTTGTTTACGGCGGTATACCGCTGTGAGGGACAGCGGTATACTCTCGCAAATTTAAAAATAAATAAAAATGATGACGTAGAACCATTAGATGTAAATAGTTTTGAACGAGCACCAAAAACGAAAAAACTTTTTGAAATAGCACCAAAACGATAATGGGTTCCACTAATTCACTGCCTATATCTTGGGATAGGTCACATATATAGGTAGTGTGTCACATTCTCGTTTATTTACATTAATCTAAGCTAAATCGCATTTATTAAAGATGAATCGAATTATTTACTAACATTTAGACAATCTTGACGATAAAATCTGTTTATTAGTACTCGTAAGTACTTCTATATATTGAATACCTCGTTCAATGACTAATAAACTGTAATCCTCGTATCAGTCGTATGTGAATTATGCAATGCTCACTTCCATCGTATAAATTACTCATTTACTCGTATAATTAGAGATATAAGTGCGTATTATATATACCTGTTGATGTGGTTGCGTTGTCCAACCTAATAATGCACAAGCTCAATTGACACTACATTTACGATACGATAATATGCTACAGGTCGTATTTTGGTCGAAGTTTGAGAAATAACGAAGACCGTGAAGCCGGATGATATGGGTCGTACTTGTACGATCATAAGCCGAATAATACGCAAGAGTTGGAGAGTTGCTTAGGTCAATTCAAGTACGGCCGTAAAAGTACGAGATGTCATGAGTCATGTGTCGTGTGACTCGTGTCTAAGTCGCCATTATTATTTTCATTATTTCACCGCTATTGTACATTTGAACAACACTCGACCCGTATAATTTTCTCCTTCAAATACGACGGAAATACTTACATATAGGAAAACAGGATTATACACCTGGTTGTACGAATTTGTCGAGCTTTTGTGTATATATTTATTGAGCTTATAAAAGTTTCTGAGCTGAGTTGTAAGTTTTTGAGCTTGAACATTTATGTGATTTAACTCGACAACCTTACATTAAAGCTCAGAAAGTTTACAGCAAAACTCGAAATCTTTGTAATAATGCTCAAAATCTTAAAATCAGTTGTACATAGAGCTATATACAACTGGCGGTATAATTCTCTAATTGGTACACATACGAGTATGAGACCCAAAAGTCGTCAAAGAGCTAATATCGAAGGAGCTCATGGAAGCCACGTGTAAGGGGGTGGAAGGAAATCTGACAAAAAATCTTAACGAACTTTTGAGCAACTTCTGACCGTATACAAGTGGTCCCCACACATCGACGGTAATTACGGAGAGTAGAAAATCGATTTGCCATGTCAGCAATCCGTTAGGAAATTTTCAGGCCGTTACCTTCCTCTGTTTGTCTCTTTGGATAAGTGGAGTTTTTATTTATTCGTTAATTTTGTTTCTTTCTTCATTAACCAATTTTTGGATTATTATTATTTTGTGATTGGATTTAATCGAACGTTATTTATTTGAGGCCTTTCGTAAATGACAAAGTCGACTACAGGAACGAGTATGTCTTTTATAAGATCGTCTCACATTAAAATAATGTAAAATATGATAAAAACACACTAGATTTTTTTTTTAATTTTTTTAATTTTTTTATAAAAACCCCAATGAAATTAAGCCTTAAAAATAACTACCATCATGTGAAGGTCTCACAATAAACCGTCTCATATATATGAGAATTAATGTATCTCGAATATTTAATTTTTTTTTTTGTGAAACACTGCATTTGATAAAATGATTTTGCGAAACATTATTTTCAATGAAAAAAATTAGTGAAACACAAACTTTTTAGTTTTTGATAAAATGGTTTGCGAAACATTACTTTTAGTGAGACACAACAATATTGATTTATTTTTTGCAAAAAATATTTTTTCGTCGGATTCTGACAACTTTATTTAAATCTGACGAGTGAACCATGTCGTATGTAGTTTGTTAGTTGTGCAGAAAAATATAAAGAGTTAAAGCTAACAAAACACGTTGCACATAGTGACGTACAATCGTACACGTACAAAGATGGAGTACAATATACATCCACAATCGTGCACAATTAAAATTTACTCAAATACTCGATACCATAAAGGTAAATACTCGGTATAATAATATTGTCGTAATTCAAAACCAAATTTATAAATAACTCTTTTACCCCTCCGTTCGAATCCAAAAGGTATGTTTGCTTGCTTTTTTCACACTCGCCGAAACACATTTTACACGGTCAATATCTTTCGTTTTACATCAACAAAAATTATAAAAATTCTGCCCTATATTTTTAATCTAGCTACTTATAAAAACGAATAAAAAAGATCTCACATGATTATATTTTCTCTTATAGATTATCAGGAATATTAACGATTCTCTTGAGTTGTGAACAATGTTCAAAAGAGTAAAAGTGAGACTTGTTTTGTCATAAGTTAACGTCTTTTGCGCCTATGTATTTTCACTCAGATCTTCTTCAGTCGAGTCTCGACCCATCACTCCGTTTCACCTTTTCGGAGGCAGTAGGATAATGTATGTTTCCACATGCATACGCTAACTAAATATGCATGTGAATTTCCATCATTAACTTCCTTTCATGCGTTTTTTCAATTCCTTAATCCTAATTAATTACTGTTTTCATTTTTACTCCCTCCATTTAATTGAAAGATTCCACCTAAAAAAGGTACATTTTTAAGGATAATAATAAAATATTCAAAAGTAGAGAGGGTGTAAAGTAGGTGGGCCACATAGGTAAGAGGGAAAAAGTTATACCAAAAAAGAAAGTGGAAGCTATCAAAGAAATTTACGAAAAAGGAAAAGTGTAAGCTTTCAATGAAACGGAGGGAGTAATTAATATCCAAATTTACTTTTACAAATTTTTCTTAATTATTCTTTCAAAAATTACAATCACTATATTATATGTTACGTAAAATCGGTGTACGTTATACAACAGTTCTTTTATATATTAAATAAATACTTCCTTCATCCCGAAGAGATGTTCCCATATGATTATTTTAATCATCACATTTGATTAAAAGTGGGAATATCATAGTGGGATGGAGGGAGTACTCAGTCTGTACCTCATTTATAAATAGTAAACTAAACAATAGATGATTGTTTTGCAAATTAATGTCGGTCTTATGTTACGAGACAATCTTATTTTATAATTTGTGATCATCATGTACATATGTCAGTTATTAGTTTAATTTGCAATATTTAAGTTGTGCAAATAAATATCAACTCATAATTTTTTTTCCAATAATGTAATGTAATATATATATACGTAATTATTATTTCATACTTTGTAGATAATATGTTACACTCAAGAATCAAGATCCGTACATATGGAGTAATTAACATTGGCTTTACATACATTCGAAAAATCAAAGGTTATTATAGCCTACCATTTGATTATCCTTTCAGTTTCGCTTATTGTTAGACGAGACAATCTTATACGGAGTAGTAAGTTTATTGTAAAACATCTCATACGCTTTTGTGGATTTTTCGGAATATAACGTATCTATCTCTAAACTTACATGAGACCATCTCATATGAAATTTACTAAGACCGAATATTATTTTGTAAATTGTAACAATGCTTTTGGATGATAATGAAACACTCCACATTGATTGAAGATATCCTATTTTTGAGCTTAAATGACTAGTGCTTAAAAGGCTTAAATGACTAGTGTTTATTTGAAAGTACTACTCACATCAACAAAGTGCACTTTCATTTCTGGTTTGCCCAGCAACCAATGATGAGAACTCCACAATTAAGCGTGTGTGCTTGGATGAGAGTAGTCTTAGGATGTGTGACCTCTTGGGAAGGTTTCCGGGATGAGCATGAGTAAGGACAAAATGCGCTGGAAAGGACTCGTGATAGTCTGTGGGACCAGTACAAAGTCTGGCGGACTACCGCGGTTAACATTTCCGGTCCTAGGATTGGGTCGGGATGTTAAAGAAAATGCTAATTTGAATATTATAAGCAAATTTAAATGTTGATTAATTGAAGTTTAGTTACATTTTGCTATCAGTAGCTACAGCTTCAACCACCTAATTAACCGCTTTTAGATCAAAATCAACAAACACATCAATATGCTCCTCAACAATTCTGCAATTGGATCACAGTAATTACATGTGGTTAGACATAATTAGCATCATTAATCATGATAATGATGGGCTTATTCTTACATTTCTTACACTAAACTCCAACATCATCAATATAGTATCCATCCTCTTCCTCATTCTCTTCACTATTTGCATTTGACATTTTCATATTAATTATATTATCTCATCTTCATAATTTTTATTATTATTGTTTATTGTACTGTCACAATCGTTTATACCTTTGATTTAAATATTTTTTATAAATAACATTAGAGATAAATAACTGACTGAGACGAAAAAAGTAACATTGTATGACTAAAACAAAGGGAGTGAAAAAAGTAAATTCATAGCGAAAACTAAACAAATACGAACTAAGAAGAAACTTGAAAATGGTTGATCCTACGTAAAGCTCGATATAGCTAGGTTGATAGCGGTCTAGTACTATCGATAAACGAATACTCCATATTACTCCCTCTATCTGTCCCATCCAATGTGTTATCTGTTTCAATTTTTTAATTTGGGTTTATAATATCGTCACTATATATATATCCACTATTATTTCCTTTATATGCATGTTTTTGTGGATGTAAATCGATGCATATGAGTTGGTAAGGGATGAGAGACGATAACATTTTACTTTACGTTAAAAGTAAACAGATACGGAGTAACAATTTATTATTGGAACAATATATACTCCGTAAGTTTTTTTGTGAGACTGTCTTAGGTACGGTAAGTTTATTGTGGAACATCTCACATAAAGATAGTCGTTACTAATTTAATACTACCTCCTAATAAAATTATCGTGAGACCGTCTTATAACAGTTCCTGTATTATCGGGATGAGGGAATACACTTGATGGGTATGTGAATAGGTCCCAAATAAACACTCCCACATAGTAACTACCAACTATATCAACCAACAACTTTTTTTTTTTTGATGAACGAGGGAACCCGCAGCCGCTACCTTTTTGGTGCGTTCTGGGTAAACCCTCGGGTGTACGCATAGCCTGCAAACCACGCACACCAAGGTAAACCGCCCGTGGGCGACAGGCTCGAAATCTAGAGGCATAGTCTCAAGCCATACAACTCCCACAAGTTCGCGCTTGCAGGGGCTTGACAACCAACAACTTTATTTGTAAGATACCTTGATAAATACGCTAATTAAAATTGGACAAATTGAAATTAGGTTACGTACACAAAAGTGAACGAACCAACATCTACTATTCTACTCGTACTACAACTTGTTGCGCTTTTCACTCAATCTCATCTTTAATTAATTACACTAATTACTCGTACAATTTTTATCTGTAACGAAAATATCTGTCATAGACTCATAATATTATAACGGATCAAATATAATTCATTTACACATAAAAAGACAAAAGTACATAACCTCGGAAAGAACAATATTGTTCATTTTTTTTTATCTAAACGGATAATATTTGACCCGTTATAACATTACGACGGATATCTAAATGGGTAATATTCACTCGCAATTAGAGGATTATTCAACCAGTTGTACATAACTCTATGCACAATTGGTTTTAAGATTGTGTGCTTTATCATAAAGATATCGAGTTTTGCTGTAAACTTTATGAGCTTCAGTGTAAAATTGTCGAGTTAAATCAATAAATGTTTAAACTCAAAAACTTACAACTCAACTCAGAAACTTTTATAAACTCGATAACTATATACAAAACCTCAATAATTTTGCCTTGATGTATAATCCTATTTTCCCGAAAACATCTATCATAGTGTTATAACTTATAACGAGTCAAATATAATTCATTTACACAGAAAAAGACTAATGTATGTAACCTCGAGAAGAACAATACTTTATCATTTTTTAATCTAAATGGATAATATTTATTCTGTTATAAAGTTACGACAGTTATTTATTCAAAGTTTGAAAGCAAAGGTAAAGATTTGGTTTAATTTGTACGTACTTACAAAATTATCTTCTTGGGAATCTTATTTGTACGTCGTACATACATATATATATATATATATATATATATATATATATATATATATATATATATATATATATATATATATATATATATATATATAAGTGCTCAATATTATTTTTGACTAGAATATATGAACATACATCACCTATGTGATGTAAGCTTTAATCGTAAGATCTTTGACTACCAAATGCCAATGCAATACTATACTAAGATTTGAGTGATAGACATTAATTGATAACTTTATTCCAAAAGACGATGGTTCTTTTCCGTTATTTTTAAAGAATATTTTCGAGTGATTGAAATTTATAATTATTCTTCGAGATAAATGAATAAGGTATCAGATTTTGTTCAATTTTGATTCAACTTAAGATCAGCCATACTTTTCAATTTTTGTGACCCAAAATCTTAAAATAGTCTCATTTTAACTCAAAGTATGTAAGAGAAATAGAGCAGTAAGTTTTATCAATACTTTCAACTTAATACAGAATAAAGAGTTAATATTCATCAGATACGTGTCAACTAGTTTTTAGTGGATGATCGATCTCATAATCTGAAACACATTCCTCATGAGTCATACTCTGGGTCCAAATCTCGTCGACATCAAACTCGCATGGTTAAAATAAGGTAAAAATAATTTTTATTTTCAAATGACTTGTTGTTTTGAAAAGGTAAGAAAGAAAAGTTGAAGTCAAAGGGTTGAATTGAATACACTAAAAAAGAGACTTAAAATGTGATAGTATTTTTTTTTTTTTGATGAACGAGGGAACCCGCAGCCGCTATCTTTTTGGTGCGCTCTGGGTAAACCCTCGGGTGTACGAGTTCGCGCTTGCAGGGGCTTGAACCTGAGATCCTTGGACCGATGACCACAAGTTTTAACCACTAGGCAACACCCTTATGGACAATGTGATAGTATTGCCCTAAAGCTATTTGGACCAATACTCCAATTTTACCTTAATTGTCTTTAATTAAGTCAAGAAAACACCAACTACTTAACTCCAAATAATAGCGACAAACTTCACTCTCATTTCACACAACTTTGAATTTCACAAGTTTAATTTAAGTCATTGTTTTCACCTAATACATACTAACTGTAATTTACTTTCAAAGTCAAGTTAATTAAGATTAACTACTAAGGATGACATTCTCACTCTAAAGTCAAACGTGTATGTATTAACAATTAGTCTTTTTACGGAGTGTTTTATTGCGACAACAATGTTTGTACAACAACTCGTGTTGAATTTTCTCGTGAATTTATTTGATTGTCACCCTGAACAATGATCACAAGGCCTAACCTAACAACATTTATTAATCTGTGTCTCTGTATGAGCTAGGGTACGGTCTTTGTTATTTTGTCTTTCTATGCTAATCTTTTTTAGAGTGTTATATAAACTATTTTAGTTAATTCTATTCAATTAGTCGTTATGCATATCATAACAATCTGAATCTAAAAGCTCATCCGTCAATAAAACTTTCTTCTCGTACCCTGTGGATGCATCTCACACATGGTTAGTGAACCACGTAAGTCCTTGTGTCCTTTTAATCAACGTTTTTAATTTTATAATCATCCGCTCCTCACTTCTCTCATGACAAATTGATCGAGCCACAATTAAGCTGTTACGAATCGAGATATTTGGTTCAGTTTTAATTTGTCAATCTAACTTACAATATCCATCTCTCTTTTGATTTATACAAAATTTTAGAATAACGTTTCATACATGAATTGTTATTAGTATCGTCAATTATGCCACAAAAAATAATTCTGAATTTTTATAATATACGAGACGAGTTAAGTGTATTTGTACTTTTATACTTTTGTAGTAGCTTATCTATAAAATAAAATAAAATAATTATAGTTATAGCCATGTGAGTGATTTAAGTAAAGGATTGACATTCGTGTTTCTAAAATGTTCGAATTCGATGGAATTGCGTGAATTAGAAAGAAAGCTCCACTATACATGCATTTATTCTAACACAAATTCTTGTTTGTAACGGATATCCGTCACAAATATATGACGGGTCAAGTAGTACATATAAGACAAAAAGGTATACTGCATAGGAAAGAGGAAATGCATGTGATTACTTTATCAAGTGGGTAATACCCGACCCGTCATATCCTTGTGACGGATATACTTGCTGTTATTCTAATTTTTCTTTGCATTTACGGAGTACTATTTAATTAGGTCCACTTAATTGGTGCAAATTCGTGAGTGATTGACGGTCTCATGTTTATATGCCTTGACTTTTGGCTCCATCTAATACCCCCTACCGTCTTTCGTGTGGAACATCGACTCGACTTACGGATTACACTATGTATATATACGAGTATTTAATATTCGGGTACTTGAGAGAATTATTTATGAGACGACAATGATGCTTATCCACTTGAAAACTAAGGCCCGAGTAAAGAGTAAATACGATATTATTCGGTTTGGTTTATGGACTTTTGCACTTTAACTCGATCATGCACACATTATCGAAAAGTCCATGTTTATGTTCTTTAAAAAATCGTTATATAATCGTTTTGTTTTGTAATGTGGGGTTTCCCTACCAGGTTACCAGTAAGTACAACGGGTCGAGTGTCAATGTGCAGGTCGGATGAGCTTGGCTCAACCCGGTCCACCACTTTGAACTAACCCAATTTCCTCGGCTAGGGAGCTAGTGTGCGAACCTAGCCACCTCCTACCAAAGACATTTTTTCTCGGCCTAATCCATCTTGGCTCATAAAAATGTAAATAAATAAATGAATTTCTGGGTCGGGTCAGGTTAAATATAAGGAGGCCTTATCTGGCCCAATCCCTGCTTAGGGTCGTTAATCACCCTGAGCACGACTTGATAGTGGCCTAGTGGGTTGTGATGTCGTTGTGCGTGGAGGCAAAAGTGGCACAATACGACCACATAGAAGCGATCGAGTTTCGTGTTGTGCACTCGTGCCGGTGAAATGGAAATTGTGGTGTGGCGTGGCGTGACGCCGTGACCTATGGCATGTCGCAAGCAGCCTCGCAGCGTGCTAAGCTGTTTCAAATCAGTGAGGATCATCTGTCCCACTTTTATGTCCCATCTGTGTGCCCCTCAATACATTCTCCGACACATAAGCAAATTGCACAAATGAAATAGTATATACTCTGTACAACAAATATGATAATCACTTATGTGTCAGAGAATGTGTGGAGTGACACACAACATGAGACACAAAAGTGGTACTACAAAGGATCATATCACTGGTTTAATTTCCAACCTGGCCTATTCCTCTACTTCAGCCTTATTTCTTTTCATTCTGAGCGTACCGGTGGTTTGTGCCTAGACACGATCATCTTTCTTACTTAGCTTCCAGCTTAGCTAAAGTGGACTCTTGTATTTCTTATATTGGTGTACAACTGTACAACCCACCGACATACGTGTCACTTCTATCTCGACGTACAGCCTGTGATCCCGGTGGATTCCATGGATGATGGATGTATCAATAAGTACTAATCCTACGACAATGGAACTCATCTTCATCGATGGTAAGTTAATGATAGACAGAAGAATTAAAGAAGAATGTGCAATGGTAAGCTAAAGTCATGAACTAATGTGCAAAGGCAGGGTCCATATGTTGGTATTGTGGGTTGGGACAATGGAGATAAACACATGGGATACTATCAATTCTTAGTGTACTATTTTGCGTGTGACATGCATTATATATCCATCTAACCCACTTTTTAATCGCAAGAGTATATAAATAGTTCTGGACTTCTAACCATCGCCACAAGGTTTTGGTTGAATTGATTCCACAACATGGTATTAGAGCCATCGCAACAAAAGGTCACGGGTTCGAATCTCCATATCTCCTTTCTAAAGTGGAATGGCGGACTTAGCGGTATAGTATTTCGTACAACTTAAACCGATCTATAAGTAAGAGGAGTAGCACGAATTCTTGTTTTTAAAGGTTGAATAATACCCATATGAGTAGAGTAGATTAAAAAAAAAAAAAAAGAATTAACAAATTATGAATGATATTTTAGACCCGTCACAGGTTTGTGTATTGGAGGAATACAATGGGTGATACACGAGATAGACTATATTACTTGTGGACCGTATTAGTGTATCAGTAAGTCTTTTTTATAGGGTCGTCCTATGGTATTATGTAACAATCGATCTATTTAATATGGGAAATTACTTACTTTAAAAAAAAGTTATCAAATTGAAAAAAAATAAAACTGCTATTGGGTTATTGGGCTATATAGTAAAGTGGGTTCGTCTATGATATAAGACCGTTTTATCGAATAATTTGGGTTACATTGTACTAGTATAATTGAAACTCTTGATGATGGGCCAAGTTATATGAAGCTAATGGGTTGTCAGCATTAGGCCCGTAACTTGAATTCTAAGTCTGTAAGAATTGGATGTGCAAGAGCTCGATATAAACTTTTGGCATGAGAATTGGGCCTGTGATTTGAATTCTAGTCATTTGTATTTTAGGCCCGTCCCAATGAATTTTTTACGTTTTTTTTTTTGACACTATTCACGAGGGGAATTAATCTTTGATATAATTTCTACTCCCTCCGTTTCTATGATTTCTTCCACCTTAAAAGTGGCATATTTCTTAAGAAAAACAATAAAATAAGTAAAAGTTGAGAGGGAGTAAAGTAAGTGGGCCACCTAGGTAAGAGAGAAGTGTGATAGAAAAAAGGAAAGTGGAAGAAATCAATGAAATGGTTTAAAAAAGAAATGTGGAAGATATCAATGAAACAGAGGGAGTAAAATATAATGTAAAATATAGTCATGTGAGATTTTTTTTGAATTGTCATAATAATTATACTAAGAATATAAAAATTGTAAAATTTTTAATAATATGTAAATAAAGATATGAGCGAAACAAAATATGTATCAGCAAGTGTGAAAAAGCAAAGGTAAAAAAATTCATTGGGACGGAGGGAGTACATATTAGAAAATCCGTTAATTATTAATTGACTCAATTTTAATGTGGACCAAAGCCCAATCTAAAAAGGGTGACGCTTTTTATCTTCCTAATTTCTTTTTTTGGCCACTTTTTTTTTATTTCATTTCTTTCCATTTTAGTCCATAATTTTTACCATACTACCCTTACTATTTACAACACTTTATACCTTTATTCTTTCCTATTTACACATATTTTACCCTTCTACTCTCAATATTTACTAAATTTATCATTTTATATTCATTACAAAAAAAATTGTGCCAAAAATGAATGAGAAGATAAAAAGAAAATGGAGGAAGTAGGTTGGCTTTTGAGTTAGGGATATTAGGAAAGCTGTCCATGTTCCCCTCCTTGCGCAATGCTGATCATGCATCTCTTGTCCATTTGCATTTGGATCCAATTAGTTTACTCCTCTCTTTATTTTCTTTCAAGATTCAAATTTTATTGTGCAAGGATCTAATAATATTAATAATTGATGAAATAGATGACTAATATTAATACTCCCTCCGAGTTTATAACGTTGTCTCATTTTTCTTTTTGGACTAAATTTGATCTTTACTCATTTTCTATTTTTGGTCATAAATATGTGGTTCACATTTGTCCACCAATTTCTCTCTCTTCCTCTTTTTTTTTAACCACTCATTTTTCTTTCCTTATTTTCCACCCAAACACAAATGGGGCAAGGTTAGAAACTCGGAGGGAGTATAACAAGTGAAATAGAGAGAAGAAAATAGAAAAATCTTCATTTTAATCAAAATAAGAGCGTTCTTATTGGTTACCACTCGAGTTTATCCTTTCTTTATGTGCAAGTAAATGTAAGAGGAAAAAAAACCGACCATTTGTACGAAGTAGTATTGTTTTGATCCATTTTAGAAATAAAGTGGATACCTCCATGGGACGAACCCGATAACCTGTAATGGGCCTTATGTCATGTGCATGCATATGAACGTGTGGGTCATCCAATCCAAGTAATGAAGGTTGGATACCGACATCGAAACTAGAAAAGGGCGGCACCTTTTTCACTTATACCGCAGCAATTCATGCTCTTCTTACGTCGGTCGCCGACTCTATTCTATTCGTGTACAATATTCAATGAAGAACCGAAAATGTCTTAATCTAGTGGTTAAGGTTAGGTAACAATAGGTCTCAGGTTCGAATCCCCCTCCCCTATATTGTAATGCGACTAAGTGCGCTCTTCGTTGAACCAAAAAAACAATATTCAATGAAGAAGATGTTCCATGATTACACTTACTCCCAACACTTTGACACATACACTACATCATGTAGTCTCCCCTTCATTCTATCCAAAAACATGCCCTACCATACTGACCCGATTCATAACTCGATCTGCCGGACTTGTTTGACAGGTCTAGTAGCTAGTAGGTGTTGCTTCATCACACCATTTCGTAACTATGATATCTCATGGACGCCTGGTTGAGCTTAAGTGGATGTGAGCTCACTATCGACCTCCCATCGTCATGAACAGATCTGAGTTAGTCTGATCAACTTCATGGACTTGTTTTAGGCTGATCAAGACTTATTTTTAAATTACTTGAACTGAGACACATATCATAAAAGGTGTCTTTGAACTTGTAAATAAACCACTTCTTACTAACTCAAATGAAATGTCGAGTAGATTTTGACAACACGTTTTATATTACTTAAAAGTTCCTCATTTTTAACCTATCCCTTTCAATACTCTCAACTTACATACCACTTTTGGCACCAATCTACCTCCATCCATCACCACATATAAAATGATGCACTTTGTCACTACTAATTCAAACCCCAAAAATCTCTAATCAAACACCATCCAAAGACATTCATAGCCGTTGCACCTTGCCCCCCTCTCTTCAATTTAAAACTACCCACTCTAATCCTCTATTACTCCCCTTAATCACCATACTCCTTCACTAAACACTTTCCGACTCACAAAAACAAAAAAGAGACGGTCTCATCCCACCAATAAACCAACAAATTCCTCCTTTCTTTCCGAACAAAGATCCCGACAGATCATTATATTAAATCAACAGCCGCCAAGTCTAAAAAAACTTACGAAAATTCGAGTCCAAAGACACTAATATTTCCCATAAACCAAATCTTCCCACATCCACAAATCACATCTACCTTTTTCAACACTCTTTTCTTCCTCTTTATAATTTCTTTTCCCTTCATTTATAAGTCATAAATTTTCCATTTGTGGGTATTTTTTTTATTCTTTTTCTATTTATTTATTTATTAATAAATTCGATTTCTTCTAAACCCGTCTTTCATTTAATCGATTTTTACTCGCTTATTTCTATTTAATTTAAATCGGGTTTTTTCTCCTAAAATCATTTCGTCAACCAAATTTCTTCTATTCCCGTTACATAACGTTCAATTAAATCCCAATATTCGCATTTTCCTCCACTTTACACACGATCTCCATACTCATCTTTTTGTCAATAAAAAAAAAAAAACTACCTTTTTTTTTACCATAAATATAATTTTTTTTACTCCTCCATCAAATTTACCCCTGAAAATCCAAACAAAATCCAAAAAAGATTGAATCTTTGAGAAATTGGATACCTTTCCTCATCTGGGTATCACTCAAAATCTCAAATCAGGTGAAAAAAATGGAGAAAATTAGGTTAATTATTTTTACGATTGGAGTATTGGGAATATTATTATTATTATTAAGTGAAGAAGTAGAATCACTTGGAGTAAATTGGGGAACACAAGCAAATCACAAATTACCACCAGATACAGTAGTTCAGATGTTGAAAGATAATGGAATTACGAAAGTGAAATTATTTGATGCAGATGAGAATACATTGAGTGCATTTCATGGTACCAAAATCGAAGTTATGGTTGCAATTCCGAATGCTGATTTGGCTGCCATGACTGATTATAATCGAGCTAAGAAATGGGTTCAAAATAATGTCACTCGATATAATTTTAATGGTGGTGTCAATATTAAGTAAGTTCCTAATTTTAATCTTATTATAAATTTTTACGGTTTTTCTAGTGTGTGTCTATTCTTGCTCTAATTAGATTATTAACGTGATTGAGCAGACGTCAGAAAAACCGTTTTTTTTGTAATATAATGTTGTTAATTAATTAATTAATTAATTGTATTTTAAACTTGTTAAATGCTTTTTTTTAATGATGTATTTGTTGGGTTTTTGGTATTTTAGTGAGTATTTAATTTGATTTTAATTAAGTTGATAGTTTAATTTAATTAATTTTTTTTGGTAGATTATGTTCTTAATTGTATGTTAAGCTTTGTTAAATGCTTATTTTTCTGATTTATTTGTTGGGTTTTTGGTATTTAGTGAGTATTTAATTTGATTTCAATTAAGTTGATAGTTTAATTTAATTAATTTTTTTGGGTATATTTGTTTTTAATTGTATGTTAAGCTTTGTTAAATGATTATTTTTCTAATGTATTTGTTGGGTTTATGGTATTTTTGAGTATTTAATTTGATTTTACTTATTTTTAAGTTGCTAGTCTAATTTAATTTAATTTATTTGGGTATATTATGTTTTTAATTAATTAAGCAAGTTTGTTAATTTCAATGGAATGTGGATTTTTTTATTTTATTTTTAATGTTGTTAATTGTATTTTAATCTTTGTTTAATTCTTATTTTTCTGATTTATTTATTGGGTTTATTGTATTTTGACTAATTAAATTTGATTTCACTTGTTTAAAGTGTTTTGATTAATGAATTGATTGATTAAGCAAAAGTTTGTTTAATTTTAATGGAATGTGATCTTCTTTTGGTGAAGTTTGATGATTTTGGATTGGATGTGTGGTGTACCAAAAACGCGTTTTCTGTCGCAAGAGAGATTAACTGAAAAATATAACAAAGGAGTGCTAAGTTGGGTTTTGTTGTCATTATTCATTAACATTAGCATTAACATTAGCATTAGCATTAGTAATGGACTCGACTCGAGGGCGGAGCTAGAAACGGAAAATTTGATCGAAAAACTTCCTTCTTATAGTTCATAGATTTTCGGGTAACTAATTGGATTGTTACATTGTTTTATCGTTTTGGACTTAGTATGAAGTGTCCGAGTGTTATACCGTGTTTGAACATCTAATGTGAAGTTACTTGAACCCTTTTGTTGTTAAGTTTCTTCAATTTCATGGAGATTGAGAAAATTGGATTTGCAATATTTTAGGAAGTTTCTTCAGTTTCTTTTTTAGGCTTTGATGATAAATTCTATGAACCACTAGCCATGTGAATGGGATTGTAGTTGTAAGTTTTTAGTGGGAACATTATCAAACCGTCACCTCAGCTTTTCACTAACTTCTACAATACTCTAATTTTTTTTGGTTCAACGAAACGCGTGCTTGGTACCTGGTCTAAACCACTAGGTCAAGACATCTTCGGTGATGACGATGACAGATTAGTTGTTAGTAAACTTACTAATCACAAGTAGGATTATTCGAGTGATTGACTAATGAATTCAATGTACTTATGATTAAGATGCTCTCGAAATTTCGTATTAGTTTTAGTTTATAAGTTAATGATTGAAGCTAGGTTGCTTTGAGTTCAATATTAGCAATTAGATTAATCACCAAAGCACATGATCTATAATGAATGATGATGAAGATGTAGATCTCCATAATTCCATGTTCCGACTATGGCAAGATGCGTTTTTCACTGACACCGAGAATGTGACTAATGCGTGCGTTTGTGTGATTGCAGATATGTGGCGGTTGGGAACGAACCCTTTCTGAAGTCATACAACGGTACGTTTCAAAACATCACACTCCCGGCTCTAAAGAACATCCAAACCGCGCTCAACGAAGCTGGTGTAGGAAACACGATCAAGGCAACGGTCCCACTAAATGCCGATGTTTACGAGTCACCAGCCTCCAACCCGGTCCCATCAGCCGGAACCTTCAGACCGGACATAACCGGTCTCATGACCGAAATAGTCCAATTTCTAAGTCAAAACAACGCACCCTTTTCGGTCAACATCTACCCGTTCCTTAGCCTCTACGGAAACCCTGATTTCCCGGTCAACTATGCATTCTTCGACGGTGGGTCCGACCCAATCGTCGACAACGGGTTGCAATACACCAATGTGTTCGATGCCAATTACGACACGTTGGTTTCCGCTTTGAAAGCGGTAGGGTATGGGAACCTTCCGATAATGATTGGGGAGGTTGGTTGGCCGACTAACGGAGATATCAACGCGAACATCAATAATGCCGTTAGATTCTACAAAGGCCTTCTCCCAAGAATCGCGGCCAACACGGGCACCCCACTTCGACCGGGTGCCATCGAGATGTACTTGTTCGGGCTCATCGACGAGGATGCCAAGAGCGTCGCTCCAGGAAGCTTCGAGAGGCATTGGGGTATCTTCCGGTACGACGGTCAACCCAAGTTCCCTATGGATTTGACCGGCCAAAACCGTGATATCTACCTCGCTGGCGCGAAAGATGTCCAATACCTAGAAAACCAGTGGTGCACGTTCAACGCGAATGCTAAAGATCTCAGCAAACTCGCAGATAACATCAACTTCGCGTGCACGTTTGCTGATTGTACAGCGCTTGGTTATGGTTCGTCCTGTAACGGGTTGGACGCAAACAGTAATGCATCGTATGCATTCAACGTGTATTTTCAGACCCAGAATCAGAACCCCGAGGCATGTGATTTTGAAGGTCTGGCGAGGCTGTCGACTCAGAATATCTCGACTGGGAACTGTAATTTCACCATTCAGATAGCATCATCTGGTTTGAAGTCCACTGTATTATCTCTTGCCTTTTCCTTGATTACTACCATGCTTGTGCATCTATTCTTGTAACTTGTAAGTTGATTTGTGAAGATCTTTTAGGCTGTTTTGTTCATTATTTTACTCTCAGAATGATACCAACATGCTTCAGTTCATTGTGGTTATAGAATGTCCACATTTTTGCACTGTTGATTCGGTTTTAGTCGTAAAGTTCATGAATTGAGCTTTCGTGAGCTGAGTTTTGACCGAGTTTTGATCAAGCTGAGCTCGAGTTTTATTTGATCAGTTCAAACACATGTACTTAGATAACCATGACATAAATGCATTATTCAAAGATTTCTACTGATGTTAGCAGTGACCTCAGAAATCAACCAAAAGTGGTCAACTTTGTACAATTATGTATAAACTACTGCAACAACAAACCTATAAAACAGCAGCATCAGGTGGCCTAACTTCAGCACCAACAAAATGACAGCAGCAGAAACCAGTGCATCATCCACAGCCCTCCCGCTGCAAGACCGAGTGGCGATAGTCACCGGCTCCTCTCGTGGGATAGGCAAAGCGATAGCCATCCACCTGGCATCCCTCGGCGCAAAACTAGTCATAAACTACTCCTCAAACACATCTCAGGCACAGGAGGTGGTCTCTCAGATAAACTCTCTTCAAACCGACAAAACCGACAAAACCAACATCAGAGCAGTCGATTTCAAAGCTGACGTCTCTGATGCACGCCAGGTGGAGGAGTTGTTCGACGCAGCCGAGGCAGCGTTCGCTGCAAAAGTCGACATCCTGGTGGCAACGGCGGGAATTCTGGATCCGAAGTACCCTACAATTGTTGAGACAACAGTCGAGGACTTCGACAGAGCGTTCAACGTGAACGCAAAGGGAACGTTCCTGTGCTGCAGGGAGGCGGCCAAGAGAGTGAAGCGCGGTGGGGGAGGGAGGATCATCACGTTCTCGTCCTCGCTGGCAGCAGCGTTTAGGCCAGGGTACGGGGCGTATACTGCGTCGAAAGCTGCTGTGGAAGCGATGAGTAAGATACTGGCGAAGGAGCTGAAGGGGACTGGCATTACAGTTAATTGCATTGCACCAGGACCTGTCGCGACTGAACTGTTCTTTGCTGGTGCGACCGAGGAGCGTATACAAGGGTTGGTTGATGCGTCGCCTATGAACCGTCTTGGCGAGCCTAAGGATATTGCTCCGGTTGTTGGGTTCTTGGCTGGTGACGGTGGCGAATGGGTCAACGGGCAGATCATTAGGGTCAACGGTGGCTTCATTTAAAACTCAGATCTAAATCTAATGTTTTTAAGATTCACATTTTGTTCAGACTCACTTCAGACCTGATAAAATGTCGCTTTCAAAAGATTTGAAAACTACAATCTTAGTCACACTGGTTGACAATTGACAGTTGACGATAGGTTAAGGCTTGAATCAGATGGTCTCTCTTAAAACGGATATATCCATTTTAAAACTAAAACGGGTCAAATAACATCTCATTTGACTAGATAAGACAACTGTTTTGCTAATCCCTATGAGCTCTGCTTCTGTCTTATTCTCTCATTTGACCCGTTATAAATTTGTGATTAATATTTCCGTAAGGAACAGGAATTTGTGATTCGTGCGTTGAAGAGTAAAACAACGTGGAACTTTCAATACCCCTTCAATTGACATTTTCATCATACACATTAGCCACACATAAGGTAGGTAGGTTAACACTTAACACATCAAAATTGAACTAAATCAATCTCATTTTCCGAATTATTCATCACAAATTCTCGTTTAAAATGACTAAAATCGCTAAAATATAATAAATTGGACAAAATTCACGTCCCTAAATCAACAAATCCATTATTATAGTCGTCTCAGGTTCGAATTCTTTTACCCTTTATATTACAACAACAATGAATGCAACGGCCATTGTGACCGGTGCCTCTCGTGGGATCGGCAAGGCCATAGCCATCCACCTTTCCTCCCTCGGAGCCAAGCTCGTTGTAAACTACGCCTCAAACTCGACCCAAGCCCAACAAGTGGTTTCCCAAATCAACAATTCCCAAACCCAAACACGAGCCATAGCGGTCCAAGCAGACGTGTCTGATCCGACCCAAGTCGAGGCCTTATTCAACACAGCAGAGGAAACATTCCAAACCAAAGTCGACATCTTTGTGGCTAACGCAGGTGTCATCGACTCCAACCATCACTCCATCACAGAAACCACTGTCGAAGATTTCGACAGGATTTTTAACGTTAATGCAAAGGGTACATTCCTGTGCTGTCGTGAGGCAGCCAAGAGACTGAAACGCGGAGGCAGAGGGCGGATAATCACCCTATCATCGTCCTTAACAGCTGCGTTTCGACCTGGGGACGCAGCTTATACTGCGTCCAAGGCCGCGATTGAGGCAATGACGAAAATTTTGGCTAAGGAGCTTAAGGGAAGTTACATTACAGTAAACTGCATTGCACCAGGACCTGTAGCAACTGAACTGTTTTTTACAGGACTGTCACAGGTGCAAATCCAGGGTGCTACCGATGTTTCCCCCATGAACCGTCTTGGCGAACCTCAGGATATTGCTCCGGTTGTTGGGTTCTTGGCTGGTGACCGTGGCGAATGGGTCAACGGTCAGGTCATTCGGGTCAATGGAGGGTTCATTTAAGTAAAAATAAAAACTAGCAGGGACGAAGTCAGGATTTTTTTTATTTTTTTTTTGTTATTTCGTGACAATAATCTCAACTATAACGGGGACTTCTTAGATTAATCTCAACTATAACGGGATTTCTTAGATTAATCTCAACTACACGTAATCTCGTTTTAATATGAACTATGTATTCATTGCCTGACATGGTTGTATTATTGTTGTAATAATTCAGTGTCGATCTCATGTCCTATTTTTTTTTGTCTTAGTTAGCGTGTCACATCATACACGGGATGACGCCTCGTCTATTGTATAAATAAAATATGCAACAAATATTATAACTGGTTAATGTATCATCCTGTAATTGTATGTATACGAAAAGATGAAGAAAAGGTAGAACAAGAACTATAAAATTAAAGACGAGTGTTGATAATGTAACACCCATTTTTGTTTTTACCGATCAATTAATTTCTTGAAATATATGGTATATATTTATTCTTACATTCATCCAATTTGAATGACATACATAATATGAGTATTTTTTTTTTTGGTTCACGAATAATGCATTCAGTCGCATTAGCTTCCGCCTTAATAGGTTTTGTTGCAAAATGTGCCGCACGAATCAACACATTCTTTGGCCTTTGCCACTCCTGTCACAATAAAAACACCTAAATAAATAAATAAATATTATACGATCAAATCTATTTAGATTTGTATATAAACATTTATCTTAAATACATTTTCGACAAAAATAGTTGATACGAGTATATTAATGACAAGAAAGGTGATCAAAATATATATCATACTCATACAAGATACTCCGTAAATGTTAGAGTCAGATAAGAACGTGTCATTTGTCATTCGAAAGAAATAAAAAGTTAAGACCATCTCATTCGAAACATTCATACAAGTTAGTCGGGTCAGGTCTGTCCGGGCTAGAAACAGGCCGGGTTCTGAAACATCGACCCAATCCAGTTAATTTTCTAACCAGATACACACCGAATATACTCAACTAAAGTTGAGACTCACACTTAGTACGAAATACGAGTATTATTTATTTACGGCTTAGGTAACAAGAAGGGTAAATAAAATTTACCTTGAGGGGGTTGAGGAGAAAGTAGTGATGAGCAATTAGAGATAGCACAACCAACTACACAAAAGTGTGGAGGATCATGAACCCAATTATTTTCATCATTATTTTTTACCTCATTAGCCCCAGGACGGCTACACTTCTCGAAACAATCTGAGAAATGCTTAGAAAAAATACATTTTACCAAACAAAAATCAAAAGGCAATCCTTCTGCTTGTTGAATCACTCCACAGTTTAAAAAAACTGTAAAAATTAGAATTACTGTGATAACTTTCACTCCCTTCATGTTGTTTTCTGAAGTTCCGACTGTCTCTTTAAAATTTTTGTGTTTGAAGTTTGAGTAATGGGTTGATATTGTTTATTCAATTGTACAAATGCTTAAATAGAGAATTAGAGAGTATCTTAATTAAGTAAGTTATTCTTAGTAACAAATTATAGTCCATCCGTTGGTATCCAAAGGGTATGTATTCTTTTTTGTACCGTTCAAATTCAATTGATCCATTACTTTTTTAGTCCATTTTTCGGACCAAATTATCCCTAACTTACTAATACATTTACATCAGATGCCATTGTAATTCTACACTTTGGATAATAAATACTACTCCATCCGTTCAAATCCAAACGGTACGCTTTCCTTTTGGACATTATTCACAATTCAAGAGAATCGTTAATATTCACGACAATCTATAAAAGAAAATGTAGTCATGTGAGATCTTGTTTGATTCGTCTTTATGAGTAGATTAAGAGTATCAAATTTCTATAATTTTTGTTGATGTAAAACGAAAGATATTGACGGTGTAAAACGTGTCTCGATAAGTGTGAAAAAGCAAACGTATCTTTTAGATTTGAACAAAAAAGTATTAATAATTATCGTACATTTCATAGTATTTCAAGTTTTTCTTAATCCTGTGTAAAAGTGAAATGTATGATTTGGATATGAACGAAGGGATTACACTACTTTGGATAAATGATTGATTTTACTTGGTCTTCCTTGTGATAGGTATATCCGTAAAAAAAGTTATAACGGGTCAAACATCACCGACGTGGCTACATAAGACAAGATCATAATGCATCATGAATATAAAAAACTTTGTCTTTATCTATCAATATGGATAATATTTGACCCATTATAAATTTGTGACAGATATATTCTTCATAAATATGAATTTGGGTTGATTTTATTTTGTATACTTAAAATGATTAAGTAGTTAAGTGTAATCGATATTGATCGAAAATCGAAAATGTCACACTTACATGATGTGTATGAGAAATTCATACTTACACAACTAATAAGAAGTTGACACGTGTCATTTGTGATTTAATTATTCTAGGGTTAGGTTAGTACAGTAATTATTGTGTACAACCGTTGTATCGTGCGACATAGTAAAAAATTTGCAATTTATGGTAAAAAGTGACAATTTTAAATTAGTTAGTTATCACTCTCAGACAAATAGTTACCACTTTACGTATTAAAAAAGTGGTCACTATCTAACAAAATTTAATTGATTTGTAACCTTAATCTGGTAGGTTAATTTAAGAAAGTTTGTATTTTTGATATTTCCTCTTATAGTATTATTTTTCATTTATTTTTATGGAATTTTATTTTAGTCTCGATTATTTTGGATAAATGTTATATCTGATAATATTTTCTAGATCATATTATTTTATTTTTATTTTGCTTTATCTAATGAATAATCTTGATGATTATTATTTCTATCATTACTCTATTAATTAATTTTTTTGCATTTATTCATTTTTATTTAAAAATAAAATCAAAATTTTTAGATGGTCTTGAAAGTTAGTCATTACTTTATTTTATTTTATCATTTCTTATATTTATTTATTTAAGCGAAAATCTTAAATAAATGAAGAAATTTAAATAAAAGAAAAAAATAAGAAAAAAGCGAAAATCTTGAAATGTGAAGTAATTACACGAAAAAGGAAAGAATAAATTAGGGGTTATTGTTTCCATAATTAAGGTTTCGTTTAATACTCTCTTCGGACACTATTTTCTACCCAATTTCATTAAAATACTTCTCATAAATATTGAGGTTTAGATTTTAATTATGTTTTTATTATTCCTTTAAAACGAAATAGGAAATTATATTGATTATTTTAGCTTAATTAACTTTTAATTATTTTCCCCTTTTATTTCATTTTTAACTTAAAATGAAAAAAAAAAAAAAAAAAACAATCAAAGAATTAGATTATCTAATTCTAATTTACAAAATAACGCAGTTCTTTGAATTTTTTTTTCTTCTTTTTGTTTTAATATTAAAAAAAATTACTTCGTAAATATGATTTTCAAAATAAAATAATCAAGATGATTTTCTATTCCATAAAAAAAGTCTAAGTAAAAATAAATGATAGTCCGTACTCCGTAATTAACTAAACATGTAAAATAAAAGAAGTCTAAAAATTTGTCCAACTAAAATAAAATTGCATAAAAATAAATGAAAAGTAATTAATAAAAATAACCAAATATACACACATTCTAACATAACAAGGTTAGTTAAAAAATTAACTAAAAGACGTAAAATTACTAACCTAATCCTAAACTAATAATCTTTGATTAAATCACACAAGACACGTGGCAGATTATTATTAATTAGTTGTGTATGAAAAATGTTATACTAAGTGTATATCTTCTGATATTGACAGGATGATATCAATACTATTTCGAAAAGGCTACACTTATACGCGGTGTAGGAAATTTTCATACACAACCAACCATATCGTGTCACGTGGCAAACCTAAGATGATTAGTCTAGGGTTAGTTTAGTAATTTTGCATTTTCGGTTAATTGTTAACCGAAGTGTAGTTAACCTGATTTTGGAAACGTTTTTATTTTTGTTTTTATTTTTCATTTTTCATTTTCTTGAAATATTCATATAATATTGTTCATATATTTTCAATTAATTTAAAATATACAATTATTTAATATGATTACAATCTATAATTATTATTATTATTATTATTATTATTATTATAACGTAAATATATTAAAATAAATAAGGGAACCCAATAAAAAATTAATAATTAAAATTACCGAAGATGCAATTAACCGAAGATACAATATTACTAAACTAACCCTAGACTAATCACCTTACGATATGGTTGGTTGTGTATGAAAATTCCATACACCGCGTGTAAGTGTATCATCTTCCATACTATTTTGTGACTGGGAATTCTTATCCAAGTACAATGGATAAGATCGATAAAGTATCATATATGTGACATTGACACGACATTTTAGATTTTATTTTGGATTCTACGAATTGGGGAGTTATAATTTGTTATAGTGTAGCAAAATAATATTCTCTTTATTCACTATTTTTTTTGCTTCATTTCATTAAAATATTCATCAAAATAATCATTAAATGGGGTGAAAAATAATGAACAGAGGGGGTATTACTACTACGGAGTATAATACTAAGTCCGTGAGAAATCATTTTATCACCATTTTCGTTTTGTTTTAATTCTCGTACAAAAAATTTGACATTATAAAATAATAATAAATGTAAACTTTTGTACCTATATATTTGGGCTAACAAATTTTATATTATTGTATCGGTTCAATTTCGATATAAATTATAGATGTCGTATGACTTTTTATTAATGAAATAATCTATTCATCGAAAGGATTTTTTTTTGGTAACAATACTCGTATTAATCTCAAACTATTGACAAAATGTTTTAACTTAAATTGAATATTAATACATGTACTGATGTATGTCAACGTCAAAGTCGACATCATATTGTTATCGAAGGACTAAAAATTTAACGTTATTTTGAATTTGCATTTTATTTTCAAAATTATTTTCTTATATAAGGAAAATTTCAAACATAAATAAAAAATGAATAACACGAAAGAAGTATTAATATTATTCAATTCAACTTTATTCCATTCAACTAATTACATACTCGTATGATAATGTAACACCCATTTTTGTTTTAACTACTCTATTACTTTCTTAAAAAAATATCGTATATTTATTCTTACGTTCATCCTATTTGAATGACATAGATAATATATTTTTTTGGTTTACGAAACGCGTATTTAGCAGCATTAGCTTCCGCCTTAATTGATTTTGTTGCAAACTGTGCGACACGAACCAAGACATTCTTTCACCTTTGTCAATCCTGTCACAATAAAAACACCTAAATAAATAAATATTATATGATCAAATATATTTAGATTTGTATAAAGATTTATCTTAAATACATTTTCGACAAAAAAAATTGATCGAAATATATCATACTCATACAAGATACGTAGTAAATGTTAGAGTCAAATAAGAACGTGTCATCTGAAACGTTCATACAAGTTAGCCAGGTCAGGTCTGTCCGGGTTCTAATATTCTCCCCGGCTAGAAACAGGCCGGGTTCTTAAACATCGACTCGGGCCAGTTAATTTATTTACGGCTTATGTAACAAAAGAAGGGTAAATAAAATTTACCTTGAGGAAGGGGTTGATGAGGAAGTAGAGTGGAGCAATTAGAGATAGCACAACCAAGTTCACAAAAATGTGAAGGATCATGAATCCAATTATTTTCATCACTATTTTTTACCCCATTAGTCCCGGGTTGGGTACACTTATAAAGACAATCTGAGAAATTCTTCGAAAAAATACATTTTACCAAACAAAAATCATAAGGCAATCCTTCTACTTGTCGAATTACACCACAGTTTAAAAAAACTGTAAAAGTTAGAATTACTGTGATAATTTTCACTCCCTTCATGTTGTTTTCTGAAGTTACCGTCTCTTTAAAACTTTTACGTTTGAAAGTTGAATAATGAGATGATGTTTTTGAGTCAATTGTACAAATGCTTAAATAGAGAATTAGAGAGTATCTTAATTATGATAGAACGTTATTCTTATGGTAACAAATTATATTTAGAGAGTATCTTAATTATGATAGAACGTTATTCTTATAGTAACAAATTATATTCAACTGTTCGTATCCAAAGGGTACGTATTTCTTTTTTGATCGTTCAAATCCAATTGATTTATTGCCTTTTTAGTCCATTTTTCGAACCAAATTATCCTTAATTTACTAATATATTTACCTCATATGTAATTGTAATATTACTCTTTGGATAATTAAATACAGTATTAGTTTGTCCCAAATTATTGTACGCCCTTCGTTCGTATCCGTATTTCTTTTTGGGTCGTTCAAATTCAATTGACCCCTTTCCTTTTTAGTCCTATTTTTTGACCAAATTACCTTTATTCTACTAACATATTTACCGAATATGACATTACAAAAGTAAACTTTGAATAATTAAATATTAATTTATCCATAATTATTGTACTTTTAATATTATTTTACTACTTTCTTAATCCTTGTGCAAATGGGAAGCGTACCCTTTGAATACGAACGGAAGGAGTAACTTTCATCGTATTTTAAATTTTTATTAATCCTTGTGGAAAAGTGAAACGTACCCTTTGGATATGAACGAAGAGAACACATTACTCACGAGGCTACATAAGATAAGATCGGAATGCATCATAAATATCAAAAACTTTGTCTTTATCTATTCATATGGATAAACTAGCTTAGTAGTCGAATTTAGTATACAAGGAATAACTTACGGTAACATCTGTTTTGCATTTATTATAACGAGTCAAACAGTAGATAAAAATGAATACGTGGAATATAACCGAAAAACTTATCTCATTCATTCATTTAATTCATGTGGAACGTTATTTGACCTGTTATCATCTAAATATGGAAATAGGAGTATTTTTTATTTTTTTATAATCATAGTATTATTATTTTATTTATATTTTTTTTGTAGGAAGGATTATTATTATTATTATTATTATTATTATTATTATTATTATTATTATTATTATTATTATTATTATTATTATTATTATTATTATTATTATTATTATTATTATTATTATTATTATTATTATTCACAAGAAAATTACTTATTGCGATATGGGAGATGTACAATGTGTTACTCATGTAACTCTTATTGTAATTTTCAGAGTGGTAATTATTTTGTAAAATCGTTGTACCGTGCGACAATAATAATAATAATTTACTCGTATAATTTATGATAAAAATACTCTCCCTGTACCGCTAAGATTTTCTCACTTTTATTCATTTGTGAGGAATATAATATTGAAGTGGGAAGATCTTAGTGGTACGGAGGAATTAACTATTTTAAATTAGCTAGTTATTACTTTCATATTAATGTTTAATTTTTAAATTGTAACTGCTTGATTTAGGTAGTCAAACTATATTAACTACTCCGTATAAGACCATCTATTTAATTAATTAGCTTCGGATTTTTGTAGAATTGTTAATCAATAAGTTTGTTACTTAAATTAGGGGGGTTTTGGTTCAATGATTTGGTTCACTATTACACCGAGGCATTTTTCTTGGTATGGACTTTGTTTTTCACGAATATGAGGCCATGTTATTTTCGGACCCAAAAGACCGAAAAAACGTGGATAATAACCTTCAAAATCGGTCGTTTTTGCCTATTTTTCGAAAGTGGTGAAAATTACTCGAAAGCGCTAATTTTTTTGACGAAAACTTGTCGATATGTATAGAACACTAAATAATACTCCCTCCGTATCTATATGTTCGTCCACTTTCAATATAATACTCCACCTATATATTAAATAAAGTGGACGAACATATAGATACGGAGGTAGTAATTATTAGAACCCTCTGACACGATATAAGTTGGAGTATAGAGCTTCCTTCGACTTATTCCGACACGTCTCAAAACGCGATCCATGGCGTTTACACCGAGGCATTATCCTTGGTATGGACTTTGTTTTGTGCGATTATGAGCCCATGCTATTTCTGGACCCAAAAGACCGAAAAAACGTGGATAATAACCTTCAAAATCGATCGTTTTTTGCTATTTTTCAGAAGTGGTGAAAATTATTCGAAAGCACTAACTTTTTGACGAAAACTTGTCTATAGGAATATAACGCCTAATAATGATTATTAGAACCTCTGACACGATATAAAATGGAGCATAGACCTTCTTTCGACTTATTCCGACACGTCTCATAACGCGATATATGGCGTTTAAAAGCTTCCATCGAAATCCAAATGACCCTCATATTACACCGAGTCATTGTCCTTGGTATGAACTTTGTTTTTCGCGAATCTGAGCCCATGTTATTTCTGGACCCAAAAGGCCGAAAAAACGTGGATAAAAACCTTCAAAATCGATCGTTTTTGGCTATTTTTCGAAAGTGGTGAAAATTATTCGAAACCAGTAACTTTTTTGACGAAAACTTGTCGATAGGAATAGAACACCTAATAATTATTATTATAACCCTCTGACACGATTTAAAATGGAGATAGAGTTTCTTTCGACTTATTCCGACACGTCTCAAAACGCGATCTATAGCGTTTTAAAGACCCCATCGAAATCCAAATGAGCCTCATATTACACCGAGACATTGTCCTTGGTATGGACTTTGTTTTCCATGAATATGAGGCCATGTTATTTCTGGACCCAAAAGACCGAAAAAATGTGGATAATAACCTTCGAAATCTGTCATTTTTGACTATTTTTCAAAAGTGGTGAAAATTATTCGAAAGCGCTAAATTTTTTGACGAAAGCTTGTCGATAAGAATAGAACACCTAATAATGATATTTGAACCCTCTGACACGGTACAAAATGGAGTATAGAGCTTCTTTCGAATTATTCTGACACGTCTCAAAACACGATCTATGGCGTTTAAAAGCCTCCGTCTCAAAACACGATCCATCGACTTAGTATTATTCTTTACGTTTTGATCATTTGTTGTCATTTGATTAAAATATTCATCACAAATAATATGAAAGGACAACAAACGAATCCAAATTATAAGAATTTTACGATAATAAAATAGGTTTTATAACGTGGGACGATATTATTAAACGATTTGTGAATTAATTAACGGAAGATATCAACCCTAAACGTAACCACCGTTAACTCGAATAATCTGACCGTTAACCCCCTCGCCGGAATCCCCAACCAAAAACCCGACAACCGCCGCGATATCCTCCACCTTCCCCAACCGCCCTAACGGACTCTCATCAACCGCCCTCTTCACCATCTCCTCCGACTTCCCTTCGTAAAACATCTCCGTCGCCACCGGCCCCGGCGCCACGCAGTTCGCCGTGATCGCCGTCCCTTTCAGCTCCTTCGCCAAGATCTTCGTCATCGCCTCCACCGCCGCCTTCGACGCCGTGTACGCCCCGAACCCCGGCCTGAACGCCGCCGCCAGCGATGACGACACCGTCACGATCCTCCCTCCGCCGCCGCGGGTCACTCTCTTCGCCGCCTCGCGGACGCAGAGAAACGTCCCGCGAGCGTTGACCGCGAATATCCGGTCGAAGTCGGCGACCGTCGTGTCAGCCACCGTGGGGTACTTCCCGTCTAAAACGCCGGCGGAGGTGACGACGATGTGGGGCGGGGTGGAGAAGGTGCGTTCGGCGAAGTCGAAGAGTGCGGTTACTTCGTCGGGATTAGAGACGTCGGCGCGGAAAGCGGCGGCGCGTGTGGTGGTGGTGGTGAGTTTGGTGGCTAGGGTTTCGGCGAGGGGTTGGGAGGAAGGGGAGGAGTAGTTGATGACGATGTTTGCGCCGAGGGAGGAGAGGTGGACGGCGATTTCGTTGCCGATTCCGCGGGATGCGCCGGTGATTATGGCGACGCGGTTGTGGAGTGGGAGGTTTGCGGCGGTTGTTGCGGCGGCGGCGGCGGCGGTTTGTTGGGATTCCATTTTTGATTGGTTAAACAAATCGGGTTTTAATATTAAAATAATACCAATGTCGGAGTATATATATTCGTACTTTGGGGAAAGAGTTGATGATGTAAGTGCTGACGTTGGATTGTACTAATTACTGTGGACCGTACCGGTTCGAGGCTCGACCGTCGACTGGTTCACTTTTGATTAAAATATTTATCGTATTAATAAAAAAATAGATCTCATACGATTGCATGATTTTTTTTAAATTAATTGTACAATATTAATAATCAATAATAAAATTAAAATGTTAATAATTTATTAGTATAACTTAGTGTTTAATATGAAAATATGTTATTACGAGTACTTATTAATATTAGTATTTGTATAAAATGATGAGGTTTTTTTGGTGAAAAAATGGAGAGGTTTATAAATGTGAAAATGACTTACTTTTTTAGTTAATATGTTTAATTATTTATTATTTTAATTAAACTATGTCAAATAATATTTAAATAAATATTTGTAATTTTTTATTTACATTTTTCAATTTTTGTGATTTATCGTAAAAACTAATCAGGAAAATTTTCAATATGAGGATGACACATAAAAGGACTAAACAAATGATTGTAGTGGAAAATGTACGTTTTCTTAAGGGAATGACAAATAATACTGTAAGAGATGCGTAGTGTCCAACTGTCCATCTATTGTAAATTTTTTGTGCAACTGACGTTCAGTTTTCTCGTTAATACGAATAAAAGAAATTAAGAATATACTTCGACAAATTATGATTCAGATTTATGTCGTGAAATGAGAATAGCTCGAATTTTACACACAAATAGTCATCATCTCTTCAAACCTTGCCTCCACTATTGTGGCATAGTCCTATGTACACAAGACATAGGCTATCAAATGAAACCCAAGTTACATGAGTTTATTGAAAACACCATACAAAATCAATGGCAAAAAAAACTACTTGGCAATCCAAACTATGTGATCCTCGGGTAAGAAGTGACAAATCGGAAGACTTCCTGGTTTCACCTTAAGAGCTTGAAACGCCATGTGTTTAGGGTTCCATGCACTTGTATCCTTGTGACAGATAGCAACAACGTTAGCTTTCTTGCCCTCTTCGTTAATTAAGGACACAATGTGAGGGGATGTGCCCTTGGTCTTGTGGCAGTAATACACCGCGTATGCATAGTTTTGTTTATGACATACTACTACTTTGTTGTGACTGGACGCTTTCATGACTTGGCCGAATACGTACTTTTTGCCCTTGTTATAGCCTTCTTTTACCTTGGTGGATAATGACTTGATGTTTTTGCCTAGGAGGGATTTCGCGTAATCAATCATGTCTTCCAAACAGGTTGCGCAGTACTTGTGTTCCCCTGGGATACCCTTGCTCTCGCACTCCCTGATAGTTTCCTCGATGATTTGAGCCTGTTGAGATCCTTGTTTGACTGAAAACTCGTTCAGGATTTCAGGCATTTTTTTGGTTGAGAAATAGAGTGAACGGGCTTTTTTCTTTGGTAGGAAGACGGCTTTGTTGGTGCTCTTGGTGAAGGTTATGTTCATTTTGTGGCCCGGTTTCATGTCCTTTTTAAGAAAAAACAGCGACCTTCCTTGTGGTTTGTGTGGATCGTTGTCGTTGTTGTTGTCGTGGCCGCCATTGTTGTCGTGGCCGCCATTGTCATGATGTTGACCCAGGTATTGGTACGTGAACGGATGTGGACCAGGAACCACAGCGACGTAGACCGGACCTGCGGTTACTTCCACTCCTCCATGACCCACCCTTACATGATGATGGTCATAGTCATCGTCGTTGTTATTGTTGTTATTGTTGTTGTTGTTGTTGTTGTTGATGTTGTTATTGTTGTTGTTGTTACTGTTGTCGTTGTTGTTGCGATTACCGCCATTATTATTGGCATTTAAGAGTTCCATGACGTTGTTAACCCCTTGGCCTTGACTAGCATTCTTATGGCCATTAAACCATTCTTCAAGCCATGCCAAGGGTTCGCCCGCCAATTTTCTGTTGCCTGTGGCGTGGATTTGTTCGAGCGATCTCACATTAGTAGACCTTACATCGTCTCCATGTTTAGATCCTATAACAACATTCATATAACAAGTCAAAAACAAGATCACTATTCCCTTGAAAAAAAACAAAACAACAACCTTATACTCCCTCCATTCGTATTCAATGTTTCATTTGCTTTTTCACATTTGTCGAAACACGTTTTATACCATATCCAACATCCCCTTTAGTTGTGAATGATAATTCGATATATGTACCTGTTGGGGTTGCATGGTTTCCCGCTACAGCAACCTGAGATGACAAGTTATATTATACATTTAGTTAGTACTCTACTCAGTATCATAGTACTAAAACTATCCTTTAGTACTTCATCCATCTCGATCATTTATTTATCTTTATCACTTATAAATACTATAATAGTGACCAAATAATCGAGACAGAAATAATAGTAATTAAGTAACAACTAAACTCCTAATTACAATGTAATTTACAAAATGAAAAACTTACACAAAGGAGAATGAGAATTGATTTAATATGAAGCTCCATGAGAATCAAAATGCAAATGTATTGTATAATCAAATCTTAATTTGCTAGTAGTAGTAGTAGTGATTTGTATGTTATAAAATTGAAATTAGGTATTTATAGATTTTATTTCCTCACAACTTGTGCACCAAAAAATAAGGATCATCACTTATGAGTATTCAATGTACTAAAACTTTGTTCAAGATCCATAAAAAAATGCTCAAAAAAAAAAAAAAAGATCCAAAAAAAAATGAATTATTTTTGGGTCATGTTTCTTAGCTCTATTTCGGATAATATTTGGTTAAAACTTCGTGTGTTACACATATGGATAAATATATTTATATTGAAAAAAAAAAATTATAAAACGTTATGTTTGTCTATATCCACTCACATGGATAAATACTTAACATGGCACAATTTCGTGATGGATATGTTCGTTGCAAATAAGAATGTGTAATTTAGGTGTTACTCATGGTCTGGTTCAAACCCCGTCAGCATCATAAATCACGTCTTTATGGAACTCTTCTCATCATAATATCATATGAAAGATATACAAATCTGACTTCTTCCTATGTATACAACATATACTACAATTAGAAAGATCAACAAGAACTACTACAAAACACTGAGCTACAATGCCAAATATTTACTAACTTCTTCGAAAAGTTTCCAAGTCGAGAACTTCATCGTTCCATGTAATACTCCTCGCAGGAGAAATCTCCATTTCCATGTGATTTATTCGAGAACCATTCAACGACATATGTGTGATCCCTCGATTGGATGCATATCCCGGAGTACTGGAACTAGTTGGAGAATCTTCGACCTGTCGTTTCTTCACCCTTCTTTTGGACTCGTCTTCCTTCTCGTCAGCGAATGTGAGGAATGACCTGACGCGAGAGGATCGTGAAGAGGTGGGGCCGCTTAATTCTTCCTCGTCTGGTGGGTCACGGTGTTGGTTTATGAACTGCACCATCATGCGTCCGAAGTAGACGATTAGGGCAACCAGGCATGCTGTGCCGATGATGAGGAATAGGCCCCAGAAGCTTTTGAGCTCGAGCCTGTCGACAGTGAGTTGAGTGTTTTGAGAGCTGCATGCACCACTTCGTAGTAGCCATTTATCGTGGATCCTTTGTAAATCTCCGTTTTCTGATAGTTTTAGGATTGCTGTCGACATGTCTGTCGCTAGAGGTGAGTCTCGGGGAAATGCCTGCAACAAATAAACAGAGAATTAGACAGGAATGTTGACAGCATTACTGAAACTATCAGAAAAACTAAAGAATTAGACAGAAATGTTGACAGCATTCCTGAAACGATCAGAAAACGAAAAAATTAGACAGAAATGTTGACAGCATTCCTGAAACTATCAGAAAACGAAAAATTTAGACAGAAATGTTGACAGCATTCCTGAAACTATCAGAAAAACTAAAGAATTAGACAGAAATGTTGACAGCATTCCTGAAACGATCAGAAAACGAAAAAATTAGACAGAAATGTTGACAGCATTCCTGAAACTATCAGAAAACGAAAAATTTAGACAGAAATGTTGACAGCATTCCTGAAACTATCAGAAAAACTAAAGAATTAGACAGAAATGTTGACAGCATTCCTGAAACGATCAGAAAACGAAAAAATTAGACAGAAATGTTGACAGCATTCCTGAAACTATCAGAAAACGAAAAATTTAGACAGGAATGTTGACAGCATTCCTGAAACTATCAGAAAACGAAAAAAAATTAGACAGAAATGTTAACAGCATTCCTGAAACTATCAGAAAACGAAGAAATTAGACAGAAATTTTGACAGCATTCCTGAAACTATCTGAAAATGACAAAATCAGACAGAAATGTCGACTATCAGAAAACGACAAAATTTAGACAGAAACATCGACAGCATTCCAGAAAGTCTGAAACTATCAGAAAACAACAAAATTAGACAGAAATGTTCAAGGTCTAACGATGTTTCACGGTCCAGCAAAATGTTTAAGGTCTGATAAAGGCGCAGGTGGAAAAGATACTTACAAATCCCCAACCATTTTTAGTGAATTCTTGACCCACGACAGTAAATTCGCATCTCGTTGACAGGAAGAGTTCCATGTAGGCACTTTTGTCTACTAATGCGGCAATTCCACCGTTATTAGGACCTTTTAACAAGGCTTCAGCACAATCATCTTCAGACTTCAGGGAAATTAGATGGGATGCGGGAACTTTGAGCTCGTCTTTCAGATAATCATAAGCATAAGAACCGTCTCTATATCCTATAAGTTTATTGCTTGCTATCAAACTATGTATATCTTTCACGGGAGAAGTAAGTTGTTGCACTGTCAGCATCGACGTTAGACTGGCAGTGTAGCTAGAGTTGATTATCAACACTACAAACAACCATATGATGAGCACAAGTCGGCCCAATGTACTCACAGTATTTTCCTCTGCACAGCCGAAAACACACATGCATTCATAAGCCTATTTCTGCATTCTCGAGTCACAAAATCGTGTCATATAACATAGTTAAATTGATGTGGTGGAAGTACTTACTGTGAGCAAAGAACCAAGTTGAACAACTGAACCTGCAATTGAACAGACGAAAAAAAATTAAAGCTAAGCCTGCAACTCTGTATAAGAAGAGAAAAGGCTAGACATGTTAGTAGAAGACAGTGTACCATAAAATAGTCGCGATTTGCTGTTTTGGTGGACCCCGAAATTCATCGTTAAGCCGATGCTCAAGAATCCAAACAACACAACCAACAACGATGAAAAACGCAGCTGTTATACCCCACATCATTGGACTAAACGGTCTTAAGAACGCCCATGCATTTGACTGATGTGCTTTAACAGTGGCAACCACAACTAAACCTGACTCAATATACGGCTGAGTAAAATCTGCCTTCATCGTTCTGCTAGTAGTAATCGCAATATCTCCAATCACAGCATCAAACACCTATAATAACTCACTCATTTCATTTATCACAGCATACTGGCTACTGAATTAATTGAAATAAATGAACGATTTAATACGTACCCCTGCACCAACGCTATCAACAAGGTCGTTGATGTTGGGATCGTTTGTCCCGTTGCCAAAAGGAACCAACTTGTATGGAAGAGCATATGGGAGCAAATTCACAGCGGAAGTGAATACATCAATGCAAAAGCCGGTGAAGGAATCAGTTCGTGCTGAATAAGAAACAAACTCACGATAAACAACTCGTCTTGGAACTCCGATCTTTAGAAGCTTCCCGTTTGTAGGGTAAACCCATCCACGAGGCTTGTCCGTGGTTTGTCCAGGCCAAATCACACTGAACAACTTCGGACTTGAACTCGTTTGATTTGAGGGTTTAGAGGATAAAACTTCTGGGGGTTGGATTGTTAGGCCGGATGAATTCGACCAATACCCTATTGTATTATGCCCAGTTCCTGCTATGTTGAGAATATCAAAAGCCGGATTAACCAAATTCCTATCCGAATCAAATTCAACAGGACCCGTCAACCCCGTCATGTTTATACTAAGTATGTTGGATAAAAGCTTCTCCCCTCCGTCAAAGGTATTCATCGTATCAAGGTGTAAGTTGCTGTTACTCCCTTTCAGCTCACTCAACATCGTGTTTTTCGAGAATGATACATTATTTCCTTGGTTGAAGTAAGCATCCAATGCACGTGCCAGGACCCAAACAGTATCGTACGCATATAAGCCATAAGCGTTCAATCCAAACGACGCACTGCTATTCTCTTTTCTAACCAAATCACTCCAACGAGACATGAAGTCTCGTTTTGCATTTGACATCGGAGTGTGCATACGCAAGGTGAGTAGCCCTTGGATATCACCCGATGAGTCCGATGAAAGAGGTGAGTAAGTGTCGATAACATCAGTAAGCCAAGAGGTAGCAATCCACACATATCCACTGTCGAGCAACTTAAGGGTGCGAGCTATGTCGAGAACTTCCATTCCTAGGCTACCGTAAGTATGAAGAACAAGTATCCTAGACTCTTGCATGCTCACCTGAAACAACACTTGCATTATATCCTCTCGACTCGCTTGAGGGTTCATGATTGCTTTATAGCTTATACTACATTGTTTCTCGGCTAACTTATCCCCTAACGCAGCAACACCGTTTCTACCATAGTCATCGTCGTTGTAAATGACGGTCACTTGCCTCCACCCAAAGTAATCCACTAGGGCAGCTATAGCAGCCATTTGGAAAAGGCCGCTTTGAGCCGTTCTTACAAAGTAGGGATACTGAAGGGATGAAAGAGTCGGGTCTGTGGCCGCGTAGGAGACTAAAGGGACTTGAAGTCCGCCTGCAAGAAGCGCAACCGTGTGCGCAAGGACTGATGACTCCGGGCCTATGATTGCTACTACATCTTTCTCCATTAGCCTCATCGCTGAAAGAAACATATCAAAGCGAAACAATAGCAAACATGACATCAAAACTTACAACGAGCATTTAAACAGAACTTATACCGCAAATTCTCATATGAAACTATCTCATGCTTAGATTACCATAACATTTACCTACTCGTGACTAGATTATTACGACATGTACCCATTTAATAGGACATGAATATATTAGTTGGGCAGGCTGTCATGATTCGAACCTGAGACCTTTGGCACGCAAACTCTAATTCCATGTCTGATGAATCATGTCGACCAAAACCTTATACATCACAAATTGTTCATATGACACGGTCTCATGATAAGATTATTACGACATTGACCCATATCACAAGGTTAGCCATCATACCACAAACTCTCATATAAGGTCATACAAAACCGTCTCACAATAACATTATCATGTAACTAACCCATATAACAGTAAATCTTGCATGTGACGGTAAGAATTAACCCAAAAAAATGAAAAAAGATGTAGAATTACCCTCAACAAACCCAAGAAATCCACTGAACTTGCTATCCTGTATAGAAACATTCAACTGAGTTCCAATCAAAACATCTGGAGAAGAATTCACATCATCAACTGCAGATTGAATTGCAACACTTGCAACTCTACCAATTGCAGTCTGCAAAGCTGAGATTGCTCCAATGTTCAACATTTTAGGTCTTGTTGTTGTTAAACAAAACCCATTTTCCATAATTAATCCAATTATCAACAAAATCCATAATACCCTCAATATCATCTTATAATTATTGCTATTTTCAGTAAATTTTGATGATTTTTCAAATACCCTTTAAAACCCAATTCATAAAATGTTGAAAAAACACAAACTTTGTTACAATTTCATCATCATATTATGCTACCTAAAGTTTCATATAAACCCAATTTTTCAAATTTTTTTTGATGAATTTGCAAATACCCTTTATTCATAAATTGTTGAAAAAATTGAAAAGACTCCACCTTTGTTACAATTTTATCAACTTATTACTACCTAAAATTTTATATAACCCAATTTTTTCAAAATGTTTTGATAATTTTGCAAATACCCTTTAAAACCCAATTCATAAATTGTTGAAAAAAATTGAAAAGACTCCAACTTTATTACAATTTCATCATCATATTCCCACTAAACCCAATTTTTTCAAAATATTTTGATGAATTTGCAAATACCCTTTAAAACCCAATTCATAAAATGTTGAAAAAAATTGAAAAAACACAAACTTTGCTACAATTTCATCATCATATTGCTACCTAAAATTTTATATAAACCCAAATTTTCAAAATATTTTGATAAATTTGCAAATACCCTTTAAAATCCAACTCATAAATTGTTGAAAATTTTTGAAAAAACACAAACTTTGTTACCTAAAATTTCATATAAACCCAATTTTTCAATTTTTTTTTGATGAATTTGCAAATACCCTTTAAAACACAACTCATAAAATGTTGGAAAAAAATTGAAAAGACACAAACTTTGTTACCTAAAATTTCATATAAACCCAAATTTTCAGTAAATTTTGATGAATTTGCAAAATACCCTTTAAAACCCAACTCATAAAATGTTGAAAAAAATTGAAAAGACACAAACTTTGTTGATTTTAAGGAGACAAATTGCAGTAACACACAGGAGAGAAAAGGGGGAAATCAATCAATCAAGGTAGTAGTGTAAAGGTTAATAAACCTTATAAACATGAAAAGACCATTATAATTCCTAAAAAAAGGAATCACTTTTGCTCAAAGACAAGCTTATAACATAGATTTCCTACAGATTCTCAACAAAAAAAAACTAAAAAAAAAAAAGCTGCAATTAGAACAATAATAACTTGCAAGAAAACCCAAAATGTGATGCTTTAGTAAAGCTTTTTTTGATTAATCAGAGATTAAACAAGTAGAAGAAGTTACTAATTAAATTAATTAGAACACCAATTGGGGATTAAAGGGAATAATTAGGGATTTGACAAAAAAATTAAGGGGTAATTAAAGAAGATTATCTTTGGTGTTCAACTGTTCATCACAGTATGTATTGATGAATGATGAAATTACAGAGTACTGCATTTTTTTTGGGTAGTGGTAGGAGGATATTTGGAATGTCGGATGATGGAGGATCTTTAGACTTTTCTGCCTTGTTTTTATTGCTTTGAATTAAATTAATTAATTAATTTTAATTATTTGGTTTCTTGTTGATTTTAGGAATATATGATTAGTTGCTTTCACATGTATAGTTAAAGACTAGAGTCTCCTCAAAAAAATGAAAGACGGGTTTATGATATAAGTAATGTAAAACTTTCGAATATTAAAGTTACGTTCTTTTGGATTAAGGTCCTGTTCTTCTGGACTTAAATTCAGACAGTTTCAGTTCAATTCAGACACTTTCAGTTCAGTTCAGACACATTCAGTTCAGTTCAGTTCAGTTCAGACACATTCAATTCAGTTCAGTTCAGTTCAGACACGTTAATAATAATATTATTATTGTTATTATTAAGTATAATAATAGTAATAATAATAATAATAATATTATTATTATTATTAATACTTACTCCGTAATATAATAATATTAATACTATTAATATTATAATTAATAATTAATAATAATAATAATAATAAAAATAATAATAATATTAGTATAATTAATACTTACTCCGTCATATTTATATTAATATTAATATTATTAATTATTATTAATTATTTAATTATTTAATTAATTTTATTATTATTATTATTGCTATTATAATTAATAATAATATTAATAATATTTCACATTTATAATAATATTAATATTATTCAATATTAATAATAATAGTAATAATAATATGATTAATTATTAATTATTATTATTAATTAATATCAATTTTAATATTAAAATTAATATTAATATTAATTAATTTATTATTATCATTATTATCATTATTATTGTAATTAATAATAATAATAATACTAACAATAATAACACTTAATATTTATAATAGTATTAATATTAATATTAATATTATTATTATTTATTAATTAATTAATATTAATATTAATTAATTAATTTTTATTATTATTATTATTATAATTAATAATATTATTATTATTAATAAATAATAATAATAATATTAATTAAAAATAATAATTGCGATATTTATCTGAACTAAATGGACTGAAATACTGAAACAAAATGAGTCTGTTGAACTGAAATAGGCTGAAAAGAAATTGAGAATAACAGGGCCTAAATAAACATTGTACTCTGTATCAATGAATCGTGGTATTTTGAAGATTAGGTAGAAACGTATCCTAATTGCGATATTTATCTTAGTAAGAATGTTACGTAGTTTTTTTTTTTTTTTTTCACAAATTTGTATTCATATCAGTTTGATACAGTATCATTTGTAGATGATTTATGACATTTTATCAATGAAATTGGTTTTAAATTCAAAAAAAATGTAAAAAAATGTAAAAATAAAAAAAATTAATTATTAATTATTTAATTATATAAGTTGATCTTATAGTATGAGTATTTTTATTGTGAAATCGTCTCATGGGACAGTATGGCACAGGTAACATATGATAACTACTTGTATATTTCAAACAAAAACATTGGGGATGGGTGATAGTGATTATTAGTGAGTGAAAAGGACAATAATTGTCTGAATTTTATTAAACGACAAACTAAATTTATTGGCCAAAAATAAAAGGATGTCAAATTGTCAATTGTTCTTGTTCATAGTAAATCTGGTATAGAGTACAAATAATTTAAGGACCATTGCATATACATTACTTTATCTCGATAACACGACTCAATCTTTTACAAATTTATGACAGATTATTAAATATAAATACTTACGTAGAATTATGATAAAATTACAGTATATTTTTTTGTTCTATCTAGACTAGTTATTTGACTCGTCATAAAATTATAACGAATTATCGTGTGATATTATTGCTATTTTATTAGTTTATTCCATCACAATTATTCATATTTGTCAATGTTTTTTTGATAATATAATTAGTATTCATATTTGAAGGGCTTGATTATTATATGTAGGGTTTCCATTTGAGGTTATGTATGTCTTTCTATAATTTATATTGACCAGTTGAAAGAAATTTGATTTTTGTATTTTGGAACAGGTTATTAGTCATTTTAATAGATATTCCGTAGTTTTTTTTTTTTTGAAAAAAATACTGTACAATAAATTATGAACAACGGTGTATTTCATTTTTAATAATGTTGGTCCTTTTCACAAGATCCACCATATATAGGCAATATTTTGAACTTATTAAACTTAATAAACTATAGATCGATCAAATCAGCCTATTAATATCATATACAGTACTCCGTATTTATAATATCTTACTGAAATCTGTTTATTGTATTTTGTTTACTTATCGAATATTATTAATCTACTACTATCAGTTGTCAAATACGATCATAAATGACTTATACGGAGTATTACGCTACCTAACTATCATTTGATTTGACCCAAATTAATATTCCCTCCGATTTTTTTATTATCTTCCCTATTTTCTTATTGGGCTGAAACACCCTTTCTTACCTATTTTCATTTTGGACCATCAACATGTGGTCTAGAATCACCCTTACATTTCTCTCTCTTCCTTCTTTTATTTTGAACCACACATTCTTACCCCCTTATTTTCTTCCCCAAAAATCAAAGGGAAAGATAATAAAAAATCGTAGGGAGTATATTTTATTTTATTTTGAATATTAATAATAATAAAGGGATTATAAAAAGGGGTAGGCGTAGGTCAGCGTAGTTGTCCAAAAATGATTGTCGTCGTATTGCTTAAATTTAATCTGTAAAGCTTGACGCCATCTAATCAAAGAAAGCAAATAAATATTCGTTTACGTTTGTGACGGGTCAAATATATCGAATAATACAAATTCACGTGCTTGATGTAGTTGTGTTATCGCATAGGAAAATATTTTTCTCATTTTTTTCCTAATTGTATATATATATATTTAACCTATTTCAATATTATAACAGATATATCCGTCGCAAGAAAGATCAACTAATCAAAGAAAAACAAAGCAAGTTGCTAGTCTTTTGCACTTTGAATCAATCTACCATTACTTTTTTTTTTTTAATATTGAGTATAATATTAGGATCGTATGCTCGTGATTTTGTTCTTTAATTAGCTAATGTGACGTGCATGATTATTTACATTTATAAATTTGTAGATTTTTTTCTATAAACAATCGTAAATTATATTCTACAATCTTGAATTCTTGATATTGTGCGACCGAGAAAAAGTGATCGAACAGAGAGTTTATTAAGTTATTACTCCGTATTACTTTATGATCATTACTCATTAGCATCAACAATAACAAACATTATCGTCATTTTTCTTAGAAAAATAAAATTAGAAAACAGAAACGATAACAAAAACAAGCTTTTATATATGAATCTCTCGACGTTAGTACAAAGAGGGTATTCAAATTATTTGAATTTGAATAGTGTTGAATCCAATTTCACATCTTTTTTCTTTCGGAATCAATTTCGAAATAAAGCACAAGCAATCAACAACATGTGTACGAATTAAGCATAAGCCTACATTCCTATGTACAATTAGACATAGGATGCATACGAAGTACAAAACCATCGGAGTTTATTGAAAAACACCACGGTAACATAAAACCTGGCCTAGGCTGCCGGAATCCATACTAAATGATCCTCGGGCAAAAAATGACAGATGGGAGGACCTCCCGGTTTCACCTTGAGAGCTTGAAATGCCAAATGTTTAGGGTGCCACGCACTTGTATCCTTGTGACAGATAACAACTACTTTGGCCTTTTTACCCTTTTCGTTGATTAAGGACACAATGTGAGGGGACGTGCCCTTATTCTTGTGGCAATAATACACCGCGTATGCATAGTTTTGCTTATGACATACTACGTTATTATCATTGTGTTTAGACGCTTTCTTAACATGGCCAATTGTGTACCTTTGTCCCTTGTTATTATACCCTTCTTTGACCTCAGTCGATATCGACTTGACTTTTTTCCCTAACAGGGATTTCACGAATTCAATCATGTCTTCCAGACAGGTTGCGCAATACTTCTTTTCTCCAAGGATACCTTTGCTCTCGCACTCCTTGATAGTTTGTTCGATGATTTCAGCCTGCTGAGATCCTGGCTTGATCGAAAACTCGTGCAGGATTTCAGGCATTTTGCTGGTCGAGAAATAAAGGGAACGGGCCTTTTTCTTTTGTAGAAAGACGGCTTTATTGGTACTCTTAGTGAAGTTCATACTCATTTTGTGACCAGGTTTCATATCCTTCTCAAGGAAAAATAATGTTGATCTACCTTGTATATCACCGTGATGTTGACCCAAGTATTGGTACGTGAATGGATTTTGACCGGGAACTACACCAACGTAGACATGTTTCGTGAGTACTTCCACTCCGTCCTTAGACACCCTTACATGAGCATGGTGACCATCAGGAAGATTGCCGTTATTATTATTATTATTATTATTGTCGCCGCCGCCACCACCATCAAATAAACCCGTGGGCTTATCGATCAATTTTCTATGGGTATCGACTTGAATTTGTTTAAGATATCTTTCACTGACAAACCTTTCCAGATTTTCGAGTTTGGAACCTGAAATTTTCAAGTAAACTTTAAAAAATGACGGCCCGTAAAAAGCATGAGATATAATAAGATATGTACGCGTATATTTTATAACTTCATGAACTACCATTTTCCCTTAATATTTTGTAAAATGGATCTACAAAACCTAAAAATTCATTGTGATTTTACATTAATTAATTGATAATCAAAAAATTATAATTAAAATACCTATGAGAGTTGCATGGGAACCTACTATAGCAACCTGAGAAAACAAGTTACATATTATATGAGTATAGATTAATCAAAAGAAATTAATAAATACAATTATTAGGGGCTGTATTTAAGTGATCATAAAGGAAAATTATATTTTAATACATGCATTAATTATATTGATATTTGTGTAATTTTTGCTTCAATCCATTAATTTATACTAAATTTGAATGATTTTTAATACTTAAATACAACCCTTATGGCTGTATTTAACATACTATTAATTAAATCATCAATTAAGATAGAATTAAGATAAAACTAAACTCATTAATTTAAAAATATATATATAAAAAAAAACTTACACATAGGAAAATGAGAGTTGATTTAGCCCAAAATTCCATGAGACTTTGAATGTATGAAACCCTAGAAAATGAATTTTCTCTCAATTTGGAAGCTATTTGTAGTAGATAGATAGTGAATTAGTGATGATATATGTGAAATGAAATGAAGAAGTATTTATAATAGTCTCACATGAAATTTGTATGGAAATAATTTGGCTATGAATGTGGATCATCACTCAAGAGTATTTACTATAAGTCTATAATGCACTCAAAGTAAGGGTTGTATGATCTTGAAATTTACTAATTTTAAGAGCATCACAATTTGATTTTTTTTTTTTTTTTTTTTTTGCCAACATTACAAAACCACCCTATTACAAATTTAAATCACAAATGTCCAAATTCTTAAGATTTAGGAGTAAGAGTTTTTTTTGTTCGCCACGAAGAACATTGGTTAAAATTTGCATATGCGATATCATAAAACTTGTTCTTATTTTAAGAGTTGGTTCTAAAATAAGGGAATTACTTTGGGTTCATATTAGAATGTAATACCAATGAATGTAACATGACATGAAAAGAATTTTATAACACTCTGGTGGGTCTGCGGCCTGAAGGGTTGGGAGAGGTCCAAGGTGAGTATCACGACATTCTATTCACAGGTCACCAATTGTTATCCCTAGTTATAGGTATACATCGGGTACGAGTGTACGAGTCTTTTGATTTTAAACTCTGAAAGGTCTGGGTCCAACGTGAGTATCGTGGATCCAAGTCCAGATGGACCTTACCCAAATCTGATTCATTGTCATCTCTTATGATAGGTTTACCTTTACAATTACTACGCTTGTTTAGTTTTTTCTATAAGAAAAAAAATACAGAGTATATATAAAAGCTTAATCGTCAAAAGTCCAATAGTCCAAATCGAAACATTGATTGAACTTGAACTAACCACAGAGTACTACATATATGCATATAATTACAATAAATACAACTTCAAATCAACATTGAATATTTGAATCCAACAACCAATTTTATTCAATAAACAAAGTACTCATAGAGTTAAACATGGGTCGAGCTTGGTGAGTCAGTGGAGGTCAAACCAAGTAGACTGCCCTGAGTCCTTGAGCCATGACTGACCCACAAAATGAAGCGATTCAAGCCAACTGAAACAGTGAAACCCACGTACCCAATCAACAATCTTCAATCTTCTTATACGGGTCACGTCAACCCATCAACCAATTTCTTTGTTTTTCGCAAACCAAACTCGAATAAAAAACACTCAATGAACCCACCAAAAGTTAACCTACAAATACGGGTCAGACTACACTAACCCTTAGCCCCATACTTTTGTCCACGTGTAATCTCTACTACTCTAGTCCCTTCAAAAACACAAATTCTTGATTGTGATCAGCATATCCGTCACAAACTTATAACATGTCAAGTATTGTCACATTGATAAACAAAACACAAAGCATTTACTATTCTCGACACATTCTTATTCTGTCTCATCTAACCTGTAGTCACGAGGGTGATACTCAACTCATTACAGAATAAAATTTAGGGTTTTTCTACACGGTATCCCTGAACTTTTCACTTTTCTACCTGGTACCCCTACCATTTTTACATGTCTACATGGTACCCTTGTACTTTATTATAAACCTCGCTGGTACCCCTAGACTTTATTATTACCTTATTGGTACCCTTTAAACTTTTTCTTCCATCAAACTTTGGCACTAAGCTACATTTTTTTGTTCAAAATTAAAACTTAAACGTCATTTAACATGCCTAATTAATCTAAAATTTAACTTAAACTAACATTCTTGTATGTTTTTCGCAGTTATGCACCAAATCTAAAAATGAGTATATTTTTGGTGTTATATTGCCAAATCAACTGATAACACTTCATTTAAGCTCAATTACTTGTTAATTATTTAAGTTAAATGGTATTGAAGTTTTTATTTAAGCTACAAACACAATTTAACGACAAAACATGATGAAAAAAACCTTTAAAGGGTACCAATTAAATTAATAGTAAAGTTCAAGGGTACCATATATACACATAGAAAGAGCATGGGTACCACGTAGAAAAGTGAAAAGTTCAAGGGCGCCATGTAAAAAAAAACCCTAAAATTTATAACGGGTATATCCGTCGCAAGAAAGACCAATTTGAATTCAAAATGCTGGCTCCCCAACTGCCCACCCCCATTTGAGTCAACTCAAGTTAAGTAAAGTAAAGTAAAAGTAGTGTTTGAACTTTGAAGTACACTTGCACACAAACTCAACCCAAGAGGCGCGCAAATGAAGCGTATACAAATTTCAAACAACTACTCATATTCTCGTACTATTGTTTTTTTGGTTCATCGAAGAGCGTACTTAGTCGCATTATAATATAGGGGAAGGACATTCGAACCTGGAACTTACCAATAAATGTCCCAGAGCATCTAGTCTTAACCACTAGACATACTCTCGTATTATACAAAAACCAAATCCATCCAAAATCAATAATTACCAATAAATGATCACAGATTTGTAAACCCATTTAATAAAACCCTAAAATAAAAAAAATAAAAAAAATCATGTTTTTGTTTTTCCCCCTTTACACTCCTCATCACTCCCCCGCACCTTCTTCCTCTTCTTCTTCTCTGATTATCTGATATCTTCCAGATTTCCTCTATTTTATCTTCATTCTCAAAATCCCATTTCAAATTTGATTCACTTTCCTTTTTTTAATTTGATTTCCTCACAATTATTTTCCTAATCAAATTAAATCAAATAATAATAATAAAAAAAAAAACATTAATCACAAATTCAAATTTCAAAAAAAAAGTAAAATCTTCTTTTACTAATCTGAATTTGGAGATCTTGAATACCAGGTAATTTTTTTTAATTAAATTTCAATTTTTTTTGAATTTAATTTCCAAAGGTGAAGTCTTTTTTTGATTTTAATTGGATAATTTAGATGTTGGGTTTGATTTTTGAATGTGAAAGTTAAATGTGGAGCTGACATTGTAAAATCTGAGTTAAACTTGCTTCAAAGTTGTGTTCTTTATTGTGTTAATTAACATTAGTTAATAAAAGAAAAAAAAAAAGATTCAATTTTTGAATTTTTAGAAGAAAAATAAAACATGGGTTTTGTTGCTGATTACAAAATCTATAATGGGTTGTTTTCATTTTGTTGTTTGAGTGACAATTTATTTATTTAATTGTTGAATTGAATTGAATAGATTATTAAGGGGTTTTGCTGACTCAGTCTCGCTCATTTGTTGTTCTTTTATATGATTTGTGACGAGTATTTTAATCCGGAAAGAGTAGTAAGATTTCAGAAGTTGTGATTTTTGATTTGGGTATGAATTTTGATTTTTGAAAGCAGGTATAGCAAATGGGTAGGAATTTAAGCCCTACATTGAGTCAAGAACTAGCAAACTTAGGTAAGGGAGCTGAGTGTTCAAAGTCAGCAATGAAAGCATTGAAATCATATGTGAAAGATTTGGATTCGAACTCGATTCCGATGTTTCTTGCAAAAGTTTCAGAGACTAAGAATGCTGGATCTTCATTTGGGGAGTACACTATTTCTCTTTATGAAGTTTTTGCTAGGGTACATGGTCCTAAAATTGTGTGTCATTTAGATAACATGATGTCAACAATCATTAAGACATTAAAGGCAAGTGGAGGTTCATTCCCTCTACAACAAGCCTGTTCTAAGGTTGTTCCCGTGATTGCGAGGTATGGGATCGAACCTACAACACCAGAGGATAAAAAACGCCGTATTATTCATTCGCTTTGTAAACCTCTTTCTGACTCGCTTTTGTGTAAGCAAGAGAGTCTCTCGTGTGGCGCTGCGCTTTGTTTGAAATCCCTTGTTGATTGTGATAATTGGAGGTTTGCTTCTGATGAAATGGTGAATGAAGTTTGCTTAAAGCTTGCTAGTGCTTTGGAAAACACGTCGACTCAAACGAATTCTCATATGGGTTTAGTCATGTCGTTAGCCAAGAGGAATAGTTTTGTTGTTGAGGCTTATGCACGGTTGTTGGTTAAAGCCGGTTTGCATATTTTGAACTATGGTGCAGCTGATACGAACTCTCAAAAACGGTTGACTGCGATCCAAATGGTGCATTCCTTGATGAAATGCTTGGATATCAGGAGTGTTATCTCCGAGTTAGACCTGATTGTCGAGAATATGGAGAAATGTCAGTCTGATCAGACAGCGTTTGTTAAAGGAGCGGCTTTTGAAGCTCTTCAGACTGCTGGAAAGTTGCTAGCAACGAGTAAAGGGTCAGAAATAGCTGATTTCGATGTGGTCTCAGTGACTGGTTCAAATTTCGGTAGGAGAAATTTGTCGAGTTCTGGTCGTTCTGGTTCTGGTTCAGCTTCTCCTTTGTCAGGGTCGCCTGAGTCACAAACCCTTGATTCATTTGCTGTGTATGAGTCGTACATGGAGTCTCCTATATCGACATGCCAGGCCTCGTGTAATGTGAATCATAGTAGAAAAAACGCGCATAGGAGGCTTTGGAGAGGAAACGGAAATGGAGGTGTTGACATATCTCTTAAGGATGGACTTTTCTCGGAGCTTGCTCGTGAAACATCTAATTCTCATGCATCCAATGAAAATGCGCATGGTTATGATTGTCAGTTTCCAGGTTTCGTGTCAGAAAGTCAAGGAAACGGAGCACTCAGAGGCCGAACTCCCAGCCCTCAGGTCGACATTTATCTGCCATGCTTCGAATTCTTCTTCTTCTTCCTCTTCTTCTTATTATTATTATGTCGTTAGTGATTTGCTGGTTGTTACAGTTTGATTATCTGATTTCAGAGATCAAGCTCTCAACTGAACATGGATAGCATCACATTGTACTCTACTCCAAGGAAGCTACTGAGGTCGCTCCAAGACGATGATGAGAAATCCGACTATTTCTATTTCGAGGATCATCAAGTTAGACAACTTCGACATAGGAGCCCTGTAACAAAGTACGATGAGAACGAGTTCTTCAACCAAGAGGAGGTCAAAGACAGCACTGATTCCGAATCAGTGTCATCAACTAAAGACATGACCATAACAGATGCTGTCCCTAATCCTAAGCTTGAAGTGCATAAAAACCACTCAGTCGAGGTTGCTAAGAACTCGAGGTGGAAGAATGGTAGAATGTTCGTGTTCATGTTCATGTTGCTGGCACTTTTTGTTGCTTTCGGATTGGTTTTGTGGTCTGGTGGTCAAGATACAGGCCACACCCTGGTTCCTACTTAGCGGAACATTTAGCATGATTTCTTATCATGAAAACATAGCCCTAGCTCTAGCCCTAGCCCTAGCCCTAGCCTCTAGGCGTTAGCACCGGTAATAGACCGGCCAGTCGTGTACTAGTCTGAATTCTGTTGAAATGTGCTCTAGTTTGTAATTGTTTCGATCCACATGGTTTTCCTGAACTCTCCTGTCTGTAACCGTATTTTTCTGTCATTTTTATGAATTAAGGAGTAAGATGGTTGATGAAACTTAATCTTCCGAAAATATGCTCAGCTTCGTATATGTTACAAGAATACAAGTTGGAAGATTCAGGCTATAATCTTTACAGAAAATGGTATTTACAGACTATGTAAGGTTATCATGCTCGATAACCTGCGCGCCTCTCCACACTTCTCCAGGGTTGACAGTCAGTGGTACCAGCATTGAAGCAGGACCGGTGCAAATGAAGTAATCCCTTCCATATTTCTCAGAGAACGATCCTGGACTTGATACATATATGTCGTCGTATCCCATTCTTATCACTCTATAAAACAGTCCCTTCCCCTGAAATATCAGACAGTAAAAGTGAAACAGTTCAGTCGTGCCCACCTCACTTCAGTTCAGTTTAGCCTCATTAAGTTCATTTTGTCTAAATATGAAAAATGACGACAGCATTCATATATGAAAAAACCTGAATTACCTGATCAATGATCTCGTATTTAGAAGGTGGAGTCCTGTAAAAAGCCTTGGATCTCTCAGAGGGAGGAGCAGTATACACCCTGCTAATCTTATGCTTCAAAACGGTAATAGGTTCGTCTTGTGTAGTCCATTGACCAGGTTTAGTACCAGGCTCGGAACCAAAGGAGAAGAGCCCGGGATCATCAGCTTTCATAGCCTCAGACGGAGAGAGTAATTCATAGGGCGAAGATAAAGGAGGTTGAGAACAAAAGGAACAGCCTTTAAGTCCTTGAATTCCTGAGCCTGCGCGTTTTGTGAACTTGAAATGACTGAGTATTGCACTGGTGAGGTTTACTGGCTTTCGCCCGTTGTTTTTCACAATCACTGCTGATGCCATGCTCTCGAGGTATAATGACACGATGTAGGTCATTTCTAGAGCTCCACTCGTACAAGTTAGCTCGACCTGGAAGACGAAAAAAAACAGGCAGACCTCAAAAAACAGGAAATTTCTGCAAGAAAAACATTCCTGAAATACACATTGCAGTAAACAAATTGCATTAACACCAAATTTCAGCAGCAAACTGTTACCATTGACTAACCTGAACAGCATCGAAGGAATCAGAATCGGCATCCTTGACAGTCCATTCACATCCCGAAAGCACGTTGCTGGTAGAAGACGGTACAGTAACATCATTCAGAAGCAATGCAACACCGCCTTTCGAAGGGGAAAGAGTATACAAAACCTCTTCAAACCCATCATCTTTCCAAAACACTTTGGGCAGATATGAAGTGACATGTGCATTGGGTATATGCAACTTCAGTGAACTCCCATTTCGTACACTTAACTCGACACCAGGAGTAGTGGTAGTGTTTGTATCGGTTGAGTCTATGAATTTGATGCCTTTTCGGCCAAACTGGTCGTTGAGGGACTCGAGGAGGGAAGACGAAGACGTGGGTTGTGCTGATGTCGAGGATGCTTTGCAGAAAGTGGTGGGTTTGAGATAGGAGAAAGGGAGTAGTGAGGCCATAGATAGGTGAAGATGAATTGGGTGAGGTTTCTCATCCTTTTTTGCTTTGTTTGTGACCTGTAACAAATTCTAGGATGTGGGGCAATACATTTTTTGTTTTTTTACATAAAAGGAAGTTGTATGACCAAATGTCAAACGGGTCAAATGGATACAATCACGGGTCAGGTCAAACGAGTAGATTCATTAAAACAGGATCCAAATTGTATCCATTATACCATCGAAACAAAAAATGGTGTTTTAAGGAGATTAACCGAGATTATGCGACATTCAAAAAGGTGAAGCACGCATGACATTCAAGAAAATGGTTCGAAAAAGAAAATTATTCGATGAAGCAAAGTCAATAGACAGCAACTAAGGCAATCTTTAGGTTTCATTCCCAGGTTTACACAAACACACCATCTCAGAACCAGTCCACAGAACTATAAATAAACCACAAAATAGAATCTGGGCTGCCAAAACTAACACTTTTATATAAGGACCCGAATACGAAAAATAAATAAAAATAAAAATAAAAAGAAGAAAAACACATCCACATCTAGCAATAGTCACCAAATGGTAAACCTAAAGAGGTATAGCTAGATTAAGGGGGATCAAAACTAGGAACTACATCGGCTCTCGCTATGCCACCAAAAACCCGTCAGCTGCAAACACAGGAACAAGTCTCGGAGCGAAATCAGCAGGCTGAAGCAACTTCATCGGAAACAGCAATCTTTTCTGCTTTGGCACCTTCGGTAGCCACAGCAGGAGAGTCTTCAAGGGTTTTAGACTGACTGTTGGGTACGGGTGCGGGTGCTGATCCCTCAATAAAGGCCGCAGCAGCAGCATCAGCATCATGGGATTTCATCATTTTGTCGTCTCCTGAAACCTTGTCGGTTTTCGCAAACTTTAACTGCATCACAACAGTTAAGGAAGAAATCAGACTATGTACAGACTACAGAAGAAGTAACATGTCAAGAGTGTTTGAAATGTAACCTACATGTCTAAATAGTCATCCTGCACTAAGTAGTTGAAACTCGAGTCCACAAAAAATGAGTCGAGGCCTGGGTCTTGGGTCGAGGCCTAATTACAATTCAATAATATTAAAAAATAACGATCTTACCTGTTTCTGAAATTGCTGTTTTTTAGCCTTCTTCTCCAGCAAAGCCTTTTCTCTCGCCTCGTAAAATTCAAAATCATCAAGCACACTAGTCCTGCTCAGATGAGACTTGAAAATTTTGACCACCTGGACTCCCTGCTCAAGCTTAACCTGCACCGTCACAACTAAGCATCAGCATTGACCAACTAAAAACCACTAAAATTCATGTCATAACATAAGTGCAACATAACTGCGAGGAACGAAAAATAAGCCAAAGCTCAGGTATTGAGTTTCACCTCTTGTGTGTCTCTGCTATTGGTAACAGGTTTGTTGTCATTGTTTTCGAGGGTAATATGCTTCAACAAATTGTTAGGTACATCCTTGACGATGTGCCACTTGACAGGAAAGCAGCCGGACCATTTGTCCTGTTGCCAAAATTCCATGCTTTTGTTGAAATCAACAGGGCCAACCATCTCTGCCAAGCCAACAAATTGTCCACTAGCATTTACCTGAAAACATCAAACAAATAAAAAATAAATAAACACGACATATAAAATAAAATAAACTCAAGGATAAATGATGATCGAATTCAGAATAAGAGACATACCGAAAATAGCAAGAACACAGGGCAGTCATCAGGCTTTGCTTTCGCTTCCTGGTATGCAGCATCCAGTTTCTTGTTTCCATTTGGAGTACTAGCCCAAACATTGTACTTGACACTTTTGTGGATATCATCCTCGCTATATGATTTAATGACAAAGAATCTTACGTCTTTGAAGCTCTCAGGGAAGTCATCTTTGTTATACTGTTCCTTCTCAGGAACCAACGACGGCTTCTCTTCTTTATTTTCTGTTTTGAGTGACAAATCCTGCCCCTTAACTGCCAATTTAACCGATCCAAAGCCTAGCTGGCTCTTCAAACCCTTAGCTCTAGGTCCCTTGCTTAATTCGTTTAGGGTATCCTTGTTCTCATTCCCATAGGTAAAGAACCCATTGCCGTAGCCTTTGGAAGGATATTTGTTGTCAACTGTCCTCCAGTTGTTCCACGTCTTAGGGTTGTAATAGTTTAGCCCAAACCCTGAGCCACCCCGATAATTGTTTCCATATTGAGCATACATTGGATCATTAAGCTGTGATCTCCCCAAGTATCCGCTTGCTTGATTCATTCCATTGTTCATATGTCGCTGCTGTAGATCCAACAAAAAGATGCCCGGTTAAGCAACTAAATAAAAATTGTCTTATACAAGCATTATTTATACTCTGTACAAAATGAAACAGCGAAAGTAACACCAACTAAAAATAAGTTCTAAAAGAAATAAAAAATGTAGGAATCTTTCAAAAAAAAATACTCCATCTGCTTTTTTTCCTGTCACCCCATTTTTTAATATGTAACTTGTTGAAATGGGGTAGGGGAAAAAACTATTGTAGCAAAAAAAATCAAAAAGAAAGCAAAATACGCACTCATATATGCCATCCCAACAACCACAAACAGCTGAAAATAAGTCCTAAAAGCAACTCAAGCAAAAAAATTCCGCAGTCTTATAAGCCTAACGGGGAAATAAAGTTAAACGTCGAGAGCCAATGAGTTTGTGATATTCAAACAAGAAGATAGAAGGTTCGCTTACGGAGTGCAAATCAGCTCCGTCATGATTAAGGTATCTATAGTCGTTCCATAAGTTCAGCTCATCATAACCTGTAACAGAATCAAAGAAAACGAAACATCAGACAACCATGAAAACACCGTCAGTGATTCAATTCTGGGCTACTCAAAATCACTTAAAAAGAATAACAAGGGGTTCACTAATGTGATCTCAATTCTGCTGTGGAATTTACAAACCTCCGTAATAGTATGGGTAGCCACCAGCAGGGTAATACATGCTTAAACTGTTGTAATCCTGGAACGGTATCGTGGATCGCTCATATGGCTTAGCCAAACTATTAATTGGGTTCCGCGAAGCGTATGAACCAAACTGCAAAAACAAGAATTTTCAAACATACAGAGTCAGTCTATCGTCTCAAACCTAAAAAATTACATACAGTAAAAACAATGACAAGAGCTAGGATCCCACATCAACCAGTATCTACTAACTCACCTTTTTCGGAGGCTCATGTACGTCAAGAGATTTGGGATGTGAATCTAAATTCAACTTCTGCAACAAATCAGCGGGATCTGTAACATTACAAATAAATCAATTAAGCAATTGGAAAAACCCTTGAGACCAAGCAATAGAATCACGGTTAAGGTTAACATGAAACAGATCAGTTAGCGGAAAATCGAACAGCGCAGATTAAAACACATAGATCCGCAAGGAGAATACAATTTTGTCGAATTTAACAAACAAGATGTAAAACAGTAGCATGAAAGAAAATAACAAGAAAGAGAACTAAAGACGATACCATTGGAAGGTGTACCCATAGCTGCCATGGCGTGCTACCAATTCAATACGTCAAGCACTACAGGTCAACAAAAGAGTAATACAATTGGTGAGAATTCCGAAGATGATACAATTTCGATACAAACCAATGATACTTCGCATACAAACCAAACACGACATCAACATTGACAAGATCACGAGTCCACAACTATCTAACAAAGATGCTAGCTATTCTGTACCGTATTCCATAAAGACAGAATCGAAAGAAACACAATACAGTCTATAAAAATTCGATTATCAATTCACAAACAAATCAACAAAACTCTGTTTCTACTCATACAAGATTACCAGCAATTACCATTTGGGGAAAAATTGCATCATCATCAAAAAAATTGATTAGACAAAAACCAGGCCAATTTTATCCTAATCTCTTTCAAAAAAACCTGTTTAAACAAACAATTACATCAAAATCAAAAGCCCCAAATCGTGACAGAGACTTCACTCCCTACAATCGCTTAATAAAAAAAAACAGTTTAATTACTAAAATCAACTAGATCCTGTTATACATAAACATGAAAAGAAACGATGAATCTAATTAAACAATCACTAATTGCAAAACCCTTGATTTCCAATCTCAAAAAACCCTAAAAAAAACAACGCACGAATCAAAAAAATAAACAAAACCCAGAAAAATCCGAAAAAAAACATCAAAAGGGTTGGATCTGAAAGGGTTTAAACATAAACCCTACTTCGAGAACTTAAAACCCTAGTAAATCAAAAAAATTGAAAAGGGGGAAGGAAGAGCATGAACAAAGAAGATAAAACAGATCGGAAAGAGAGAGGGGGAGGAGGGGAATTGAGAGGGAGAAGAGGGAAGAACCTGAGGATGGAAAAATTGGGGGGATCTGGGGAATCAAATTAGGGGTTTGGCGGCAGGGGAAATTGGGGGAGAACAATAGAGGAGAGAGAGAGAGAGGGAGAAAAGGGGGTTTTACGAAATTAGGGATTTGTGGGAAAAGGAGGCGCCGTGGAGGGTTTGCCCCTCTTACATATAGTATAACCCTCCTCCATGGGTCTTGGACTTTTTTTCAATTTTTTTATTTTTTATTTTTTATTTTTTATTTTTTTTTTTACTTTTGTTATTCTTGATTCGAATTAAAGTTACGAGACGTGATTCTCATGATTTGGGTCCAAATTTGTTAAAAATTTTGAATTAAAGTTACGAGACGTGATTCTCATGTTCTGGGTCTGAAACTCGATAAAAATTCAGGTCTGAGACTCATTAGAATAAACGGAATAATGATGACGGGTGAGGTTACAAATATGATGAAGGGTTAGCTAATCGGTAAGTCTTTCGTGTGAACTTGTGACTTGTGACGAGTCAATTATCATTCACTCAGTTGAGAAGAAAAACTCGGAATGCCTAGAGATTAGGAAATATTGTGGCTTTGTCTACCTATGTGGTTATGTGGGTGATATTTGATTTGTTATAGGTTTGAGGCGGATATTGCTCGTCATGAATCTGTGACAGGTCAAGTATCGCTATAAAAAACGGTAGAGATACAAGAAAAATATTTGGGTTTGCCAACGGTAGTAGTTTAATCCAAACGCAGTACTAACATAAATCGTACTCAATATGTAGTGTTTGACATGCACAAGGTTTTTTACATGTAACTTTTTTTTTTTTTTCAATTCAAAGAAACGTGTACATAATCGCATTGCAGTAGGAGACAAAAAGGAGGCCGAATCCATAACTTATTGTCCACAATATCGCTGTCCTAACCACTAAATCAAGACATCATCGACCAATACAGGAAACCGTATCAACTAAACATCCTATCTAATTTATTCTTGACAACTAAATATGAATACAGGCCACTAGACTCCCTAATGCTAGACTGTTTTTTCTTAACATCCTTGAACCTAAAAAAACCAGTCATATAAACACTAGAAAGCACAACTACAAACCCTGCAGGAAACCCAATTCCTGCAGCCACCCAAGAGAACCATCCCTCCACCGCGTAAACCACCTGAGACGGTGGCAGTGGCGGCTGCGACGACATATCTTCCGGACAAACCACTTGAATTTGCATCCCACACAATCCTGAATTATTAGCATAACTGTTTGGATCATCCAATGTATCAAACTGTGAACTTTCTGGGATTTTTCCTGCAAGTCTATTATTACTCAGATCTAAACTGTTTAACTCCTGTAAATCGGAAAATGTCGACGGGATTTTACCAGAAAGTGAATTAAATGATAGATCTAATGTCTCCATACTTTGTAGATCACCTAAAGTTAATGGTATATGACCCATGAGATGATTATGTGACAGATTCAGTAGTTTCAGACTTTTCAGCATTCCTAATGAACCAGGAATCGGACCCGTGAGTCGGTTTTTTGACAGATCTAGTAAAGAGTAGAAATCAAGGTTGTACTTTGCTAAACCCTGTTTGGAATTCTTCCAATTTACCATCAAATCCTGGAATTTGATATCGAAACTGAATAAAGCCGATGACAGTGGTGAAATGTAAGGTGGATTGATCATACCATGTAAGTTTCCTAGGGTTGATGGGATTTTGTTTACGAGTTTATTGTCCGAAAGATCGAGAATTTGGAGATGGGTTAGGGTTGAGAGATTACTAGGGATTGATCCTGTCAAAGAATTGTTCTTTAGACTTAGGGTTTGAAGTGATGAAAGTTGAGTTAGAAATTCTGGGATTTCACCAGAAATTTGATTGTTTTGAAGATCAAGGTGTTTTAATTGAGTAAACTTTGTCAAGTTCTTGGGTAATTTGCCTGAAAATCGATTGTCACCTAAAGAGAGTACGATCACGTCGGAGATGAATCCGGTGGGAACCTCACCGTGGAAACGATTTGAGGAAATGTCGATGAAGGCGAGGAAGGAAAACGGGCCGAAAGTCGGGAACTTGTCGCCCGAGAAATTGTTTTTCGATAAGTCTAGGAATAAGAGTCGGTAGATGTTGGGGAGTGTTTCGGGGAATGGGCCGGAGAAGTTGTTATCGGATAACATTAGTATCATGAGAGCGGACTCTCCTATCGTATTAGGCAACTCTCCCGAGAAGTTGTTTCTCGATAGAGCTAGGACCGATAGGCTTTGGGATTGGAACAACGTTGGTGGGAGAGAACCCGATAGTTTGTTTCCGGAGAGTATTATGGTTCCGATCTCCATTTCTCCTAGCCACGTCGGGAAATTTCCTGCATATATCAGCTAGATTAGTTAATACTTTATGTACATGATACATGCATTAAAATGTTTTTTTATGATGTTGATGGGATTTGAACTGAATTCGGGAAAGGTTACATACCTTGTAGCTCGTTCTCACTAAGGTCCAAGAAATCCAAGCTAGTTTGTTTCGAAATCCACAAAGGAATTCGCCCGGAAAGTGAGCATGATCGTAATACTAGCTTAGATAGGTTGCATTTAGGGGAAAATCCGACTGAATTATCCCAAATCAGTCGATTCGATCCAAGATCCAATTGCTTAAGCTTTTTTATATCAAACAACCATGCCGGAATTTCACCCGATAACAAATTATTATCAAGCTGAAGTGTAGTCAAACTCGAAAGTTCCAATATCGATCTTGGTATCCCACCCGTAAGCAAATTCCGACTCAAAACGAGACTCGACAGATTCGACAAAACACCAATGTGAGTCGGAATCCCTCCTGATATCGAATTGTTACTCAAATCTAAAACCTCCAAACGGGTCAAATTCAGTATTGCCAAAGGAATGTGACCGGACAGTCGATTTTGTCTAAGTGACAAATTTCGTAACTCGGTTAGACCGAAAATTTCATCAGGGATGGTCCCAAGAAATAAATTCTCATCCATGTTTAAGAACTCGAGTTTCTTTAGATTACCAAAGTTAGAACTCAATCGACCATCAAAAGAGTTACTACTAACATCAAGATACTCTAACTTCTTCAAAACAAACAATTCTTGAGGAATTAATCCACTAAAACTATTCATTTTCAAATCTAAATGAACAATTTCACTCAAATTTGATAGCCCATTTGGGAATTCTCCACCCAAAACAAAGTTATATGAAATATCAAGTGAGATTAAACTTGTTATGGTAAAAATGGGTGTCAGAATATTTGACGAAATTGTGGTTAATGAGGTCATATTATCCATAACAAGTGACGGGATTAGATTGGATAAATCAAGACTAATTACAGATGACGAAATGCTGCATTTTACAAGATCCCATGAACAACAGTTCGCGCTTGAATTTGAGTTCCATGTGTCTAAACCAAAAGGTGGGATGCCATCATCATTAGATGATGATTGGTTTAGGCTTAATTGTGTGATTAGTGAGTGCTTGAATTTGAGAAGGGATTGTTTTTGGTTTAGTGGACAACTTAATGAAGGTGTTAAGGAAAAACATAAGGTTATGATTATGGTTATTGTTAGGGTTAGTGAAGTTAACCAAGACATTTTTTTTTTGTATTTTTAGATGTTATTGGCAAATAAAAAAATGCAAAAATGAGATGCTTAAATAATGGAAGAAGTGAGTGAGGAATGAAGTGAGAGTCAACTTCTTGGTTATAGTTGGTCAATACTCAAGACAAGGACAAGAGCTTTTTCAAGTCATAGCCTAATAATCACATGTAATTAGGTCCGTCCTGACTGGATATGGAAGTTGACACGTGGATTAATGGGTTGACACGGTTCAACACGATATGACACAAATCACCTGGGCACAACACTTTCTTAGCACGTCCAAAATATATATATAAAAAAATAACCAAAGTTTGAGGAATTGATTAGGCACGTCCAAGTACGACACGACATGACACACTATGGATTGTAGGCCGCAATCTCTTAACACTAGCACAACACGACACGACATGGAGTCAACTTTCCCGTGCGACCGTGCTATTTTTTCCTTCAGACACGATGGACCAACACAAAGCACGACACGATACGATGTAGGAGGACTAATGGGTAGTGTTGACTATGTGTCACATAATGTACATTTAGTAAGTACGGAATATTATATTGTCTAAAATGGCTGCAGGGAGTATTTGTCTGGTCAATGCTAAAAGTCAATGTGGTAAAACTTTGTTTTAGACCATACAACTTTGGTGGGATATTTTTTCCAGGTCGGCCACCTAGCCTAAACAGCAGATTTTGATAAAGAATTTCGTATTATTACAATATCAGGATCGAATAATTAAGGTATCATGATAGAAAATATCGTATTATTACCATATCTAAATAGATTTTTTTTTTTTTGAGCGAAAAGATCATTTCATTAATAAAATGTCATACGACATCTACAATTTATATCGAAATTGAACGGGTACAATATTACAAATTTTGAATAAAATAAATTCTCATTAAAACAAAGATCTCTCACTAAGATTTTGATCTCCGCTTCTGCACATTCTCTTTCAACATATCGCTGTTTAATGATACAGCTTTTCGCAAGAGGGTCTTTGGATCTTCCAAGGTTTTGAAGAGAATCGATTTCATCTAACCTGATAGATTGTAGCCGCCAGTCTGACATAGATTGAGATACCATATGATGAACGATTGTGGTACCGATCTTCCGCGTCCTCTCCGCTATCATAGATTTAACATCTCTCCTAAAAGAGAGAGCGAAACCCATCAATTGATGGGGACGAAACTCTCCAAGAGGGGAGAACTTATTCTAACTAGAATATTAATACTAATATCAATACTAAGCGATATAACTAATTAAATTTGGGGGCTTACCACCAATTAATGGTGGTAGCCCCAAGGTTTTTTTTTCCTTTTTGGAAGCTAGGGTTTTAGGGAGGAGGAAGAAAGTTTTCTCTTCAGATCGCGGTGTATCTTAAATAGATTTAGGAAACACAACAAAATAACGTATTAGTACGATCATGGTAGAGTAATAACTCTTAACGACAAGAATGGCTTTGATAGAAAACAAAAAATGAAACTCATTTTTTTTATCTTCTCCTTCAAACATAAAGTTACAATTCGGGTCAGAAACCGGGGTAAATGTAAATCACACAAATATATTAAAAAAAAACTCTAAATTTCCACTTAAAATCAATTAAAAAAGGGGAAAGAGTTTTCTCATGAAAGACAACATTTTATATAATCTAAATTTCAGGCCAACACAAATTATGCCTGATCTGCTGTTGTTTGATTAAGCAGCATGACTGACACCAGAATGCTGTTTTTATTAATGAAACGGGTCGGAAAAGGCTCTACTGACTTAGGCTTCCCAACCTCTGAGAAGGGTAGCTCGAGCAACACGGTTGACTCCCAACGTGAATGCTCCCATACGAAGATCACAGGCGTGCGTCCTGCACATTTCTTTCACGTCTTTCAGTCCCCGAGTCATGTATGTCTTTAGCTCTGTGTTCACTCTTGCTTCATCCCACATGAACCCTTGAATGTTCTGCAAAAGCGACGAATATCCCAAATACATAAACAACTAAAACACAAGTTCGAGTATATAAAACCATGTTCTTTTGGACTGGAATTGGCTGACGTGAAGTACTGAGAGTGAATGAACCTCCTAGGGTTGACTGAACTGAATTGAAAAGAAGTTGAATGGCTCAATCATGTTCTTTCCCGCTCATTTTCAGTTCAGTTAAGTTTAGTTAAGCATATTAGAGTAGAGTTCATGAAACCACGCTTCAGTCGGAATGAACATGAAACAATGAACATGAAGCAGAATGTAGAGAGGAATAGAATCCGATACCTGAACCCACTCAAAGTAACTGACTGTAACACCACCCGAGTTTGCATATATATCAGGAAGGATGACAACACCTTTCTTTTTCAATATCTAAAGAACAGTAAAAGGTTAGACGTTAGTACTTGCGACACTAAACATCGCTAATCAAGTAAATCAACGCTTAATAGTTAATACACTCTGGAAATAACCTCGTCTGCATCTGGATCCGTTGGGTGGTTAGCAGCCTCAACGATGAACTTTGCTTTAATTTCGTTAGCATTCTCCCTATACAGAAAAAACAATGTTATAGTATAATGTCGAGTACAAATACGAAGGGAAATTTTTTGATTTCAAAAGGTTGGAACTTTACTTGCTGATAACACCACCGAGAGCTGCAGGTATCAGTACATCACAGTCTTCAACGAGTACTGAGTCGGCGTCTATGGCTTCAGCATCATGGAAGCCTTTAACTCCACGATGTTCTTGAACGTGATTCATTAACCCGTCAATGTCAAGCCCGTTTTTGTTCTTAATGGCACCAGAAACATCGCTTACAGCCACAACTTTCCCGCCCAACTCGTGGATCAGACGTGCTGCCCATGAGCCTACATTTCCGAATCCCTGTTACAAGCAGCATGGAACGGCTATGTTACTCCGACTATTCAATATTCATACCCTAAATTCATATTGCCTCGAGTATTTTGTCACTACCCGAACAACCTGACCCATATCCGACCCGGACACCTCAACTGAAGACCCTAGCTTGACCCGTAAACCCAATTGACCTCACCTGACCCGTCTCGACTCTCGACCCATATGTTTTAAAAATTGATAATAACACACACCCTTTGACCCGAACCAATGACCCAACCCGAGTTTTCACAAACCCAAAATGGCCCGACTTGGACCCGGCCCGACCCGCTTGACAAGTTCTACAGCATACTTGACCGAGTTTGGGTAACATAGCAGAAATAATCATGGACACACAAAGGCCAACCAATAAGACGACAAAAGCTTAATATCTTTCAAATTTGAATACAGATGCAAACAAACACAATCATTTCATTGACATTTATACCTGAATCACAAATCGTTGTCCAGATATAGTCTTTCCGTATTCATTTAGAAGTGCTTCTGTAGCAAAGAGAACCCCTCGTCCAGTTGCTGCATCTCTTCCCAAAGATCCACCAAGATCCTAAATCCATACAAGAGACCGACCTTCAGCATAACAAAGACGATTCTAATTTACGCTTGTATGGAGTATATCTTTATATAACACCGTACTTACAATAGGTTTTCCAGTAACAACAGCAGGTGAATGGCCATGGAACTTCGAGTACTCGTCCAATATCCACGCCATCGTCTACAAAGAAATAAATAGTTGAATAAAGTTGGTACCTTGATATTTTCACGAACTTTTTACAAACATTATAGATAAAACAAGCAAACGTAAAGAATCAAATGAAACGGAGGAAGTATTATTTATCCACCTGCGCGTTTGTCCCCATGTCAGGAGCGGGGACATCGGTGTGAATACCGATGAGGTCATGAATCCTTTGGGTGAAAACTCTTGTTAAGCGTTCGAGTTCAGAAATGCTGAGCTCTGACGGGTTACAGCCTATGCCACCCTTGGCACCACCATAAGGAATGTTCGCTACCGCTGTTTTCCATGTCATCAATTGAGCCAACGCATTGACTTCATCCGGATCAACCTACAAAATCAACAAAGATTAAAACACGATGATTGTATTAGATAATTTGGAGGGATGAGAATCGAGAATTTAACCAACCTCAGGATGGTATCGGATTCCACCCTTCATAGGGCCTCGTGCGTTGTCATGTTGAACTCTGAATCCGACAAAAGACGCTAAAGTGCCGTCATCTTTTGGTATAGTGCATTCAACCTGTAAACATTTATCGAATTAATAATACAATTACCAGTAAACAGTGCAAATACTTCAAGAGCCATATACAGTAGTAGCATATAGGATTACCTTAATTTCTCTAAACGGAATGAGCAGACTTCTTTGAAGTTTCGCGTCTAATCCCAAAAGCTGGGAAGCACGCTTAAAATTTCTATTAGTCGCTGCAAGTGCGTTCATGGTTCTACGGTCTTAAACAAATCTGAAACAAATAAACCGACATCATTTTTCGCAATCGATGTATAGTATTTAACATGGAAGCCCTTTCTCTTCGATAGAGACAGGACGACATGTAGACATCCACCTCTCGTTATATCAACAGCTTACAAAACAGATCGCAGTCAATATCACGTCGATCATGCACATATTAGGCAAGCTTAGCATCAATAAACAAACTCACTAGAATAACTAAACATATCAAATCATTTTAACATGCATAGCATACTAGCATTGACCAGATCACATGGACTCGACTTTTTTGGTTACTATGTCACGAGTAAGAATCGAACCTCCAGACTCACCTCACCTCACATCACAGTCAAAGTAAAATCGTCAATGTGTATAAACTATAAAGCATATAACAAAGGTAACAAGCAAATCTTACTGCTAATCAAGCATTAGGCTGCAGCTGCAAGCAAACAGTATAATGAGAGACGGTTTCTCAAGAGACTTACTCTATCTTCAAAACGCAGTTATTAATCCTAGTCAGGTAATTAGAGTCGAGATTAATCAAATTTGCTGGATTGTTTTGTCAACTAAGTTAACAACAACAGCAACTAGTCAGCATGACACTAATCATACTTTTCTCTTTACAAGTTAGTCCAAGATTTTAAAAGCAACAAACTTTGACATTTTTGAAATAAGATTAAAAAAAAAAAAAAATCAATCTTTTTTTTTGTTTTTGGGAAAAAGGATGATAGAAAAATCCAAACTTTTTGTCAAAAGGGGATTAAAGATGGCTTAATCACTCATATATAACACCTGGCTAGTTGAATCTAAACTACACTTGATATAAACTGACAAAAAAAAATGATCTTTTGGGACCTAAACTTGTGACGATTTTGATGTTGACGGGATTCAAACCCCAAGATCATAACTTTACCAACTAAGCTAGTCGGGACTTACAAACTCCGAATTAGGATTATCATTTGGGACCTAAACTGTGACAATTTTGATGTTGACGGTATTCAAACCCAAGATCATGACTTTACCAGCTAAACTAGTCGAGACTTACAAACTCCGAATTAGGATTATCATTGTGATCACACATTCAAACAAGCAATTAAAACTGAAAAACAAAAGACAACAATTCAAGACTAGGTAGGGTTACAGGTTCGAATCTTGCTTCCCCTGTATTGTAATACGACTAGGTACGTTCTTCGTCGACAAAAAGAATGCATGATGCACCACCATATGATATGAAAATTGATCCAATAAATCAACATACACATGTACATGCATTACTGAAATTGACAAATCATACCAGAAACAACCTCCCTTAAGAAACACCAATTTTTAGATACAATACAAAAATTGGCACACAAAACCAACCAATTCCAATCAATTCAATCAATATAATGAAAAAGTAAGACCAACCCAATTCATTAAATCAAAAACCCATCTCAAAAAACTAAAAAAAAAAAAAAAAAAAAAAAAAAAAAAAAAAAAAATGGGGTTTGAGGGGGGGGATCATAATACTAACCAGGGAAGGTGGAAACTGAGGATATGAACAATTGATGAAAAAGGGGAAGAGAGAAAATTGAGTAATTGAATTGCAGAAATTAAGTAAGATGAAGATGAGATTATATAGAAGAGTTAATGTGGAATCATATTCAGTATTTAATTTAATTAATTTAATAAATTTAATAAGAAGAAGAAGAAGGGAGAAATGTGGAAAATCGTTCAACATTTTTTTTTGTGAAAGGAAATTAAATTTAAAAAAAAAAAAGGAAAGAAAGGATTGATGCTACACGTCATAGATACATGTGAATTGGACTTTGTATTTGGGTTTGATTTGATTTAATTGATTTGGGGATTTGCTTCCAATTGTAAATTATGATTGTTCATGCAAATTAGGGATGATATTCGTAATTTTATTATAACGTGTCAAATATTCTTCATTTATTTATACACAAAATCTTGGAAGAGACGGTCTCTCAATAAGTTATTGAGAGACCACTCTTCTGTACCACTCTATATCCTATTCGTACCTTTAAATGACAACTTTGTTTTGTACCCGTTTTTATAAGAACTGTACCCTCTTTATATTTGTATACTCTTTTATGTTAATCGTACATACTTCTATTAAGTTTGGTACCACTATTACTTCCATTTATACTTAGTCTGAGAGACTGTCTCTCAGGAGACCTGCTCTTATTTATATACGGAATAGAAAAGATAACTCAGGTGCTTTTGTAATACTTTGTTTTTTTCTATGCAAACGGGTCGTATTTGATCCGTTACAAGCTTGTGACGGATAATCGAGCAAGACGGTATCGAATTATCATTTTAGTTTTTTACTCGTACTTCGTCTTTCTATACAGATTCTTATAATGATCGTATTGTGAAATCGTTTCATACGAGACCTCCAATTTTTTTACTCTATCTCGTTCTTTTGTACGTATTTTTTTTTTCTAGTTTAGTTTAATTCAATACCATGAGATTTCATTTTGTTTCAGTTCAGCTAAATCTATAAAATTTATTATGTTTCGATAACTTTGACCCGTTGTAATTCAGTCCAATTTATTTCAGTCCAAAATAAATGGACCCGAATCTATTACTATTTTTTTCCTAATTGTTTTAGTAGGTTCTTTGTACTTGTGATCTAGAGTCTGGACATGTAGTAGGACATAACTACAGTCTACATACAATTGTTTATATACTTTTGGACTGAAACTGATAGACCTGTTCTTTTGGACTGAAACTGACATAACTTAATTTTGAGGATCACAACTAAGGTCCGTTCTTTTGGACTGAAACTGTCAGAACTTAATTTAACTGAAATTGACTGAAATACAGAGACAAAATAGATCTCCTGAAGCTGAACTGAACTGAAACTGGCTGAATATAAGTCCAAAAGAACGGGGCCTAAGAATGACTAAACTCAAGCTTAAATCAGATCTCTATCACGACTAGTCATTTGGTCAAAATAAAATTAATACGGAATATCTGATATTAAAGCTAATCCAACTAGGCAACTACGTAGTACTTTCATATTATCTCGATTTGAAATGATAATAATAATGTAAGTATGTGACGTTTAATTCATCAAACAATCATAAACTCAGTATTAACATTATCCTAGTACAGAGAGTATATCGCAATTCAATTTGTGGCAAGTCAAGTAATGTACGTAGGATAATTTGTGGCGAGTCAGGCTTGTACTGGACTCTGAGTTCCTACAGACAATTATTGAGCTGCCGGGACTCGGGAGCTGATCCAATTTAACATGCCACATTTTCCTCTAAAAAAATATACGGAGTACGTTATAAATTACCGTCATTATCTTTATCCAAATAAATAATATTTGAATTTGTACGTTATAAATTTGTGACGGATATACTTAACTGGTGAGCTATTATGCATGTAGCCACCAATGGCACTAATTAGTCATGAAGCACTAACACCCATTAGGAAACCATAAACATGATCAATTAGCTTAAAGCCTACATCATCACTTTACTTTATTTGTTTATCTTGTGTAGTGTGCTTAATTAATTGCATCACCAATAATAATCCAACTATCTACAAATTAAACATTTATTTATCCTTGCTTAGCTTAAAATATGGAAAATAAATAAATTAAAATTTAAGTTTAATTTGCATACGATTATTCTATCGTGTGTCCACTGAACACACGTTAATATATTAATTGTGGAGGAATAATCATAATATATGTTGCTCAGGTATGGTAAATATGAGTATATTTCAACTTCTCAGGATATAATATCAACGTAATTCCTTCCATGATTAACATATTACGAGTAATATGTGCACAGTAGACACACGATAGAAAAACTGGTTTGCATATGATTTGAGTTCAAACTCAAGCCTTATTTGAATTTCGATATTTTCCTTATTAATTATACTCTAGGAATAATACTCTTTATTTTTCAGTCTCATAATTTCGACTCCTAGAGTCGTAGTTGCACACTTACACGGTATCTCCAAAAAAATTGTTTTTTTTTTTAAAAATCAAATTATACTCCGTAATATATATATATATATATATATATATATATTATTTATTAAATTATATTATTTATATATAATTATATTATTTATATAATTATTTAAATTATATATTTATATATTTATATTATTAACACCATACTACTCCCGTACTCTGTATATATTAATCTCATGAAATTAACTCTAATGCAAAACCAAAAGATAAAACTCGTTTCTGAATTAATCTTAAGAGAAATTACAAGTATATACTCTGTATATATTTTTTAAAAGAGAAATTAATCGCTAATGAATAATGATCTCGATTCTCGAGGGCCGACTTCATCTTTTGTAAAGAGTATATATTAAGGAACGGAAATTAAGGCCACCAACAAATAAAGTTGAATTCGATTCCTAGTAATAATAAGAATATATTTACGTACTCCATATATCTATATATATTATTCTCCATGCATGAGCAAATTAAACATGACTTTATACTTTTATACTCCGTAGTTAAGAGCTGGTATCCCTTGTGACGGATATATCTTCAATAAATATTATCGATTAGATAAAAGAAAATCAAAATGATTCGAGAATAATAAAAAATATTTTGTCACCCGTCACAGACAAGAATTTGCGTATAATTAGTTAGCTAGCTTGGAAAACGAAGATATATTAAATATAATTTGCGTCACAGACAAGAAGATATAAATTATTACAAGTGTGTTACACACTTTTTATTATAATAATAATAAAAAATTAAAATTAATTAACTGATAGACAATAATTATTATTAATAATGCACATTTTTTCTAACTAATAACTTTATTTTAATTTATGTAAAACGCGACAAATTTTTTTAAAAAAAATAATTCAAAACACAATAATTATTTCGGTACGAAGTATTATATTGTGATGATTAATGTTAAATATATTCATACTGAAATAAAATGTCGAATAATTTTTGACGTCATATTTTATACTCCGTACTATTTAAAATTGAAAGGACTACATTTAATTTGTACAATTTGTATCTTGTTAAAGAATATTTTGTGATTTTGTCAATAGTATTATGTAATATTCCATGCATGATTATACTATTTAAACATGATATATATTCGATCTATAGTTGTACCATCATCATCATATTATTAATTATCGTCATTAGAACTTAATTATAAGTTATAATAATTAAATCTGTAATAATATTCCCTACTTAATTAACGCAACATGCAAACGTGATTTTAATTAATTAAATTAATTAGTTTAGAGAATGAGGATATAATCTACATATATATATATATATATATATATATATATATATATATATATATATATATATATATATATATATATATATCCATAAAAAAAAGTTTTAAGTGAACAATGCTTTCACTATGGAATCGGTTGTAAAGTACCCTTTGAAACCAGTTCTCATGCTTTTACTATGGAATCGATAAAACTAAATTATTCAATTATTGCTTGGTCACCTAATATATCACGAGTTCTTGTTTAAAATAAGTACATTCGTCACAAACAAACAAAAGATTAGTTCTATCATTCAAAATAGTGTATTATTACACCACAAATTCTTGGGAGAGACGGTCTCTTAATAACTTATTGAGAGACCACTCTTAAGTATCACTTTATGTCCTATTCGTACCTTTAAATGACAACTTTGTTTTGTACTCCCTCCGTTCCAATGAATTGTTTGCCTTTGCTTTTGGCACAAAGGGCAAGAGATCCAATTAGAAGGTGACATGTGGAGCCAAGAGTCAAATTACATATAAAAAACATTCCTAAAATAGAAAGTCAAACAATTCATTGAGACGTCCCAATATGGAATAGGCAAACAATTCATTGGAACAGAGGGACTACATGTTTTTATAAGGAGCGTACCCTCTTTATATTTGTATACTCTTTTATGTTAATCGTACCTACTCGTACCTACTTCAATTAGGTTTGGTACTACTGTTACTTTCATTTGTACTTGAGAGACCGTCTCTCAGGAGACCTATTCGATGGTCTCTCACATAAAAGGTCAAGAGGCTACTAATTTTGAAACCGTATTATAAGACTGTCTTACACGAGAATTTACGAGATACCATATTTGCATAGGCAAGTAGGGTGACACAAGCTAAAGAGATAGTGGAATGTTGCCTCAATTAACGGCTTTTGGAATCCTACTAGAACAAAGGAATCTTAATATGGAAATCTATACAACATTTTTGCTGATGAAAGACTCCATCTTCCTAGTCATTAGGAGAAGGTACAAGCACCATTGAAGCATTTGCACCAATCTCCTAACATTAGGGTGCTACTGCTATGCTATGTGTGCCCAACATGTTGTGTCTGTCAGTCGAGCTTTACTGGATTCATGTTAGTAAGCGGTGGTGGTGGTGGTGTTCATGACCTGAGTTTAACGTTGAAAACGTCATGTACTGAAGGAGAGTGGAGGGGAGGGGAAGTCGACGAGTAAAATAAACATAACTGGACTGAAATGAACTGAGTTTGACCGTAACTAGATTCACCAGAAAATGCTCGAAAAAAGGGAGCTATGAGGGTCTCCAAGCAAAACAGTAAAAGTTTCAGCACGAAACACAGCATTAGTAAACAATACCAAACTCGAATGACAGATTCCAGCAAGTACAGGAAGAACGGTAGAAGAAACGAGGCTAAACATGGTGGTACTATTATCTCTATAAAGATGGGCTGCAGCAAGAATAAAGAGGAGCAACCGCGAAAATTATAACGACATATACGACAGACCTAATATAATTGAATACCTAAAGGGAGCGTAGCGGGGTTGTCGAGCCAATATCGACATCTACATCAGCAAGGACCTGTATCTCGAGTGTTTAGTTACAGTCAGTGATCAACCGGAGTGAAAGGGTCGAGGATGAAGCTCAGCTCATCGTTTTGGTTTTTTTATTCATGCTTGAAAGTAGCCTTTGTCACCCAAATATGATGCTACTTGCCCTGCCATTTCTGATGGTGTTGGACATATTCCATTCACCATTTTCAGTTCTATCTGTGAATCATGCAACAAATGGTTCAAAACACAAGGATTTGAGGAGCGACAAGCCTCATTCACTTCAGTAAAACCCAATTACGTTTAGTTTAGTTAAGTTTAAGCTCACTTCAGCCGAAACTAAACTGAAGTGAATCGAAAAGAAGTTGAAATGAATCATGTAGCTAAGAGGATTAGTTAGTTAGATGAGTTTAGCCCGTATCCAAGAAAATGCAGTAAGTTAACCAAGATCGACACTTTTTTTTTTGTTTTAAGTGTAGAGGGAGCTATAAGGACATATAATGTTGACGGGATTTGAACCAGGTCGTGAATAACACAAAATAATTTAGTACATATAATGTTTGAACATACCTCGGAATGTAATGGTGGTTCATAAGGATCATCGATTCCAGTAAAACCTGCAAGTCCTGCATCATTTTAGACTCGAGTACAAAATAGTTTCCAGGATGATCACTGCTCGACAGTCGACACAGTATGATAGCTTTCGGGAAAACAACATAAGAAATCTCGAAAATTTTGACAGAAAGAGAAGATGGAATAACAACCTTTGATCTTTCCAGCGCGTGCGAGTTTGTATAGGCCTTTGACATCTCTTTCTTCACAAACTTCCAAGGGAATGTTCATGAAAACCTGCTGACGGATTAAAGATATTAGCATTTGGAGCCTGCGGAATCAAGATATAAAACAAAAGATGGTCGATGGAAAGTGGAAACTTTGCCTCAATGAAATTTCCATCGGGGAGCATTGCACGACAAGCATCACGGTCTTTTCTGTAAGGAGATATCAAACTTGCTATACAAATCAAGCCGGCATCGGCAAACAAATTCCCTACTTCCCCTGCATCATTAACTCAACATCAGTGCAGGTAGTCCTTTTGGTCAATTAACCATAATCCTCATTAATATGACCTAAAGAGGCAGTAGTAAAAAGTAGACGACACGACCCAATAACCGAACTAAAAAACTAACTTTGACCTATAACCTGAATTAACACGACCTGACCCGAATGTTTATCATAGCATCCGAACCCATGTCTAAGATTGTATAAAATGTAGTAGGAGTTTTGCTGTGAGCAAGAACTTACCAACCCTACGTATGTTTTCAGCACGGTCTTCTGCGCTAAATCCCAGGTTCTTGTTTAAACCATGTCTAAGATTGTCTCCATCGAGAATATAAGATAGTTTCCCCTTTGAATGCAGTTCTCTACCTAACGAGCAAGCTAGTGTGCTTTTTCCTGCAAGTGAAATGGAGAAAACAAACTTTAAATATCATAGCACATGAACTGTCTCGTAAAAAAACAAATATTAAACAAGATATCATTCAAAGACAGGAGCGATAACCGACATTACCTGATCCACTGAGACCGGTGATCCACACAAGACACCCTTTTTGATTAAGAAGCTTTTGTCTATCAGGCTTTCCAACTGGACACTCATGCCAAAATATATTCGTTGAATTGCCGACAGATGACATAAGGGAATTCATGGCTTCACCCTATTTCATGTTTAAAGACATCGATGTTTAGGAACAGTTAGAATTTAGACATGGTCGATTTGAAACGAAGAATTTGTATAAAATATGCGGTGATAAAAAGACTTCCACTAAAAATATCAGAAAAACAAGAAATGACTCGAGATTTTAGTTTCTGCTAGAAGACCGAGGGTACAATGTCGTCCCGTCTCTTCACGATTCATAAGTCATAACAATGCAGACTTCGACACCCCAATTTGAATTTTGAAGATGAAAGTAAACTCGGGTTTCAACTTTTAAGCACCAAATTGTGCATCAGAACCTACCCTATCAACAATCTACCCTACACAATTAACACAAAGCTACCTACAAGGCTCCAATATGTAGAGGCATTTGTACAATAGTTTCGAACAATGCAACACATGTTCATTAATCCCTCCAAAATTACAACCAAACCCATTTGATTAATTAGCTCAATCATATTATTACTTGATTCGAACATATTAATTATGAATTGAATCGCACAAAGGAATCTGTTCGGGTGCAAATTCATGTCCCACATCAGTCGTGCAAAAAGATGAGTACTTAGTCTTGGGAATAAACCCAAAAGTAAATCCGAAAGGGCTTAACTCGACCCAAAGCAGACAATATTGCGCTATTGTGGATCATGGACACCAACACAACAAGGGGCCTAACAGCACAAGGTATCAACGCTTCCGCGCACACCAACACCCCCTAAATATATGCTAATTTACACCAAAAATGACAACCCAATTGATCAAACATGTACCACCTATCAATCATGAGTTAAATCCCACCAAAGTAGGCACCTTTCAATGATGTTTGATTTTTCTAACGTGTGCCCACCAGACAAAATGGTAAATATTTCAATTTATCACGATAATATCGACATGATTCTTGCTTCAATTAGCATATTAACGTTTGCCCAGCGGACATACCTTAGAAAAATCGATGTTAGAATAATCCCACATTCCCACTTAAACATGCTAATATATATACACCATTTGATCAATTAGCTCAACCATATTATTATTTGAATCAAACAAATTAATCATGGGTTAAATCCCACTTAAAAAATCTAAAATTACACTTATTTCTACAATGGGCAAACAATCATCAAGGTAAATAAATCATTGTATGAACTGTATATTTGTGCAAATCAATTAGAAAAACCAAACAAATAAACAATGCCATTAAATACATGAAACCATGCATGAAATTAATTACAAATTAATCCATGAATCACATTAGAAGAACAATACAACATACAAATTAATTAAAAAAATTACAAAAAAAAAAAGGATGAAAAAATTACCTAAAAATTCAAAATTTGAGAGGATGGAAAAAGGGGGAGATCTCAGGGTGAAAAGAAAGAAAAAAAATTAATGGGATTGTGATGAATAATAATTTGTAATTATAGTAAATGAAGGAAAGAGAGATTGTAAGCCATGTCAGGTGACATTTATTGTTATTTTGAGCAATAAATTTGGGGAAAAACATATAAATATATACCAGAGATTTATGGACATGTATTTGATCTTGCATTTCCAAGGTCCCGGGAGCCGCGCTCTTGTTATGGGTTTTTAAATTGACTCGACAAACGGGTCAACCTGGTTGTGGTCGGGTTTGGATTCGGTCAATATTGATCGAATTTGGATCTGGAGATCGGGATCGGGATTGGGATTTGGATTGGGTTCGGGTCGGACGAGCATTGTTTTTTTATCATTTAAAATGATTTTATTTCGGATTACTTTTTTCGGATGCTGCCAAGTGTTTGGTTCATTTCATGTCGTGACTCGGGACATTTCTGTTTAGGATTTTTTTTTAGCTTATACCGACTTTAGACTTAGTTTTCAAGTATCCATGAGGTTGGTTTCGTCGGGCTCGACCGTGTTAGCCTAACCCACAATCACAACTCAGTACGCGTATGAAGGTCTAGAATCACAAAATACGCAGTACTCTGTATCAAACCAAGTATTATAAGTTACGAGTATATTCTCCACCTAATTCCATTCTAAAGTAATCAAAGATATATAAATCAACATAGTTGACTAAGAAAAATCGTCAAAAATATTCTTCTTTATATGCTGCATGGACATTTCTATATGTTATCAGTTTCATGATATCACTAAAACCAGTGTGAATCCGTGTAATTCCACTATTCTATTATCTTCTACTTTAATTAAGTCTTAAATTAAGATCAAATTAGTGAATTTCTAAGATTACACACTAAAAAATCAAACATAATTTATTACATTTTGGATGAATGTAGACTCATTCAAGGCCATATGCAACTTTTGTATAGTACCTAAAATGAGCATTAAAGAGTTGAAGGTATAGTGTTTAGTGACCAAACATGCTTGGCTTGTTTGGTTCACCATGGGAAGATGGAGTTATCGAGAACTTAAATTCACGTAAATTTGTATTTCATTGGAATTACAAAAATATTGTTTGGTTGTCATGTGGGAATTACAAAAATATTGTTTGGTTGCCATGTGGGAAATAACTTCATGCGGGAAGTTCTACACACGGCTTGGTGAGTAATTTCTCCCATTATGGAGGAAGTGACAATTTCTGGGAAGTGACAATTCCCGGGAAGTGGGAAACCAAACAACATTCCAATTTATCAATTCATGGGAAGTTCTACTTCCCATGATTTGAGAAGGCAACCAAACGACCCCTTAGTTATTCCGTCAATCTTAACCACCCCCACCTGTGAGACAAAGTCTTGGGATAGATCGTCTCTCAATAAGTTATTGATAGATCACTTCTCAGTACCATTTTCCTCAAAATAATAATTTGATTTTGTACTTGTTTTTATAGCAATCGTACCTCTTTTATATTTGTATAATCTTTTATTTTGAACGTACCTATTTTTATTACTGTTGGTACCACTTTTACCTCCAATTGTCATTGGTCTCTCAATAAATTTAGTGAAAGACGGTCTCTTAGTAGACCTTCTCTCTTCCAAATGTGCCTTTTTTTTGTCATTTCTCTAATTGGATAATTATTTTGTTCAATAGTAACATTCGAAAGGCAGTATTTAAAAAACAAAAAACGTAAAAGAAATCTAAATACATACTCGTACATTAATTATAGTGATTTATTTGTAATTTAGTCTTTATCCCTAAAAATTGTGTAAAGAATTCTCAATTGAAATTTGTCCCTGTGGCCGAAGACTACTCATTAATAGTTTTAATGCATATATATTTCGTAGGTTTGAACTCGAAACTTTAGCCTTTAGGATCAGAGAAATTTTCACGTGTATCTGATGTATCGTGTCACTGTATACCTTAGCTAATAAGAAGTCTTGATTTATAGTATAGGATCCATGATTTTCTACAAACAAGCTCAGAAAATAAACAATCAAAACCTCTTGAAAGTAAAGGCTTACGATTACGTGAAATAATATCCAGAGAAATTTAAAAAAAATTCATCGGGTCATAAGACTCCTAATAACAACTAATTTAAATGAATAAATCGATTGACACTAAATAACACTCATTTTCAAAATCAGATATAGTAACTTTCTTTCAAAACTCGTACCTAATTATCATAACTACTCCGTATTTCGTTATCTGTACCTTATTCTTATTCGGTAAAAAAAAAACACTTAACATGTGAATTGGCCAATTTGTCTTCTAAATGGGAACATTAATCATTCCAAAACCTTAACTTTCTTCTGTTTTTCGAGTGAAAAAGTATATTTTAGAGTGACGTTATAACCATTCAAGTAAAAACACGTAGACAAGGAATCACGGTCAATGCCACCTTCAAACATCGCGTCCAAAACCAGACGAGCCAGTCGTTTCTTGAGGGTTCAGCTCCTAAACTGCAACAGCAAACAAGGTTCGAGTAGAATTTATCGACTCCATCACTCCACACGATTGTGCTAGCTTCTCGAGTTCTCTCAAGTCTCAACCCATTGTTATCAGTCTGTTAAACTGCATTTTCAGGCCACATAATGTCATAATGTACTGCAACTGCAAGTAATCAAGAAAAGTCACTTTTTTTGGTTATTATGCAGCTGGTAAACTTTCCTTCATTTATGAACTATCAATTCAGACACATGGAGTACCTAACATTCAGCTTCACAATCAATCATCAATCTAATGACAGTAATTAGAGTAAATTCCTGCAAAAGTTCATGCTTTTAGGCTTGAATAATGCCCGATCTTCCCATAAACGTGGACAAAGTGTCGTCTCATACATACTGTACTGTATTCAGCCATTTCAGTTCTGAAAATACAGTGGAAGTACTCGTACAGTCATAATTAGAGTAAATTCCTGCAAAAATTCATGCTTTTAGGCTCGAATGCACGATCTTCCCATAAACGTGGACAAAATGTCGTTTCATACTTACTGTAATCATCCAGTTTAGTTTGAAAAACAATAATGCAAGTAATTATTAGAGTAAATTTCTGCTACAAGCCTGCAATACATCCTTTTAGACTCGATCTTCCCATAAACGTGGACAAAATGTCATCTCATTTGATTTCAATCATTTGAGTTCAAAAAAGATAATGGAATTACTCATAATTAGAGTAAATTCCTGCAAAAATATATGCTTTTAGACTCGATCTACCCATAAACATGGACAAGATGTCGTCTCATTCATACATACTGTATTCAACCTTTTTAGTTCGAAAAAAATACTGGAATTCCTGCAAAAATACATGCTTTTAGACTCGATCTTCCCATAAACGTGGACAAAATGTCGTCTCATTGATACACACCGACAGTATTCAACCATTTGAGTTCGGAAAAAGTGGAAAAAGGAGACGGTAGATAGCAATTCTCTGTCGAAACATCAATAGTGATCAGAAAGTTACAAAATGTTGATCATATTCAATTGGGATTTGGATTGTACACAAATTACTTAGCACAAAAACATTTACAAATCAAAGAAAAATTACAAAGATTTTGTTAAGAAATTTGACTACAAGTTCTTAACTTTCTCTTCTGTATTTTTCATCTCTTTCAAATTCCTCCACAAATATTTCCCACTTGCCATATCAACAAATACCCAAAATCCATCTTGTATCATCTGCACACCAAGAAAAAAAATCCCCATTTCAGAAATCGATAATTAGGGACAAATTAGTATTTAATTATCGACATATAGTGTAAATAGACAAGTAGAATATCGATAATTTGGTCCAAAAAATAGACTAGAAAATAGGTCAATTGGATTTGAACGGTCCAAAAAGAGATACGTATCTATAATTGATATAATAATTCCCACAAATTAATGCATGATTTCAAATACCCAAATCGATAACGGATCCAAAAAACTAGGAAATGACAATATTTCCGTCATAAACAAGAATTTGGGATCGAAAAAAGGGACATAAAATTAAATTAAATTAAATTAAATTAAACAATTATTACCATTTTAAAGTTTCTGCCTTGATGATTAGGTTTAGAAGATGCAGTTTTTTCTGCAGAAAAATCTTCAGGAAAAAGTGGATTGTTCAGCTCATCATCATCATCATCAGAACAACGAAAAGATCTCCAGGCAAAATACCCAGCTAAAATTGCAGAAAAAAATACCAAGATAAATCTTAAAGGACACATTATCTTCAAATTATTATAAACCTAGATTTTTTTTATTTTTCTGGGTTTATAATCAATTTTTTTTTTGGGGTAATTTGTAGGGATTTAATTCTCCTTTGTTGGGTTTTTTTTGAAACAAGAAGATCAAAGAGAAAGAAGGAAGAAATCACAAGAAAAACCTTGGTAGGAGAATTAACAAAGAGAAAGAGGATGTTTATGTTATTTTTTTTGATTTTTTTTTGGTTTTTTGGGCCTTATGCAAAGGCAAGTAATCCTATTAAATATGATAAGAATGATATGATTATCATGAATAGTTTATGTAATAATGCTTTGTCAATTAGACAATATAATTAATCAAATAGTTTTAATATCCGTCTTGAAATGACTCGACTCGAACAAATTCGTCCATATTGAATCTGACCAAATATATTATATTCCAATGTCGAAATGTTCGAACCCTGATCAGATCTGTTTAGCCCTTCAACCGGTCGTCCAAGACATTTTAGGTTAAGTCGTAGTTGTTGAATAACTCGTACCAATGCTGAAATGACTAGACTCGGCTAAATTTGATTGTTTAACCCATTTGATCGGTTTTCCAAGATAATTCAGATCTGTTTCATCTGTCTATTTGAATTGACATGCAAATTCTAGAACAATAATTCCGTTGTTAACCAGAATAGTAGGTCTCGTAAAAGATCATCTTACATTGACTTAGTAACCAGCTAACAACTACAAAGTATATCGAAGTATCTTTTCATATAATATTATTAAGAGACAGTCTTTTTACGATTTTGGTTTAAGCATGATTTATTTAGGGTTAATTGAATGGGTGTAATTGGAGTATTAGGTAACGCGGTAGAGGACAATGTACATATTGACTAGTAGTGTAGTACGGAGTAATTTATAATACAAAGTCAAAATGAGACGCCAACCACTATGAGGAAAATGTGGTGGGTTGCAACCACCTCAATCTTCTTTGAATCATTACACATACATGCATAATTATCGATGTCAGCTAGCTTATTTGATAACGTTATTGTGTTTATAATCTCAATATAAATACATACATAAATGTCGATACAACAATATGAGCTAACCTGTTTGATAAAGTTATGAGAAGTGTTGTTTTTAATCTGAGTTTCGAATATTATCATTATTATAATCGTACTCGTAACTTTTTTTTTTAAACAATAATATACATGCATAAATACATGCATGTTAATATGTTATACTCCCTCCGAGTTTCTATCATTTACCCATATTTCTTTTTGGGCTGAGTTTGATCTTTTACCCACTTTCCATTTTAGAACATAAATGTGTGGTTCATATTTACCCATCCATTTCTCTCTCTTCCTCCTTCTTTTTTAACCACTCATTTTTCCTTCCTTAATTTTCACCCAAAAACCAAATGGAACTCGGAGGGAGTACTTTGTTAGTGTAGTTGTCATTTATTTATGTTTGTTGGAACTTTTGACATAATCCACAAATTGGATTAAATGTATTTTATGTTTTGTGGTGGAGGAGAGGTTAGTGGTATGTGGAGACTAGGAGCATTGAACTTTTTAATGGCTTTGAGTTTATCAAAACGTTTGTGAGTAGTAGAACACTATAACTTGCATAAACAAAAATTGTAGATAAAAGTTTTCGGTTGGTTGATTCATTCGGTTGTCTCTGAATGAGTAGAGAAAAAGTCTTAAACAGATTGTTTCATTGGACACCTAATTTATCTTCACGTTATTGCGATTCTCAAGTAATAAAGTATGTAGTCAGATGTTACATGGAGTTGTCAAGGGGATCGGACTTGCAAAGTGGTCTTATTGTATGAATTGAATAAGAGAAGTTTTCAACTCGAAGTTGTTGGCTCCCATTAGAGGTTTTGTAATGCTTGAATTCGTCACCCTTTAAAGAGTGTTCTCTTTCGTTATTGTAGATATTGGACACCAATATACCATGTCTGGAGGAGGAGGGGGGTAAGGAGGTTCTTCAGTTTGTTGTTCCACCTCGACATCGTGAATGAGTGTTGATAGTGAAGGATATTGTCGTTGGCCTCATTTTCTCTGCTCGGTGTAGAAAAATAATTGCACATAACAAAATATCAATTAGTTTATAATGACACCCCATTGCAACTTTATAACCATACATGCTTCATAATCCAGATCATAAGCAAAGCTAACAACTTCCGCAAGCCATTTAGATTTCAAAGTTTGAGTTGAGGATAAAACATAACAAAGTGTTCTTACGCCATAAGAGCGTAGAAAAGAAAACGAGGATGCAAGCCAAAAAAGTTTGCCTTCAACGGAGATTGCTCTCTTACCGCAAAATAAAAAACAACCCAAAAATTCAAGAAAGCTATAAGAGCCAATGAATAGTTCCACTCAACAAATCTTCTGGCCAAGGACATCGAGGTGTATCCAAAACAGGCCCGGCATGCGATAAAATACACAACCTTCGAAGTAATGTCTAACCGATGACCTTTATTGAGAGGTAAACTTGTTTGGGTCGAGCATACAAAATAACCTAAAACTCTTCGTTATGTGTCTAGTCAGACTGACTAAATTCGGGGCTCACAGTTAGTCCAAACCCGACCAATTTATGTGAAGCGTAGTAGAAATTTGTAGTTTCGGACTTTCACGAGTCTCATGAGACACCCAAGTTCCGAAAAATTCGTGTTAAGCAAGATTCGAACTAACGACATGAATAATTCGATCGCCAGTAATGAAAATTGATAGAGGATCGACTTCTGGCCGACTAGCCCTAGCCGGCCACCGCCCCCATCTCGGACCTTGTCGGCTGCCCATGGGCCCCAATACCTGTGGGTCCCATCTGGGTCTCGTCGGAAGAGGAAGTGCATCTAGACGGCAAGCCTGTCGTCTGGACTCAAGAATACCTTCACATGCTTTTAAATACAAGACCACATGCCACTAACGAGGGTTCACAAAATAAGCACAAAAGAGCACTTATCTCACTAGAATAGAGGTAAAAACTCATACTTAGACTTAATTCCACACCAAATCCCATCACTAACTTGAACGTCGGAGAGGCAACCTCAGACAACCTCCGAAGCCCTTGTGCGTTGCTTGTCAACACCAGCTGCGATGGAGGAGTGTTTGGATCCCCAAACAATATTGATTACGAAAGAGTTTACCTCCACCGACGTCCCCCGATAACCACCCAAAAAAACACCAATATTGGACTATTGTATTGGATAGTCCAAACCCCAAAACACAGATTTGTCACCACAATTTTCCAAAGTATAGTTCCAAACCAACCAATTTTCCTTTTCCACAATCTCATTACAAAGGGCCCCCTCATCAAACATCAACATTGCCAACCAAAAAAGAAAAAAAAACTTCTTACACCAAAATCAACTTTAGATTAGATTAGATTAGACATCAACATGTTTCGACAAGACAACCGATAAAACCGCAAAAACCCAGAAAAATCGAAAAAAACAACCCAGATTCTTAATTTTTAATTGAAGAAATTGAAGAAGAAGAAGAAGAAGAATGGTGTTGAACAGCCAAGTAATTGTAACTGTGGCAAATGTTTCAGCAAATGTATGTCAATACATAGCATGCAACCCAGAACATCTAAGTAGTAATCAAGTGTTAGATCTTCTGTTCTGTTTCCCTTTTCAACAAATTCATCGGTTTTCTCTTTGTCTTACAACTTTCTTCTGTTTTCCGTATTCTTCTGATCCTCTGTTTTACCCTTCTTCTTCATCTTCATCGTCTTCTTCTTCATCCGATGATGATTCTGGGTATGATTCTCGCTCTGATTGATGTTTTTGTTGATTACCCAGGTTTTCGATTTTTGATTTTGTATATGGGTTTCTTGTAAAGTTTTGATCTTTATGAATTTTAGGGTTAGGGTTTGTCGAATTGCAGATTCTTGGATTTAATGGAAAATTGTGGTTTTTTATGATCTGGGTTTGTTTTGTTTTGATCAATTTGTTCATTAATTGCAATTAGGTTTATCTGATTTTGTGAGAAGAATCTGATTCAATTGATTTAATGAACTCCGCCTTTGAGTGTTGTTATGATATTCACTGTCGATCGCAAGCCTGGAAAAAGGAGGAGGGTTGCCATATGTTGGTGGCGACCAGCGTAAAAAAACTCGGTCACATTGGATGGACATGAATCGTCATTTGAATGTTGTCGTTGTGATGCTCTAATGGTGTTGAGAACTTGATAATCATGGTTGATAATGATTTGCTCCAGTTTTCAGGGATTGTGACGGTTTTGTTATCGCAAATTCTAGAGTAAGATGATCTGAGAATGTTAGTCGGGTTCTGTAAAACAATCACTCATTTATCGCTAGTAAATGAATTGTGTTTCTACTTGAAAGAACGGTCTCACTCACTTGTGAGACCGTTACAACTTAGGTTGATCTTTTAGGCCATACGGGGTATATCATTAGTGTCGATTTTCATTGAAATGGGTTTGTGTTTATGGTTCGTAAACATTCATATACTTGGATTCTTGAATCTTGCTTATTTATGTACGATTGGAATCCATTTGTCGTGATGTTTTGGTTACTCTAGATCAAGAGTAAGGCGGCTTCATTTCAGAATGATACATTGCGAGTTGTAGCTTGCATTGTGTTAGAATCTCGACAAGCTAAATCGTTGGTAGCTTGTCGGTTCTTAGAAACTGTCATTACTCAGTCTTACAACTGCATCCTCTGGAAAACGATATAAATGTTGGCGAACCTGTCAATACCGTTGAGCTATACCTTCATGAACTCGACTTTGATAGATTATTGACGGGTTTTTGTAATTGTTGTTGTTAGTTTGTTACAAGTCGTATTGTCTGATTTCGAATGATGTTTTTGTTTTGTTTGGTAGTAGTATCTTTCACATTGGATAATTTGTACTAGTTGCAGAATGGTGTGATCAAGAAGCCTAATTTCGCAGGTACTAGGAAATTAGGAATCCGTCCATCTTCGTCTGGTTGTCTTTCAGGTTCAATCCCCGACAATCTGTCCTGTGGTACGATCACGCGTAGGCGTGTACCTTCTTCCACACTCGGGTTAAACCAATTTGTAGCTTGCTTTCCCTATCCTTACACGTGTTCCTCGTTTTCCCGACAATCTGGCTTGCTAAATGATACGAGTAGTCATCATTATCGATGTTTTGAAAACTTTAGGGTTTCGAGTTCGACTGATCACCTTGTTTTAGTTGAGGACTTAAGAGGTTCATGATGACTTAAAAGTTCCTAGTGATTAAGACTAGGTTCCCTGAACCCCTATATTGTAATGCGACTAAGTACGTGTTCCGTTGAAATTTGAACATTGAACTATTCAATGATACTTGAATTTTTGTGGTCCAATTAAGTTGCGTAGAACTCGTGCATGGATTAAAGGCTTGGATTTGCGAGTATTTAATACCTTCGAAATTTGATACGAGTATTAATTTATGGTAGAGTCAAAATTACTCCAGAGCGGATTTCCCGTTCTATTTTTGTATCTACCACACAATACACTGGATGAAATCCCGCCTATTGAACAACTAAAATATGCGACAAATATCATAATTAGTTGATATGTCATTTAGTGTATTGTGCGGCACATAGGATGGACACAAAATGGAATGGGAGATCCGCACTAATATTACTCTGTACAAACTTATTTACGGTATAAATTGCTCTGACTAGTTCATATAAGGAGATTTTTTTTTTTACTCTCTCCGATTTTTTATTATCTTCTCTATTTCCTTATTGGGTTGAAACACTCTTTCTTCCCTATTTTCATTTTAGGCCATCAACATGTGGTCTAGAATCACCCTTACATTTCTCTCTCTTCCTTCTTTTTATTTTGAACCACACATTCCTACACCCTTATTTTCTTTCCCAAAACCGAAGGGGAAGATAATAAAAAATCGGAGGGAGTACTTTTTTTTTTAATGTTGTATTTATCATTTGTCTTTTTATGAATTTTTGAAATAAAGATAAAATAACACTTAAAATAGATGTGATTAATGAATGTACGATTTGTAGTAATTTTTTAAAGGGCTGTAATTATCATTATCGTAAATTGGAGAAAGTTTGCTTTAGACACTTTATTTATTATAGTAAAGTGATAGACAACTGGACATAGTTTAGTTGCATGGTCATTTACATTTGGGACCCCTGTCTCACTCCGCAAATGCCGTAGCTTTGATTACACTTTCATTCATTCCAGGAATGATTTCGTTATAAAGGAGATTAACTGTACATATTAACGATCAGAGAAATTTTGAAAAGGAGTAGATTTTAGTATGAAGTTTGTCTATCAAATTAAATTACTAATGCCATGTTTGGGAACTTGAATTTGGATTTGAATTCCGGATTTAAAATATTTTGTACGTTTGGAAACCTTGGGATTTGGATTTGAAATTTTGATCAAATCCAACCTAGTTCAAATTTGGTTTTTTCAAATCCCTAGTATATGGTAGTCATTTCAAATCCGTCACTTATCGTTTGCTTGTTTTTTCGCATAATCTTGTCGTAGTATTTGTTTTCCTTTATTTATTTTTTCTCGTATTTGAACATTTATGTTTTTCTAATGAAAATTTTTAAAAAATAAAAATTGGTGACCTTGACTCGACTTCACCCGCCCGAAATCCAAATCCAAATCCAAGGTACCCAAACACCATTTTGGATTTAGATTTAGATTTGAATTCTAGAAATTCAAATACAGGAATTGAATTCTTGACATTCAAATCAATTCCGAGTATCCAAACGCAACCTAACAAAATTTTAAAACGTGTTTGATAATTATATGACAATTAAATTATTTTCACTTATAAACTGAATAATGATACTAATAGCAATATATATTTAACATCAATATATAGATTCAGTTAATATGTTACTCCGTATTAGAATATGCATGGCGTGTTCTTTTTGTCTGGAAGAAGCTGATTTGAATTTAGTGGCAAGAAGTTAACGTAATTTAATGGCGTTGAATTCAACTAAAGTGAACTAAGGGCTCGTTTGGTTCACCATGGGAAGATAAGTTATCGGGAACTTAAATTCACGTGAATTTGTATTTCATGGGAATTACAAAAATATTGTTTGGTTGCCATGTGTAAATGACTTCATGCGGGAAGTTCTACACACCAAGGGACTTGGTGAGTAACTTCCTCTATTATAGAGGAAGTGACAATTTCTGGGAAGTGGACAACCAAACAATTCCCTAAAAATGCAATTCCCGGTAATTAGATGAGTAACCAAACGAACCCTAAGTAAGCTGAATTAAGTCAAACAAACTAAAATTAATGAGACTAAAGTTAATTATAACGAATATTGATGAACTTAATTGGTCCGAGTTGAAAATAAAGATGAACTTAATTCGTCCAAGCTGAAAAATACAGTAAGTTGTAAATAACATGTCAAACGGGCATGTGGTCTACACCTATCAAACGGGTCAAACGACTCAGGTTGGAATGAACCAAGTCATACACCGACAATAAGCGTATGGGCCGGGTAGGGTTTGAGTACTTGAGTCCGACAAGATCCATTAAAATTTCGGGTCAAATTCAGTTATTCAACTCACTTTGTCGGGTCGGGTCGGGTCGGGTCATACATTCATCCACATTGACAAGCTTACGCAATCATCAATGGTTACTCATTAAACCTGTGAGAAAAAAGGAAAAATAAAACTCAAACCAAACCAACAATGAGCAACGTAACTTGCGCCACTACCATGGCTATCCCAACCACTTTCCGAACCTCTTCTTCACTCCCGAACCTCCTCTTTCTTCGCTTTCACGCTACTCATTCCTCTTCCCCAATTTACCCTCGCACTCGCCTTCCACTTTCTCTCTCCTCCTCTTCTTCAATGGCTTCCTCTTCTCGCTCTTCTCCTCAGGTATGCACCTTCATCAATCATCATCAACTACGGTTTTGATTTTTGAGTTTTGATTTTGAATTTGATTTTGATTTTGCGGTGTTTTAGGTTTTTGCCGCGAAAAATGTTGTCGATGATGTTGATATCAGTCAGCGAATTCAATCTCACCAGGTAATATACGAGAGTTTGATTTCATTGATGTTGAACTGCAAAAACTGGTTCTGATACTGCTAGTTCATTTGATTTTGATTTAAGCGATGTAAATATATACGAGAGTTTGATTTCATTGATGTTGAATTGCAAAACTGGTTCTGATTTCTGCTAGTTCGTTTGATTTTGATTTGAACGATAAGAATGTATGAGAGTTTGATTTCATTGATGTTGAACTGCGAAACTGGTTCTGATTATGCTAGTTCGTTTGATTTTGATTTAAGCGATGTAAATATATACGAGAGTTTGATTTCGTTGATGTTGAACTGCGAAACTGGTTCTGATTATGCTAGTTCGTTTGATTTTGATTTAAGCGATGTAAATATATATATGAGAGTTTGATTTCATTGATGTTGAATTGCAAAACTGGTTCTGATTTCTGCTAGTTCGTTTGATTTTGATTTGAATGATATGAATGTCTGAGAGTTTGATACTATCATTGATGTCGAAACTGGTTCCGATTCTGTTAGTTCGTTTGATTTTGATTTAAGCGATGTAAGTATACACGAGAGTTTGAGTTCGTTGATGTTGAACTGCGAAACTGGTTCTGATTTCCGTTAGTTCGTTTGATTTTGATTTAAGCAAAATAAATGTATGAGAGTTTGATATCATTGATGTTGAACTGCAAAACTGGTTCTGATTTCTGCTAGTTCGTTTGATTTTGATTTAAACGATATGAATTTATGAGAGTTCGATATCATTGATGTTGAATTGCAAAACTGGTTCTGATTTAATTATGATGAATTTACAAGAGTTTTCATGTTGAATTGCGCTATTTTATTGATGATCAGCTTTACATGTCTATGCATACAACATTTGGTTAAGCATTCAGCTCGGTCTTTTTGTTTGATTAAAATACTCATTGTAGATGAATAAAACCGTAAAGAATCTGATGAGTTAGAGGAAGTAGTAGCTATAAATTGAAGAGAAACAGCTCTTCGTTCTCTTCTTTTGATTCGTTTGATGATTTAATTATGATGAACTTACGAGAGTTTTGGTGTTGAATTGCGCTATTTTATTGATGATCACCTTTACATGTCTATGCGTACAAAATTTGGTTAAGCATTCAACTCGTTCTCTTCATTTGATAAATCCGTAAAGAATCAGATGAGCTAGAGGAAGTAGTGGCTATAAAATGGAGTGACAGCTCTTCGTTCTCTTCTTTGATTTGACTTTTTTTTTTGTACATTTGATTAAAATGCTTCTCACGGATAGAATCAAATGAGTTAGAGGAAGCAGGAGTTATGAAATGAAGAGACACAACGCTTGTTTATTCTCTAGTATATACTCCGTATATTCCTATTTGTAAGAAATCTGGTTTGATTTCCGCGTGTTTTATTGTTTGTTGCAGGAGAAAGCGGTGAGGCTTCCGGCAGTGGAGGAAATTCGGACTGTACTTGCTAATAGTACTCGCGGAGCGCTTTCTACCTTTTCTTATGTTCGTTTGCTACCTTGCTCTCTTTATAATCTGTTTATTTCAGTTTACATTCTTATTTCAGTTTACATTCTTAAATACGCAGAAATATGATGGTTATCCTTCTGGATCAATGGTTGACTTTGCTTGTGATGCCGATGGATCTCCCATCTTGGCAGTTAGCAGCCTAGCTGTTCATACCAAGGTTTGAATGCTCTTGTGATTTTGATCATACTTAAACTGTATAACACGTTCAGCAGTTTTCTGTTCTTCGTTTTGCCTTCAGCTGTTCTATTGTTTTTTCCTGCCAGCCACTGGTTACGAGGGTTGTCTTATAAACTTTTGGCAATAAGCTTAAAGAAAACATATAAATTACTGCCATCTTTCTTTTGCTTAGATATGATTTGGGCACCGTGATTGTAATTTCCTCATTATGTTTCCTGTTTTGATTTTATAGAACTGAAAATTAGATACCAGGCATTTGACTAGAAGGTTTCTACTAGACTTGTTGCTTGTGGCTCTTATTATGTCGCCACTCGCCAGTATCTTAAAATTATCGGTTAGGAAATGAAATTTCATCAAGAATTCTAATTGATTGAGATAATAACATGACAAAAAAAAAATCAATGGTGAAGTATTTGCAGTAATATCATTGTTTAGACCGGGTTTAGGAATTTTTCATTTGAGAAGGGTTCGTGGCTGTTGATACTTTGAATTTTTCACACTATTTGGTTTCTTTAAGGTAGAAAAGTTCAGGATGTTTTGTGACTTTACATTCTCATTGAGTTAATGATAAATTTAAAACTAAGTGTGTTTTTTATTTCTGCTGTGATTGACCACTTTGTTTGCTGTTACATTTACTTGGTGATACTGATTATTTACCTTGAACATCATCTTTTGAGGAGAGCTTTTACTTTTGCGGGTTTCGAAGGATTAAGGCTCTATTGTCGTAGTAGTATTTCGGTTAATTTATCTGTATTTCATCAGTGTTTCAGGACTACATTATATGGTTTTTTTACTAAGCATATTTTGTTCCTTGATAACCTGATTCATTCTTGTAATGAAAGCAAGATTATATCCAATCTCTCTTTTGTTTCATCCAGGACCTTTTGGCGAATCCAAAGTGCTCGCTGCTAATAGCTAAAGATCCTGATGATAGGACTGATCTAGTAATAACTCTACATGGTGATGCTACTACTGTAAGAACATATATTCCGTGCTTCATCGATAATTATCTGAGAATGAGTCGTATGTTTTCACTCATATATTGATTCTTATCTTAGGTTGCTGAAGGAGACATAGAAGCTATTCGTAGCGTGTATTTGGCCAAGCATCCAAATGCATTTTGGGTATAACTTGCTCTATTTTACTCACTTTCTAGGTTCATTTACTACTGTCTACGTAATTATTTGTTTATGATCTGCTAGATGGTACTCCGTACTAAAATTTAGAGCTTATGGATATGAAGGTCGACTTTGGTGATTTTCAATTTTTAAAGATCCAACCAAAAGTAGTTCGGTACGTATCAGGTGTTGCAACTGCTGTGTTGGGCTCTGGAGGTTAGTTGATAGTTTCTCTTCTCTATTCTTTTGTCGGTTTATTTTTGCATTTCTAGTTTCTAGTTTTAACATGAAATTACAATTAACCTATGATGGCTTAGTGGAAAGTGATTATTTGATTAACTATTTTTCTTACAGAGTTTAGCAGCAAGGAGTATAGCGTGGCAAAAGTAGACCCGATATCTCAGTTTTCGAAGCCTGTGGCGGTAGTGTATTTTAACTTACTCTTGTCAAATTTTATTACTAGTATCTGTTTGTATCTGACAAACCCAACCCTTTCTTGGCAGTCCCACATGAATAAAGATCACGAAGAGGACACAAAGCTAATTGTGGAAAACTCAACAACTATTCCGGTATGTCATCCAGCTAAATAATGATTTCACACATTGTAAATGAAGATGGTTATGGTGGCGTTCATGTATCTTACAAATGCTGCAGTGTAAAGTGATTTTATAGGGAGTGGTAGATTAGTTATTGATCACGGGAAAATTGGTTCTCATAAGTTTGTTAAATTTATGTTTATTTGTGCAGGTGGAATCTGCTTACATACTGGATCTTGATCATCTAGGTTTCAATGTTAAGGTGACCTCCTCTTTCTGCTTTATCTTTCGCTGACATTGTCGTACAATGTTGATTTTTAGGATTGTTCTATTTGAGCGAGTCACACCACATCACGTGTCTTCTTTCGGAAGAAATATACTCCCTCCGTTCCTTTGGAATCGTCCCCACTTTTTTAGATTTGTTTTGGACTTTTCTAAATAAATGGGGAAGTTTTAAGAATCGAATCGAGTACTATTTCAGATTTTGAGGTTTAATTGATATTCGTGAATGGACTTGTGAACCAATTCTCATTTTCTGGTGTTCTCTGTAAATTCTAGCATATTTTGATCTTACGGTTGATTTACAGTTAATCAATTAACATTACCATGTCTCCCATTTCAGGCTAGCTACCTTGGCAAGACGTACAAACTCCGAATTCCTTTTCCAAGGCCCGCAGTTGATAGAAAGTAAGTTACTTCGTATAATATTTGAGAGCCTTTACTTTTTCTAAAGCGATCTCAATTGCATTAAAGTAAATGCTTTATTCATGGAAGGCTGCATATAGAAAATGTGACCTACAATGATCAATGAATATAGGTTGGGTCCATTGTATTAATGGATTTATTTCGTAAATGTACTCCGTATTAGGCTTTATTCTTTTCAACTTCAGTTAAGCGCACTTCACTTGACTTCAATTCAGCCCCATTAGGTTCATTTTGTCTCCGTCACTTCACTTCAGCCCGGCCCGCTTCACTTCACTTCAATCTTCAGCCACTTCAGTCGAAAAGAACATGACCTTAATTGTGTTACGTGGATTCAATTAGCTTCTTTTTACTTGGTAAGATTGTCTCTTTGAGAATGTGGGAGAATTCCAACTATCAACCCGGTTTGCCTACACTATTTCATAAACTACGTCGATTTGGGAATCTGTAGGCTGCAAATGTACGATTAAAGCAGGACTAATCGAAATGTCGGATCTTTCATGCAGTAAAGTACGAAGTGAATAGAAACTAACAGTCGTGTATTTTATCAGGGATGTGAAGACACTCATAGTCGAAATGCTTCAAGCAGCAAAGTCCAGTAGCAACTAGAAGATATACCGCCTGAAAAAAGGAGGGTAGGAGCTCAAGGTAGCTTTGACATACGGACGACTACCCTCGGCATGGATTCACAGATAAAGTTTCACTTTCATATCATCAGATTTGGGATAACTCGAACTTTACTGTAGCGAAGTTCGACTTATCCCATTACGTTTCCACGATACACATTTTACTTTTTGCACATATGCCGAGTTGCATCTTACATTGTTACACTATCTTTCATCACCCAATATATAAAAGTTTAATACTCCGTATTATTAATTGACTCATAAAGATGAATCAAACGAGATTCACATGATTATGTTTTTTCTTATGTATCGTAAGAAATTTTGAAGATTCGTTTTTCTTGCTTGTGAATGGTGTTCAAAACTTAAATGGGTTGGTTGGAGTCGGATGCAGTACACAACCACAATTCATTGTTTAGTGTAAATGTGCTCACAGTTCATCTACTATGTGAAACATTATGCATATTTTTATAATATTGTACACCTTGAAAATTCTCATTTGATGCAGTACAAATTTGCGATTGTACTTGGCGTACTAACGTACTACTTACTTCAGGAGGAGTTCAGGTTAGATATTTTTCCTTATATATACAGTACATTTCTCTTAAGTCATGTAGAATACATTATCTGGTTCGTATCCTTCAAATCTGCTGTCACATACAAGATCGCGAAAACCATCATTGAGTGCAGCGTTGATGAAATTCTCCCAAAACCGAGTTTCGTCAGCGCTACATTCAATTATGTTTTTCGCATCTCGGGATAGGTAGCCGATCATTACAAGGTTAATCCTTCTTCTATAATTTCACTGTTTATTGCTAATGTGTATAGTTGTACGACTGTACGAGTCATATTTATGATTACAATGCCGTATGTCAGTATGTCACGCAACGAAAAAAACGATTTTATGAGGAACAATCTACAATCAGGGCAAGGTTCGTAGGTATGACCCATGGAAAACGATTATGCAGCTTATCTTTCTTTATGTTTATTGCCGTTTGTTTCAACCGTGGATTGATTTTTCGTGCATCCGGATTATAGCCAAAAGATTGGTTGAGGGGAATTCTCGTCTCTTCTCGTTAGTTTTCTGGTTGTCTTTGGATTGTTGGTCCATGTTGACGGTAAAGTTAGATCACCGAGGTGTAGAAGAGTTTTCTCTACAGGCAATATATTTTGGCTCGCATTCAAGTTTTTACGCATTTGTGCTAAAGTCCACTTCGTTCTCGTCTCTTGACAACCCGAATGTCTCAATGACTTCCTGGATGATGAAGCTCGTACCCTATCTATCGTACTCTTCCGCTTTACTTTTATTGCCCTACGTAGCACCTCTCTAGCTGTAGTACTAACGTGACGGGGGTGTCCCATGAGGTGGCAATAATGGCTGGGCTTGGCCTGGCCTGGCCTGGCCGGGTCAGCGATCGGACACAAAAGACCAAATGTTCCTACCGGCCCGTAGATACACCATACCAGAAACGCATTTGGACAAAACACAGTTTATTTGTCTACGTTAATAATAAGTTAGTTAAAGAAATATTCACCATACCATATCATGAGAAATTGACGTATCAAATCATATCTACACTCTACTTAAAGAATATCGAAATATCATTATATTTTGTTCTTTCAATAACTTTGTTTTTTTAAAACTTTTAAGGATACATGCTAGAGAAATTGCTAAGTATGGAGTAAATTTTTATTGATATCTACATTAAGGTAACTTTCAAAAGCCTTCAAAAGTAGAGTCGAGTCGTTAAATTTTTGGTGAAACTCCTCGGCAACCACAATGGTGAATCCGAGTCTTAAGGTTGTCAATAATTTTTTTTTTTTGGAGTTAATGTTCTTCCATTTAAAATTCATTAAATAAATTGTAGAAGTAAAAAAAAATCACAAATTCTTGGGAGAGACGGTCTCTCAATAACTTATTGAGAGACCATTCTTCAGTACCACTTTATGTCCTATTCATACCCTTAAATGATAATTTTGTTTTGTACATGTTTTTATAAGAAGCGTACCTTCTTTATATTTATATACTCTTTTATGTTAATTGTACCTACTTCTATTAGGCTTGGTACCACTGTTACTTTCATTTGTACTTAGTCTCTCAGTAAAATTAATGAGAGACCGTCTTTCAGAAGACCTACTCAAACAAATTATCATTCAATTTAGAAAATGATGAAAAAGGACATGAGAATAGAAACTTTCATTGTGTGGTTTTAGCCTATTACCTATGCACAAGGATTCCTCATAATTAAGAGAATAAAAATCAAATATTATTCGATACGATCGGAGGATATGGGAATCCTAGAAAAAGGAAGTGGTTGAAATGTAATCGTAGTCAAATTCTTACGGGAATATACATTATAAATGTGTGACGAGTCAACCAGTACTCACTTACTCCGTAATAGATAAAGGCAAACTTTTATAGTCTTCTTAGGCTTATCTTTTCTAACTAAGTGGTAATATTTGACCCGTCATCAATTTGTAACCGATATAACTAAAGGAGACAAGAAATCGGACCACAGAACAGAAAGAGCAGTTACCGCCGCAATCCCGTTGTAAAACAGCTGTCTCCCACCATTATTCTCTCTCCTCTCTCCTCTGTCAACACCCCGTAACCAACTCAAACTCCTCACCAACTACTTCGGGCATCTCGGGCACCTTTTTTTTTTTTTTTTTTTTTATTATTATTTAGTTGCATTACGACATAGTTGTGACCTGTTGGACACTATAGGAGGACATCTCGAACAGACGAACACCCCTTCTATATTTTTTTATCAAAACGCATACTGGATCGAATTACGATATAGGGGGCAGAGAATTCAAATCTGTGACATATTATCCACGATACTTGACCTCAACTGGATCTTTACTACCCCTTCTTCATTTGTTAGACCCTAGTAATACGACCAAACTTTAGGTTTAAACGGAATATACGGGTAAATCTGATTTACTCCATTATGAAGCGGGTTAAACAATTATACTTTGATACTGTACTAAGCACTATAGGACACACAAAAACATGTTTTTTCACACGCAAAATCTGACAATGATACACTCCCCGTAGCTTAATGATATTCTTCCGCCTTTGATATTCTCTCATCCAAAATTTTAACGGAATCTACTTTTTATCGGGAAGAACAATAAAATACGGAGTATCCAAATGGGCCAAATCCGAAACGGCCCGGTCTACCCGTTAGACGGGTCTAAGGTCCCAGCTCACATGACCGTTGGTACAACGGCTCTATTATCAATACCAAGTAAACCCTACCTGCCCGCTGCCCGTAACCCCTCTTTTCCCACTCTATAAAAACCCCCTTAACCCTGTCAATCAAACCCTCAACTCAAACCCTAATTTCCTCCACTTTCCCCCAAATCAATCAAACCCCCAATTCCAATTTCTTCTTTCAATCACCAAATCATAAAAATGGAAGCAATGAGAATGAGAGTGATCTTCGCCGCAATCATGGTAATCTTCGCCGCATTCGCCGTCCAGAACGCCGCCGCTGCTGACGCACCCGCCCCTGCTCCCGCCTCCGACGCCACCGTCTTCGTCCCCGCCGCCGCCGCTTCACTCATCGCCCTCGCCTTCGGATTACTATTTTAAATCAAATTTTAATTTTAATTTCCGATTACTATTATTATTATTACTATTATTATTATGATTATTCGGGGTGTAAAGTCGTTTCTCAATTCTCCCATTCTAGTTGAGAATGGCGGTGTGTGAGAAATGAAAGGTTGAATTTTTGTTTTTTTTTTTGTTGACATTCTTTCTATGTAATATATTTAATCGATTGATATTTGATTTCGTCTATTCCTTTGATTTATCCTTTTATTTGTCGAGGATTGCTATCGACCTTCTCCTCTCATATCGTGACATATAAATTATCCCGATTATTTTGCATAAAAATGTCGATTAATTACGCAAATTGTGTTTGAATGACTGAGAAACAAAATCAATGTTAAAATTTGTAAAACCAATCATTAAATTTTTTATTTTTTCTTTTGTTGAAATTTGATCATTTCAATCACTCAGTGTACTTTAAACCAAACGCGATCACCAGTTGTGTAACTTCGATAGGAACTACTAGTAGTGATTTTACCTGACTAGGTACCGAGTCTAAAGTAAAGGCGAATTAACTTCTTCATTTCATTTAGTTTCGTTGTTCAATGGGAGGCGAGCCTCTAAAGTAAAGGCGAATTAACTTGCTTCATTTCATTTAGTTTCGTTGTTCAATGAGAGGCGAGCGAACGGGATTATACATCTTAAAAAGACGTGTTTACCTAGTGAGCGGATGAGTAATCTTGTTATACATGTTGGACGCATTTTAATAGCCTAATCAAAGCATGGACGCTTCATTTAGTTTCACTATACACGTTGGACACGGTTTAATAAGCTAATTAAAGTATGAATCGGTACCCAAAATGTGATAGGAATGAATAGTTGATTAGTTGAAATTAATTGATTATTGAAGGGGGTCTAGTCCTAATAATAATAATAAAGGGTTAACATGGGTTTGACTGTGGTTGTAGAGTGTGACAGAAAGTGACAAGCCAACCAAACAACAGCAGATACTCCCTCCATTCAAGTCCAAGCTTCCCTTTTGCTTTTTCACGTTTGTCAACGCGCATTTTACATCGTTAATATCTTTCGTAACGTAAAAATTACTCCCACCCATCCATTCAATTCTTTACACTTATTATAAATGGACAATCTAATCAATTCTTTTACATTCCCTTTTTGGCAAAAGACTTTACCTTATCATCCTCATATCCTTCCTCTATTTACACAAAATGCCACTACTTTTTTCCTTACTTTTAAGTTTGGTGGACCCATAACACCATTTGATTTACCAATAATACCCTTACTTTTACCACTTTTCTTAATTTTGATGAAAAATCCTATGTCAAGGATTGTTTAGATGGGAGAGAGTATGGAAATTGGATATTAATAATCTACTTTTAAAGACGAATCAAACAAGATCCCACATGCATATATTTTCTCTTATAAATTGTCGTGAATATCAAAATTTATCCGTGATTGCAAATAGTGTCTAGACAAGGAAGGAAAAGGTTGGGATTGAACGGAGGGAGTATTTAATTGGGTGGAAAAAGCAAAGATGTTTGGGGAGGGTGAAATTGGTTGGCCATGTGAATGTGAGAGTATTGACAGCCTAATATGCCAGCCTGTTTATGTTAATCAAATAACTGTAATGGGGGCCCAATCCCAATTCATTTCTCACACATGCTAACCTCACTTCATGCTTCCCTACCCACCCACCAAATACCCTCAATCATCGCTCATATTTTTCACATTTGTCGAGACGTGTTTGAACATCATCAATGTTACGAAGTATTTATTTATATTGAATTATCGAGAATATTGAAGATTCTCTTTAAAAATCAATATGTTTATTAAATTTGAACAAAAACACTGTATTCTAATCATGTGATTGACAATCTGATGTTATCCGTGATATTTTTCAATCCAAAAACAAAATATTTTATACTCCTTTCGAGTTCCTATTATTGTCCCAAAAACTTTTGGGTGGAAAATAAGGAAGGAGAAATGAGTGGTTCTAAAAAGGAGGAGGACGAGAGAGAAATGAAAGAGTAATTGTGAAACACTCATTGATGGCCTAAAAAGAAAAGTAGGACAAAAATCAAACTCACCCCAAAAAGGAAAGTGAGACAATAATAGGAACTCGGGAGTATTTCCTTTGCCTTTTTAAGATCTTCTCATTTAATTATTTGATTATTTTCCGTGATTATTTTTCAATTAAGAAAGTTTTATTTGACAAAATCAACATAAATTATAACATTGCAATTAGTTGATGAGTCAATTTCAAACTTCTTAAATCAAACTACTCAAGGAAAATGTAACATTGCAATGAGTTCGCGATACAATTGAAGCAACCAGTTGTACGTAGCTCAATTAGCAATGAGTCTATTTCTTATTTCATCCATAATTACTTCGTATTATACGGAAAATAGGATTATATTGTACCATTAACTGATACTCGTTTCCTTTATAACTAAACACACTATTTAATTTCTCACATTTGTCGATGCGTATTTTACTTAATCATATCTTTTATTTTACATTAGTAAAAAATCATAAGAATCAAACAAGATCACACCTGACTATATTTTCTTTAGTAGATTATCGAAAATATTGAAGATTCTTTTGATACGCGAATATTATCAAAATGAGATATGATATCCTTTGATATGAAGATATTGCCGAATGAATGACCCAAAATAGCGTGTTATAATCACTAATAACAAACGGGCCGAACGCTTCATCGAGGACCCAACCCAACCCAACCCGACCCGACCCGACCCATATTATTTGAGATCAGCTCAGGAACGTCTTTCATTAACTGTATAGTCAGGCCCATTTCACGTAAAAGCCCACCCACGTATTTGGTGATGAGTTAGGTTGAGCCCAACTAAATTTTGAGCAACACAGCCCGGCCCGGCCCAGCCCATTTTGAGTCGGGTTTTGGACTTTTTTTCGGCGGTTATTAGAGGCCCATACCCTAGAAAAAAGGGCTGGGCCGGGAGTCGTTTAACCGATTCAACCAAAATTCCTAACCCGATGGTTGAGGCCCAACTATTATCTTTATATTCTATTATTATGCTCCCTCACTCAAATGTTCGTCGACTATGATATTGGGAGCTGTCAGGAGATTCGAATTTGTGACCTTTGGTTACGCTGGCTCTGATACCATGTTATGAAAACCGATTCAACCAAAACCTTAAGGTGATAGTTGATGCCAACTATTATCTTTATATTCTATTCTATTCTATTAATCCGATCCGATCCAGGTTTGGACCGTTGAACACCCCTACGAACAATAATGAGTTAGTTTGAGTTATTTTTCGTTTGAGTTTGAAACATATCAGTATTTGACGGGTCTAGACAGACGAGAGTGATTGAAGGATGTATGAAAAAAGCAAAAGAAGCACGTAAGTTTGTCTAAGTAGAGTACATCCATAAAACCATAATACACTACATTGAATTATTTGACTTATAGCCATCATCACCCATTTGGAAGTTACAAGTAATCAAATTGGACCAATTATCCTTTGAATAATGACCAAAACACCAAATCCAATAGGCCAATCTCTTCTCTAATGTGGGCCTTTCTTTGTGGATCAAAGATTCAATGGAATATATTTAGACTTCCGATATTAGTCACTTTATTATAACGAGTAAAATATTATCTGTATAGAAAAGAGAAAATATAGATTTTGTAGTGTTTTTGTATTTTTTTTTCTATGCAAATGAATAATATTTGTCTGTTATAATAAAGTGATTGATAATTACGTTACAGAAGACAATATTTGTGTTTCTTTAAATGGTACAACTCAAATTCCGTCATGAAAATATCTTTCCAAATTTAACAACGTTAATATGTGATGATCTCGTGTCGGTGGTACGTTACGACGGAAGTAAAAATGTCATTTTTATGATTAAAATGATCATTTTACGATAAAAAGTTAACCATTACATACTTTGATGAAACAAGGGTTATCTATCTACCATTACAATCCCGTGTTCCGAATATTACGAAATACTATATTAATTAATGAAATATTAGGTATGGTCAGAAATTAATTCCGCATGCTTAATAAATCAATTAATCAATAAATAAATATATACTCTCACATGAAATAAACATAACATCATAAATAGATCGACCAAAACTGTATTAATGCACCTCAACACGGCAATACACCGAATATTTTTTTGGTTCAACGAAGAGCGCACTTAGTCGCATTACAATATAGGGGGAAGAGGGATTCGAACCTTAGACCTACTGTCCCAGAGCACCTAGTCCTAACCACTAGGCTAAGACATCGAATATATCACTATGTATCAATAGTACGATTCAACGAACAATTATATTTATCGTCACTTCATATCTAAATTACAAGTATATTAAATATTATACAGCATAATAATAATAATAATAATAATAATAATAATAATAATAATAATAATAATAATAATAAGTTAACCGAATTTTGGCTATACATATCTAAAATACGAGTATATTATACGTGATTAAATTAAATTAAAGCGACGTATACGTATAAATGTATAATATTTTTTGATGGTTGATGGCTAGAACTAGAAGTGGTTCGTACTTCACACACGTAACTTAAACATGACGACCGACAGTTTCAGTAATCAGCCAAGGGTCGGTCCTACGTACCAAACTTGATACTTCTACATTTAATCTATACTAGATTCTATGAATCATGCCAGACGGTTTTGTACCGTGAAACTGTACTTATCTATGAAAAGATCGAATCACTCGATCTTTTTTGTTAACGTTATTAACGTAGTTGCGAAAATTTCCCTAATGAGTAGGGATGGTATCAAGGTTCGTGGGCACTCGTTAACTGTGTGACTTAAGCCCTGTTTTTTCGAATTAAAAGACGGTTAATTAAGTGAATTGAACAAAACTGAAGTAACTAGGCTGAATTGACTAGACAGAATGAAGGTATATGGTCCGAATTGAATTGAATAGAACTAAACTAATATTAATTGAATTACACTATCTCATAAAAATATTATTTCTGTATCTTCTAGGAAATTCTTTTGACTAGTGATAAAGGTAATATAGAGTAATAGATTAACACTTTCATATTTTGTCGACTAAGTTGCATACGAAATTATATGTGAATTACCCAGAATTGTTCTGGAATCTAAACTTCGTACGTTTTCAATATAATACTCTTCACATATATACTCCTTCTGTTTCTTTGATATCTTCCACATTTCCTTTTTCAATCATTTTTTTGATTTCTTCCACTTTCCTCATTTCTTTGATTTCTTCCTCTCTTACCTAGGTGGCCCACTTAGGTTACTCCCTCTCTACTTTTACGTGGAAGAAATCATAGAAACGGAGGGAGTATATATTAAACAAAATGAACAAATATATCCAAATACGGGCATTTTTGTAAAAATCAAAGGAGGCAAAGGACCACCTCCCAAGCAATTTGGAACTCCAAATTATTGCATATAAACAAGGTAAAAATCTGACATATGACACATATAGAGTACATATGATCAAATCCAACCAAATATCATAGAATCTAAAGTCTATTTAAATTTAACAACATTCTACGAATTACGGTACAATTTATAGACATTATATACAACACACGAATAACATGATATTTCGATGATTCCACTCGAACCGACCCACCGGATCACTCGACGAACACGAGCTAAGCTTCTAATTACAAAGCTTCATAGTACCCACCAATAGTGATGTGTGCCCTCGTCATAGGCGCCCCTCGCATCACAGAAATCGCTTCGTTTAACCTCTTTGCACGACGTACCACTTGCTTGAATCTCTACAAACACAACAATATTAATTACCATAATCATAAAACTATAACATCGCCGTGAAAAGAAAGAAACACAACCAGTTTAGTAAGTCGTGTTTTGAATTATTTTCTAAAAATCAAGAAAGAGTTCCAATTTTTGGGGATTGAGACTTTCCCATGAATCAAGCAAACTTTTAGGAAAAGAGTTTTGCAACACCAATCAAACAAGCAAACAACAACACCCACATACATACACACATACATACAAAAAAGTTGTACTAGCAAATGTAATTAAGCATCAACACCAAACTTATTAAACAAGTAAACAACCCCCATTATTGGGGTCCTATGGGCATACTATATTATTCTTTTTTTGAACAAATGACATTAGATTCCTAATGATCACTATACATGTCACATTACCATAACCGAAAAGACGTGTATACTTAGTCACATTACAACCTTTCAGTAAAAGAATGTAGAGGATTTGAATATACAATACGTCTGTCTTAACCATTAGACTAGTCCATCTTCAGTGTCACAAGCACCATGATCAAACTGTCACCTGTTGCTACTATTAGACTAAGACATCTTCGATACCATGTAATGTAACTATGTTCGAATCTGAAACCTATTATTCAGAATGGAGTTACAAGAGGTGGTATATCTAACTAGTGAAGAGTGACAATTGACAAAGTCATGTTGTTAATTTAGAATTCATATTATTAAGCCTTGATTAGGTATTTAGGTATGATTACATACTTACATTTAATATTTTAACTTATCTATATTACTCCCTTATCTATCTATACTTTTCCTCATCCATCCTTAACCAAGTCCAATGACTAACAACTACTAACAAGTATAACAAGTAACAACAAATTGACACAATAAAATTTGAAAATAACAAATAATAAGTTTGCTTATACTGACTAAGTAAATCTTCTGTAGAACCGTTTCATATAAAAATTTGTGTTAATTCAGGATGGATGAACAATTGAACATATATGCATGCCTTGACATGATCCATAATAATAACAACAATCAAATTGCATCTAATTTAGTTGATATTTATAAGAGGTTGTACTCGGGATCTGAGTTCAAACCTCGACAGCATCATAATCATCATTTCTATTCACCCAAAATGAAAAAAACACATTCCCCATGTTTCATTGAATAACGATATGCATATAACAGCCTTACACAGGACTAGAAATAGACTAAAGTCATGAGAGTAAATGTTTCATTGAACGACGATATGCATATAATATAACGATCTTACACAAGAATACCCGACAAGTAACAAAATTTCACCTTGTCATGAGAGTAAATATGCATATAAGGGTCCTACACAAGAGTAACCGGCCAGTAACAAAGTTTTACCTTGTCATGAGAATAAATATGCATATAACGGTCTTACACAATAATAACTGACGAGCAACAAAGTTTTACTCGTACCTTGTCACGAGAGTGAATATGCATATAACGGTCCTACACAAGAGTAACCAGCAAGTATAAAAGTTTTACCTTGTCATGACTCATGAGAGTAAATATGCATATAACGGTCCTACACAAGAGTAACTGGCAGTAACAAAGTTTTACCTCGTCATGAGAGTAAATATGCATATAACGGTCTTACACAGGAGTAACCGAGATGGAGTAAAAAAGATTGTACCTTATCATGAGAGTAAATTTGGAAATGAAGCTCTTGATTCTTAGAATTTTTACCATCTTTATGTTTGTTACTAAAAACAATCAAAGAAACAGTTGCAGCAGCAAATCCAAAGGTGACAAGTGCACCCATTCCAGTCATTGCCCACTTCCATATCTTCACTCCACCATTTTCATCACCACCTTCTTCCTCCATTTTCATCCCTTCTTCTTTTTCTGGGTTTTTCACCTCAAAACCTCCAATTTTTTCATCTTTTTTACCTAATTGATAACTACCCACTTCATTTTCCGAGTTCTTCTTCTCAAATTTACCATCTTTTTCATCTAATTGGTAACTACCCACTTCCGATTTCATGTCGACAAATTGTTTGGAAATCATCTCTTGAGATGATTCAATTGGTAATAATAATGGTAACTTGATTACCTCTTCTTCTGGGATTTCTTCTTCTTCTGGGATTTCTTCATCTTTTTCATCGATTACAGTTGAATTATGGAAGTAATCCATGTCAATCAAAGTAGTGTTCTTGAGCTTGGATTTTGATTGATCTTCATGATGATGATGATGATCAACCAATCCTCCTCCATCAGATAAAATCTCCCATTCATCAAGATCCATCTAATTGGATTAAATTCAATCAATATTAATTAATAATTGGATTAAATTAGATTAAGTAATTTATATAATTGGGAATTTTGGTGAATTATTGAGAAATGATCAAGTTTTGTGATTGTGATTGGATTTTAGTGTGGAATTTTAGTTGATTGAATCTTGTGAGAGAAGATTCATGAATTGAATTGAATTGAATTGATTGAATCAATTGATATGGGGGATGCCATCATCATCAAGGCACTTATTAATTTGAAGGCATTCTCTTTGTCAAGCAAGGGATGGGATAGATATTATGGAGGGGAGGGGGGTGGTCCAATAGGTGTCACATCTATAATGAGGTGACTAGGCTTTTCTAGAATGTAAGGCAAAACGGTATCTGTCACAAACTTATAACTGATCAAATAAGAGAAACAGGAAAAAAAAAAAAAAAAAAAAAAAATTGTTCTTTGATCGGTTTTAGTCGTAAGAGAGATCAAGTGATAATTCAAGGTCGACAAGTCGACAACAATAGTAAGTTTGTGTTTTCGATTTGGTTTCGAGTTGAGCTGAATTTATCGAAGTGAAATTGAGTTTATGAAATTCTTAGATGATCAAAGTTGAATCTAAGCAAATGTTGATTAGTTTAGTTTGTTAGGTCATAAGAGGTGATTAGTGTTACTAACGATTCAGGCTTTGAATCTCGTTAGCATTATATTTGCCTTTCTGTATTCAAAGGATTGCACAGAGTTCCTTCTCCGAGCCTCTGATATCAACAATGTTCATCATGAAGTTTCGGAGATTATGGGTGATTTTGTTTGTATTTTTCCCTATTTTCATTGTTTTTCGTTAAGTTTCACATCTAGAACTCTTAGTAAAGTTCATCGACTAACGATATTTGACAAACCTAATTAAGGTAAAGGTAAAATATTTTCGAAATGTGTTAAGCATAGTACATGGTTACAAGAGCATGAGTTATGTAATGTGTTTGAAAATTCAGATGTAACGTGTTAATTATTATTGACGATTCTAATAATAATCACATTTCACCACAAAAAAAGTATTTTCGAAATACATTTCAATTAATGACTCATTTTATAAAATAGAGAGATTGTTAGATAGGAGTAACAGTTTTACCATTGGATTAAAAATATAAAAAGATTTTAAAAAAAAACCTTTTTTTTTTAAAATGTAAGTTTGCTAAAAAAAATTAAATTATTTTTAATAAGCCCAACAGGTTATCTCCAGCCCATTATCTATACTCAATGTGAGCCAACTTCAAGGCTTCCAAATTGAGTCATTTTGAATACCTGGTCCAGTTCATATTTTACCATATCAAGTACAGATCGAGTATTCGTAATTTCACAATATTTTTATCGTGAGACTGTTTTAAATTTGTTTAGGCATTTAATTCCTATCGATAAGTTTTCGTCAAAAAATATTCACGTTTTAAAGGAATTTTAACCACAATCGGAAAAATAGCTAAAAATGATCGATTTCGAAGGTTTATTATCCACGTTTTTCCGGCGTTTTGGGTCCCGGAAAAAAATGATTTCATAATCGAGTTGAACAAACTACACACCAAATACAATGCCCCGGTGTGATATTTAGGGTCGTTTGGATTTAATTTGAGTATTTTAAAAGTCATAAGATCGTCTTTTGAAATGTGTCGGAATTCGTCGAAAATAGTTATATTCTCTATTTTTTATCATGTCTAAGGGTTCTAATAATCATTATTAAGCATTCGGTTCCTATCGGCAAGTTCTTGTGAAAAAAACATTCGCGCTTTAAAAGAAATTTTACCGCGATCAAAAATAGCGAAAAACGATCGATTTTAAAGGTTATTTATTATCCACGTTTTTTCGGCGTTTTGGGTCCCGGAAAAAAATGGTTTCATAATCGCGTTGAACAAACTACACACCAAATACAATGCCTCGGTGTAATATTAGGGTCATTTGGATTTAATTTGGCTCTTTTAAATGTTACTCGTATAAGATTGTATTTTGAAACGTGTCGAAATTCGTCGAAAATAGTTATATACTCCATTTTTTATCGTGTCTAAGGGTTCAAATAATCATTATTAGGCATTTTGTTCCTATAGGCAAGTTCTCGTCAAAAAACATTCGCGCTTTAAAAGAAAATTTTCCACGATAAAAAATAGCGAAAAACGATCGATTTTGAAGGTTATTATCCACGTTTTTTCGACATTTTGGGTCCCGGAAAAAAATTGTTTCATAATCGCGTTGAACAAACTACACACCAAATACAATGCCCCGGTGTAATATTAGGGTCATTTGGATTTAATTCGAGTATTCTAAAAGTCATAAGATTGTCTTTTGAAACGTGTCGGAATTCGCCGAAAATAGTTATATATACTCTATTTTTTACCATGTCTAAGGGTTCTAATTATCATTATTAGGCATTCTGTTCCTATCGACAAGTTCTCATCAAAAAACAATCGCGCTTTGAAAGAAATTTTACTGCGCTCAAAAATAGCGAAAAACGACCGATTTTAAAGGTTATTATTCACGTTTTTTCAGAGTTTTGGATCCCGGAAAAAAACGGATTCATATTCACGCTGAACAAACTTCACACCATAAATAGTTTAAATACAATGCCGCAATGTATGTAATAGGTGGGTCGTTTGGATTTCAAAGAAGTATTTCAATAGCCATAAGATAAGTAAAACTAACTAAGGCTTGATTCCCCCTTTCTAATACACATCCTATGTGATTTAATTACCTAGTACTACATACAACCAAGCCATTCATGTACCATTAATACACTAGTGACATTTTCATGAACTTGTAAAATCACAAGAGACGATATTCATAACCTGAATTCATATTCCCTCGACATCCCTATATTCATACTCCTTACATAATATCATATAAACATCTAAACAACTAAACAAACATCACTAAAACAGTAAAACTAATATTCAAGACACAAATAACTACATCTAAAGTTTGAATCTTCTTCCTTCTATATAACAATCATTAACACCACCACACGATTTCAGGATCGATTAACATATATGAATCATTCTCCAAAACCGTCAAACCAAGCCAGAAAAATCAGGCAAACCTGAATTCACGAGAGATGATATTCATAACCTGAATTCAAATGCCCTCGACATCCCTATATTCATACTCCTTACATACTAAAACCAATATATAAGACACAAATAACTACATCTAAGGTTCGAATCTCCTTGCTTCTATATAACAATCATTAACACTATCACGATTTCAGGATCGACTAACATGAATCATTCTCCAAAACCTTCAAACCAAGCCAAACCTGAATTCACGAGAGATGATATTCATAACCTGAATTCAAATTCCCCTCGAAATCCCTATATTCATACTCCTTACATAATTTCATACAAACAATCATCACTAAAACTAATATTCAAGACTAAGGTTTGAATCTCCTTCCTTCCTTCTATATAACAAACATTAACCACTCGATTTCAGGATCGACTAACATGAATCATTCTCCAAAACCGTCAAATCAAGCCAGAAGAATCAGGCAAACCTTGCCAAAGATCACTTCTAGTTCTACTACCAACAACTTCTTTCTCTTTACAACTCTTATATTGATTACTACAACTAACAAAAGCCCTACAAACAGGACAACTAAAATGCATAGAAACCCATTTATCAATACAATTCTTATGAAACAAATGCTTACATATCTTCAATTCTCTCAATTCTTCACCTTCTACAAACACTGACAAACATACTGGACATTCTGTGTCCACTTTTCCCTTCATCATGCTTGAACTCATTATAACCAACTCCACATCATTCTTCTTCTTACTATCATCACCACCATCACCTTCACCATCACCATCATTGTTGTTGTTTCCTGAATTTACGGACCGGTGTCGAAAAAGGGTTAAAGGGTTTGATGATGATGAAGATGATGGGCACTTGATTAGGAAGAACAAGGTGTATAGTAATAGAGGTACTAAGATCATGATTAGTAGCATAACTATGAAATTCACTTGTGTCATCATTCTTTGATTATGATGATGATGATAAGAGATTAAGAAGAGTATTTTTTGTGTGTGGATTTGGTTTGGGAAAGTGAAGAAGGTTTGATTAATGGTTAAAAACTCAAAATGAAATTGTAGGGATGGTGTTTAGATTTAATAATAAGATATGGTTGTAGCTCCAGATGAATAAAACGGTTTTTCTAACGTGTGTCCAGTTATACTGGCACACGATGTAATAATATTCTTATGAATCTTGGTCTAATTAGCATGTTAATGCATGCGTGCAGTACAGTGGACACACATGTTAGAAAAACCAATAAAACAAAAGCAGCTCGCGTTAGAAAAAGTATGGGTCTGGTTCTAAACACGTTGGATGTTATTTAACTCGTTATAATAATTTTGAGACGGGTTTTTTAATATGTGTCCAGTGGCACACGTTAACATGCTACTAACTAGGGTAAATATGAATGAATATTTCAATTTCTGATTATAATACTCTTATGAACCTTCTGTTAGCATGTTAACGCGTTAGAAAAATCGATGAAATAAAAGCCGTTCGTGTTAGGAAAAAGGATGGGTCTGTTTTGGATGGATGGTATTTAATGCGTTATGATAAGTTTAGGACGGGTATATCTGACACACGGGAAAGGAGGTAGAGGTAGTTGGTTAGGAGTAGTATTTGTTAAGTGACAATAATTGAGGAAGGGAATTGGCATTTTGTAGATGGAATGGATGATGCATTGCGTGTAGGGACAACAATTTGGTACGGATAGTGTTTTCCTAACACAATTTTGTTGCCTTAAATCACATTTTTCTTGTTTTATGCATCATGCACTTTCCTTGCTTCACCTCATTATTACTCCCTATTGTCTCACGCTTTTCGTCTCAATCATTCGTTTATCTAAACAGACCTTAAACAAATGACCGAAACAAAGAAAATATTCAAAAGAATCGTCATTAGTGATTTAATGACGTCTGTTTAGCTAACACAAGTAAAACGGGATGATATTATCGACTTTATAAGCTCAAACGAGGTCCTATCTCAAAATCAATCGGCCTAAATAACCCTAACCCGTTTGTCAGGTGTAGCCGACAAAGTTCCCAAGATCGCTGTTAGACAGTGACGTGATTTCTTCAGCATGTAATACAGTAAAGAACTAGGTTCGTAGAATGGTGAAGACGGTAGTTCTATAACATCAAAGAGCTCGAGTTTTCATTGAAACGTAAACTTTCGCCTAAACTTATGTAACGGTTACAATTTCATTCAACAACAACGTCCAAAAGGGGTCGTCAAAACACGGACCATTACTCCAGCTACGGATACATGGTCGCTTTTTCCCCATAAGAATCATGTAGAACTCTAATAATACGAATATCTTATAACTACTCCGGAGTGTCATTTATTTAGCAGCAGCAGCAGCAAAATTTGCAACGCGCAGTGCATGCGAAAAAATTAAAACAAAAATAAAAATAAAATCTCGAGGCTTCATATCCGCTACCATTTTGATAAAATCTACCTATAAACCGATAGACTTCTCCACCTTCTGGATTTGGCTCAAGAATATCCACGTCATCTGAAAGGCGATGGACAAATATCGAGTTTGAACTTGGATTTGAGAAATTTCACGAGCCAACGGAAAAAAAAAATTAAAAAATTAAATAAAAATATTACCATGACGTGAGGAGCAATCCGGACACAGTAAACGGGGAATCCAGTGTAGAATTTGAAAGGTCCGCCTGCTTTCAAGGTTTTCAGCGCACAGTCCATGGCGCCAGTGTAAGGATACTTTCCGGTAGCATCTGGTTGCATTTTCTGTATCTGTGTTTTCACGTAATCAAACGGTAGACTGCATGCAGCAGCAAAGAATCCAGATACGGCACTAGCACCTGCAGGAACACGACAAAACATATATTACAACATTTACAAGTCGATCTAGATTCCAGCAATGATGATATCAGTATTTCCTGAAGGATCTAAGAAGTAAGAACGGACCGACAACAGTGGAAGCATCGCCCAAGCCGACAGAATCCCTGAAGAACTCGACGGACTGATCATAAGAAGCGAGCATTCCCATGTTCAACGCCATGGCTCTTACGACTGTCGGGCCTGCGCCTTTCCACAGTGCCAAAACTCCCTCGTCTGCAACTATCCTGGAAAGAGCGTGGAATGCGTTCTTGTAGTGTCTCTTCTGAGCAGCTGGAAGAGTGGCGTCGGCCTGCATACGGATAAGGGCGAGATCTGCAGGGCTGCCGAAGCAAGCTCCGATAGCACCGGCTGTTAATCCACAAAGTGCTTTCTGGTAGAGGGGAAGAGGCTTCCCGTCGTTAGCAGCAATCGCCTTGTTGGTCAAAATCCTACGAAAAAGTAACATACTCGTAAGTCTCGTATATAAGTACTAATTCACCCGCCTGCTTTTCAACTCAGATGCTAATCTAGATACGTTCGCTAAAGCAAACCTGAAAGAACCAAGTCGTGCGGTAGTATATGTAGCTTGTCTGAGCAACCCTGCAGACAGACCCTGCGCCAAGGGACAACATATGAGGAGGAAAAACACAAGGGAGAGAACACTAGTTGAAACATAAAGATTAAAAGCGTAAGAAAGAAGGCGCCAAAACCGTGAACATAAAGATTCATACCTTGTAGAAGGCACCAAAACCCTCAGCAGCAAGCATGTTCTTTGTGACTTGGGTAGCCGATCCCTGACCAAGTTGAATTCTCACCTACCCAATTCATAAAATAAAAGTTAAAATCATAATACATGCTCATACAACCTGAATTTGGCTCTCGCAACACCTAACAAAAGATGAATTTACATGTCACTAAGCGTGGAAAATCTCACATTAAGATGCAAATCTTATTTGTTCTTCTCCTAAAATCGGCATAAATTATACTACGAGTACAATATACTGTACAAGTATCTTACCAACTCATACCACGAAATCAGCTAAACTCAAGACGGGTTATATAGGTATGGATCTAGCTACAGAAAAGGCTTGCACTTCATGAAGTATGACATGCTTATATGAAAATCTCACTTACCCATGTAAGAAAATCCTCCAAATAACCCAAATTACAAGGTTAAACAACATAAAGATTTGTTCTTTACGATATCTCAATACTCAATGTAGCACAAAAACAACAAACTAAGAAAACTAGATCATTAAAAAGAAAATTTTCAACTAACAACATCCTCAAATTAACCCAAACTACAAACTTAAACAGCGTAAAGATATAATCTCCACAATAACTCAAAACCCAATGTAGTACAAGAACTGAAGAACATCCAAGCAGGAAGACGACAACAACAACATCATTGGGGTCAGCTAACATGAATCATCATCCAAAATCGTCAAGAACATCAAAGCAAGAAAACTAAAGAACTCCAGCTAACAAGATCCTCAAACTAACCCAAATCACAAACTTAAACAACATAAGGATAGAATCTATACAAACAACTCATAAGCCAATGAAGCACAAAAACAAAAAAATGAGAAATTACACCTACTGACCTACCCAGCTAACCAAATCTTCAAACTAACCCAAATTACAAACTTAAACAACATAAAGATAAGATCTTTACTCTAAATGAAACCCGAATGTATCACAAAAACAAGAGCATTAAAATGAAAATTCACAGCTGCCAAGCTATCAAATTCATCAACATAACCCAAATTACAAACTCAAACAGCATAAAGATAAGTTCTTCACAGTACAAAACCCAAATGTAACACAAAACACAACAAATCAAGAAAACTAAAGCAATTACAAAGAAAATTCACATCTACCCAGCTAATAAAATCCTCAATATAACCCAAATTACAAACTTAAACAACATAAAGATGAGATCTTTACAATAACTCAGAACCCTAATGTAGCACAAATACAACAAATCAACAAAATTAAAGCATTTTACAGAAAAATCACATCTACCCAGCCAACAAATTCCTCAATATAACCCAAATTACAAATTCACAAAAACTTGTATGAGACGGTCTCACAATAACATAAAGATCTTTACAACATAAAGCTAAGTACTTTACAATAACTCAAATGTAGCACAAAAACAACAAATCAAGAAAACTAAAGCATTTTACAGAAAAATCACATCTACCCAGCCAACAAATTCCTCAATATATAACCCAAATTACAAATTCACCAAAACTTGTATGAGACGGTCTCACAATAACATAAAGATTAGATCTTTACAATAACCCAAAACCCAAATGTAGCACAAAAACCAACAAATCAACAAAACTAAAGCATTTTCCAGAAAAATCACATCTACCCAGATAATAAAATCCTCAATATAACCCAAATTACAAATTCACAAAAACTTGTATGAGACGGTCTCACAATAACATAAAGATGAGATCTTTACAACAACTCAAACCCCAAATGTAGCACAAATCAACAAAATTAAAGCATTTTACAGAAAAATCACATCTACCCAGATAATAAAATCATCAATGATACCCAAATTACAAAAAAAAACATGAAAAATCAAAGGGATAAGGAGAAAAAGGGGGGAAATGGAAGACCTTGATCATGTCAATGGGTTGAATGACACAGGTAGCAAGCATACCAGATGCACCACCATTAACAAAGGGTTTAACAGTTGGCCAAACACCTGTAGATTTCGCATTTTGATCTGCCATTTCTAAGAACTCTTTATTTTTCTGGGGATTTTTCTCTCTTTTCTGTTGAAATAACCCAAGAAATGAGCTAGATCGATCGATGGAGTGAGAGAGAGAAATGAAGGGTTTGGTTTTCCAGTGGTTGAGGAAGAGGAGTCAGATCTCTACAGACACAACCTACCAGTCGAGATCGAGATCGAGATCGAGATCGGCGTGAATTGTGTCTTAAAGTGGGTTTGTTCCTCGTGTTGCATGTAAATTAGGTTTGTTCCTCGTGTTTATGACATCTAATTATGTTATGTTTTAAAAAGCGAAAAACGTATTTAGTCGTATTCTCTATGTTTTGATCGTTTGTTTATCTTCATATTTAATCTGTTTCGATGGTTCGTTTATCTTTAATTTTGTTAAAACGGTTTAAAATGGAAAAGTTAAACAAATGATTGGGACGAAAGGAACATTATGATAGTCGGGAAAGACGTACTCAGTCAGTTAGTCACATTATAACAGTGGAAAGGCTATCGAATCTGTGATTTATTGTCCAATATACTCAGTAGTAGTACATTTCTCTTAAGTCTTGACTATTAGATTAAGACATCTACGATAATAAGTTTGTAATGTGAGGTAATGTTAGAAGAATTAGACATATGGTTTGGACTTTGGATCGTACATCATTGATTCTGTTAAGATCAGATTCTTTATCATTCTTCATTTGCCTCTTAAAAAACCGTTCTAGTTTATAGGTTGAATGTGTAACACAATGTATTTTATAAGCCATGTATGATGGATTCTATAAATTTCTGATATACGTGATGTCACGTATTTGCGTATCAAGTATAAACGTGAAATGATTTGGGATCCAAAAAAAAATACTCCCTCCGAGTTCTTATTATTGTCCCACTTTCCTTTTTGGGCTGAGTTTGATTTTTGTCTCACTTTTCTTTTTAGGCCATCAATTTGTGGTTCACAATTACTCTTCCATTTCTCTTTCTTCCTTCTTCTTTTTTCGACAATAATAGGAACTCGGAGGGAGTACAGAGTATTCGTCACTTTACCAATTAAACGAGTTGCCAGATGTCTAAGAATCTAAGATAACTAATGAACTAATTGAGAGTTAAGTACAATTAAAAGGCAAAGTGCCCAAAGGGCCCAAGATCAAAAGAAGAATGTGACTTGTGAGTACTTGGGCCATAAACTAAGTTTTGGACTAGTATCCTTATGTACTTGTGTTATGGGCTCTTTTTTTGCAAGGTCAAAGACTTACCCTAATACCTAAGGAATGTTTTTTTTTTTTTTTAAAAAAAAAAAAAAAAAAAAAAAAAAAAAAAAATTGTCCTAAAGAAAATTAATGAAGTTGATTAATTTGAGTTTTTGATACCAATATCTGTTGTAATGTTATACTCCATGCGGTCACTATTTTTCGCCCCGCTTTCCTTATTTGGTAGGTCTTTATTTTTTGCCCCACTTCTCCACTCTCCTTTTATGTCTTACACTTTTTAACATATTATCCTTCTTCTATCCTTTATTTACAAGAAATGTCATTGAATTCTTACCCTTTAAGCCCCACCATTCATTTCTTTACCATTTTATATTAATTATTCACTACATATCAAGGCCCACCATCATTTCCTTACCATTTTATATTAATTCCTTATTTTATGTGCAAAAGGGATCGGGGCAATAAATAATGACCGGAGGGAGTAATGGTCAAGCTTTAATTCATTATATAGAAATTGACGAAAATATTTGGCTCGTTTACCCAAATGGATAATATTAGGCTCGTTTTTTTATTCACTGAAGAACGCACTTACATTACAATATAGGGGATGAGGGATTCGAATCTGGGATCAATCGTCCACGGTATCCAGTCTTAATCATCAGACTAAGACATATTCAGTATAATATTTGGCTCGTTATTTACGACGAATAATCCGTCATAGAGAGACTGACCGTACTCTAAAAGTGAAGTAGTGCCAACTATCATTAGCAAGTTTGATTTTTTATTAATAGGATCCAATGTGATTTGTAAAGCATCAAATATTTAAAACTATAATTGAGAGTAGATTGCTCTTTGATTGGTCCTCTTGCAATTATTAAATAAATAAATGTTTATGCAAAAACATTTTTAATCGAATATTTTTTTGTGCCTAGCGAATATATATAAAAGTATTATTCAGTATATAGTTTGAGAGTAAGATTATCGATCTGATTTTGTTCAATCTTAAGACTTTAATTTGTCATATTACTACATTTTTACTTTTTTTTTTTAATGAAGTATTGTGTCAGGATTCTACGTAAAACTTTGTCAAGATTTTGATAGATTATTGAAAGTCTTGACACGCGCAAGACCCATACGAATCATAACAAAACGTGCTTCAAAATTACCAATTATCGTATCCTTAAATTTGAATAATTGAGATTCACATATTATTGTATGTATACTAGTACTTGTGACATTTCTTAATCATAAATCCGACAAAAGAATGCTAAAATCTTAACATAAATTGATGGATCATAAGATGAAGTGATTAATATGTTTCCTTTTACATATAGAGTTGTCAATCCCTTGTACTAGTACTACCAAAACGAACCAATAAATGAAGCAACACATACTAGTACTAATATATAATTATCCGAGTGAAATCGTCTCTTACTAAATTATCGAGGGACTATTCTTCTACTTCCTCGATCTTTTAATGATCTATCCATTATATATTCATTTAGCTGATACATAGTACTGTATATTTTAATCAAATGGGTAGAACATAGAAAGACGGATGCGATATATCTTTTTTTTTATGAGTAATGTAGTACTTCATCCGTTCATATCCAAAGGGTACGTATTCCTTGGATCATTCAAATCCAAATGACTCATTTCCTTGTAAGTCCATTTTTCGGATCAAACTACCCTTATTCTACAACAATATTTAATTTACGCCCAATACCATTGTGAAAAGACATTTTTTATTATTAAATACAGTACTAATTTGTTCCTCATTATTTTACTTTTAATATAACTCTAATATTTTGTTAATCTTTGCGCAAAATAGAAACATATCATTTGAATATTACCAGATAGAGTAGAACAGTAGTTATTGTTGATCTTGGTGGAAAATAGATCAATTTTATAATGATCACATCTATATGGACTAACAGATGACTTATTTTAATTTTAAAACAAACATACCTGCCTAATAAAAAAGACGGATTTCACAATATCGCAAGCAAATCTCTTGTTGAACTACTCCCTCCGGTCACTATTTTTCGCCCCGCTTTCCTTATTTGGTAGGTCTTTATTTTTTGCCCCATTTCTCCACTTTCCTTTTATGTCTCACACTTTTTACCATATTATCCTTCTTCTATCCTTTATTTACAAGAAATGACATTGAATTCTTACACTTTAAGTCCCACCATTCATTTATTTACCATTTTATATTCATTATTCACTACTCCCTCCCATCCATTCAATTCTTTACACTTACTATAAATGGACAATCCAATCAATTCTTTACATTCCCTTTTTGGCAAAAGACTTTACCTTATCATCCTCATATCCTTCCTCTATTTACACAAAATGCCACTACTTTTTTCCTTACTTTAAGTTTAGTGGACCCATAACACCATTTGATTTACCAATAATGCCCTTACTTTTACCACTTTTCTTAATTTTGATGAAAAATCCTATGTCAAGGATTGTTTGGATGGGAGGGAGTATATATTAAGGCCCACCATCATTTCCTTACCATTTTACTTATATTAAAACCTTGTTTTATGTGCAAAAGAGACCGGGGCAATAAATAATGACCGGAGGGAGTATAATTCATTAAAAACCAATATTAATAACCGTCATTATATAACAAGTCTCGCAATAAACTTATCACGAGACCGTCTGATAATAAACATGGCACGTTGATAGGATAGCCGAAAGAAGGAGAAAGAAGAAGTGAGGTGTACTCATAATAATAAGTTAGTTTTTGGGTTAGAATAGATTCGTACCGACGAAGAAAAAAGTGTTGTAGGCCCAATATATGGATCCAACAGCTGCTAGTCCAGCTGGATAATATCAATATCAATATCCTCCCACTAACCTTCACAGGATCTGCATTGGGTTGTTTACTTTTTACTGTTTTACTTTACTATATATATATCCATTTTTAGATTAATTTAATTAAATTAAATTAGATTAAATTAACCTTTATTTATTCACCTCCAAATTTAACCACTCTCGGTAATACGACAAAACATTCAATAGTGTTAATAGACACATTTTATATGTCATATTATTATAACGGTTCAAATAATATTTTTTCTTTTGTTCAATAGAGAGTGTACTTAATCGCATTACAATATAGAGGGAGGAGTATTACCCCCAGAACACTTAGTCACCTAGTCCTAGCGACTTATTTAGATAGAAAAACAAAAGCAAACCACGTGGAAAATATCCGGACATAGTTTCGTCTCATTTCACTTAATATTTAAGTTTTACGCCTAGAAGATTTATTTTATCTTAGTACTTCAATCTACTTCAATCCAGCCTAATTCAATCCAAAAGAACATAGATTAAATAAAAAGCACAATTCCATCTCCTGTGACAGAAATATCCGTCGTACCACAATGACGGGTGAAAGTTAGACTTGACGAAACTTACCCGCCCGAATGGCTCAACCCGACACCCAAACTGAAGAACCGAGTTTGACTGTAACCCAAATTGACCCAGCCAAACCCAAATGTTATTGTAGAAAACAAGTTGATATTCCTAAAAACAGGTTCAAAATGACCTGAACTCGAAATAATCCAGTCCGATGAAACCTATCCCGATGTTCATAACCTGAAAATGATCTGATTGACTCGTTTGTCAGGTCCAGTTAAAGTGGGTGGGCAAGCTAGTGTCCAAAAATAGGAGCACTAGGCAAAGAAGATATTTTGTAGGTATAGTAGTAATTTATATAAGTGTAATAGTAATAGTAGTAGAAGTAGTAATGAAAAAGCCAACAACTATCATCCTGGCTGTCAACGTTATATGAACACCTCAAATGCTCTGTATTATCATTTCAACAACAACAAAAAGAGGATCATTATATCATCCTTCAGCCTCCACACATACACACAAACCTCTCCCTTTTCTTTCATTCTTTTTTTTACTGTGTGGTAAAAAATAAATTAAGATGAGGGAGGTAATTAGTATCCATATTGGTCAAGCTGGTATTCAAGTGGGTAATTCTTGTTGGGAGCTTTTTTGTCTTGAACATGGAATTCACAATGATGGTATCATGCCTAGGTAAAACAAATTCAGTTTACTTACCCCCCTCCTCTCAGTCATTGGTTTATTTTTATATTATATTGTTACGGTGTTTATGAATCCATGAACACGTGTTAATACCGTAATTAATTGAGTTTGGTAAAATATGCTCATGCCTAGGTAAAATATATAGTACTTCTTCTCAGTAACATGATTTTACGGTAATTTTACTATGAGACCTCCTCTACAGTAAGGATAGTTAGTAATTTAGTAATCTCGTGACACCGTTTAATTTAAGTTTTTGTGAAAGAAATGGTAAATGAATGACTGAGACGGAAAAGAATAATAATTTAGTTTTGGTTGGTATGAATATAGTATGATCATGTATAATAATCTACCGAAGATGTCTTAGCCCAGTGGTTAGGACTAGGTGCTCTGGGACAGTAGGTCTCAGGTTCGAATCCCCCTCCCCCTATATTATAATGCGGCTCTCTCTTCGCTGAACCGATAAAAAAAAAAAATAGTATAATAATCTACACCTAATTTATTTTGGTTGATTTAATGGTGGCTAATTAGCTATATTTGGTTGAATAAATCTCTTAGAAGATTTGGTTTTTTTTTTTTTTAATCATTTGTTTAAGATTTTGTAAAAAGCATCTTATTGTGTGCGTTATTAAAAGATAAACAAATGACTGATACATAATTTATTATATTCTCGATTTGAAGCTAATTGGTGGCTCATTAGCTTTATTTGGTTGAGTAAGTCTCTTAGATTTCTTTTAAGAAACAAGTTAGTTCGTGATGAGAATCGAATCCCTATCAATGAAGACAGTGCCTTATCACTTGGGCTACAATTAAGATTTGTGTGTCATTTTATACACTATCTGACAGACTGACACATCTAATAGAATATAAATGGACCTCAACATCACTTAAAAATTTTGGTTAAATTGGTTCGTTAACATGGTATCAGAGTCAGAAGGTCTAGTTTTTGTGCAATTGAAAATGTGCATGTTTGAGGTTATTTTGATTGTGTTTGAAGTCATTCTTAAGTGAAAATGGCATAGATATCACATTACATCTAGTTGGATTATGTAATGGCCCCACAAACTCGTCATCATTAAGTACAATTGCAACTCGTCAGACTATGTAATGGTCCCACAAACTCGTGTAACATTAATAGAATTAAAGAAATGGACGAAACAGAGAGATTATCGTCTACATTAGCTCCGAACGTAACAACTACTACTCCATTAGTGGATCATACATTAATGTCTTTGCTGATAATTTTCTTATGTTCATGACATTGTTTTGAGAATCGCCTTAATTTGAATCTCATTTTTGAGTTTTGGATGATTTCAGTGATACGTCAGTAGGCGTTGAGCACGATTCATTCAACACGTTCTTCAGTGAAACGGGTTCAGGAAAGCATGTCCCGAGAGCTGTGTTTGTCGACTTGGAACCAACTGTGATCGATGAAATCAGGACAGGAGCATATCGGCAGCTTTTCCATCCTGAACAGCTCATCTCTGGTAAAGAAGACGCTGCCAACAACTTCGCACGAGGCCACTACACAGGTTCAAACCACTCTCAGAACCGGGACCCAACAATAAAATATGTCTGAATAAGTAATAACGAAACTTTGATTTTTTTTGCTTGGTTGTCTCAGTGGGGAAGGATATAATTGATCTTTGCCTTGATCGAGTGAGAAAACTGGCGGATAGTTGCACCGGGTTGCAGGGATTCTTGGTATTCAATGCTGTCGGTGGTGGGACTGGTTCTGGGTTCGGATCATTACTTCTTGAACGTTTGTCAGTCGAGTATGGCAAGAAGTCCAAACTCGGATTTACCATCTATCCTTCTCCTCAGGTAAATAAATACTCCACAAACTTCGACTTTGCCCTTTCAAATGTTTAGAACAAGACCTGTCAAAAATTTACAAGCCCCAGTCAGTTCAGCCAACTCCAGTTCAGTCAGTAGTTAGACTTTATTGAAGTTGGCTGAAATAGCTGAGACAAAATGAATCTTCTGAGGCTGAACTGAACTTGATTGAACAGGTTTCGACTGCAGTGGTAGAGCCATACAACAGTGTACTCTCGACACACTCCCTACTCGAACACACAGACGTAGTAGTTCTCCTAGACAACGAAGCAATCTACGACATATGTAGGAAATCACTCAACATCGAGAGGCCAACATACACCAACTTGAACCGATTAATCTCCCAAATAATCTCGTCCTTAACAACCTCATTGAGATTCGACGGTGCCATCAATGTCGACGTCACAGAGTTCCAAACCAACTTGGTCCCGTACCCTCGGATCCACTTCATGTTGTCGTCTTATGCACCCGTCATTTCAGCTGAGAAGGCGTACCATGAACAACTCTCTGTGCCTGAGATCACGTCCTCCGTGTTTGAGCCTTCGAGTATGATGGCTAAGTGTGACCCGCGACATGGCAAGTACATGGCTTGTTGTTTGATGTATCGTGGAGACGTCGTTCCCAAGGATGTTAATGCTGCTGTGGGGACCATTAAGAGCAAACGGACGGTCCAATTTGTCGACTGGTAAGTTTTTCAACTTATTTCGGCTAATGAAATTCGGAGGCCCTATTTCAACTTCAATATGGAGGCCCTTAATGCGCAATATAGTAATTGAACCACTAAACCAACGTGCCACTTTTGCTAATTTTGCATAATCAATAAAAATATTGAGGCCCTTCACCTACTTGGACCCCGGTTCCTAGAACCGAATAGATCACTCTATGGACCGGCCCTAATAATCGGGGTGATGTGACAAAATGTGGAACCACAGGTGTCCAACAGGGTTCAAGTGCGGAATCAACTACCAGCCACCGACAGTGGTGCCAGGAGGCGATCTAGCGAAAGTACAGCGAGCAGTCTGCATGATAAGCAACAACACAGCAGTGGCCGAAGTATTTGCCAGGATCGATCACAAGTTCGACCTGATGTACGCAAAGAGAGCATTCGTGCACTGGTACGTTGGTGAAGGCATGGAAGAAGGCGAGTTTTCAGAAGCGAGGGAAGATCTCGCTGCCCTCGAGAGAGACTATGAAGAAGTCGGAGCTGAAGATGCTGCTGGCGAGGATGAAGACGGTGAAGATTACTGAAATACTCGTACTCAGTTGCTGTATGTTGCTGTAATAATAAGTTGCTGCTCTGTGTTTTCAACAGAGAAATGCTCATTTCTGTAATTTTATTTTACTGTCTAAATATTTTATCTCTGGTGGGTAGTTTTTTTTTTTTTTTTTTTTTTTTTTACTGAATTGTGTTTTTTTTTTCTTAGGAGATTTTTTTAATTTGAGTGGATTTTTTGAAAAAAAAAAATTGTAATGTTCCGAGTTTGTATATAAATTTCTTCGGTTTTTGTCGGTCCATGCTGATTTAAACTAGATGTTCGTTCGTTAATTTAATTAGGTGATAGTCTTTCGAGTACTCCCTCCCATCCATTCAATTCTTTACACTTACTATAAATGGACAATCCAATCAATTCTTTACATTCCCCTTTTAGCAAAAGACTTTACCATATAACCCTCTTATCTTTCCTCTATTTACACAAAATACCACTACTTTTTCTTTACTTTAAATTTGGTGGACCCCATAAAACCATTTGATTTACCAATAATACCCTTACTTTTACCACTTTCCTTAAAATTTGTGAAACCCTCCAGATAAACCATTGAATGGATGAGAGGGAGTATATAATTAAAGGAAAATGATAACTGCGTAAAGATTAAAGAACTTAGATTAATTTCGTAAATGTGACCGTCATGTACAAAAATACAACTGATAAATTTATTATTTTTGCGATATAAATGTTGATTCAAAATTTTCGATAAATACCATATTTATATGATACTAATCGGGCGTACAAAAGGGTATCTGACTATCTGTTGACTTATGACTTGAATCTGTTTGGTTGTCGCTTTGAACAATGATAACTCTGAAAATCTATGATATGTATTCTCGATCTCCTCAAATTTAACAAAAAAAAAAACGTCCATCGCCTTCTCCTTGTGGTCGTAATTAATACTCCGTATAATGTTAGTAAATTACGTAAATTTGTATGTTTAATTTTGCGATAAATTAAAAGTACGTTGTGCGAAAGAAGTCGAAGCTCGGTACTTTACATCGTGCAGTCGTGCTTCCTTGTACTTGTACTTGGCCCAGTCCATTTGATATAAGGAATTGGTCATAAACTGTGAAGTTAATTGTCAATCAAAAAAAATGTAGAACCAAAATATCGAAATATTACACTGTTAAAACTCATGACGGATGATTGTATTATTCTCGAGATTCTACTCAGCTCGATTGAGGTAGAATTTGACTACCACTTTCTTGAGATATGTCAGATGAAATATAATATACGAAGTATATTGAAATATTGTGTATGATGCTAAATTTATATCAGTTTTACCCATATTTATAATCATAATTATTTATTTATTTTTAAATCATTGTGTATATTACGAGTATTTTTTTTAAAAAAATCGTTCGGACCAAGGCACATCTGATTAACCTAACATATGCATAGTTTCGTCCCTATTTAATTATCGTAGTTTATATCGTTACAACTTTGCTTTAATTTTACTCTATGATTGAGTTAAAAAAACTTATAGCAATATTAATTGAATTTATATTATTATCTTCATTCAATATACAACATGCATGCATGCATGATAATGAAACTTTTAATTACATACTTATATATATATATAGAAAAAAAATGTATATTCAATATTATGATGATACAATTAAGAACATTCAAGGGAATAGGAGAGGATACAAAACATCCATCTCTCTTAAACCTTAATCAAAATGTTTATATATTCCTAATTACAATAAAATTAATAAACCTCATCATTTTACATCATTTTCTCTTATAATAAAATCAAAGAAAATACTCTTAACAAAAATACAAATTAAAAAAAAAAAAAACTATAAATTTAGAATAAAAGTCAAATGAGTTTTTCTTTGTTTTTTTAAACTCGATTGACTTTTAACCCCTCTCAGTCAAACCTGAGGTAATTGGTTAGTCGTTACTGAACAATAACCAGGGAAAATTCGAAATAAAAAAATAAAAATAATTAATAACGTTATTGAGAGACCGTCTCTTTAAAGTTTTTTTAAAAAGAACAGAATGACGGGCAAAGAAGGGGGAAATCCCATAATGTATCAACATGGTCATGATCAAGAAAATCAACATACTCTTGTAGTAATACACCATTGTTGTTGTTGTTGTTGCTTGATGATGATGAGTAAAATGAAGACGAAATCATCATCTCCTTCTCCATCATTTGCATCCTCTCAAACTCGTTTGTCGATTCTTGTACCGGCATTATTAATGGTGACATTACTTCATTTTTCGGCATTAATTCTAACATATTATTATGATTATTATTATTATTATTATTATTATTATTATTATTATTATTATTATTATTATCATTAGTATTATTATTATGTTCAATTATGCCACCAAAATTAGATGATGATGATAATAATGTTGAGTAGTTTCCTAACTCATAATTACCTACAAATCCACTATATACATCACCAAAAACCCTAGTTTGATTAACTTCTAAATTATTGGTTATTGTTTGGAAATTATCCACATTATTTCCATGCAAAAAATTGTTAAAAATATTATTATTATTATTATTATTATTATTACTATTATTATTATTAATAATAATATTATCATTATTATTAGTATTATTATTAGTATTATTAATGCAATTATTAGGGAATATTAAGCTATTAGGGTTTACAAAATTAGAGTTGTAAATAGTGTTTGAAAGTGGGGTTATTGCACTAATTTTTGAGGTTTTATTATTTGTTGTGACAATATTATTATTATTAATATTATTATTATTATTATTATTATTATTATTATTATTATTGGTAATAACACCAATATTTGATTTTGGTGATGACTTTTGACTTTGAGTTTCTAATTTCTTGTTTTTGAGAAGATTATTGATTCTAGAGGCAAGAGGTGAATTAGGAGAAACATGAGTATCAACAAAGTTGGTTCGGGTGTTCGAGCCACGAAGCAAACAAGCGGCTTCATCATAAGCACGAGCGGCTGCCTCAGCTGTCTCGAACGTTCCGAGCCACATTCTTATCTTTTGAGTCGTGTCTTTGATCTCCGCCACCCATCTTCCACTCGGTCTTTGCCTCACGCCAACAAATTTTTTGCTCCCATTGCTCGATGATGATCTTTTTTTCTCTTTGAATTTGGTGTCTTTAACAGGCGAAAGAACCATATTATTGTTATTATTATCGCTCATAATTTTTGTTGAAATTTGTTGATCTTGGAATGTGAAGTGATCATTTTGTTGAAAATGGATTTTCATTGTGATTTTAAATGAAATTATTTGCCTTTAAATTCCCTTTAATTAAATTATTACACTCTTTATTTTAGAGGGTTGGTAATAATTATTTGGAGGTTTGACATATGAAATTGGGGAGATAAATATATAGGGGTGACCTTTAAAGCCAAGGTATTAGTGGTAGACTTGTCAACATGTCTTATATTTTTTTTGGTAGTTAATGAAATATGCTCTTTAAGAGCCAAAATTCTTTGTTATATTATGATGACTAGATGTGTTTAACTCAATTTTTTTGGGTGATAGAGATAGATAAGTCATCAAAATATAAATTATCGTTTTCTCTTAAATGATAAATAATACAATCCTAAAAACTGTATTTAAAGCGTTAAAATAGAAAATTAGTACATAATATTGTTATTAATTGCATCAATTTTTCTGCAATTTTGTTATTAATTTTTGCTCCATATATTTTTTTGGTAGATAAGTCATCAAAATATAAATTTGTCATTTTTTTAAAAAAATAATACCATCCTAAACGCGGTTTTTAAGAAATTACGGAGTAAAAGAGATATTAATACTGAATATTCTTATTAATTGCATCAGTTTTTTGTGCAATTTTGTTATTAATTCCTACATCAATACCGAATTTTAAAAATTTTAATTTCTTAAATACAGTTCTAAGGAATATACTTAATTAACGGGTTTTTTGAATGGGGAAATCTAGTAGACATGTCTTTTGTCCTAATCTATTTGAAATTACAAGAGTGCCCTCTAAGTGTCATTAGAGTGATAATTTTGTCAAGCTCCATGATTTAGAATTAGGATTAGGATTACTCTAAAAAAAAAATGTTATCAAAGTAAATAATAATGTATGTAGGGTTGGTAGAGTTTTAATTTAAGAACATCATTCAACACCTAAGTTAAAAAACTAGGTGTAATGTTTGATCTTGTTTTTTTATATTATAATTATAAATCTGTGTCTTATCAAGTTACTCGTATTATTCTCAAATTATAACATATCCGAAAACAGATTATTTACATCGAGCTTTGTTTTACTTTGATACCTCTCATTCAATACTTAGGTTAAAGCATGGCAAAGTACAAACCGAGTCTTATCCGGAAAACGAGATAGTCTCTCACGGTACAATAATTTTACTATGAAACTATAAAATTATCGTAAGACCTTCTCACGGGAGATTTACTGGGAAGTTGTATAGGTGTGTGAGATTGTGACGATATGAGAGCAAAAGGTGATTATCAGATATCTTACAGTAATATAATCGTAAGACCATCTCATGGGAGATTTGCTGATAAAAGTGGTGGTGTATAGTATAGGTGAGTGAGATTGTGACATATGAGAGCGAGCCACATTGCATAGACGGTAATTTTACTGTAAGATCTCTAACATAGAAGATGATTATCAGATATCTTTCAGCAAAATTATCGTAAGATCGTCTCACGAGAAACGTGGTGGATAGGTGCTTGAGATAGTGACAAAATGAGAGCAACATTCCATGCACAATTTCTCCAAAGCACGAACAAAAATTATATGGGAAAAGGTGTGAAGTATGGAAGTTGTCATCAACAAACAACAGACAACAAAGTCGTGAGGACATCAAACTATAAAAATGGATTGCACGTTAAGAGTTCAAGGGATCAACAAATTAATATTAATATTAACAATTTAATTAACATAACATCAATATCATCATTATTAAATTATATTATTATTATGACTTTATGACTATAGTTTTAGCCAACTTAATCATATTATACTATGGGATTAAGTCATCAAGTTAGTCACTCTTCCCCTTTGTTTAATCCCCTTTTAACTTGATCGGTTTTTCTTAACGTGTATCCACTGCCCACTGGTCACTAGGCACAGGTTAACGTGGTTAACGTGCTAATTAGAGCAAAATTCGGAAGGATATTGTCTTAAGTATGGTAAATATGGGTTAATTTTTCGATTTCTTATGATAATATTCTTATGAATGTTTGCTTTAACTAGCAAGTTAGAAAAATCGTGACTTAACTAGTGAATCTTTGATAATTTTGTGACTACAAACACATGAGCTCTTACTTAGTAACTTAACGGGCATTTCTTTTCTAGCGTGTGCTCACCGGAGACATGTTAACCTACTAATTGGAGAAAGATTTAGAATGATATTGTCCAAGTAGGGTAAATATGAGTTAATTTTTCGATTTCTCATAATAATATCCTTATAAATCTTACTTTTAACTAACATGTTAGAAAAACCGTAACTTAACTAGGTTAGTAAGGAATTGCATGTTTCGACCTTCTTCGTTCCTGCATAGCAAACATAGCTTATCATCGGCACAAGAGAGGTTGGATTGGGAATGATATCGACTGTCTGCAGCTTTTGATATGGCGATGCTGGCAAAACTGATGCAGGTGCCGAAACAAAAATTGCAACAATAACCAACAGAAGATCGATAACCCAATGTATAACGAAAAGGACTAGACAAATTACATAAAGCTAGAACTAGAAGTAGATTCAGTTTTTCGATTCCTAGATATGTATCTCAAAGAGAAATTGACAACGATGTAAAACTCTGAAAAACTATGGTTACGATGTTAGATACTGCTGAAGAACGAAGTAGACACCATCATGAACGATTCAAAGCCTTCAGAAACAGAGGTAATGTAAGCATGAACATCTAGGGACTGTCCCGGTAATTCAAATGTTGGATCATTTGCATTTGACGGTGTGAAATACCTGCGATTACTGGCTTTCCAGTGTACCAAGTGCTTCCTTCAGAAGTTTCTGCGCCTCTTCTCTCCTCCTACACAAAGAAGGTACCACAAGAGTTAACTCGATTCAGTAAGTTCCCGTTATTTTATGGTACTCCAAGTGTAACATTAACAACAACCATACAAAGTACGGAGTAACTAGTAGAAATTTCCCATGCTTCTCTAGGTTGACAGGATTGCAACTATAGGAAATAACGAAACTAGAATACATGCAAATGATTTCTCAACGAGCTAACACCCTAAAAGGCAGATGTATGGCTAATCGGAACAAGATGTCAAAGCCACAACACTAGAAACCACCGACCAATTCTAAATATAGTCTCCGAAGCAATGGATCTAGTTATCTGTAATCTAATTCCTCAAAACTGCAAACTAAGATCGGTAACTTTTGCAAATGAACATAATCCATGGCGATTGGTGAGTAATCTGAGTATGCAAATTTGAAAATACGCCTGGGTTTATAATGGAAATATTAATGGTTGATAATCTCCAAAATAACTAAGCTGTAAGAGGACACGTCCTGGAGTTTGAGTCTGATTGATCAACGAATAGACTGAGATTAACGTTAATGTTTACGAATAGATCCCGGACATGTTGTCTCCTAACATTGAATATCATATAAAATGGAGACGATGGTTTGACATTTTCTCGAAAAACTTGTGCGTATTACGACTCAAAATACCACAAAAAGGAAAACAAACCTTTTAATATCCTCGATTGCTTCTTTTCTGCGTTGTATTTGGAGCTCTAGAATGTGAATAAGCGTGGCTCTAGCCTAAAATTGAATTTGAAGAAAACCGCATAAGGCCAGACAATCACAGGTACGAAAACAGATAATAAAAGAGAGAAGAAAAGTAACTCATCCATGGTGTACCGTATACCTGGTGAGGACGCAATGAGTTGAGAAGGTGATGTAGATTCTTAAATATCAGCGATATCTCCTCCACTCTCCTCGCATACTGTGACGGTCTCTCAACAAGAATGTCAGCGAGCTCCAAAAGATGCAGCTGTAACTCCCTATTGAGCGACTTCAACTCCTTTCTGAAATCTACAGGGAATCAATAAAATAGCTGCATGAGCTTCTCCTCTTGTGAATTTCGAGCTACTAGTATTGGTAATCGATAGCAAAAAAAATGGACATCACCATGTCCTTGTCGCAATGAGTATCACTCTAAACTATCAATGTCGCCAATTGACAGAAATGTCGATTACATCTTTCACAGGGAATCTAGTACTGTTTTCCATGGTACAACGACAATAACATCCACCAACTTTTCCATGATAGAACGAGAAAGTTAAGAGTACATGTCGTTAGCACTCGCGACTCAGAAGCTTTCTGAACTGTAATCCTAAAATGAGGAATACAACAGCGACAACAACCACCACCATGACCAAAACAACGACAACGCAGGGTAGGGGATCAGATGTAAACACCAATGCACCATTACACTCTTGTGTTAGCAATGCAAAGTGCCCGTTTTTGAATAATCCATCATGAAATTTTGCATCAAGAATTTCATTGAATGACGATCACTTCACGATAAAAATGAAGAACACAACTATTAACATTTTTCCAATAACCGTAAAATTGGATTGAATAGAAAGATCAGTTTTTTTTTTACCAATATTAGGGCCTTTGGGATATAATTGTCGAACACCTTGATCTTCCAAGCTCGGCATCACATCATCCGTCTACACAATCAAAATTTCGAACAACAACAACGACAACATCAGAGCCTTAGTACAAAAAAAATTGGCGTCGGCTAACATGAATCATTATCAAAAATTTGACAAATCATCAAAATTCCGAATCAATCGACGAAGAATTAAGCACAAATCAGAAACCCTAAATCGAAAAAGTAATTGAAAAATAACAATTCCGAACAATAACAACACCAACATCAGAGCGTTAGTACAAAAGAATTGGGGTCGGCTAAGATGAATCACTATCCAAAATTCCCAAATCGTTCAAATTCTAAATCAATGGACGAAGAAATAAGCACAAATCAGAAACCCTAAATCGAAAAAGTAATTGAAAAATAACAATTCCGAACAATAACAACACCAACATCAGAGCGTTAGTACAAAAGAATTGGGGTCGGCTAACATGAATCACTATCCAAAATTCCCAAATCGTTCAAATTCTAAATCAATGGACGAAGAAATAAGCACAAATCAGAAACCCTAAATCGAAAAAGTAATTGAAAAATAACAATTCCGAACAATAACAACACCAACATCAGAGCGTTAGTACAAAAGAATTGGGGTCGGCTAACATGAATCACTATCCAAAATTCCCAAATCGTTCAAATTCTAAATCAATGGACGAAGAAATAAGCACAAATCAGAAACCCTAAATCGAAAAAGTAATTGAAAAATAACAATTCCGAACAATAACAACACCAACATCAGAGCGTTAGTACAAAAGAATTGGGGTCGGCTAACATGAATCACTATCCAAAATTCCCAAATCGTCCAAATTCTAAATCAATGGACGAAGAATTAAGCAGAAATCAGAAACCCTAAATCGAAAAAGGAATTGAAAAAGAGGGGGAGGGGAGAGAGATGAAACGAACAGTGTAAGTGGCGCCATAGCAGAGGTAAGTGCCGGTGATGGGAGGAGGAGGTGGCGGAGCAGAATCGGGGTTTTGAGAGTAGTCTTTGTAGAGCTTGTAGTACGGCGGCGGTGGCGGGTATGTCGCCGTCGCCATTGAAGGAGTTGAGCACCGTTACTCACTCTAGTGTTCGTATGAGTTAGTACAATACCGAGCTACGAGTCTATAGAACAGATCCGGTTCTGTCATTGTTAGTCTAGTTAGCCGTGAACCTAGATCCGGTCAACAGTATCCGGTTCAGGTCATTATTAGTCTGGTTAGCCGTGAACCTAGACCCGGTCAACAGTTATAATTCACAAACGTTGTTAGTCTAGTTAGCCGTGAGCCTAGACCCGGTCAACAGTTATAATTGACAAATGTTGTTAGTCTAGTTAGCCGTGAGCCTAGACCCGATCAACTGTTATAATGGACGAACATGTTAACAGAATGAGTTTTAACTTTTGAGCGGGTTAATTCAAGTAAGGATGTTCGATCAAGTTTGGTTAGCCATGTTATTCAAGACTTTGTGATTTTGAATTGGGTTTTTACTGATACAATTAACTTTTTTAACGAGCTGAATTCTATATGACGATAAATTGGACTCCTATATGACGATAAACATTTGAGTCAAGTCGAGTGAAGCTTGGCTCTTTAGTTTGTCGAGCCAAGTCATTCAACTTTAGTCAATCTTGTCACGTCAAACGAAGTAATGAACTAATGATAGTGAATAACATTTCGAGTCGACTATTTCTGGCTCAGTCATTTGTTGGGAGGGACAAAGTTTGTAAGGATGAGTGCTAGTAAACAATACAGAGCACTCTATAGACCGCAGTCTGCATCAAGCCTACTGCACACCAAAACACTACTTAGGAGTCGAAAATACTTTGACGGATAGTATAAGATTACATTGTTCATAAGAGTCGAAAAAACCGGAGCTAGCTATTTCAAGAAAGCATCTATAATATCCATGATAACAAAAAGAACATAACAATGTCTCCAGAAGAAGGCATAGTAGATCTGATACTCGCAAAATAAAAAAAAAAACTACATTGGGAAGAATTACGACCAATGATGAAGAACCATAATCCTTCTGGACTTAACGGTTAGCCTTGGCGACTCTTTCAATCTCGTCCTTCTTCTTGATAGCATAACTGAAATAAAAATAAAATGAAAGGCATCACAGACTCTGTTATAAGAAAGCGTGCACAAACTTTTCAGACAATTAAGCGGAATTCTGACAAACTGAGACCAATGTAAACTCATTGTTCCCAAACAACGTCGTGATACTGTCACTGCAGGTTCAAGATGTGGGAACGGGAGTAATAAAAGAACCACGATCCCCCTATAAAGGTAATAGATTTCTGAAAAACTGACTTTGGGGGTGTCTAGGCTCCCGACTATAATTATTTTTCAGCAGTCCGATTCCTTATTTTGTTTTCTACAAACATTAATTGAAAAGATCATTCCCTTGCTATTGGTAGTAGGAAATATACCTGTTTGATGAACCCTTGGCGGCATTGATGAGCTCATCAGCAAGGCACTCAGCAATAGTCTTGATGTTCCTGAAAGCACTCTCACGAGCACCTGTTGTCAGAAGGTATATGGCTTGATTAACCCTCCTCAATGGGGAAATATCAACAGCTTGACGTCTCACGACACCAGCCGATCCAATCCTGGTAGCATCTTCTCGGGGGCCACTGTATCAGAAAAATCAATATCCTTATCAGAAAACCATCTTCGTATCACATAAATGGTATTAGATTACAATCTCTCAAAAGAAATCAAACAAAAACAGAGAAATTATAAAAAAAAAAATTACAGTAGAAAAAAAGTAGATATGGGAGATGGAAGCGGAGAATGTCTCAGAACAGCACCTGTTAATGATGGCATCGACAATAACTTGGATGGGGTTTAATTCAGTCAAGAGGTGGATGATCTCCATGGCATGCTTCACAATCCTAACAGCCATCAACTTTTTCCCGTTGTTACGCCCGTGCATCATGAGAGAATTGGTAAGCCTCTCGACGATGGGGCACTGGGCTTTCCTAAATCGCTTCATCTGGTACCTTCCGGCAGTGTGGGGCACATAGGTTGCATGTTTGACAGCAGATACTCCAATGTAATCAGCTAGAGCCATGTCGGTAACCTACAAAGAACACGAGATTTAACACAATTAAACAGCATAGTAAGAAAAAACTCAAACAAAGCCATAACTCGTAAAGGACAAATAAGCCCAGTTACTAGACTGAACCACTTGATCATGTGAATTTTAGTAATCTATATCTCGCAAACAGACTTCAAATCACACTTCAACCTAATCTTTCAACTCATACAATGGATTTCGAAACAATGTTTAAGAAAGGCATGTCAACAATAAAAATAGTTTTACTACAAATGCAAGCAGGATGAAAATGTCGACGTAACACGATAAGAACCACTCAAACACCTCACAAACAAATTGACATTGAATTACAACATCTTAATCTAGTGTTTAAACTTGCAGAACGGATATTGAAAAGCAAGCATGATGAAAACCTCAGTGTCGCGGAATAGGCATGATACAGACAATGTACAAAACTAAAAGGCTATATCGCATCATAAACGACAAGATGACAGCGAGTCTACATGATTCGCCATCAGTAAAGCGGGACTGTCGACACAATCACCCCTTCATATAACCAACAGAGCTTGAAAACATAGTTACATATTATCACACGATCAACGACATAAACCATGAATGCTGTCAATTCAATAAAATCGCTTCTATCGACAAATTATTCATCAGCATACGGAAAATCAGCTGCCCCAGAAAACTAACACTTACACCATCTTCTATTAAGGTTCAACTCATAAGTAGAATTCTCCATCGTAAAATTTGTTTACCTTTGATTAAAATATTACGAAACATAAACAAACGATTGAAACAGGGTACAATCCAATGAATCCAAACACTGCATAACTATACATAAATTGTAAATAATCAATCAAATCAACATGATAAGAACCTAAACAGCAGCACAATCAACCCAGATTGCCAAAACTCATTCAATGAACAAACATCAACATTTACCAATTAGTCAAATGAGCGGAGAAGATGATTCGAAAAAAAAACCTGGATATCTTGGAAATCCCACTGTCCGAAGAGCTTAACATCATTCTGAAAAACATCGCTGGATGGCTGAATTTGTTCAATTTCAACTTCCGCCATCTTCAATTCGCAAAACAAAACAAAACAAAAAAATCAAAATTCCGACAAATTAGGGTTACTGATTAGTAAAATGAAAGCACCGATTGCAGAATTAGGGGAGAAATCGACAGAGAATTAGGGTTTACCTTTTGCCGCTGGAGGAATTAGGGTTTGGGGGAGAGAGAGAAAGGGGAATTCGGCGGCTAAAATGATGAAGATTTCTAGGGTTTTTGCAGTGTGACTGTGAGTGAAGGTTTAATACTCCGATCGGAGTGGCTGGTGAGTTGTGAGACTTACTCTTTGTTTGGGCTTTTTGTAACACAAGTGCAAATATTATGACCCAAAAATTGACCCACCCGGTCCAATTTGATCTTCAAAGTTACTCGTAAAAGTCGTAATAATCTTCCCGCCCTGGTGTTTGTTTCAACGAAGAGCGTACTTAATCGCATTACAATATGGACGAATTCAAACCTGAGACCTCCTGTCTCATAGCATCTAATCTTAACCACTAGACTAAAACATCATTTACCGGTGGAAGACCCAGACCACCCGGTTAATAGTTACACTTAGCGTAGAGGCTAATAGGGTGGTTTTGGAAGACGTTATTTTTTTTTTGGTTCAACGTAGAGCGCACTTAGTCGCATTACAATATAGGGGGAGGGAGATTCGAACCTGAGACCTACTACATCTTCGGTAGGAGGACGTTATTAGTAAGATGTTCGATCAAGTTTGTTCATAACCATGTTATTTGGATTGGGGTTTTTATTTGGGGTGATATTATATGACTAGCAAACAAGGTGAAGCTAGGCTCATTATTTTGTCGAGCAGAGTCATTCAACTCTAGTCAGTTTTGTCGAGTCTAATGATAGTGCATAACTATAATAGGACCATGTCGAATAATGGATTTCAGTAGCGAATATATGAATCGAATTAGCGTTGTTCCCACAATCATATGGAACAACCTATAACCTATTCTGAGAAGACTTTGAAGGCCAAACAAGGCGACAAATAAATTGGAAGAATTTCGTATATCAAAGATTACGTCTCTAATATGCGGTTGAAACTTCCAAATGATGACTAAAAGCTTGAACCGTTGCACTCATCCGAGAATAGAGCAATAGAAATTTGACGCATAGTATAAGACTAAATTGTTCATAATAGTCGAAAAATCCGAAGCTAGCTCTCATTTTAAGGAAGCATCTATAATCCATGGTAACAAAAAAAACATAACGATGTCTTGCAAAAAAACTACATGTTGCACAATTCCGAGAAGTGATGAAAGAACATAATCCTTCGGGACTTAACGGTTAGCCTTGGCAACTCTTTCAATCTCATCCTTCTTCTTGATTGCATAACTGAAATACAAATAAAACGAAAGGCCATCACACACAGTACAACTCTGTTATACACCAGCCGACGACTAAAGAAAGCATGCATAAACTTTTCGGCCAATAAAGCTCGACTTCATGGGTGAAGTAAAGGAGCCCTTACAACCCCGGCTAACAATTGTTCTCAAACAATGCTGTGATAATGTCGAACCTGAACTAACAATTGTTCCCAAAAACGGACTTTTGGGTCTCTAAGCTCCCAAATACGGAGTATAATTTTTTTCGGCAGTCCTGTTTCTCCTTTTGTTTATATTAGTTGAAAAAATGAATCCGTTGCAATTGCTAGTAAGAAATAGTATACCTGTTTGAGGAACCCTTGGCAGCATTGATGAGTTCATCAGCAAGGCACTCAGCGATAGTCTTAATGTTCCTGAAAGCACTCTCACGAGCTCCTGTTGTCAAAAGGTATATGGCTTGGTTGACCCTCCTCAATGGAGAAATATCAACAGCTTGACGTCTCACGACACCAGCGGATCCAATCCTGGTAGCATCTTCTCGGGGGCCACTGTATCAGATAACAAATCATCATCAGACGGTAATACATTAGACTCTACAGAAAGCTACAAAACAAAAGGGGAAAACTTAAAATTATTTACAGTAGAAAAAAAGTAGATGGGAGCAGAGAATGTCTCAGAACAGCACCTGTTTATGATGGCATCAACAATAACTTGGATGGGGTTTAATTCGGTCAAGAGGTGGATGATTTCCATGGCATGCTTCACAATCCTAACAGCCATCAACTTCTTCCCGTTGTTACGCCCGTGCATCATGAGAGAATTGGTAAGCCTCTCGATGATGGGGCACTGGGCTTTCCTAAATCGCTTCATTTGGTATCTTCCGGCAGTGTGGGGCACATAGGTTGCATGCTTGACGGCAGATACACCAATGTAATCAGCTAGAGCCATGTCATTAACCTACAAAACACACGAAATTTTTAGCCACAACGTGAAGTTTTACCACAACTAAACAGCATAGTAAGAAAAAACCCAAAGAAAGACATAACTCGTAAAGTACATGTGATGTTAAAAATATATCACCAAATAAACTTCAAATCACACCTCAATCCAATCTTTAGACTTCTAGGGTGAATTTTGAAACAAATTATAAGAAAAGCATGTCATTGAGTACGTCACCAACAAAGTCAAATTTGGTCATAGAACAAATGCAAGCGACGTGGAAATCTACATGTAACATGATAAGCTTCACACGGAAGCTCCACAAACAAATTGACACCGAATCACAAAATCTCAATGTAACATGATCTCAAAAGAAGTACTAAGAAAATCATGCGGGATGAAAATGTCCATGTCACGGTATAGACGTAAATCGGATAATGCACACCGCTAAAAGGCTATAACACATCATTAATGATTAGATGAGGCCGAGTCTACATGATTTGATATCGTAACTTCGTATCAAAGAATCCCAACAAGTCTTAATCTTAATACATCAATAAAGCAAGAGTCGAGACACAATCGCCTCTTCGAATAACAAACAGAGCTTCAAATCACACTCACGTCTTATCGCTCTTTGAACTACAAAAACAATGAAAGCTAGAAATTCATCAAGAGCTAATCAACCCACAAAATAATTCAATCCGCATATGAAAAATCAGCTGCCCCTGAAATTAACACTTTCAGAATCTACTATTCACCTTTAATTCAAGAGGGTCATTTTCCGTCTCAATCATTTGTTTATCTTTGATTAAAATACCACAAAACATAAACAAAGGATTGAAATAGAGCACAATCCTATGAATCCATACACTACAAAACTACATATTACTTGAAAATAATCAATTAAATCACAATGAAAACTCAATCGATAGAGATATACTGCAATTAACACTGTCCAATGAGCTAGAAATCATCAAAAGCGAATCGAACCCATAAATTAATTCATCAGCATACGGAAAATCAGCTGCCCCCCCCTAAAAATTAACACTTTACCCATTACTACACTACCCAGAAAATTAAAACTTTCACGATCTACTATTAACCTTTAATTCATGCCGATCATTTTCCGTCTCAATCATTTGTTTACCTTTGATTAAAATACGGCAAACCAACATACTACTACATATTACTTGAAAATAATCAATTAAAAAAATCATAAAACTACATATTACTTCAAAACAATCAATTAAATCACCATGAAAAGAACCTAAACAGCAAGAAAATCAACCCAGATTACAACAAAATCAATCGACAAAGCCAACAACAACATTCACAGAATAGTAAAATGTATAGTGAAGATGGGAAAAAAAACCTGGATATCCTGGAAATCCCACTGTCCGAAGAGCTTAACATCATTCTGAAAAACATCACTGGATGGCTGAATTTGCTCAATTTCAACTTCCGCCATCTTAAATCCAAAAAACAAAAACCCAAAAAAAAAATCAGAATCCGACAAATTAGAGCTACTAATTACAAAATGTAAGCCAGCGATTGAGCGAATTTGCTGGAGTAAGCAGAATTAGGGAAGAAATCGATAGGGAATTAGGGTTTATACCTTTGCTGCTGGAAAAATTAGGGTTCGGGAGAGAGAAAGAAAGAGGGATTCGGCGCCTAAAATGATGAAGATTTCTAGGGTTTTGGCGGTGTGACTGTGAGTGATGGTTTAATATATCGGAGTTGGTAGTGAGAGAGAGTATTCTTGGTTTGGGCTTCTTTATGACAAGTGCAAATGCTATGGACCCAAAAGTTGATCCGATCTAAACCCGATTTGAGAAAGTTGGTACTCCCTCCGGCTTTCGTCATGGTCGTTTATTTACTCTTCTAAGCTTATAAACGAGGCATCTCTAATTAACATGGGGTATTACAATCACTTCACTTGAAGAACGCAACGTCCTCGTTGCGTTTAGCAACATGCATAACCACTGATCCCAACCCCGTCCCCGCTAAGCGCAAACCACATGGTCGTAGGGTTGATCTGATACCATTTGTAACACCCTATGACTGAAAATATTAACCGCGATAACCTGTAGGTTTTGTACTGGTCACATAGATTAACACGAGTCTTTTCAAACTCAACTTGTCCCCACTCATACGCATCTTGAAAACGTTCACAGGAAGTCGTTGTTGGAGCTCGAACTAGGTGTAGGTGTACATCACCCCCTTTTAACACCCAAATTATGAAAGTCGTTTCTAGAGATCGAAACGAGTGTGGAGAACCCGATGAAGCATCCCACTGCGACTCTTATTATCTTTTAACTCATTTCTCACCATTATAAGATACTTTCATTGAATAGCTTGGGTTCATGGGTGGAAAATAATAAAACAAACGTAAATTATTGATTGGGACAGAGGTATGATAACCAACTTTATATAAGAAGTACTGTAGTTCGCAAAATGAGCTATGACTCTTGCCCGAAGTACACGTGGACTTATACTTTTCTTTTCTGAAAGGGGACGATATTAGACCTAATTAAGCTGACCCAATTTGATCAAACTAACTCAAGATCCGAAAAATGACCTAATATTGCCTAACCCATGACCAACCCGAACCTCAATTGCCCAATGTTACCTCGCCCCGACCCAAAATAAAAAGTAAAAGGACCAATCAGCAATAATAAAAATATAGAAAGGGCATATCTGCAAAAGACGAACCTTCTCGAACTTCTCTTTGCATATTTAATCTCCACATAGAACGCATTCCCTTCTTTCTTCTACACATAATAACTTTGTTCATCTCAATTTTATCTTTCTCGCCGAAAATTCGATTCCGCCGTATTTTGTTCTTCAATTCAAGGTACGATTTTGAATTTTTTTTGCTTTAAATTTGTGTAATTTTGCAATTTTTTTGGTATTTGTTTCCAGAATAATTCGAGGTTATTAAAGAGTGATTTGATTTGATCGGATTCAGGGTTTTCTGGGATTTGCTTTTATATTCGTAATTTGATTTGATTGGGGTTAGGGTTTTCTGGGATTTGCTTTTATATTCGTAATTTGATCTGATCGGGTTTAGGGTTTTCTGGGATTTGCTTTTATATTCGTAATTTGATTTGATCGGGGTTAGGGTTTTCTGGAATTTGCTTTTATATTCGTAATTTGATTTGATCGGGGTTAGGGTTTTCTGGGATTTGTTTAGTTTCTGTGAATTCATTCATATATTGATTGTAAATTTATATTGGTAGATTCGATTTGGTCGGGGTTAGGGTTTTCTTGAATTTGATCAGTTTTCGTGAATTCATTCATATATTGATTGATTGTAATTGATAATCGTAGACTTAAATTGTGTGATCATCGAATTGATTGCATGTTGTTCTATTTAAATTTGGGGAATTGTCATTAGACGGAGAAGAATATCGATCTTAGATTATACGCACATGGGACGGTCTTGTGACACAAAATCTAATGTGAGACGGTCTCATACTAATATCATGATTAGTAATAAGGTAGAGAATAAAGCAAATGTATCGAATTCAAGTGGAATACCACCTTTCACATCAATTTCGTACGCTTAGGATGTTTTTTTTTTTGTAATTACGTGTTTTGTTTACTTGATATAGATTATAGATGATACTATGCATTTGAAGGATTCAAATGTTATTCGTGTTTTTTTTTTGTGTGGGAGTGAAATTAGTGTTTTTTTAGCCGAAGATAGCTTTCTAGATGCTTAAATCGAGTATTTGATCTTGGTTTCCGGTTAAGCTAACGACTGGGAATCTGGGATTTTCATGGATGCAGGAAAATGAGGGGAAGAAGTTACAGTTACAGCCCATCCCCACCTAGGGGATACAGCAGTAGATACCGGAGTCCATCTCCAAGGCGCCGGTATAGTCGTGCAAAGGAGTCTTCGGGTCCCACCAGTTTATTGGTGCGGAACCTCCGTCATGATTGCAGGTTGTTATTCGATGTAGTTTTTGTCTCTTATGCTATTTGCATCCGATTTTGTTGACTGCATGTTATGTCTTGGGGACATTGTGATCATCAGACTTGCTTTTGAGTTATGCTGGTGTTTGGCTTTTTAAGGTTTTAGAACTCGGAATATGAGATGGAGGGAGTGTGCGGTGTTGGTGTTTGTGTGTCGTTTTCCGGGATTTTGATCATTTTTTTGATAAGTTGATGGCAGTTGAATATGCTTAGAAAAGGGGTGCTTATTAGCGTATTATGTGTAGATGTCTTAGTCTAGTAGTCGAATGTCACAAGTTCCAGTGTTCACTTTATGGGTCACTTGATGCCAAAAAAGTTGTGTGTTGTTTGAAATTGTTGTCAAAAGTTTGGAGGATTGTTTATTGCCTTCTCTATTATGCACTCTTGTCAAAACTTGTGGGAACTGCAACACTGTCACATTGAAACACCTATTGCCTCCGGTTTACTTTACTGTCATTCTTTAGGTTTGTAACAAGACGATGTTAAGTCCAACAATTTTAGAATATCAATTTTTACTGTCATTCTTTAGGTTTATGCTATTTCCTCCGGTTCTAATTTGTGATTTTATTTAGCTTGTGTAGTGACTAAATGTCGATTAGTCCGATAGTTTTTACTTTTTTTACGTGTTAGTGTCAGGTGCCGGTTGTTTATCTTGTTTGGTATCTTTGTGTTGCAGGCCTGAAGATCTGAGAGTTCCGTTTGGCCGATTTGGCCCTATCAAAGATGTTTATCTGCCTCGGGATTATTACAGTGGGTGAGTATCAGTGAAGTTTCTTTGATTCATCTTTATCAAAATATGTAAGATATCACTTAAAAGAGTTCAATATTCTAAATCGTACCTTAAAATCTGGTTATCACTCTGTCCTACTGAGTTTGAGTCTATGATTCACCGTGTCTTCACCAATGATTTATTTTATTCTTTTGTCCATAGAATACTGAGTTAGTTGAGTATGAGTATAAGATATTAATCTCTCCTTTTCAGTGTTGCCGTGTTTTCATCTTTTTCGATTCTTCTATTCTTATATTTGTCTTTGTCGTTGCTTAAAAAGTGTCACGGGGTAATGTCAACGCTAATGACACTAAAATAATAAGAGTTGTGTGTTGTTTCTTAAGAGTCAAAGACTGAAGGCACCAAGTAATAAGAGTGTGTTCAAGATTTCAAGTAATGAAAGTCTTGTTCAAGAATTATTAGTGTTGATGAAGAATTGAAGAAACGAGTTTGGTTTCATTTTGAAGACGTGAAGTTTTCTTTGACAATCTCCAAGGTCAGCTTGCCCTATGAATCGGTGCTTAATGTAGTAGTACTACTAACAGTGTGGGAATATTTTTCTGGGTAAAAAATTTTACAGCAGGAATTCAAGCACTCAAAGTGAAGATGAAGAAGTCTTTTTTTCCGTATTATTTATGTATCTTTTTATCTAAAATATACAATCAATGTGCAGGGAGCCTCGCGGTTTTGGTTTTGTGCAATTCGTGGATCCAGCAGATGCCGCTGATGCCAAATACGACATGGATGGTTATGTCCTCCTTGGTCGGGAGCTCACTGTTGTATTTGCAGAGGAGAACAGAAAAAAACCAGTTGAAATGAGGGCAAGAGAACGTACCAGGTAATTTCTCCAAAGACATCAGAAAACATGTCGAAAGTAAAATTACTGAAGAAATTTGACTTAATGTAACAATGTGGTTTAAACTTTGTAGGAGTCGATCTTACAGCCAGAGGAGAACATCAGCAAGCTATTCTCGCTCCCCTCGCTATGGTCGGACTTATTCTCGCAGCCCATATGATTACTCGCCTAGACGTAGTCACTCAAGGTATATGCAATATGCGTCTTCTTATTTTATGTACTCAAGGTATATGTATTTGATTCACACCCCTTCCAATTGGTCCTAAAAGCTGTTGCGCTTGTGGTCGAATGTAGGTCTATTTCTCCACGTGGTAGGTCATACAGAGGCCGCTCTTACTCCAGATCTCCAAGTCGAAGCCCTTACACCTCAAGGCGTCGAAGCTACAGCCGTAGCCTCACCCCTGGATATTCCACGTAACTGTAACCTGAAGGAATGCTGTCGTAGTTGGTGTTACAGTTGCATGGATGTGAGAATGTAAAATGTTTGGACCTCCCATTGTGCAAGACGGGTCATGGGTCGGGTTTTGGCGTCTGTCCAAGTTTAACCGTCCCGTCGCCTGTTGCCTGTTTTATCGTAGATAGGCGGTAGCAGTAATTTTAGTCGTTTCTTATGTGTTAAGACATCTAAGTGTTCGATTTCAAGGAGCTCGTTTACCATTTTATCCGTGTTTCATCTTGTATCTGGTTTGCCTAACATGCTAAATTGTTGGTCACTCGATTTGCAACTTAGACATTCTCTGGTCACGGTACCTAAAACATTTTGGTTAGTTCCGTGAATAGACAAGGGCACAAATGACCAATTCAACCCAAATTCAGAAGACCTGTCTCAGAAAGTTGACGATAACACACCTGAAAATGACCCCTCTTATGAATGGACGGAATTCTTACAAAGGCGAAATTTGTGGGGGACTTGAATTGATGTCTGTAAAATCGAGCACATGTGGTGCTAACATGGCGGAATATCGACCGTAGAACTAAGTTCCACAACAACGCTTCGTGTATATGAAGTTTAGTCTTTGTAGGGACATAGGAAAGAACATGATAACGCATCTTACCTTGTTCCATTTGAATGGCCTCTAGTGGAGAGATTCCAAGATGAGCGGACTATGTTCAACCACGTCTCAATCACTAGATTAAGACATCTTCGAAAACTTTAGGCAGTCATCCCGTGTCACGATGTATACGAGCATCATCATATCTAAGCCACTAAATTAAGACATCTTCGAGAATCTTAGAGGGGATAATCCCATATCACTTTAAACTACTAGATTAAGACATCTGCGAAAATCTTAGGGCAGATCTTCGAAATATCTTCGAGAATCTTTGGGCAGACATCCTATGTCACGATGCATAGGAATATCATTGTATCGTCTCAATCACTAGATTAAGACATCTTCGAAAACTTTAGGCAGTCATCCTGTGTCACGATGTATACGAGCATCATCATACCTAAGCCACTAAATTAAGACATCTTCGAGAATCTTAGAGGGGATAATCCCATATCACTTTAAACTACTAGACTAAGACATCTTCGAAAATCGTAGGGCAGATCTTCGAAATATCTTCGAGAATCTTTGGGCAGACATCCTATGTCATGATGCATAGGAATATCATTGTATCGTCTCAATCACTAGATTAAGACATCTTCGAAAACTTTAGGCAGTCATCCCGTGTCACGATGTATACGAGCATCATCATATCTAAGCCACTAAATTAAGACATCTTCGAGAATCTTAGAGGGGACAATCCCATGTCACTTTAAACTACTAGACTAAGACATCTTCGAAAATCGTAGGGCAGATCTTCGAAATATCTTCGAGAATCTTTGGGCAGACATCCTATGTCACGATGCATAGGAATATCATTGTATCGTCTCAATCACTAGATTAAGACATCTTCGAAAACTTTAGGCAGTCATCCTGTGTCACGATGTATACGAGCACCATCATATCTAAGCTACTAAATTAAGACATCTTCGAGAATCTTAGAGGGGATGATCCCATATCACTTTAAACTACTAGACTAAGACATCTTTGAAAATCTTAGGGCAGATCTTCGAAATATCTTCGAGAATCTTTGGGCAGACATCCTATGTCACGATGCATAGGAATATCATTGTATCGTCTCAATCACTAGATTAAGACATCTTCGAAAACTTTAGGCAGTCATCCCGTGTCACGATGTATACGAGCATCATCATATCTAAGCCACTAAATTAAGACATCTTCGAGAATCTTAGAGGGGACAATCCCATGTCACTTTAAACTACTAGACTAAGACATCTTCGAAAATCGTAGGGCAGATCTTCGAAATATCTTCGAGAATCTTTGGGCAGACATCCTATGTCACGATGCATAGGAATATCATTGTATCTAAGCCACTAGACTAAACATCTTCGAGAATCTTGGGGCAGTCGGGCAGACATCCTGTGTCAAGATGTATAGGTAAATCATCGTATTTAAACCATTAGATAAAGAGATCTTCCTTAGGCGTAAAGTGTAGCTGGATTCAATGCAACCGTGAATTGCTACAAAGAAGTAATCGATTAATCCTCTCACGGTTGTAAATGAAGCTCGACAATCACGTAATACGACATTTTACTTTCCAGTGATGATAACGCAAAGTATTACTCTATATATACGCACAACATTTTATTTTGTCGTGATAATAACGCTAAGTATCATTCCGTATATAAGACAAGTAGGTGATACGAGTATATACGTAGTAGTTTAAGTGTACAACCTAGAACACATCCATCGTATGCAAAGTATTAATTTCAAACAACCCAACAACCATGACATTGTATGAGCTATAAGTCTATGACCCAATTGTTTAGGGACAAACATGTTTAACCCAAATGAAACTTGTTCTTTGCTAATCGTGACTTCATGAGCAATACTAATGCCTCGCGCTCCCTCGCTCGAATGCTCGTTGGGATATTACGCTTAACTTGTGATCTTTGATCACTTTGGATCTGATGGTTGAACCATCTCAACCAGACCTTAAGGTGATAGTTGAGGGTCAACTATTCTTTATATTCTATTAGTCCAACACTTAAGCTATCAAGCTCAAACAGAGTAAATAGCAATTTCATGCTCACGCTCGACTCGACTCGACTCGTTAACATCCAAACTTAACCCCCCAATTCACCGAAACCCATCATTAACCACTAAGCGGAAACGTTATTAGACAACCAAACTCGACCTGAGCCAAATAACTTACCGAGCTCAAACAAAGCATCTCAACACTTGAGCTCAACTCGACTCATTAAACATTCAATCTTAACCCCCCCAATTCACCCAAGTCCCAAACCCGTCATCAACCAACCACCAGACAAAAACATCTTCGATTTACTGATTCACCTTAGCCACCGAAACCCGTCATCAACCAACCACCAGGCAAGAACATCTTCGATTTACTAATTCACCTTAGTCACCCAAACCCTTCATGAACCAACCACCAGGCAAAAACGTCTTCGATTCACTGATTCACCTTAGCCACCCAAACCTGTCATGAATCAACCACCAGGCAAAAACTTCTTCGATTTACTGATTCACCTTAGCCACCCTAACCCGTCATCAACCAACCACCAGACAAACACATCTTTGATTTACTCATTCAACCACCAGGCAAAAACGTCTTCGATTTACTGATTCACCTAAGCCACCCAAACCCGTCATGAACCAACCACCAGACAAAAACATCTTCGATTTACCCATTCACCTTAGTCACACAAACCCATCATCAACCACCCACCAGACAAAAACGTACCCATTCAACTTAGCCACCCAAACCCGTCGTGAACCAACCACCATACAAAAACGTCTTCGATTTACTGATTCACCTTAGCCACCCAAACCCAAACCCATCACGAACCAACCACCAGACAAAAACGTGTTCGATTTAGTCATTCACATTAGCCCAACCACTAGACTAGACACTAGCATAGGAAGAGATGGAGAGGCTAATATAGGAAGAGAACGAAGAGGAGAGCGCCGTTTACCTTAAATTAAGCACAATCCCGCAAACTTTTCCCCAATTTTTTCCCCTAATTTTCTTCTTCTTCCTCTACGATTTCTAGTGAGAGAATTTCAGGAGATCTTTCGTTCTATATCTTCGCCTTTAGATTCTTTTGCCTTTATTTCATCCCCATTTTTCGCTTTTTTTTTTTTTAATAATTTTTTTCTTTTTTTTTTTCGATTAAAAAAATTAGGGTTTTTTTTTGGTTCTTCCCCTTTGCCGTGATTTTCAGGTTTGTTATCTTATATCTCGATCCTTCATTCGATTTGACGTCTTTTGCTGTTTAGTTTACTGCATTTTATAATCATGATTGATGATTTGTTGATTTTTGGGGAAATTCTGTTTAATTTGTTTGATTTTTGTTACTGTATGTATGTATAATGCTGAAATTGGGAAATAGTAATCGGTTGTAAATTTGGGGATTTGTTGGTTGGATTTTTGTTGATTGTGTTGGGAATTTTTCGGGTTTGTGTCGATTTACAAGGGTTTTTGATTTCTGGGTTTGCTGCAGATATTGACGATAGTTTTTCGGTAATTTCAGATAGCTTTAGGTTTGAATTTTGATTATTTTCGGAATGATGACTTCTTCATGGGCGGATTCGGTGGCATCAGACAATGACAAGGGTTTGATTGGGAACAGCGACAATGCTAGGGGTGGCGGTGTTGCGCGGCCCACGAGGTCCACGTATGTGCCACCTCACCTTCGTAACAGGCCACCCTCAGCCGAACCTATTTTAGGTCCGGGTCCTGGTTTGCCACAGGGTGGACCGCCACCTGTCAATGATAGACCTGTGTATGGCGGTCCACCTGGCGGGTCTAGGTGGGCTGGTGGTAGTGGAGGTGGGGGTGGGTATGGTGGTGGTCGTGGTGGTGGTGGTATTGGAGGTGGTCGTGGTGGTGGGTGGAATAATTGGAGTGGTGGGCGGGAAAACCGTGGTAGGGAAGTAAACCCGTTTGCTGATGACGTTGATGACGAACCTGTAGAAGCATTTGATCAGGAGAATACCGGGATTAACTTTGATGCTTATGAGGATATCCCTGTTGAGACTAGTGGAGATAATGTGCCTCCCCCGGTAAATACTTTTGCTGATATTGACCTCGGAAATGAGCTTAATGCAAACATTAGAAGGTGCAAGTATGTGAAGCCTACGCCCGTTCAGCGTTATGCTATACCGATTTCTCTTGCTGGAAGAGATTTGATGGCGTGTGCACAGACTGGTTCTGGGAAAACTGCTGCATTCTGCTTCCCTATTATTAGTGGTATAATGAAGGGTCAACCACCTCAGAGGCCTCGTGGATATCGAACTGTCTATCCACTTGCTCTTATTCTGTCTCCTACCAGGGAGTTGTCAATGCAGGTGAGGATTTTGGGTGATTTATGTTCTTGTCTTTAAACCCATGCTACTCTGCAAGTATTGCGAACGATACAATGCCGGAATTTCAGATGCGGTTATTTTGTGTGAAATTGCAAAAAATCAATAATTTTGTCTAAAATGAAGTATCGAATTGTTGTTTCGTATTGGGAGATAGTAATGTAGCTTTAAACTCATAGGAGTAAGCTTTTAGGTGGATATAGTTACATTTGTCCTTCTATTTTCACAAATTTTATCGCGTTGTTGTACATTTTTGTAGATAAACGAGGAAGCCAAAAAATTTGCATACCAAACTGGAGTTAGAGTGGTGGTTGTTTATGGAGGAGCTCCAATCAACCAACAGGTTAGTTCTCATCATATTATTTGAACTGCTGTTCCATTGGCTCTATTCCTTGTCATCTTTGCAAGCTTTTTAGGTCACGATGGTTACTTTTTTAATTCGACTCGCTGGTGAGACACTAAGTTGTAAGAAAAACTGAGGTCGTCAGGATTTTCTAGTGGATATAGAAAACTTAAAGAGACTACAATGAGCATTTTAGTATTTACTGGACTGTTTACATCTAAGCTGAGTGAGTAAAATATAGTCAAATTTATTTCGGAGTAAAAAGGAAAGAAAAAACGTTCCTAATGGGTATTAAAGTATTAAACTCAGATTAGTTAGTTGATTAATATCTTTTTTCAACCATTTGTGATAACTTGATTTTGTGTTAAGAATCAAAAGAGTCTAGTTTTTAGAACTCCTTTTGAGCAAACCCGTAATATAGGCCTAAATCGGTCCATGTAGAGGTTGTGAAATCCGTGTATGATTTTAAATTTTAAATTTGTTTTTCTTAGTCATATATGCAGTTTAAGCAATCCCCATGCCTTTTTGCTTTGGTACGAAAACATATTTCTCCCATCTTTTAATTTACTTATGAGCTTTTTCTTCCCTTGCCCTTCTTGGAACGGGAACCTCTTTGGTTTCATTGATATTTAACTTGTGTTTTGCAATAATATAGTTTCCCGGCAACTTGTCTCTCTGCATTCACTATTAGATTTATTTCACATTGTCTGCTCTTATCTTGTTAACTTAGTTTTGGTGATTTAATTTCATGAGTGAAGGTGTAATGCGTGTCCTATGTAGCATTTCTGTTCTCCTATTGATGTCTTTATTTTCTGTTTTCTTTTCCATTGGAATTATGTTCTCAATCTGTGAGCCATTTCATGTGCAGTTACGAGAGCTTGAGAGAGGAGTTGATATTCTCGTCGCAACCCCTGGAAGACTGGTAGATTTACTTGAAAGGGCTAGAGTGTCGCTGGAAATGATAAGATATCTTGCACTTGACGAAGCTGATAGAATGCTGGATATGGGGTTTGAACCTCAAATCAGAAAGATTGTTGAACAAACTGACATGCCCCCCAGAGGTGTGAGACAGACTCTACTATTCAGTGCAACATTTCCGAAGGAGATTCAGGTCTTGTTCTTTTCTGTTATCTTTCTATATGTGGCGTTGCTCATTGCCTATTGATATTTATCACCTTTGTCTTCCAAGTCCATCATACTCCTTCCCACCAAATGATTCTACCCATTGACATTTTCTTAGGATTGTAGTCCAGCTAATCGTCACTGTTTAGTGGGGTTATATTTGGTAAAGTAATGAAAAAGGCGGGTTAATTATTACTTTTTCCCATTTCCATTTTCCACCAGCATCACTTTTCTCCATTTTCTTCTTACATTTTTCCTGCCACTCTAGTGATCTATGATGTGTGGCATCGTCAGTGGAAATCGTGGCATCTAGTTTCTCTTTTTGAGGACTTGTGTATATTGTTTGAAGATGTAGCCTTGCGTTGTTTATGTTCACCTGTTTCTTACAAAAAAAGTCTTATTGTGAATGATGAAGATCCTGGAAAAAAACTTCTGTCAACATTGCTCCAATATGCTATAACATCAGCAGGGTAAGTGTTACTCGTATAATCACGATCACTTAAAACAGTATTTTATTTCTTGTGCAGAGGCTGGCATCTGATTTTTTGGGTAACTACATTTTTCTTGCTGTGGGAAGAGTCGGTTCAAGCACTGACTTGATTGTTCAGAGAGTGGAGTTTGTGCACGAGTCTGACAAGAGGAGTCATCTAATGGACCTTTTACATGCACAACGTGCAAATGGAGTACAACCCAAGGTATGTATTTGATTAAATGTCCGGCACTTCTAGCCGAGGACCTTATCAGTTTGTTACTCGTATTAATTGGCTTTAGACTTTTAAGGTTTATCCCCTAATTTTTTTTAATGTAATACGTTGTGCAGCAATCATTGACACTTGTATTTGTGGAGACCAAAAAGGGGGCTGATGCATTAGAGCATTGGTTGAGTATCAATGGGTTTCCAGCAACTAGCATTCATGGGGATAGATCGCAGCAGGTGAGCTTTCAGATTTTCGTATCACATGGATAGTTTTTACTATGTGATGGCGTAATCTTAGCATTTTATATTGGATTGAATGCAATATATTGTCTGATCATTCTATTTAAAATGTTTGCTTGTTTAACCTACGGTTCCAATGGGAACGTTAATTGAAAATTTGAGTACGTAATATATAACGCAACCAAAAATTAAATTGGTCATGAAGCGACTAATAGAATAAAAAATAGGAGTAATGGTTCTGGGTCTCGACTGTTATTGCTAACAAAAGTTGATACACAGTCCACGCCTTACATCGACGGTTGTAAAATAGTGTACTGCTGTGAACCTTGAGTTGTATAATAATTGACCTGCCTTAACCTGACGTGAGGGACCTAACAGCAAGATCTATCACCACACTAACCAATTTCTGAAATAGAGAGGTAGCAGTGTTGGAAGTGGGAGGATGCTTAGACGAGGTGAGCCTAGGCCCTAGGAGGGAAGTGAGAGCGTAGTTGAAGGATTGGTGTTTTTGTGAGTCAAAGGGGAAGAACCGGAAGCTTAGTAGTAGTAGGCTAGTAGCTTGAGACAAGTAGCGGGAAATTTGTAAATATATGGGTCCCTTCAGGACAATATATCGTCTATAGTATTGTAGGTGTCTTTTTTTTTGTTTGAGCTTTTAACCTTTTATTTGCAAGTCCAGGAGTTGATATTATGGTTTGTCGTGTCTCTTCTGAGTGAATGATACAGGAGTTGTGACCTGTGGCAATTCCAGGGAAAAAAATTGGGGTCTCGAGATTATTATAACTGTCGTATAAAATTTGTTTTTGATGCCACAAAATCGGAGAAAATACACAAAAAGTTTGTTTCCAGTGTCCCGCGATACCATAAGCTAATACTAATAATACATAGCTTGGCCACTGGTTCACTTCACTGGTTGTGAGTTTGTGACACTTGGATCGATACATTAGGAATGCTTTCTTGGCCTTGTCTGATGCTTGTGGTTCTGCTCATACCCCATCAACTTTTATTTGTGGCACATGCACCTCATAAACAGAGAACATCAATAACAAACGATCGCCTATTTTTGTCTCAGTTTTAGATGATGTGTATGCCATATGTCGAGGTAGACTTATACTTCGATAATTTGACTAATTAAGTAGATAAGTGATTTTAAGTAGGTAGGATTATTACTTACTAGCCTGTTTTGTCTTTGCATTTGCATGTTGAATTTCATCCCGATTTCTTCACTACTCCCTCGACATGAATATTTCCTGTTGTTTTCAGGAAAGAGAACTTGCACTACGATCCTTCAAAACCGGAAACACTCCAATCCTGGTTGCAACTGACGTGGCAGCTCGAGGGCTGGACATTCCCCATGTTGCCCATGTTATCAACTTCGACCTTCCAAACGACATCGATGACTATGTACACCGCATTGGGCGAACAGGACGAGCTGGAAAATCTGGATTAGCAACAGCCTTCTTCAATGAAAACAACTCTTCACTAGCAAGGCCACTCTCCGAGCTTATGCAAGAAGCTAACCAGGAAGTGCCCGAATGGCTACAGCGTTTTGCAACTCGTGCATCTTACGGTGGTGGTGGCAGAAACCGGAGATCTGGTGGTGGCCGCTTCGGTGGTCGTGACTTCAGGAGAGATGCTAGAGGCGGAGGCGGTGGTGGTGGAGGTGGCGGCAATGTTACTGATTACTATGGAGGAGGCAACAACAGTGGATACTATGGCGGAGGCGGCGGTGGAGGCGGTTTTGGTGGTGGCGGAAGCGGTATGGGTGGCGGTGGCGGTGGTGGAGGCGGTTATACTAGTGCATGGGACTAATGAAACTCAGTCATTCAATGTCAAGACGATCTCACCTCCGCGTATATACACATGTTTTTGTGGTAAAAATTGTAGTGTCACCCGAGGTACTAGAGTTTGGATATTTTAGGCTTAGGGTGGTCGGGCAAGTGGGTCGTGGGCGTTCCGTTCCGTTCGACCTCGCATTTTTAGTTTATGTCTCAGTTTTAGATGTGTGATATGAGTATTTTGTCTAGGGATGGATGGTTGGTTCACACTAACAAGCTTTTAGGGTTTTGGCTTCTCTTGCCAAAGTTTGATGGCTTTTGTTCCATTTATTGTAATGTCTTTTGCTGCTGCTGCTGGGGCTATCCAAATAGGTATATGGGGAGGTGAAAAAAATACAGAGAAAACATACTATTGCTTCTTTTTTGCCATTTTCAATCAGGCACTATTTCCTTCTATTTTCCTTGCCTTATGTCGTCTTTAGACGGTTATACTTTGTCGTGTTTTCAGTTTTCATCCCTACTATGTGCATCTTTGGTTTTGGGTAACATGAACGAATCATGTCATCGGTGATGTTAGTGATTATCCTGTGTATGAGAGCAATGAAATTCGAGATCAAATGAGTTCAGTTATACAGTAAGCAAAAGCCGACATATTTGGTGAAGCATGTGGACGGAAATTCCACGTGAATTCTCACTTGCGTGTATATAAGGCAGTTCTTCCAATTTGGATGAATCGAAAACAGATTTTCATTCATGTCTTTCTGTAAATTGAAATTTCCGACAAAATTGAGCCAAGCAAGGATCACATATAATGGGACCGACTTTTGTACAAATGCAAGTGTACTCGGAAAAATGCCACTAGTTCAAGGTCGTCGATCTCAGTCTCAAAACAATTTCGAAAACAGAAGGTTGAAGACGGCCATCACTAATCGGACTCTTCACTCAAATCCGAGTTTCGCCCCTCCCAGCATTCCTCTTCATCCTCGGACTCTTCCTCTTCCTCCTCCGTCTCACTCTTCTCTTCTACTCCTGCATTCTCCAAATCGTCAAGCAAGTAATCTTTAGGAGACAAGTAGTTCACCCCTTTGCTCCGATAAACAAGCCCCGTTCTCATCACATGGTAAACCTTATTCCTAATCCGACCCAAACAATGCGGGTCAATCAACTTACCCTTCTTATACCCTTCCCTAAGCGTAACAGTCGTCGTCTTACACTTAAGAGACAAGTAAAATATCCCGGGATACCTAGTGAAAATCCGAGTAAACCTATGTGGAAGAACCAACTCCTCCCTCAAACTCCTCAAGTAGTTTCTCTTCGTCTTCTTATGTATCGTCAAGCTCAAGAACTCGTGGAGCAACCCAACAACCCGTTTCTCCATGAGCTCACTATCCGGGTCAATCCTTGAACAATCCTCGTACGGAGAAATGTAGGGCAGTTTGTGAAACTCGTCCATCCACGCCTTCACCTTCTTTTGAGCGCCGTAACCTCTAGGAAAACTCATAGGGAAAGTTAACGAAGAAACCGTCTCCCCTTTACGAAACTCTCTATACCCAACATTGCCTAAATCACTACTCTTCTCCAATGTCGAGATCGAAAACTCGTCCCTCCATTCCACAAGTTTCAAACTCAACAACCCGGTTTTCCCCTTTTCGACCCGGACCCAATCCGGATACTTCTCAACCAACAATTTCTCGAATTTATCAGGCAAACCCAAATCAAATCTCAATCTATACAGATTACGCAAAGGGACGGACTTCGATTTCAGCATCATAAGAACCCTAATTAACCGCTCTAACCAACCCGATTCGTCTTTTTGATAAATCAATTGTTCTTGTTGATCTAAAGCTAGAGCGATATCGGTAAGACGGAAACAAGCTAGGGTTTGGTATTGGGAATGGGGGAATTCATGGAAGAGAGTAGGGTACCTTCTGAGAAATCGAACAACTGGGAATGTTAATCCGAGAGGTGTTTGCCAATCTGCGACTGTTTTTGCAGTGATGAAGGAGGTTGAAGATCGTTTAATGGCGTCTTTGAGAAGTATGGCGGCTTTTACGGCGGTGTCTTTGTCGATGGTGGCGTCTAGGGTTTTGTTTTTTACCCATTTGAGGCGGACTTTGGTGATTGTGCGGTGCTGGATGTGGTGGTAGGCGGTGGTTGTGGGTGGTTCTTGTGGTGGTCGGAAAAAATGGGGTTTTAGAATGTAGAGGATTGATTTTGAGGTTTTGTTCATATTTTTTTTGATTTTGGTTTTTTTTTTTTTTGAATGTTTTTAGTTCTTCACTTGTTGAGAAGACAAATGGGAAACAGATCGGGTCGTGTTCGTGTCATAGGGAAACAGGTCACGAATCTCTCAACCCAATATCGATCCATTTAAGTTTCGTGTCGTGTTCGTATCGATCCACTTATATAAATTAGTCATTAAACCTCGACTCAAACTCATTAATTTCGTGTCGGGTTCGTGTCTTTTTTGTCAGCTCTAGTCTCAACTCTCAAGCATAGCTCACATTTCGGCGGGTCTGATTGTGCTTCGTGTTGATCCGTCGTGTTTAAACCTACATTTGGCACGGCCTAGGCACCGTTAGAAGGTCTATCGTGCTGTGCTGGGGCTCGGCCCGCCTCCCAACTAGGGGTGTTCAAAAAGTGACATGGATCGGCAAACCCGATCGACCCAGACCGTATGGTCCGGTCAGGTCGGGACCGTGCTACATACCGGTTCGGTCCGCGGGTTCCCAAAAACTTAGTTGTCAGTCCCGATCCGGTCCGGTCCACACTTTAAAAAAATAGTCAAATTTAGTGTATTTTGCCGGTCAGGTCCGGGTTTAAGAGGCCGGTCCGGGTTTCTTTGTAAACCGGTATGGTTAGCGGGTATGGATTTTCTGGGTTGCCGATCCGCGGGTCAAGTCGGTTCGATCCGGGTGGACCGGTGAACACCCCTACTAGTCCCAACTCCACCCACGTCGAGGCATGCCCATCGAGCCGTTGTCGGGCCCGAGGCACGAATTACATGGTGCAGTCTCAACTCTCAAGTTTGTAGTGAAGCGGTTCTTTTAGACTGAAGTGAACAGAACTAACCTAAGTGAACTCGACTCAACTGAACTAAATTGAACTCACATCCTCTTGGTTAACCGTTAACCCGATTTTCTTCGACCGAGGGAAGAAAATGGAGGACTGGAGGAAGGAAGATGAAGAAGGACGACAATGGCGGAAAGAAATCGTACCTAGGGTTTTCACTCTCGTCAGCTCTAAGCTTCCACAACGCGACATCCTCTCTCTCTTACTCGTCTCCCACTCGCTTAACCACACTCTCTCCTCTTACTCTTCTCTCTGGCAGGTATTCGGTATTCCTTCGATTGATTTTTTCAATTTTAGGGTTTCGAACTTTCGAGTTTCGATTGATGATTGTGTAAGCTTGTGATGTTCGTTCGTTGAATGAATTGTTCAATTAGGTTATTGATTTTCGTGAAACGAACAATGCTGGTGATCGCCTGTTATATGCTCTTTCTCTGGTTAGTTGCTTTCTCGATTGTTTTCGTCTTTGATTTTAGCCGTGTCGCTGTTACCATTGATTATCTGTGGTGACTGTGTGATGTAGAATTTTGGATTTTGAGTTTGAGGTTTATTGCAGGAAAGGTTTAAGCATGTGAAGCAAATAAACCTTGAATTTGCGCAGAATGTCGAGGACACTCATTTTGAGTTGATTAAGAATAAGGTGAGCATTTGAATTCGATAAAAGACGGAAATTTGGTTTATCAGTTTGCTTTTGGTTGTTTCATTGATGGCACTATCTTTGTCGAGCATAATCGACTATGTGCTTTTGGTCGTTTCACTGTTGGTTGTCGAGCATAATCCAGAATTACTATGCAGGTGCCCCTACCGTTTACTTTTTTTTGTGAATGGGATAACTGAAGGCTGCATCAACATTACGCAAGTAGAATTATTACCAGTTATCGATATTACATTGTATGAACATGTCAACTAGTCATGACTAGGGTTCAATTCAAACCCCGTGAGCATAAAAATCGCCATTATGGCTTCCTTTGAACAAAAAACATATAGATGTTTATGAAAGTTGAGATTCTCGAGAATCACCCCTTAGATTGTATGCCCAGGACTTAAGTAGGCGCTATTCGCTTACTGGTAATGATTGTGGCGGTAGTTAATGGTTATTGTTATGGCTATTTTTTTCGCTGTTTTGAAATTCAATACGGAGTACATTGTGTAGATGTCTTTATTTACATGTTTTCTGTTCTAACTAGATGTCGTGATGGCTAGTGCTCCAGCTCTCTTCAAAGTCTTGAGAGTTTAAATTTGAACGGCTGTCAGAAGATTTCTGATAAAGGAGTTGAAGCAATAACAAGTGTGTGTCCTGAATTGAGATTCTTTTCAGTTTACTGGAATTCGAGGTACTCGTCCTTTGTATGTTAAATGTATAGCTTCTGTTTCACAATTCACATTGAAATTTGATATCTTGCTGATAATTTTGTTGTTTAATGTAGGGTAACTGACGTAGCCATACAGAAGCTAGTGAATTACTGCAAAAAAGTTATCGATCTGAATTTGAGTGGCTGCAAGGTATGCAATTGCCGTGAATCATTTTAGTCTCCTTTCATGAAGGGATATTCCAAGAGCATTTGCATTTGATACCTTAATTTTTATAACTGGTATACATTTTCGATTCATGTTCTTATTAACAAGTCTCAGTCTCTATAATTCAACTATCTAAACTCGTGCCAAATGAGAATTTGATCAAGCATGTCATGCCTCCATGGCTGTTGTAATATTTTTACCGGCCATATCTAGGAGCAAGATTCCTAGAATAATCTCAGATACAGTTGCTCTCTCTTGATTAGTATGGACGTGCGTAGAGTTGGACTTGTAAAAGGTAGAGTTAGTTTTCAGAATTTCAGAATGCACAGAATGACAACAGCGAATGCCATGGTTCATCTATATTTACAGCACCCGGCTTATGTTATTGGTCCTTTTTTTTGTTTCTCTGATTTTTTTTCTTAAGCAGTAGGCGAGTTTTGTCGCTCAGAATCTATGTAGTAAAGTAAAATTTGGGTGAGTTATTTCTTGTTTATTTATCACTTCCTCATCCTGACGGGTAATTAACGATGTTACCCAGAATATCTCCGACAGAAGTATGCAACTTATTGCTGACAATTACCATAAATTGGAATCTTTGAACATCACAAGGTAAATCTGATCTCTGCCTTATAAGCTTCTATATCGGTGAAAGACGTACTGACGTGCTGGTTACTATAGGTGCATCAAAATAACTGACAATGGCTTGAACTGCATATTGCGCAAATGTTCATCTCTTCAAAGCCTCAATTTGTACGCCCTTTCGAGGTATAATGATCTTATATTCTTACGTTAGTTGGTGCGACATTTTTCTATTTCTCAATTTGTGCTTATACACGTTGAATATGTTTATTCTTTTAGTTTGACGGACAAAGCTTACAAGAAAATAGCCCTCGTTACGCAACTCAGATTTTTGGATCTCTGTGGTGCTCAGGTATAACTATTTTTCACTGTAGTGTACGAGATTTCCTTTTCCGATGAGTCTGACAAACGGCTAACATGGTATATTTATTAATATTGGCTTGTCAGAATATATCAGATGAAGGACTATCTTGTATCGCCAAGTGCAATTATTTGGTTTCTCTCAATCTAACTTGGTATGCTAAACAAGAGTCGATATAAATTTTTTGGCGTGCTAAATAAACCAGCCAATGTACATCACACTAAAGTATTTCTCCTCGAACAGGTGCGTGCGTATCACTGATGTTGGAGTGATAGCCTTATCCGAAGGATGTAAGTTTCTTGAGTTTCTCAGGTAATTATAATCTCGACGATTGCTTCTGTATCTTGTCATTCTTGCAGGAACGGGTCTTTTTGTACTTTCACATCTTTTTTCACGTGTCTTAGATATGCATAATCCAGCCATTTTGCAGTCGTACCTGCTAATTATTCGATCTTTCTCTAGATGGTATGATAACAGTTTTCTACATCGTGTTACCCATCTGACATGTTCGATGAAAAAACTGCAGCTTGTTTGGAATTCTAGGCGTGACTGATCAAAGCCTCGAAGCACTCTCAGAATCATGTCAGGGCACGCTAAAAACCCTTGACGTGAATGGATGCATCAACATTAAGGTACCTTACCAATCGTCACATAACAAATTATCTAATGCTTTACTGCCCTATTTTTCTCGCTAATTTTCGGCTCACTTCAAATTAAGTTCACTTAAGTCAAGTCAAGCCCTATAAATTCACTTAAACACGGCGTAAGAGGGAAATTTTAAAGTTGCAAGTACATGTTATGTCTTCAGAAAAGGACACGCGAAGAACTTCTGCAACTGTTTCCGCTTCTCAAGTGCTTCAAAGTTCACAGCTAAATGTATGGGAACCATCTTCATACTTTCATCGATTTGGGAGGATAGTGTCCCAAAATCATTGGGTATGATGGGAGGAGCGCGTTTGAGATAACCGGTATCATTGTTCTTGAGAATGAACTATACTCCATAATTATGGAACAGAGGGAACAAGGTTCGGTCACTCCCCCAGTCGCAATGTATACTATATTATCGTTGTTCAAATTATTGTACGAGTATTTTTTTGACTTTACCGATCAAATAAGTTGACATCTTCTCGTTACAATTATTATATGTGCGTCTGATTTGAATCGTCTTTGGTCTGAATCTTCTTTTCTTTCAACAATTTGAGTGGCCATTTTGTGAACATCTTTTGTTGAGTTTTTATTTTATTTTACGTTTTTTCTAATGCGGGTACTATTTTTATAATGATACGAAATATGAGTACTATTTTCTGTAAGACGATAAAAGTAACCGTAAAATACTCCTAAACTACTCCGTAATCTGTATTATGTTTCGAAAAATAAATTGTTGACTAACAGTCTGAATCTGTTTTGGTTGCCATTTCTCGTCTTAAACAAAACTCCATGATTATAAAATTATACGGAGTAATATGTATATATATCAATCAATTTTCTTAAATGATAAATCATGAAAATGTGTTTAGCCGAGTATTATTTATGTGGATTATTTATATCGATTTTTCTAATATGTGTCAACTGGGCACACGTTATAAAATAGCTTACCGCAAGAAACACATTGATAATATCACGAAAATTGATATATTAACTCATAATTGCCGTACTCACGACAACATCAATGTGATTCTTACTGTAAATAGCTTATTAACGTGTGCCCACTGGGCTTAAAAAATCGTATTTATATTTAGGAAATCACTATGTTGGTCAATCCCTCAATTTTTTTTTTTAAATAAAGATAAATTACGATATCTGTTTAAAAAATCACAAATTCCTATCTGTCATATTAATGACACGAGTCAAATAATGTTCATTTAAATAGAAAAAGATACGTGGTTAGTAAAAGATAACGACAGATACTTCCGTTACAACTGATAAAAAATTTACAAAATCTTGAGAGAGACGGTCTCTCAATAAGTTATTGAAAGACCAGTCTTCGGTACCACTCTATGTACTATTCGTACCCTTAAATGACAACTTTGTTTTGTACCTGTGTTAATCGTACCTAATTTTATTAGGTTTGGTACCATTGTTACTTTCATTTGTACTTGGTCTCTCAATAAAGTTAATGAGAGACCGTCTCTCAGCAGACCTTCTATAAAAAATTTAGGCGGTTTAGGACAATTTCTTTCACATTATCCATACATAACCTATATATACCCCAATTCCCTCACTATATTCACTCTAAAATCTTCTCCTTCTCACTTTTTCCAAGCTCAAGAATTACTCTCAGTTCTCGACGATTATCTCCTTTCATCTTTCCTTTGATTCTAACTGTAAGTCCTCAACTCCTTCCTTCATTGTTTTTTCTAATTAATTAATGAATTAATTTTTCAATTTCTATTTTTTAGGTTTTTTTGGGGAAGAATGGTTAGTATTAATCTCATATGAACAATTGATTGATGGGTTTATCTTAAATCACTATTTGCTTCAATACCCAACTCGTAAAATCGAGGAATTTTTAGTTTCAAATTGTGATATATGGAGTATCAGTTTATTACTGTGTTAATTTGAGTTCAATATTTTAGGTTTTTGGGGCAGAATTGTTAGTATAAATCTCATATGAACAATTGGTTGATGGGTTTATCTTAAATCACTGTTTACTTGAATACCCAACTCGTAAAATCGAGGAATTTTTAGTTTCAAGTTTTTATATATCAGTTTATTATTGATTTGATAGAGGATTAATTTTAAATCAGTGATATTACTATTTTAGGGTTTAATCACTGATATTTATAGATGTGTGAATTGAATAAGGTTTGATTTTTTAATCGTGATTTGATTCTAACCTGCTGTTAATTTCAGTGCTAGGAAAAAAATGGAAGATAAAAAGAGACAAGTTGAAGAACAAGATTTCGACAAGGATGATTACGTTGAATATATTCCGGTTCACAAACGAAGAGCAATTGAAACCCAGAAATTACTTCAAAGAAAGGTTCCGAATTCAACCATGAACGAAGAAAAACCTAAGGCTAAAACCCTCGAGTCGAAACCAAGTCTCCTTGTACAGGCTACCCAATTAAAAAAAGATGTTCCCGAAGTTAGCCCAACTGAACAAATTGTCATACAAGAAAAGGAAGTGATTGAACATCTCTCTGATCGTAAAACCCTAATGTCAGTCCGTGAGCTAGCCAAGGGGATCACTTATACAGAACCGCTCTGGACCGGTTGGAAACCGCCTTTGAAAATCAGGAGGATGTCGAGAAAGCAATGTAATCAGGTTCGGAAGAAATGGCATATTCTCGTGGATGGGGACGATTCTGTGCCTCCTGTAAAGAATTTTATGGATATGAGGTTTCCTGACCCGATTATGAGGAAACTCAAGGACAAGGGAATCGCGCAACCTACTCCGATTCAAGTTCAAGGGCTTCCTGTCGTGTTGTCGGGTAGGGATATGATTGGGATTGCGTTCACTGGTTCGGGTAAGACGTTGGTGTTTGTTTTGCCTTTGATTATGTTGGCTTTACAGGAGGAGGTTATGATGCCGATTGTGTCTGGTGAGGGACCGTTTGGTTTGATTATCTGTCCGTCAAGGGAGTTAGCTAGGCAGACGTACGAGGTGGTTGAGCAGTTCTTGGATCCTCTTAGGGAAGCCGGGTATCCTGAGTTGAGGCCGTTGTTGTGCACTGGTGGAATCGAGATGAGGACGCTGGTTGATGTGATTAGACGTGGTGTGCATATCGTCGTTGCCACTCCTGGGAGGTTGAAGGATTTGTTGGCGAAGAAGAAGATGAATCTTGACAGTTGCCGGTATCTTTGTTTGGATGAAGCGGATAGATTAGTTGGTTTGGAATTCGAGGATGATATCAGAGAAGTTTTCGATCGTTTCAAAGGTCAGAGACAAACCGTCTTGTTCTCAGCCACGATGCCTACCAAAATCCAAAACTTTGCTAGAAGTGCGCTCGTGAAACCCGTTGTTGTAAATGTTGGTCGAGCTGGAGCAGCGAATCTAGACGTAGTCCAAGAAGTGGAATACGTGAAGCAGGAAGCGAAGATCGTTTACCTCCTGCAATGCTTAGAAAAGACGCCACCCCCGGTTCTGATCTTCTGCGAGAACAAAATCGACGTTGACAGCATTCACGAGTACCTCCTCCTGAAAGGAGTCGAAGCCGTCTCTATCCATAGAGACAAAGACCAGACAGACCGAGACCACGCGATAAAATCCTTCAAATCAGGTCAAAAACACGTTTTAGTCGCAACAGACGTGGTCTCAAAAGGGCTCGATTTCCCAAACATTCACCATGTCATAAACTACGACATGCCAGCTGAGATAGAGAATTACGTGCATCGGATAGGACGAACAGGACGATGTGGGAAAACGGGTGTTGCGACCACATTCATAAACAGAAACCAGTCTGAAACAACACTGTTGGATTTGAAGCATCTGTTGCAGGAAGCCAAGCAGCAGATACCACCTGTGTTGGCCGAGTTGGATGATCCGTTACAGGAGGCTGAGGCAGTAGCGAGTGTAACCGGGGTGAAGGGGTGTGATTACTGTGGCGGGTTGGGTCATAGGATTCTGGCGTGTCCTAAGCTCGAGCAGCATAAGACTCAGCAGATCGCTGACAGTAGACGGGATTGCTTAGGCGGTGGAGGATACAAGGGTGAAATTTAACTGCTTAATCTGTAAGAAAAACTGAATAATCTTCGACACTCTCCGGGCGTTGCATGTGCGAGTTCATGGGCAACCCCATTACCAGACCGTTTCTCTGGACTCAATTTTTTTTGATATTGAGCCAGATTACGAGTGTAATTAACTAGCGATTATGAATTTATGGTAAATCGATTTCAGATTAGTTTATTAGTTTGTGAATTGAATTGAATAAAGTTTGCATCTTTTTATTTTATTTTATTTTAAATTTTTTTATTTGATTCTGAAACTTAAAATTTTTACTCGTAACCATTAAGTTAAATATTATCCGTACCCATTAAGTTAAATTTTTTACTCGTACTAATAAAGATCAACGGAAAACAAATATGAGAAATTTTAAATCCAAAAAAAAAATTTAAACGATAATTTCATGAATTGATTTATCGACATAATTATTAGGGGAGTAATAAAACGACTTGTATTAATAGAACTTGGATTATAATTCTTTCTTCACAAAATTGGGAAAAATCGTTTTACTCGTATCATTCACTATCTCTACCTGGATTAGAAATTCTTCTTCACATCATCGTCTTCTCTCCTTTGATTTTGGATTTTCACCTGTAAGTCTTCCAATTCCTTCATTTATTGTCTTTGGTATTAGGATTTACGATTTATTTGTTTGTTTATTTTTTCCCCAATTTCAATTTTTTAGGGTTTTGGGGAAAAATTACCTGAACAAATCTCAAATGAACGATTGCTTGATGAGTTGATCTTAATTCACTATTTTGCTTGAATACCCAACTCGTAAAATTGAGGAATTGTTAGTTTATTATTGTGTTAATTTAAGTAAAGGTACTACCTTTTTGTGATTTGATTGAGATTGTGCAGAATTTCTTCATAGTTTGGTCGTAAATCAAGTAATTTTAGGGTTTAATCACTCATATTGTAGAGTGATATCAGTTAATTATCGTGTTAATTGAAGTAAAGGTACTACATTTTTTGTGATTTGATAGAAATTTTGAAGAATTTCTTCACAGTTTGATCTTAAATCAAGTAATTTTAGGGTTTAATCACTCATATTGTAGAGTGATATCGGTTAATTATTGCGTTAATTTAAGTAAAGTTACTATCTTCTTGTGATTTGATTGAGTATATGCAGAATTTATAGTTTGATCTTAAATCAGTAATTTTAGGGTTTAATCACTCATATTGTGTGTTAATTGAATAAAGTTTGTGTTTTTATCGTAATTTGATTCTGAAACTGCTGTTAAAACCAGTGCTAGAGAATATGGATGATAAAATTAATAATAAGACACATTTCATATCGATTTTATTGGTTAATTAATCACTCATAATCCGATATTATAAAGGATAAATTGATGTCGGTTTATTAGTGTGTGAATTGAGTAAAGTTTGTAGCTTTACTGTGATTTGATACCGAAACTGGTGTTGTTATCAGTGCTAGAGACCATGGATGCTAAAAAGAGACAGTTTGAAGAAGACGATGATGATTACGTTGAATACATTCCCGTCCACAAACGAAGGGCAATGGAAGCCCAGAAATTACTCCAAAGAAAGGGCGGCGGTTCAGCCATGAACGAGGACGAAATCGAGGCCGAGAGAGCTAAAGAGCTCGAGGCTAAACCGAGTCTTCTCGTACAAGCTACCCAATTGAAAAAAGATGTTCCCGAAGTTAGCCCGACTGAACAAATGGTCCTACAAGAAAAGGAAATGATCGAACATCTATCTGACCGTAAAACCCTAATGTCGGTCCGTGAGTTAGCCAAGGGAATAACGTACACCGAACCCCTTTGGACCGGTTGGAAGCCGCCTTTGCAAATCAGGAGAATGTCGACAAAACAATCTGACTTGGTTCGGAAACAGTATCATATTCTTGTCGATGGAGACGATTCTCCGCCGCCTATAAAGAATTTTAAGGATATGAGGTTTCCTGACCCCATTTTACGGAAACTCAAAGAAAAGGGAATCGTGCAACCTACTCCGATCCAAGTCCAAGGGCTTCCTGTCGTGTTATCCGGACGTGACATGATTGGGATCGCGTTCACAGGGTCGGGTAAGACGTTGGTGTTTGTTTTGCCTTTGATTATGGTGGCTTTACAGGAGGAGGTTATGATGCCGATTGTGTCGGGTGAGGGTCCGTTTGGTTTGATCGTGTGTCCGTCTAGGGAGCTGGCTAGGCAGACGTACGAGGTTTTGGAACAGTTCTTGGATCCTCTTAGGGAAGCCGGGTATCCGGAGTTAAGGCCGTTGTTGTGCATTGGAGGTGTCGACATGAGAACGCAAGTTGATGTCATCAAGCGAGGCGTACATATTGTCGTTGCCACTCCTGGGAGGTTGAAGGATTTGTTGGCGAAGAAGAAGATGAACCTCGACAATTGCAGGTATCTATGTTTGGACGAAGCGGATAGATTAGTTGATCTTGGATTCGAGGACGACATTAGAGAAGTTTTCGACCATTTCAAAGCTCAGAGACAAACCGTCTTGTTCTCAGCCACGATGCCTACCAAAATCCAGAACTTCGCTCGAAGCGCACTCGTCAAACCCATCATCGTCAACGTTGGTCGAGCTGGGGCGGCCAATCTCGACGTCATCCAAGAAGTGGAATACGTGAAGCAAGAAGCGAAGATCGTTTACCTCCTCCAATGCTTAGATAAGACGCCACCACCCGTTCTAATCTTCTGCGAGAACAAAGTGGACGTCGACGACGTCCACGAGTACCTCCTCCTGAAGGGAGTCGAGGCGGTCGCAGTCCACGGAGGAAAAGATCAAGAAGACCGAGAGTACGCGATAAAATCCTTCAAATCAGGGAAAAAAGACGTGTTGGTCGCGACTGATGTGGCCTCCAAAGGTCTCGACTTTCCCGACATCCAACACGTGATCAACTACGACATGCCGGCCGAGATCGAGAACTACGTCCATAGGATCGGGCGGACGGGTCGGTGTGGGAAAACGGGTATTGCGACCACGTTCATAAACAGGAACCAGAGTGAGACGACACTGTTGGATTTGAAGCATCTGTTGCAGGAAGCGAAGCAGAGGATACCGCCGGTGTTGGCTGAGTTGGATGATCCGTTGGAGGAGGCGGAGGCGATAGCGAGTGCAAGCGGGGTGAAAGGGTGCGCGTACTGTGGCGGGTTGGGTCATCGGATTCAGGTTTGTCCGAAGCTGGAGCATCAGAAGACTCAGCAGATTGTTGACAGTAGGAGGGATTGTCTTGGTGGTGGAGGATACAAGGGAGAAATTTAAGTGCTCTTTGTTGGTAAACGCAAATTCTCACGTGAGACGGTTTCACATTATGTCTTATTGTATTGTTGTTATTTATTCTAGTTTCTGTAAACTGCACTGAAATTATATTATGCAAGAATGTTAAGGATTTTAAAAATTTCTGTAAGCATTATTAGACATTTTAATCCTATCCAAAAGTTTTCGTTAAAAAAAATTCGTGCTTTAGAATAAATATAAAAACGCTAAAAAATAGTCGAAAATGCCCGATTTTGAAGGTTATTATCCATGTTTTTTCGACTATTTGGTGCCGGAATAAAATATGTTCATATTCGCGCAAATTAAACTTTTCACCAATACAAAAAGCCCAGTGTATATTATGAGGGTCATTTGATTTTAAATACATTTTAAAAGACAAAAAAATTTGTTTTATGCGACATGTAGGAATACGTCGAAAAAAGTTTTTTACTCCATTTTATATTGTGTCGGAGGGTTCGAATAAACATTATTAGGCATTTTAATCCTATCGAAAAGTTTTCGTCAATAAAAATTCGTGCTTTAGAACAAATATAAAAACGCTAAAAAATAGTCGGAAATGTCCGATTTTGAAGGTTATTATCCACGTTTTTTCGGTCATTTGAGTCCAGGAAAAAACTCGACCGATATTCGCGTTGAATAAAGTCCACACCAAATGTAATGACCCGGTGTAATATAAGGTTCATTTGGATGTCAATCGAGTCTTTTAAAGACCATAATATGTGATTTTGTGACGTGTCGGATTCAATCAAAACAAGTACTATATTCCAATTTATATTGCGAAGAAGGATTCTAATTATCATTTTTAGTCATTATATTCATGTTGACAACTTTTCGTCAAAAAATATTCGCGCTTTAGAACAACTTTAAAAACTATCAAAAATATATAAAACGGTCGATTTTGAAGGTTATTATCCACGTTTTTTCGGCCATTTGGGTCCCAGAATAAAATCGATTCATATTCGCGCTGAACAACGTCCAAACCTAATGTAATGCCGCGGTAAAATATAAGGGTCATTTGGATGTCAAACGAGTCTTATAAAAGACCATAATATGAGACTTTGAGACGTGTCAGATTCAATAGAAACAAGTTCTATATTCCAATTTATATCGGCTCAGAGGGTTCTAATAATCCTTTTTAGTAATTATATTCATGTAGACAACTTTTCGTCAAAACATATTCGCGCTTTAGAACAACTTTAAAAACTCCCGAACCACTAGTAGAAAAAAGTTGATTTGCGGCTCCAAAAAACTCTCTATTTGAGGCATTTTTCTTGATGCTGCATATGGGAGGGCCACAAATAGAAATTATTAGGTGCCGCCACATTAAATAGTGCTGTATTTGAGGCGTTTTTGTCCAAGACGCCGCAAATAATGTATCTATTAGAGGCGTTTGTTCAAAAAAGACGCCGCTAATAGTATTTAATTTATTAAAACAGATGTATATAAATTTTGGACCATTTTAAACGACATTCAATATGCAATTTCAATGAATCCAAAGCAAAAATATCGTACATAATCTGCCCCCTCACCAAACAGGCGCATCTTCCCGTCTAGCAATACTGAACAAGGCTTCTCAAAAGTATGGCAACCACGACTTTTGTGAGAAATGTCCTCCATAGAAGAGAAGTCCACAATGCCATTTGAAGCGTTTTGATGAAACAAGTAATAAGAGAATAATAAACATAATAACGCGTAAATTATGACTGAAAAAGGAAGGAAAATAGCAGCGTAAATTCATAAAAAAAAATGTCGCAGGAGCTTCACACCAGCAACTTAGCCATAAACGGAACAATACGACATCCTGTATAGAGCATCAAAACTATTCGTATAAAGAACTCCAAAACATGTATAAAACCAGTAGCATTCGTGTAGCGTGCATCACAAAACTGCATCTAAGTAGAATTTAAAAAAAAAAAAAAAAAACTCTTTACTGCAATGAGCTAACAGGCTGCTAAACAAGAAAATGGAATTAATTGACGGACCTGATCAATGGCACAACATTAATATACCAGTCAAACGGGTCGGACGAATTTGATCCTGGGTCTCTGTTCTAGTTATTATTCTCAGATTTTAAGGAATTCCGAATATGTGTGACCATATATACGTTTCAGCTGCAAGCTAAGAAAGAACAAAGGACGAAGAAATCAGACAAAAGAAGAATAAGAAGAAGAAGCCAAGAACAAGAACCAGCAATTGTTGCACTATAGGATTTTTTTTAAGCGAGAGAGGCGTCATTTTTGGATAGACGCCGCACTTCCATTTTTTTCTCCATTTAATGCATTTTATTTTTAAAACCGACTTCCTTAAATGTTTTTACCAGTACGTGCTTGCTGCTATTTACTTAAAACGCCTCAAATGAGGAGCCGCAATTTGACCTTTTTCTAATAGTGAAAATAGCTAAAAACGGTCGATTATGAAGGTTATTATCCACGTTTTTTTAACCATTTGGGTCCCGGAATAAAATCGATTCATATTCGTGCTGAACAACGTCCACACCAAATGTAATGACCCGGTATAAAATAAGGGTCATTTGTATGTCAATCGAGTCTTTTAAAGGCCATAATATGTGATTTTGTGACGTGTCGGATTCTATCAAAACAAATTCTATATTCTAATTTATATTGCGCCGGAGGGTTCTATTAATTCATTTTTAGTCATTATATTCATGTTGAGAACTTTTTGTCAAAAAATATTCGCGCTTTAGAACAACTTTAAAAACTCTCGAAAATAGCTAAAAACGGTTGATTTTGAAGGTTATTATCCACGTTTTTTCGGCCATTTGGGTCCCGGAATAAAATCGACCGATATTCGCGTTGAACAAAGTCCACACCAAATGTAATGCCCCGGTGTAATATAAGGTTCATTTGGATGTCAATCGAATCTTTTAAAGGCCATAATACGTGATTTTGTGACGTGTCGGATTCAATCGAAACAAGTCTATATTCAATTTATATATGGCGTCGGAGAGTTCTAATAATCATTTTTAGTCATTATATCCATGTTGACAAGTTTTCGTCAAAAAATATTCGTGCTTTAGAATAACTTTAAAAACTCTCGAAAATAGCTAAAAACGATCGATTTTGAAGGTTATTATCCACGTTTTTTTGGTCATTTTGGGTCCCGGAATAAAATCGATTCATATTCGCGTTGAACAACGTCCACATCAAATGTAATGCCCCGGTGTAATATAAGGGTCATTTGGATCTCAATCGAGTCTTTTAAAGGCCATAATATGTGACTTTGAGACGTGTCAGATTCAATAGAAACAAGTTCTATATTACAATTTATATCGCGCCAGAGCGTTCTAATAATTCTTTTTAGTCATTATATTCATGTTGACAACTTTTCGTCAAAAATTATTCGCGCTTTAGAACAACTTTAAAAACTCTCGAAAATAGCTAAAAACGGTCGATTTTGAAGGTTATTATCCACGTTTTTTCGGCCATTTGGGTCCCGGAATAAAATCAAACGATATTCACGTTGAACAAAGTCCACACCAAATGTAATGTCCTGGTGTTGTAGTTGAGTATTTTAAAGGCCATAATATGTGATTTTGTGACGTGTCGGATTCAATCGAAACAAGTTCCATATTCTAATTTATATCGCACCGGAGAGTTCCAATAATCATTTTTATATTCATGTTAACAATTTTTTGTCAAAAAAATATTCGCGCTTTAGAACAACTTTAAAAACTCTCGAAGAAGTATCGATTGTCAAAAAAATATTCATCAATCTGATCATGAATTGTATTACCACCGTTTCTTATGAAGTCCTCGTTAATGGTGCACCCACAAGGAAATTCTATCCTACAAGAGGCCTTCGCCAAGGTGACCCAATGTCTCCGTACCTATTCATCCTGTCAATGGAGGCTCTCTCTTCTAACCTTCTTAAATTACAGCAAGATGGCAAACTCAAAGGCATCAAAATATGTCGTCGTCAGGCTCCAAGTATAAGTCATCTTTTCTTTGCCAACGACGCTATTTTCTTCTCTCAATGCGACCAACAATCCATCATCGCTCTCAATAAAGCGATTCTGGAAGACTTCTTCATCTTAACATTGCTACCGACTGCCTGAAACTGGTCGAAGCCTTACACGCATCTAGCAGCTATATATAGAAATGAACTGAGGCAAGTTCTTGAAGACATCTTGATGACATCGAACTACTTTCACTGTTTCTCTATTAAGTATGTTCCTAGAATTTTTAACAAACGTGATCATGGAATAGCCAACAAAGCGCGTAAAGAATGTTAAGACTCTTATTTTCCATCTGGCAAAAAAAAAACTCTCGAAAATAGCTAAAAACGGCCGATTTCGAAGGCTATTATCCACGTTTTTTCGGCCATTTGGGTCCCGGAATAAAATCGATCGATATTCGTGTTGAACAAAGTCCACACCAAATGTAATGCCCCGGTGTAATATAATGGTCATATGGATGTCAAACAAGTCTTTTAAAGGCCGTAATATGTGATATTGTGACGTGTCGGATTCAATCGAGACAAGTTCTATATTCTAATTTATATCACGCTGGAGGGTTCTAATAATCATTTTTAGGCATTATATTCATGTTGACAAATTTTCGTCAAAAAATATTTGCGCTTTAGAACAACTTTAAAAAATCTCGAATATAGCAAAAAACGGTCAATTTTGAAGGTTATTATCCACGTTTTTTCGGCCATTTGGGTCCCGAAATAAAATTGACCATTATTCGCGTTGAACAAAGTCCACACCAAATGTAATGCCTTGGTGTAATGTAAGAGTCATATGGATGTCAGTCGAATCTATTAAAGGCAATAATATGTGACTTTGTAACGTGTCGGATTCAATCGAAACAATTTCTATATTTTCCAATTTATATTTCCCCGGAGGGTTCTAACAATCATTTTTAGCCATTATATTCATGTTGACAACTTTTGGTCAAAAAATATTTCCGCTTTAGAACAACTTTAAAAACTCTCGAAAATAGCTAAAAACGGTCGATTTTGAAGGTTATTATCCACGTTTTTTTGGCCATTGGGGTCCCGAAATAAAATCGACCTATATTCGCGTTGAATAAAGTCCACACTAAATGTAATGCTTCGGTGTAATATAAGGGTCATATGGATGTCAATCGAGTTTTTTAAAGGCCATAATATGTGATTTTGTGACGTGTCGGATTCAATTTAAACAACTTCTATATTCCAATTTATATCGCACCGGAAGGTTCTAATTATCATTTTTAGTCATTATATTCATGTTGACAAGTTTTGGTCAAAAAATATTCGCGCTTTAGAACAACTTTAAAAACTCTCAAAAATAGCTAAAAACGGTCGATTTTGAAGGTTATTATCCACGTTTTTTCGGCCATTGGGGTCCCGAAATAAAATCGACCTATATTCGCGTTGAATAAAGTCCACACCAAATGTAATGCTTCGCTGTAATATAAGGGTCATTTGGATGTCAATCGAGTTTTTTAAAGGCTATAATATATATTTTGTGACGTGTCGGGTTCAATCGAAACAAGTTCTATATTCAAATTTATATTGCGCCGGAGGGTTCTAATAATCATTTTTAGTCATTATATTCATGTTGACAAGTTTTCGTCAAAAGATATTCGTGCTTTAGATTAACTTTAAAAACTATAAAAAATAGCTAAAAACGGTTGATTTTGAATGTTATTATCCACGTTTTTTCGACCATTTAGATCCCGGAATAAAATCGAATGATATTCGCGCTGAACAAAGTTCACAGTAAACGTAATGCCCCGGTGTAATATGAGGGTCGTATAGATGTCAATCGAGTCTTTTAAAGGCCACAATATGTGATTTTGTGACGAGTCGGATTCAATCGAAACAAGATCTATATATTCCAATATATATTGCGCCGGAGGGTTCTAATAATCAATTTTTAGTCATTATATTCAGGTTGACAAGTTTTTCTCAAAAAATATTCGCGCTTTAGAATAACTTGAAAAAGTCTCGAAAATAGCTAAAAACGGTCGATTAATCCACATTTTTTCGACCATTTGGGTCCCGGAATAAAATCGACCGATATTCGCTTTGAACAAAGTCAACACCAAATGTAATGCCCCGGTGTAATATAAGGGTCATATGGATGTCAATCGAGTCTTTTAAAGGCCATAATATAAGATTTTGTGACGTGTCGGATTCAATCGAAACAAGTTCATTATTCCAATTTATATTGCGCCGGAGGGTTCTAATAATCATTTTTAGTCATTATATTCATGTTGACAAATTTTCGTCAAAAATATTTGCAATTTAGAACAACTTTAAATTTTTTTGAAAATAGCTAAAAACGGTCTATTTTGAAGGTTATTATCCACGTTTTTTCGGCCATTTGGGTCCCGAAATAAAATTGACCATTATTCGCGTTGAACAAAGTCCATACCAAATGTAATGCCCTGGTGTAATGCAGGAGTCATATGGATGTCAGTCGAATCTATTAAAGGCAATAAATAATACGAAGTATGTGACTTTGTAACGTGTCGGATTCAATCGAAACAACTTCTATATTCTAATTTATATCACACGGGAGGTTCTAATAATCATTTTTAGTCATTATATTCATGTTGACAACTTTTCGTCAAAAAATATTCGCGCTTTAGAACAACTTTAAAAACTCTCGAAAATAGCTAAAAACGGTCGATTTTGAAGGTTATTATCCACGTTTTTTCGGCTGTTTGGATTCCGGAATAAAATCGATTCATATTCGCGCTGAACAAAGTCCACACCAAACGTAATGACCTGATATAATATAAGGGTCATTTGGATGTCAACCGAGTCTTTTAAAGGCTATAATATGTGATTTTGTGACGTGTCGGATTCAATCAAAACAATTTCTATATTTTCCAATTTATATTGCGCCGGAGGGTTCTAACAATCATTTTTAGTCATTATATTCATGTTGACAAGTTTTCGTCAAAAAATATTCGCGTTTTAAAACAACTTTAAAACTTCCGAAAATAGCTAAAAACGGTCGATTTTGAAGGTTATTATCCACGTTTTTTTGGCCATTTGGGTCAATAGCTAAAAACGAGATTATCACTCGAAACAATGTATTTTGTATATCCAAGAAACCAAAGAGATGCACAAGATATGACTCGAAAGAATGTATTTCGTCTATCATTATATTTTTGCTCAACAAGACATCAACCACGGTATATAATCAGTGAAACTGCTTTTGTACTGAGAAAAATGGGCGGCGTTGAACCGGGTGACAACAAAAGACTCGAAATAAATCCCGCCTCGAGATTCAGGCGACCAGTCGACCACGTTCAACTTAAGAACTATTCTAAGATAACCTAAAAGACGAGATCCCCACGGGAACTGTAACGCTACAAACTATGCTGTTTCTGTAAACTTGACAAACGTCGTATTATCATCATAACTACCCGTATTTAGCCCAGGGATATAATTTCTATTAAAAAAAGAAAATTTGAATAATATCATCTTTTGCTATGGGGCAAGGTAAGATAATACAGGGTGGATAAAAGTCGTACCCCGTGAGACGGGAAAGAACTTACGAGAATGACGGACTGTTCTTACAAATGAGACTTGAAATCGTTATATTCATCCGCTCTGCACAAACCGGTGTTGACATGCCTCCTACCACGAAGCCTATTCACAAAGGGCGTACTATCAGATACCCTTGAGGTGCTAAAACGAAAAGGAGGGGAAAAAAACACGGAAAATGGTGTATGCCACATACCCTTGAGGCGCTAACGTTTGATTCTTGGCTGGCAACGAAATTCGGCTAACAGAGCTATATGATCAGAAGACCACTCTGGAGAAGGAAGCGCGGTATCCTTCCTTAGACTATCCTCGTCAAGTAGTTCAAGTAATGACTCTACTGTCAAAGAGTCCGCTGCAACATCGAATTTAAACAAATATATTAGGTTGAAAACACAGACATTGGTTGATGACAATTGCGACGAGTATTGCATTTATCCAACAATAATATCACCAGTAGTACCTGTGTAAAATATGTAATCGTGTGTCCCTATAAAATCTCGTGTACAATTCGTAAATAACGGCTCATTTGTTGAAGGATCCATTCTTCTCCTTTGTTGCTCTAGTCCATTTCCACGTGCAAAGGACGAGTAAGCACTCACCTAGAAGTTGCAACCCACATCACATTAAAAAAAAAAAACTAGCAAAGTTTACGCAAAAAAATGCAAGGTTTCCGTGATTACCAATGGTAGGTGGTGTGCGAGCTTCGAATGGGGACGCAATATTCCAAGGGGATCAACCCCTAGATCGAGATGCATAGGATCGACTTTTCCCATCGCAAGAAGCATGTGAGGGGCACTGCAGAAAAAAATAGTACTACGATGTTTCAGCTGAATCAAAATAGCAGCAGTAATGCAACTCACGATAACTAGAATAGCAGAGGACTGACCTGCCAGGAGTTGAATTGAAGTCTCCACAAACCAACATCGGGATATCAGCACTGGCGGCAATTTTTTCCAACCCTTTTAATAAAGTGTGAACCTGAAGACAACGGGGAAATTATTTTATACCATCCATCTACAAAACAATAAGGATCAGCGACCATAAAAGCCGAAGTATGGATTTTTCCTCCATACCTGCCATAGTTTGACGTCTTTTAGATCTTGCTGAACATTTACATGAGTATTTGCCTGATAAAAATCACCAAAAGTAAAAATCGGGAATCGGGAAAATGACAAACTGTTAAAAATACGTGATGAATTTGAATTCGATGCCAAATAAGAAAAAAAAGCAGGATGATTGTGTTATAGACAGCTAAGAAAAGCTTCATTTAACTCGACAGGAACTTAATAATACTCACAACACAAAGAAGCTGCCGTTTTCCAGGATTGTCAACACCTTGGTGACCGAATTTAGCTTCCAGAACGGCAATTAGTGCTACATTATCCTGCAAAAGAAATCAAGTGGTATCAAAGATTAGCAAAACATACAAAGAAAGATAGACAATGGAGCGATTAATGTAAGACACTCAAAGCAGATGATTTGGTAACCTTGACAAGTCGGTTTAATGCTGTTTTCTTCTGAGTACTAGGAACTACAGCTTCTGTCAAGGATTGGGCAGCCTTGTTAAACTCAACCTATACATTAAAAGACATCCCATTAGTGTACGTTAAAAGAAAAACATGAACGAAATTAACGTGTTCCAATGAAAAACTAGTATACACGAACCTCGTATTTTTTTACATGTGCAAATCTGTCTCTACGGAAAAATGTTGCACATCCATCAAGTGTATGTGTGACCTACATTATTAAAGATGATATTAACAATTGGCAGAAGTGATAAAACCACCTAGCTCAATAAGATCACCAAATACCTCTGATGTTTTTCTTTTATACAAGGCTTGGTAGCCATGTTTGTCCAGCTCCGGAGCAAAAAACTCGTCAAAATGGTCACACTGAACCTGAAAGGAAATAGCTTATTGTAAACACAAATTCCTTTAAAATTTCAGCATTAAATGATATACTCAAGTAATTAATCAAGAAATTATTTAGAGATAATAAAACAATAACTGAAGAGAGAGAAATCATCTGTACCTCTTGAAGGCAAACAATGTCAGCCCGATAACCAACGATTTCTCGTAACAAATTCTGTCTTCGATATGGCCAAGAAAGGGCCCAAGATGGACAGTAGCTATATGCGTCACTTGTGGCATAAGCTTCGGCGAGTATGTTGTAGGATAGCACAGTAAAATTCCCCACAGATGTAACACGATCTGTATCCAAATTCCCCATCACATCTGCCCCAACAACTGAAATCAAACGACGAGGAGTAGGGGTAGGTGCAGGGATGACACGCGATGTTGTTAAGGTCATGGGATGCCCCACTGATACCTTTGTCTCAGCATCTACCACAACACATTCTAATTTCAGAACATGGCCGATATCATCTGCTGAAGGAGTGTATGTCTTAGCACGTCCGACTTCAACCCAAGTTTCACCACCATTCCTTTGTGTAACTTGGGCGGGGTAAGCTGTTGTTGAGCCATTTGACAAGTTAGTGCTCGAAGCGGAAGAAGGTAAGCCAGTAGTTAGCACTCCAGAACCTGAGCTGTTGAAACGGCCAAACAATTCGTCTTCTTCAGCTCCATTCTCATTCACAGCACTGGCTGCGCGGTCATGTAGTGCACGATGATGCTGCCATGCATCTGAAAAGCATTTGGGGGAGCAATGGTAGCTTTTGGTAACAGGGAGCTTTGCCTTAATGCAACCTAGGCACTGGAGAGTCGCCTGTTCGGTTGGATGTACGCTGCAAACTGCAACCTTTTTGTCACTCTGTATACGGTACCTGTAATTAACAGAAACAAGTCATTCACGACGCGAGCCTGAGCATGAATAACAGTTTCAGAGCTCAACATTTTCAGTTAAATATGCGACGCTGACAGAAGTCTATAAATCTCCAATTATCAACACAGAATACGAACGATTCAAATTCGTAATAGGAATACACAATCTGCAGAGTTCAGTAAAATTATAGCCAAACATGGCAATACAATGTAACTCAAATCCGTACTTCGTAACAGGAATAAGATATAATATTACCAACCCCTGTTATCACTTTACACTGGGCTCAGGTTCAATTGAGGTTAAATACAGCTGGATGTCCACGGCAAATGCAAAACAAGACAATCTACCGAAAAAAATCACCATTTACAGAGCATAAAGGGTTTGTTGTGATTCTACCCAACCGGAAAAGTAAGTACAAAGACTAGGACAAAAAGGCAACTTCATAACCGCAGACGACCGTGATGCTAAAATCAGATAAGCTCCTTTACTACCGAAATAAAAATTTCATCCCCCCCACTACAGAATCAAAAGTTCTAAAATTTTCTTTCCAAAGGAATCAAAAGTTTTAAACTTTTATGTATACAAGGGGTTTTCCGAGGATAAGATCATAAATGCAAGGATTAAATCTTCAAATAACAAATCTTTATCGGTTTATCCAAAACAATCTCACAAAAAAAAAAACTGTGCATCGCAAAGATACCAAATGCAGCCACACACAAATTCTCATCTTTATGAGAATCCAAAATCCATACAGAACACTTTTACATACTCATGAAAAATTCCGTGACTGTAACAGGTATCCAACAAAATTCATCTCATTAATAGACATACCAATAATAAATCACACAACTGGTTTTCCGAGTTATGAAACCCATTTGAGTCAACAAATTCCTTGACTAATTACCCCCATTGGCTCAAGAGTATTAATCGGTCATATAATATACGCAATCTTACCCTTAACATTGAGATTGTTTCCCTGATGAATAAAAGATAAAAATGCATTTCAGGTACTAAAAATAAACATAGTGCCACAAGAACACATCCCAAAAACCGCTACCATAGTCGCAACACGGCCACAAAACCCATGACATTTCACTATTTTAAAAGATGTGTAGCTACCTAACTTATCCAAGCCTAACATAGTAATAGCATTTCCGGTACTAAAAATACACATAATACCACAAAAACACGTCCAAAAACCGCTACCATTGTCGTAACACAGCCTCAAAACCCATGACATTTCACTATTTTAAAAGAAGTGTAACTAATTTATCCAAGCCTAACATAGTAAATGCATTTCCGGTACTAAAAATTCACGTAGTACCCACAAAGACGCGTCCAAAAACCGCTACCATTGTCTCAACACGGCCTCAAAACCCATGAAATTTCTATAAAACCCACGAAATTTACGAGTATATAATTTCGCATGATATGTAAAACAAACACACAATAAATCACAATAAACTACCAAATTGAGCAAAAGCATACCACTTATATCTCAAGAACTGCCCATCAACAGGGTTACTTTCAGGAATATCATCACTAAACACGGTCTTATCGGGTTTTCGAAGAAGAACATAAGGGGTAAGCTCGCAACCAACAATCGGAATATCGGAGGGTAAATGTACCCTCACCACACTCACCATGCTTCCAACCCTTCTACTTCTACTATTTCTTCTTCTACTACTACTACTACTGCTGCTGCTATTTCTACCAACTCAATTTTTTCAAATAACCCTAATTTCTCCGCGCCCAAATCAATTGGAAATTTTCGGCGGCCGTCAGCTGGCGGATCCGCCATTAACAACTTACTACTTCCACTCTCGCCAGCCTCGATTGAACTTTCTCTCTCCTCCGAACAAAACCCTAGATAATAATAAGTTACTCGTACTAATTACCCAGCAAAACCCCTAAACTAACAATCACGATACCCTTCAGAATAACATGTTAGATGCAGCTCAAATCAGAATTTCGCGAATTTTGAATTGAGAATTGACGCTTTTGACGAAAAGTCAAATCAATCGATTAATCAATCAATTGAGAAGCTGGGGATGATCGATCGATTGGGAAGAGTAAGATCGAGAAGGAGGGTGGATGAATTGGGGGGCGAAAGGGGGGGAAATTGGATAAATTAGGGTTTTAGAGAAGAAAGGGGGGAAAATGATGGAGTTGTATTAGTATAACTGTCACAGTTTGTTTTCTGGGTTAGATATTAGAGAAGGGGATGAGGATTGATGAAGAACAACAAACAAATTGGATTGGGGGAAAATTATTAATTAATTAATTAAATTAAATTATTTTATGAAATTGACAATATAAAATAAAATTTATATCAAAAAAAGTAAATAAAATTTTCAATTTTGTATTGAATCAAGAAAAAAGAAAATATCGTGTCGTTAATTGTATTGGGATTGAAGCTAACTTGCACTACGAAATACAACGTATTGTATTCAATTTGTTAATTGTAACGAGTTGTAATATTCTGTATTATGGTTTGAAATCGAGATGTACGTTGAATGTTTTGAGCTGAAATCGAGATTATTGGTTTCAATAATTTTCACGTGAAATCTAAGGTGATTTTTGAGATTTAATGTTGTTAGTACGCGCGCTAATAAACCGGTTGTTCACGGAATTTACAAAATTGTACTAATGAGTAATAATCTGTATTATGGTTTGAAATCGAGATATACATTGAATGTTTTGAGCTGAAATCGAGATTATTGGTTTCAATAATTTTCACGCGAAATCTAAGCTACTTGCTAGTACGCGGGGTAATGGACTGGTTGTTCGCAGAATTTACGAGGAATGATTATAGATTTTTTAACACTATATTGTGAGGTCATTCGAATGTGCAGCCCCAGCGTTGCGAGTATGTGACACCCAGATAGCTTAAAAAATAAGGGATGTATTATGTAGAGGAAATCGATGAGTTTGGAAACATATTGATGATTCGGTTAAATTCTTCTAATTGTTTCTTTGTTTCTTACCCAAAAGGCAAACACAAAAAAGGTCTTCAAGTTTTCGAGATTTTCCCACGGTTCAATATTTTTGGGACCGAGACAGGCCAACGGGCCGAGATGTGCCGAGCTTGGTGGGCCGGCCCGCTATGTTGGACATGTCTAAATTTGAGCAAAGTCAAGTTGGGCTTCATGTTGGGTGAGCCCATTGGACTCAAGAGCTATAGTTGTGATTATAGTGTTGATAAGATATTAAGATCCGAGTTTCATATCATAAGCCGTTCTCAGTTAAATTAGTTGACATCCGCAGAGCTGCATTTGGAGATGATGGAATGTGATATTCGAGACAATAGTATAGTTTAAGATTTCTAATTCTAGATTTCTTTTATACTTGCTCGATTTGATTATATCTCTTTTATTTTCGGGAATGTGGTGTTTTAAATTTGATCGAGAAATTAAATCAGGTGTGACGTGGGGGAAAAATAACATTATCGTGAGAAACTAAATTTTACGATTAAAAAAACTCATCAAAAGGGATATGTTACAATACCGCCGGGTGCCGGACGGTATTAAAACAGGAAAATCCATTATTATCATATTCATGATAAAATAAAATAATACGGAGTAATATTTATTTTAATGCGGAGTAATATTTTACATCTTGCTATTTAAAGCATTACAAATAATATCACCTGGTGGCGTAAATATTATCCATAAGAAAATCGATACAAAAATAAAATTAAAGATAATCGTAGTAGTATTTACAATTTTACATCATTAAAGATATTATGTACAAGATAATAAGGAAATAGGAAATAACGAAAATTACTCAAACTAGGAGGGGTACAAGTTATTTTATGAGACGATTGTACCTCTTTTATGTAGGCAATTGAATTACCTTAACGATAAATCAAAAATTCTCTTTCTGCCTCAATAATTTATTTACCTTCAGTATATTTTAAGGTAAACAAATGGTCGAAAAAAGATTGAGACTTAATCATCGGTCGATAGGGACACTCCGGAGCACCACGGCCTCAATAGTTATACCGGGTCCGAACCCGAGGAGGACACCATATTCCAATCCGGATCCGGTATTAGCCTTTCCTTCCTTAAAAGACCGCTTCCTCGTTTCGTCCAACACGAAGAACACGGTCGCACCCGACATATTCCCAAATTCTCGTAACACGTGTCGACTCATGTCAAATTTATTCGTGTCTAGTCCGAGTTTAGATTCAACTTGGTCTAGGATCGCTGGTCCACCAGGGTGAACAATCCAGAAAACCGAGTTCCAATTACTAATACCAAGTGGACTAAGTGCCTCAACAACGGGTTTTTCAACGTTATTAGCGATAAGGGTCGGGTTATCCCTGGATAAAACCATGGATACCCCGATGGGTCTAAGTTGACCCCCAATAGCCATCTCAGTGTCCGATATGGTCGACTGAGAGGCTGAAACCAGTTCAAAAATGGGCCGCTCACCAGCGGCCCAGTCTGGGTGGGCCCCAACTATGGCCGCACCCGCACCGTCACCAAACAAGGCTTGGCCAATCATCGAGCCAGTGTCAGTGCGGGTGGGGCCACGAAAGAAGGCTAAGGTCATGTCAGCCGACACGACTAAAACCCTAGCGTGTCGATTATTCTCTGCGATGTCCTTGGCTAAGCGGAGTGACATTGCCCCCGCGTAGCACCCGAGTTGGAAGAACATGAAGCGTTGCACGTGTGGGCCGAGGCCTAGTAGGTTCGCGAGTTGGTAGTCGTACCTATTATTAGAATTAAAAGATATTAGTATCGATAATATTCTAAAATATAATATTACTTCGTATAATATTCTAAAATATAGTACCCGGGCATGATTGAGCCTGAGAGGCTCGTGAAGATGACGTGTGTGATTTTTGACGTGGGTTGGCCCCATTCCTTGATAGCCTCCAAAGCTGCTGCCTCGGCTAGCTTTGGGATTTCGGTTTGGAGTATGGCTTGGCGTTTGTCCAAGTTATTTGCGTCGTAGTCTAGGAATTCTGGGTTTTTCTTTAGGAACTCTTCGGTTTGGAAAAAATGGCGTTTTTGGACGGTTGTTCTTTCACCTGTTTTTTTTTTTTGGCAAGAGAAAGAAAAAAAAAGTAAAAGTAGAACGACTTGCAATATTTACAATAGATACCAATAATAATAAAAAATCTAATAATAAAAAAAATAAAGAATAATATTTCTCTCGTAAACTATGGATTTCAGAACAAAGAACGTTATGCAACACTTCCAAGTTACAAAGAACATGCATGTACAACTACAACATCAACATTATTATTCGAGCGTTCAAAGTTGCCCGTTTCCTAAAATGAAATTAAAGTAAAAATATATCACAATTTTTCGTATATATTAACGTAACTATTTTTTATTCAAGTTTTTATTTTTTCTTTTGAAATCTTAAATCCAGAAGAAATTTTTTGCAACCTAAAATATTAACACCAATAATTAATATTTTCCCTTCGAAGTTGTAACAAATTAAGATTATTACATTATTACTCTTCCAGTCTCGATCATTTATATACTTTTACGTTATTTTTGAAAAGTATTTTAATTAAAATAAACAAATTACTAAGACGGGGAGAATGCAGAAATATCATACATATGTGCTTAAACTTGATTTTGAGATCGGGCATAGAATCGTCGTTGCAAAAACAAAGATCGGGAAAATCGTGTTGTAATATTTGATTATTTGGTGGATTAGAGGTTCCTAGGGCTAATATAGTTGCTGATGAACAATTATTCTTGGATTTTTGGTCAAGAACTTGGACTTCAACTTCACTCATTGATCCCATTTTTTATTTACTCTAAGGAACTTAAATTCTCTCACAATTTTGATGAATTGCATGAGGGCTCATATATATAGCTATGTAAATTTTCATGAATAAGTCTTACTAATTAATAACCTTACCTATTGTTTTAATTTATTTTCTCGGGGATATATCTGCTATAAATTTGTAACGTGGTCTAAGCTAATTAATAGGATCAATAAAGACAAAATGTTACTAGAATTGAAGTGAAACTTTAGTAGTTTATCATTAATCGTTAATCGTTAATCTTTAGTAGTTTCATTAGATTATAATAATTCTTGCCTCCCCTTTTTGGAGATTTGTCCCATTTGATGGGTTTGTTCCCATATTTTTCGTAGGTCCAAGAATTATGTGCAAAATCATGAGAACAATGAAATTTCTACGTATGATGATACAATTGAGGTCAGATCTCGGTCTACTATTTGTCAAAATAGAGAAAGTTCATCCTTTTGAAGACTATTTCATCAGATCTATAGATTCCTTCGCGAAAGGCTGTGACAATCAACAACGATATATAGAAGGCTGTGTAGAAGCGTGTTATTCGAATAGCGATCTCCGTCTCAAGGATGTTCTTTACTTATTTTTTTTACAAATATGTATTCAGTTAAATTTGATATCGTTTGCAAATGCCGCATGATTTATTATTAATGAAATTGATCTGCACTTAAAAAAAAGAAGTGAAACTTCTCTAAATTAAAGGATTGAAAATTCAAACATATTTTAATTAATTGATTCATGCATTGAGCATAGAATTGAAGACTAGAAACTTACATAAGCATTTATTATGTTGTAAATATGTGAATGCATGCGTTTAAGGTGTATAATCGTCTGTATAAAGCACACATACGTATTTCTAAAATCAGTAATTCTCGTGTGAGACCGTCTCGAGGTAGCGTATTGTGACTTGTGAGACTACTAATAGACTATATTGATGATATTTGATCCGTTATAAATTTGTGACGACTATACCCGTCACAAGGGGCTTACTCGTGTGATTTAGGGCCGTCTAATTAACACATTTGGAGACTAACCTTTTAAATAACACTCGAACTTACCATTAAATTGATTGTCTATACATTATGATTCTGTGAAGCCCGACCCCTTAACTTAGGAGTAGTCTTTTATCGATGCACCATACCGAAGACAAATATTGCAATTAAATTTCAATATAGTAAGTTATTATCTATACACTACGAGGATATATATTAACATTCGAGGTCTGGTCTGGTTACGTCGACCACATTGTCCGATCTTCCATGTTAGACAACCATGTGTAACTTGTTACAGTAATTGAAATAGTAAGGTGATATTTATTTACTTTTATATTATTTGTGAAAATTATTTTAATTAAAGGTAAACAAATTACTGAGACTGATAAAATATACAGATGTTTTGAATTATCGTAACGTGTTTTCTCTTTCTTTCTTGAATATAAATGCAAATTAATCATAGACTCATATTTATAGTAGGGTTATTTCATAACAATAATACCAACTATGAGGGTGTTTCTTATATTAATACCAACTATACCTAATCCCGTTTTAATATGAACTATCCCCTCATTAATCTCTCTTTAGAACAAGTTACCGGCTACCTGATGAGCCGGTTTCCTTTTCCTTTTAATTTCTTTTTGAATTAAAGTCCTCCTCCCACCATACTCTATACACTTCCTTTCTTGTTACTACGTACTCTTCTCTCGCCATTGTTGAACTCGACATCTCCTCTCGCCATTACTTTTCTTAAATTTTTTGAAATTGTGGTAAATAAATTGGAGCATCTGACGTTTGCAAAAAAAATCTGACATTTGAAGGATAAGAATTAGAGGAGGATCCAGATGAATAACCACATCTCATTGTGTCAATGAGGGTTTTGAAGGTCGATAATGAATGATGACTTTTAATTTGATGAATATAAAGGGGAAGAAGAAAAAGAGGTCGCACCAAAACCTAGCAGGTCACAATTACCGGTTTTACAGGTAAAAAAGGCATTGGTTATAAAGAGAGATTAATGAGAGGATAGTTCATATTAAAACGGGATTACGTATAGTTTGTATTAATATAAGAAGTACCCCCATAGTTGGTATTATTGTTATAAAATAACCCTTTATAGTATCATATCTGAGTTAAACTAAGAATCAATCACATAATATTTTCCTACCTTGTTTCATAAACTTTTTTTTTACACGTTTACTCTATGCACGTACGCGTAAAGACATTATCATATATACATTCATATATTAGTGATTGTCCACTATATATTCGTAATAAAACTAAGTTAATGTAAATACGCCAAAGAATTGAAGGGTCGTATACTTTGTACGAGTTCTACTCGTTGACAAATTTGGTCAAACTATCGAATTGGTAAATTTAATTGAAATTTAATTGTCAATTTATATTTTATTATAATTCGTAAAATGAAGTTTAATAATTTGGTAAACGTGTAAATGATAAAATTGAATAAATTTCAATGGTCAAACTAAACTTAAATGCATGACCTAAAAGATAAAGAATGGTCTTATAACAGTTACAAGAATCAGTAATTAATTTGCTGTATACTTGGCAAACATATCTATTGGATATTCGGATTGGTTAGGCGTATACACCTGGTTGTATAATAACATTGTACAACTAAGGCAAAGTTATCGAGCTTTTGTGTATATTGATTGAGCTTATAAAAGTTTCTGAGCTGAGTTGTAAGTTTTTGAGCTTAAACATTTATGTGATTTAACTCGAAAACTTTACACTAAAACTCAGAAAGTTTACAGTAAAACTCGAAATCTTTTGTAACACAGCTCAAAATCTTAAAACCAGTTGTACATAGAGCTAGTACAACTGGTTGTATAATCCTCTAATTGGGTCAGGTCAGGTTTGGTCGAGTCGCAGTTATTTTACAGTTATAAGAATTCAAGTTAGATTAGGTCGTATTAGTTTTTTTCAGTTCAACTGATTATCGGGTGCATTTTTTTTAGGGTTATTTCATGAGAATAATCCCAAATATACGTGTACGGTATTTCTTAAAATAATCCAAATTATGCGTAATCTCATTTTAACGTGAACTACACCTTCATTAATCTCGTTTTGCCATGTATGAAATTATGACTTGCTATATATTACCGGTAATAGTGACTTGTTGTAACTTTCTAGAGTTTTATTAGGCCCGTTGCGGTCATCGTGAAAAGCCAAAATAACAATAAAAACAAATTTTTTTTTTCATAACTTAGCTTCTACTGTATAAGACTAATCGTAAAAAAAATGGAAGATGAATTTTTGGAAGCTTTAATTTTTTTTTTATCAATGACCGAAAATGAGGACGAAATGTGAAGAAGAGTAAAAGGAAGGGTTGAATAAGGAAGATTTAACAGGTAGCCGGTCATTCATAGCAAAGCGAGATTAATGAAGACATAATTCATATTAAAATGATATTACGTATAGTTTGAATTAATTTAAGAAGCACACGTATAGTTTAGATTATTCCCATGAAATAAGTTGCTCGTTGCATTATATCAGGGTAAGAATCGAACTTTAACCCTATGAACGAAGTAACAAAATTTTTAGTTCATCACGTGATCAGTCGTGAGCTAACTCTTATTCTTATTATTTTTACGATTCGCTAGCCCTAATAATAAATACGAGTACCAATCAAAACTTAAGTCGATCACGTACGCATCATTTTCATGCAATAGTGATTGTCCACTATATATATACAGTTAGCAGCAACGACGAGTCGTATATTTTTACAGTGGGGAAGCAATTTGTATTAGAAAATGCGGTCAAACTGTCAAATTAATAGGTAAAAACCGTAAAATAATAATAAGGGAAACTTAATTGTCATTTTCGTATATGAATTGAAGTTCGATAGATAATAATTTTGTAAACGTACAAGAAAAAGAAATCGATCTAACAAGAAAGAGAAAGATATTATTTTACGCAGTATATTCAAAATCGACTAGTCATGCATTACTGTCGATGACAAATTCGAAAGTGTTTTTTTTTTTCAAACCGAAGATAAGTATTGTAATGACATCAACTTGAAGAATAAAGTTTTTTTTTTTAATTACGTCCAAAATATATAATTTCTCAAAGTTTATTCGACTAAAGAATTTAATTTGGTAGCTACTATGTACTCGTATAATAATTTGGGTTATTTCATGACAATAATACCAACTATAAGGGGGTTTCTTAGAATATTCCCAACTATACGTAATCTTGTTTTAATATGAACTATGCCTTCATTAATCCCCCATTGATATAGGTGACCGGTTACCTATAAAACGGGTTGAACCTTCCTCTTTCGTTTCGGCTATTGGTTAAATTTTTTTGAATCTTCCCAAAATTCATCTTCCATTTTTTTCTTATGATTAGTAGTATAGAAGCCATGAAAAAATGCTTTAATTTTCTTGCTGTTTTGGCTTTCATGAACGACGATGGAACAGTCAAGGACCCTAGAAAGTCACAACCGGTCACTATTACCGGTAATAGCAGGTCATAAGTTTGTCCATAGCGAAACGAGATTAATGAAAACATAGTTCATATTAAAACGAGATTACGTATAGTTGAGATTATTCTAAGAAGCCCCCCTTATAGTTGGTATTATTGTCATGAAATAACCCTAATAATTTTTGTCCCGGGTTCTAAATGTGCCGATTATTTATTTAAATAGAAAATCGCATAAATATACAATCAATTTGACGAGATAAATGTCATCATTTTAAAAACTCGTAATTTTTGTGCAAGTATTTGGCAAGTACTCCGTAACTTATTCAAAGAGAAACGACTAGCCGAAATAAAAACCTTCGAAGTACTTACATTAACATGTAAAAATAAGTTAACTGGAAAAAAAAATCGGTTTAATTTCTTTTTCTACTCTTTACATTATTACAACAATAATGAAATAATGTCTGTTTATGTCATTTATTCAAATATCAGACTACACCGTATCTAGTATGATCTTTTTAAGTTTTTAACTAGTTATTCGACTAATTTTGTCAAACAGAACCTTACCGGACCATGTAGTGTAAGAATATCTCGAGTATATTCTGTATATTATTATGGAAAGATATTATTATTTACTTTAGATAGAATTATAGAGTAGAAGTTTATGACAGTTACTAGTTTATGGAAAGATACTAGCTAGGAGATTGTAATTCTCAATATATATATATATATATATATATATATAAAGAGGCTTGTAGGATGTTAATTATCAATGAGAAAAACTCTTTCCCAAATTCTCTTACTTTCTTATTTTAACATGGTATCAGAGCCAGAGGTCACGAGTTCGAATCAAGTGGAATCTCAGCACACGGTACGGGGGAGCAGGTGCGCACTAACCACTCTTCAAGCCCAAAGGAAGGGCATTCGAGTGAGGGGCGTAATAGAATATAAACGGATCTCAACCATCACCTTAAGGTTTTGGTTAAGTTGGTTTGTTAACATGTAGCGACCGTAACAACTAACACGGTACAAGGTTGTCCTTGTAATGGAAGCAACATATGCATCATTATCATATACTATTAGTGATCTTCCATTATTCATAATACTAAATCTAAAGTATATTCAATTAGGGCTTAAGAACTAAGAAGAATTCTTATACTTTTACGTACCACTTGTACTTTAAAATTGTGGTCAAACAATCATATATTAGTAAAAAAAAAGTTAAAAAATAATTGTCATGCATATTCGTAAATGAAGTGTGATAATAACGTAATTCCGAAATAAATAAATAAATAATTGATCTCTCTTATGATGAATATATATTCATGTTAAAATTATAATCTGTCAAAATATAATTTAATTTTTGTTATTATTCATATATTCTGTTTATTTTAATTGTATGGTTTGATTTGTTATAAGATTAAAACGAATATACAGTCTTAAATATAAGATTAAGACGAAGAGTAATAATTTGTGATTTGGTAAACGTAAAAGTTCGTTGTATGTACGGCGGCCTATTCAACGATAAATATGATTGATCTTTGAAATATAGGTAAGGTCGTATATTATTATTCGAAAATGACGTTTTTGTTTTCAAACTGAAGATAGAGCTCTCATGAACAATTTAGAAGTCATTTTCGAAAATTGAGACCAATAGATATGATCCATCAAATTTTATTTGGTTGAGTAAATTGATTAATTTGGGAATATTTTTTTCATTTATGAAATTCGGAAATATAAGTTAAATTCCGTTGAATTTTAGTTGCTTATAGGAAAAGGTATATCTTAAAATAGAAAAAAAAATACTCCTTATGATTGCTGATCAAATCGATTTATCATAAATCTTAATTATTACACGGGTTTGAAATGTGACAATTACTATTTAAATCGAAGATAATAACGTACGTAGATATGATTGATCTGAAAAAGAGTAAATCTTCTAAGAAACGTAAATAAGAAAATGAAAATCACATAACTACCTACCCCAATACGAAAGGTTTTTCAAGAACGTTATAAATAGATTGTACTGTCACTTTAAAACAAGAGCGATCTTGTGGGAGTTGTATGGCTTGAGATTATGTCTTCTACATTTCGAGCATGTCGCCCTATGGGTGGTTCACCCGACCACGCACAATATGCGTACACCCGTACTGTGTGTCATTTGTCATGGTGTGCGTGGTTTCCAGGATTCGAACTCGTATCTTTTGGTCATGGTCATGTTGGCTCTGATACCATGTTATATGAACCAATCCAACCAAAACCTTAAGGCGATGGTTGAAACTCAACTATTACATTTATATTCTATTACGCCGGCCCCCTCACTCGAATGTCATGGTTAGTGCACAGGCTCTCCCGTACCGTGGGCTGAGTTTCCAGCTGAGAGTTCGAGATATTGGGGGCTGCCAGGATTCGAACTCCTTGTAACCTTTGGTCATGGTCATGTTGACTCTGATACCATGTTAGATGAACCGGCTCAATTCAACCAAGCAAAACCTTAAAGCGATGGTTGAAGTCTAACTATTACATTTATAATCTTTCAGTTAGAAAAACGGGTCTTACTCGGTATAAGTATATCAATTGAGAGATCAAACCCTTTCAGTCGAAAAGAACGGGTCTTACTTTGTATAACAGTTAAGAGATCAAACATCTCGTTTACCAAGCAATCAAGATTCAAGCATGCATGTATGCATATATATGGTGATGAATAGTAAAAGGCTGGCAAATAACCCTAAACAAAATAGTAGAATGAAAGTTGCAGTCCGAGAGAACTGATTGTCTAACTACTATTCAATTATTCATGTCCCCGTACCATGTGCTGAGATTCTACTTGAAAGTTCGAGATATCGGAGGTTGACAGGGTTCGTACTCTTAACCTCTGGCTCTGATATATACCATGCTATGGAACCAATTCAACGAAAATCTTAAAGGCGATGATTGATGTCCTTTTTTTTTTTTTTTTTTTTTTTTGATGAACGAGGGAACCCGCAGCCGCTACCTTTTGATTGGTGTGCTCTGGGTAAACCCTCGGGTGTACGCATAGCCTGCAAACCACGCACACCAAGGTAAACCGCCCATGGGCGACATGCTCGAAGTCTAGAGGCATAGTCTCAAGCCATACAACTCCCACAAGTTCGCGCTTGCAGGGGCTTGAACCTGAGACCCTTGGGCTGATGATCACAAGTTTTAACCACTAGGCAACACCCTTATGGGCTTGATGTCCATTTATATTCTACTACGCCCCTCTTAATGTAACAAATCTAAATATTTTTATATGAAGACTTAATGTTTTAGTTTCGTATTGTTTATTTGAATATTATTGTAAGCAAATCCTGGATTCGACCCTGCAAAGGATAATAATCATGATATTGACGAGGTTTGAATTAAATCATTATTCACTAGTACGATAATTTTAATTTTATGATCTTAGAAATTAAGTTAGTAAATTGATACTCCTTATTTTGATAGAAAATACAATATTATTGAGGTATTATATCCGCAATAATACGTGATTTTTCTTAGAAGATCGATTCATTTTGTGTGTTTGACCACAAGGGGAAAAGGATACGAGGAAGTATAAGATGTCTTATACAAGAATTATTTACATTTTTTCTTTCAAAGAAGAAATGGAATACATCCAAAAACGATAAAATAAGTTGGACCGTCTTATACAAGAATTATTTAATAATTTCGTAGTTTTCTTACATAACCTAGCTACCAGTGTGAACATTCTACAGTTCATTGATTTTACAACTAAAAAGAAAAAAGACACTAGGATGAAATAAGATTATTGTGTATACATGGGTAACAGTTAAAAAAAAAATTAGCAAGAATTATTAGCAATGTTATAAATAATGAATTTAAACAATTTCTTCCAAGTATGTAATTAAAAAAATCAGATAAAAAGAGATAAATTATCTCTTTAAAAAACAATAATTTCTTCTCGGTAATAAAAAGACAGATAAAAAAAGATAAATTATCCCTTTAAAAAAACACGCATAAAAAGACGAAAAGTTATACAAACAACTAATTACATTTATACAGTTGTACAAGTCATTATTTAAGAGAGTTACATTTTTGTAATAAATTCTTACTCCGAGTTTCTTAAAGTTTCCACTTTAATTAAAATACACATCATATTTATGTGAATAATAATAAAGATGGAAACTTTTAGAAAATTCGAAGAAGTATGACCCTAATGTAGATATATAAGATGATTTGTTGGGGAATTAAGAATTCCCTGTTAGTGTTTGTTGATGTTTACGTTTAGAAGGGAAAACAAAGCGAACGTAAACTATTGATTGGGGCACAGGAGTAGTTTTCAATGGGGACACTCCTGAGCACAACGGTCTCAAGAGTGATCCCGGGTCCGATCCCAAGTAGGACACCGTATTCCAACCCCTCACCGGTAGTAGCCTTTCCTTCCTTTAAAGACCTCTTCCTTGTTTCATCTAAAACAAAGAATATCGTCGCACCCGACATATTCCCAAACTCGCGTAACACGTGTCGACTTGAGTTAAATTTATCTGTGTCAAGTCCTAGTTTTGATTCAACTTGGTCTAGGATCGCTGGTCCACCAGGGTGAACAACCCAGAAAACGGAGTTCCAATCATCGATGCCTAGTGGGCTAAGGGATTCAGTCAGGGGGATTTCGGCGTAATTGGCAATAAGACTTGGGTTATCCTTAGCTAAGACTAAGGATACCCCGAATTGTCTGATTTGTCCTCCAATAGCTCTCCCAGTGTCTGGCACAGTCGTTTGTAATGCAGAGACCAATTCAAAAATGGGCCGCTCACCAGCGGCCAAATTAGGATCTGCCCCAACTATAGCTGCGCCCGCACCATCACCAAACAAGGCTTGTCCAATCATCAAGCCAATGTTAGTGGGGCAAGGGCCGCGGAATGAAGACAAAGTCATCTCAGCGCAGACTACTAAAATACGAGCGTTTCTATTATTCTCTGCAATGTCCTTGGCTAAGCGGAGAATTGTACCTCCACCATAGCACCCAAGTTGGAAGAACATGAATCGTTGCACGTGTGGGCCAAGGCCTAGCAGCTTCGCGAGCTGGTGGTCGTACCCGGGCATGACTGCACCAGACAGACTTGTGAAGATAATGTGAGTGATTTTCGACTTCGGCTGGCCCCACTCTTTGATGGCCTCCACAGCTGCTGCTTCCGCCAATTTTGGTATTTCGATTGTGAGTATGTCCTGGCGTTTGTCTAAAGTAATGGCTTCGTAGTTTAGAAGTTCAGGATTTTTCTTAAAAAACTTCTTTGATTGGAAAAAGTGTCGCTTTCTGATTCCTGTTTTTTTACCTGTTTCAACGAACATATATATTAGTGTTAGAGTAAGTCTTTTGAAAGATTGTCTCACACTTGGGACTTGTTTAGATAACTACTCCCTCACATCCATTCAATCATTTACATAGAATATTTCATCGCATTTAAAAAATGTGGTAAAAGTAAGGGTATTATTGGTAAATCAAATGATTTTATGAGTTCACCAAACTTAAAATAAGGAAAAAGTAGTGACATTTTATGTAAATAGAGCAAAGATATGAGAATTATAAGATAAAGTGTTTTGCCAAAAAGGGAATGTAAAAAATTGATTTGATATATAATATAAACCTTAACGTTGTGTATTTGCCTTATATTTTGTTATCCAAACAAAACCTTAGTGTGAGACATATAACGGAAAAGGAATATAAAATTAATAATCGTCCACATCATGTGAGATGTCACCCTATAACACTAATGATAATTTGTGTCTTCTTTGAAGTTTTTTTTAGTGTTATATATATATATGATCAAAAATATGTCACATGAAAATGATTTGTGAGCCTTTTTACCATTAGTATGAATACTTTTGTTACTTCTACTGCAACAATCGTTAATTTCACTGCGCTACTTGTACCGTTATTTTTAAATTATCACAGCAAATAATGTTGTTACCCTCTTTACTACTCCCGCTACTTTTAGGCTCTCTTAGACACGATGTTTCAATTAGTTTATGATCTGGTCATCAAAGTAGCTCATTTGAACAAAATTTTACCCAACATATTTTTTTGGTGAAATAAAATGCTACTTAGACTTGACAAAGCTAGTTGAACCCTGAAAAGTTAGTCGAAAATGAAAACACTAGTTGGACGCTTTTAAGCTAGCTTAAACTTACCGTGCCAAAAAAATGTGTGACAAATTAAGTTAGTTGAAAAGCTAGCCAATGGTTGATAAAATGACTAAAAAGATTAATTACACATGCATGATCGTTGTATATTAGTTGTTATAAAAAGAAATCGAAAAGTTTTCAGTGTGACAAGCTTAGGTAACCTCACTTTCAATCTGAGTCGGACTTATTATCCTAAACGTTAAGACAGTAAGAAAGTTACTCAATCGCTAAACCACGAATTCTCATGCAAAACAATTTTACAGTAATTATATCGTGAAATCTCTTTTAACGAAGGAAGAATAATACAAGAATTGAACATACATATATTCTTAAATTTGGTCTTGAGATCAGGCATTGTATCTTCATTGCAAAAACAAACATCAGGAAATTTTTCTTGTAGAATGTAATTGGGTGGGTTGGCAGTTCCTAAAGCTAAGATGTTTGCTGAAATTTTGGCATTTTCATACACTTGGATTCCTTCCATTGATCCCATCTTCTTCTTCTTCTTTCTTCTTGCTTCAAGGAGTGTTTGCCACGAGTTTCTTCAAGTGAATATAGGTCTATATATAGTGTTTTTTGTGCACGTTGCCTAGCTACATATAAGTCTAACATATATTAAAGTATTTAGGGTTTTGATTGAGTTTGCGTGACCAAAATTTAGATATATATAGGGGCGGGATCCAGTGCAAACTGTCCGAATCAAGGTACAAAGCCATAAGGCCTGTGCACTGGCCCCCTGCCCCAGTCCGTCCGGATGAACGTCCCTATTTTTTTTTTTTGTCTTTTTTAAAGTGTAAGTGGAGCCCCTAAAAGTGTAAGTGGAGCTTTAAAGAAGTGTACGTAAGTAGGATTCGGACGGTTCATACCAAACTTGTGGTTCGAACGATATATATATATATATATATATATATGCACTGTACAAATTGCGTATGGAGGAGCTGATGTACTAACCACTCATAAAACTTAATGGTCATTCGAGTGAGGGTCTAGGACTCTGGGAGTATTAATTAGGATGTATGTTAAAGCATTGATTGAGCTTTAACGATCGATTTAGGGTTTTGATTGAGTCTGCGTGACTAAAATTTGGATGACATGTAAAGCAGCTGCACAAATCGTATGGAGGAGCTGATGTACGTACTAAACCACTCTTGAAATTCAATGATTATTCGAGTAAGGGTCTAGGACTCTAGGAGTGTTAGGATACTAAAGCATTGCTTGAATGAGCTTTAACGATTGACTAGGGCTTTGATTGAGTCTGCATGATCAAAATTTAGATGGCATACAAAACATCGTAAATCGTACGTATAAGGATATTAAAGCATTAAATATGATATGTTTCAACTATCATCGCTTTAAGGTTTTAGTAAAAGAATAATGAATTCGAAGTACTACTCTGCACTTAATTTCTCATATCAGATCACCTTTTCTATTTGCTGAATATCAGATCCTCAACTAGATAACCTCTTAATATGTGACATATATCGATCTTTTTCCATGGTAGGTTACAACCATTATTTAACGCTCTCACTTCCATGTGATGATCTGATCTTGGTTCGTTGTTGGTTTTATTACATTCGTTACAAGTGTTTATTCGTTTGGATTAGACTAGTTATCAATTCATCAAACCATATTTTTCAATACGACTAAGCGTACGATTCTTTGGAATAACAAATTAGTTGTCACTCGTGAGTGTGTGACATATATTCATTAATTGATGGATGGAGTGTACAAGATTATAGTAAAACCAGTGCCCTTCACGTTTTAATATAAACAAACTAAGTTGGTAGGTGACAAAAAAATAGGCCAATAATGGGGTGCCATTTACATCTGTCATCCTTAAATAATAATAATAATAATAATAATAATAATAATAATAATTTATCTTTATTCCCGAAATGGAAGAATAAAGAGTTAACCTTTTGCAAAAAAATAAAAATAAATAATAATAATAATAATTTAGGTTTCATACGGTTGTAATACAGATATCCATGACAGGGCCGTCAAATGATATTTTGTGGCCCTGTGCCAAATTTTTTTTAGAGGCCCCTGTATGACCTTATCGGTCACCGTCTGCCATATTTTTAAGGTTATTTTGAAAAAAAAAACCTCTAACTCCATACTATAAGTCTATAATAGATCCCCAATTTGAAATTAGATTTCAAATTTTCAAATATTAATTTTTAATTTTATTTTAATAAAATAATTTTTATTGGTCTAAATCTCGTAATCCCCAGACCAAAAGCAAGCTTTATCTCCAGCCTGCTGCCACTACAGCACTAGTATCAATACTGATACACTTCATGGTCATATACATTACAATATACTGTACACAGCTAATGAGGCCTCTTCCATCTTGGGCCCCGGTTCCAAGAACCGGGTCAACTTGCTGTTTGACGGACCTGATCCATGATAATATCGTAACTGGTTAATAATTTACCTATTTATAATGAAAAAATAAAAAACATTGTTATTATTACTTCACAATAATGCTTTATCTATAATCCTTATTATCTAACTAGATGAGTTTGTTGATGTAAATGCGTCGCACTTCTATTCAATGTCTATAAGTAATTTGTGAACGATCTTTGAGATCAATAGAAGATAAGTTTTATCCAGTTTTGAATCAAACGAATGATCCCCTCGTCAACAAAAGCTGCAGGAAGACAACGATATGATGAGGTTATGCCAAATTGTCAGATTATGTCTTCAGATAATATTTAGTTTATAAGAGAAATTGTTTTTTTTTCTTCCGGTTTTTATTAGATTTGATTGCGATTATAAGTATTCTATTAATGAATTATTATTCTTCTCGTTAAAAAAAAAAAAACTAGATGAGTTAATTTTACACAATTTCTTGTATGAGACGGTCTCATAGGAGAATAATTAACTGCCTTATTATTTTCATCTCATTTTGGTTAAGTTCAGTCTCATTATTTAATTTATTTTATTTTAATTAATTTCATTTCCAATAATTCATGCATTTCATTTTCTTGCATGATCATATCTTAGCTTACTAATTATATTAGTGGATTGTCCAAATCAAATCAAAACTGAAATCCATCTTACTAATAATAATTAGTGATTCTCCACTATCATAATTCGCACCAATTGTTACTCCCTAAGCATAAAAAATGTGTCGCATTCTTTTGCCATTTCCACATTTTATTAATTAATTAATTTCATACAATCATACTATGTGTTTTGGTAAAAATTTACCGGGATATGATTAAGTTGCGGGTTAAAGTGATCGAACTAGCACTACGCGGGTTAACAAAATAAAGCGGACTCGAGCAAAGGAAAATGCAACGCAAGAAAGTAAAGAGACTCGAGTTTTGGTGACGCGGAAACCCAATCGTGGGAAAAACCGCGGGGGGAGTCGGAATCCCGCCAAATTTCTACTATGAACGAGGAGAATGAAATATGAAAAACAATACAAGGTTTTGACTATGTTTAAATACGAGAGTTTTTGCTTGTGTTGTTTGCTTTTTCTCTGACTCGATGCCCTAGATCTCCCCCTTCTCGTGATTTGTTTGTTGCTTATATACCCCTCTCTTAGCCGTTGCCTTCCTTTTCTCCTCATTTTGCTCCTACTCTGGTGGTACTCCCTAGTCTTTAGGGATTCGGTTCTTGACCGGGTCATAGGTCTAGGGTTATATAGTCTCAAGCTGCTGATCTGTCTTTGGCCCATTAATAAGTGGCGACTTCTTTGGGCCCATCTCACTGTTGGGTTTTGGCCCTGTTGATTTGTTGACTTGCTATATATCGATCCTTGACTTTACGACTATAGACTTTTCCGAGTGTTACTTTGTGGTTTTCTTTGTTGACTTTTTGACTTTTACTTTTGACTCGGGAAATTTCCACGTCGTGTCCGAGGGTGCGGATTTTATCCCAAACAAATGCCCCCAAATTTCCGACTAAGTTCATCTTAGGCGGGAATTTCCGTTTGCGTGTGACATTCTTTGGTTCTGATGACGATTTTCTTCTACAGAGTTTGTCTTCGACTCTGTCACTTCTCGTTTTCACAACTGACTCTTCTCCTTCCTTATGATGGCTATCTCCCCTACCCTCATAATGGTACACACTTCCCCGTACCCCTTCCCTTCTTTACTCCGCCTACTCTCTTCCTTTTCCCATTTGCTTCTTTTACTTCACTCACAACATCCCTTTTCGAATTTCAAATCCTCCGTCCTCTCCACTCTTCGTTGCTTGCTGTCGCCGTTCTTCATCCTCTCGTTTTACTCAGGTGATTTTTCGTCCTCGTTCCTTTCTCCTTTTTCTTTCCTTTTTTATGGCGTCCAAATCGGCTCGAGGTAAATCTCCGATTTCCGCTCCATCGTCGCCGCCGATGGCCTTCTCTCCCCTCAATAAGCTAGGCAAACCTCATACTTGCGATTCCTTTTTTGGCAACGAGGATCCTTCCTATGTCAGGAGGGTTTTTGGTTTTGATGAGGGAGTGGAAATTTATCTTCCCTCTCCGGGTCAGCAAGCGGACTTCGTCCTCCCTGGGTGGGTGTGCATGTACGCCTACCCCTTCCTGCTGGGTCTCCGCTTCCCTTTTCCCTCGATCGTTCAGGAATTCCTCTCCCTTTACAAGCTAGCCCCCTGCCAACTTGCTCCGCACACCTGGAGGGTGCTGCTGTCTTTCTACGCTTTGAACTGCCGTTACCAGAAGGATTTCTCGTTACTTGACGCATGCGCCGCCTTCCAGGTGAGGTCTGTGGGGAATGGTCAGGTGACCATGCGCGTCAAGGACAAGAGCTTCCCTGGTATCATCTTTCCTCCTAATCCTCCAGACGTGGGGTGGTTTAAGGGTTTCATTTTTGTGAAGATCGATTCCCTTTCCCCCTCCTGCAGTTACCTCTTTTCTGAATGGGCGTCTGTTGCAGGTATTTTCCGTATCATTGGCTTTCGGGTTCCTCGCACACTTATGGTTCTTATTGATTTCGTGCTGCAGGTCTTCAGCAGCCCGACGGTGTGACATCGATTGTTGATCTTGCTGCCAAGCTTTCAGATTTGAGTTCTGAGCAGATCTCCTTCACCAACCTGTTCACTCCCTCTGCTGGCGGCGTCTGTCCCCCCTTCGACGACTTTATGTCTTCTGGTGAGACTTGTTGAGCGCATTCCCTGTTTTGTTTTTCTCTTTCTCTCTTTTTTTTTTTATGCGGTGTGTCTGCCTTCTCCAGGCAGTGCTAAGGTTCCTGTGACTCTGGATCAAGTCCGGAGGAAGAGCATGGCTACTCGCTCTTCATCCCGGAGAATTTCCGGTTCCTCTCCTGCTCCTTCGACTAGTTCGAAGAGGAAACGCAGCCCGTCCCCTCCTAACCAGGCAGATTCTGCTGGGAGACCCTCTGTGATCCATGTTCCTGACTCTCCTCTGCCTTCTGTTCCCCACTCAGCTGGGCATAACTCTGATGAAATCACAATGACTTTTCCCCGGAATTTTGGGGTTATCAGAGATCTGGAGGATCTGTCCTGCTTGGACCAATTCCTCTTTCCCAGCTTCGAGGCTGCGGTGGCTGGGGATCCCCTGATCGAGACGGCGACCCGCATCGTCGCTCACGGCTTTGAGGTAATACTGCTTTCCTAGTTCTGAATTTGTTCCGTCCTTGTACAGTATTGTTGACTGCTGTTGTGTTTTTCAGACTCTCCAGACGGCCATCTGTGTGAAGGCCAGCATATCACGTCTCATGAATTTGGGGGACCGTCTTCAGGCGGATAATGCCCGTCTGGCGAAGGAGGCCACTCAGGCCAAGGAGAGGGTTGCGGCGCTTGAGGAGGAGGTCAAGGCGGTGAAGGAGGAGGCTGCTGATCTGAGGGGGGAACTGGGTCAGTCCAGGAGGAAGCTGGCGGAAGGGGAGAGGAAGTGGGAGGAATCTGCTGTGGAGGCGAAGGCTGAGCTTGCCAAAGCTCAGGATGCTAACCTCGATCTTCAGGGGAAAGTGACGGCCTTGCAGGAGCAGATGGTTGGCGCTCTGAGCTGGTCCGCCTTGAGCACTGAGATCCAGATGGTTGAGGCCTATGCTCAGGGGAAGCATGAGCACTGGGACTTAACTGCTCTGAAGAGGAAGATGGAGGCGGAATTTCCCCATGGCTTTGACTTGGAGGTGCTGGCTGACAAGGTAGGGGAAGTGGTAGAGGAGTCGGTTTCTTCCCCTCCAGCAGTTCATGGAACACCTGATCCTGTGGTGGCTATTGATGATGCTGCTGTGGTGGTGCCCCTCGCTTTCCTTCCTCCAGAAAATGATATCTAGGCTGTTCAGCCTTATTTTCTTCTGTTGTTCATGGCCCTGTGTGGTCAGAAAAATATTTGGTTAAAAATTTGTCGTGCTCCGGATTTTTCTCTGCTCAGGGGAGCAGAGTATTCAAATTTCTTTTCTGTTCATGGGAGCAGAATTATTTTGAACTTATTTCGTGGTATTCGTGTGTGTTTTTATCTTGCGATGTTCGTTTTGTGCTTTGTTTGTTTGTCTGATTGTTTGGTTGGTGTCTGCTGTGTGTATGCATGCCTTTTGTCCGTATGGTCGACCCTGATGGTTGGTGGCCTGGGGTTTAGTATGCCCACTCAGTCAGAGGTGCCACGCTTTTGCGTGGGTGCTGAGTGGCGCAGGGGACTTGTATTGCCCTGGTTGTAGGCAATCAGCACAAGACGCACGCCTTCTGTGGAAGTTGTACGCTCCACCAGAGCAGTTGTCAATTTTAAATTGAGGGTAAAAATGAATTCGTGCAAGAGAAGTTAAATCTGGTGGTATAAAGAGAGAACAAGACGTAAATCACATAGGAGGAACTTTAAAGTTTTCAGGGTTGTGTCAAAAATACATGAGAGAAAAGAATTTTAGAAAACGAGCTAAGTTAAAAGAATGGTATGAATCTTAAAAGAATGGCAAGAATCTTCCTCAAACCAAGTTAAACTTTATGGTATGAAAATGAGCTAAGTTTTTCAGAAAAAAGATGAAGGAAATTTCCTAAAAAGGAGCTTCACAAACAAGGAGTGCTTTGGAAGATGGAGTAAATTTAGAAAAAATGACAAGTGAGACTGAACCTGGGTTCTGGTGGAGGCGTACCTGGCAGATTGAATGCCTCAGCTCTGGCGACGATGGCCCTTGTTCTTGGTGATTTTTGCTTCAGAAGAAGTATTTTTTCAAGTGTATTATGTTCCAAGGTTTTTGGATGACTTCTCCCTCCATGGTCATAAGTTGATATGCTCCATTCCCAACTACTTTCTCCACCTGATAGGGTCCCTCCCAATTGTAAGCAAATTTCCCTGCTCGCTGGTTTCTGGTGTTCTGGAATACCTTCCTGAGGACTAGGTCTCCTTCCTGCAGAATCCTGATTCTAACATTTTTGTTGTAGCTTCTGGCGACAGTCTGTCTGTAGGAAGCCATTCTGATTTGAGCATCGGTTCTAAGCTCGTCTATGGTGTCTAAACTGTTTGCCATTTCCACCTGGTTTCCTTCTTCTGTTGTGCAGCCATATCTGTGGGTGGGTACCCTCACTTCTGCAGGAATAAATGCCTCAGCACCAAAGACTAAACTAAAGGGCGTCTGCCCTGTAGCCACCTTAGGTGTGGTTCTGTCAGGCCACAATACTAGGGGAAGTTCATCTGCCCACCTGCCCCCTGCTTCCTCCAGCCTTCTCTTCAGGTTGTCCATCACAATTTTGTTGCTGGATTCTGCTTGACCATTAGATTGCGGATTTCTGGGGGTAGACTTGTTGAGAGCAATGTTCCACTTAGCACAGTAGGCTTCCATTTTGTTGCCAATGAATTGGGACCCGTTGTCGCAGATAATTTCTGAGGGGACTCCGAACCTGCAGATAATGTTACGCTTAATAAAAGATATAACCTGCTTCTCAGTCACCTGAGGGAACGCTTCTGCTTCTATCCACTTGGAGAAGTAGTCAGTCATTGCGAGCATGAAGACTTTGTTTCCTGGCGCCCTTGGCAATTTGCCCACAATATCCATTCCCCACTTCATGAAGGGCCAAGGGGAGACTATTGGATGCAGCGGCTCTGCTGGCTGGTGATTGACCGGTGCGTGTCTTTGGCAGGCGTCACATTTTTTAACGTATTCCTTGGCGTCCCTTCGCATTGTCGGCCAATAGTAACCTTGCCGAAGTGCTTTGTTGGATAGACTCTTGCCCCCTGCATGATTTCCACATTCTCCGCTGTGGAGATCATGCATTACCATCTCTGCTTGCTCCTGATTCAAGCATCTTAGGTACGGCCCGGCGGTCGATCTTTTGAATAGTATGTCATCAATGAGTGTGTATCTTGACGCTTTCATTCTGAAGCTTCGTGCTTCTCTTTTTTCTGCTGGCAGAATGTCGTTTCGCAGCCAGTCTTCGTAAGGTTTTCTCCAGTCAGGGATTTCCTCCTGCTCTGCAGTGTTGCTATAGACCCTTGCTTCCTGGAACCATTGTAACCCTTGACTTGGCGCGTTTCCCTCTGGTGTTCCTTGCTCTTGTGCGCTTCTCCGGATTGCTGGTTCCAGCACATGGACTATGGGTATGCTGGATATTTCCCCTGGTTTGAAGGTTGCCCCCAAAGTTGCTAAGGCGTCGGCTTCTACATTCTGCTCCCTTGGGACTTGGTTAATTGAGAACTCTGCGAACCTTAAGGAGAGGTCCTTTGCCACCTCAAGGTAAGCCATCATTTTCGAATCTTTCGCCGTATACGAACCGTTCATGTGGTTGACTATCAGTTGGGAATCGCCGTACACTTCCAGTTGCTTTATTTTAAGGTCTAGGGACAGCTGGAGACCCAGGATCAAGGCTTCGTATTCTGCTTCATTGTTCGTTGTTCGGAACTCACATCGGACTGCTTGAACTATGAGATCCCCCTGAGGTGACCTGAGTACCAGCCCTGCTCCAGATCCTCTCATGTTTGAGGCACCATCTACGTTGAGTTTCCACACCTGTTCTCTCTTGCTTTCCTCCAGAAGAATCACGTCTTTTTCCGCCTGCGTCTGTAGCGTCGGGCTAAAATCGGATATGAAATCTGCTAGGGCTTGGGACTTGATTGCTGTTATGGGGACAAATCTTAAGTCAAAACCGCTTAGGTGCATGGACCATTTCGCCATCCTACCTGACAACTCAGGCTTTCTCATAATGGTTTTCAGTGGGTAATTTGTTATTACAGATATAATGTGTGATTCAAAATAGGGACGCAGTTTATATGACGCAGTAACTAGTGCGAGTACAAGTTTTTCAAGGGACGTGTACCTGGTCTCTGCAGGAAGCATAGACTTACTGACGTAGTAGACAGGGTGCTGTGCTCCCTCATGCTCCCTCACCAGCACTGCACTAACTGCTACCTCAGTTACCGAAAGATATAGGAAAAGTGGTTCTCCAGGCTCCGGTTTTGATAAGAGCGGTGGAGTGCTCAAGTAGTGCTTTAGCTCTTGGAACGCTTTCTCGTGTTCTCCCGTCCAGTCGAACCTTTGGGCCTTCCTCAGGATGTCATAGAATAAGCGGCACCTGTCTGAGGACCGGGAGATGAACCTGTTCAGGGCGGCAATCCTTCCAGTTAATCGCTGCACATCCTTCGGCTTCTGTGGAGACTCCAGTTGCAGTATTGCTTTGATCTGCTCTGTGCTGGCTTCGATTCCTCTCTGTGTGACCATGTACCCCAAAAATTTCCCACAGGATACTCCGAACGTGCACTTGGAGGGATTTAGCTTCATCTTGTACTCTCTGAGGGTGTTGAAGGTGTCCTCAAGATGTGCCGTGTGCTGTGTTGCTTGTTTGGACTTAACAACCATATCATCAATGTATACTTCCATGGTCTTGCCAATTTGCTTCTTGAACATCATGTTAACCAGCCTCTGGTAGGTGGATCCTGCATTTTTCAGACCAAAGGGCATAACATTGTAACAGTAGATACCTCTCTCAGACCTGAACGCTGTTTTCTCCTGGTCTGCTGGATGCATCTTGATTTGGTTATATCCACTCCAGGCGTCGAGGAAGGTCAGCATCTCATGGCCTGCTGTGGCGTCTACCATGGCATCTATGTGTGGCAGGGGGAATGGGTCTTTTGGGCACGCCTTGTTCAGGTCGGTGAAGTCGACGCACACTCTCCACTTGCCGTTCTTCTTCGGGACTACCACCACGTTGGATAGCCACTCCGGATATTTCACTTCTCTGATTTTTCCGGCGGCCAGTAGGTTATCTACCTCTTGATTTATGACTTGGTTCCTTTGTGGAGCGAACTTCCTCCTCTTCTGCTGGATTGGTTTGTAGCTTGGGTCCACACTCAACCTGTGGGTTATGATGTCTGGGTCTATTCCTACCATATCATCATGAGACCAAGCAAAACAATCCATGTTAGCCTTTAATAATTCAATGAGGGTTTGTCGGATATTACCTGAGCATTCTGAGCCGATCAACACTTTACGCTCTGGGTGCTGTTTGTCTAGATTGACTTCATCTACTTCCGCCTGAGGTGGCTCGAGATACTCTTGCAGAGGTAGGTGAAGACTCTGTAATTGCTATGCTGGAGGGCTTGCCGTCTTTTTTAGTGCCACTCTGTAGCAATCTTTGGCTTCTCTCTGGTCGCCACTGATCTTTTGCACTCCCCAGGGAGTTGGGAACTTCAAACACTGGTGGTAGGTGGACGTGATGGCCTTCATTTCGTGTATCCACGGTCTCCCTAGGATCACGTTGTAGGTGGATGGACCGTCGATAACCAAATACCGTACTTGCTTGTTTACTCCTCCAGCATAGGTGGGAATCGTAATCTCTCCAAGGGAGTATTTGGTTTCCCCGCTGAACCCTATGAGGGGAACCGCCCTCTTGCTCAGGTCCTCCTCACTGAACCCCATGTTTTGCAAAGTTTCCAACATAATGAGGTTGACAGAACTTCCAGTGTCCACCAGTATCTTTCTTACAGTGCAGTTTCCTATGGAGAGCGTGATGATCAGGGCATCATGGTGGGATTCGGCAGATGGTTCCGCATCAGATTCATCGAAGGTGACAGCAGGGAGGTCTGGACAGCTGATCCTACAGGAGTGTTCTGGTTTGTCCCCTCTGGACTGGGAAGCGTGCCTTTTTGCTGCTGAGTAGGTCAGACCGCTTAGCTCTGACCCTCCTGTGATTACATTGACAATCCTGGTGCACAGGGGAGGGGGGGAAGGTAACACCTGGTCTGCCGCGTTTACTCTGCTGGAATTCCTTGATATCAGGTGGTCCAGATTTCCCTGGTCATAGTGATATTTTACTTCTTTCCTGAGGAGGACACATTCTTCAGTGGTATGCCCGATATCATCGTGAAATTCACATCTCTTGCTGGTGTCCCGGCGATCGTTGGTGTACTCCTGTCTTCTAGGCCATCTGACTTTGCGCCCTAACTCTTTCAGGACCCTGAGCAGGCCGGACGTGTTGGTGGAGAACCCGTACTCGCTGATTTTCGGGGGCAGCCCTGGGTTCTCCTTCCAATCTTTGTCTTCAGAGATCTTGTGAACATTCCTGTCGTATGGTTTGGATCTTTCGCCTCTCCTCTCTGCTGGTGCTTTTCTGGAGACGTGCTCAGATCCGTAGGTGGCTCTCCTGGGACCCGAGTCTTCCTCTAGCCTGATGGCCGCCAACGCCTTGGTTTGCACATCCTCGAACGTTGCGCAAGGATACTTAGTGAGATCCTTGTAGAGATCCGAGTCTTGGAGAAGGCCCTGTCGGAAGGCCTCGATGGCAGTGGCCACGTCACACCTGGGAATAGTCACTTTCTCCTTGCTGAATCTGTTGAGGAAATCTCGTGTAGATTCTTCGACCCTCTGCACCACTCGGTACAAATCACTGGTTTGCTTCTCTGGTTTTCTGCTACTGGCGAATTGTTGGTTGAAGGAGTTAACCAGATCAGCAAAGGAAGCGATACTCCTGTTTGGCAGGCCCACGAACCAGTGAAGGGCTGCTCCTGAGAGGGTGGATCCGAACCCCTTGCACATGCAAGCCTCCTTTAGAGGCCCCGTGGCGGTTATCACCATCATTTTCTGCTTGTACTGGTTGATGTGGTCCAAGGGATCTGCAGTGCCATCATAAAGGGTCATGGCTGGTGGCACAAAGCCTTTGGGCACAGCCACACAGGCTAGGTCGTCTGTGAAGGGTGAGTCTGCATAGCTGTCTCTGGCCGCTCTCTCCAGGGGGCGTGGCATTCCAGGAATCTTGTTGATCAGCTCCCTCAGCTCCTTCAATTCTCGGGACTGTTGGTCTGCAGCGCTGTTGATTCCTGCAAGAGGGTTAGAAGCAGGAGGAAGAAAATTGAAAGGTGTACTTCCTGTCTGATGCCCCCCAAGGTGTAGACTGTCTGGAGGAGGCGGTGGAGGAAATGCGACTATCTCAGGCCTGGGTTGCCATTCCGGTGCTTGCTGGGATACAGCCACAGATGGTCAGGCTGCCCTGGGGAATGAGCTGTTGCCGACTGTCGACAGATGGGCCGGCGCTTCTGGCTGCGATCTTTGCGTCTGTTGGCCGGGGGTAGATGCTGCCCACATCCCTCCAAAGGGTTGGTTGTTGGACAGGGGGTATACTCCTGGTGACTGCGCCGGTTGCCATCCTAGCGTCTGTTGGACCGGGGTGCCTGCAAGAGATAACGTGTTAGTTTCTCGGTTTTCAGTACTAGAGAAGGGGTTACCTGAGACGTGTGATCTATCGGGTGTGGGCCCATGAGTCAGGTAGCCTAGCCCTTGCGGTGCAACGGTTTGGATGGGTGGTGATAACTCCAGATCCAGCCTGGTGACTATTTCCTGAGGGATCTCCCTAGAGTTATGCCCCCTGGTGGCGGGTTCTCCGTGGAAGCCCAATTCTTCCCCTGATGCCGCTGGCAGACCTTCCGGTGATGGCTGGAATAAGGCTGGTGGCAGCTTTGATACTGCCTTCATCTGAGCCCTGATGTCCTGGTTGTCCTTTTGCAAGGTCTTCACCGCTCGTTGTAGAGTATTGATCCCCTGGAGTATCTCCATCATAGGGTCTGGGGCTGTTGGAACTCTGAGGGCTTCCCCAAACTGTCTCCTGTGGGTTGGCGTCTTGGATGACGCTCCCTCCTGACTGGCGCTGAAGAGGCTGAGTGTCTTCGACGCCGGGGGCCCCTGGGGTGGTCTGGGGATTGTTGGTGTAGACCCTGTCGTCAGACTGACAGGGATCGCCTGGGCAGATGATGCGGTGGGTTGGCTTGCTGCCACTGAGGACGGCGTTCCTCCAGCAGGCTGAGTGGAGGCACCTTGACTGCCGACGGGGTTTTGATCAGACCCAGCCATGTTGGTTGGTTGGTCGCTGAATTTTTGGCTAGTAATCGATCACCTTGCCCCACGGTGGGCGCCAAATTGTTTTGGTAAAAATTTACCGGGATATGATTAAGTTGCGGGTTAAAGTGATCGAACTAGCACTACGCGGGTTAACAAAATAAAGCGGACTCGAGCAAAGGAAAATGCAACGCAAGAAAGTAAAGAGACTCGAGTTTTGGTGACGCGGAAACCCAATCGTGGGAAAAACCGCGGGGGGAGTCGGAATCCCGCCAAATTTCTACTATGAACGAGGAGAATGAAATATGAAAAACAATACAAGGTTTTGACTATGTTTAAATACGAGAGTTTTTGCTTGTGTTGTTTGCTTTTTCTCTGACTCGATGCCCTAGATCTCCCCCTTCTCGTGATTTGTTTGTTGCTTATATACCCCTCTCTTAGCCGTTGCCTTCCTTTTCTCCTCATTTTGCTCCTACTCTGGTGGTACTCCCTAGTCTTTAGGGATTCGGTTCTTGACCGGGTCATAGGTCTAGGGTTATATAGTCTCAAGCTGCTGATCTGTCTTTGGCCCATTAATAAGTGGCGACTTCTTTGGGCCCATCTCACTGTTGGGTTTTGGCCCTGTTGATTTGTTGACTTGCTATATATCGATCCTTGACTTTACGACTATAGACTTTTCCGAGTGTTACTTTGTGGTTTTCTTTGTTGACTTTTTGACTTTTACTTTTGACTCGGGAAATTTCCACGTCGTGTCCGAGGGTGCGGATTTTATCCCAAACACTATGTATGTAGTTATGCATGGACCAAGGCTGCCAATCATATCATTGAACCATATTCCACAAGTCTCACCTTTGATTCTAGAGCGGCTGGTCTCCCTTGTCACGGATATATATACATACCCGTCATAAATGTTTGGGAAATAAGTGTCTAGCAATTGTCTTTTAGGATCTCGAATTGACTTGTGATCTGTATCTGTTTAATTAGGAAAGTATCTTAATCAATATCTGAATATTTGACCTAGGGTTTGCTATTGTATAAGGTTTTCTAATCTGTTTAGGGTTTCTGTTTAGGTTGAGAGTATTATATAAACTCTCGTATCTCTACCCTAATAATTATGATATCAGTCTAAAATATGTAACCTCTCCTCTCCTTCTGCCCGTTGATGTAGCTAACATGACAATTGTTAGGGAACAACGTAAATCTGTCTGTCTCTCGATTTTACGTTCTTATTTGTTTGTCTTTTTCTTCCGTTATAACAACAAAGATGTATATAACGGGTCAAGTATCACCAAAATGACTAGAAAAGACTAAATCAGAATGGCTCAAGAATAATAAATGTTTTATTTTCATCGATCCATGCATTGCATGTGGATAATATTTGACTGTTAGTCTGTTACAAGTTTTTGACGGATATGAATGTTATAAACAAGAATTTGTATCGATTTTATTATGAATGGAGGACCATTAATTGGACTAATCACAAGTTCACAACTAATAAGATCTTGTTTTACCAAGCTGCGATGCCCTAATGCCCTAATCAAAGGATTCAAACCTAAAATAAAATAGTTTATAAAATAAATGAATGTGGTAGTTGGATAAAAGTGATTGTCTAACAACTACTAGATAGCTTAGCTAGCTTGTCAATTTTTGTTTTCAACGATTGTGAAACAATCTTATTACAAAACACGATCTCACAATAAGTTTAATTATTTTATGAAATTAAAGCTGCTTTCGTTAATTAAATTAAAATATCGTGAACTTCAAGCGTGTAAATAAAAGAGGTGATAAATGAAACAATATAACTTGAATTGCGAGCTCGACTCATGTTCGACCCGACAGGTTAACGAGTCAAGTCAAGCAACCATTGGCTCGTCTCTAATGGGTTATGATTCGTTGTTCGAGCTACTGTAAATTTGTGAATTGTGATTATTTAATCATAATTACATATCGCTGTTCACCATATTAAATATTCTCATTGATTTGCCTAATACTTCGTATTATGTATTTTTCTCGAAAAAATGCGAGAAATTTAATATTTAGACATAGGTCTAACTGTTTAAATTAGGGTTATTGCATGCTTAATTTTGACGTAGTAAGCTCGAGATAATAAACTCAAAATCGAGTTTGAATTTTGCTTAATGAACATATTATCGAATCTAAGATCCAACGACTTGGATCAGCCAGCAAATTAAAGAAGATTCAACGAGGAGAATGAAGTTGATTAGGACAAGAAAGGGACCAGTAACCTTACAAAATTGTACTGTAGCTAATTGATGTGTATTTGGACAAAATTATTATTAGGTAGAAGAATTTAATCAGATTGCGAAATATATACATACATGTGAATTGGTCAGATTAATTACCATTATATTATAATTAGCCCTAGAATCAAGATAGATATGGTGGATAATTGTTTATTATAATTTTTTAATTTTTAAATTGATTATTATATACGAGTTAATTTTTTTCGGTCTCAATAATTTGTTTACTTTTATATTATTTGTGTAAGATATTTTAATTAACGTTAATAAACAAATGACTGAGACGAAATTTTGTTGTACGGACGGAGTAATTTAAATGTTCCTCCGTCACAAGGTTCGTCGCAAAGTTTGTGTAAAGAAGCGCGTAGTTTTACACGAGAATCAAAAATCAGAGTAGTTTAATTATGATAAAGTAAAGGAGCTCTTATCATCTTTGTCGTATGCTTTTAGTTTTGGTACAAAATTTGTAGTAATATTGAAAGTATGGTTTCGTATTTTCTAAATTGGTAATGAAGTACACAGTAGTATATGTTATTTACCAAACCCTCGAAGCAACATATCCGCTCCGCACTTGCTAGGTGTTCTTCCGATTTGATTAAAATATATCTTACATATACGGAGTATTACATAATTAAGAGGAAGAACACTGTGACTCAAAGAGATTACTTGTTAGTCAAACATGTACGTTAAAACCCTTAATATGCTCAAATTTGTTTTTACCGTTGGCAAAAAATAAAAATGTTACTCCTAACATTGCGTAAATATGTCGTTTACCAAACATGTCAAAGTGGATTTTGTAATTTTGGTCTAAATAGTAGATTGACCGGTCAATCTACTAATTTCATGTGTTTGCATTGGTAATCGACATATTCTAATGGCATATATATTGGTCAGAATTTATTGTTTTTGACAGTGCAGATAATAACAACATATTCACTTTATACATGAACACTATCTTTTTAACTGTCATATAATCTGCTAATTATACCAAACTCTTTTCCTTAATTTGGTTAATCTAATTTGATACTAAATCCTTCTAATCGTATTCGGTTAATTTTTTGCTGCATAAACTTAAGATATGTCTTCAATAGATAAATTTTTTAAGTTCAAATCAACGATATGTCTATCTTAACCTCAAGGCTAAGCCATATTCACTTCATATAATATCTTTTGTTATTAAAAAGAAAATACATTCGTTCAACTTTCAACAAATCAAATAATACATGTACGTACAATAACAAATTCGAAAAAGTTACACACCACGACGGTCTTACACAGACTAGCAGACAAATTAATGGTCAATCGGGACACTGCGGAGCGTAATGATCTCCAAAGTAATCCCGGGTCCGATCCCCACAAGAGCACCATACTCCAACCCTTCACCGGTCGTCGCCTTTCCTTCCTTGACGGACCTCTTCCTCGTCTCATCCAACACGAACAACACGGTCGCACTCGACATATTCCCGAACTCACTCAAAATGTGTCGACTTGACTTTAACTTCTCTTTATCAAGCCCTAGCTTCGCCTCAATTTTGTCTAGGATCGCGGGCCCACCAGGGTGCGCGACCCAGAACACTGAGTTCCAGTCTGTTATGTTGAGCCCTTTAAAGGCCTCAACCAACGGATCCTCCATTTTGAGGGCGATTAGGTCCGGGTTATCTTTTGATAGTAAAAAGACCAACCCCATTTCCTTAAGCTGCCCGACTATGGCAGTGCCAGTGTCGGGCAGCGTTGACTGAAGTGCCCCAACTATCTCATACAAGGGCCGCTCACCAGCGGCCCTGTCTGGGTTCGACCCAACTATAGCAACCGAAGCCCCGTCAGTGAAAAGCGACACCCCAAGCATCGCCCCAACACTAAGCCCGTTGGGCCCACGAAACCCGGCCACAGTCATCTCAGCACACACAACCAGAACCCGAGCCTCAGGATTGTTCTCCGCGATGTCCTTGGCCAGGCGGAGGACCGTACCTCCAGCATAGCACCCGAGCTGGAACAGCATGAAGCGTTGGACGTGCGGGCCTAGGCCCAGGAGCTTCGCGAGTTGGTAGTCGTACCCGGGCATGACCGAACCTGACAGGCTCGAGAAGACGACGTGGGTGATTTTGGATACGGGTTGGCCCCACTCTTTGATGGCTTCCAAGGCGGCTGCTTCGGCTAGCTTCGGGACTTCGGTTTGGAGTATGTCTTGCCTTGTGTCCAATGAAACGTCGTCGTATGTTACTAGCTCCGGGTGTTGCTTTAGAAGTTCTTCTGTTATGAACTGATGTCGTTTTCTGATTGCTGTTTTTTCACCTGTTGCATTTTTTACTCTTTTGGTTAGGGTTAGGTCTTCATACGTCATATTTAGATCGTTGCTTTATTTTTTTTTAATAATTATACAATTTCGATTGGTACCGATTTAATTTTTAACATTTCTATTTTAATCTTAATATTTTAATACGAGAAAAAATATCGAAACTCAAAAACTAATCGAGAAAAATTACTAACTTAATGCATGAAATGTGTATCATTTTTTTTTTTACAATGAAGTGAATAATATTTTTACAAATTTTAATGATTATGTTGTTATGAAGCTGATACGGATTAATACTCTTAACAATTTACGATCCTGTAAGATTTGACGACTCATTTTGCATTTAATTTGTATAAAATTAAAAAAATTTGATATTTATAATACACCGTATAAAACAATTTTAACATGATCTAATTAATATGATTATATTTTATCTTTTATATATATATATACACTAGAAGTTATATCGACAATTCTCCCAACTGATAAATAGTGCCCAAAAAGTAAATGCAAATAACCTATCGGAACAGAGGGAATTTTAAACAAAGTGAACGAACATATAAATACAGATCGAGGAAGTATCAAAATCAACGATATTTCAAAGAGTATGCAGAAACAGTTTACTCGTATTTTACTAGTACTAATCATGTATTTTGTATATTTTACTAGTAGCAATTTGTGTTTCAACAAAGTCGAAATCGATCTCTATATACCTATTTCGTTAATTCTGATATCATCTGTAATTTTCATACGAGTTATTATTATTATTATTATTATTATTATTATTATTATTATTATTATTATTATTATTAATGCATGAAATCGATCTTTTACTCGAAAAAAAAATCTCTATTATTACGTACGGTTTGGATTATTTCAAAAAGCACATGCATATTTGGAATTATTCCCATAAAATAACCCTTTTGTATATTTTACTAGTAGCAATTTGTGTTTCAACAAAGTCGAAATCGATCTCTATATACCTATTTCGTTAATTCTGATATCATCTGTAATTTTCATACGAGTTATTATTATTATTATTATTATTAATGCATGAAATCGATCTTTTACTCGAAAAAAAAAAAAAATCTCTATTATTACGTATAGTTTGGATTATTTCAAGAAGCACACGCATAGTTGGAATTATTCCCATAAAATAACCCTTTGTATATTTTACTAGTAGCAATTTGTGTTTCAACAAAGTCGAAATCGATCTCTATATACCTATTTTGTTAATTCTGATATCATCTGTAATGTTCACACGAGTTATTATTATTATTATTATTATTATTATTATTATTATTATTAATGCATGAAATCGATCTTTTATTATACTCGAAAAAAAGAAGAATAATAAATTAGAGTAAGAGTAAGATGATGAACATACATATATACTTAAATTTGCTCTTCATGGTATCATCATTAGAGTTGACAGCCCTAAAATAGAAATCAGGAAAATCTTTTTGTAACATAGGGTTTGGTGGATTTGCAGTTCCTAATGCTAAGATTGTTGCTGAACCTTTGCCTATTTGTTGGTGTTCATCAACTGTTGTTCCCATTATTCTTATCTTTTCTTAATTTGATTTGATTTGATTTTCACAACAAATAATAATAATAATGAAGAAGATGAAGATGAATTGAAGGGAATGAACAAGTTGATGATGAATGTAGTAGACTTTAGTTATGGGGTATTTATATTGGGTTTCATAAGGGTTGATACTTGGTAGTAGGTGTTTAATAAGTCCACTTTAATTTCTTCCTAGACTAAAACAACAATATTCATCGTGTACAAAGTCTAGGGAGAGACAGTCTTCATCAAGGCCTAATTAAGACCATGTTATTATTGCTGGTTGAAAGTAGATTTGACAAAACTGATCCGATCTGAATAAGTCAACGTGAACTCGACCTGACATCCGAGTTAAAGACTCGAGTTTGACTCGTAACCCAAATTGATTCGGTCTGACCTGAATGTTATCATAGAAAACGAGTTGATAACCCTAAAAAAGTTGAAAATAGCAAACCCGAAATTATTTGACCAAACCCGAAGTCAACTCGATTTTAATAACCCAAAAGTGGACCGACCCAAACCCGACTTGGTTGACCTGTTTGCCAGCAGGTCTAGTTGAAAGGGGTTGAACTAAATTTAAATGAAAGAAACATGATGCAAACTAAGTGAGTTGAATTGACTAAGATAAACGGTAATTAATGATGCTGCTAGACTTAACTTAAGTCTCCTCAATAAGAAAGAACTTGGTCCGACCAGAAAATAAGCTGGAAAGAACAGAGTCTTAGCTGAGTCGACCAAACATCGCGCACTCGAATCCTGGCAGAGTGCCAGTTAGCCTTCAAAAATTTCAAGAGTGGAATTTCAACACATGGTAGGTCGGTCTATCAATCTATGCATTAACCACCGCACTCTTCAAATACAATGGACATTCAATTGCGATAACAGACGAGTATTTAATTTCATGTCATCATCGTGGAATATCAACCACGCCAATTCAACTCCATTGTACGAACCAAATCATAACGAATAATTAATAATATTAAAAAAAAAAATCCATAATTAACGAACTAACGTATAACGCACCAATAATAAACATATTTTCCAAAAAAAACGTGAAGTTTCAACAACCCTAATTAAAATTTATAATAAGTTATATAATCGATTAACGGGCATGTAAGCATGTGAGACGTAACATTAATTAACTAACTGTCGAAAATTAAATACTTTGTATATATGTAACTATTTCATTATGTAAGAGATCTCTCATAAATGATATCGAGAAACCGTCACTTACAAATACTCCAGTACATAAGCTGATAAGCACACTGGTTTTGAAATTAAACTACTACGATCGATGAAAGTATGAAACTATTGTGATATTATACTGTTTCACCGAAGATCTACGTTTATTTTAACCTAGTAATTTTTTTTAACCTAGTAATTTTAATTAATTACGGAGCAACTACGTAATAGGAAAACTACGAAGCACAACGGTCTCAATAGTAATACCGGGCCCAAGCCCGAAAAGAGCACCATACTCGAACCCTTCACCGGTCGTAGCCTTTCCTTCCTTGACGGACCTCTTCCTCGTCTCATCCAACACAAACAACACGGTCGGACTCGACATATTCCCAAACTCGCTCAACACGTGTCGACTGGCCCTCAACTTGTCCTTGTCGAGTCCAAGTTTCGCTTCGACTTGGTCTAGGATCGCGCGTCCGCCAGGGTGCAACACCCAAAAAATAGAGTTCCAATCGTCGATCCCAAGTGGCCCAAACCCTTTGATTAACGGTCTCTCAATATCATTAGCGATAAGGGTCGCGTTATCCTTAGCTAACCCAAATTTTAGTCCGGCTTGTCTGAGCTGGCCCCAGATGGCCCGCTCTGTGTCTGGCACAACTGACTGTGACGCTGACACTAGTTCAAACAGGGGCCGCTCGCCTGCAGACCATCCAGACCCTAACCCATTAGGGTTAGGGTTAGGGTTAGGGTCTGCTGCACCAATGATGGCAGCAGCGGCCCCATCAGTGAAAATGGCTTGACCCACCAGAGAGTCAAAGTCAACTTCGCTTGGCCCGTGGAACGCGACCAAAGTGATTTCAGAGCAAACGAGCAGGACACGAGACCCTTTGTTGTTCTCAGCAATGTCCTTGCAAAGCCGGAGGGCCGTGCCCCCGGCATTGCACCCTTGTTGGTTGATCATGAAGCGTTGGAGGTTCGGGCCCAGGCCCAGGAGGTTGGCCAGCTTCAGGTCGTACCTGATAGGAGATCACAATAAGACAGACAACAGAATACAAAGATAAAACATTATCAAGTACAACTAATAACTCTATCATCAGTAGATCTGTACCCGGGCATGATGAGGCCGGAAGTGGTAGTGAAAACGAGGTGGGTGATTCGGGCCTTGGGCTGGGCCCATTCTTGGATGGCGATTTGGGCTGCTTCTTTTGCGAGTTTTGGGACTTCAATTGGGAGAAAGTCTTGACGGATGTCCAAAGAATTGGCGTTGTATTCCGCCACGTTTGGGTGATTCTTTAGAAACTCTTCGGTTATGAACATATGGCGTTTCCTTATCCCTGTTTTTTCGCCTATTTTTAGAAAAAAAAATAGTTACATTACGTTACTATTAACGACAAACATCTCACGTGATAGAAGTATTTTTTTTAGTTAATCCAGATTATTTCCTTACATTTTGAACATGGTAAAGTGTGTTAGGAACATATGGCATTTCCTTACCCCTATTTTCTCACCTATTTTTTAAAAATTAACAATATTAGTTACGTTAGGTTACTATAACAACAGACGTCTCACAGGATAGAAGTATTATTTTTTAGCTATTCAAGATTATTTCTATACATTTTGAATATGGTAAAGTGTGTTAGGAACATATGGCGTTTCTTTATCCCTATTTTTTCGTCTATTTTTAAAAAAAATAAAAAAAAATTAGTTACGTTATTATTACCGACATACGTCTCACATGATATAATAGAAGTATCCTCTTTTAGCTATTCAAACTTATTTCTTTACATTTTGAACGTGTTAAAGTGTATCGTGCTTGGGCTAAACACAATTTCTTTCTCAAACTTCGGCCCAGTCACCACTCACAAGTCACCAACTGATGATGTGTGTCGTGTCGTGTCAAAGTGAGTTTCATGCGTTATTGAGCCACGTGAGCCCACTGGCACACGTGCGCAGTATGTTACGAGTATTGTTTTCTTTAATCTTTGCGCAAAAAACGAGATCATTGAACAAAACAAATAAATGTCAACGACACGAGTCGAGTGATTTGACCTCAATGACTTATAAAATGTACTAAATAAGTAATTGAGACGGAATGAGTAAGACTTACAGAGACGAATAAACTTATCCTTAATGGGTCGAGGTGTAGTATCGTCACCCCAATTCGTAACACGAAAATAGAAATCAGGAAAGTCTTTTTGTAACATTTGGTTGGGTGGGTTAGCCGTCCCTATAGCTAGGATGGTTGCTAATCCTTTGGTCATTTTCGATATGATTATATCTTCTTTTCTTAGTTTTTGTGCGTTCGTTTTCCTTGGAAAAAAATATGATAAGAGAAGAGTTTGTAATTGAGTTTATATAGACGGTTTAATCTACCCAAACTTCAAGTCAAAGTAACCGTTATATATGAAAACATAAATAATATTTATGAGATTAATTTTTGGTGTTATCAAACAATAAACAATAGAAAAAAAAACGTATAAATTGAATATGAGTAACAAATATATGAAATGTTACATAAAAATTTCATAATGGCTAAATGGAAGTTACATGAGAAAATTCATTGGGCTTAATGAAGTTTAATGAATCAACAAAGTTTAATGCTGATACACCGTCTCAAGTAAGACTAACTGTTAGGGAATATTATCTGAATTGTACATTTTACGTCCCAATCAGATAAGATTATAGCAGAGGAACATATAATTAAAATATTGTATTATGAATAGCATAAATAATAATACTCCGTGTGTTATCTCAACTTAATTAACCCGACCTGACCTGACTATAGTGTTTATTTTATTATACGAATTTTTATCTCTAAATAACTTGATAATAAATTAATAATACACTCGAACATGATCCAAACACAAAATGACCAGATAGGCAGATATAGACTTGGACCGGGATGATCCCGTGAAACTAGGCCTAACCCTAAGGAGGAGTCAAGTTGGGTCGGGTTGGGCTGGGCTGGGCTGGGCTCAACTCCCTCTTGTCTGGCCCAATCCAAGCCCATATATCTTTTCTTTACACTTTATTTTAGGAGGCTTGGTTGGGCTTGACCGAGAGAGTGTAGCCCAAGCCACGAGCATGGCTGAATTGTGTCCCGGGCTAAGCGCAACAACAATACACCCGAACATGATCCAAACACAAAAATGACCAGATAGGCAAATATAGACTTGGACCGGGATGATCCTGTGAAACTAGGCCTAACCCTAAGGAGGAGTCAAGTCGGGTTGGGCTCAACTCCCTCTTGTCTGGCCCAAGTCAAGCCCATATATCTTGTCTTTTAACTTTATTTTAGGAGGCGTGGTTGGGCTATACCGAGATAGTGTAGCCCAGGCCACGAGCATGACCGGATTGTGTCCCGGGCTAAACGCGACAACAAAATATGAACCTAAAATGATGGTTAGATTGATCGAACCAGACCAGGTTGTTCCGATTTTTTTAGCCACTCTACATATATATATATATGTAGAATCAAATAGACAAGTAGTCTTGGTCTTAGAAGATAACATCAAATCTTAAAATAGTTTGATTTTTGTTGAGTACTTTTATTCATTGAATGAGTTCAAAGCCAAAGGTTGTAAACATCATGATGACTACATCATGATGTGAAACATGGTCACAAGAAGCCATCCAAAAAGATCTCCAAATAAAATTGAAAGCTCATCATTTCCACAAGAACATCTAAAGGTGACCAAGTATTTAATCATATATATGAACTCTCAACATCCAAGAAGCTCTACTTTGGTCCACATATGTGGCAATCATATCATCAAATAACACAAAATTCACATTAAAAGAAATCATAATATCGAATAAGGACCGTCTTACATTATAAGACTAATCCAATACAAAATAATCCAAACTAAAAACGGGTAATTTTGATTAGAAAAAAAGGAATTATAAGCTGATTAGTTGGGTTTTTAGATAATGATGAGTTGGTCGTATGAGATAAGATCATTCTACACAACCATATCATGAAATAACACAAAATTTACATAAAAAAATCGTAATATGGAACAAGGACCGTCCTACATTATAAGACTAATCCAATACAAAATAATCCAAATTAAAAACGGATAATTTTGATCAGAAAAAAAAAAGGAATTATTAAGCTGATTAGTTGGATTTTTAAATAATGAGCTGGTCATATGAGATAAGATCATTCCACACAATCATATCATGAAATAACACAAATTGACATAAAAAAATCATAATACCAGCCAGGACCATCTTACAACATAAGACCGAACCAATACGAGATAATCCAAATCAAAAACGGGTAATTATTATTAGAAAAAGAGGATTTATTAAGTTGATTAGTCTCATAATATCAACCAGGACCATCTTACAACATAAGACCGACCCAATACGAGATAACCCAAACTAAAAACGGGGTAATTGTTGTTAAAAAAAAAGATGAATTATTAAGCTGATTAGTCGGGTTTTTAGATAATGGGATTATCATACGAGATAAGATCATCTTACACAACAATCGGTAAAAATTTGAAAGTGATGTCCAAAAAGAGGTTAAAGGAAGTGGGCCGAAAGAGTTAGGCCCAAGACATAGAGTTTGCAGAGCCTTATGTCTCTTTCAAGCCATCTAATATTAAGTGAGCTTTAAGATGGGGAACAAGGGGACAATGACTTATCTCTCTTCTATTATCACATTATAACAAACTCATTTCATGTACAACCCTCCAATACTACTATATGTATCTAGAACCATAATTGCCTCAAATATAAACGATATATGTCCGTAACTCTTCTATAAAACCGTCTTATAAATCTACAGTAAAACAAATCCAGTAAGAAATAACTTAATGTAAATAATATCGAGTTTTCTAACGTTTGCCTACTGAGCACACGTTAATAAGCTAAATAAAAAGATATTAACATTAGAAATAGAAATATTAAGCTTTATTTACCACACTTAGACAATATCCATTTTAATTTTGCTTTATTTAGCTTAATTATTAACGTGTGCACAGTAAACCCACGTTAGAAAAACCGAAATAATATTTATACATTTGACGTCTTAGTCGTTTATTTACCTTTTATATTTGTGAATAAATATTATATCTACACAAATATTTGGTCATGACAACTTTTGCTTTATATGAAACTAATTTAATTAATTGTAATGTTAAACACAATTCTTAGACTATATTTAATAATTTAATACATTAGCCGAATTACATATAAATAAATGTAATTAATACATTTATTGGAGTAAGTATTTATTTACTCATATTTTTTATTTTCATACATACAAGCGATGTATTTATCATTTTCCATAGCAGGTCATGAAAATAAACTTAACAGATTCTCTATTATAAAATAACAACATGAGTTAGAGTATCGTGGTAGCTTAGGAAATTCAGGAAAAAAAACTATATAATGTACGAGTTTTGGAAAACATTTAAATAACATATCATAATTTTTAAAAGATGGTACAAAAACACGGTTTTTTTTTTGTTTTTTTTATCGATTTACCTTATGATAATAATAGGAAGTATGCATAAGTATTGAGATAGACATGTGAATGGTTGAAAATTGATTGATTGTTAGGTTTACTATCAAATAAATAAGATGTTTGGTAGTACAAGTAGTAGAGTAGTAAAGGTTGGAAGGAAGGAAGGACTTGAATTCAATTTGATGAAACGGTCCCCCGTTTTCAAAGTCCCTACCCTTCTCAATTCTCAATTCACAACCACTTTGTCAAATATGACTTTAATGTCCAATACCACAAACCCGTCGCAAGTTTGTAACGAGTCAAATAGTTTAGATAAGATAAAAGAAATGGGTGACAGGTAGGTAGCGAATGCTTTGTCATTATTCATCAAGTGACGGTATATGACCAGTTATAAACTTGTGACGGATAAACCCGTCAGAAGGGAGACTTACTGGTCAAATAATAAAAGGGGGTTTTGTAGGAATGAAGGGTTGCTATTGAAAGCTTAGGATGTGGAAAAATTTGGGCTTATGGAGTACTTCAACTATGTCCCACTTGGTAGAGAGAAAGAGATAGAGGAATGGACTCAAAGGACTTCATTTAAATGAACAAATAGGACATGACACATAACTAATTGGCCCTATGTAGTTACCATGAAAGTTACTACTCTTCCATCTCCCCCCATTCATGTGCCCCGGCCCGACCCAACTCGACCCGATCTGACCTGGTTTGTGACTCGGGTTTTTCCCAATTCGTCATCGACCTGCAAGTAATATAGGGTTAGAATCGGGTAAAGAGAATCCATTAAACCAGTATTCGAACACCATGTGATGTAGTGATAGAGTAACAACCACGCCATATATACTCTCGAGAAAAGCTCTCATAAGTGTCTATACACATAACCTAGCACACTAATACTTAGTCCAATACCCCCTCAAGTTGGAGGATGGAGGTCGATCACCACCGTGCCTAACTTGCCTAGTAAAGTACGAAGCTAATAATACATCCAGAGCTCTGGTGAGTATATCGGACAACAGAGTTGTGGTAAAGATCATGTATATGTTGTTGTAATTAGGCCTTCTTGGATCGCATTGAGTACAAAATGACAATCAACTTCGGTATATGTTTGATGTACTCGTGAAACACTGGATTTTGAGCACTATAAAGAGCAGATTGGCTATCACAATAAAGCAGGGGTAGTCGTCTTGTTATCAATACTCGAGCTATCATTATATTACTGCATATCTTTGTAGAGTCTGTTTGATCTATCTTTACTCGGCTTCAATTGATCTTGTTTTTGTCTTAATTGTCCAACCAATTTCCTTGGCAAGCCTATGACGATCCAATAGATCGATTGTTGCGATCTTTGTGGGTACAATGCTAATGTACAAGTTGATGCTGCTACAATGTTGATTGTGTTCTGGTTGATTATACGAGATTACAAGGAAAAAGTTTAGGTCAACACACATAAAAACATACATAATTAAGTTCAACAAGACGTTCTCAAAAAAAAAAAAAATTGACTAAAGACAATCTATTACAATATCTACTACACATTAGACAAACAATACTTATTACGGCATATATATACCACAACAATGCAACAACATCCGAGTCTTGGTCTAAAAAATCTTTAGATCGACTAAAATAATTCATTCTTTGAAACCGTCAAATCATTACAATATACTACGAAGTATTATTATTATTATTAGTAGTAGTAGTAGTATTTTTTAAAGGATAAGTTATTGAAAAATCAAAACGCAGTTTACAAAAAATTAGTGGACAACCGATTTTTTTTATTATTATTATTATTATTATTATTTTAGTTGGATTTATTTGAGTTGATATGAAATTAGGTGAATCGGATCAATCATATAAAAATTAAATTGAGCCAAAATAATGGAAATTAAAGAGAAAATAAGATTACCTTCAATTGAGGTCATTCTTTTACAAGTGTACATGAATATTCTTTGTCGGTCAATAAGGTTCATTCACTACTAGTCCCAATATATATAACGATATATACTACTCTATACGTGACAACCTCTTTATTTAATTCTCACAAATACCAAGAGGTGGCAACAAGTAAAAATACAAGTCCAATAGGGTGAAAATAAGGGTAGAAAGTGACTCATGCATGTAAGATCCATAACTAACTTACAAACCAAACACATTGAAAGTGGGGGCAAAACCTATTATTGTATGTAGTAATAAATACACAAAAAATTCTATGATATAACCGATATATTCATCGTAATATTATAACAGATACGAAAATATTGTTATTCTCGATGAATAATGTTATAAAACTGATCCAACCAGAACCTCACTCGAATATCCATCGGACTTGAAGAGTGGTTAGTGCGCAGACTCCCCCGTACCATGTGCTTAGTTTCCACTTGAGAGTTCGAGATATTGGGGGCTGTCAGGGTTCGAACTCGTGACCTTTGTATATGATAATTCAGTCTGATACCATGAAAATTTGACTGAGTGTTTTTAACTGGTTAATAACAAAGTAAGATTTGACTCGTTATAATGATACGATTGATGAGTGGTATGTACCTAGGCTCCCCAGTCCGTACCATGTGCTTAGTTTTCACTTGAGAGATCGAGATATTGGGGGCTGTCAGAGTTTGAACTCGTGACCTCACTCCGTCTCTGATACCATAAAGATTTGACTGAGTGTTTTTAACTGGTTAATAACAAAGTAAGATTTGACTCGTTATAATGATACGATGGATGAGTGGTATGTGCATAGGCTCCCCAGTCCGTACCATGTGCTTAGTTTCCACTTGAGAGATCGAGATACTGGGAGCTGTCAGGGTTTGAACTCGTGACCTCTGTCTTTGATATCATGAAGATTTGAATGAGTGTTTTTAACCGGTTAACAAAGTAAGATTTGACTCGTTATAATGATACGATGGAAGAGTGGTATGTACATAGGTTCCCCGTCCGTACCATGTGCTTAGTTTCCACTTGAGAGATCGAGATATTATTGGGGGTTGTCAGGGTTCGAACTTGTGACCTTTACCTCTAATACGGTAATACCACAAAGATTTGACTGAGTGTTTTTAACTGGTTAATAACTAAGTAAGATTTGACCCATTATAAAGATACGACAGACGAAGAGGGGAGACTCTAGGACTCTACTAAGTGTAATGATAGAGAGAGTTGCATAGGGCAGGTAAAGTGGTAAAAGCATGCAAAAAAAAGTTGTAAGAGTAATTAATTATTTTTATAGATATAAAAAGCATCTCTAGGGTGCAGAATTGTGATGGGGGCATTTGCAGAAATGACCATAATTGGATCATTAAATTGCTATTTTTAGGTCCAAAACTCATGAATTGCTTGTATGTATCAATGTATGTATCCTAACTTAACTTATATACTTACTTACTAGCTGTATTCTACCATCTTGCATTGTTGGCCTCAACTCTTTCCTATTCAATCACAAACAAAATCTATCTCATGAAATCATTTTGTCTTCACTACCTTCTCATCAAATCACAACCCTCTTCCCTATTGCTTTTATAAAATTATTAAAAAAAACAAAAAAAAAACTATTTTAATTAATTAAGTAGTCAACCAAATAAGAAAAAATGTTAATATGAAGCTAATCATGAGTCATGTTTAGTGTAGACCAGGCCTGGTCATCACTGAGTTAGAGTCATGGTTTAGCTGGTTAGGGCAGTGCGAGCGTATCTTTAAGGATCGAGTTGAGTTAGGTTAGGCTATGATCCTTATATCTACGTCAGACCCTTTGCCTTATTGCTTTTATAAACTTCTAAAAAAAAACTACTTTAAGTGGTCAACAAAATAAGGAAAAACGTTAACATAGAACTGGTCATGAGTCAGGTTTAGTGCACACCAGACCAAGTCACCACTGAGTTAGAGTCATGGCTTAGCTAGCTAGGACGGTGCAAGCTAGCATATCATTAAGGATTGAGTTGAGCTAGGTTAGGCTAGGATCCATGTATCTACTTCAAACCATGACTCAACTTGGTTTTTCTTAGTTTTTATTGGCTGAGGTGAACTGTGTATGTTGTGATCCTGGTCGTGTCGAACTTGAGAAAAACGATCCCGAAGTGACGTGAAAGAAAGTTTTTTTTTTTTTTTTTTTGCCAGCCACGTGAAAGAAAGTTAATTGCACTTAGTTACGTTTCATTTTTCATAAAGAACAGTCGTCGACATTCATCTCTAGACGAATCTTAATATAACATCGCTCTACTTTGGATCATCTAGAGAAATGTTCTCCTCGTTATCAATGGAGATGTAAATCATGTAATCTTATTGTTGGTATATACTATGTATGAACAATCAGTTGATGCCTGCTGATGGTATATACTCCGTACTATCTTAGAGAACATCAGATAATAATCCCTTAAAAATTCCCGATATCTCATATTCTTTTATCATAAAATAAAAATTATAATTCCATCAAAAAGGGTACCTCAAATGAAAATAGTATTTGTAGTAAGTGACTAAGAGCCAGTAGTCAGTAGATGTTGTCATTTGTGAGTACTACAGTTCCATATACTTAAAGACTTATTAAGAGGACCACATTGAGGAAGATAAATTCATGCAAGTAGATAAAAAAAAGAAGCAACAAGTATAAAGAAGCAACGATAACTACTACTTGTAACTTGTACTACATGGTCCTCAATCAAATAACTAGTAGACCCCTCTATGTCATTGCACAAATTCTGGTTTGTGACGGTACTATCCAGCCCAGATCATCGTAAATCTCAAAACAGTTAAATACATATCAAATTATACTGCAAATTGTCTAGGAAGCGTCAAATATTCTGTCTTTATTAGCATCAGGTACTCGTATTTGATCTGTTTTAAGGTTTATGAATTATGACTGATACTCTGTCTTAGATCTGACAAATGATTATAATAATATCATACTTATATCTTAAAATGGTCAAATACATATCAAATCATACTGTAAATTGTCTAGGGAACGTCAAATATTCTGTCTTTATTAACATCATGTGCTGGTATTTGATCTGTTTTAAGGTTTATGACAGATACTCTGTCGTCTAGCACCGGAGTGAGGATGATAATAATATCATATATCATATGTGTATGTCCCCCACCAATTGAATATTGTTAGTTATCTCTCTTTATTTGTCATATACTTGAATCATAACCCTTCACTCAACTACTCAAGTATAATTAGCTACTCATGATTAAGTATTAATTTTGGATTAAGGAAGTCTCAAGTGGAGAGATTAAGGAGAAGTTAATTAGCAATTAGTGGAGTATATTGGTATATATATAGATTAATTAGATTTGGTCTTTATTAGATTCTATTAGAGAATATTATTGATGGAAATAGTAACATTATATGGTAATCGTAATTAGTCATCAGGTTTAGACCGGTAATATGATCTATTAATATGCCATTATAGTTCGTTCATAACTAATTCAATATTAACACACTTGTAATTAAACCTGATCATAAGATATTGACTCCACTAGAAATCGCACATACTGATCATAATAGTATAATGTGATTAATATTTAATACTGTATGAGTTATTGGAATAGAATAAATCGAAATTGAAATTGATTTCAAATAAACTAGGTTATCACTATGTAGTACATACGCGTCTTGTCACTAATGAGTACGATGCCTAGCTACTAATTATATTATCGTTGAACCTGATCAAACAATATAATTTAGAAAAGGGAAAGAGAATGAAATCTCCATTATCCCAGTAATCTCCACCAAATACCTCACCCCACGCTTCTTATATCCACGAGATGTGGTGAACTCTGGCAACCACGCGACGTGGGTTGACAGCAGGAGCACCACGAGTGATCAACGGTGGGGGGTGGCCAAAGGTTTAGGGTGTATGGTACGGTGGTTAGATTGGGATCACTCGATCAAGCAAACTTCTAAAGGAATCGAGTCTAAACCTTTTCCATTCACATTATAACCATTTATCGATTTCATTTATTTTCCACTTACAAAAAATAAATACCCCTTCAATTGTATTGTACTCTAAATACTAATTAAACCCCTAACCAACAAACAAAAATAAATAAAGTTCCTATATATTAGATTTCCCAAACACAAGTAGTAGTTCAATTTAAACTCTCATATCTAACACCTACATGGCTAACTAACATACACACATTATTACAATGTCTTAACTCATTTAATACTTCTTTCCTCTCAATTATTTGTTTACCTGTTATATTATTCGTGAACAATATTTTAATCAAATATAAACAAACATAAAAATTTATATGAGACCGTCTCACGGTAATTTATCGTGAGACGTCTCATATAAAAGGTGGTTACTAAATTTGTAACCACCCCCTATGTGAGAGGTCTCACGATAAAATTATCGTGAGACGGTCTCACGGGAGAGTTACTGACAAACAAATTAACTATCAGAAGCAGCGGGAACTAGTATATTTTTTTTTTTCAAAATTAATATATTTTCATTGTCTTGCTATTTGCTATTCAATTATTTCTCTTACCAATTTTCACTATCAATTATTTGTTTTACCTGTTATATTATTTGTGAATTGAAGAATATTTTAATCACTGTAAACAAATTAACTATCAGAAGCAGCAGACCAGTATAATTTTTATTTTCAAAATTAATATCTTTTCATTGTCTTGCTATTTGCTATTCAATTATTTATTTCGTCTCCTACTAATTTTCACTATTCAATTATTTGTTTTAGCTGTTATATTATTTGTGAATAATATTTTAATCAAATGTAAACAAATTAACTATCAGAAGCAGCAGGAGCCAGTATATTTTTTTTTTCAAAATTAATATCTTTTCATTGTCTTGCTATTTGCTATTCAATTATTTATTTCTTCTACTAATTTTCACTTGTTTACCTGTTATATTATTTGTGAAGAATATTTTTATCAAATGTAAACAAATTAACTATATCAGAAGCAGTGGGAGCTAGTATTTTTTTTTCAAAATTAATATCTTTAATTCAATGTCTTGCTATTTGCTATTCAATTATTATTTCTCCTACCAATTTTCACTAGAATGTGGGTGAAAAAAAAAACCATTAACTCCAAAAGGCCCCATGCATATTGTGAAAGCATAGAGCCAAGATGTACTATAACTACAACATAAGTTGTGCACATCCATCACCTTACATACTTGCTACTCCATATAAACCCCACCATTCAACCTCTTTCTCTACATATTTTTAATAATCTCCCTTTACTTTTCCTTCATATATTCTCTTTAAAATCAACATATTAATCTAATAATATTAATAATAATAATAATAACAATAATAATAATCCTACTTTTTTTAGCCCTCAATGGACAAGACAATAACAACAACTACAACTACAACTACAACAACAAGCTCAATTGATCAAACACATGACTTCATGAGTGTTGACTCTTTCTCTCAACTCCCTTTCCTAAGGCCTTCTCCTTCCTCAACCAAGGACAAATCCTCCCCCTCGGCCGCCCCCATCCGCCTCTTTGGCATCGACTTCTCCTCCTCCTCCACCACCGCCACTGACAACTCCAACTACTGCGACGACAGCACCCCTGACAGGGCTGACACCCCCTCCAAAGACGAAAACAACAACAATAACAACAACAGCAGCAGCAACAACAACAACAACGGCGAGAATGGGGAGAGTGGGAGGAAATTTGAGTGCCACTATTGTTGTAGGAACTTCCCTACATCCCAAGCCCTAGGCGGCCACCAAAACGCTCATAAACGAGAGCGACAACACGCTAAGAGGGCCCACCTCCACTCAGCTATGATGGCGGCGGACCCTCACAACCACCACCTCTACAACCACCTTGTGAGCCACCGTCCTACCGCCGCCACCACCACCTCATTTTCTCCTCATAACTACACTAGTAGATTCTCTCATTTCCACACTACTAGTACCACCAACCCTACTACTACTACACTACCTTCTAATTATAGTAACCTCCACCACCACCACCTCAACAACAACCACCACCACCTAAACCTAAACCCTACCACTACACCTACTATAAATGGAAACCCTCTTTTATGGCGGATTCCGGCCACCGTACATCCAAGTACCGCGATTCATCGTGACCGGTCATTGCATCACACTACCTTACCTTACTTTAACGGCACCCCTACATCTAGGGTACTCAACATTGATCATCTTAATACTTCTTCTAAAAATAGTATGAGTTCTTCTTCAAGTCAAGTTGGAAGACGTGGTGGTAGTGATCATGTGAGTTTAGATCTTCGTTTGTAATGAATTTTTTTTTTATTTTTTTTCTTCATAATTTAGTTCATATAAATTAAATTCCAATATTCCATAGTAATAATAATTCTATATTATTAACATTTGTTTTTTTTAAATGGTAATTAAATCTAGCTTAATTATTTAGCTAGATTAAATTAAATTAAATTAATTAGCTCATAAAATGAAGGAATTTTGAGGATTATTAGTTATTTAGGTGAGGAGAGCTTTAATTTTAATTTAAGTATGAATCTTTATATCTTTGTTATTTTCTTAATCTATCAACCCTAGCTATATTATTATATACCCTCTTTTGTGAAATCTTATATTTTTTTTTTAATTATAATGTTATGTACATAAATAATTAAAGTTTATATAAAGTTTTATCAATTTCATTATTATTGTTGTTTTTTTGTTTCGAATGTGGGGTAATCGTCTATGATTATATGATTCCGAATTTCTATATCTTAATCAAGCGACCCTCATCAAAATTATATTTCGTTGACATATGAGTATGTATCGTCTATGTTACGTTCAAATTGACAATAAATCGATCAACGATATACGAGTATATATGATTCAATTGGCTAGATCAGACACGTCTCTGTTGACCAGACTTGATCAGAATTCTCTAATTCGATTTTTGATGATATAACAACGTTAAAAGTCGATAATCTTAAATTCTTAACTAATACTCCCTCCGGACACTATTTTTTGCCCCACTTCATTAAAATACTTCTCACATATATTGAGCTAGTGGGGCGAAAAATAGTGTCCGGAGGGAGTAATTAAGATTAAAAAGAGATAATATGTAATTAGGTGGGGACAAAATGAAGGAATAATATATGGGAGCCCTAGATAGGCTCCAAGAGGTTGAATTGCTTGATAATACATGTGAACAATTCAATACACACGTGTGTACGTACGTGACACACACTCGAAATTATCGTTACTCAGATTTTATTACAAATTATAGAGTAAGACGGTTTCACAGATGACAGACGCGGTGGTGTGAAAGGCTCATGCATGATAATAGAGTGGAGTATTTGAAAACAACTAAACGCCTGCAAAAATATAAACCAAAGTTCACTTCCAAAAAAAGCACTTAAATTTGTACTTTCCTATGTTTACATTGGGATTTTCGTTTTTTGTCCCCAATGTGGTTCTATTATTGGATTTATCACAAATATTAAGCAACAAGCTAAGTTTCAAAATATAATAAATTTACTTTTTTTTAAAAAAAATAAAATAAAAAAAATACGGTTCATAGGGCTGTATTTAAGCAAAATTAAAACCTTCTAAATTTGGTATAAATATAGAAATTAAAGACCGAATTACATAAATATCGATACAATTAATATACTTTTTTAAAGGTTGTATTTATCATTTTTTTTTCATTTAAAAAAAAAGTAAAATAAGTTCATTAATACGGAGTAATATTTAGTCATATAAAAGTAATATTATTTAGTTGATAAGCTAGCATACGGTTAAAACTATGTGACAAATTAGTTGAAAACCTAACTGGTATATGATAAAATGACATATAGAGACATCCTTTTATAATTACCATCGTCTTAATAATTGAAGAAGTAAAAAGAAAGATAAATGTTGTCGGTTAATTTATTTCTCGGATGCTATTTTAATTAATTTTATTTATTTATTTATTTAAGTTGTCTTATTTGTTAAATAAGTTACTATGTACTTGTCAATTAAACAGTTACATACTCGGTATCTGAATTTTGATCAAATAAGTTAGTTGAGATGACGGTATATAATACTAAATACTCCCTCTATTTTTTTATAATTATTATTTCTCGCTTTTCGAGACATTTTTTCTTTCTTCAATATTTCTCAGAATATAAGAAAAAATATTACGAAATGTACACTCATTTGAAAGCACTTTTCGTAAAGAATTTTATGGAGTAATTTTAAAAAAAAATTGAACTAATATATTTACATAAAAAATTAAAGTTAAAGGCTCACTTCGAAAAATCAAAACGTCATATATATTGATACGGAGGGAGTAATGTATAGTATAATTTAGTTTACATTGATTACTTCATTAGATAGATAAACTAATATCCTTAGTTGATTTGATATATTTTTTTTGAATTAAATAGAGCTTTAGTAAATTCAACTAGATTAATTAATATAATATTCAAAATTCATTAAAAGAGCAAATAATTAAGCATTCTTAGTTTCCAACTAAGGATATGTCATCATGAATGCTACCATATCATGTAGATGTACTAACTAGATTATATAACCCATAATACAATTAATCAAACATCTATATATCCCTATCACAATGATTAATGACAAATTAAGCAACATTATCATTTATTATTTTCATGGAAAATGTGTCCCCTTACTACACTCAACATCTCAATTATGTTAACATGTAATATGTCTTTTCAATGAAGTTTAGTTGTTTATGGTATGGGAAGTTGTCTTGTTGGCATTCTCCTTTCCTCTAATTCTATTTTTCCTTCAATTTTCAACAAATCAATGAAAAATAATTGCATTTGCTCCTACCATTAATTGATCTATTGGAAGATAGATACAACACGAACCTGATACGAAGTGTTAGCGGTTTAAGATTAAGGTATTGTACCTTATTTAAGTAATTGGATTGACATGGACATGACGCAAAATTTATTTGGATCGAGTTAGGGTGCACGGTTAGGGTTCTTCGACTGCTTAGATGTAATTAGGTTGGGTTAATGACTTTAGTACATGGGCTAAAAGAGTTAAATTGGTTGGAAATAAACTCTCTAAAGTTAAAGAAGTTAACTGGATCTAGAAAAATAATAAGGAGTATGATTTAGGATAGGGTTGAGATAAATCAGTTATTTTCCGAAGTTAAAGAGGTTAACTGGGTCAGGTTAGGGTGGAGTTTGATAAATGAATCAGTACTATTCTCTATCCTCATTTTCAAAATAGTTCAAAATTTTCATTAACTAGATGTAAAATCTTCGAAATTCCAAAAACCAATAACCAAGTCCGGTCGAATATTTCAAAACATGGTTTTGTTTGGGTTTGTTTTAGACTTTTAGTCTAAGACATGTACGTGATTCAATATTCCTTCCAATTTGGATCAGTCAGAGACCTAATAAATCGTTAGGTCTTCGCCCTTCGACGGCTCGCTCTACATGATTTACATCATCAGTATTTGGATTTGATCCGATTCATCTCGATCTAAGATAATATGTACGTGATTCAATGTTCCTTTCAGTTTGGATCGTCCTGAGACCTAATAAACCGTTAGGTAGGCTTCGGCCTTCAACCTACATGATTTACATCATCAATCTCTGCATCTGATCCGATTAATCTCAATCTAAGCTATATACGTGATTCAATGTTCCTTCCAGTTTAGATCAGCCTAAGACATAATAAATCATTAGGTCTTCGCCCTTCGACCTACATGATTTACATTACCAGTCTCCAGATCTGATCCGATTCATCTTGATTTAAGATATGTACGTGATTCAACGTTCCTTCCAGTTTAGATTAGCTTGAGACCTACTGTTAAGTCCCCGCCCTTCGGCCTACATGATTTACATTATCAGTCTCTGCATCTGATCCGATTCATCTCGATCTAAGATATGTACGTGATTCAATGTTCCGTCCAGTTTGGATTAGCCAGAGACCTAATAAACCGTTAGGTCTTTGCGCGCCCTTCAGCGTACATGATTTACATTATCAGTCTCTGGATCTGATCCGATTCATCTCGATCTAAGATCTGTACGTGATTCAATGTTCGTTCCAGGTTGGATCAACCTGCTGAGACCTAATAAACCGTTAGGTTTTTCGCCCTTCAACCTACATGATTTACATTATCAGTATCTCGATCTAAGATATGTACGTGATTCAATGTTCCTTCCGGTTTGGATCGATTAGCCTGAGACCTAATAAACCGTTAAGTCCTCGCCCTTCGACCTACATACATAATTTACATTATCAGTCTCTAGATCTGATCCGATTCTTCTCGATCTTAATTAAACCAATGCCCACCCTAACCTTAGGTTAATCATTCTAAGTATAGAGTAATAATGATATGAATATATGATGATGATGAAACAAAATAGTGAAGTAGCTAGTAGCTAGTAGTATGTAAATGATAATGTATGTGGGTAGTTATGGAACAGACAATGTGGAAAATGAGATCATGGGAAATCTAAGGATAGATTCCCAAAGTGGGGGACCTTTGACAGATGAAAGTTAACATAACATAGGCCCAACTACTTTGTTGGCGAAGTAACAAAGATGATATGTGACACTAGTGTTTGGTGTAGTGACTAGTGAGGGAGAGTGAGACCAGCCTAAGTTTTTTCAAAGTAAAGGTGTTCTCTAGTCTACTTGCAAAAAAAAATAAAACTTATAGACAACTCATTGTTGTACCATAAAACTTTTCAAAGAGGAGTCATTTGTACAATAAACCACTCTAATAAGCCTCAAGTGAAAAAGATGTGTCATTCTTCACTTTAGATTTAGAATATATATAAGATGGGTGATAGTGTGATTGCGATATGGATATTATTAGTCGAAAATTGACCTGATAATCTGATATGTTTAGTTAGGATGACTTGACCTAGAAAAGCATGAATATGTAGGATGATTAACAATGATATGGATAAGTTCTTAGACTTGTCGAGCTAGGGTGACTTGAGTTAGAAAATCATGAATATGATGGTTAATGGTCTGATTTAGAATAGATAAGATGGTTGTTATTAGTCCTATTTCGATATGGATATTAGTCGAAAATTGACCTGGTATGTTTAGTTAGGATGACTTGACCTAGAAAAGCATGAGTATGTAGGATGGTTAACAATGATATGGATAAGTTCTTAGACTTGTCGAGCTAGGGTGACTTGAGTTAGAAAATCATGAATATGATGGTTAATGGTCTGATTTAGAATAGATAAGATGGTTGTTATTAGTCCTATTTCGATATGGATATTAGTCGAAAATTGACCTGGTATGTTTAGTTAGGATGACTTGACCTAGAAAAGCATGAGTATGTAGGATGGTTAACAATGATATGGATAAGTTCTTAGACTTGTCGAGCTAGGGTGACTTGAGTTAGAAAATCATGAATATGATGGTTAATGGTCTGATTTAGAATATATATATATATATATATATATATATATATATATATATATATATATATATATATATATATATAAGATGGTTGTTATTAGTCTTGTTTCGATATGGATATTAGTCGGAAATTGACCTGGTATGTTTAGTTATGATGACTTGACCTAGAAAAGCATAAGTATGTAGGATGGTTAACAATGATATGGATAAGTTCTTAGACTTGTCGAGCTAGGGTGACTTGAGTTAGAAAATCATGAATATGATGGTTAATGGTCTGATTTAGAATATATATATATATATATATATATATATATATATATATATATATATATATATATATATATATATATATATATATATAAGATGGTTGTTATTAATCCTGTTTCGATATGGATATTAGTTGAAAATTGACCTGGTGTGTTTAGTTAGGATGACTTCACGTAGAAAAGAATGAGTATGTAGGATGGTTATTAATAGTGATATGGATAAGTTCTTAGACTTGTCGAGGCCTCGAGGGTGACTTAATTGAGCTAGAAAATTATGAATAGGATCGATGGGTAATGCGGTCTGATTTTGATATGGATGAACTCTTAGAATTGTTGACAAATTGACCTGACATATACATGTTTAAAAGGACGATTTAACCTAGAAAATCGTGAATAAGATAGATAATAGTCTGATTTATTTTGATGTGAATAAGTTCTTAGACTTGTCGAAAATCGACATGCATGGCCTGTTTTGTTAGGGTGACCTAACCCTGCTTGAAAATCATGAATATGATGGTTAATATAGTTAGATTTGATATGGATAAGTTCTTAGAATTGACCAAGAACAAATTTAACACAATATATCAACTTATTAGGTCTTTATTTATCTTGACTTGTTATCATCCTAACTTCTCAAACAAGTTAAATTTCACTCCGATTTGATATTAAAATTCAGGAAGAATAATCTTTCTTTATACAGATATATCCGATTTGATATTAAAAAAAAAGTTAAATTTCACTCCACCAATATAAATAAGACCAATTTTATATTTTTATGTTATTAATTTATAAATATTTGTTTCTATTTAATATACATGTTTAACTCGATCATACATGTCTCTAATTAAACAAGAATTTGTCTAAAATTAGAGTTAGAATTGTAAGAACAATATACTCAGTTTTCACAAATTCTTATTTGTGACGGGTCAAATAATACTCAGTTGAGTAATAAAGACAATCCATGTACTAATTCTTAGACTTATCTGTTCTAAGTTCTAACCAAGTGATACTATATTTTATTTAATCTGTCATCAATTTATGACAGATAAATCTGTGACAAGCGAGACTAACCCGTTAATTTTTTTTTTTTTTTTTTTTTTTTTTTTTTTTTTTTGGTTCAATCACATCTTTTGAAAGTGAGAAAATGACTTTACCTAAAATCATAAGGCAACTAATAGTGCCACGGCTTCAATAAATCTGACTCAATAAGGTCATTTGCCATGTGGTTGAGCACATATCAACCATACAAAATTATATATATTGGTACAACTCTAAGGTACTAAATAAATTGATCCATCCAATTAACGCATGCAGCAGGTTTTTGAAAATCAATAATTATTGTGTAAAATCGTTGTACCATGCGACAGTAGTAAAAATTTGTAACTTATGATAAAAAGTGACCATCTTAGGTGAGTTAGTTACCACTTTCACATAAATAGTTACCATTTTTTCATATTAAAAACATGGTCACTATTTAACTTAAAATGGTCACTAAATAATGTAAAGTGGTAATTTTTTATCATAAATTAGGTCTGTTGTACGGTACAACGGTTGTATAGTATAATTTGTGTTTGAAAATTAACCCAAGTACAATAATGCAATAAAAAACAGACAATAAAATTAATGTGTAATAAAAATAGTAGGACTATAAGAAGTAATATAATGGTAGTTCAAAATATTATTGCATGTTTTGTTATGGTTTAATTTGATCCATCTACTACGTTATCATATGGTTAGGATTGCATTAACTTGCATTAACAACACATATCACACATCGGTGATGAATATATATATCAGTCGGTCTTTTTTAAGATCAGTACTATAATCAGTCCAGTTTAATATTAAAATGAGTTAAATAATACTTGTTTCAGTCACTATTTATCGTCCCATTTTATGAATATTTTGTGAGGGATATTTTAATGGAATTGAGCGAAAATAGTAATCGGAGGTAGTACATTGTCTTTAAATTTAGGGACAATTCTAAGGACTGTATTTAAGAAGTAAAAAAGAGAAAATTAATACTTAATATTGTCATTTTGCATATCATATTTTATGTAATTTTGTTATCAATTTCTATATTAATATCATATTTATAAAGGTTAATTTCCTAAGTACATCCCTAAATGTTATACTTCGTACTTAAGATTACCTTTAGATTTACTATATTTTATTTTTTACAAGTTTAAAATAGATATAACGTCTTAAATAACATATCACATATCGAACTTGGATCTTCTCTCTTGCTTGTCTTTAAATTTAGGAATAAGTGAACAACCCTAATAACTGTATTTAAGGAATACAAAAATAAAAGAAAATTAATGTTTAATATTGTTATTAATTGAATCATATTTTGTGTGATTTTGTCATTAATTTCTATATTAATATCAGATTTAGAAAGTTTTAAATCTTTAAATACAGCCGTAAATAAGATTATACTTAACATTACCCTTAAATTCATTATTTAGTTTATCACCCTTAAAATTTAGAAATTTTAACTCTTTAAATGCGGCCCTAAGGATTGTACTTAACATCACCTTAAGTTTACTATATTTAATCTGATCTGGTACAACTTTAAAACAGATATAACGTCTCAACTCTCAAACATGAATTTGTAGAATATAGTATACTACGTAATATAATAATAATAATAATCGTAATAATAATAATAATAAATAATAATAATAATAAAATAATAATAATAATAATAATAATAATAATAAAGTAAAAAAAAAAGAGATGTACTCCATTTTGTCATTGAATGAGTTGCTTACAACCTGCAGGCCAGAAATTTATGATCATAAACTCTAAACATTGTGTACTTGAACTCAAGCATTAAAACCCCACTGTATATATATATATTTATATATATATATATATTTATATTTATATGTGTGTGTGACACTCTCATTATTGCCTTTTATGGAGTACGGCTTCCCTTTAATAATTTTAGTAATCAAAGTTAGATATATAAATAATACAACAACGGTTTTTATTTATTATTCTCATCACTCCAACCTAATTTATTTCTATTTATATATCTCTAGTTTTAATTAATTATTTGTGTAGATGTCTAATTAATTTAAATTAAATGGGGTTGAGTTCAATACAATTCAAATCAACCGGAAACCGGTAATATATGTATCGATATAATAATAATAATAATCGAAGTAGCACCCCGACTGCATATTAAACCATCAGTTAGTCTCTTGTAAGACGGTCTTACACAATCTTATTGTGAGACATAACTAAAATACACTAATAACCAAGAAAAAAATAAAATTAAAATTAAAAAATATTAAAAGTAACCACCCTTATGTGAGAGGTCTCACAATAACGATATTGTGAGACCGTCTCATATGAGTTTTTGTGTTAAACCATTTGGATCGTACTAGAAATGACCAGATCAGAACTCGTACCGGTTAAAATTATCAAAACCTAAATCTAGTTTGTGTAATAGCTTGATTATTAGGTTTGAGATCAGTGACGAAGATAAATTCAAATTCAGCCTAAGCTAAATATGTTGATAAAACATATCGTTATATATAATTTGTCATTTTTATAATTTATTACTTGTGAGTAACGTCGTACACTGATTACCAAATATGACCCGTACATATAATTTTCTACAAAGTTAGTACTCGGTATCATTTAAGTAAAATTTTACCTATTTTTTTCGAGTAGGCGAGTCTATAAAGATCAAGTAACACAACTACACAAGTCATCGATATTAATACTAACATTATTCTAGCTATTTCTTTACGATTTTTCTAAAATGTGTCTCAGGTGTTAAGAGATCAACTAAGGCAAGATTTGCAACAATATATCATGAGAAATTGATATCTAAATTCATAATTACCTTATTTACATCATTAACCTTCTAAATTCTGCCTTAATTGATCTCTTAACATGTGTCCCTAAGACATATTTTAGAAAAACCGATTTCTTTATTAGAGTAAGTAACACAAACCCTATCTGATTTAACGGTTTTCTAATATACCCACTGAATTGGACACACGTTAATATGCTTATTAAGGAATAGATCACAATGATGTTGTCTAAGTATGATAAATATAGGTCAGTATTTCATTTTATCGTGATAATATCATTGTGATTTATTCATTAATAAGCATATGAACGTGTGTCCAGTGGGCACACGTTAATTACAAAAACCGATGATTTACTTTAATTTAAGGGAAATTCCCACTTGTACCCCTTTAGTTTTTAATTTTCCCACTTGTATCCCTCCTTTTTGGAGAAAAAACTTTGACTGACTATAAATCTTAGATACGAATTCGGAAAACGGTAAATCTTTTTTCCATATTGTATGTCTTTACGAGATCTTCAGTTTGAAAAAAAAAAATCATTATTTTTTGAATTCGTAATCGGGATTTATGATCAGTCAAAGTGTTTTGACAAAATAAACTTTGACTGGCTAATACTCCCGGGTAAAAGTTCGAAAAACGATAATTTTTTTTTCAAACTGAAGATTTCGTAAAGACACACAATATGGAAAAAAGATTTACCATTTTCCGAAACCGTAACTTAGAGTTATTGTCAGTCAAAGTTTTTTTTCTAAAAGAAAGGGTACAAGTGAGAAAAATGAAAAAATAGAGGGGTACAAATGGGAATTTCCCTTAATTTAATATTAGAGTCACCTTCGAGGAATTTACTTTGTATATAGACCTCTCTATTATTAAGCAAGTATTTATTTATTGTATTACTGAAATAAAAAGAGGAAATATTTCCTAATAGGCTTATAAGTCATCCTATGAAACTGAGAACCCAAACTCTCTGTAAAAGGAATCTTAAAGCATATTTGGCCAACTCTCAATTAATGCTTTTATTCTTGTTAGTTTTACCCTTTTCATGCATCAAACAATGCAACAACAACCAAAAACATATGTATAATTCCCACTTTTCTGCACATTTGGAATTTCCCTATGATGATAAGACTGAAAGCAAATAACCCTTTCACCTAAAGCTAGCCTTCCCTATTGAATATTCTTTCTTTGCATCACTTTAATACTATCTCCCAAATCCTGGTCAGGTCGAGTATATCCGTCTTAAATATGTAATCGATGATCAGATGTAGACGACTAGACATACGGTACATCAGCGGACCCTATTAAGCCACTCACAGTGTCTTCTTCCAGCACTTGTGCCTGCTTAAACGGGGTAACATGTCGACTGGGTGCAAAAGTTGTGACATAAGGGAGAATCTAATCTTTAATATCTCCCAAATCTTCGTCATGTCGCGTATATACGTCTTAAATATGTAATCGATCAGATCAGATGCAATAGACATCATGGTAGACAACTAGACGTACGGTACATCAGTGGACCCTGTTAAGCCACTCACGGTGTCTTCGTCAAGCACTTGTGCCTGCTTAGACGGGGTAACATGTCGATTGGGTGCAAAAGTGGTGACATAAGGGAGAATCTAATATATGAAATTGCAGAGTGATCAACGCAAAATGGCAGACACGAAAGGAAACAACTTAACCACGATAAGTTGGACATACAACTATTCTCCCGCCCATCTCGTTTTAATCTTATGATTGATATAGCCGTGTTAATAGAGATTAGCTCGTTTAATATTAAGTAAGTATATAAGTATATAATATTATAATCCATCACATAGGGTTTTGGTTGAGATGATTCAACTAACATGTTATCAGAGTCGTCCGCGTAACCAAAGGTCACGAATTCGAATCCTGACATCCCTTAATATCTTTGAACTCTCAAGTGGTAATTCATTCAACATACTGACGGGCCTTAATATCTCTTAACTCGCAAGTGAAAATTCATTCAGCATATGATACGGGGGAGCCTGTGCACTAACCACTTTCCAAAGTTTTGGTTGAGATTATTCAACTAACATGGTATCAGAACCCGTGTAACCGAATGTCACGAGTTCGAATCCTGATAACCCTTAATATCTTTGAACTCTGATCTCAAGTGAAAATTCATTCAGCATACTGACGGCCCTTGAATATCTCTGAACTTTCAATTGAAAATTCATTCAGCATACGATCTGATACGCGAGAAGTTATATATGCCTGTGCACTAACCACTCTCCAAAGTTTTGGTCGAGATGGAAATTCATTCAGCATATTGGCGGCCCTTGAATATCTCTGAACTTTCAATTGAAAATTCATTCAGCATACGATCTGATACGCGAGAAGTTATGCCTGTGCACTAACCACTCTCCAAAGTTTTGGTCGAGATGGAAATTCATTCAGCATATTGGCGGCCCTCAATATCCCTGAACTCTCAAATGAAAATTCATTCAGCATATGCACTAACCACTATCCGAAATTTTGGTTGAGATGCTTCAACTAACCGTAAGTGTATTATTGGTCGAGGGTGATGTCATATCATGACATTATTATTATTTTTCTATTGTGCAATTTGTGGGTGGGATGAGGTGGAATGTTTTCTTAACCTAGTTTGAAACAAAACCTCCTCCCAACTTAGAGTGTACTCAAAATGTGATACAAATCAAAAGAGACCTAAACCTAAGTAAGTAGCTAGCTATACAAACATCATTGAGGTTGAGGTAGCGTGTACGTACAACTAATGGTGCTTAATAATCAAATGTATGTTGCCTTAATTATATGTTTACGTATTAAGTTTAATTAAGTGGTACAACAACTAACAATAATAATAGCAAATTAAATATAATTGTCTTTGTGTAAAATTATTGTGTGTAGTATTAATTGGTGATTAGTACTACATACTCTTATTTGATTTCGACTAGTTCATTACTCAATCATTAAGTCTAAGTCGTACCGAGTCTGGAATCACCACCTAACTGAAATAATAACTCGTTCGTTAGGTTTAGGGTGTGTTTTGTAAATGACATGTGGAGAAATTTTGGTGTATTAATAAAGACTTTTAATCTATTTGACCAATCAGTGTACAAATCTTGTTGTTCGATAAACGCCATATTTCGAGTCATTATGCTATTTTAAAAGATTTTTCTTACCTCCGACATATTGCTTGATATATTATATTCTCTCTGATCAAATCACTTTTCACGGTCTCCAAGATGCTACGTTGACTTCATTTTTTCTGCATTTATACATTGTTTTTTAGTGTTGAAAATATTATTTTAATTTGTTGAACTTATTTTTATAAAAAAATCTAAATATGTTACGGAGTAGTTTATATATAAATTTTCAATTTGATTATCAGATTATGCATAATCGGTGTCAATATGTTGCAAAGTTGACTTAATAACCATTGAATTTCGTGGGAAAGATTAGTAACAAAAGATAAAATTTACTTCGGTTTGCAAATAAAAAGAACACCTAATTAATATTAATCGATATTTACCTGTAATTAAAATATATTTTTTTTCACAATTAATATGAAAGGTAAAATAAATTACCGAGGTGGAAAAAATACATACTATAAATAGTAGTATAGGCCATATACTTTATCTTATAGGGTTTTACCTTTAATTTACTGCCTTAATAGTACTCCTATGAATAATACTCGTATGAAAAGTTACATGAAATCCAACATTTTATACTTGGAAGGGTAAAAAGTAAAAACATTGGATTACTCCATATATAGAGAATATATAATGTGGTAAAGGAGATCTAACACTTTATACACGGGAGGGGTAAAAACCGTTATTACCTCCACGAATCATGCACTCATACTTCAGAACACACAGAAAAAGTAACAATGCAAGTAACTTGTGTATGTCAATTGTCAAAAACAGACAAAGTCAGGCAAAATCCATAGCAGTAAAAAAGTTAATAATATAACAACAACAATAATAATAACAATAGTAGTTGTAATAAATATATACAGTAAATAAAGACAAATAAATTCTTGTTTTTAATGAGAATATATATGCATCACAAAACAAACTCATAACGTGTCAAATATTATAGATTTTTGTTTTTAACTACTCATGTACGTAAATGATATTTGAACCGTCGCATACTTCTTAGATATTTTGATTTTCGTCTTACCTACTCATGTAACGACATTTGAACCGTCCCAGACTACTCAGCCATACTGAACTTTCATCTTATCTACTCATCATCTAACGATATTTGAACCGTCACATACTCCTTAGACATTTTGATTTTTGTCTTATTTACTCGATCATGCAACAATATTTGAACCATCATAGACTCCTGAGACATTCTGATGTTTATTTTGTCTTATCTACTGATCATGTAACGATATTTGAACCGTCGCAGATTCCTCAGATCAAACATTCTGATTTTCTGTCTTACCTACTCATGCAACGATATTTGAACCGTCACAGACTCCTCAAACACTCTGACTTATGTCTGATCTAATCTAATCTAATCTAATCTAATCTAATCATGTGACGATATTTGAACCATTACAAATTGGTAGCAGATACTATACTCGTTGGTATATACGAGCAAGAGAGAAGTGTAGAGGAAGCTAAGAAGGTTTTAAAAAGTGATAAGATGAGAAAGTGCCCTATATAGTACGTACATGTACTTCTGTCTAATCTAATCATGTGACGATATTTGATCCGTCACAGATTTATAACAGATATTATACTCGTTGGTATATACGATCATGCAAGAGGGAAGTGTAGAGATGAAGAAGGTTTTAAAAAGTGATAAGATGAGAAAGTGCCCTATATAGTACGTACATGTAGGAGTAGTACTGTAAATAAATAAAAACAAGGGCATTTGCATGGCACCTACGTACACTGTACTGTACTGTACTGTCACAACTCTGGTTGTTGTATCAGATAATTAAATGTAAAAGAAACCCACCATTTTCATTTCTCAGACCTATATTTACATTGTTACATCATCATCATCCAACCGTAACTCTGGGATCCACTCCCCTATAGTACAGTACAGTATATAATATGTAGTCATGAATTACAATATATTATATATATTATCATTAATTTCTGACCTCTTGCAAGAATGTGTAAACCATGCATGCATGCCATATCTACTTGTTAAACTTAACTATATGGTGGTATGACAAATTAACAACATTGCATTAAATTTAGAGTCGATAGATAGATAGATAGCTTTATCTTGATAATAGTGACGGAATTAAGATTTGAATCTAAGGCTGATTGTCTGATTAGCTAGGGTTTTGATTAACAACATTGATTGCATTAAATTTAGAGTCGATATATAGATACATAACTTTATCATTAAAGTAATAGTGGCAGAACTAAGATTTGAATCTAAGGTTGATTGCCTGATTAGGATTTTGATTAATAACGTGGCATTACATTTAGAGTCGATAGATAACATTATCTCGATAATAGTGGTGGAACTAAGATTTGAATCTAAGGCTGATTAGGATTCTGATTAAACTATGATCTTGATAATTGTGGCGGAACTAATTAAGATTTGAATCTATAAAACTGATTGCCAGATTAAGGTTTTGATTAACAACATGATATTAAATTTAGAGTCGATAGATTACTTTATTTCGATAATAGTGGCGGAACTAAGATTTGAATCTAAGGCTGCAGGTTAATGTTTTGATTAAACTTTCAACTCGTTTTTTAGTTATTTCACTCTGATCTGTCAGCAAAGTAACCCATGATGAAGAAAGATAATTAAGAAGATTGTAAATGTTAAGTGTAACTATCAAAGGCTTTGCAGACTTCTACATAGCTCCGTCGCTGATTATTAATTAATGCATATCCATAAGACTAAAGTTGTAACTTGCATTGCCTCCATAAAAGTTGAACTGTTGTGAGTTGAACCTCTGTTTTAACTATCAAAGACTTACACACTAAAATCTGATCGAAAGTTGTTAAACATGGTCTGATAGATCTGTGCAAACTTGTCCCCCAACAGAAGTAACTCGCACTACCTCCATAAAAACTGAAGTGTCGTGAGTTGAACCTTCATTTGTTTTAACTATCAAAGACTTATTACACACTAAAATCTGATCGAAATTTGTTAAACATGGTCTGCTGGCTGCTAGATCTGTGCAAGCTTTGTCCCCCAGCGAGCAGAAGTAACTTGCACTGCTTCCATAAAAACTCAAGTGTCGTGAGGTGAACCTTCATTTGTTTTAACTATCAAAGACTTATTACACACTAAAATCTGATCGAAATTTGTTAAACATGGTCTGCTGGCTGCTAGATCTGTGCAAGCTTTGTCCCCCAATAGAAGTAACTTGCACTGCCTCCATAAAAACTGAAGTGTCGTGAGTTGAACCTTTATTTATTCTAACTATCAAAGGCTTACACACTAAAATCTGATCGAAATTTATTAAACATGACCTGATAAATTTGTGCAAGCTAAGTTTTATCCCCCAACTGAATTAACTTGCACTAGCTAGCTCGATCGGTAACTTTTTTTACCGATTTTACCCTCGTCGATGCCAAAAAATAAAGGTAAACATAATAAATAGATTTGGTGTATATTATAGGTAAGTATAAGAAAGAGAGTAAGAACAATAAATGAAAGAATAATGACAATTGAGGAGTGAGTGAGTGAGAGAGAACACATAAGTAACTATCAAAAGGACCACTTTTCTATTTGAACACCAAAGCCACATTAGAATTTAAGAAACATTGGGCCATCAACCCTCCCCTATAAAGTTAGTAACGAGGTTGACAGTTTATAAATTATGCTCTCTGGTCTCTAAAGAAGCTAATTTGTGCAAAGAGGTTGCAATGTCTCTATCAACTCCATCAATTCCTACTTGCACCTGTCAAACGGGTCGGATGGATCAACTCCTGACCTGGGTTGGGTTATACGGGTCACAGATTGGATTAGGGTCAGCATAAGGGTCGTAAACATGTTTTTATTATAAAGAATGGAACAATGTCACCGACTCACCGTATGTATATGTAGGTTGGGTGTAAAGTCGTTGTTCCAGTGAGCGATTAGTCTAACAGCATGACTCTAAAGAGCGGAGAAAATAGGCTAGGAAAAGGTATACTCCCTCTATTTAAATCCAAAGTGCACCTGTTTCAGGTTGAATGGATCGAGTCTTGGATTGGGTTATATGTCTCACAAATTGGATTAGGGTTAGAATACGCGGGTCGTAAACATTTTTTAAGTATAAAGAATGGAACAATGTCACCGATTCACTGTATGTATATGTAGTTTTGGTGTAAAGTAGTCGTTCCAGTGAGTGACTAGTCGTAATAGCATGACTCCAAAGAGCGAGAAAAATAGGCTAGGAAAAGTTATACTCTCTCTATTTAAATCCAAAGTCCACCTGTCAAATGAGTTGGATGGATCGAGTCCTAGATTGGGTTATATGACTCACAAATCAGATTAGCTAGGATCAGAAACCGGGTCATAGATATTTTTTTATTATAAAAAATGGAACAATGTCACCGACTCGCCAGATATGTAGGTTTGGTATAAAGTCATTGTTCCAGTGAGTGATTAGTCATAACAGCGTGACTCCAAAGAGCGAAAAAAATAGGCTAGGAAAAGTTATACTGCTCTCTATTTAAATCCAAAGAGTACATTTGTCTTTTGCATATTTGTCGAGGTGCGTTTTGCATCATCAATATCTTTCATTTTACATTAGCAAAAATGATAAAAATTTGATATTCTTAATCTACACATAAAGATGAATCAAACCACATACCACATGACTATATTTTCTCTTATAGATTATCGAGAATATCGAAGATTCTATTTAGTTATGACTTGTGAATAGTGTTCAAAAAAGAAATGTGCACTTTGAATTTGAATGGATCAAATAACGACACTCAATCGTCTAAAGCAATTTTTAATAATAATAATAATAATAATAATAATAATAATAATAATCCGTATAGTTAAAAGTTATCACGTCAAGTTTGTTTTGTATAATTTCAAAATTGTTATACATCATTCTTACTCGTGATTTCATGTTTAGACTCTTAGCTTATTCGTTATCATTTGTCACATATCATGTATTCATTTTTACATGTATATGTCATATCGTTGATCTAAACGTCAAGTCGTCAATAAGTCATTGTGATTACATCTCTATGTCCTAATATGTTTAAAATTCGACAATAAGTCATTCTAATATGTACTTTATCGTATATATTTTCACACACGTCATTTATACATTATACGTATACAGTTTGAATAAAAAATCATGTGTTAAGATCATTCACCCTGTTATTTTTTAAAAATCATGAAAATGTCTGTTTAAATAAGATTATTTTTCATAATTTTACTTCAATTCCTAAATAAAATCAGTACGCTCTCATCCAGCACGAGTCACCCTAATTTGTCGATTTAATATTCTGTATTTTTCTAAAACAAATAGAAATCAAAATACCAAAATATAGAAAGTAAAACTAACGTTAATGAGAGACTACCTCAATTTTAGATGACTTTTTTTTCGACTTTTCATAATTGTCTATCTTTTTTTTTTTTTGTTTTTTTTGGGAGCGTCCATTTGCATTCACTAGCTTCTTCTTACCAATAAATGTCATCAAAATGGTAGACCAAATTGGTAGATGTGTAGGTCCATTTTAGATGACTTATTTATAACTATTTGGACAATTTTTTGTGACAAAAGTTATTTGAGTATCTTACACCATTCACATGGAGTACATTCATTCAGGCCCTGGGCATTATTTGTTCATCTTTAACATTTTTTTTATTTTCTTTTTTATTTTTATATAGTATTCTTTTTCGTCTAGTTGTTAAATTATTTGTGAAAAAAATATTTTAATCAATAATAAATAAATGACTAAAACAGAGAGAATATATCATAATAAAATACGGAACATCCTACTATCTTCAGTTTACAATATACGAGTACTCCGTAATACAGAGTAAGTAAACAAGAATAAGTTAGTGATAATTAATATAGGTCTTAGAAAGAAGCATATATAACACATATTTTGATTTTTTTTTCCTCAAGGTAATAATTTTATAAAACCTTTATTCGGATCATTAGTAACGTTTGATTTTTCATGATCTCCAGCATATTCCGTACTACTTCGATCTAGTTTTTTTACACTTATGTATATTTTGTGTTTAAATTATTATTTTGAGATTTTTTTTCATGATCAATCTTATTATGTTAAATTATACGGAGTATAATTTTTTTTTTTTTTTTTTAAATTTTAATTAATTATAGTCGATGTCAAAATTTAAATAGCTTGACTTAATCCAAGAGCACTGTGTAAAAGTTATCATTAAGCAAGTCCACTAGAGGTGGTGGATCTAGCCCATTAGCTACATGGGCTTCAAAATGTAGAATAATAATATTAGTAATTGAGGTCATTATAGGCCCATTAGAGTCTTGGTTTGGGCTAGTTTTGAGGTGTTGCAAAGTAAGTTTTACTATAGAGAACTAAATAAATAAACGGTAATGTTAAATACAGCCTTAAGGTTGTATTTAAGCATTAAATACCTCCTATATTTAGCATAAAGTTAGAAATTTAAGAATAAATTACATATACATCGGTACAATTAATAAAAGCATTAGCATTTTGTTTCTTCTTTTAGCCTCTTAGATACAACCCTAAAGGTTGTATTTATCATTTTTCATAAATAAATAAATAAATAATCGGTTGTTATAAAATACGGAGTAAAATAAAAAGGAAAAGTAAAGATTCAATCGTTTTTGCCAATTTTTTAAGGCGATAAAATTTGTTTTAAAATGCGAATATTTTTTGAATAAAACTTTTCGGTCCGAGTATAATGCCTTAATAATTGTTATCAGAACCCTCAGACACGATATTAAAAGAAGTAAAAAACTTATTTCGACAAATTCCGTCACGTTTCAAAAGACATTCTTATGACTTTTAAAAGTCTCTATTTAAAACAAAACGACCCTCATAATACGCCGGGGCATTTCATTTGATAAGAACTTTGTTTGGCGCGAATATAGAGCAATTTTATTTCGGGACACCAAAGGCTAAAAAAACGTGGATAATAACCTTCAAAATCGACCATTTTTGCCACTTTTTTAAGGCAATAAAATTTGTTTTAAAACGGGAATATTTTTTTACAAAAACTTGTCGATACGAATAAAATGCCTTACTAATGGTTATTAGAACCCTCGGACACGATATAAAATGGAGTACATAACTTGTTTCAACGGATTCCGACACGTTTCAAAACACAATCTTATGACTTTTAAAAGTCTCTGTTTAAAACAAAACGACCCTCATAATGCGCCGGGACATTTCATTTGATGAGAATTTTGTTTGGTGCGAATATGGTGAAATTTTATTTCGGGACCCGAAAGGCCAAGAAAACGAAGATAATAACCTTCAAAATTGATCGTTTTTGCCATTTTTTTAAGGCGATAAAATTTGTTTTAAAATGTGAATATTTTTTGACTAAAACTTGTCGGTACGAATAGAATGCCTAATAATGATCATTCGAACCCTCTGACACGACATAAATTTAAATATAACTCATGTTTCGACTGATTCCGACACCTCTCGAGTGATAAAATTATGGCTCTTAAAGGTCACGATTTAAAACCATATGATCCTCATATTACACCGGGGCATTTCATTTGGTGTGGGGTTTGTTTGGCGCGACTTTGGAACCATTTTATTTCGGGACCCAAAAGGTCAAAAAAATGTGAATAATAACCTTCAAAATCAACCGTTTTTGGCTATTTTTCGTAAGCGGGGAAAGTTGATCTAAACGCGAATGTTTTTTGACGAAAACTTGTCGATAGAAATCGAATGCCTAATAAGGATTATTCGAACCCTCTGACACGATATAAATTGGAATATAACTCATGTTTCGAGTGATTCCGACACCTCTCCAGCGATAACATTCTGGCTCTTAAAGGTCTCGATTTAAAACCATATGACCCTCATATTACACCGGGACATTTCATTTGGTGTGGGGTTTGTTTGGCGCGAATTTGGAAATATTTTATTTCGGGACCCAAAAGGCCAAAAAAACGTGAATAAATTACCTTCAAAATCGACCGTTTTTGGCTATTTTTCGTAAGCGGGGAAAGTTGATCTAAACGCGAATGTTTTTTGACGAAAACTTGTCGATAGGAATAGAATGCCTAATAATGATTATTCGAACCCTCTGACACGATATAAATTGGAATATAAATCATGTTTCGAGTGATTCCGACACCTCTCCAACGATAAAATTCTGGCTCTTAAAGGTCTCGATTTAAAACCATATGACCCTCACATTACACTGGGATATTTTATTTGGTGTGGAGTTGATTTGACGCAAATTTGGAACCATTTTATTTATGGACCCAAAAGGCCGAAAAAACGTGGATAATAACCTTCAAAATCGATCGTTTTTCGCTATTTTTCGTAAGAGGGAAAAGTTGATCTAAACGCGAATGTTCTTTGACGAGAACTTGTCGATAGAAATAGAATGCCTAATAATGATTATTCGAACCCCCGACACGATATAAATTGGAATACAACTCATGTTTCGAATGATCTCGACACCTCTCGAGCGATAAAATTATGGCTATTCAAGGTATCAATTTAAAACAATAGATATCGATTGTGTGTTCTGTTTGAAGCTGCATATCTTGGATTTTTATGAGTTTGTTGAATGTTTGATATCAGTAGATTGTTTCAAAACTCGATGGATTTGATAAGTTTTGAGGTTTTCAACTATCGATTTGGCATCTGATATGGCGTACGATCCAAGTTAACAATGTGTTTGTTGATGTCCGAACACCGGGAAACTAATATTGTTCTGTTTCCGTTTTAGGTTAACTTCATGCTTTCGGTTACGAACATATTTCGACCTTTTTTTTGTGATCCAAGCATTAATTTCCATACACAAACTCATACTTAGGGTTCGAATTTGTTATTTAAATATGAATGCGATTTATCTTGTAGCACACGCAATGTCGTAAACCCTAAACCTATTCTTATTATTGTTCGTTATGTTCGTTGCAATTTAATGATGTTCGTTAGGACTTCGTATTGACAACCACGTGCACCGAAATGTAGTTCGTTACCAATTTAATGATGTTCGTTAGGATTTAATATTGACAAAAGATGTTCGTTATGTTAGTTACAAATTTAATTAATGATGTTCGTTAGGATTTAATATTGACAAAAGATGTTCGTTATGTTCGTTACATATTAAATATAATGTTCGTTAGGGTTTAATAATAACTCTTGCACAATAATGATGGTCGTTATGTTCGTTGCAATTCCAATGATTCGTTAACATCTAATATCGACAACATTTGCAAAAATGAAGTTCGTTATGTTCGTTACAAATCTAGTGATGTTTGTTAAGATCCAATATCTACGACACTATATGTTACTCTTATTCGTTAGTTCGTTGCAAATTAAATGATGTTCGTTAGGGTTTAATAACCACACTTGCACAATAATGATGGTCGTTTTGTTCGTTGCAATTCCAATGATTCGTTAACATTATCTAATATCGACAACTTTGCAAAAATGAAGTTCGTTATGTTCGTTACAAATCAAGTGATGTTTGTTAAGATCCCCAATATCTACGACACTAATTAGGCCAAAATGATATTCGTTATGTTCGTTACAGATCTACTAACGGTCAACACTTGCTCCAAACTTATATATGTTCGTTACAAATCTAGTAATGTTCAATACGATCTAACAACAACAACACTTGGCTTGAACCAAAATGATGTTCGTTGCGTTCGTTACAAATTTAATGATGTTTGTTATAATTTAATATTCACAACACGTGCATCATAATACAGTTCATTATATTCGATACAAAATCAAATGATGTTTGTTAGGATCCAATATCTACGACACTTGTGCTAAAATGATGTTCGTTATGTTCGTTACAAATCTACTGATATTATGTTATAAATCTAATAATGTTCGTTAGGATCTAACATGGACAACACTTGCTCCAAATTTATGTTTGTTACAAATCAGCCCGTTATGTTCGTTACAGATTAAATGTTCGTTAGGATCTAACGTTATAAATCTAATAATGTTCGTTAGGATCTAACATGGACAATCAGCCCGTTATGTTCGTTACAGATCAAATGTTCGTTAGGATCTAACGTTATAAATCTAATAATGTTCGTTAGGATCTAACATGGACAACACTTGCTCCAAATTTATGTTTGTTACAAATCAGCCCGTTATGTTCGTTACAGATCAAATGTTCGTTAGGATCTAATGTTATAAATCTAATAATGTTCGTTAGGATCTAATAACATGGACAACACTTGATCCAAATTTATGTTGGTTACAAATCAGCCCGTTATGTTCGTTACAGATCAAATGTTCGTTAGGATCTAATGTTATAAATTTAATAATGTTCGTTAGGATCTAACATGGACAACACTTGATCCAAATTTATGTTGGTTACAAATCAGCCCGTTATGTTCGTTATAGGTTAAATGTTCGTTAGGAACTAATATGGACAACACTTGGTCCAAATTTATGTTCGTTACAAATCAAACCAAGCCCGTTATGTTCGTTACAGATTAATTAAATGTTCGTTAGGATCTAATATGGACAACACTTGATCCAAATTTATGTTCGTTACAAATCAAACAATGCCCGTTATGTTCGTTACACATTAAATGTTCGTTATATCTAACCTCTACAATACATTGAACCAAAAAAATATCGTTATATTCGTTATGAATCCAACGATATTTGTCAAGTTCGTTACTAATGTGAACAATTACATTCCCATTTAATTTTCTTCCAATACATTTAATACTTTTGTATAATTCCCTTATCATATGACTGCTCTCACAATAACGTTATTAAAAAATATCTCTTTAAAATTTTTGGGTTGATATTATGAAACTGTATTTAATAAAAAAAAAAAAAAAAAAAAAAAAGATTTATCTATCCTCTCACATTTTTCACCCATGTATCACCCACCAATTAGGTTCATCTATTTTTTCAACTTTCCACAATGACAGTTTTGGTCAACAAACTCTACAATCTACCCTTACAAATAATGTGACCATGAACGATAAGGGCTCAAATTAAGGAAAAAATTAAAAGAAAATACACCCAATAATTTTCATAAAAAAAAAAATACATAATATTAAAATTGATGGGATACAACATTGCCTCATGGCATACAATTCGACTCAATCCTAAGGACATAACATATGCTTAGACACAAACAACAACAACAACAACAACAACAAAATGATGAACACATTAACTAAATCGACATAGAAATCGACATTATTCAAGTTAAAACATGAAAAAGAAAAGAAAAAGACCCTTAATAAAAATTATGTTGTTGTAATAAAGAAATTAGACTTTTCCTGTTGCCAGCAGGAAATTAGACTTCCAGTTTAAGTTCAAGTTCTTCATCAGACAACAGCTTAGGGTCAGAGGGGCTAAGACCCGCCCGTTGGAACATCACTCCCTCGATGAACTTAAGCCACTGAACCCTGGCGAACCCATCTTGACTGGCCTGCCATGCCGGGCACCCCTGAAACCATTGGCTGCCAACAGCGAGCCCTAGGTCCAATGTGTGCGACTCAGCAACTGGATTCATTCCTAGACCCAATGAGATCTGCTCGGCATTTGAACTCGATCCATTTGACATGCCCCCGGGGGGCATGCCTTGAGCCGCCACCCTAGACCCCGATAATCCAAATCCATTATTATTTGCCATCCTTGCCAACAAGGACAGGGTGGTCTGGACCGGCCTTTGTGGATATCCACTTGCCATGCCTCTCTGGGGCATGGATTGGACCGGAGCCCTTGGTGGTCCATTTGCCCCACCAGCCATCGGGGGCATGGCATGGAACGAAGCCCTTGGTGGTCCATTTGCCATGCGGGGCACCAAAGGCCTGGTGTGGACTGAGGGCAGTGGTGGAGCAGGAGTAGCAGACCTAATCGCCAGCGTTGGAGCACGTGCAGGTGCCGGTGCTAGAGCACGTGCAGGTACCAGTGCCGGTGCTGGTGGAGCAGGAGCAGACCTAATCACCAGCGCCGGAGCACGTGCAGGTGCTGGTGCTAAAGCACGTGCAGGTGCCGGTGCTAGAGCACGTGCAGGTGCTGGATGAGTAGGAGCAGACCTAATCACCAGCGCTGGAGCACGTGCACGTGCAGGTGGCGCTGGTGGAGGAGGAGTAGACCTAATCACCAGCGCTGGATCACGTGGTGGTGGCGACTCCACTTCTTCGTCGAGCACGATGATCGTATTGGGTTCGTCCCCCCGTGGCCTCGGAGCATTGGGTGGACGAACGTGTGGATGGTAGAGCCGTTTGTGAGCGGCTAGGGTAATGTTCTCACCAAACACAGCACTACAGTGATTACACTCAAACGAAAGTTTAGATGAATCCTTTAACCTATTCAAATTCATTGTACGTCGAATTTTTTTGTGACGACGACGTTCCCTTAAAATCTTAAACATGGGTGTTTTACCCTTGTTATTAGAGGGTCCGGCAACTTCTTCACCTTTCTCACCTCCGGAAGTGTACGATGAACAACTATCGACACTTTCACTAAACGAATAACTTGGTGAACCACGTTCTTCGATAACATCAGGATGATTACACGCTCTCATCATACGCACCATTTTCAATTGAATTGAATTCGGCACGAAATAATAAGAGAAAAATTGTAATAAATCCCTCAAATGTTATAAGAAGAAGAGAAAGATGAAGAAGTTGTATGTAATAAATTTTTTTTTTTTTGGGTGCTAATAATTTGGTGAAAGTGATAGTCTTATTAGGGCATATTTATACTATAGTTATTGGGAGTGTTAGCCCGTCGTCTATTGAAAAGGTGCAAAATGAACGTGACCATGCTTCAAACGTAATAAAATTATAAGGATTTATTTCATTGATATTTTATGAATAAATTGGGGAAAAAATCGACGATTTCTTTCTTTTTATTCCCCAATTGTTAAATATTTTGAATAAGACAAACCCAATTGTTAGTAATTTGAACAATGTAGTTTTCAAATTAGAATAATTTAAGTTCAAAATTTGATGTTTATTTGGATGAATTTTCTCTAATTTGGACTCGTTCTATAATACATACATGACGACCACAAATCCTAAGGTAAATAAATGACTAAGACGGGAAGAGTAACTCTCACTTTTAGAGTCGGGTTTGTCGATCCTAGAGAACGATCCTATTAAAAGAGTAATTACTGTGTACAACCGTTTTACCATGCGACAATGATAAAGTCGTCATTCTAGGTTAATTACTTACCACGTTCATACAAATAATGACACTTTTTTAGTTTTTAATATCACAAAATGGTTACTATTTAACTTAGGGTTGTCACTAACTAATCTAAAATAGTCACGATTTACCATAAATTGTACAACGGTTATACAGTATAATAGTACTCGATCATTTGTTTATCTTTAATATTATTTGTGATGAGTATTTAATCAAAGAATAAACAAATGACTCAAACGAAGGAAGAATATTTATTTTATTTTACTTTGTTTTATGAATAAAACAGGTTAAATGAATCAAATAGATAATTTCTTTCTTTTTTTATTTTCTGATTTATTTATGTTTTTGGGACAATTCTTTATATTTTACAACAATCTTACAACCAAATTACTAAAAATAATTAGTTATTATTTTATTTATTATTATTTTATTTATTAATATTTTATTTTCATTAATTGTTAGTGTGTATTATAATATTTATTTATTTATATTTAGATTTTTTTAGTTTTTAGGCTATTTTATACTCCTATTTTGAGTATTCTTCCCATATTTTTTTTCGAAAGAAATTAAGAAGGGTGTGAAAAGTGAGGTATAAAGTGAATAGATGTTGGATTTGTATATATAGGAAAAGAATAAAGTATAGTTCAAAGAGGAAAGTGGAAAGAAAACCAAGTTAAAGTCAAAAAAAGAAAACGAGAGAAATACTCAAACTAACCGGGAGTATAATTTATCTCATACTCCGTAGTACTTACACATGAGATAGTAAGGACTAAAGAGATTTACTTCATCCCCTCGTTCATTTGTTAGCTTTTGATTAAAATACTACTCACGTACATAAATATAGAAGACAAACAAATGAACGAGACGGAGAGAGTACCTTTTATGAACAAATTTGGAAAAATATATTTGACTATTTATTTCTTTTTATATCTAGGATAAATTGGAAAAATAAACTCATTAATGAGTGTGTTTTCAGCATTTAATTTGTTAGATAAATAGAACATAGCCTTTAATTTTTAAAATCATTGTTGACAAATTAAGAATTATATCAATTGTATTTAGTAATAAAACTATGGGATTTTTTTTTTTTGTTGACGAGGGTACCCGTGGCCGCTATCTTTGGTGCACTTTGGGAAAATCCTCGGGTGTCGGGTGTACGTAGTAGTCTCCAAACCACATACACCAGGTCTAGAAGCCATAGGCTCAAGCCATACAACTCACATGAGATCGCTCTTGCAGTGACTTGAACTTGATGAAACTCTTGAGGTGATGGTTATAAGTTTTAACCACTAGACTCCACCCTTGCAAAAACTATAGGACTATTAAGGGGTCAAAACATAAACAGTGTGCTATGATCGTTGACAATAAATCCGCTTAATTTAAAATAAATTAATGCACAACGATATCATTTTTGGGTAGGTTCAATTTAAATAAAATAATATATTTCCGTCAACATAAATATTTAGATAAACTTTATATCTTGACACACCCTTTTTCTGATATTAAAATCGGTGTCAAGAGCACGAGTTAGTTCAAATGGTAAAAACTCCCTTATCTTAGATTAATAGGTTAATTCTTAAGCGTAACGTATAGTCAGCTCATCTGAACCAAAAAAATAAAACTGATAGTAGTATTAAATTGATGTCTCATAAGAAGAAAAAAAAAAGTAGGATAGAAAATGAAACGGACACAAAATAAGATAGGGATTTGCTCTCATCTGAGTCATCTCTGTTATCTAAGATAAGATCGAATGTGACTAACTTTTTTATAGAATCGTCCTATAGAACGTACAAATCCAACTTTACAAATGAGAGTTACTAAATTATGAGAGTCAATGAGAATAGCAATGAGAATATTATACAACCAGTTGTACATATAGGTATGTACAAATAGTTTTATGATTTTGAGTTTTATCACAAAGGTTTCGAGTTTTGCTGCTTTAGTGTAAAGTTGTCGAGTTAAATCACATAAATGTTTAAGCTCAAAAACTTACAACTTAGTTCAGAAACTTGTATAAGCTCTGAAAACATATACAAAAAACTCAACAACTTTGCCTTGGTTGTACAATGTTACTGTACAACCAGGTGTATAATCCTATTTTCTTTAGAGTTCAGAGGGCCGGTCGATCAAAAAGGGTTACGGTTTAGGATTTGTGCGTAAGACCGTCGCATTAAAAAATTGTCATTTTATTTTGAGGAGAAGGGAGAGCGAAACCGAATAACACAGAAACATAGGATTGTTTGATTGATACTCTCGTTCAAATTTAAAGTGCACATTAGTTTTTTTGGACACTATTCACAACCAAAATGAATCTTCGATATTCTCAACAATAGAGAAAAGATAGATAGTATGTAGGATAATCTAGTTTTATTCGTATTTCTGAGGATATAATAAGAATAACAAATTTTTATTACTTTTGCTGATGTAAATTGAAATATATTGATAGTGTAAAACGCATCTCGACAAATGTGAAAATCAAATGTATGTGAACACACTTTAATTCTCTAATTTCCTATTAAACCAACCTAACTTGGATCATACCCCAAATTGATTTCATTTCAACATTGTATGTTGTCATTAATGTTTTCCATACCATCTAATTTAGCTCAGGTTTAGGCCAAGTATGACCATAAGAACAATAAAACAATTGGCTGAGTTTTATTTTTTTTATATTTTTTTTTATATATTTTTTTTTTGGCAAAGTGAATTCTTCAATTAACTTAAAGATGTTATAAGTTATTATTTTCATTTATAATAGAAAAATTCTATGTAGTAATTTTCTAACTAATACTCTGTATTCTGTATCATAAAAAAAGGTTTATCGGTTAGATAGAATGATGTAATAATATTGTCGTTATCGGTTAGCAATGTATGTGCTCTATAATAATTACAATTAGGTTTTTATACCGGTCATAATAAAATTCTATTTTAATTGATAACTAGCGCAAAATATTTAATTACTATGACCGTTATAAAACCCTAACTATAAATACTTAGATTATATTACTCATACGCCGACAAAAAAAAAATAGATAATACATACGCCGACAAAAAGGTCTTTCCATTTAACTTTTCTTTTTTCGAAATGTATGTTGCCATAACAGATCAAAACATCGATTACATCACAAATTTAGTAAGACGCGGTAACTCTGATTCTAATTCCATCAATATTACGCCTTTGACAACGTCGCATAAATCCCATTCCACAGTGTCATAAGCTAAGAAGATCAATGTTGTGTCCTCCGTGATAAGATCGCAGAATTGTGATCTCATATATACTTAGTATATCCTATCTTGTACTTATGTTGTTAATGTCTTAACTTCGATCACCAAAACCTGAGTTCAAACTCGACTGATTAGTGGAGATATCATTGCTTCTGGTACAGAACAGAGTTCCTATAAATGGGATGACTTTTTTGATCTCATTCGTCTTCCGATCTAGTCATTGATCCTCCTGAGATCGAAGTCGGGTACAATTACTGCGTGCAAACATTAAAAGATATTAATGACATGATAGCCGCCGCCAATTAAAAGAAAATATTTTTGCAAGAAAGATGATAACAAGTTCAAAATCCTGTCTCGGTAAAATCATGGAAATCTTAATGCCATTATGCCTATCAAATTGTCTTAGCCCCCGATCTCTTATTTCCAGATTAAGGACTCCTAGAGAGAGGAATTGAACTCGAGATTGAGCTTGAAGTAAGAATCAAAGACTCGTTCATTCTGTTGGACCCGAGCGACGACTATGATTAGGATCTCTTTCCTTATAGTTAGAATTGTAATCTTGATTATGTCTTTGCTGGCAAAAAAAAAAAAAAAAAAATTGTAATCTTGTCATGTATCTTTGCCTTGCTAAACAAGACTAGTACTAGGGTAAGGACTCTTTTATGTCTTGTACATGAGCAGCAACGGATAACGTTTGAGTGTGCTGGTTCGTGATAAATCAAATCTTGTCGACCGAAACTCAGATAATCGTGTAAAAGCAATGTAAACTTCTCTTATGGACTTAAAATCAGACATGATACATCCTGATGTACCCCCAAACACATGGTATAAAATTCAGGTCAATTAAAAACCGGTCCCCGAACGACTTTCCGAACAGCTCAAATTGAAGTGTATTATCCACGATTATCATAGATTCGGGGTCCGAAATAAAAATGACCAGAAATTGCACGGATTGCTCATCAAGTCAGGTTTGAAGACCCCGCAAAATATGAGCAGCAATAACGGACAACGTTTGAGTGTGCTGGTAAGTATTACACCTCTATCGACCGAAAGTCCGTTAATTGTATAAAACCGATGTAAACTTGTCATTTGGACTTAAAATCAGGCAGGATACATCCTGATGCAACCCCAAACACATGATATAAAATTCAGGTCAATTAGAAACCGGTCCCCGAACGACTTTCTGAATAGCTCAAATTGAAGTGTATTATCCACGATTTTCAGAGATTCGGGATCCGAAATAAAAATGACCAGAAATTGCACGGATTTTTTACTGAGTCAGTTTAGGAGACCCCGCAAAATATGAGTAGCAACGGTCAACGTTTGAGTGTGCTGGTTTGTGTCACACCTCCGTCGAGTAAAAGTTCGTTAATCATGTATAAGCGATGTAAACTTGTCGTTTGGACTTGAAATTCGGGAGGGTACAACCTGATGTGACTCCAAACACAAGATATAAAATTCAGGTCAATTAAAAACCGGTCCCCGAACGACCTCCTGAATGACTCAAATTGAAGGGTATTATTATTCACGATTTTCAGAGATTCGGGGTCCGAAATAAAAATGACCAGAAATTGTCCAGATTGCTTAGCATATCAGGTTAGACGACCCCGTAAAATGTGAGCATCAACGGTCAACGTTTGAGTGAGCTGGTACGTGTTACACCTCCGTCGACCGAAAGCCCGTTAATCGTGCAAAAGTGATGTGAACTTGTCGTTTGGACTTGAAATTCGGCAGGGTACATCCTGATGTGACTCCAAACACATGATATAAAATTCAGGACAATTAGAAACCGGTCCCCGAACGACCTCCTGAATGACTCAAATTGAAGTGTATTATCCATGATTTTCAGAGATTCGGGGTCCGAAATAAAAATGGCCAGAAATTGTCCAGATTGCTCAGCATATCAGATTAGACGACCCCGCAAAATGTGAGCATCAACGGTCAACGTTTGAGTGAGCTGGTATGTGTTACACCTCCGTCGACCGAAAGCCCGTTAATCGTGCAAAAGTGATGTGAACTTGTCGTTTGGACTTGAAATTCGGCAGGGTACATCCTGATGTGACTCCAAACACATGATATAAAATTCAGGACAATTAGAAACCGGTCCCCGAACGACCTCCTGAATGACTCAAATTAAAGTGTATTATCCATGATTTAAAGAGATTCGGGGTCCGAAATAAAAATGGCCAGAAATTGTCTAGATTGCTCAGCATATCAGATTAGACGACCCCGCAAAATGTGAGCATCAACGGTCAACGTTTGAGTGAGCTGGTACGTGTTACACCTCCGTCGACCGAAAGTCCGTTAATCGTGCAAAAGTGATGTGAACTTGTCATTTGGACTTGAAATTCGGCAGGGTACATCCTGATGTGACTCCAAACACATGATATAAAATTCAGGACAATTAGAAACCGGTCCCCGAACGACCTCCTGAATGACTCAAATTGAAGTGTATTATCCATGATTTTCAGAGATTCGGGGTCCGAAATAAAAATGGTCAGAAATTGCCCAGATTGCTCACCATATCAGATTAGATGACCCCGCAAAATGTGAGCATTAACGGTCAACGTTTGAGTGAGCTGGTACGTGTTACACCTCCGTCGACCGAAAATCCGTTAATCGTGCAAAAGTGATGTGAACTTGTCGTTTGGACTTGAAATTCGGCAGGGTACATCCTGATGCGACTCCATATACATGATATAAAATTCAGGTCAATTAGAAACAGGTTCCCGAACGACCTTCTGAATGGCTCAAATTGAAGTGTATTATCCACGATTTTCAGAGATGTGGGGTCCGAAATAAAAATGGCCAGAAATTGCCCGGATTGCTCAGCATATCAGGTTAGACGACCCCACGAAATGTGAGCATTAACGGTCAACGTTTGAGTGAGCTGGTACGTGTTACACCTCCGTCGATCGAAAATCCGTTAATCGTGCAAAAGTGATGTGAACTTGTCGTTTGGACTTGAAATTCGGCAGGGTACATCCTGATGCGATCCCAAACACATGATATAAAATTCAGGTCAATTAGAAACCGGTTCCCGAATGACCTCCTGAATGACTCAAATTGAAGTGTATTATCCACGATTTTCAGTGATTCGGGGTCCGAAATAAAAACGGCAGAAATTGCCCAGATTGTTCATCTGGCCAGGTTAGAAGACCCCGCAAAATATAAGCAGCAACATATAACGTTTGAGTGTACTTGTACGTGTTACACCTTCATCGACCAAAAGTCCGTTAATCGTATAAAATTAAGTTATTTAAACTTGTCCGTTAATCGGAACCGTACACAGTCTGACGAGCAACGACTAATTAACTACGACTAACATTTATGTTTCAAGGTTTGGATCGGGGTGTTTCAGTAAGCCATCTTCAAGTCTTTGGCCCGATAGCCTTAGCCCAATCGACCTTAATTAAGCTCTAATACCATTTGTTGTGCAGAAAGTTGATATCTTATACTATATGTTATGCTTTTCTTGTGTCGATGTTCACGATACACAACACGATATGTTTCCATTTTCATACTACCGATGTGTGACATATGAGTTTGCACTCTAACTGTTTTGAATATCTTGTCAAAAACATCACGGATCGCTAGTCCAAATACATAAAAGCTAATAAGCTAGCCGACAAATGTTCACGTAAATTCGTAATAAGTATGTATCTTACATTATACCGAACAGGGTTGTTGCACGACACGGACATAATAAAGTGTTATTTATTGTCATAACAATATACCGATCATAAACTTCTCATCAGTTGAGCATAACAAGTTGAGTATTTAGGTAACTCTCCGACACATTGATCGATCTTTCCATTTAAGTTTTGTTTCCGATGACAGAAATCAAAGGAAAGTTATCGTTAACTCAAATTAATTACACACCCAACTAAATTAATCGATATCTATAAAAACCTTGGGCGTTGCTTCGTGGCACAAAGTATAAAAAACGTTACTAGTAAAAGTAGTGTAGCAAAGTACATGTGATACCACTTAAAAGGTATAGTCTTACTTTGTTGACGTCACTTGATCGATGCCCTAAAAATCTGCCCTAATTTCTTCATTTTTTTACGTCATTATTCCTTCGAATTCAAACTGTTTCTTCTTCTTGCTTCGTTTTTCTCACCTTTTTAGGCTTTTAGCTCGTCCGTTACTCTATTTACTTGTGTGATCACAAGAGTAACATGTTAGTCATAAGATAACTGCTATCAACCGAAGATGTCTTAGCCTAGTGGTTAGGACTAGGTGCTCTGGGACAGTAGGTCTCAGGTTTGAATCTCCCTCCCCCTATATTGTAATGCGATTAAGTGCGCTCTTCGATGGACCAAAAAAAAATAAGATAACTGCTATCAAAGGGTTTTATTAATATTAACAAATAAAAAAAATATTAATTAATTAAACGAGACATTCTATGTACGGAAATAACCACGACTTGAATTAATCTTATTACTCGTTTAGGTCCCATGCAAATGCGTGACTTGCTATTACGATAACACGAGTATATTTTATTATATTGCTGTATTTTTTCATCAATGATTTTCTAACGTCTTAAAATGATTTTTTATTAATATAATCGTATATTGATTGTTTTGATAGGTGGAGTATTTGGATATTACAATCCTAGCCAGCCCATTAATATATTTACTTGTTTATCGTGAGACGGTCTTATATAAAAATTTGTGTTGAATCTATTAAATGTGAGTAATTAATTAGATATATTGCTTTAATTTATTTGTTTTAGCTCGCAAACATTAAAAAAAAAGGTTGATAATAATCATGAGATTTAAGATAAATAGTTTTGCTATTACATTATACTTATAATATAAAAATAAAATAAAAATCATGATATATTACTCCCTTCGTCACATGAAATGGTTTACGTTTACTTTATTTTATAAAGTAAAAATAAAGTAAATATAAACTATTAACTAGACTGAATGGGGTAAAATTACATATTAAGGTAATAAAGTAAACATCTAAGGAAATTAATGAAGCATAATACATTGAATTAAAATAAAATTAAAATTATTAAATAAGATACTTGATCTTCATACTTCATGTTCTTGATGAGTTCTTCCTCTACAACTTTAATTCCAAGTCAATTTGGTCCGAAGCTGCCGGCTTTCGCTGCTGAACCGCACCATTCTCGCCCACATTGCTTCCATTAGGGCTAACCCTGACCATGTTTTGATGAGGTCCTTGAGCCGGGCAAGGAGGGATATCGATATGGAACTCAGAGCGATCTCCTTGAGTAGTCTGTCGGACTGTGAACCATGCAGGAATAGATGACTCTGCTTGAGCCTGAGCCTGAGTCCGAGTCTGATCCTGTCGAATTGCAAACCCTGTAGGAATAGATGACTCGGGCTGAGGCTGAGCCTGATGAACCGCGAACCATGGTGGAAAAGATGGCTGAGGCTGAGGCTGAGGCTGAGGCTGCTGAAAAGTGAACCATGGAGGAAAAGATGGCTCGGGTTTAGGCTGAGGCTGAGGTTGTCTAGCCGCGAACCATGGAGGAAAAGATGGCTCAGGTTGGGGAGGCTGGGGTCGGGGCTGAGCATGAGCCATAATGTAGTTTGGATTAATAGGGTTTATGGTTCGAGTCATTAGGTTCGGATAGCTTTGTTGTTGGGTTGGGTGTGACAAATAGGTTGAAGGAGTATTAGTAGGTAGAGTTTGAGGAATTGGATAGTTGGTATATTGAGGGTTTACAAATAGCCCTTGAGAAGGGTTATATGCCTTAAAATTAGGGTTTGTAGCAACTTGATGATACTGATTTAAAGGCACAACTGCCCTAAGAAATGGAGCATCAATACCCTTGTTAGAATCTCCAATTTGAGAACTAGTTATTATGTTATGTTTAATTTGACGACGGTCAGCATGCAGATGATGACCGTCGTCAAGAAATTCATACAGTTTCCTCTTACCTTTGTTATCCTCATTTTTTACCATGTGGACATCAGAGTCGATATTAAGATTATTCATATGATCATGACGAGAATGATGGTGAGATCGAGAATTTTCTCGATTCTCATAATCTAGTACCTCCTTTTTCTTACCTTTGTTGTCGTTGTTCTCATCGACTGGCATTTGATTATCGTTGATTTTGATTTTGATTCTCGACCGCTTCTCTTTTTTATGAGCGTTTTGGTGACCTCCTAAGGCTTGTATGGTGTTGAATGTTTTAGAGCAAATGGGACATTTATGAAGGATTTTTGGTTGAGTAGTATTGTTTTTTGCATGGTCATTTTTGGGATTGTTAGGCTCTTCTAAGGGTTGATTTACCAAATCATAATTAGGGCAATTGGGTCTTCTCATCAAGAGGTATTTTAAAGGGTTTGATGTACTCTCACATGAGTTTGATGTACTAGAAGATGAAGGACTTTTCATAGTTATAATTTTATTAATTTTATTAATTTATAATAGTTAAAAAATATTGGAAGTGATTTGTTATTGAAAATAGATGGAAAACTTAGCTATATATATAGGATGGAGATGCATGCATGAGGATTGAAGACTATGAGAATTAAAGAGTGAAGATCCAAAATGGATTGAAGACCAAATTAATTAATTAAAAAGTGATCTGTTTTATAGGTTCGTACCTCGGTATGCCTTAGATCGAAAAAGATACTCCCTCTGGACATTATTTTTCGTCCCGTTGCATGATTATTTGTGAGGAGTACTTTAATAGAATGGGGCGAAAAATAGTGTTCAGAGAGAGTATTAATCAAGGAAGTGAATAGTAAGTAAGTGACAAACAAAGGTGACATTTATTAATATTTTTGTGATGTTTTAATAATCTAAGGTGGATTTTTTAAGCTTCAACTTCATCGATTCGTGCTCTGATCCGAAACAAATAATTTTTAAAAACGGGAAAGTAGTGATTGTCCTTTACTTTCTTCAATTGTGAAATGATCCAGCCTCTTAACTCTTGATTGTAGGAATTAGACCCCTTAACTTTATCAATATGTAAAATTAAACCCTTTTTATTTATTTTCCGATCAATTGCTCAACTTCTTGTCAATTTCTCATACTAGAATACGAATACGTACATTACGGTAGAATAGGAATACATACATTACATTATGGGATAAAATATTTTATCAAACTACTTGGGATATACGAATATGTACATTACGAATACGAATAATATTTTTTTTGTACTACTTCGTACTTGGGAATATGTATTTCTATACATATACGTTTTATATTGGTGTATTTTGGGATAAAATATTTATGGGTTTTTCTATGAGGTACCCCTCAACTATTGGCTTTTCCGAGTGGTACCCCATCTTTTTCGAATTACATGGTGTACCCCTAAACTTTACTTATCACTCCATATCAAAAGTGATAAGTGTATTACAATTATTTTTATAAAATGAATAATTAACATATTAATCAATCCAATTTGATGCTACAAACCACCTCTTTTTCTTTACCATTCACCAAGCCACTAAATGTCCATCAAAACGCACTTTGTTGTCGACCGACATCGACCTATCTCCCTCACTCTTTTAAATCTTTAAACCTCAATCCCTGCGTCACCCCCATGTCGTAGTGTGGTGGAATGGATTTTTTTGAATAAAAGATGCAAATTGAAGAAATATATCATGGTTGATGAAAGTAAAATAGGGAATAATCATTATTTATATCATCAATTAAGAAATTTTCGTTGGAAAATTATAACTTTGGTTACAATATAGACTAATTTACAAAGTTTAGGGGTACAACTTGTAATTCGAAAAAGGCGAGGGTGCCACTTGGAAAAGCCGATAGTTGAGGGGTATCCCATAAAAAAACCCAATATTTATTGATAGTAATGAAATATTGACATTAAATTGACAAAAAATTGAGCAATTGATCGAAAAAAAATAAAAAAAAAAGTTTAATTTCAGATATTGGCAAAGTTAAGGTTCTAATTGCTACAATCAAAAGTTAAAAGTTCTAATTGCTACAATCAAAGGTTAAGGGACTTAATTTCACAATTAAACAAAGTAAAGGGGTCAAATCACTACTTTCACGTTTTTAAAAATCATGAACCTTTTTATAGAAATAAGAGTTTTTATATTGCTTTTCGAATCATTCTTCGTCAAAAAATCTAATCGAGCATGGTTTTTCGGAACTTTTAGATTGACTTTGGTTTGAATTGAATATGATTTAACGAGATCGGGTTCAACCAGTTGTCTTTGTTATAAAGGAGGTATGTCGTCGTTACCATTTGTTTGTTAATAATGCGAGAATAACAAATATATAGTGAATGATAAATAAAACTGACATACAGATATACCTGGTTAATATCATCGTTTACCACCCGAAAAAAATAACAAATTTTACTATTGTGGAAATAACAATACACCGATAGAGATTCTCAAAACATAAACATATTTCTTACCTTAATCTAGTATAAAATTCTCAAACAAAAATAAATCAAATCATACGAAATTCTTTTTACTTATGGATAAATTATTGTATAAGACAGTCGTACATGATAGGACTAACCAATAACGACAATCCAAGAAATTGGTGATAACTTCTTTTAAATGGGTTAGCAAGATACCCCCAACCAGACTATCTTCTTGCCTAGCCCAAGGGATATGGGCTAAGGCCCAATTATGAACTCCCACATTTGTGTCATATGGACCACTTCATAGTCGAGCCCACCAGCCCGTTCCCAGTATCCAAGCTCGAATCCCAACTAAATCAAACCGGTGATTTTTGCATAAATGATTTATTAAATCAACGTTGATTTCAAACTATTTATTATAAGAGTAAATTAGATGTGTTTATTAAAATTTACTCCCTTATGATTTTTTTAAATATTTTACACCCAAAAAGATGCAAAACTTCAAAATTTACTTGCAAATTTTAATGACCGAAATGCCCTTCATTAATAGTACGCCCCTCCCCCACCCCACCTCATCATCATTTCGACTTTCCCAACTCTTTCGGTCCCAACTCCAGGAAAAAACCGAAGTATTTTTTAATCTAAGTTTGGTTAATACTCTGTAATTGGGGGTTTTATGTATGTCAGGTATTTAGCAGCGAAGAGCGAGTCGGATCATTATGCAAGAGAATTGAAGAGGGAGCCAGACGAAATAATAGCATTTCCCGAGACAGATTTTTTTTTACTCCATATTATTAAGGGTTCGTTTGGGATTGACCTAGGGGAATATACCAAGAGTTAATAAAGTTAAAATGAAATAGAAAGCATGGTAACTAATTTTTGTACAACATTTTAATAGTGGTGTCGTCTTGTGTGGGGTGAAAATGTAGAGGTGGCTGAGATAGCAGAGATATTGTCAGAGTATGGAATAGAGCCACATGAGTATAATCCCGTGGTTAGAGCGTTACAAAGTGCATTCACAATCGCAATCTCCTATGCAATTGGTGGCATTGTCCCGCTCTTTCCTTACATATTCATCTCGGACGCACGAGATGCAGTCTCAGCATCGGTCGTAGTTACAGTAATCGCGCTCTTAGTCTTTGGGTTTGTCAAGGGTTACTTCACTGGCAGCCAGCCTCTTAGAAGCGCTTTCCAAACTGCTTTGATTGGGGCTATTGCTTCCGGTGCTGCTTTTGGGATCGCTAATTAAGCTTGTCCAAAGATAATATATTATCACCTTATCAATCGTGTTATATCTCGTGTATTCCACATAAACATATTTTTATGTTTTTGTATAATAATGTTCAAGGATAATATAATAATGTTCAAGAATGGGAATGATGAATATATTTTTATATTGAATACAATATATTTTTGTATTAATCATAAGACAAACTCAATATATTTATAATTTTTGTATTATGCTTAATGTATTTTTGTACTGCGATTAATATATTTTTGTATTAAGCTTAATAAATTAATCCGTATAGAAATAGTTATTGTATATATATTTCCTAAAGCGTTAAAAAAATTCTGGATCCGCCCCTGACTATAACTCTATTTATCAAAGATATCACGAAATAGCATCAGTTTATTTCGCACCTATGAATTTTTAGGTCGGAGTTAAAGTTAAATTTAGTCAAGAAGAGAAAAGAGGTCACACTCGATAGTCGTCGTCTTACAGTTTCCTGGATCAATGTATGCAATGGACACAAGGAAGCCAGGTCCAGGTAGGGGAAGTTCTTCGAGCTCTTTTACAGCAAACAGATCAAGTGACATTCGACATTCAATACAAAAACAAAAAAAATTAAAAAATTAAAATAATCAAATGGAAGAAAAAGATTACTTCAGAAATAATAATCTGGTCAGTTCGAACAATGTCATCACTCCTGTTCTCCATTCCGTCGAGCTAATTTGATGAAATTGAATAATGCTCCCTCCATCTTTAGAGATTATTGTGTCCCGTTTGATTATGATTAAATAATTTTAATAATTTTACTTAGGTTGCGTTTGGTTACTCGGAATTGATTTGAATATTATGAATTCAATTCTTGTATTTGAATTTCTAGAATTCAAATCCAAATCCAAATCCAAAATTGTGTTTGGGTACCCTTGGATTTGGATTTGGAATTTGGGTGGGTAGAGTCGGGTTAAGGTCATCAATTTTTTTTAAAAAAAAAAAACTTTTATCATTAGAAAAATATAAATTTTCAAATATGGAAAAAAAACAAAGAAAAAAAATATATTCCAACTAGATTTACGCGAAAAAAAAAGATCAAAAATGACGGAATTGAAATGACTACCATGAGGTAGTCATTTGAGAAAATCAAATTTAAACAAGGTTGGAATTGGTATGAAATTCATCTCAAATCCAATTCCAAATTCTCGATTTTCCCAAACACTTAAATCATTTCAAATCCGGAATTCAATTCCAATTCCTAGTTCCCAAACAAGCCATTAATTAATTTAATTTTAAATTTCTGACTACTTTCAGGAAACAGTTTTGCTAACTCGCATATCCCAATAAAGGTCGAGAATTAGTTTCTCCCTTTAGGTTGATTAATTAGTTTCGTTATAATTGATTAGGATGATAGTTTAGCCTCCCCATAGCTAGTTTACTTAGTCAGTTTTCGCTTTTCCTTTTACGGTTTGATTTGAACGTAATTAATGTGTTTAACGATTGAATTTACGTTGAAATTAAAAAAAAAAAATGAAACACATAGTATTAAGGAGTTACCGTAAATACTATGTCTAGGTTCATTGTTAGTCAAAAGAACACCCGCCCAGACAGGAATCTTGAAAGTCGGAAGCCAAACTGATCAACCAAAGATATTCAAAATGCAAAACTACCAAAAGCATCTGGCTATAAAAAAATATAACCTCGGCTCCACGTGGTTAATACTTAATATCATCATTTACGTCCTCCCGACAAGGAGAACAAATTTTACTATTGTGAAAATCAATACAACAATAGAAATTGTCAAACAAAATTTCTCAAAACCTAAACACATTTCTTACCTTAATTTAGTATGAAATTCTCAAACAAACAAAAATCAAATTATCTTTGTTACTTATGAATGTATAGTTGTACCTCTTCCGGACACTATTTTTTGTCCTATTTCATTAAAATATTTCTCACAAATATTGAGGTAATGAGACAAAAAAATAGTGTCCGAAGGAAGTATAAGACAGTCCTACCTGATAGGACTAACCCATAGCAACAATAACCCAAAAAACTATTGATTACTTTCTTTTTTTAAAGTTTATAATCACTCTTTGACCTTATTTGACAAATAGCAGTATCAGATTCATAATAACAATTAACAATAGCATAAAAAGAAAATTTTGTAATTCATACAATTTTTTTTTGTTTGACACTAGTTATGATTAAAAAGTGAAAGATTTATACGTTCACACGACACAAAAGGTTAGTGCGTTGGACCGTTGACATATCTGGGTGTCATATCAAAGGCATAAACAAACCATTGGTGACGGGTATATCAGTTTCAAAGTTACAGAGTATAACAGTTCAAATGTTACCCATGTAATTAGATAAAGATAAAATCATAATGTATCCGGAATAACAATTTTTTAAAATTTATTTACCAATTTCTATTTAATAATTGACTCATCAAAGATTAGACCTGTCAAAACGGGTCAACGGATCGGGTTCTGGTCGGATCAGCTTCGGATAAGATCACTTTCGGGTTGACTTCGGTTTGGACCAGAACAGATTATTTCGGGTTTGCTATTTTCAACTTTTTTTTTAAGGAATATCCGACCACTTTTTTTTTTTTTTTTTAGGAATGACTTAATGGGTTAACTACTTGTTGCCTGGCCCAAGGGTTATGATGAGCTATGGCCCAATTTTGAACTCCCACATTTGTGTCATTCGGACCGCTTCATATCATAGCCCACCGGGCCACCCAATTCCCGGGATCCAAACTCGAATACCAATTAAATCAAACCGGTTATTTTTTCTCTTTTAATGATTTTTCATAACTGTTTTATTAAATCAACGTTGATTTCAAACTATTTATTATAAATAGATTCACGCACAAATGGTCGGATTCTTAAAAAAGTTACTTTTTTCTCGCATTTGATTTTTGAGTCCAACCTGACTCGTATTCCTATGCTAAATTCGACTCGTTTATCGAGATAGAGAGAGTATTCCTATGCTCTTCGACGACATTTTAAGTCGACTTTTTTTTGTAGGAAATTGATTTTATGTTGATTAAATGTCCCTCTTGCATAATATTATAGAGTACCAATACTTACTTGAGCTCGTAAACGGGTCGAATTTAGCATATGAATACGGGTCAGGTTGGACTTAAAAATCAAATGCGAGAAAAAAGTAATTTTTTTAAGGATCCGACCATTTGTGCATGGATCTATTTATAATAAATAGTTTAAAATCAACGTTGATTTGATAAAATGTTTATGAAAAATCATTAAAAAAAAAAAAAAAAAAAAAAAGAAAAAAAAAAAACGGTTTGATTTAGTTGAGATTCGAGCTTGGATCGCGGGAATTGGCTGGGCTGGTGGGCTATGATATGAAGCGGTCCAAATGACACAAATGTGGGAGTTCGAAATTGGGCCAGGCAAGAAGTAGTTAACCCATTAACTAATGTGTTTTGATAATTGTACATCAAATGTTGAGGAAAAGGTTTTTATAGGACCGTTCTATAGTAAATCCAAATGAAGAAGAGTGGTTATACACTTTAGAAAAAGAAAGTAATCATATCGATAGTTTGGAAACTACTCTTTCTATCTCGATAAATTGTTTACCTTTACTTTTGGCACAAAGGAGAAGATGTACATGTGGAGTCAAACCCATGAGTAGTGTCAAATTAGATATAAAAAACATTCCTAAAATAGAAAGGTAAAGCATTGAAACCGCCCCAATATGAAATATGCAAACCATTCATTGGGACAGAGGAGTTGGATTATACACCTGATTGTACAATAACTGTTATTGTACAACCAAGACAAAGTTGTTGAGCTTTTGTATAATATTTACTGAACTTATACAAGTTTCTGAGCTAAGTTGTACGAGTAAGTTTTTTTGAGCTTTAACATTTATGTGATTTAACTCTACAACTTTACCAAAGTTCGGAAAGTTTACAGCAAAACTCGAAATTTTTGTGATAAAGCTCAAAATCATAAAACCAGTTGTATATAGAGTTATGTACAACTTGTTGTATAATCTATTACACAATATTAATATATTGTAGTTATTACTTATTAGTAGTAATTAGTAGAGTCCATTGACATCCCGTCATTAGTATATCATTTAGTATATGTTATTCCCGAGACACATTATTCGATGTATGTCGTTGTAAGCCTTCGGTATAAATACCGAGCTAGTTGAATGATATAGACAAGCCATTACGTAAACTTACAATACATACAAGCCATTACCGAGCTAGTTGAATGATATAGACAAGTCATTATGTCAACTTTCTGGTTGTTAATGGGTAGAATGTGATGGAATATACTCGATTCCTTAATCTAACTCTCCGTTTGTCCGTGTTTATATACTCTGAAGTCATATTCAGTTGGTCTGTGGAAAACCGACTTCTCAACGGCTTACCAGTTTACATTTCCTTTTGACAAATGTTCTTAAATTTCAAGAAAAAAGTACGATTTTATTGTAAAGAAGGTCTCGTATCTCAGATCGGAGTATTATGAGATCTCTCGATAGCAGATGGTTTGATATAAACATGGATAAGAAAGTTTAACAATCGATATTGTAAATTTTTTTATTTGTGATTTTGTTCGATCTTTGAAAATTTTGATAAGAAATTATTTATTTTTCAATAAACAAACAACACATCAATTGATCCTACTTTATTTTGGAGGCATACTACCTTGATTATGGGGAATTTTACCCTCCAATTTGGTCTTTAAAGCAAAACAAACGTACTAATAGAAATAAAATAATAATAAAAGTAACTACCTTGCATGCGTGAGGTCTCACGATAAATTTATCGTGAGACCGTCTCATACAAGAATTTGAGAAACACAAATTAGATAAAAGTCTAAATCAAAAGTTAGACTAGGCTTCCAAAAAAAAAAAGTGAGTGCTTAGTCACTAAAAATTTGTTTATCATAAGAGTAGTATATTTTTGTCCATGAAAATCATATCATCTTTGATAGACCTGACAAAACTGAGCCGTTCTAAATAAGTCAACCCGAATTCGATTCGACATTTGAATAGAAGATCCAAGTTTGATTCCTCTTGACCCAAAATTGACCCGAATATTATTATAGAAAACGAGTTGATATCCCTAAAAAAAAATTGAAAATAGCAAACCCAAAATAACCTGATCTGGTCCGAACCAAAGTCAACCCGATTTTAATAACCTGAAATGGTCTGATCCGAAGCTGACCGAACCATAACCCGATCCATTGACCCTTTAATGAGTCAATTATTAATAGAAATTGGTAGATAAATTTAAAACATTTGTTATTCAAGATACATTTTGATTTTATCTTATCTAATTACATGGGCGATATTTGAGCCGTTATACTCCGTAACTTTGAAACTGATATAACTGTCACAAATGAGTCAAACGGTTTGTTTATGCCTTTGATATGACACCCCGATATGCCAACGGCCCAACCCATAACCTTTTGTGCGGTGTGACATTTTATTTTATTTTTTGAAAGTGAAGATCAATATTATTAATAATAAGCCATCCGACATCCACAAACGATGTCAAATTGAACTGAATACAGATTTGTGCGACTTGACATAATTAGTGTCAAACAAGAAAAATTGTACGAAGTACAAAATTTCCCTTTTTATGCATGACAAAGTTGCCGAACCACATGCATGACCATGACCACATCAATTCGACAAATTATGAATGATTAGCAAAGACGTACGTCTCTATTTTACAAAAAGATTAAAAAAATTAAAATAATAATAATAAAATAATAATAATAATGAGACAATTAATATTTAATTCATGTTATTTTCACAATGAAATATGTTGTACTCCCTCCGATTCTTTTGGTTTGCAACGTTTACTATTTGCACCAAAAATAAGAAAAATAAGTGTGGATTACTACGAGTGATGTTATTGTGAGATTAAACAATATAATAATGAAAAAAAAAAAGTTAGATATGTAAAAAATTAGGGAATATTTTGGAATATAATACTAGTGAAAAGTGAAGGGTATGTTAGTCATTTTATAAGAAAAATAAAGCCTAAATTGGAAATGTAGCAGACCTAATGAATTTGTCAAAATATGGAATACGTTGCAAACTCAAAGAATCGGAGGGAGTAACAATTTTTCTAACATGTGTCCAGTGGACATACGCTAATAAGCTAAATAAAGTAAGATTAAAATGTATATTGTCTAAATATGGTAAATAGATCTTAATATTTTCATTTCTAATGATAATATCATTGTAAAACTTGCTTTATTTAGCTTATTAACATGTGTCCAGTGGACACGTTAGAAAACCCGTTTACACTGGATATATATATTGACCATAAATCCTGTCTCAAATTATTAGCTTGCGGTTAATTTTACTTTTACATTATTGGGTTTTACCTCCGTCTTGGAGGGATTTACACCGGGTATATATATTGATCCTAAATCCCGTCTCAAATTATTAGCTTGCGATTAATTTTACTTTTACATTATTTACGGAGTACTTTTTACATTAATAAAGTTGGAAAAGTGTTTTAACATTTTTCTCTTGAGAGTTGAGACAACTTTTTATGTTCAAAATTATTCCATTTCTATGATTGTCTTCCTCCATGATTAAATTATAGTATAGTGTAGATGGCCAATTATGTTTAATTAATTTGACAACTACCACTATTATTTTCCGTATTTATACAATCCCTTATACTAAGAGAATAAGAGAAACTAGAAATTCGCTTACGTGTCAACATGCAGTTAAAAACCTTATAATAAGAGAATATATATAGGAGAAACTAAAAATACACTTCGTGAGGTTGATGATGAAATTGGGAGAAAAATTGGAATCTAATAAAGTCGTTACCGCTTGTTATGTTACCTTCCCTAGTCTCTATCGATCCAAGGTAGAATCCTGATTCCGATAATATTGTTCTGAAATTTCTTCAAATTTTACGTTGTATTTCTACACTTTTTTTTAGTATACATGGTACAGTACTAATATTTATTAATACGTTCATTTTTTGTTTTTGACCTCTTTTACTCCCGAATTTGAGAACACTCCTTTTCTAATTCAGATTGAAATGATAAAGCAATTTGTGAAATGACAATATTCATCGTCATATCATCGTGACATTAACCCGAACAAATAAAGCAATGGTCCTCCAACCACACCAAACACCCAAAGCATTATTAGGTCCAAATTAAATGGGTTCATAAATGATCCCAATTTAGGTCTTGTTTTTTTGGACTTATATTCGGTCAGTTTCAGTTCAATTCAGTTCAGTTCAGCTCAACTTCAGGATGCATATTTTATTTCTATATTTCAGTCAATTTCAGTTAAATTAAACTCAGTTAAGTTCATTCAGTTTCAGACCAAAAAGAACAGGGCTCTAGTAGTGTAAAAACACTACAAAGTCGTCCACTTCCTTCCGCATAATACATAACTCTATGTATAACTGGTTTTATGATTTTGAGTATTATTATTATCACAAAGTTTTCGAGTTTTGTTGTAAATTTTCTGAACTTTAGTATAAAATTGTCGAGCTAAATAACGTAAATATTTAAGCACAAAAAACTTACTACTCACCTCGAAAACTTGTATATATAAACTCGTTCATTAATATATAGGGACAGTTTTAGTTGAGTTGATTGGAAGAATCTCTTATTAATCTAAGTAAAAGTTTCATCCTATTAAATATGGTGAGATGAGCTTACACAATATTATTGTGACCTCTTTTTCTCTTCTTCTCAAGTTGTATTATAGACTATACATGCTCTTCTAACCCATGAACAGCTTATTTTCAGTATGTTTCAGACCAGTTCAGCTTCTATCAGCTCAACCCAACTCTTATCAGCTCAACCCAGCTCCTATCAGCTCAGGTCAGCTCAGCTCTAACATTTTCAGCTTCTTTTAGATAATTTATATAACTAGATAATATTAGTTTCAGCTTCTTTTAATTCATCCCAGTTCAGCTCAGCTAAGCTAAGCCCTGTTTCAGCCGAAAAGAACAGGGCCTTACTATCGATCATCTTAGTTGCTTCTTGTGCTGCCCTCATTATTCAGTCAATGGCAGAGCTAATTTGGGAGTTGTTACAGGCTGGGGCGGATCTGGGTGTGTGCATGGGTGGACGGTTGCCCTCACCCAGATCCCACAAATAATTAAATTGTTTAACTATTTTAATCGTAATATTGCTTGTGGCACATTGGTTGAGATGGTCTCTATTTGATCCTAAGGTCAAGGGTTCAAAACTCTTGCTGGACTTATTTTAATTACTTATATAAATAAATAAGTGCTAATAGTAGGAGTCGAACCCAAGATCTCATGTCAAGACGACTACAACTACCCAAGTAAATCAATGAGCCACACAATTTTGACGTATAAATGTTAAATATGTTGATATATTATACTTTTTATAAGTTTAAGTCTCCATCCATTTTGTTCATTTATTTATTTTTAGATAATTGTGACGATTATTTTTTATCAAATACTAATAAATGAGTTAGACGGAGGGAGTATATATTTACTGGTTGCTCAATTGACTAATAATGGTGTATTTTTTTTGTAAAGTCTTTCAAAATGAAGCAAAAAAAATTCAAAACCAACGTCAATTTATAAAACAAAACTTGGTTTTCAAGCAATTATTTTTACTTTGTAAATCCACTTATAATTTTTTTCGAAATACAAACTATGTACGGAATAATTTTCTAAATGCCCCTCCTATCGGGAAATCCTGGATTCGCCCCTGGTTACAGGTGTTTTTTTTTTTATAGTCACTTGCTTTTGTTAGTTTTGCGTTCTGAATATGTTCGGTTGATCAATTTGGGGTTCTGAACTTTCAGGGAAACATTTGGCGGAGCGGAGCACTGTAGACTTGAGTACTCCAGGGTGCCGAATTTCATGTTATGGATACTCGCTGAAATCGCAGTCATTGCTTGTGATGACATCCCCGAAGGTCCGCGTACTATATGATCGAGAGTGGAATCGCTCTAGCTCTAGCAATTGCATTCATAATAAATGTATCTGTCATTGCTGTCAGTGCGCGCAGTTTGCAGTTCTCCGAATCTGAACCTTGAAGATCAAAAGAGTTGCAAAGACCTAGACTTGAACAAATAAAGCATCATTTTTATACAGCTTTCAGCAATTATTACTTGGGCAATCGGCTCGTTCGTTGATCATGGGGATCAATCAAATCAATGTGTACTTCATCACAAGCTAGCACCTTCGTCAAGCTGCTCTTACACAGCAAGATGAAGCTTAGCTTGTTGCTGCCATATTTTCCGGGATCTTTGGATTTGCAGCGCTGCTGGTTTATTTTGCCGCAGTTGCTTATCTTGTTATACGAAAAAACAAGACCAATGCCGACCTCTTATCCTTCACAGCTCCAGAAGACGAAGACGATGAAGAAATTCCGTTGGAAGACATTGTTAGCGAGAACAGTTCATGTCATTGAAATTAAATGTTCTCGCTAACAATGTCTTCCAACGGGATTTCTTCATCGTCTTCATCTTCTGGAGCTGTGAAGGATAAGAGGTCGGCATTGGTCTTGTTTTTTCGTATAACAAGATAAGCAACTGCGGCAAAATAAACCAGCAGCGCTGCAAATCCAAAGATCCCGGAAAATATGGCAGCAACAAGCTTCATCTTGCCGTGTAAGAGCAGTTTGACTCATTTGTGACGGTTATATCAGTTTCAAAGTTACGGAGTATAACGGCTCAAATATCACCCCCGTGTAATTAGATAAGATAAAAATCATAATGTATCTTGAATAACAAATGTTTTAAATCTATCTACCAATTTCTATTAATAATTGACTCATTAAAGGGTCAATGGATCGGGTTATGGCTCGGTCAGCTTCGGATCAGACCACTCTCAGGTTATTAAAATCGGGTATCGGACCAGATCAGGTTATTTTGGGTTTGCTATTTTCAATTTTTTTAGGGATATCAACTCGTTTTCTATAATAATATTCGGGTCAGTTTTGGATCAAGAGAGATCAAACTTGAATCTTATGTTCGAGTGTCGGATCGGGTTCGGATTGACTTATTTAGAACGGGTCAGTTTTGTCAGGTTTATCAAAGATGATATGATTGTCATGGACAAAAATATACTACTCTTATGATAAACAAAATTTTAGTGACTAAGCACTCTTTTTTTTGGAAGCCTAGTCTAACTTACTCCCTTCGGACACTATTTTTTGTCCCACTTCATTAAAATACTCCTCACATATATTGGGCTAGTGGGGCGAAAAATAGTGTCCGGAGGGAGTATGATTTAGACTTTTACCTTACTTGTGTTTTGCTTTAAAGATCAAATTGGAGGGTAAAATAAAGTAGGATCAATAACTCAAGATTGATGTGTTGTTTGTTTATTGAAAAATAAATAATTTCTTATCAAAATTTCGAAAGATCGAACAAAACTACAAATAAAAAGGTTTACAATATCGATTGTTAAAATTTCTTATCCATGTTTATATCAAAACTATCTGCTATCGAGAGGTCTCATAATACTCCGATTTGAGATACGAGACTTTCTTTACAATAAAATCGTACTTTTTTTTCTTGAAATTTAAGAACATTTGTCGAAAGGAAATGTAAACTGGTAGGCCGTTGAGAAGTCGGTTCCACAGACCAACTGAATATGACTTCAGAGTATATAAACACGGACAAACGGAGAGTTAGATTAAGGAATCGAGTATATTCCATCACATTCTACCCATTAACAACCAGAAAGTTGACATAATGACTTGTCTATATCATTCAACTAGCTCGTTATTTATACCAAAGACTTACAACGAGATATATTGAATAATATGTCTCGGGAATAACATATACTAAATGATATACTAATGACGGGATGTCAAGGGACTCTACTAATTACTATTAATAAGTAATAACTACAATATATTAATATTGTGTAATAGATTATACAACAAGTTGTACATAACTCTATATACAACTGGTTTTATGATTTTGAGCTTTATCACAAAAGTTTCGAGTTTTGCTGTAAACTTTCCGAACTTTGGTAAAGTTGTAGAGTTAAATCACATAAATATTAAAGCTCAAAAAAACTTACTCGTACAACTTAGCTCAGAAACATTGTATAAGTTCAGTAAATAATATACAGAAGTTCAACAACTTTGTCTTTGTTGTACAATAGCTGCTATTTTACAACCAGGTGTATAACCCTACTCCCTCCGTTCCAATTAATTGTTTGCCTATTTCATATTGGGGCGTCTCAATGAATTCTTTACCTTTATATTTGAGGAATGTTTTTTATATCTAACTTGACACTACTCATGAGTTTGACTCCACATGTCATCCCATCATTGGACCTCTTCCCCTTTGTGTCAAAAGCAACGACAAACAATTCATCGGGATTGAGGGAGTATTTTCCAATGACGAATGTGAGAAGCTTCATATTCTCATTATACCGTTCACCAAGTTTTGTAACGATCCGGAGACCGGACCGGTATGTACCGCGGTCCGGGTCAGTTTGTGAACACCCCTACTTGCAATGATCAAAACACAGTAGTTAATGGGTTAAACTACTTCTTGCCTGGCCCAAGGGTTATGATGAGCTATGGCCCAATTTTGAACTCCCACATTTGTGTCATTTGGACCGCTTCATATCATAGCCCACCGGGCCACCCAATTCCCGGGATCCAAGCTCGAATCCCAATTAAATCAAACCGGGTATAGTAATGGCTCCTCTGCATTACTTAATAACCTACCATATCCCTCCATTTTTCGCTTTTCTCAAAAAGCTAATCATTCAATATAGAAACTTTATACTCCCTCCGAATCATTTGATTCTCCCACATGACTATATATGTTCTACTTTATAGATTGGAAATTATATTCTAACCACTCATGAATAGTGCCAAAAAGCAAACGTAAAGAAACAAATGAATCGGAGGGAGTATATACTATATCGATATCATGAAATTTATGAATAATTAGGGTTAGGATAAGTAATGCCTAGTTTTTATCATGCATGGAGTCATTAATACTAGTAATCCATTCGTTCAAGTCCAACACGTATTTTGCACAGTAAAAATTATGGATGAGATATTAATAATGTCTTTTTAAAGACGAATCAAACAAGATCAGATATATTTTTTCTAATAAATTGTCGTAAATATCGAAAATTCTCTTTAATTGTGAATAGTGTCGAAAAAAAAAAGCAAAAGGTTCTACTATAGTAGGGACAATGACAATAATAGTTAACACTCCACTACTTTGGAATTTCTATTCACACCCTCAAATTTAAGGGTATAGACTTATAAGTGCCTAATCACTCGATTCAAGGAAACTTTGGAATTTCTATTCCCACCCTCAAATTTAAGGGTATAGACTTATAAGTGCCTAATCACTCGATTCAAGGAAACTTTGGAATTTCTATTCCCACCCTCAAATTTAAGAGTATAGACTTATAAGTGCCTAATCACTCAATTCAAGGAATTGTACTACAAAGATACTAACCAATTTTATTCCTCTTTGAAACAAATGTACTTATATTATTAGCAAGAGACCTAATTAAAATTTCACAAATTCTCACGTGAGACAGTTTCACAATACGATTATCATAAATTGTTAACAATTACTCAATGATCGTAGCATACAATTATGAATCGATAACAATCAAAATCAGTACAACTCTGAGTACAAACTAATGATAACAATTAAGTAACAATTGAGTTCACTTCATGTTATTCATTTATTCAAACCAAAAGGAGAAAAAAATATAAAGAAATACCCTCGATTAGATGAAAAAGAATGGCTTCAACTTGTTTGATATATACTTGTTACAGATAAAAACATATGATAAAAAAAAATTACCAACTAAGATCTAACTTTTTTTTTGAAACAGATTAAGGTATAACTTTTTTTGAAGTGACTATGGCATAACTTATGAATTGAACTGCTACTTTGATTTTTGTTTCGTCCAAAAGACCAACAACTTTGTGGTCATGCACGTATGCAAAGTAATAATGATTCACAAGGTGTTAGAAATAACGTGGTAAACTGTACTTTAACTTGACATTCAGCTAGCAGATGAAAACAAATTATTGGGTTATAGTCGGATTTGATTGTGGTGTCGAAGAAATCAAGATGGTTTTAGGGTCCTCGATTGAATATGAAGACTTAGTTCTAAAAGTCGACTTGAGCCCCCGAATTGTCAGTACTCAAATCGACATTCAACTAGCAAGTAAGAGCACGACGTTTTGAACTTGTCTAAAAATCTTTTGAATTTGCTATTTGACGAACCTGGAAGATTTCACACATACCATATTGTAAGACCGTCTTACGAGAAGGTAGCGTTGGCGATATGGACAAGGAGGTATGATTCAAAAGTGTTCATTGAGACTTACATATATTTCTCTGAAACCTAGCTCCGTTAAGTACATTGTTAGTTTGTCCTTTTTTGGCACCTATGATAGCTAAGTCATAGATTATCTACACTAATAATATTGTCTAATAGATTATAGAACCAGTTGTACATGGCCTATATATATATAACTGGTTTTATGATTTTGGACTTTATTACAAAAGTTTCGAGTTTTGCTGTAAACTTTCCGATCTTTAGTGTAAAGTTGTCGAGCTAAATCACATAAATGTTAAAACTCAAAAACTTACAAAATACGTTATGTTATGTTATATTATATTATATTATATTATATTATATTATATTATATTATATTATGAAGACTTAGTTCTAAAAGTCGACTTGAGCCCCCGAATTGTCGGTACTCAAATCGACATTCAACTAGCAAGTAAGAGCACGTTAGTGGATGGGTTCGACGTTTTGAACTTGTCTAAAAATCTTTTGAATTTGCTATTTGACGAACCTGGAAGATTTCACACGATTCAAAAGTGAAAAAATTATAAATTTACCTAACAAAAGTACAAAACGTTAATGCGTTGGGGGCCGTTGGCATATTATCGGGGTGTCATATCAAAGGTATAAACAAACCGTTAGCTCGCTTGTGAGTAGTCTAGACCTGGCAAAACGGGTCAGATCATTTTCGGGTTATTAAAATCGGGTTGATTTTAGATCGGGCCAGATCATTTTCGGGTTTGCTATTTTCAACTTTTTTTTATGGATATCAACTCGTTTTCTATAATAAATAGTCGGATCAGTTTCGGGTTAACCTGGGTCGATTCGAGTTACTTGTCTTCAATTCGGATGTCGGGTTGACTTATACGGATCAACATAAACAAAATTTTATTATGGTTTAACTTTTTTTTTAAGAGACAAATACCTAATTATTATTGATTGGACTTATGAATGGACTATTAACGAACTTATGTTCCGCCCTGAAGAATATCAATTGGACTCTGAACACAATCCTAAAGCCCAACAACTTTGTGGTTCGGCATCATGCAACAACGTTTGTCCTTTTTTGGCACCTATGATAGCTAAGTCATAGATTATCTACACTAATAATATTGTCTAATACTCCCTCCGAGTTCCTATCATTTACCCATATTCTTTTTTGGGCTGAGTTTGATATTTTACATTTTAGAACATAAATATGTGGTTCATATTTACCCATCAATTTCTTTCTCTTCCTCCTTTTTGGATCACTCATTTTCCCTTCCTTATTTTTCAACTCAAAACCAAATGGGACAATCACAAGAACTCGGAGGGGGTAGATTATAGAACCAGTTGTACATAGCCTATATATACAACTGGTTTTATGATTTTGGACTTTATTACAAAAGTTTCGAGTTTTGCTGTAAACTTTCCGATCTTTAGTGTTAAGTTGTCGAGCTAAATCACATAAATGTTAAAGTTCAAAAACTTACAAAATACGTTATATTATATTATATTATTTATTAGATTTATATGAAAAGTGTGTTATTTTACGAAAGTGCGTTATCGCGCCAAAAAGTTAATAATATAGTTTTTAAATGTGAGATAATTAATTAAGGTTTATAATCTTAATCTTAAGAGTTTTTCAAGACTCAAAAGATTTTTGGTGGATATCAAAGGATGGATGATTACTCTTATTTATAATATAGAATTTCATTATCTTATTATAATTTGTCGATTTGGGATAATTTTATTATTGTTATATATGTACTTAAGTTTAATACGGAGTATTAGGTTATTATTAAATGATACGGAGTATATTAATGATTGTAATTACACATGAAAACTTGGGAGTATAAATGATACTCCTTGACGAAAATATAAACATGAATGTATTTACATGTTTTTAAATAATTGTATTATTCATAATGAAAAAAAAATTGAAATATTGCTATAATAAAGTGTTAAACCTAAAATATATGTTATTAATATTAATATTAAATAAAGAGGTTAATAAAGGAGAAAACTTACTCTTTTAGTTAATATAATTGATTAATTACTATTTTAATTACATTAAGTCAACTAATACCTAAATAAATATTTTCAGTTTTTTTTTTTCTATATTTTTCTATTTTTTGATTTATCATAAAAATGAATTTGTATAAATGAAAATTTTGTAAATATAATTTAATTGTTGATTTGTATTATTAATTATTTGTTTCCATAATTAAAAATTAAAGTTTTTGGAGGGAAAACTTTTAATCTATTCCGCCACCTAAGCAACCTCTATTCTCTTAGGAGCGGTTTGGTTCACTCAATTTAGGTATGGGGTATGGGTTTAGAATGAACCAAACCCATATCCCGTGTTTGGTTGACAAGTTTTTTCATTTCAATACACATACCTCAAACCCTTGGAATCAAACTTTGTTTGATTTTCCAAAAGAATTTGTTCTAATTTTTTTTGTTGAAATATTATAACTGAAATATTTTATTGAAAAACACTAATTTAAAATATTAAAAAAAATTATTTAAAAATTTTATTAATGTAACTCGGTGTTTTATATCGCTAAAAAGAGTTATTTTTAATGAAATTTATTTAATTTTTATTTCAAGCTAAATTTTTATATATTTAAAATATACTCCCTCCGAGTTTCTAACATTGCTCCATTTATTATTGGGGTGAAAAATAAGGAAGGGAAAATGAGTGGTTAAAAAAGAAAGAAGGAAGAGAGAGAAATGAGTGGTTGAAGGTGAACCACACATTAATGGCCTAAAGTGGAAAATGGGTAAAAATCAAACTCAGTCCAAAAAGAAAAATGGGGCAATGTTAGAAACTCGGAGGGTATAATTATTAAATATAATTTAAAAAAAATTAGAATTTCGGATTTGAATCTCAATCATCTAAAAAATGAACCAAACACCAAGTTTCAGGAATCAAGTTCCAAACTTATACCACCCTGATTTGATTCTTGATTCCATTCTCATACCTTTTTACGAACCAAACGGCCCCTTAGTAGTAAAGAGGATGTCGATCCCTTTGTTTCAATCATTTATCATCGAAACACAGTAGTTAATGGGTTAACTACTTCTTGCCTGGCCCAAGGGTTATTATGATGAGCTATGGCCCAATTTTGAACTCCCACATTTGTGTCATTCGGACCGCTTCATATCATAGCCCACCGGGCCACCCAATTCCCGGGATCTAAGCTCGAATCCCAATTAAATCAAACCGGTTATTTTTTTTCTTTTAAATTTTTCATAAACGATTTATTAAATCAACGTTGATTTCAAACTATTTATTATAAATAGATCCACGCACAAATGGTCGGATCCTTAAAAAAAAAAAATTACGAGTACTTTTTTCTCGCATTTGATTTTTGAGTCCAACTTGACCCGTATTCCTATGCTAAACTGGCCCGTAAATTTTATAATCCAAATCCCATATCGGACCTTTATTCTGATCAATTTGACCCGTTTACGAGTTCAAGTAAGTATTTATACATACTACTCTATGATCTATTACAGAGTTACAAACACTCATCATCATGTGTTTTCAAGTACAACAACATAGGCAGTAAGGGTGTTGCCTAGTGGTTAAAGTTTGAGACTATGTCTTCTAGACTTCGAGCCTGTCGCCCACGAGCGGTTTACCTGGTGTGCGTGGTTTGCAGAAAAAAAAGTACAACACATATGGCTTTCATTTACTCAACCTAATTAATTTCCTACAAAAAAAAGTCGACTTAAAATGTCGTCGAAGAGCTCCTAATGAACTCAATTCTTACGACTACACGAGTACACGACTTCTTCAAAGACATAAAACTAAGGCGGACTATTAGGCAACTTAGCCAAAACCGAATGCTCGGGTTTGTGATCACACTCGAAATCTAGATGTACAAACGCTCGTTCCACCTCCGGCAGCTTCTCAATCTTTATCTGCAATGACTCTCCGATTGCGTGAGCTTCCTTTAATGGAAGATCCTCCGGTAGCTCAATGTCAACCTTTTCGATCAAAGTGAGACGGTTTTAATACATTATTAAGAGATCTAGGAATAAATCAACGAACCTCGACAAAACTAACCTCGACAAAATAGAGAACGCCAAAGGTGTATGCTCGGACCGTGTCTACCCGTTTGATTTGACTGTCGTGTCGAATGACAAGGTATGTCAGCTTCTGCAGGACTTCCGGAGGCGCCGCTTGTCCCACTAAAGACACTGTATAAAAAAACACGATAAAACCCGTTTCCAAATCAACACCTTCAAGCTGAAACGGGCTGGGCTGAACTCAACTGAACTGAAGTGGGCTGAAATACGAAACTAACCAGCATTTTCAAGGACAGTTCCGGACCAATTTGTGATAGTGTAAATAGCCAACATAATAGCACCAACAGGATCGATCCACCAGTAGAATCGATCACCAAGTACCGCTGCAATTAATCCTACCACGTTTGTCACCACATCAAAGTAATGATCCTACAAAAAAAAAAAGAACGTCAGTAATTTAACTGAACTGAATTGAACTAAATTAAAGAAGATCGAGGGTCTTAATGGTTGAGGTACATATACCTTGGCATAAGCGCGAACAATCTTGTTCCCGGATCGTCTACAATAAAGCCAGAGGCATAGTTTCACAAACGAAGCGGTTAACATAATCGAGTAAAGCCATAGAAGTTGCTCGGATGTCATCTTTTTCGAAGGTTTATCTTTTATCAGTTGCTCCACTGCTTCAATAAGCACCTGAAACCCTACAATAATCGGCCATCAAACAAAACGTCTTAAGAAAAAAAAATGAATTAGGCCATACGTTCTTTTGATCTGAAGTAGATTGAACTGAACTGACCGAGAGTAGCCATAACAGCAGCGAAAATGACGATTCCAACGGGTTGTACCCTTAATTTGCCAATAGGGTACTTGTAAATATTGATGTTCTTCATCGACAGATGCGTGAACCATAGAATTCCACCCGCCATTAGATCTAATAATGAGTCTAGTGTCGATGCTGCTATTGCTATAGACCCGCTTCTTATTGTTGCATATATCTGCATTAAACATAAAAGACGAAATTTGTCATCAACTGAAGTGAGCTGAAGTGAACTGAACGTGCAGGGTTTAGAAACGAATGAAGTACATACCTTTAAGGCGAGCAAAATAACGTTAGCGGCATTGGATATGTTCATTGCTCGTTCATGTTGAGTTTGTTCTTGCATCTCTTCGTCTTCATCAACGTCGAGAGGGAGTTCTAAGGAATCAACCTCCTCGAACGATTTAAGCGTTGCTAATTGTCGTTCATAGTATTCCTTTTCCGCTACAAATACGACACAAGCATTGTTTATTATCGATATTTTGTTAATTACTCGCTAAAAAACATATAAAAAAATATGTTATCGAAAAATTCAATTCCAGCTTCGTCCCTGCTCCCTACATGGCTACACCCTATGCATAAGTAATAAGTTAGTCAAAAAAAAAAAACAGAAGAATGAGTGAAAAGAGAAGAGCACCTTCGATGAGGCCGGAGGTTCTCGAGAAGTCGAGACCAAAAGGGGACTCGATATCCAAACCGGGTCGAACCTTGTCAGGAAGCTCAGAAAGGAAATCGGTTTTCAATCTAGTACATGAGTATCGACGACGCCATACCTCTCCTTTTCCATTGCCTAGTAATGGCTCCTCAGCATGACTACTTAACCTACCATCATATTGCTCCATTTTTCGTATTTCTCGAAAACCCGATAATTTAAAATAGAAACTTCATATATACTTATGTGTGTATATATATGAATTTAGTTCATGAATAATTATGCATGGTTAGGATAAGAAGATAACAAACTATTGAGACCACCCATGATAAATGTAAGAATATGAATCAAATATGTAGATTATATATAAACAAAGGGACAACAAACAACCAACCCTAAAAACAAATCCTACACCACGTTAAGGACTCGTTTGGTTCACCATGGTTAATTACCCTGAACTTAAATTCACGTGATTTTGTATTTCATGTTTATTACAAAAATGTTGTTTGGTTGTCACGACTCACGAGGGAAATTAATTGATGTGAGAAATTGTACACACTGAGGGGACTAATAAGAGCTCTATGTACAACTGGTTTTTATAATTTTGAGCTTTATCACAAAGGTTTCGAGTTTTACTGTAAACATTACGAGTTTTAGTGTAAAGTTTGTCGAGTTAAATCACATAAATGTTTAAACTCAAAAACTTACAACTCAGTTCAGAAATGCGTATAAACTCAGTAAATATATATACAAAAGCTCAACAACTTTGTTTTTGTTGTATAATATTATTGTACAACCAGGTGTGTAATCCTATTTTCCAAACGAGCTATAAATGTAAGAAAATGACACGTACGATGAACGTATTTTGAAAATTATAATTTTCTAAGAATTTTGAGGGATCAGAACGACGGGGATGACTGGACGGATATTATTATTATTATTATTGATAAGTTTTGGGAAATAAGGTGAGACAAGTTTTTTTTTTTTTTTTTTTTTTTTTTTTTTTTTTTTTATGAACGAGGGAACCGCAGCCGCTACCTTTTTGGTGCGCCCCCGGGTGTACGCATAGCCTGCAAACCACGCACACCAAGGTAAACCGTCCGTGGGCGACAGGCTCGAAGTCTAGAAGCATAGTCTTAAGCCATACAACTCCCACAAGTTCGCGCTTGCAGGGGCTTGAACCTGAGACCCTTGGGCCGATGACCACAAGTTTTAACCATTAGGCAATACTCTTATGGACAAGGTGAGACAAGTTGGCATGGTGGTGTATGTAGTAAAGTCACGTACGAGTGCTTTTTTTGTTGTATGTCATTTTGTTGTACGACTGTTTTCCAAAGGGAATTTGTATGTATCATTTGTCATGGGCTCATGCATGTGATTCCACACCAACTCATGTCCTCATGTTAATAGGGCCGTCTAGCGAATCTGAGAGTACGTCCTGATTCTAAAACTCGGTTTTATGTCGAAAAACTAAAACTTTGAACGATAATGGTCATTACAGATTCACTATGAATATCAGAATATGTCATTTCTGATTCGTGATTCGTAAGGTATTGAGGGGATCTGGTAAAACTACTTTAACTTTGTAAGAGAGTAAAAAAAAAAAAAAAATCTACAATCAGGGGCGAATCCAGAGTTCAAATTTTGGGGTAGCGATTTCATCATATTTGCTTACTTCATATGAAAATGTATCATTTTTACAAAGTTCGGAGTAGCAAAAGTCGATAATTTTAACTATTTTTTTTCAAATTTGGGGTAGCGAATGCTACCTTTTGCTACTAGCTAGATTCCCCTCTGTCTACATCCCCAGTTGAGATGGTTCCATAACAAATTTTTTTCTTTTTTTTTTGAAAGCCGGAGTTATGTTATATCAATTTACGTCAGTGCAAGAATGGCATCTAGAAAAGATAAAACGTACGATGACTTTTTCCCACTTTTCGCGGACAGACGAGCTACATGTGAATTGGTGATATCCCATCTTATTACCAAAAAAAAAAAAAAATTTACATCCCAAGTTGAGATGGTTCCATAACAATTTTTTTTTTTTTTTTGAAAGCGGAAGTTATGTTATACTCCCTCCCCACCACTAAGATTTTCCCACTTTCCTTAAAAGGAAATTCCACTATGATTTTCCCACTTCAAAACTTTCCTTATTCATCCAATATACTTTCTTCCTATCGGTTACTTTTGTGATTTGACATCTTAAACCCCATCCAACAATTTATCATATTTCTTTATACCTCTCTACATTTTTCTTCTTAAACACCGTGCCAAGTCAAAGTGGGAACATCAATGTGGTGGGGAGGGAGTATCAATTTACGTCAGTGGAAGAATGACATCTAGAAAAGATAAAACGTACGACTACTTTTTCCCACTTTTCGCGGACAAACGAGCTAGGTGGTGAATTGGTGATATCCCATCTTATTACTGTTTATGTGATTTGTCTTTTGCCCTAAAGATCAAACTGGAGGGTAAAAAAATCCCGATAATCAAGGAAGTATGCCTCCAAACTCAATAATTGATGTGTTAGTAAGTTCGATCCCTTCGTTTCAGTCATTTATTTATTGAAAACGATAAATAAAGTTATTTTTTTCAACAAAACGCATACTTAGTCACATTACGATATGAAGGATGAGAGATTTGATCCTATGATCTTTTATCCATGGTACCTAGTTATAGCGATTATTCTTTCCGTTTTGGTTATTTGTTTAACATTTATATTATTTTGTGAAAATAATTACTGACTAAGACGGAGGAAGTACAATGAATAATTGGATATTGTGGACGATAGGTAACAAGGTAAAAACCGGTGTTATTTTACCGGGATGTGAGGATTCAAATAATTAGAGGGACTCGCCGGATCTCAATTACATAGAACATGAAAACATCAAACAATTATACAAAATGGGAAAGTATATCGTCAATAAATGTCGAAAAAATCGAACAAAATCACAAATTCCCAAATAAAATGTTTACAATGTCGATTGTCAAAATTTCTTATCCATTTTTACATCAAACTGCCAACTATCGAGAGGTCTCATAATACTCTGATTTAAGATACAAGACTTTCTTTACAATAAAATCGTACTTTTTCTTGAATAATATTTCGACGAATCATGGACTTACCTTAACCATTATCATACGAGTACATTCTACCGATTAATCAGCAAGTTTCGAATCTCAAGCGTATCATCAACGATATCAATTTCATTGAGAAATTACGAGCACGCACACTCGACCTAAGCTAGTTCACACATACAAGCTAATTTATCGAAAATGGCATCAGAGCATTTGGATATGAAGATGGCAACGTTAACACTCAGTAAAAACGTACCTGGTGAATATGACGAAGACACTGAAACTGCACGCAGCAGAGCAAAATCATGAGTCGGTCTTCAACAACTCTGTATATAACCAAGGGAGACGACCACACTGAAACGAGAACCTTAGAAGTTGAGACAATTATGTCACGTAACATCAATATCAGCATCTTTCCAGTTAAATCACAATTCAGAATTCATCGATAAATACCTCTATTAAGATTTTGCAGAATCAGTACGCGTTCATACTCATCAGTCTTTCTTCAGGTCACACGCGCTCTAACATAAATAGTCATCTTCGAGGGTTTGGCCGTGACTGGGTGTAGAATTCAGAGAAGTCCAAACGGAAAAAGAGGAACTTCAAGTCGATGTGTTGCTGGATTGGCAACTGAGAAATGAACCCAGTAAGCAACAACGAGTATTTCTTTCCAACATCGTCCAACTCCTGGCTCATAGTGCTTAGAAACTTGATCGCCTGTTGAATTAAGGCCTTCCTTCCGTCAGATTTGGTGCTTAACTGCCTAGACAGCTTCTTTTTGTCCTGAGGATCCGACGAACTGTAAATATGAAACTGTGAGACGATCCAGTGATCATTAACGAAAGACAGAAAAACAGAATAAATTGAGATGTTAATACCGTGTTTGTAGTTCATATATGCCTTCATATAATCGATCTGCAAGACAACGAAACCGCATTATTAGGTCAAACAAGACAAACAACGTCTCGTGTAAACTCTGCGATTTTTCCCCTAGAAGAGACTTCTCAACTATAGAATGGAGATACTTTTCATGGGCAGCGAGCAGATCATCAAGATCTTTAGCCGCTTCCATCTCATTCGAAAAGTTAGACCAAGAAACCTCCAAGACTTCGAACATGATATAGTACTGCAAATTCGACACGAAATGATTCATCTCATCCCAAAGAACTTGACATCTGCGCAAAGTCGAAAGCAGTTTTATCTTGATTTCATTCTGAAGTTTGATAAAGGTATGAGAACTGATACAATTTGGCTTCATTGTCTTCCAAGCACCGATCAATGCGTGCTCAACCCGTCTAAGCTTCCACAAGAAATTAAAGATTCGTAAATATCCTGTCATCACAGATTCGGTGAAGAAAGTGTTTAGAGGAACCCTAGCATCGTAATCAAGTGAGAATACATCCCAACCTCGCTCTCCTGAACTATGTGGCATCATCTTGACCCTTAATCGATCCAACACATCCCGATCATCGTACTGTGCATTTGATGATCTGATAGCAGTTTCTAGTAAACCCGCCAGTTTGAATGTACTAATGGTATTAGCAGGCTCAGAAAGTTCAGGCCCGACTATATCCATCAAATACTGCACGAAATCACCCTGCCCAAGCAACAAATATCGCTTTATCGCTTTACAATGTTCCTTAAATTTATACCGATTGTAAATAACATCCAACAAATGCTTATCGATTCTCTTGGATGCTTCAGCAACCAGCAATTCAAGAGCATTCGTGTCTCCATACCCAAGGCCGCCTCTTCCAGTCGTTGTCCCTGCAGCAGCTGCAGCCTCAGTTGCAGCATCAGCCCAACCTCGATCCTCACAACACACCCTAAGGAAATTAATCGACTTCCCCGTCCTCAAAATGCTCTGCGCAAGAGATGGGGAGATGAACGAAGGAAGCATCCCGGGATGCAACCTATAACCCTCTCTCCAAAGCGATTCAGCCTTAACCGGCTGCCCAACAACGAAAAACTCAGCAAAAATATCTTCTAACTCTCCTTCCAAAACCCAACTTCGGACCATTTCAAACAACGGTGAGCATACCCTTCGAAGAAGACACTCCATAAACTCGTGCACTAAAGGGTCCCCATGTTGAGCATGCATATGAATAGCACCCGCCATCGCCCCACCCTTCAACACCTTACAACTATCGACTAAAACAGCCATAAGCTTCATTTTCACTACCGGTTCAGCAAACCAAACCATTAATCTACGTAAAGTTAGGTAATTTTCAGAAATCATAGTCTCGGAAACAAGTGGGATGGGATTCATTGCTTGAACTTCAAGCACGGCTAAAAGCTTATAATAATCAGTAAGCTCATCCTGCAATGCTGCACAGAACGCTTGCCCGACAGTCCCGACATCTGCAGCTGGAAACCGACTCATGCTCTCTGATATATACTCTGTAACTTTTCTAAACAACACACCCAATTCACACAATTTTTTAACCATAATCCGATTAGCTCTAGGTACACCAATCAAATCCGACAAAACATAACCATTTACGATTTTATCGAATTTAACATGACTTCCATCAATCCCCTGACAAGCATACAGAACATCTCTTACTAAAACTTCGTCCGAAACTCCATTTTCTTCCTTCAACAAGCTAACAAACTCTCGAAACGCAACATCCCGTAAATTCTCTGGTTCTTTCGAAATCATTTCAACACCGGTATCAGAGCACGTTTTCTTATCAGTACGAACCATAGAATTCCCAGAATCAAAAATCGCAGGCAAACCCTTAGAAACCATAGAATTACCCTGTTTTTTCGACAAATTACGGTCTTCCGAAACGACTCTAAGCAAATAAAGCACTGCCCATTTGTTACCAACACTTCCAGCTCCATTTTTCAATGCAAATTTAGAGTAAATCTCAGCAAATGACAATGCTGCAGATGATTTACCTTGGGAAAGGAGGTGACGTTTGATGGATTCCGCCATTGCAGCTTCATCTGAAGTAACTGAAGGCGTCAATCGACTCGAAAGTATTCGAATTGCATAGCGTAGAGCTTGATTGAAGCGATTTTGATCGATTGAGGGACTAGGGTTTTGCGCATTTTGGGAATTAGGGTTAGGGTTTTTCGGGTGTGAAATTAAGCGGTGAACTAGCTCTTTAATCAGATCTAACACCTTCTGATCTTCCATCGGAAAAGGGTTTTATGAAGAACCCTAGAAATGATTTGGGCAAAAAAAAAAGAGGGATTTTGATTATTGTAGATTTAATTGATTTTTCTGGGTATTGGGCGCGCAAATTGATTGCTGTTCATCTTTTTTTTTTTTATAAATATTTTATTTATTTTTATTTTGTTAACTTACAAAACTAACTAAATCATATTCCTTCGTATTTTAACGTTTTTCGACCTTCAATAAAATATTTCTCTCGTATATAAGAAAAAGATGAAGATTAATAATATATCGACTGAGTAATATTTTTTTCGAGATTCAAAACTTAGAAGTATATTCGAATTGAAAATTTGAATATGAATCATGATTTTATTCATTCCAATATTAATTTGAAAGTTTTTGAACCTAAATGATTACTCCGTAATAAAATAGTTACAGTTAAGAACGTAAGATCATTAAACCAAAATCGATATGGCCACGATAGCCAACATGATTATATACCGTATTTCTTTTTTTATCAATAAACACGCATTTAATCGCATCATAATAAAGAAGAGCGGGATTCGAAGTTTCGAATCTATTACTTGTTGTCCACGGTAGCTCCATATTAACTAAATCGCATTATAACAAAGAAGAAGGTGATTCAGTACCAAAACTGTAAGCATGTAATTCATAATAGCGTTATGATAATTGTATCAAAACTACGTACATCTGGACTGGTCAGTTGGTCTCTTTAAAGTTAAATACCGACTTTAACCAAACCCGTCAACAACAACATCCATAATCCATATACACAAAATGTCTTCAAACTGTCTTTCAATAGTACATACACGTAGAATATATTTCTGTATCCTACAAAATTCGAAGCGTTGTATTATCACATACAGTATCATATATCAAATACGTCTCCAAATTCATTTCCATGTCCATATCTGTGTCCGTGCAACTGGTGAAAATATTAGCGACTTTCACGCCCTACAACTAAAATTTCTTCCCCCTCATCAAACACAAAACACACACATACATACAACATTTACACACAATCTAACATTCTTTTTTGCATGTTCACAACATCATCAAAAAAAAAAAAAATCTTCCATAAAATTTTCTTATTATTTTAATTTTTAAAAAAATAAAATAAAATATAAAAAAAAATTCATTCATTCTCTCTTCCATTAATTGTTGAATGATCTTTGCACCCATTGGTGGGTTATTGTATACTCAAATCCCATCAATTTTCTACCACAAAGAAACATTTTTTTTTATTGTTTTCTTCCTATATTTTATTGCATTCTGGTAAATCTCTAATTTTTATCGTTTAAATTACATATTTTGAGTAATAATTAAGGTTATTGCGTATATCTGAACCTGAATTAATTTTGTCATCGCTATAATTTTATGTTAAATTTCGTATTACGAGAAATATTGTAAATCAAAATCGTTATAATTCTTGTTCGTTCTTTGTCATTATTGTTATTCCATAAATCAACTTATTTTTCTTTGATTAAATATACGAGATTAAGACATATATCTTATTATCTCTACATATTTGAAAAGTTGTATGGGACTCAGTTATCGACTGTGAATTTATGAATTTATTCTATTTTACGTAATTAACAATAAATGTAACCATTTTAAATGGTTAAAATGCAGGGAAATTAGTTTTATTTTTCAAAATTACAAGAATAATTTTGGAAAAAAATAAATAAATTGGAGGTAATAAAGGAAGAAATATGTTCTGTTGTGGAGGTGAAGAAGAGGAAACTGCACCACCTCCTAATCAATATACTGCCCCTCCTAGAGGACCTGCTGGAGGTACGTTACTTAACTTTTCATCATATTTTGTCTAGACCTCTCTACGATTTTCAGGTTTCAGGTAACTTTGCTCGACGTTTAGTCATTTCCCTACATTATGACGTATGAGGGTATATGTAGACCGTGTATGCCGGTAAATATAATGGTCTTTAGTCTATGTATATTGTGACGAGTCTCCAGTTTGGTCCAGACATACTTTAAAAGAAATGGAAAAACCGGACCTAGAGGGTTCTGGTCTAGGTCCGGTTCTAACATTGCGGTCTCTAGGTTTGGGTTTGGGTTGTCTGGTTTACAAATGACTAGTTAGTGAGTCTAAGAAACCCATGGATACAACTAGGGTTCGCACGTTATGTCAGTGATCGTACCAGCTAAGCTGGTTGACATCCGTACAATTAGCTAGGTTTCAGACATAGGTTAGTGATCGTACCAGCCAAGTTGACATTTGTACAGTTAGCTAGGTTTCGGACATAGGTCAGTGATTGTACCAGTCAAGCTGGTTGACATTTGTACACAATTAACTAGGTTTTGGACGTAGGTCAGTGATCGTACCAGCTAAGCTGGTTGACATCTATACAACTAGCTAAGTTTCAGACATAGGTCAGTGATCGTACCAGCTAAGTTGGTTGACATTTGTACAACTAGCTAGATTTTGGACATAGGTCAATGATCGTACCAGTCAAGCTGGTTGACATTTGTACACAATTAGTTAGGTTTTGGACGTAGGTCGTACCAGCTAAGCTGGTTGACATCTGTACAACTAGCTAAGTTTCAGACATAGATCAGTGATCGTACCAGCTAAGCTGGTTGACATTTGTACAACTAGCTAAGTTTCGGACGTAGATCATTGATCGTACCAGCTAAGCTGGTTGACATTTGTCTGTAGGTGGAGATAGAGGAGAGCCAAGAACATCGAATGCAGCAAGAAGTGGACCACCAGTAAAGGCATTACCAATCGAGATACCAGCATTGACAATAGAAGAACTAAATAAAGCGACTAGTAATTTCAGTGACAAGACGCTCGTAGGTGAAGGATCATATGGCCGTGTTTTCCATGGTAAGTTAAGCGATGGCCAAGACGCTGCTGTTAAGAAATTGGACACGAGTTCTGCACAAGATTCCGATGCTGATTTCGCAGCTCAGGTACATTCGTCAGAAACTTAACTACAGCCTTTTTTTTTTACTGTCATCAGATTTACTGACGGGTTTTGTTTGTTTGTTTGTTTGTTGCAGTTGTCGATTGTTTCGAGGATGAAACATGAATATTTTACTGAGCTGTTGGGTTACTGTTTGGATCAAAATAACAGAATATTGGTTTATCAATTCGCAACAATGGGTTCTTTACATGATGTTTTACATGGTAATAATTACACGCGTTTTTCGATATACCATGGCATGAAATTTCACTTTGAGATATTAGAGGCTTTCAGAATTTGAACCTGTGACCTTTTGGTCACTTGGGACTCTGGTCCGAACATCTCTACCAGACCTTAACATTTGACCATGTTGAGGCTGGCCTGGTAGGCCAGCCTCAGGCTTGGCTATGATAGTGTGGCTCGAGCCCAACCATTAGAAGGGTTAGGCTGGGCTCCTTTATGTTTGGCTTGGCCCAGATGGCCTCCAGAAATCGGGTTGTTTTTGGGTCGGCCCAAGTTATAACCCTGATAGCACATGGGCCAGAAGAAAGTGGCCTAATGTAGCAGTCTGGGCTAGGCCGGGGCGATCGAGCTCACCAATCGCCACGTTGGTCAGCTCTAACCTGACTCGACCTGAATGACTTGAATAGTGAATAGGGCAACGTGAACATGACTTGAAACTCAAAATGACTCGACCAGTTTTGCTTTGAACAGGGAGAAAAGGGGTGCAAGGAGCAGAGCCAGGGCCAGCACTAACATGGGCACAAAGAGTTAAAATAGCATATGGTGCAGCAAGAGGTCTAGAATTCCTACATGAGAAGGTTCAACCACCTATAGTTCACAGGGATGTGAGATCAAGCAATGTGCTTTTATTCGACGATTTCACATCCAAAATCGCCGACTTCAATATAACCAATGCTTCATCGGAGACAGCTGCACGATTGCACTCTACTCGAGTCCTCGGAACATTTGGTTACCATGCCCCTGAGTACGACCCCCCTCTAAAATCGTCCTTGTTTTACAACTATTTAGGCCTCAGCTCGTTCTTTCTGGCTGAAGGGCTGAATTGACTGAGTCAAATTGAACTAAACGAGGCTGAATTTAGCTGAATTTAATTAATATAAGCTGTTTTTTCCAGCTTATATTCAATAACGTTATTTTCCAGGTACGCGATGACAGGGCAAATAACACAGAAGAGCGACGTGTACAGTTTCGGAGTTGTACTCTTAGAGCTTTTGACAGGGCGAAAGCCGGTAGATCATACAATGCCAAAAGGGCAACAAAGTCTTGTTACTTGGGTATGTTCATTACTCCTGAATCTCTAATACTTTTTCCGTCTCAGTCATTTGTTTACTTTTGATTAAAATAATTCTCGTCACAGGCAACTCCGAGATTGAGTGAAGACAAAGTGAAGCAGTGTGTCGATCCCAAACTTAACGATACCTACCCACCAAAGGCCGTGGCTAAGGTTCTTTTCTTTTCGTTTATTCTTGTTATATGGACCGTCTCACAATCAGTTTAATGATAATTACACTAGGTGTGACGACTAAGTATTGTTATTAGGTCGTTTTGATATATAAAGACGTTTTTTTGGTTTTGTTTTGATGATTACAGATGGCAGCAGTAGCAGCATTGTGTGTACAATACGAGGCCGATTTCAGGCCTAATATGACGATTGTGGTGAAGGCGTTACAGCCACTTTTGAACGCGGCTAATAAACCACCGGGACCTGAGCAACAACCTGCGTCGTGAAAGTAATTTACTCAATGTCCATCAACTATTTTTTTTTTTTGTTTAGAAAATCATTGAGAGAGTGAATGTATTTTTTGTGTAAGAAATTTTGTTGGTAGATTTAGTATATGATGTATGTGAACAAAAATTGACTTGGGGTCTTAATTCTCAACCTAATTTTCATTGTAATTATACTCTTTCTGTCTCTGTAATTTGTTATCCTTTGATTAAAATACTTCCGACAAATAATAATATAAAAGGATAACAATGTAAATGACTGAGACGGACGAAGTATTCTTTTTGTGGCTATGATATGGCATGTTAGAATTGATGTGATTTGAAAAGGTGTTAGCATTTGGTTTTATTAAACAAATTTGTAATTTATATCGAAGATGTCTCAGTCTAGTCGTTAAGACTAGGCTCCCAGGTTCGAATTCCCCGCGACTAAGTGCCCTCTGCGTTGAAAAAAAAAAAAATTTGTAATTTATGAAGGACATGTATCCCTATAGGTTAAGTCCGAAATATTGTTTGCATATATTGCGAGATATTCGCTCAAAAAAAAAACAATAACAACGGAGTAAATAAGTGACTGAATTGAAAAGACTATCACGTCACAAATTCGAACTAGATTGGAATTGGTAAAAAAACTGAACTCAATCGTGCAATTTCGAAATTTTAGAAGTTCTCAGACGCTCTATCTGAATTCGCCGTTTAACCTAAAGGCAATCAAGTCAATCTTTGACCGATACTCTCTCGTAGTAGGCTCGTAGCATGTCCCATGCTTCTTTAGTGGTGGTGACTTTCCTAACGTCGAAAAAAAAATCAGGTATAGTACTCAAGAGTGCACCGAGGATGAGCCGGTCTTGTCTTTTCCAAGTAACATAACATGAGTTAGTCGTCGACCACATAGGCTGAGGCGGAGGGGGTTTGGTTATATAGTCATCGAGACCATAGCCAATGAGAAGACTCGAGATTTGAAGTTTCCACTTTGGGTAATCGCGGTCGAGTTTCATACAATTTGAGAAGTTAACGATGATGAATGGTTTTTCGGGTTCATTAGGGTTCGGAAGAGTACAATATGGGATGAAGTCCATATTTTGATGGGTTGATGAACTTGAATTAATATTAATGATCGATCACAAGGCTTGCTTATATAGCGATCACAAGATTACGATATAGTAATTCTTTCCTAATATAACTAGGATATATAATTCCTAAAGTCTATCAAAAATTCAAAATATTATCGTATTATGATTTCTAATATTATAAAAATATTACGGAGTATATTCCTACTCGTATAATTATATTGTACATAGGCTAAAGTTTGCCCTAATACAATCATGTAGCGAAAAATAATATTTTCAATTCCTAGACGTAAAATTAAATTATCTATTGAATTTAAAGAAAATTAAATTTAAGTATTATTTTAATGGAAACTAAGAATAGACCACAAGAAAAAATTTAGGAAAAAATTAACTTCATATTTTTTATAATATTTCGGAAAATTACATCCACAAAAACATTTATCATACTTTCATAATATAAAACTTCATAATAATAATAATAATAATAATCCAAAATTAACATTTTTGGATTTAATTTATTAATAATACTCCCTTCGTGCCAAACTGATGATGCCAATCATCTAGCAAAGTCGATCCCATGCTTCTTTAGTGGTCGTGACTCCTTCGACAAGATAAAAAACATCTTCAGAAAGAGTACTCGAGAGTGCACCAAGAATGAGTCGGTCTTGTCGTTTCCAAGTAGTCCAAGCCATAGGAGGCTTATTTATATAGTCGTCGAGACCATGACCAATGAGAAGACTAGAGATTTGAAGTTTCCAAATGTTTCGATTGAAACCCGTTCGTTTGATACAATTTGAGAAGTCGACAATGATGAACGGTGTATTAGGATCACGAGGATTCAGAAGGATGCTCATCTTCGAAAAAAAACTTGAAAGAAACTGTTTTCATCACCGTTAATGAGAGATCTCTCAGTAGACCTACGCAGTGTTTTTATAGACAAATTTGATTTTAGATGGCTGCATTGTGTCTTCTCGACTAATTATTAAGTAGCAACGATATGGATACTTTAAGCGTAACATGACTTGAGATCAAACCCGATTTCAGTATGACATTAACAAATTTAATCACAACTTAAAGGCATTAAGCCAATTGATACACTATGAATCTACGATGCTACATCATGAAGCAGGAGCTACATTGTCGATACTGATACCAGTGAGTTGCGTATACAGCTGATGAACTTCTTTAAACGGCATCACAAACTTGCCCGAAAACACAGACTCAGTGAGCCACATTACAGGAGCGACAGCGTGATCCGCCTTGATCAGATTCTTCTCCTTCAAAGCAAGCAAAACCTTATATCTCGGAACAACACGATTTTCCAGGCTGCAAGTCAACAAGTAGAAGTACTTCACTAAGTAAGGAGCATCGAACCCCATTTCGTTCATCAAAAACCCAAGCTTTTTAGTAATGGCAGATTCCGACATCATCAAACACGAAGGGTTTTTCCTAACAAGGGCCAAAATATCGGATTCTGTCCACCCGAAACTCTTGTACCTATCGACTTTGAGCTTATAAGTCGTGTCAGTGAAACTGACGAGCAAATCGATCCCTTTCAGGAACATTGCAGGTGAGTTTACTGAAATCGACAGTACATTCGAAACCCTGCTTACTGCATCAGCAAAAACTTCGGGTTTTGATAATAACGGGTCCGGTTCGTGAAGCAAACCTTCACGAATCGGGTCAATTGGGATTCCGATTTCCTGCAGTAAACCCACATTTTTGAGCAAATCGGGTGATATTCGTCTGAACGTAGACCGATTCGATTTCTTGAAAACAGAGAGAGCAGCATCATCAGAACCCATTACCAGCTTCAGAGCTTGAATTACAGGAAGAAGTTCGAAACCCGACCCGGTATTCAACACATTCGGATTCGCACACACGATTTTGACTAAATCAGACTTCGAAAACCCCTCTGATTGAAAATGCCTAAATTTGGGATCTAGGGTTTTATCAATACTGGAACATAAGATTTGGGGGATGCAGGAAACAATAATTCGAATATGAACATGATCGAAACCGCGGTTTTTGAAGAATTGAATGACGGAATTAGCGTTTTCGGCGAATCGGAAATCACTTACTTGCTTTGTTCTCCGAGATCGAGCGAGTTTTGCGGAAGTTGAGAGAGATTGTTGATTGGAAAAGCCAAGTGATTCGATTAAGAAATTGGAGAATGATGGTTTGATTGCAATGGAGGTTGATGTTGAATAGTAGAGTGTTGGCGATTGTAGAATGTGGGCAAAGTTGATGACTTTCCGCCATTGGAATAGCTTGTTCACCATTGCTAAACCTAACCCCAGTAGGCCAGTAATCTAAAGAACACTAATTGCTAAGGACTATTTCATGAGACCGTCTCGTATACAGTACGTATTTAGTAACTCTGTAATTACGAAAGGATTAATGGTCAATGGGTTAGGCTTAGGTCAGGTCAATTTCTATCTAGTCAGGTCCAGTATTTGTCTGCGGCGCACCGCTTGCGGGTAATTTTTAGTGGTCAGTCGGGTTGTTTGTCCAGAAGCTTCTTTTTCTCAGTCAGTCTTGTTGCCTTTCCAAGACTGATTGTTGTCATTCCCGAGACTGATTGCTACAAGTCTCCACCTTACTCTTTATTGCTGTGCACTGAACCACTGGTACTACTCCACTATATAATGCCCTCTTCCCTTCAGTTTTAACACACAGCAAACATATACTCATACTCATACACTCTCAGAATTCATATCTTTCTCTCTGTTCCGGTTAAGTTGTTGGCAAACGTTCTTGGGCTGTATTCAACCGTTCTTCACCTACACTGAAGTTACGGTATAGTTGTGGAATCCTGGGAGTTGAGTGTCATTTGAGGCCGTGTGTAGCAGACGGAGCATAAATCAACTTTAGGACAGTGACGTTATTGTCGCGCGACACAGCTTCTGTTCTCGTTCCAGTTAAGATCTAACCCTCTTCTCTCCCTACTTCTACTACTACCGTGATATCAAAAGCAGCAAGTCTCCCTTGTGACGGGTATATCTGTCACAAGGTTATAACGGGTCAAGTATTGGCCACTTGATGAATAATGTCGCGCGACACAGCTTCTGTTCTCGTTCCAGTTAAGATCTAACCCTCTTCTCTCCCTACTTCTACTATTACCGTGATATCAAAAGCAGCAAGTCTCCCTTGTGACGGGTATATCTGTCACAAGGTTATAACGGGTCAAGTATTGGCCACTTGATGAATAATGACAAAACATTTGCTACCCACTTTCCATCATATTTTTTGTCTTATCTAAATTACTTGGCCCGTTACAAACTTATGACGGGTTTTACCGTCACAAAGAAGAATTTGTGAATTAAAAGACGTATGTTCTCGTTCCAGTTAAGATCTAACCCTCTTCTCTCCCTACTTCTACTACTACCGTGATATCAAAAGCAGCAAGTCTCCCTTGTGACGGGTATATCTGTCACAAGGTTATAACGGGTCAAGTATTGGCCACTTGATGAATAATGACAAAACATTTGCTACCCACTTTCCATCATATTTTTTGTCTTATCTAAATTACTTGGCCCGTTACAAACTTATGACGGGTTTTACCGTCACAAAGAAGAATTTGTGAATTAAAAGACGTATACAAATTCGAGGGAGCTAGTATTTATGGGTGGCTCCTCAAATACCAACAATATGTACAAATATTACTCCCTCCGGTCTAATCTAAATGGTACGTTTGCTTTTTCACACTTGCTTAGACATGTTTTATACCATCAATATCGTTCATTTTACATAAACAAAAATTATAAAAAAAAAACGATATTCTTAATCTAAGTATGAAGACAAATCAAACAAAATCTCACCTGACTATATTTTCACTTATAGATTATCGGGAATATTAACGATTATCTTGAGTTGTGAATATTGTCCAAAAGAGAAGCGTACCCTTTGAATTTGAATGAAGGGGGTATGTTTATGACTTTCCAGAGGTTATTCTTACCTTGCTGAACTAGCAGTTGGTCTCTCTTGCGACGGATATATCTTAAGACGGGTCAAGTAGATACCATTTGAGGGGAAAACGACAAAAGCCCCACCAACCTCACTTTTGTCTTTTCCCCTCAAATAGTATCTACTTGACCCGTCGTACGTTTGTGACGGATATCTCCGTCACAAACAAGAATTTGTGCTGAACTAGACTCAGTATAAGCTCCACCCTCCACCTTTTCGACTAAAAAATATACTACCCTTACCTCATGGAAATTCACTTTCTTTATTTACACAAACTGTACTTAAAAGAAACCGTTTATCAAGTTATTGAGAGACCTCTCACATGACAAGGGATGGAAATGAGTTATTTGAAACCCGTTTTCCTTGTTATGTTCACACTAACTTAGGCCCTAGTCTTTCCGGTTGAACGGATCTGAACTGAATTTATATGAAGGAGGTTAACGTAACTTAACTTAATCTAATGAGATTGAACAAAACTAAATTGAACTAAGTGCACTACGACAAAATAAAATTAATGAATTTAGCATTGAATAATGATGAACATAATTAACCAGAGCGCGGGCTAAACAAAATGAAATTCATCCCAACACGACGCTTCCCATGTCCGATCCTAATGGTTGCGCCTTAGTCTAGTGCCACAAGCCCAGCCGAATATATTTCATCTCCAGCCCGACCCATGACCACCTCTACTACTTGCCATTAACATTATTACCTACTTGCACTAAACAAATTTATTTAACCACCCAATAATTTTCTTTTTATTATTATATAAATCTAAACCAGTCAGCAGCTACTCAAGTTTGACATAAAATCAGAAATCTAAACTTCTAAAGCAGCCCATGAGTCCACTAGACCATCTCTCTAAATAGTCCGTCGGTACAAAAAGATCACTCATTTATCAATAATAAATATATTTTTTTTTTATAAAATTGGATCGTCTTACCCCTCTAATTTGCGATAATATAATCACTCATTTACATAATGACTAATTTCTTTTGTGTGTATATATATAATACTCCCTACATCTGTATTCATCGTGTAACAGGATCTCCTGAAGCGTAAAACGATCCATTTGTATATAAAAAAATCACTAATTTATCAATCAACACTAGACCATTTCACGTATGAAACCGTCTTTCACTATCTAATATTCTAATCTAATAATATAATCTCTATATATATAATTCAAGTTTTTTCCTTGATTAGTCCACCATTTACTCAATAATAATTAATCACACACTAAAAAAACTTGTGATTTAATTTGATATAATGGAGGATGAGAAGAGTGGATATATGATGTATGAACTAGAATATGCAACAAATAATTTTAGTCAAATAGCATTACTTGCAAAAAGTAATTATAGTTGGGTTTATTATGGTTATTTAGCTAATTCTCAAGAAGCTATTGTTAAAAAACTTGATTATTTGAGTTTTCAACATGATGATGATGCTCTTTTCCAAGCTCAAGTAAGTTTTACAGTATTTACTATCTCGAACTTTATTTGTCGGATCAGTTCGGGTTTTGGATCATATTTAAGCATGTTTTTTTGGTCGAACGGGTTTTTTACTTTCTAGTAGTGGCCAAATACAAATTACGTGTATATTGATGTTATTAATGTTAGATATAATAAGTTTTTATTTTCTGATCTTTTGAAACTTAAAATCAAATTTTAGTACTGTATATATCATTTTTCAATGAAGTTACATGATGTCGTGTAAATTTGAGTAAATTACATATTTTATCTCGATTACTTAATTACCATTTGTATATAACTACTAAAAAATATTCCGTACCAAAAATATTTTATTTTTAACTAAATATAATTATTATAAATAAATAGTTGAGACGATGAGAAAAAAATATGGTGGTCAAAATTGGAGAAAATAACGTTGACAAATTGACTTTTTTTGGTGTAAAAGGGTGGCAGCCTGGCAGGTTCACACGATTCAAATCCAGATTATTAATAACTTTATCGACTAAATTAGTTGACATTTGCTGGCTTTTCTTAACTCTTTAGGTCGATATCCCTCGCTCACCACGAACAATAAAAGTTTCGAAAAATTCTAATTAAATTTTTCGAATAATTATCCTCAATTTTATCGCGTACAACATTAATTAGTTACTCGTTCGTCCTTCAATTTTAGAAAAATCTACCCAAATTATTTGATTAAGACCGACTTATGCAATGAAACGGTCCATTATTATTTTTAATTTTAAGTCGGGTTTCTCCTAATTTGTCTGGCGAATTTATAATATAAGACGGTTTTATAGACGAGTTTTCTCAGTAAAGTCTATAATCCTTCGTTGTTGTTTATGTTGCAGTTGTCGATCGTTTCTGCATTAAACCACGAACATTTAACCGGGTTTTTAGGCTACTGTACGGAACAAGAAAACAACCGATACTTAGTCTACCAATACGCTAACCTCGGCTCCTTACACGATTTACTATACGGTAAGACGACATAATATAGTCGCTAAATTAGTAAATTTACGTGCTTAATTATGTAATTATGTCGCTTAATTAATTAATTAATTCTCGGTGTTCTTTGTATAGGAAGAAAAGGGCTCGTGGGCGCCGAGCCAGGACCCGTTCTAACATGGGCTCAAAGGGCTAAAATTGCTTACGGTGCAGCCAAAGGTCTCGAGTACCTCCACGAGGAAGTCAAGCCTTGTATAGTTCACGGTGATGTTAGGTCGAGTAATGTACTCGTGTTTGACGACTTCTTGGCCAAAATTTCCGACTTCAACTTGACCAACGCGTTGATTGACCGCAAATCACCTCGTCTCCTCTCTGCCCGAGACTCTGCTTCAAATGGCTACTATGGCCCTGAGTACGTCTGAAAATTAATTAATTAGATTCTCAGAACTGGGGCCCAGCAAAAGCTGAATATATATAATGTTTTGGATGACAGGTGTGCTGAGACTGGGAAAGTAACAAAGAAGAGCGACGTCTACAGTTTTGGTGTTCTTCTGTTAGAGATCTTGACGGGTAGAAAACCCGTAGATGATACATTGCCCGAAGAACAACACGATCTCGTCACATGGGTATTTTACATTTTTACTATTTTCCATATTAATTTTTCGTCAGTGTTGTCATGGTATCAGAGTCATCAGTCTGACCAAAAGGTCGCGTGCTCGTATCCTAACAGTCTTCCTGTTATAGGCAATGCCGTACATAACGGCAGACAAAGTGGATGAAATTGTCGATCCAAGACTAAACCGTGATTTTCCCATTAAGGCCGTGGCTAAGGTGGGTGCATTAGCCGGGTTGTGTATCCAAGACGAGCCGGATTTCAGGCCAAACATGGCGATCATGGTCGTAGCTCTTCGGCCACTTCAAGAGGACCCGTCGTCTGAACCTTCTAATGAGGCCGAATGTGAAGACAACACGGTGAAGGTTTACACAATGGACGAACTAAACGAGGCGACCAACAACTTCAATCATATGTCGTTGATATCGAAAACTTCTTATGCCTCCGTTTTTCGTACTTATTACAAGACCGGCCCATTGACCGTTGTCAAGAAACTCGATATGAGTGTTTCACAAGATTCCGATGCTGATTTCGCATCTCGGGTATATTATTATTAATATTATTATAATCTTCGTGTGGCTAACGTAAGGGTAATTTACGATTTTTGTCTTAATTTTTTTTCTTTTGTCGCAGCTCACGATAATTTCGGGTCTGAAGCATGATAACTTTACCGAGCTACTGGGATATTGTTTGGAAGAAAATAACAGAATTTTGGTCTATGAATTTGCAACAATGGGCTCATTACATGATGTGTTATATGGTAATTAATTTCACTTTCTTAGGCCCAATTAATATATTTCGTCAACTGGGCTGTACTGTCAGGATTCAAGCACGTGACATTTGGTCACGCTGACTCTAATCAGCCAGAACCATAAGATGTTGGTTGAGGTCCAACTAGTACTGTATTATACATAGTCGACCTCAAATCATTTTACGAAAGGTTTTTTTTGGTTGTTAGGGAGGAAACAAGTTTATGGGTCGATTCCTGGACCGAATCTTACATGGGATCAAAGGGCTAGAATTGCGTACGGTGCTGCTAAAGGTCTCCAGTATCTCCACGAGACAGTGAACCCGCCAATCGTTCATGGTGGTGTCAGATCGAGTAATGTTCTTGTGTTCGATAGTTTAATACCGGGTGGTTACTATGCTAAGATTGCGGATTTCAATCTGACCTCACTTGACCTCGAGTATGTCCTCTTCCCTGTACTTGAACTGAATTGAACTAAACTTATTTGAACTGAGCTGACGTTAAAGTAATTAATTAGGGATGACTCGCTAGAGAATAAAAGAACTCGGAAGAGTGACGTCTATGATTTCGGTGTGATTCTATTGGAGCTCTTGACCGGAAGAAAGCCAGTCGACGATACACTGCCCGAAGAACAACAAGATCTTGTCACTTGGGCAACTCCTTATCTAAACGACGAGAACGTGGAACAAATCATCGATCTTAACCTAAATGGCGACTTTCCCCTCGAGGACGTGGCCAAGGTTCTCATCTGATCTTAGTCCCCTGTCTTTTCGACTGAAATGAGTTTAACTGAACTGAACTAAACTGAACTGAATTGAACTGAATTGCAGGTTGCAGCAATTGCAGGTTTGTGCATTCAAGACGATTTGGAGTCGAGGCCTGACATGTCGACTGTGGCCGAGGCACTGCAAACCTGATTTTTTCATTAGTGATAATTACAAGATAGTACAAGAGTGATGATTAAGTTTATTGATACTCCGCGATTCAGTCAATCGTGTAATAATCATAACGAATGTAATGCAACGATGCTACAATCTGAATTCAGACCGCTGCAGGTTTGCCATCTTTTCTGGGATCGGAAACCCCGATTAGAATTCCAGAGTCTACATTTTTCCCAACTGATTTCGTTGCGTTACTGTTTTTCCGGTATGTTTGAGTTATAAGCTGAGTTATTGCTTGAATCCCGACTGACTCGATTTGGTGACCCGTCTTTTTCAAGAAGGCAATCCTGTCTTCGGACAACTCTATGTGCTCCCCGTCGATCACTGTCATATTCTCGTAGTACACGATGTTTGGTATCAACTGCATTATTAGCATCAAATTTTTTAGTCATGTCAAAAACCTGCATTCGAACCTGAGCCTGAACTTGACCACTAAGTTAAGACATCTTCGGTTGTACTGTTAATACCTTGGGATAAACTCTCGGACTTTGAACTGCAGGAAGAGGGTTCATTCCTATGACAAAATGGTTGATGAAAGCTTGAGTTACGGCCGTGATTATGTTCGATCCACCGCTACCACCAATAACCCCGATCAATTCGTCGTCCTGAAAAATACATACACGACATTAACGGGATATAAATATAATTGCAGGGCCTCAGCCAGGTTTTGGTTGACATGGTTCATCGAACATGATTTATCTGCTGAGAAGTGGAATTTCAGCACATGGTAGAAAGAAGACAGAAGGGCGGGCCTTTACCCTGAGAATGATGAGGGGGGTCATGGCCGACAAGGGTCGTTTACCGGGTTGTATGAAATTCGCAGGAGACGGGGGAGTGCTGTTTTGTGAAACTGTTGTTTCGGGGATTGAGAAATCGTCCATTTCGTTGTTCAGCAGAATCCCGGTGGAAGGGGATATCACCATTGCCCCGAAAGGATAGTTCACTGTCGTCGTTAATGACACTGCGTTCCTCTCTTTATCGACAATGCAAAAGTGGCTCGTTCCATTGTCCTGCATCTGACGCCACCTGCGAAAAGATGCACGAGATAATTGTCTAGCTAGACAGGTCAGGTCAGATATGGATCGTAATATTTTTTGAATGCGTACTATACCTGCCCTGGTAGTACTCAGGAGGGAACGTTGTATTATCGTAAATCTTTCTCCAAATCTTCCTTCCGAAAGATGGAGAGGTCATTTCGGAGACATACTTGGAAACGTCGACATAGGCCGGGTCACCTAGGTTCATTCTCATAGCTAACATATGCTTTACAGCCTCGACTAGCCTATGTAACCCTAGAGGTCCTTCGAGTTCCTTAGACCTCCCATAGTTCTTTAAAATGTTTAAAATCTGCTCATCCAATTCACAACATATCACTATTAGCACAAAATTTCGACCCCATGACCCTTCAGTCGCGCTGGCTGTGGTTCTGTTATCATATTATCATTATTAGTAGAACATTTCAACCCGTTAGTGACCCTTCAGTCATGTTGGTTTTGTTATCATGTTATCATCGATCAGTCATGCTGGTTATGTTATCATGTTATCATTATTAGTAGAAGATGATGTCAACGCGTGAGTGACCCTTTGGTCATGCACTCATGCTGGTTTTGTTATCATGTTATCATTATTAGAAGATTTCAACACCAGAGTGACTCTTCAGTCATGCTGATTATGTCATGTTATTATGTTATCATTATTAGTAGAAGATTTCAGTGTGTGCAGTGAGTGACCTTTCAGTCATGCACGCGCGCTGGTTCTGTTATTATGTTATCATATTAGAAAAAACGTCTCAAACCAAAATCGTAAGTACTTACCATGGCAATTCCAACGGTTCCGCTCGAAGGAGGAGGCATCCCAAGAATCCTAAACCCCATAACATCAACACCCAAAGCATGACTCACTCGAACTCTATACTTCCTAAGATCCTTCAAACTCAAAATCCCACCGGCTTTTCTCACATCGCGAACCAACTTCTTCCCTACGAACCCATTATACAACGCTTTCGGACCTCGTACAGCTATTGCCTTTAGACTTCGAGCTAGTCTTTTGTTATAACATAAGTCTCCTACCTTGAGCATTCTCCCCGTTGGCGCGAACACATGTCGTAAGCCAGGGTCTGACATGATTCCGTCATGATTCTTGTCGAAGTAAGTTGCCAAATAGGGAAAGATTCGGAACCCGTTGTTGGCGTAATGTATGGCAGGTTCGAATAGGGTTCGCCATGGAAGACGACCGTATTTCTTCCATATAGCATGTAGTCCGGCTATCTCGCCGGGTACACCCATTGATTTAGGGCCTATCGATTTGGCCTTGGTATCGTTCTTGTACATGTCCTGTTTTTTTAGGGCATTCGGGTCAGTTCATTTGGGTCACGTCCTTACAGACTTACAGTCAAAGTCCTTTTAGATACGCTATAATTAGTAAATTACCAGGTTATTCAGGCCAGGTCATTTATTTAGTTTTCGAGCATAGTACTAGTTAAGACTACAATTTAAATCCACTATTTCGAGAAATTCAAGTTTGATCGGCTCGAGTTTGGATCAGGTTAGTTCGAGTAAGGTCAGTTTTGCCAAAAAAAAAAATAACGAAAAAAATGCTAAAGTGGACCGTCTAGATTCGTAACTAAATACATTGGGGGATGCATATGTCAGCATCCCGGGGTCCCGACTTCTAGGACCCACCAGTAAACTAAATAGTTTTACATAAATGTCAAGATATCGACATATAACAATTAGTGAATTGAATACGACATTATATGAAATATATCGTAGATAATCAATATTATAATTCTTCGACATAAAAAATATTCAGTTTCCAGTATTAGGAGATACGGAGTAATAACAGTTTTAATACTCGAGCTATTCCCCTCTTCAAAAAAAAAAAATAGAATCAATAATATTAAGTATTTTTTTTTATGTAAAAATAAAAATTTAATGTATTTACGTATATTAGAAAAAATTCTAGGTCCGCCCCTCAGATGTTAGAGGTACTAACAAGTGAGTAACAATTAGTCAGGGAAGTGATATTATTAATAGTAAAGACCCCCTTATTAGTCAGGTAAGTAATTAGAAAAAATTTTGGATCCGCCACTCAATCTCAGACGTACTAACAATTAGTCAGAGAAGTGATAATAATAGTAAAGGTCCTATTAGTTAGATAGGCAGTTAAAAGAAAAAATTCTGGATTCGCCCCTGAGAGATAGACAGGGCAGTACCTGAGAGGAAGCAGCGGGAGCAGTTTCCCTCATATCGAAAGCGAGGGTTTTACCAGACGAAGCACAGCGAACAACGATGAAACCGCCGCCACCAATGCCACTAGCCATAGAATTAACAACACCGAGACACAGAGCTGTCGCGACTGCAGCATCGACAGCATGTCCTCCGTGTCTCAGCATCGATGCACCGGCCTCTGAACAACGAGCGTCGTCAGCTGCCACGACCCCGATCTCTGACTCAACAATGTACGACGACCCAATTTTGGAATCGACGAGCCCTAGTAGTAGACATAGGTATATAATCGACCAGAGAGAATTTCGAATGAATTTCATCCCGATAAAATTAAGTTGTTATAATTATCGGGTTTTTCGAGGATCGAATTGGGTTTTTTTTTTGTTTCCTAGGAGAATGACTAAAAATGGCTAAAATCAAATGAAGAAAAAATGTTTGGACAAGAGTGTTATTTCTCTTATATATAGAAATAGACCTGTAAAACGGGTTAAATGGGTCGGGTTTGGATCAGCCTACTTTCGGGTCTGAAAATTTTGCCAGACTGAGTCATTTTCGGATATATTATTTTCAACTTTTTTTTTCGTGTCAATTCAGATTACAGATAAACCTCGTGTTTTCAATTCGGATGTCCAAGTTGAGGAGATACTTGTATTGGTCTATATAGAAGATTCTTTACCAAGTGTGCCTATTATTTGGAAGATAGTAGATGTGGAAATTAACGATATTTTAGGATCTTTCTGTTGACTAAGCTAGTTGACATATGAATTTTTAACGTGGACGAGATTAATTCATCGATGTCAATATAAATATTTGACAAGCGATACAAGGTTTTTATCAACTTGTCGAAAAACACATTTAATTTGTCGATATTGTTATTATATGTGCATAGATTATTTAATGCTTTTTGCAAAATTTAATTTTAGAATAATTGAGAAGTTTAATTTCATGTATAATGTTATTTAGCTTATAACTAGTTTTTTCACCCGTGCAAACGCACGGGACGTGTTTGTTTCATGTTGAGAAGAATTTATATCCCATTTGTTTTAGTCTTGAAGTGTTCTATAGTCTCGAAGAGGTCTGAGACAATTTTTGGGGTTTTATTAATATTTATAATAGACGTAAATTAGATCTTTAAATCGTTAATTACTTGTTTAATTATGTTGTCTAAATATTTTTTAAACTTATGCAAATGATTAAATTTAGTGTTAAATAATTGTTTAATTATCGTTTACGTCATGATCGTTTAATTGTAAAATGTTAATTATGTGTCTTATTATTGTTAATCTCATTAATTACCGTCATTGGTTATCAATTGATATTTTTCCGCTTAAATTGTTAACATCGTTAGTTATGTGTTTAATTATCGTTATCGTCTTTATTATTAAGTTAAAAAATATATTAGAAACTAATTAGAAGGGAAGGGTATAAATGTCATTTGTGTAATTAATGTCGTCATTCTAAAAGCACCATGCTAAATTCTAAATTTTTGTATTTTATAATTAGAATAAATAAAAAAATATTTTTATAGAAACATATTATCTTTTGATTATATCTATATAATAATATAAAATGGCAAACTAAGAATAATATTACTCTTCAATAATGAATTATACTTATTATCAAAGAATTTTTTTTTCTAAAACAAAAAATCAAACACCTTCATTTAGTAGCTTAAGGATTGACTTTTAGTGATGCCACGTGTAGGCTTATTAGAAAGGAGACTTCTTAGTTTGCCTTTTTATATTATTATATAGACGTGGAATTAATTAATTAATGTTGTATTGTATTCAGAGACGAAGTTGTACACATGGTGATCTAAGTCGTGAATTGGGCGAACTTTTTAGAAAAAATAACATGCACTCAATAATGTCAATTTTCGAAAAAAAAAAAATTATAAATATAATTAAACGGAATTCAAACGTAACTTCATCCCTTACCTTATGGCTTTAGGGTACATGTATCATGCATGCATTACTAACCAAATTTATCTATCGAAAAGTAACGAAATTTCTTATGTTTTTTTGTCCAACGAAGCACACATATATATTATCAATCGCATTATAATACTCCCTTATCGCTATCTTGACTAAGACATTTACGATAGTAAAACGTGCAGGTAATAAAACTGCAACTACAAGAAATTAAATAACAATGTGAAATAAGTGAATTATTAATTTTTTTTTTTTTTAAGATGAACCACAAGAGCAGATGCTGACGAGATTCAAACACAAATCATGACTACGATAATATCGATCTCATGACTTTATCAACTAAATTTGTTGGCGTGTGAATTAATAGTCTTTTTTTTTTAATGTGGACTAGATTCATTAGTCATATTTAAATGCATTGATTGCATCTAAATTGAGATTGGTAGAGCCTTGACTTAGTTGACTTGTGAATTGTGATTGGAATTTTGATTTTTTGTTTTTCAAATTAAAATGTAAATAAGATTAAAAATATGAAAAATTATTAGGTTACCAATATTATATTTTTAAATAATACTAAATATAAATTCTAAATGTACCGTGCAATATTGCACGGAATCTACACTAATTTTGTACTCCCTCCCATCCATTCAATTCTTTACGCTTACTATAAATGGACAATCCAATCAATTCTTTACATTCCTCTTTTGGAAAAAGACTTTACCATATAACCCCATATCTTTCTTCTATTTACACAAAATACCACTACTTTTTCCTTACTTTAAATTTGGTGGACCCATAAAACCATTTGATTTACCAATAATACCCTTACTTTTACCACTTTTCTTAAAATTTGTGAAACCCCATGTAAAGCATTGAATGGATTGGAGGGAGTACTATATTAATCTCTATGACAGTACAACAAATGAACGGAAATAATGAATTAACATTACAGACGTGCCCTGTCGTTCATTCAGATGTACCATCGAAGTGCATACTCGAACCTACACAGACGGTCCGAGCATTATCGACCAGAGCTCACCTTTCGTTGGTTCCTTTTCCGAGGTGAAAAAGACCGTTTCAAACAACTTGACGGATTTGTTATATGTAAACCAGTTAACCATCAAAGTCGAATAGGACAATATAAACAAGATGACGGTATGTACATGATACAACACACGAGGGCGTCAAGGCGACGACTATATTTACGTGGACTCCTCCTCCTCGCATGGAGAAGTGAGTGTATTTTTCGGAGAACTAATCCATGGAGAACCTGCGATAGCGAATCTCCAAAGGGCGGTTACATGCTCAGGTGATGCATAATCGATGCCAACACGTGGACCAACTAGGATCTTTTCTGGCTTCGGACCGTCCAGAAGCTCTAACCCACCTTAAACACAGAGAAACCGGTAGTCTCTTAATTACTCTCTTGTCGAGTTAAGTTATATTATACTCGTATTCAATGTTGCAAATGTGAGGAGAGAATCCGAGAATTTCTTACCAGGTTCGTAAAGAGGGTGCTTAGACCACTCTGTTGTTAACCCAAGCGCCTGACCGACCTGAAAATGTGAAACTTGTATGAGTTAACAACAGAAACTCCTTTCGACATAGCGACAGTAAGACAGTCGTCTCAGCAACAACTCCAACAAGTTCCTGTTTTCGACCAGACATTATGTACATATCTAGGGATGTCGATTTCTTGATGAAAATGAAACTTAAGCTCAATCTAAGACACAATGATGATGAACCACGCCAATTGAACAACAGGGTTCCGGTGCTAACCTTGCCGGGACCTGAGAGAAGAACGGGCTTGCTGGTAATTTGACCACGACGCTGCTGAATGGTTGTCAATCCTGTGACAAGGATGATCATAATTCAGAAAAACGGATTTTAAATAAGTGTAATCACGTATCAAAACACGTTTGAATGGAGTTAGATTCACCAAATTCACTTTAATAGCATCATGACAATGGCATATCGGTTATACAAGCAATTACCGCTAACAGGAGCACAGGAGCGTATTAAAACAGCCGCTCCAACACCTTCCTTGTCAGCAACAATGTTCAGCATCGTGTGAAGACCGTAGCAGAGATATACATACGCGTGCCCACCTGGTCCAAACTACACAAACTCCATCAAAAAGCCATCTTCGACCAAGAACACGACAGATACAAATCACCCGACTAAAACCAAATAACAATCAATCATTCAACATAACATAATACAACACAAATTGGCATTCAAGGATTAAAAAACTCATTTTTCAGCAAAAATACAACAAATGCAAATCACCCAATTAAACCAAGAGATAAAACTACGATTATCCGATCATAAAAGTCGATAAATTTCAGTATCTCACCATAGCTGCAGTCCTTGCAGTAGCACCAAATCGACCGTGACAAGCTGTATCATTTGGTCTATAAGCTTCCACCTGCAACAACATTAAAAACCCATATCACTGTTCACATTACCAACCAATTAGAACAACAAAATAACCATTTTATCTCATTGAGTAATTTCATCAAACACTTGGCACAAACCCTAACCCTAAACCCCCACCTCAGTAATCTGAAGAATTACATCATCGCGCCGAAGAAACTTCCCAAGTAGAAGAGGTGCAAGCTCAAGGGCATCAATGGCGCAAAAATCACTACCCAGAACACGCAAATTATTCGAAATCGGACGCTCCGGCGAAATTGGGGGTTTGATTTTCAACGGCGATTTCGATTTCGATTTCGAACGAATTTTAACCGATAATTGAGATGGGCTTTTGTTATCAGAAGTGTAATTCGTTGATTGAATTGATTTGATGATGCGATTCGATCGTCGAGGTCCGGTCATTGGAGAAGAAGAAAGGAGAAGTTGACTAGAAAATGGTGAAGCAAATTGAATGTTTGTTGAAGAGTTCGTTATATACATTTTGGGTTAGTTACTTAGTTGGTTGGTTTTGGCGGGTAATTCTACGACTACAGAAAAACCGTCTCTTATAAGTTTTTCGCATTGCAAGAAACTATAATATCATCGTATTTTCAAAGTTTCAACCAATTCTGTCGAAAACCCGTCTCACAAGAACTTATTATAAGACACATTAGTATAAAATTAAAAAAAAATTACTATGAGATGTCTCGTAATAAACTTGTTATGAGATCGTCTTGTACAAGAATTTGTGCAATGTTTTTTCGTGTTGGTTGTAATAACAAAAATAGGGAATTTAAGTATTTAACCATCAAATGGGTATAAATAATTAACACCGCCTCTTATATGTTAGTGTTTTTTCTGATGCCTAAATACGTCGTTTATAATGGTAAGTGAAACGAGATAGCATATGATACCATGACGGCTAAGTTACATCAACATTAATACGAGTATAACAAACTTTTATGTGAGAGATCTTACGATTACATCAATGTCAGACCGTCTCATACTTTCAAATACGAGTAATAATTTGTGTAGTGTAGTGTAGTGAGTATAAACCATTAATCTTGGATGTTTGGATTTGTATATTTAATTAAAGTGAATAGAGAATTCGAACAACAAAAGGTTCTATGGTGTAGTGGTTAGCACTCTGGACTTTGAATCCAGCGACCTGGGTTCGACTCCCGGTAGGACCTCTTTTTTTTTTTTTTTTATTAAAATTCAATAATAATAATAATAATAATAATAATAAATAATTAAAATTCAAAAAAAAAAAAAAAAAAAAAACGTCGCCTGAGAGATTCGAACTCTCGCGGGGAAACCCCATATACTTAGCAGGCACACGCCTTAACCACTCGGCCAAAGCGACATTCTTGAATCTTTTTTACGATAAAATTATTTATTTATCATAATTCCGATACTCTCTCCATTTCATTTGATTCTACGCGTTTGATCAAAATATATTCTGTATTTCATTTTTCATGTATTACGTATGATATCAAACAAACCAATAAAATCAAAATGAACGAAAAAAAGTACGATAGACGAACATTTTTCAAACCGACCGATGAAGGATAAATGGATAATATCGTTGTAAGAGTACAAGTCTTGACGTTACAGAGTATTACGAAGTATTTAGTTTTAGAAAATGTCATTTTGTAGCATTCACATGTCGACTATTTTTTATTTACGGAGTATTTTTTATAGATTGGCGGAGGTTATTAAATCTTCTTACAGTATATAAGCACGATAGACTAATGTTAAAATACGAGTATTCCGTACATATAAAATTACTTTACGAAATAATGTAGATAAGAGATGTCTGTCATAATGTTACGCATTATTTTTAATATATTTTACGGTTTCATAATAAATTTATCGGGTTTATCGAAAAGGATCTGAACCCGACACATGTTGACGGTGACAAGGACCAAGTGCAGGAGTGAATAATGAAGCGATGAAAACACTTTACGCGTTGCTTGTTTATTGTCTTTTAATACAGAGCGGATCTCCTGTCCCATTTTTGTGTCCCACTCTGTGTGCCACACCAAACAGTGGATGACACATCGCCTATTGAATAGATAAAATATGCAATAAATATCATAACTAGTTGATGTGTCATCTAATGTATAGTGCGGCACACGAATGGGACACAAAATGGGACGGGTGATCCGCACTGCTTTTAATAACACCCACAAACTTTGGTGTCTTTAATTTTGCCAAAGTGCCAACTACACAAACTTATTATTTAATCATCCCAACTTTTTGTTTTTGTTTGTGATGGAAATATCCGTCATAAATTTGTGACAGGGTAAATAATATTCACATAGGTAGATAAAGACAAACTCATGTGCTTTTCTTAGACTTATCTTTTCTAACTAAGTGAAGTGATAGTATTTGACTCGTCACTGATTTGTGACGGATCTATCTGTTACAAAGCGAATTATTCTTTAATCATTCATGGATCTCTCTTTCTAGCTTTTATAATGTGATGTTGATAAGTATAATAATAATTAGGGCATCTAATGGTACCATAATAAGGGCTCGTTTGGTTCACCATGGAAAGATGAAGTTATCGGGAACTTTAAATTCACGTGAATTTGTATTTCATGGGAATTAAAAAATATTTTTTGGTTGTCACGTGGGAAATTGACTTCATGCGGGAAATTCTACCCACCAAGGGGTAGAACTTCCCTCATTGTGGAGGAAGTGGCAATTCCCGGGAAGTGGGAATGCACTTCCTGGGAACTTGTACTTCCCGGTAATTGGGCGGGTAACCAAACGACCCCTTAAGTGTACTATACTACTCCCTACATCTAATATAATGAATGGAGATCTAATTCTAAGTATAATAATTAGGATATCTTCGTAATGTTATTATAACTAGGGAGGTAATCGAGTCAAACTCTACTGAATAATGAGATTATTTGGTTTGATTTGATATTTTTCTCATCAAAAAATAATAAATTTTCAAATCAAATCAAATTTCAAGTCTTCTTTGCGACGTTTGATGAATGTGACGAGGTGAAAGTGTGATGAAGGATGTCGATGAACTTTTGATGAAGGATGTTTGAGGATTTGATGAAGAACAACACATAATTATTATACTTAGCTCCGAATAGTTTTGATGAAGAACTTTTGATCGAATAGTTTGGCTCCGAATATTTTTTTTTTTTGTGTAATTCAATGCATTTCGTTGCAATTAGGAACATCTTTATATGATTTTCACTGTATTTCTCTATAAAATGTAAATTAATATAACTACAATTTAGGGAACTTTGGATTTCAATTTTATTTGTACAATCTTAATTTTTGTTAAATATGTATATATTCCATTTTTTTATTATATTTATGGATACTACACTTTTTGTAACATAAATCTAATTTTTTCATATAATTTATGATATATTATTCTATAATCAATATCTTTATTTAATCTTATTATATAATCTTGGAAAGTTATTATTAAATCAAACAAAAATATGAAATAAACATACAATAAATATGGAAATAATAGACGACATAAATACTGAAAAAAGAAAACAATAAATTACGAGTAAAAGTTACAGTAATATTTTCTTAAAGCTAAATAAATATATGCACAAATTAATATGGTAATTAAACCAGGATTACAATGATATTATCGCGAAAAATTGAAATATTAACTCATATTTACACTACTTAGATAACATGTGATTCCAACTTGAGACCTACCGTTCAGCTACCTAGTATTAACCACTGGGCAAATGACACATGTTAAGATGTTGATTAAGAGAAGATTTGCAATACGATTTTCCTAACGTGTGTTCACTGGACACATCCTAATTAAAGCAAATATCTTAAGGATATTGCCTAAGTATGATAACTATAAATTAATATTTCAATTTTTCAGGATAATAACCTTATCAATTTTGTTCTAATTAGAATTGGACACACGTTAGAAAACCAGGTTGCAATAATACATTATGGGAAATTGATATTTAAACTCATAAAGTGTTGATGAAAAGTAGTCTCTCATCCTAGACTTTGGGACGACATCTACAAACGATATCGAATTGAACTGAATACAGATTTGTACAATCTAAATAAAAAATATCTTTGAGACAGAAATCACTATTTTTTTTTTTGAAAATAGATCGCTATTAGAATAACACGCTTCTGCATCCCTTACATAATTCTGAACAAATTTAGCCAAAGATCTAAACTAAACCTAGATCCAAAATCATTAATTAAGAAATTAATTACCTCCAAATCACATACCAATCCTACTTCTAAAAATCCTTACAAACTTTGACTTTCCATCATTAAAAAAAAAAAACTTGAAAATTTCCAAAAGATTCTCTATAATTTCCCTCACTTATTAGTTTACTTCTTTCCTAGTTTATGTTCAACACTCCCATCCCTTTCTCCTTTACACTCTCTTCTTCTCTTCAAACATCACTTAACACAAAAACATTCACAAAAACAACAACAACAACAACAACAACAACAACCCAACATTCATGGCAGAAGTTACAAAGTACCAATTAATCCCAAATTACACCAATTTTTTAGACTTGAAACCTAATTTTTCTGTCTTTAAACTTAGGAAAAATAGTCCTTTAATTTATGGGATTGCTTTAATTTTTGTGTTTTTCACTATTTTTCTTGCTTTTTCTCCAACTTCTTCTCCTAGTGATGAAACATATTATAGATCTCATTTTTCTTCAGTTTATTCCTACTTTTTCCCTAATTCTACTCAATTTGACTCATCTAGATCTCACAATAATGTTACTTTTCAACTCCCACCTTTGAATCATTCAAAACCCATTTCTCAAAATTTGAATAAAACCCAAGTAATTTCTCAAAACTTGAATAAAACCCAAATTTCTAATGGTTTTGATGGTAAAGGTGGAAACTTTGAGCAAATTATGCAAAATAATTCAAAACCCATCTCTCAAAACTTGAATAATACCCAAATTTCTAATGATTTTGGTGATAAAGTTGGAAACTTTGATCAAATTGAGCAAAATAATTCAAAACCCATCTCTCAAAATTTGAATAAAACCCTAATTTCTCATGATCTTGGTGATAAAGATGGAAACTTTGAGCAAAATAATTCAAAACCCATTTCTCAAAACTTGAATAAAACCCAAATTTCTCATGATTTTGTTGATAAAGATGGAAACTTTGAGCAAATTGAGCAAAATAATTCAAAACCCATCTCTCAAAATTTGAATAAAACCCAAATTTCTCATGATTTTGGTGATTTTAGTGATAATAAGCAAAATAATTCACAACCCATTTCTCAAAATTTGAATAAAACCCAAATTTCTCATGATATTAGTGATAAAGTTGGAAACTTTGAGCAAATTGATCCACAACCCATCTCTCAAAACCCGAATAAAACCCAAATTTCTCCTGTGATTACTGATAAAGATGCAAACTTTCAGCAGAATAATGCTAAAAGTTCTGATCTTGATCAAGTTTCTGTACCTAATAATGCTACTGTAACTTCTGAACTGTCAAAAAACAGCAGCATTGTTGATCAACCCATCCAAATTTCACCGAATTCGCCGGAAAAAGATGTGGCAGAGGTGAAATCAAAAGATTTGGCGGCGTCATTGTCGAAAAACAAGGGAATTAACAATCAGAATCAGGAAAATTTGGTAGAGAATTTGGTTGGATGTGATTTGTATGATGGGAATTGGGTAAGAGATGAGAGTTACCCACTGTATAAACCTGGATCATGCAGTTTAATTGATGAACAGTTTAATTGTTTTCTTAATGGTAGACCTGATACTGATTATCAGATGCTTAAGTGGAAACCTCAAGGTTGCACATTGCCAAGGTAAATTTAATTACTTTTATGCTTAATTTATCTAATTTCTGAATCGGTTTTTCTAATGTGTGCCCATCCAGCTAATTAGAGCAAAAATCGCTTTGATATTGTGTAAATAGGGTAAATATGAGTTAATTAGTTTATGAACGTGTGCCCAGAAAAACCCGTGTTTGAATTGATTTGATTTCAGAATTATGATCTAATTTTGCTGTGAATGTTGCAAATTTGTCATGTACTGTTGGCAGAATTAGGTTTTTGATTAGTTCAGATTTAGACAGTTCTTGACTTTCTTAATGAATGCTGATTTCTTCCTGTTTAGTGAAAACTCGTGATGGGTATATTCGTCACAAATCTCTGAGTGACGGGTTTGTGATGAGTAGTAAATCACGAGTTTGTGATGGATATGATCGTCACAAACAAGAATCTGTGTATAAGCGTATTTTGTTAGTGGTTCGTTTTAGGAGATTTCACGAGAATTCCGTGAGGTACATGCCCTTTTAAAAAAATTCACTTTCTCCTCCAATAATGAATGTTTTGCCAAATGTAGGAAAATGTAATGCATGTGAAACCGTAAAACGTCAAATAAAAAAGAAAATCACAATATTTCTAAACCAACAATTGAAATGAAACGGAAGGAGTACATAGTACGAGGCCTATAGCGACCCCCTAATTGTGCTATACACCCTATGAATGATACGATAACAATTAGTGTTGCCTACGTACTTAACGGTCTTATTTGAGAGTTCTTGATTTACCTATATTAAAGAACTAGTACGACTAGCTAAAGAATCGACGTTGATGTATTGATTGTATTTGAGCTTTCAAACAATTGAAAAGATTGCGAAGTGTAGTCAATTAGTCATCATGGACCCATTAACAAACAAGGATGAATGTACTATGTCATGTAGGTTGGATGGTGGGAAAATGCTTGAATTATTGAAGGGAAAGCGGCTTGTTTTCGTCGGTGATTCTCTTAATAGGAATATGTGGGAGTCTCTTGTTTGTATCCTTAAGAACTCCGTCCGTGATCAAAAGAAAGTCTATGAAGCCTTTGGTCACCATAACTTTCGAACCGAAGCTTCCTACTCTTTTGTCTTCGAAGTAAGAACTTTTTTTTTTACCCATATCGACTTTTACCTTAAATTTAGTTAATTTCTAATGAAGGGTGTTTTGGGATTTGATTATTAGGAATATAATAGTACGGTGGAGTTCTTCGTATCGCCTTTCTTAGTGCAACAATGGGAAGTAAACGAGAAGAATGGAGCGGTCAAGGAAACCCTTCGACTTGACCTAATGGTTTCGGATGCCGATCAATTCAAGAACGCCGACTACATCATTTTCAACACGGGACATTGGTGGACTCACGATAAAACCTCCAAGGGGTACTTCGCTCGCTCTTTCACTTCAGTTTAGTTCAGTCTACTTTAGTCTACTGGGCGTTAGGCTAAAAATGCTTAGTGTTATGTATTTGTAGGGAGGATTATTATCAAGAAGGGAGCCACGTGTACAAGCAATTGGACGTTACAGAGGCGTTTCGAAGAGCAATAACAACATGGGGAAGGTGGGTTGACGCGAACATCAACCCACAGAAGACACAAGTTCTCTTCCGAGGCTACTCCGCTTCACATTTCAGGTGAGTTTTGAAATGCGACATTCATTATTTCATTTCTGTTTTTATCGTGTGTAAATAAATATCGTGTGTTGTGGTCATGTCGTATTTATGTTGTTTATGTGACCATTATTGGTCCCCCTCCCATTATACTACATCTGGTATCGACACTACATGTACTAGTCGCGTAGCATTATATTGGCATGCATGCTTCATCCTGTTTGTTTGTTGGTATGTCACTATCGTTGTGACCTGACCTGACTGCCCGGGAACTAAGTTCGTTGTGTACTTGTGTCTGCCACTGAGTATTCGGGCCGGGCCGGGCCGAATACTTTTTGAGCTGGGCTGAAGTCCTGAGACAAAATGAACCGAACCGAAAACAAGTTGAAAAGAACAGGGTCGCAATGGCCCTAATTGAGTATACGGGTCGGGGCGGGCCGGGTTAGGTCATTTCGAGCCAGTTTATGGTTTTTTAAAGCTCTAAGTAAGTATACGGGCCGGGTTAGGTCATTTTGAGCGAGTTTATGGTTTTTTAAAGCCTTAATTGAGTATATGGGTCGGGCTGGGCCGGGCCGGGTTAGGTCATTTGAGTCAGTTTACGGTTTTTTTAAACCCTAATTGAGTATACGGGTCGGGTCGGGCCGGGTTGGGTCATTTCGAGTCCGTTTATGTATTTTTTTAGTTGTTTTTAGCGTGAAATGTCATGTTCGTTCATTGTTATTTCAGCGGCGGGCAATGGAACTCGGGAGGGCAATGCGACAGCGAAACCGACCCAATCAAGAACGACACGTACCTAACCGAATACCCACCGAAGATGAAAGTATTCGAGTCAGTAATAAAGGGGATGAAAACTCCCGTCTCATACCTAAACGTAACAAAACTAACCGACTACAGGAAAGACGGACACCCTTCAATCTACCGAAAGCTACATCTCACAGACGACGAGAAACGGACCCCACTCAAGTACCAAGACTGCAGTCACTGGTGCTTGCCCGGCGTTCCTGACTCGTGGAACGAACTCCTCTATGCCGAGCTCCTCAGAAAACAGTACGTCGACTCGCAACGCAAGAATCGAACTTAAGAATATATGAACTTAAGGGTTGTTATACTCGAGGTTTCCCATTAACGGGTTGTTTATATGAATATGACCCGTATATAGGCACAGGTTAGAAAAACCGATATTATCTGCAGTGTTGTATTATTTGTATTATTATGAGGCATGATAGAGGGAGAAGTGAATAGATTTTAAGTGTAAAGATTATACTCTATATAGATAGATACATATTATAATGTTTTGGTTGATTTGTACATTATGATATTATATCGGTTTTACGATTATATGATCATGTAATCGGTCAAATAATATCTCGATCGCTTTTTTATTCTAATTGGTGGAAATTTGGTGTTAATTCTGTCACTTCACTTGGTTGTCATGTCGTGCGTTTCACACGACGTTTTTTAGACTAATTTTTTTGACAATTTTGCACAAAGTAAATCATATTCGACACTTCAACACGTGGTAGACATTGGTGTCGAAAAGTCGGTATAATTTTACGATTTGGGCTATTTGTTTTTTGACGACCCGGGTGCATGGATCATTCATGCATGATGGATTGATGGCCCAAAGCCCCTAGCCATGCATAGCCACTTTGGTTCAATAACTTCTTTTATAAAACCGTTTTTACATTAAGACGAGCTCAATAGATCGTGACTAGTACTCTGTATAAGTATCAGTTCGATTTTCTCTTCACTATTGTAATATAATTAAGTGTACGTTTTGTTAAAAAAATAATTAACAATCAACTTATTGACGAAATAATATTTTTATAAAACTAATAAATTCATTATGTACATTTTTAATCTCCGAATAATTTTTTTTATTTTTAAAATTATATGGATAATGGGTAGAATTAATTAGTCGGCCGGTTGAAGTGTTTAGGGCACTAATGTCTAAAGTGTGGCCGCATTGATTAGTCGTGGTCATATTTGACGTTTTAGTCTAAATTCCGTCTCATCATTTGTTTACCTGAATTAAAATAAATCACATAAATAATATAAAAAAGTACGAGTAAATAAATAAATGAAACGTCAAGAATAATAAATTAGAGAATAGTTTTTAACTTCTGTGCGAACCTTAAATAAATGATCCAAGTAAATTAAAATGTCTATTCGTTACACTTTTTAAATTATGAAATTACGTACAATAATGTTGTTGTAATGTCTAGCCTCTACATACTACTTACCCTACGACCGTCTCTAACAAGCATCACAAAAATCTTAGAGAGACGATCTCTGGTCTAAACTAATTTAATTAGTCTTACACTCGTACATACACCGTCTCTCATGATGCCTACTCGACAACAATTTGCATAGAGCTGGCAAATCGGAGGTGCCGGACCGTGCTTCGTGCCCGTCCAGTCGGTCCAGTCGTGCCTGATAGGCCTCACCGTGCCGTGTCGGGCTGTGCTTGACTCTGAGAACATGCGCTGAGGCACGGTTCTTAGCCCGGGCCGTCGTGCCCGACCAAATTTTCAGGATTTTTCACTTTTTGGGATTTAGAGTCGTGCCGGCCCAACCGTGCTTCGTGCCAGGTCGTGCCAAGGCACTGACTTTTCTTCAAATTAGCGTCGCGGCCCGACTTGGGACCGGTCGTGCCATTCCCGTGCTTTTCGCCACATCATCACCGTGTCGTGCCGGATCGTGCTTATTTTCATGCCGGACCGGCCACCGAGATGGGCCTGGTCCGGTTTGCCAGCTCTAAATTTGAGAAACACTCCCAAATCCAAACAAATAACAAGTAATCAAATCTCATTCAATTTAATTCAATCGAATTCACTTGTAAGTACAATCTAATAAGACGATAACAAACCCTAATACGCTAATATTTTATAATATAATATTATTATGATTTGAGTTTATTGTCGAGGGACGTGGACGTGGGGGCGGCGGTGGTGGTGGAGGCGGGGGAGGTGGCGGAAGTGGAAGACGGGGCGACGCGTTCGCAAGAAGGGCACATGGTGAGAGTAGTAGCAGGGTGATGCATGAAGAAAGGTTGTGAAGATTTTAAAGCTCGTAATTCATGAAGCTCCTTTTGTAACCTTCTGTTCTCTTCTGTCAATGTCTCACAGCACCTCTTTAAATACTCACAATCTACTTCTGTCTGCTTCAACTTTGTCCTAAATAATTACATACAACAATACAAACAATACTTCATCATATTACTACTTCTTATAATCATTCCCATTTTTCGATGAAACCGTCATACATTTTGTTATAACTGGTCAAATACTAATACTAATACTGCTCGTTTATGTAGAAAACAATGATAATTAGACCAGTTATAACAATATGACGGATGTATCGTCAAAAGGAAGACTAAGAAGTGAGTAAGTAACAGAAATCACTAGCACGGAGGTCTGTCATTTTGTTATAACTGATCAAATACTACCCATTTATGTAGAAATAATTTTTAATGCATTATAACAATATGACATATATATCGTCAAAAGGGAGACTAAATGTGAGCAAAAATGGAGTACAAATCACTGGCACGGAGATCTGTCATTTTGTTTATAACTGATCAAATGATATCCATTTATGTAGAAAACAATGATATTTTGTACTTATATGATTAATTTTTAATGCGTTATAACAATATGACAGATATATCGTCAAAAGGGAGATTAAAAGTGAGTAAAAGATGGAGTACAAATCATGGGCAAGGAGATATTTGTCATACTTTGTTATAACTGGTTAAAATATTACTCATTTATGTAGAAAATAATGATGTTTTTGTAATACTTGACGCGTTATAATATTGATGGATATATCGTCAAGAGGGAGACTAAGTGAGTAAATAACACAAACACAAATCACGGGCATGAAGATATATGTCAAATACTACCCATTTAGGTAGAAAACAACGATGTTTTGTACTCATCTACCTAAGCTAAATGATTAATAATACTTGATCGGTTATAACAATGTGACAAATACATCGTCAAAAGAGAAACCAAGTGAGTAAATAATTAACACATACAAATCACGGGCACGAAGATATGTCATTTTGTTATAACTGGTTGAATACTACTCAACTGGTTGAATACTACTCATTTAGGTAGGTAGAAAACAACGATGTTTTGTACTCCACTACTCTACTTATCTACGTAATTAATTAATATTTGGCTAGTTACAAAGTACTCCGTATAACAATACGATGAATATATATATATCGTCACGAGGAAGATTAATGGAATAAATATACATGTAGGTGCATGTAGCACAAAGATTTGGTTTTATAGGGTTAAGATTTGATGCATTTGTTACTACTACTTCATGTTCTACCCCCTACAATTCTACATCAACTTTATTAATTACTGCTACCAACCATGCACATTATTTTAAACAATTCCAACTTACACGAATTTTCGTAAATTCTTGTTTGTAACGAGCAATAGCTGTCATAAAAGGATTTAACCCTTTTATATATATCCATATTTTTAAAAAATTGAAACCGTCTATTTGACGAAGAAACTAAAAAACAAGAACACAAAAATCTATATATCATCAAAACAATGACATTTTTTACCCGCCGTAAGTACCATTTCTCATGATTTTACGATTAGTATGAATAAGATAGACATTAATTGATGTATACATTACAAGCACACCATCATTTTCATTTGCATTTTTCATTCAAAATTGCACAACAAATGTGAAACAAAGCCAAGCATGTGAACAGTGTCAGGTAGTAGTAGTACCCCCCAACTCCCACCAATAAATTAAATTCACCTTCCTTTTTTACCTCAAATTCTCGTTTATGACAGCACTATCCATCGTAAATTATAAGATCATCAGTCAAATACATACCAAATAACACGTCAGGTTGCCTAAGAATGAAATACTCGTATCAAATATTTTGATTAGTATTTGACCTGTTTTAGGGTTTAGAACGGTTATTATCGGGTTCTACTATTACATGCACAAAACTAGTTAAGTACAAGACTACAAGATTTTGGCAACCTATAATGAATAAAGGATTCAGTGCTGCAAAAAAGTAGTACAAAGATCAATCTTTTTCATACAACCAAAGATTCTTTACAAATAATAATTCATGTTCAGAAAATATAACAGAAAGTTTTCAAACCAAGGGACAAATAAAGACAACCAAGTAAAGACAAATTAATAATAATATATACTCACGTCATTTTAAAACTATGATCGGTCTCTGTTAGAACGAATATATATTAAGTTTTATTAAGATTAAAACACGTCAAATAATAATGATCGAGCTAGAGTATTATCTCTAACCTGGCCCGTCGATTTTGAAACCATACTTCTACTTGTCGAGGTCTCAGGTTCAACTCCTTTGCCAATGCTTGTTTTTGCTTCTGCGTCCAAATATTGTCAAAATAATCGGTCACTTGTCCCATATTATTCCATACGAGTAATAAAACACACAAAACAAACTCGAACAAGACCCCTATATATAACCAAAGAAACGTAAATGATTGACTGATACACGCACCCCTAAAACAAAAGTGCAAACACGTTTGATCGACACATAAACTAAGCAAACCCTAATGTAACCACGGTCGATTCACCTATGATCGATCACTCGATCAACATGGTCCATGATGAGCTAGTAGTAGGTGTGCCCAACAACCAAACCAAACTATACTAAGTAACTAGATGAAACTAGCTAAGTGGGTATTAAATGAATAGTAACTCATCAACAATTAATGACTTAATGACCAACAAATATTAGAAATTGTACTAGGATGAACATGATTATCACAAATTATATTATACAACCGTTGCACCGTACGACGGACAGCCTGAATTTATAGTAAAAAGTTACCACTACAGGTCATTTAGTAACCACTTTACTAACGGTTGTACACTATCATTACTGCAGTAACGAGTTTTGGGTAGTTAGTATACAACCGTTGTACCGCACGACAGACAACCTGAATTTATGGTAAAAAGTTACCCCTTTAGATCATTTCGTGACCAGTCCACTTTACAACGGTTGTACACAATAATTACTGTAGTAACGAATTTTTGGGTAGTTAGTATACAACTGTTGTACCATACGACAAGACAACCTGAATTTATGGTAAAAAGTTACCCCTTTAGATCATTTCGTGACCAATCCACTTTACTAACGGTTGTACACAATAATTACTGTAGTAACGAGTTTTGGGTAGTTAGTATACAACTGTTGTACCGTCCGTACGACAGACAACCTGAATTTATGGTAAAAAGTTACCCCTTTAGATCATTTCGTGACCAGGCCACTTTACAACGGTTGTAAGCAATAACCGTTGTAAGCAATAATTACTGTAGTAACGAGTTTTTGGGTAGTTAGTAGTAGTAGACTTACAGGGTTCAAAGTATGGTGCTCTTTAAAGCTCTCTTCAAGAAAAGCAGATTGTTCCTTTGAAAGTCTAAGCTTTTTTCTAGTGGAACAACAACCATTCTCTTCATCATCACTTCCCCCTCCTCCGACGACACCCTCGCCGTCTTTCTCCTCGCACCCCTCGTCTTTATTACCATTATTACTATCTCGTCTTTTCGACCTACTAATATTATTATTATTATTAGTAGTAGTGGTAGTAGTAGTGGTGCGACGATGAGTGTACAAGGAAAACTCCATAAACGAGGACGTCCCGCTATTAGGAGACGAGTTCTCCCCGTCCTCGGCCGTGGGTGTTGGCGTGGCCGTTGATCGACGGTTCTGTTCCATGATTCTTGAACCGGGTCCGTCTGATGAACCCGGTTCAGAACTCACTGCATGCAACACAACACAACACAACACCACAACAATAACATTTAATTAATTAATTAATTAATGTGTTAGATTAAATAAAAATAAATATAAGTCAACTCTATATGACCAATTAAAAGTTTTGACTGTACATATACTTTCATATTCACTTTTTTTTTTTTTTTTTTTTACTTTTATTTCATGGGTATCTCATGAAAATATAAATAAAATTAAGACGGTCTCAGACGTGAAACGTCACTTCTAATTATAGTTCATCTTTCAATAATTAATCCATTAACGTGTTTATAGAACGAATATATTCTTTTTTATACGGAGTATTTGTTAGGATTTATTTAGACCGTTGTAAATTTAAAATGGATATTATCGTGTTAGACGAAAATATTTATTAATATAATTATTGAAGGTTAAGAGTATAATGTTTGAAATTTTATTTTCTGTTTTTGGACTAGTTTTAGTAGGCAACAAATATTCAAATGTAGAGAAAAAGTGACATTTACAAATAAAACAAATTTTATGGCTGCTAACCCCAAATAAATTATTTATTTTAATTATAAAACTATCATAATTCTGTCATTATCTTGAAATAATAATCATAATATATATATATATATATCTTCAAAATCATCCCAAAATAAATTAAAATCAATAAATTTAAACCCATATAATTAATTGATTTATTTTCCAAAAAAAAAAATCATTCCCATTTATTACACCAATATTTCATAATCTTATTAGTCTCGGTCATTTATTTATCTTTAATTAGAAACGAAAACAATAAATCACAAATTATAGTGTAATGAGACGGTCCACTTATATAAAAAGAAAAACTTCATTTATTATCGATAAATAAATAAATAAATAATTTAATAAATGATATTTCCTCCGATTTTTTATTATCTTTCCCTCTGATTTTGGAAAGAAAATAAGGACGTGGGAATGTGTGGTTCAAAATAAAAGAAGGAAGAGAGAGAAATGTAAGGGTGATTCTAGATCACATGTTGATGGCCCAAAATGAAAATAGAGAAGAAATGGTGTTTCGGCCCAATAAGAAAATAGGGAAGATAATAAAAAATCGAAGGGAGTATTTCTCATTTCAATATTCTCGATAATTTATAAAAGAAAATATAGTTACGTGGAATCTTATTTAATATTCCGTAACATTAAAATAAAATAAAAACTGATTCTACGCATAATTTCACAACATTAAACTCATGCAACATAATAAAATAAATGAGATCGTTTCAAACGAGAATTTACTCGAAAATAAAATAAAATAAAAATAAATAATTAAATGACTGAGACGAAAAGAGTATAATAAAGAAAGTACGATTATCGGAGAGCCAAGGGAAGCGAAGAGTAGAGGAAGAAGGACGATGATGATGAAGTGGAGAAAAAGGAAGAAGATCAAGCTGATGATGATGAGGTGGAGAAATCTCAGCCGTTGGATCAGATGATGAAGATGAACCCATCATCATCACTTTCCTACTATGATGATCATCGTCTTCTTTAATCTTGGCCGTTGATTTCGATTTCGACTTTGATGGTGATGATGATGATGATAAACCCATGCAAAAATCCATATTATTATTATTATTAATTTTATTATTATTAGAAATATTATTATTATTATTATTATTATTATTATTATTATTAGTATTATTTGTTGTAGTATTGTTACCTAAACTTAATGCAAGCTCCATTTTTTTTAATTATTTTTTTTAATTTTATTTTGGATTTTGGTTTTTGATTTTGAGTTTCTCTCTCTAGAAATGGGGTTTTAGAGAGAGAAAGATAGGAGGTTGAAAAAAGTGAGAAATGTTGATGGAAAGATATTGACCTTTGAATGAAGGTTTTTATATATAGTATTAGTCCTAGTCCCTCCTAGTCCTAGTTAAAAGTATTTTTTTTATTCGGAGGTGAAAAAATAAGCGTAAAATAATGAGTGATTAAAAAAGAAAAAAAAAATTGAGATATTAAAGGTTTAATTCAAGTTACATAATGAGTAACTGAAAAATGAACCAGAAAACGTTAAAAAAACAAAAAAAAGGAAACACTACTCCGAGTCAGAGGTTGTAATAACTGCGTAGTGGTACGAGTAACATATCATATCAAACCTCTTTAATGGGGTGTGGGTTTGTACTAAGGAGTACTCCTTCCACCCCACTAAGATTTTCCCACTTTCCTTAAAAGGAAATGTCACTAAAATTTTCCCACTTCAAAAATTTCCTTATTCATCTAATTTACTCTTTTTTCATTCGTTACTTTTTGTGATTTGACTTCTTGAACCCCACTAAACAATTTACCACCATTCATTATCGATTTCTTGATCTATGTGCCATTATGAAATGGGGAGATCATTGTGGTGGGGAGGGAGTACAGAGTATTTTCATTTTTACTTTTACAAAAATACAAAATTTTATTTATAAGACCGTTTTACTTTATAATTTGTTACGAAGTATTATTTCAAACCGTATTTGTCGATAAATAAGGTATACGTATCGTGACCGTATTATACACCGTATAAATGTACGGAGAAGCGTGGACTAAGATGACAAGTATGTATGTAAAAGATTGACCGACAAATCGTGGTTGACAGACACACGTGAATCTATATTAATACACACACAACCCCTTTCATACGCTCTTTCTACTTAGATTTTATTGGTCTAACAACATTACTTTTTTTTTTATACGACCGTCTTATAATATATACTCCCTTCGTTTGTATAATTTCTTCCATCTTAAAAGTGGCACATTTCTTTAAAAAAAAAAATAAAATAAGTAAAAGTAGAGAGAGTAAAGTAACTGGGCCACCTAGGTAATAGAGAAGTGTGATAGAAAAAAGGAAAGTGGAAGAAATCAAAGAAATAGTTGAAAAAGGAAATGTGGAAGATATCAAAGAAACAGAGGGAGTACAAAATAACATAATTATTATTTTCGATAATAATATTATCATAATATAATAACAGATCAAATATTATTCATTTTACAACCTCGAGAAAACGATACTTTGTCATTTTTTTTATGTATTTAAATAGTTAATATTTGACTTATAACTCTGTATAATATTCCGTATTACGTGGATGTATACTGATCGTATGATATAAGATCGTTTTTTCGAACAATTTGTAGGAATACAAGAGGGAACATGTTTTATTACTCCCTCCGTTTCTATGATATCTTCCACCTTAAAAGTGGCATATTTCTTAAAAAAAATAATAAAATAAGTAAAAGTTAAGTAAAAGTAGGGAGGGAGTAAAGTAAGTGGGCCACCCAGGTAAGAGAGAAGTGTGATAGAAAAAAGAAAAGTGGAAGAAATCAAAGAAATAGTTGAAAAAGTAAATGCAGAAGAAATCAAAGAAACAGAGGGGAGTATATTTTTATATTAAATTCGGAGTATATTTTTATATTAAATTCATTAACTTTAGTGATATGCTAATCATATTGTCTAATTATCTCCTGAGATAACTAGTATATCTCCTCGTATTATGTATCCATACCCGATTTATTGTGTAGATTGCATGCAAAGTTATCATTGAGATAGATATTATTTGGTGGGTGTGCTACAATAATTTTATTTATTTATTTATTTATTTATTTATTATTTCAAGTATATTTATACTAAATCTACGTGCTTGCTTGTATAATACGGTTTTATATTGTCCAGATTATGAATTTATGACCGTGTTTAATAATAATCAGCAAATTATTTTTTTTATAATAAGCAGATTGTAAAATAAATCAATAAATTTGACTAGTACATTTAGGTTACGAGATATCGATATAATATTTTATTTTAGTTTTGTATTTTTTTGAACTTTTAAGGCAAATATTTAATAATTTTTTTATTTTATATTTTTTTATGTTAAAATAACTTTTTATTTTTCAGTGATCAACGAATTATTTTTTGTATAATAAACAGATTTGACTAGTATATTTAGATTACGAGATATCAGTATAATATTTTATTTTTATTTTAGTTTTGTAATTTGTTCAACTTTTAAAGCAAATATTTAATATTTTTATTTATTTATTTATTTATTTATGTTACAATAGCTTTTTATTTTTGATTAAATCACGAAAAGATACTCCCTCCGAGTTACTATTATTGTCTCACTTTCCTTTTTGGGTTGAGTTTGATTTTTGTCTCACTTTTCTTTTTAGGCCATCAATGTGTGGTTCACAATTACTCTCCTGTTTCTCTCTCTTCCTACTTCTTTTTTCAACCACTCATTTCCCCTTCCTTATTTTTCATCCCAAACTCTTATGGAACAATAATAGAAACTGGGAGATAGTAATTTTTTTTTGTACTTTATATTTTGTCATATTTCTACAAGGACTAGAATCACACAACCTAGATATGGGAAGATGAGATGATGTGCTACATTGGACTTTGTCAATCGAGTCTAGAAATTCTTGGCATGCATGTGACTTCAAACTTCCAATCATTTCTTTTCCAAACATTACCATTAACCATTTACTCCATCAAAAAAAATTCCTTTATATTTATGTGACGTGTCAAATAATACTCGTTTAAACAGAAAATACAAAGAACAAATCAGCGAAATGATAATGATATGTCTCTACCTAGCTAAATGGTTATTACTTGACCCGTCATAAGAATACGACGGATATTACCGTCTCAAGGGAGACTAATTGTTACTTCATTGACCATTTAGATCCCATTATTTTTGTTTAATTATAAGGAATTTAAAACCGAGTAAAATTTAAGTTCAATATACGAGTAACTTTTTCAGAATTCAAAAAAATGTTATCAAGGCCATGCTAGATTAGATGGTACAAAATTCGGACGAAAATGAAATTCAGCCCTCTTCGACAAAAAAAAAAAGGGCTTAAATTGGCACTATAATACACACTTTTCGAAGATTTTGGAGTCCGAAAAAAAAAACGAACAAAATAAACCAAACAAAAGGGCTCAAATTGGCACTGTAATCATTATTTGTCATTATATTCGTATAGACAAGTTTTAGTCAAAAAATATTCGCGCTTTAGAACAAATTTCACCGCCATCAAAAAGTTTCAAAAACGATCGATTTTGAAGGTTATTATCCATGTTTTTTCGGCCTTTTAGGTCCCGAAATAAAATTGCTCCATATTCGCGCTGAAAAATGTTCTCATCAAATAAAATATCACTGTGTATTTATTATGAGGATCATTTTGGTTTCAAATACAAACTTTTAAAAGCCATAAAATTGCGTTTCAAAGCGTGTCGAAATAAGTCGAAACTAGTTTTGTACTCCTTTTTGTATCGTGTTTGAGAGTTCTAATAATCATTATTTGGCATTATATTCTTATAGACAAGTTTTAATGAAAAAATATTCGTGCTTTAGAACAAATTTCACCGCCGTAAAAAATTGTCAAAAACGAGCGATTTTGAAGGTTTTATCCAAGTTTTTTCGGCCTTTTGGGTCCCGAAATAAAATTGCTCCATATTCGCGCTGAACAATGTTCTCGTCAAATAAAATGTCACGGTGTATTATTAGGATCATTTTGATTTCAAATAGAGACTTTTAAAAGTCATATGATCATTATGTTTTGAAACGTGTCGAAACTAGTTTTGTAATCCATTTTATATCGTGTTCGAGAGTTCTGATAGTCATTATTTGGCATTATATTCTTATAGACAAGTTTTAGTCAAAAAATATTCGCGCTTTAGAACAAATTTCACCGAAATTGTCAAAAACGAGCGATTTTGAAGGTTATTATCCACGTTTTTTCGGCTTTTTGGGACCCGAAATAAAATTGTTCCATATTCGCACTAAGCATTGTTCTCATCAAATAAAATGTCACGGTGTATTATGAGGATCATTTTGGTTTCAAATAAATACTTTTAAAAGTCATAAGATTGCGTTTTGAAATGTGTCGAAATAAGTCGAAACTAGTTTTGTACTCCATTTTATATCGTGTTCGAGAGTTCTTATAATCATTATTTGGCATTATATTCATTCTTATAGACAAGTTTTAGTCAAAAAATATTCGCGCTTTAGAACAAATTTCACCGCCGTAAAAAATTGTCAAAAACGAGCGATTTTGAAGGTTATTATCCACGTTTTTTCGGTCTTTTGGGTCCCGAAATAAAATTGCTCCATATTCACGCTGAACAATGTTTTCATCAAATAAAATGTCACGGAGTATTATGAGGATCATTTTGGTTTCAAATAAAAATACTTTTAAAAGCCATAAGATTGCATTTTGAAACTTGTCGAAATAAGTCGAAACTAGTTTTGTACTCCATTTTATATCGTGTTCGAGAGTTCTAATAATCATTATTTGGTATTATATTCTTATAGACAAGTTTTGGTCAAAAAATATTCGCGCTTTAGAACAAATTTCACCGCCTTAAAAAATTGTAAAAAACGAGCGATTTTGAAGGTTATTTATCCACGATTTTTCAGCCTTTTGGGTCCCGAAATAAATTGCTCCATATTCGCGCTGAACAATGTTCTCATCAAATAAAATGCCACGGTGTATTATGCGGATCATCATTTTGGTTTCAAATACATACTTTTAAAAGCCATAAGATTGCGTTTTGAAACGTGTCGAAATAAGTCGAAACTAATTTTGTACTTCATTTTATATCGTGTTCGAGAGTTCTAATAATCATTATTTGACATTATATTCGTATAGACAAGTTTTAGTCCAAAAATATTCGCGCTTTAGAACAAATTTTACCGCCGTCAAAAATTGTCAAAAACGAGCGATTTTGAAGGTTATTATCCACGTTTTTTCGGTCTTTTGGGTCCCAAAATAAAATTGCTCCATATTCGCGCTGAACAATGTTCTCATCAAATAAAATATCACGGTGTATTATGAGGATCATTTTGGTTTCAAATAAATACTTTTAAAAGTCATAAGATTGATGGCAAAAAAAAAAAAAAAGTCATAAGATTGCGTTTTGAAACGTGTCGAAACTAGTTTTTTAATCCATTTTATATCGTGTTCGAGAGTTCTAATAATCATTATTTGGCATTATATTCTTACAGACAAGTTTTAGTCAAAAAAATATTCGCGCTTTATAACAAATTTCACCACCGTCAAAAATTGACAAAAACGATCGATTTTGAAGGTTATTATCCACGTTTTTTTGGTCGTTTGGGTCCCGAAATAAAAGTGCTCCATATTCGCGCTGAACAATGTTCTCATCAGATAAAATGTCACGATGTATTATGAGGATCATTTTGGTTTCATATAGACACTTTTAAAAGTCACTAGAATGTGTTTTGAAACGTGTCGAATTGAAATAAGTCGAAACTAGTTTTTAATCCATTTTATATCGTGTTCGAGAGTTCTAATAATCATTATTTGGCATTATATTTTTACAGACAAGTTTTAATAAAAAAATATTCGTGCTTTAGAACAAATTTCACCACCGTCAAAAATTGTCAAAAACGATCGATTTTGAAGGTTATTATCCACGTTTTTTTTGTCGTTTGGGTCCCGAAATAAAAGTGCTCCATATTCGCGCTGAACAGTGTTCTCATCAGATAAAATGTCACGGTGTATTATGAGGATCATTTTGGTTTCATATAGACACTTTTAAAAGTCACTAGAATGTGTTTTGAAACGTGTCGAAATAAGTCGAAACTAGTTTTTTAATCCATTTTATATCGTGTTCGAGAGTTCTAATAATCATTATTTGGCATTATATTCTTACAGACAAGTTTTAATAAAAAATTATTCGCGCTTTAGAACAAATTTCACCGCCATAAAAAATTGTCAAAAACGAGTGATTTTGAAGGTTATTATCCACGTTTTTTCGGTCTTTTGGGTCCTGAAATAAAATTGCTCCATATTCGCGATGAACAATGTTCTCATCAGATAAAATGTCACGGTGTATTATGAGAATCATTTTGGTTTCATATAGACACTTTTAAAAGCCATAAGAATGTGTTTTAAAACGTGTCGGAATAAGTCGAAACTAATTCTATATTCTATTTTATATTGTGTTTGAGAGATCTAATAATCCTTATTAGGCATTATATTCGTATCCACAAGTTTTATTAAAAAAAAAAAATCGACCTTATGATCAAATTTCACCGCCTTAAAAAATCGTCAAAAATCGTCAAAAATCACTGATTTTGAAGGTTATTATTCACGTTTTTTTTTTAAGTTGTATTTATGATTTTTTTTTTAAAAAAGGTTAAAATTTTAGACTTTTCACTAGTGAAATAAAATTAAAATTGATGATGCCTAAATGAAATAAAATGAAATTACACATTTCCCAAGGTAAAAGTGGAGTAATAATAACGCAATTTAGGTGAATTTATACCCTCCTCAACTCAATTGCTTGGACCGTTGACTATCAACTAACTACGACACTTGTCGTCACGCAATTGGTTAATCTCCATAAATAAGATTAATCCCTCGAAATTAACTACGAAATCTCAAATATTTTATCTTTATCATTACCTTATGATCGTATTTGACATGTTTCAGAATTTTCTACGATATTATATTTTAAGTAAGAATAATTACCATTTAGTTACTGCAGGATTAGCATGAGATTTGATCATTAAATTAAGATATTTACGATAATAATGTGAAATATTGCGGAAATTAATTAAGAGATGATTTAGCATGTTTATATGATTTGAAGTAGTTAAAGACATAAGCCACAATCAAAAGTAAAAGATGATAATAATTATTTCATGAATCTAAAACTTTTTTCCACTTCTATCATTTGGCTCCCAATCACTTTTTTGAAGGATGTTTTCAACTTTAATCCTATATATTGCTACCGTGTATTTTTTTTCTTGTTTCGTTGACTCCATATAAGAACTTTATTTTTACAACAGAACGTTATTTGAAAATTAATGAATTACTTTTAATATGAACAAATTTTAAAAGCATGCATATTGTAAACGACAGATTATAACGACATATTTTATTCAACTGAATTTTAATGTATTTACGAAGTATTTTTTGATAGGAGTAGATGCAAATCAACATGCTAGTAAAAGCAGCGTGTTATAAATGAGCATATTAACCTCAAATATAACGTGTTTTATACTCTGTATATCATTTAGCAAACAATAGTCTAAGTGACATTTAATATTTCAAACAAACTAAAAGCCTTAAACATATCAAACATCCTCTAATATGTTGTTTACCAAACAAGGTCGATATCACATGGAATTGAGCAAAACAAGTGTACAATAACTAACCATCATATAAGTATGTATTAGCACAAAACTACAAACTATATATGTGATCAATCCACCACGGTTCTGTTTGACAAAACTACATGACAGATTAGCCGAATCCTGAAAAGTTTGTTGATTCAGAGATCAAACCAAGAGACAATAATCGATCCAATCAAACTTAACCCAACCTCGACAGAGGAATCGAGTGTTCAATCCACCACGGTTCTGTTTGACAAAACTACACGATGGGTTAGCTGAATCCTGAAAAGTTTGTCGATTCAGAGATCAAACCAAGAGACAATAATCGATCCAATCAAACTTAACCCAGCCTCGCTCGACAGTTAAATCGAGTGTTCAATCCACCACGGTTCTGTTTAACAAAACTACACGATGGGTTAGCTGAATCCTGAAAAGTTTGTCGATTCAGAGATCAAACCAAGAGACAATAATCGATCCAATCAAACTTAACCCAGCCTCGCTCGACAGTTAAATCGAGTGTTCAATCCACCACGGCTCTGTTTGACAAAACTACACGATGGGTTAGCTGAATCCTGAAAAGTTTGTTGATTCAGAGATCAAACCAAGACGCAATCGATCGTATCCAACTTAGCCCAGCCTCGACAGTGGGATCGAACCGGTTTTTGAACAACCCTAGCAACTACCCCACACAATATAATGAGTATATATATAATTAATAAGGCAATAATGAATAATGTGATAGTAGTAATTGTGTTTATAGGAGTATATCTTGAAATAAAATGTGTGTATCAAAAGTGATGATTAAAGCCTGCATGACACCAATTATTGCAAGCATCCTAAAAGCTTGGCACATCTCATCTCTACCCAAACACAATTTACCTTTACAACCCTCACGCCTCTAAAAAAAAAAAAAAAAAAAAAAAAAAAAAATTATTGGAATTTTTTTAAATAATAATTTTCAAAATCAATTAAAATTAAAATTAAATTAAAAATTAGACATTTATTATTATCATAGGACCTCATCATTGGACCCCTGGCTAAATAGTAAATATAGCTCCCTTTCATTATCACATTATTATTATTATTATTATTATTATTATTATTATTATTATTATATTTTTTTTTATTATTATTATTAATGAATTGTCAGCTAATTGTTCAACAATTAAGGAAGATAATTAAAGGTTAATAATAATTTAATATAATTATATTGGTCCCCTATATGCTCTAATAGGTCCTCTAATACGAATATTTTTTGAGTTTGAAGTGTGAATTTAATGTTACCACATATCAGATGACAGATGCTAATATTACACTGAGGGTGGTGAGATTCGAACAATACCTTGATAATAATTAAGATTATAAAGGACATTATACAACTGTATTATTCATGATTTTTGACAAAAATGTATACTCTGAATTTGATATTTATAATAATATTTTCATTGTATTTTTCATCTGTTTATCTTTCTATATTAATCATTGTAAGAAAAATATTAGTCCGTCATAAATAAATAAATTGCTAAAATAGAGAGACAACATATGACTTAGGGTTTTATTCAAAAATGTGAATGTCATCAATCCAAATCCAAGCTTTTACCTTTTTTTTTTTGGACATTATTTACAGTTAAGAAGAATCTTCAATATATTTATCCATCATCTGTAAGAGCTAGAAAAAAATATATTCATGTGAGATATTATTTACTTCGTATATAGTTACATAATTAATAATGTAAGTAAACATTATTCTATCTACAATATGTGAATATCTCAACAATAACTAACATTTTTCTTCGATCCTACTTTTTTTTTTGTTCCAACAAAAAGTACATTAATTAGGGAATTCGAACCTGGGATATATTATGGGTGATCGATATTTTCGATATAATATTAAGACAAAGATGGCCATTTTAATTTAAACCACAATTTGTGTTAGTAATTAGCTAGAGGATTATGATCTACCCATTTATTTATTTATTTATTTATTTATAATAAAGGGGGGATGGAGAGGAGACTGTGTAAAGCCACGGGTGTGGGGGTGAAATAGCAATGAAGAATTCATATCATGCTAATCATTGCAAAGTGTGATCGATGCCATACATACAAAAAGAAATAGAATTGAATTCAATCAATCAATTAAAAATAATTAAATAAATAAAAGCAAATAATAATAATAATAATAATAATAATAAATTGATAATAATAAAATTGGGGTTTTTCTACATGGCGTCCTGAACTTTTCACTTTTCTACGTGGTACCCCTGCTCTTTCTATGGGTATACATGATACCCTTGAACTTTACTATTAATTTAATTGGTATCCCTTAAAGGTTTTTTTCATCATGTTTTGTCGTTAAATTGTGTTTGTAGCTTAAATAAAGACTTCAATACCATTTAACTTAAATAATTAACAAGTAATGGAACTTAAATTAAGTGTTATCAGTTGATTTGGCAATATAACACCAAAAATATACTCATTTTAGATTTGGTGCATAACTGCGAAAACACAAGAATGTTAGTTTAAGTTCAATTTTAGATTAATTAGACATGTTAAATGACGTTTAAGTTTTAATTTTGAACAAAAAAAGGTAGTTTAGTGTCAAAGTTTGACGGAATAAAAAGTTTAAGGGTACCAATAAGGTAATAATAAAGTCTAGGGGTACCAGCGATGTTTATAATAAAGTACAAGGGTACCATATAGACATGTAAAAATGGTAGGGGTACCAGGTAGAAAAGTGAAAAGTTCAGGGATACCATATAGAAAAACCCATAAAATTGATAGTAATAATAATGAAGATAATTGTGGGTTGATGATTATTGATTGAGAGGAAGAGACGACATGTTGTCATGCAAAACTCTGAGCTAAATCCTCCAAGTATCTTTTCTTGTCCAAGGACACATCATCATTGCTTTCTTTCTCATGCTTCAATTACTTTTCCGTCTTATCTTATAACGAGCCAAATAATACTCCGTATGAATATAACACTGAAAAAGATGTGACCACTGACCACTCATGCTGGTTTGGATCAGATCGTTTTCAAATTTGTAATAAGAATCAACCAGTTTTAGGTTGAGCAAATTAAAGTCGTTATGAGCTTAGATCATTTCAGATCAGTTGGGTTAAGTCAAATAAGGTTACATGTGAAGTTCAGGTCTTCGATCTCAAAAATCAAGTCAAGTATGGTTTGGATCAGATCGTTTTCAAATTTGTAATAAGAATCGACTAGTTTTAGGTCGAGCAGAGTCATTTTGAGTTCAGATCATTTCAGATATGTTGGGTTAAGTCAAATAAGGTTATTACATGTGAAGTTTAGGCCTTCGATCTCAAGAATCAAGTCAAGTGTGGTTTGGATCAGATCGTTTTCAGTTTTGTAATAAGAATCAACCAGTTTTAGGTCGAGCTACCAAAGTCATTTTGAGTTCAGGTCATTTCAGATCTGTTGGGTTAAGTCAAATAAGGTTAATTACATGTGAAGTTTAGATCTTCGATCTCAAGAATCAAGTCAAGTATGGTTTGGATCAGATCGTTTTCAGGTTTGTAATAAGAATCAGCCAGTTTTAGGTCGAACAAAGTCATTTTAAACTCAGATCATTTCAAATCTGTCGGCTTAAGTAAAATAAGGTTAATTACATGTGAAGTTTAGGTCTTCGGCTCAAGAATCAAGTCAAGTACAGATCAGATCGGATAATTCAGATTAATTTGAGCGGTAATAACTTCCTTAATTCAATTAAAAGACAGCGGATCTGATCGATTCTCACCTGCGATATAACGCGATGATTTTGAATGTTTTGATTAATGATGATGAGCATATAGATATATGTGTAGGATGATGTGTGTTAGTGTTATGCTAGGAATGAAAGGGACAAACTTCCTTAATAAGTGCATTGGGCTATAATTAGATAGGGTTACCATCCTAACTTAATTTTATAATTATAATTATAATGTACTCTCTCTTCCGCTCCTTGTGTGCTCATTAATCATCATCTTCATTCTCCATTTTAATTACCTAAGACCTACTCCAAATTAGACTAAAATTTACTTTCCGTTTCGATCATTTTTTTGTTATTTGACTAAAATATTTCTCGCAAAAAAATATAAAAGAATGACATATGATCGAGACGGATCAGAGGGAGTATAACTATAGAGTTAACAAAATTGATCCGACCAGAAATTGGCAAAACACTACTCGTATTTATTTGAGTTGATATATCGAGTATTATTCTTGCCAATATACAAAGGAATACTATATGAAACATCTTACGTAATTAATACGGAGTAATTGTTTAAAAAAAAAAATATTTTTAGCCACTCATAATATCATTTACATAAAAAAAAATGCATACAAAAAAGGGATTATTTGACATCTACTTGTAATTCTTAATAAATAATGTAATAAATAACTAAAATTAGTGAATTCGTCAGACATTCTTATAAAAACAATTACTCCGTACAAAATGAAATAGTCATTTATGAATACTTTATTTGGATAAAATACAATATAATCCCGCTTTCGGGTTAAAAAAAAGACGAGTTTGTAAGCCAGACTATATACATTTTCGAAATGTTGTGTCCAAACCCGCTTCTTTTTACAGCTTAGATCGATCAGACGTGTTTGATGGGTTGTCCAATTTGATGTGTCAAACCAGGCCCAACTCACAAGGGCCACTTACGGGTTGGGCCACCTTTCTTCGGCCCACATCGCCATAATCCTTTTAAAAAAAAACCGGTCCGTTTTCCCAACCCGGCCCGTCCAAACCCTCACCGAGCCAAGCCATGACCCAAACCAGCTCAGCCTCACCAACAAATCGGCTCAGGGAGAGGCTAGGCTGAACCCAACCTGGCCAAACAAGATCCCGTGTGCTTTAAGTCATGACCGTAATATCATAAGCCTTGGAAGTTAAAAGTTAAAACTGCTCGAAACAAACCCGACCCAAAACTAGCCTAAGAACACGCAAATGTGGTTCGATCCATTTTTTCCTACTAATTCTTTGCGCAATAGATCAATCCATTCATATATCATCAACTATTTCTCCACGACTAACCGATTACACAAATGACACCAACATCAAAGATTAAATCAGTACTCGAAGTACAAATTATTGAACACAAAAACGGGGCGATACACGAGTAAAATTTAAAACGATAAATAACCAATTACAAAGCGAACCAAGTACGAGTACTAGCATATATCACAACCGCCGATGTTTGCATCTTCTAGTTAAGTCTCCTCCTCCTCGACACACGAGAGTCTCCACTATCCATATCCGATCCTCTAGAAGCATCAACCCGTCTTCTAGAAGACGATGTCGAATGAGACAACAACGAATCACTCTCGACGACTGTATTGTCTGCGGTTTGGCTCTCCCCGTGAATAACAGCGGCAATGCTCGAGAACGAATCCCTGTCATCGTGTGACGTTGGTTGCATTTCTTGGCTTCGTACAAATCGGTCACTCGGGCCGCCGCCACTAGACCCGCTTCTATGTGACTGACCTCGTCGATAGGTCAACGGTGGCAGCCTACGTGGCACAACTTCGGGTCTGTCCTGAGTCAAGTCGACCACGTTTTCAGGAGAGGCGGCCGCGGAAGCAGAAGAAGCTCGTTCCCTTTGTAACGCACGTGTTGTCATGATTCTATTCAGTAAAGAAGCACGTGTGCTCGCTTCTGAATCACCTTCAACACCCGGAAGCTGAAAGAAGTCCCTCGTCAACTCAAACCTAGCCCCGAGCCTACGGATCATCTCCTCCATCGGGAACGACGAGGCGGCCCTAGGGATACTCGGCCGCGAACTCTCGACCCGTTTCCCAGCGGGTCGAGCGGGAATCTTGATACCCGATTCATCAGAATCCTCTTCGGGTTCGTGGGCGTGGTTCCCACGCCCGTATATAGGAGTAACATTCTTAAGAATAACCTCCCCTTTACAAACCGGACATTCCTTAGCATCCGAATGAATATGCAACCAACGATAGATACACGACCAACAAAACAAATGCCCACAACACGTGACAACGGGTTCTTTAGACAAATCCAAGCATATATTACAATCGAAAAAACTCCCACCCTCGACACTAACCTTCTCGACATTACTCTCATCTTCCTTCTCCTTCACCAAACCACCCTCCAACGAGGCCACATTAGGTTCGCAAGTCTTTACAGGTTCGGGACTTCCCCCTTCAGCAACGTGAGACGGGCCACCACCATCCGAACCAGAATCCGAACCAACCCCAACGCCGAGGCTACTACCATTACCACCAGATTCGACTGCTAATTGTAACCGTCGCCACCGCCACCTTTGCCTAGTTCTTTGCCTAAGTGCCTGTCTAATGCTCATGTTGGTAAGTGGAGGTGAAGCCTCACCTAAAGACGGAGGCTCGGATGTCGTAACTGGACCCACTTCAGGAGATGTGGGACCCACAGGACCCAAGTTTAAGTCTAAATTCATCAAATCCTCGAACCAATCAGCCATCAACTATCAAAACCCTAATCGGAAACCAGTGTGACAAATTGATTTCAAATTTTGAATGTTTTATCCCTTCAATTTGGGATAAAAAACCCTAATTTACAGTGAAACCCTAATTTCTCCCCCAATTCAGGAATTCTGCCATGATTATTCAAATCACAACCTAGCAGAACGCAATCGATCAATCAATCAGCACCATATTTGCCAGAATTAACAAAAACCCAATTCTAAATTACAATCAAACGATGAGAAATGAAACCCTAAAATTCAAAATCAAAAATCAAAATCATAATCAAAATCAATTCAAAATCGAGCTATAAACCCAATAATCGAATCAAAAACGCAAAGATGGGAGAGAATACACCTGCCAAACTGTTCTTCAACCTCGAATGGGAAGAAAGTACAGAACTTTGAACAAATTACAGAGTTCTGATCGAAACGGCATCGTTTTGGGTGCAATCAAATCAGAGAAAGAAATTCATGGAATTGGGTGAAGAAATTCAATCAATTATTGATTGATCGATTGACTAAAATGGGGGGATTTTTCGATTAAAGAAGGGCATCTATGGAGTCTATGATGATGGAAGTAGCTTTGAAAGTAAAGTTTGAGAAGTAGGAATGAAAGACAAGATATTATGCATAAAAGAACACAAAAAGTTTGGGCTTTTTTGTCTTTTTAGGTTTTTATAGCCCATGGGTTTTTTTCCGACACAAAAAACTTGTATGAAATGAATCAACGATCTTATATAATCTTGATTATTGAGCGGTCTTGGTGTTATATACTTATATGAGAGTATGAGACGATATTATATCTTGGTTCTTGAGCGGTCTTGGACAAAAGATTGTGCGAGATTTGATGTAGCGAAGCTGATTTGATTTGATTCGATAAGGATGATCTGAAGTTGTCTGACCTAAAATCAATCCTACCCGTTTGAGACCCGATGTCGACAATGATTAATTTGGTTGTTAAGGTGCAAACCCATATTCGATCGTTTTTATAAGTATTCTATTAATAGCAATAGTATGAGGCATTTTGGGAAGGAGTCCAAGAGTAAATCCGTGAGGAGTTGGCCCAAAGCGAATAATATCGTACTAGTATTATGGACAACAAGGGGTCAATAACTCAATATTGATCGTAAATGATACAAAGTCATCCTAAGATGAACCGAGATGACTCTGTACTTTTTGTTAGTTAAACTACTCGAAAATGAATCCACCTAAAAATGACCGATATCTAGAATAGGAGTATGACCTAACCCAAAAAATGACCATAAATTCCAACAACACATCCAAAATTGATCCCATTATAGATTCTTCAATCTGAAGACTTGAATGCTAGACTTTACCCTCACAGAACAGGAACAGAAACAGAAACAACAGATACAGTTCAGAGTCATAGAACAGCATGCAAAACATTACTGTACTACACAGGATGCTATTACAGTCTGCAATCATTCAGCGAGAGGTGGGAACGAACAACGTTTTACACAACAAACCCGAATCAGAATTAGCATTTGGGTAAAGACGGTAAAAACATGCTGAATGAACACTATTTTGACATAACAAACCAGGATTAGGATCAGCATTCGGATGAAGATGGTAAAAACATGCTGAATGAACACCATTTTGACATAACAAACCAGGATTAGGATCAGCATTCGGATGAAGATGGTAAAAACATGCTGAATGAACACCATTTTGACATAACAAACCAGGATTAGGATCAGCATTCGGATGAAGATGGTAAAAACATGCTGAATGAACACCATTTTGACATAACAAACCAGGATTAGGATAAGCATTCGGATGAAGATGGTAAAAACATGCTGAATGAACACCATTTTGACATAACAAACCAGGATTAGGATCAGCATTCGGATGAAGATGGTAAAAACATGCTGAATGAACACCATTTTGACATAACAAACCAGGATTAGGATCAGCATTCGGGTGAAGATGGTAAAAACATGCTGAATGAACACTATTTTACATTACAAACCAGGATTAGAATCAGCATTCGGTGGAAGCCGGTAAAAACATGCTGAATGAACACTATTTTACATAACAAACCAGAATCAGAATCAGCATTCGAGTGAAGACAGTAAAAACACGCTGAGTGAACATCATTTTACATGACAAACCAGGATGGCAGGATTAGAATCAGCATTCGGGTGAAGACGGTAAGAACATGCTGAATTAGTGCCAATCTAGTCCTCCTAGTGTCGTCGATCCAACCCCTTCCCATACTTCCTTGTGTCCAACTGCATCGTTGTCTATGCCTTCTCTTTCTGAATCCCACCAACCAGTTCCATTTTCATCTGTCGGTAAAGACACAGTTTATATTTCATCATTGCACGTTTTTGACAGCATCTAAGTAAAAACAGAACGAGATTGCAGATATAGAATACGAATGATTAAAAGATTGTTAACATCAAGCATACAGTGATTGTAAAGTGGCTTTGGTATCTCATCGTCATTTGAAACTCGTCTATATGCTCTTTTCTTTGGTTTCGGATCATCTCCAAGAACTAGCACATGCTTTTGACTATCCTTTCTTACATCGAATTGTGATCTTGATGGCGCTGTAATCAAATATACAAACCACAGGCAGGCAGTTCGTTGAAGAGATGTAAAGCTTCAAATTTTCAACGAAATTAGACAGTTTCTACATGAATAGGACAGTAGACATAGCACCTTCGGAAACTAGACCATCAAATACAATAGAGACACTCACTTGCAGACGATAAATCAGTCAGGCATTCATCAAGAGACCGCTTTCTCACTTTCTCTTCCGAGTTAGTATTAAACAATTTAAACACGGATTCTTCAACCACGCAGGGTTTCCTTTCACGCGGTTTTTCAAATGAATGATGCTCTTCGTTAACCTGCCAACAGTTTGTTTCCATTGATGAGTAATACGGAGTACACGAAAATGCTAAATTAGGTCTAACAACCTGAGTCGGTTTATTTTCAGTTCAGTTCAATCACTTTCAGCATAAACAACACGTCCTAAGTAACGTGTCAGATCCGCAACCTTAACCAAATGTTAGAGGACAGAAAGAGAGCATACTCTTTCAAAATCCAAAACCCTAGTAGAATACTCAAAGTGCCAATTAAAACAACTACTTAAGTTACTCCGACACTTCACTTTAGACTTCGATAATTCAATTTAGACCAAAAAAATTCAAACTTTTGCCCAAAATAGTCGTATCCAACACTCTAACACCGTGTAAAACACGACACCTCGTAGTCAAAAATCATGAATGACAAAGAACATAAACCAATTTATATAGTAATACTTTTTCAACAGGAAGAACAGCAGCAGCAGTAGCAGTAGGAGTAGTGGGATTCAACTTGCGATTGAGAAATGAAGTAAGAGACACAATTGATCCACCATTATTGCTTCTTTCAGACAACACATTCGAATTTGAATTCGGATTCGGAATAGGATTTGAACCCTTCTTTTCACCTGTCAAACTGCATAATTCCTATGAATCAGATTAAACTTCATACCCTCAATCTATGAAAATAAAACGACAATAATCCATGAAAAATACCCAAAATAAAAAATATAAAAATCGAAAAAAAAAAAAAAAAAAATAGGGGAAGAAGTGATTAAGTAAGTTAAGGGATGGTTACCCTTTGGGGGAAGGGCGGAAGAGCAAGGTAGAAGGAATTGAGCGCTGCCCGATTGCCCGAATCGGGGGTTTCGACTTTTTTGAGCTTATTTTTTTCATTGTCGCCATTAAAGTCGAGCAATTTTCAGTTTTGTATGTTTGAATTTGATGAAGAGACGAAGTGTCTGTAAAAATTCCGGTAGCGGGAAGAATTGGCGCGCAATCACACCCTATGGAAAACCCGAATTTGACCCGACCCGAGTACCCGACCCACCGACGTAATCTGAGTCGGTCCGAATATTTATTTTCGCATTTTCACGTAAAATTTAATATCCTAGTGGTTAATGCTAGGTGCTCTGGGACAGTAAGTCTCATGTTCGAATTCCCTTCCCTTATATTGTAACGTGACTAAGTGCGCTCTTCGTTGAACCAAATTTTTTTTTGATAATAACTGACATGATTATCATTATATACGGAGTATATTTTTGAAAAAAAATCATTTTTTACGGGCCCGGCCAGATTGGGCCAAGAATTTGTGGACCTGGACCTTGCTCGGGCCGTGTTTGAGTGGGCCTCGGGCTGCCATGGCCGGAAAAATACGGCTCACCTATCCGGGCTGGCCAACTCTTGTGTGTACCGAGTTTTGATAAATATAGAGCGTCGAAAAACTCAAAGAAATCAATCTCAAATATGTGAGTCATGTCGTGTATTCTAAGATGTTGTCGAAATTTTTAAAAAAAAAACTACGAGGGCTGAACTGAAGTGAATGAAACTGAACTAAACTAATGGCGGTGGGCTGAATTGAAGTGAAGTACATTGAAAATAAGTCGGAAAGAACGGGGACGTGGTTTGGTTTCTCGGCTCATTGGTATTTGGTTATACGCGTGGAAACTGAGTGAAAACGTTCAAACATACTCGAACCTTGAAACTACAAAAATTCATTGATAATTGAAATGTACAATAACCTGAAGCTACAATGAAGATTGGTACATGATGCTGATGGATCGAGAAGTTTGTAGCTAATACGAAACTGGAATGCTTAAAATGGTCACTGGTGACGTTAGGAATGCTGTCGTATAATTCCAACTCACTGCAACAAAGACACGACAGTAGCATTGGTGTTCAGATATTATCGATTTCCACTGTCAAGTCCTGCACGCCGAGCTCATGGTATAAACCATGCACGTACTGCAGCACCGGTTTGTCATCAATCCCTGACTTTACCTGTAAAATGAGTTCATCGCACACCAAATGTCAAAAACACAGACTCCACTTTGGGTTTAGGAACGGGGAGTTAAGTAGGTTTTAGGAAGAAAAGACGGTCTCAAAATGTGTGAGACAATACCTGCAAGGACAGTGAACCGACAACATGGCCAGGGACTAATTCCCACAAACGGACTTCGGACAATTCAGAGACATCCTCGAGAGCAGAAATCTAGAACATTCATTTAGTCAATAACACTTGAACAGAACTCAGTATACTGTATAAAATAAAAGAAAGAAAATCGTAGCCACCTGTCTGTAACATTTACTCATGGCGGAAGAAGGAACATTAGGTGGTGCCATTTGGAGTAAAATTCCACCCGTTGCCTTAAACAGTGGCATTACAAGCATAAAGACTGTCACTGAGACGAGTCCCAGGCATAAAACTTCAGCATTCTGAATCCTGCAAAGAATATCGACCACGTGTATTATAAAAGAAACTACTGCATGTTAATGTAAATTATAAAGACATATAAGCTGCTTGTATAGATTTCTGAGGATTTACCCGAGCGCCAAAAGCCAAGATGCCAGAACCAAGCCTGCACTGAGAGAGAAACGGGACTTTTTAAGATCTTGTTCTAAACAACTAGAATCGACGAAAACATTGGTGAGAATGTAATACTCCGTAGCTCATATGAAAACTATCGCATAAGCCTGATTTATAGATCATTTAGCTGACTGGGAGTTCAAGAATGTAATGAGCTCTTCGAATTTTACGGAGACAAAATGTGAAATGTTAAGAGTGTTGTACCTTCGAATTGAATCAGCAATCACATGAAGGCACACGGCATGATAGTTCATATCTTCTGCATTTCTGTAAGCTATAAATAGAAAGCACAAGAGATAATCAACTTTACGCAGGCACAATGTGTAAGTATTGCACGATAACAGATCCTTGTGATCCAAGAAGAAGTATGAGTACTCCGTAACAACAATATTCCAATGCCCCAGGGAATAACAAGCACCGAAAATGTGACGTGAATGACATGATGTCAGGGAAAAAAATGCTCAACAGAAAGAGTGTCACTGTATTACCTAGATTTATACGCGCATAATTCCTAAAGAACCAAATACCAACAAGGTTCACCACCAAATTTGTCACGGCTGAAACAATGAGATAATGCCTACAATAAAAAAAATACAGTTACGTTGTCACATTAAAATACCATTCCAAAAAAAACAAATAAAGATTACAAATGCATCGATACTTTGCAACTTAAGGATTTACTAATAATACTACAGCAACAATGGCAGGTAATGCTTCCAAGAGAATTTATTCGAAACTAAAAGATAGGACAGCCGATAGCGGCATTATTGGCTAATAATCAAACATTAAAGTAACAAAGTAGTAGCCATGATTGAATCAAGTGCAGAAAAATGAATGAATTATCCACATAAACTTACTTGTGCTCTGATTCATCTTGTACGAATGCATGAAGTGCTTCAACAGCCAAGGAAAATGACATAAACAGAAGAAATAGCTGTCTACAAATGCACCATGACAAAAAAAACCCTGTTAGACATGACGTACTCTGACATACTATAAGAGTATAAGATACTACATACGACGTATTCCAACTCTAAAAAAAAAACAAGGACAATTAAGCAAAAACCAGTTCGGTGCTTCACCCTCTCGCTTTCATCCTCACACACACGTAAAAACCAATAAATGAGAAAATAGTTGCAATTATTCTATTCTTAAGTACTACAAAAGTAATACTCCGTACATCATTGTAACGAAATGAGACATGTCATTTCTGATAAGTGTATTTTCATATTAAATAAGTTGTATTGGCTGAATGATAGCATGAATTAAGAATAGACAATACAGTACTCTCAGAGAACCGCAAGAGTTTACCATCAATACTTCAATACGTACTCAAATATATATAGTTATAAAGGAAACACAACTCTGTACAAATCTAAACTTACAGCATTTGTGAAGGCTGACAAAACTTCAAACCTTTTGTACCTGAAAAGGAGAAGGAACTCTAAAATTTAATGATATTATTCTCTTCACATTAAAGTCTGATCATTTACAAAAAATAAAAGCATTTATTTATTAATTTCAACTGAAAATTACTATATTTTTGAAGAATTAAGATCTAGTTTTTCAATCATCCTCCTTAATAAGGAGGAGAAGCATGATCGACTTTTGAGTCAAAGCTTTATGATAGTGCACACCATCTAAATTTGTAAATATATTAGCAGCTTAATATATAGCACATATTACTTGCTAAAAGAGACTTTAAGCAGGTTAACTCCGCACTGCAGGTCAAAATTAACAACCCAGATGCATAACATATTTTGCAATGCGGCATAAAGCTCAAGGATTTTTCAATAATTCACCACCTCAGAAATGAAAATGAAATGCTCACCCATAACTGTAGACACGGTCTGGCTTTCTCCTAGAAATAGACATTGCAAATAGTGAAAATGTCAAAAGGCCACATCCAAATGTCAAATGAAATGCATCCGATATCAAACCTGGACAGAGAGAACACACAAACGGCTTAGACACTAATATTAGAGGCTATTTTAACGTAACTTTAGAAGACAAAGCATAATTCTCGATAACAGACATATAACATCAATATTTATCAACATGAATTCAAAAGGAGCAAGTAAAACTGTACGTGTGTGTCTATCTCCTACCCCCACTCAAAATATAAATTTCTAAAGGAAATTAATGTGAAGTGTTTTCAGTTCAAATCATATCATTAAGAAACTCGCATCATTACCGATAGAATACTTTCATCAAAATACTTCTGAAATAACGTAACAAAAGAGAAGAGACAAAAAAAATAGCTAAACACAGAGAGATGTATAAACTATACTTTAGGTAGTATCAATATACCGCCCTCAAATTTTCTTTCCTCTCTAATTTGGGCACACATTACAACAACCAACATAAAAGGCGAAAAAAACGAATGACCTTTGTATTACTCTCTCCAATCTATTCATATTTTCCCCAATTCATTTTTGGTCCATCCCCAAATAAAGGGCAATAAAGACAATGACTACCCACCCGTCAAAGGAGACAAGTCAGACAACATAAGCGAATATAACAAACTCACAAATGGTGATCATCAGCAACATCACTGATGCTGTGATGCATGTCCTAATCTCCTAGAAAACCCATAGCAATGTCCAAGATGTAGCTTAGCAGATACGAAATTCATACAAATTTCACAATCACGATGTCACATGCATATGAGCATATCTCTGGATTCTAATTTTAGTATAGACATAAAACCGATAGTTATACTGCTCTCATCAAAGTTCTGGTCATCAGTAAAGTCCAGACATTATATCGAAAAAATGGATATGCAATTCAATGGAACCGAATAAAAAGAAAACAACAGCTCTCAACAAAGTTCCTGTCACCATTAAAGTCCAGACATTTTACCTATCTTATATCGAAAAATGTATACAATTCAATGGAACGAAACTAAAAGAAAACAACAACACTCATCAAAGCTCCTGTCACCATTAAATTCCAGACATTTTACCTACCTTATATCGAAAAATGTATACAATTCAATGGAACGGAACTAAAAGAAAACAACAGCACTCATCAAAGCTCATGTCACCATTAAAGTCCAGACATTTTACCTAACTTATATCGAAAAATGTATACAATTCAATGGAACGGAACGAAAAGAAAACAACAGCACTCATCAAATTTCCACAAAAACTAAATAAAAGTCAATAAATTTACCAACGCGACCAGAGAGCAATCCAATGAACAATTCAGCAGCCGAATACGCGACATTAAGCACTGTGCTTTAAAAGGAAAAAATCACACTTAAAACACATTAATTAATTACGGAAATATTAATAACGATTTTAATCATATTATTATCGTGAAAATTTGATATCTTCCGTATTTATTTATATTTATCATATTCATCCAATATTTAATTAATTTTTTCGTAATTAAAGTATTAACATGTGCTCAGTTAACCGATTAGAAAAATCGTAACAGAATAATACTCAATAATTAGAGTAATAAAAATTTCGTTTTTATTGGGCATACGTTAACATGGTAATTAAGTTTTAGGTTAGAGAAATCGTAAAATTATGTCTTTTTTGTATGACTGTTTTATTAAAGACGGCTTGACAGTTTCAGAGGATGATTTATGTTAGTCGAGTCAAAATCATTTTAGAAGTAATTTAATAATATCGGATATTTCGGACCAAAATTTGGCACGAATGTTTAACCTAACTCGGGTTGCTTGTATCTTTCTCTCTGATCGGGAGCGTATCATTCGTCGTTTACCAATTTAGTTAGCCAGCCCCTCGAGGTTCCAATCTCTAGACGCTTGTACTTTCTGTCTTCTTTGACATACGTTGTTGTCAAAAGCCAACTTGGTGACGAGTAAGGGGTTGGGATTGTCATTGTCGAGAAGCGAGAGCGAAATTAAAGCAACAACGTGAACTAGCGAAAGAACAACATGTTTAACATCGATGGCACATTGTCACTGCGTTGCAACAACTGATGAGGACTTTGTTTAATCGACAGATTTCAAATTTTACTCTGTCGATGTATGTATTTAAGCGAGAATTTTTTTGAACGAAAATGTGTACACACATGCATGTTCATCATTCTTTAATTGCTTCTTATCTATTACGAAGTACATAGAAGATTACATCTGCTTCGAAAGAATTTATTATAATTTTTCGATGTAATTAAAAACATATTAAATAAACCAACTATCCAGTCCTTGTTTACCAGATTCCACAATCGAATTTGCAAGCGCCATGACCTGCAAAAAAAAAATTCAAAAAATATTTTGTATCAAAAAATAGCCAATTTATTCTAGGAAAAAACACACACTAAACAATAATAATAATAATAATAAGGAAAATGATATATACAACCCTAAAGTTGTACTATATAATAATAATAATAATAATAATAATAATAATAATAATAATAATAATAAGGATGCTGGAGGTTGTCTCTCTGCTCCAGCGGATTCGTAAATTCGCTATGTCGCAGGATGCTGGAGCGCGTGTTGCAGTTCATATTTTCTCTAGAATTAGTTTTGCTATTGCTAAGGGAGTGGGGACCCAGATAGTATCTCAGCTCCTCTCTAACTTCTTGTAATTTGTTCGGGTGTTAATGCAAGTTCCGTTTAAAAAAAAAAAAAAAAAAAAAAAAAAAAAAAAAAAAAAAACTATAGATTATGAATGATTTCGCTTGCGTTTTCCCTTGTGCGTTTCATTGCCCCTTCTGATAATTCTTTTAGTAATTTCTCATTTAGTATATATGAATAATAGTCGGTAGACATTATAAGGAAAGATCGACTTACTGGGATCTCTATCGGTCAACATTTCAGCACCATCGAACTTACATTCACATCCACCAGCATACCAGTTGGAAAAGACATAAGAGGCGGTTAACCTGAGATCATTTTGGACATAACATGGTCCTCCCGGTCTTATAGCATCACATGAATCGGGAAGTTGTCCACAACAAAAGTCCAGCTTTGCTTGTATTAATTCATCTGATGCCTTTGGATTTGCTACACAGTAACCACATTTCGCATCTAAAACACAACCACCAGTAGATACACGTTAGAAAAAACGTTATTATTATGTAACAATATACTACTAATAAAATTAAAGTTATCCCCAAAAGACCCTACATTGATCTGATCCGTTTGCGAGGTCTAGGTGACAGACTCGAAAACTAAAGAACGTAAGCTCAAGTCATGCAACTCCCACAAGATCGTTGTGGGACCAAACGAGCCCCAAACGGACCCTACATTGATCTGATCCGTTTGCGAGGTCTAGGTGACAGACTCGAAAACTAGAGAACGTAAGCTCAAGTCATGCAACTCCCACAAGATCGTTGTGGGACCGAACCAGCCCCAAACGGACCCTACATTAATCTGACCCGGCCCGTTTGCGAGGTCTAGGTGACAGACTCGAAATCTAAAAGACGTAAGCTCAAGTCATGCAACTCCCACAAGATCGTTATGGAAGATCATGCAAAAGACCGGACCAGCCCCAAAGCGACCTTACCTAGACCCAACATGTTTGCTAGGTCTAGGTGACAAGCTCAAAGTCTAAAAGAGATACTCGGACCCTTAATAAGACAATGTTTTACTCCTTTTAATCAGTAGACTCCACCCTTATCGTTGAAGAACCTACCGGCCAATTTTCCGGCAAAGAGCAAGATGAGGAGTGACAAAAGAAGGAGAGTCAAAACCCTAGACATTTTTTTTATATAAATTTAATTAGTTAATTAATCCTATTTTAATTATATGAGTATATTATAAAACTATAAACTGTGTGCTCTTTATATACACAACACATACAACAACAATTAAGGAGGTGAATAAACTTGACTAATAAGATTAAATTACATGCTTGATAATTTGATATTGTACCAAAAATTAATTTAACAAAGAAGGGAAAATATGTGTGAGGTTAATTTATTTCCTAAATATATATATATATATATATATATATATATATATATATATATATATATATATATATATATATATATATATATATATATATATAGATATAGATATATATATTCATATTTAAATTGGATAAGAAATAGAGTATTTTATAAAACGGTTTTTCTAAAGTGTATCCATTGAACACACGTTAATATGTTTATTAAGAAATAAATCACAATGATATTATCGCGATAAATTGAAATACTAAATCATATTTACTGTAGTTAGACAACATCATTGTTATTAGTGGACACACGTTAGAAAAAACTGTTTTTATAAAATTAGGCAGTGGTTAGCGGTCAAGTTAGCTGGAAATTAGGAGTTGATCTGATACAGAGTATTTGATAAAATGACATACTCCGACAATCTACACTGAGGCTAGAACAACTTTGTTACGTTTCTTGCACGAGTTTCGAAGAGTTCAACCCGCATTAAGGTACATATCCCAAAGACGATATCATAATCAAGATCGATCACGAGCATTTGTCAAAATAATAATTTTATTTTCCCAATATCGTTTAAAATGTGTTTCCAAACATGAATGATTAAGACAGAAAGAATATGAACTCGACCTAACCAAGGTGATAATTTTTCATTGAGTCAATTCAATGCTACTTTTTTATTACAATCCTACAAACTTGTTACATTACCAACTGAAACAAATGTCACTCTCTACAACAAATAATACAACTTAGAGACACATTTGATCGATAGCAAACACCTACCAAAGACGTCTTAATCTAGTGATGAATGAATAACGAGATACATTCAACAATAGGTCACAGATTCGATTTCCATATACTGTCTCTTATGTCATACTTGTACTGGCCTTGCGCAGTTGCGCCTCCTCAGACCTCAAACACCAAAAAAATCGAATTAACTTGATCACAACACCTTTGGAACCGTAATGAATGGATGACCGTTAGTCAAATTGTAGACCGTCCCATCAAAACAAAGAAGGGCTCGAGAGAACTAGCCATTTCGAGCATGAGTTGTTTTCGCTCTTTGTTGACCCTCAAGCTGCAGTATTTTTCCTGCAACAAAATACGTCCACGTCATTTCACAGTTCACATGGAAGTAAGCTTTGTACAAGAGTATCATGTAGAGTTAACTCGAGAAAAAACAACTCGTGTCAAGGATATCGTATCTTGGGCTCAAGTCATGAGAAGAAACAACCGTAATGAATGGAAGATGTTTACCTCATGTCACGACAAGATGGTAGTCGAGAGTGAAGGCATTTATATCCGACGGGCTGGTTCCAGGCCTGACAATCACGCCACATTTTTTAAAACGGTACCTTAAACGCACAAAGAGAAGAGAAAACAAAGACATGCAAGCGTAAAATTACCTTTTATTGATGGTACCGTAATGGAACTTTGGTTTTCCAGCTTTCAAATCTTCAATGTACTGAAAACAAGAGGCGCAAGTCAACATGATGCATGGAGGATACATACATCAATAAGAAAGCAATTTCAATTGCATCATACCAGTTTTAGTGTGACCACCATCGATGAAAATGCAAGAGAATCAAACGGTATTTCATCAAGTGAAAAAAGCCGGCACTCTAACGACTCTACACCCGGTGAAAAATGAGGCGTCTTCAGCTTCGCCAAAAAAATGATGTACGTCTGTTCATAAATATACTTATTAGACTAAAATAGCCGAACAAAAACGACTAATTCTTGTCCACAAACTTCTAACGGGTCAGATATCACCCACGGGTCAGAAAAAAAAGAAAAAGAAAAAAAAAACTTCATACTTGGCCAATAAGGGGGATATCTAATTGAGCAAAGGGTGAAATGATATCGACTTCAGCACCCGCTTCTTCTTGTGTCTCTCTTGCTGCACCTTCAGCAGCGGACTCCCCCATTTCCATGTAGCCAGCAGGAAGAGTCCTATATCGACATTACCTAACCTTTGTAAATTTGGATTGTCTACGCAAATAAGTAGACTTGAGAAACGGGTCAGTAGGGCTAGGTAAGAGTTGGGTCATACCCATACGGGTTTGGATAATTTCGGTGCATTTTTATTGGGTGTTTTTGGATATATAGATCATATCTCCGAGTCATTTTTGAGTCGTCGTTACATATAGTCAAATGCATGGCTACAAAGCTTAGTCGACTCACCAACGGCCATAAGAAGGTTGAATGTTCCGCTTGCAGAGTAGAACCTTGTTATCATGCTCGATGAGGCAACCGACTACCTACGAAAAGATGAATTAAGAAAACTGACAGCGATTAACTGTGTTACGGAAACATGTTTTATGGAACTATAACATCAAATGTGGGACTTTGTAAGATATCATGCACAAGAACACGGGTTGATCAGGCGTGATTGAAGTACCATTTTTGGATTCTGATAGGCAATATTTCCACATAAGGTGCAAATTGCTCTCAATTTTTCGTCTCCATCGGGGATTTCATGCTTGGTTGGGCCGCCACAAGACTGACAGAATTTAAGTTTTCGAATGTATACCTGCAAATGCAATCACGAACAAAGACAGACTCGTCACTTGCACACTTAACTCCTGTTTATGAATTGACAGGACACGATAAATCAAGTAATCAACTCAATTCAACCAAGGATGATCTCAAAATTCCCCCAAAAAAACCGAAAATTACCCATCAAATTGCAGTACACTTACATTGCTCTCAGCTTGCTTGTTTGTACTACACTACACGAAAAACATAGTAAAAACACTAATGCATATCGTAATCTTACACTACACTTTCCGTCTCAGTCATTTGCTTACCTTTTATATCATTTGCGAGAATTATTTGAATCTAACGTAAACAGATTACTGAGATGGATGGAGTATAACTAGCTAGTTGAGCTCTAATAACCTCAAAATTACCCAAATGAACGGAAAAAAACTCGGCTTTTTTCCTAATCTATGCTATTGCATTACTAGTTTGCCTGTAAATTTTCGACAAATTCATGAAACTAGCACCAATGCACATCTTAATCAAACATAGAGGTCGCGTGTTCAATTCCTCCACTGCTCGTTTAATTCGGTCACATTGGAGGAACATGAATCGTAATCAAACACTGATACCATGATATATTGCAAAATTGAGCTAAAAAGTCCAGAAATTTGGGGATTGGGATTACTTACGTAATTACCTAAATTGAGAAATTGAATCAAAAAGTCAAGAACTTTGGGGGAAAATCAACAACCCAGATTGCAGAATTGAACTAACAAGTCCAGAAATTTGGGGATTTTTTACTTATTAACCCTAAATTGAGAAATTGAATCAAATAGTCAAGAATTTCGGAAAAAAATCAACAACCCAAATCGTAAAATTGAATCAAAAACTCGAGAAATTTGGGGATTACTTACTTAATGACCTAAATTGAGAAATTGAATAAAAAAAAGTCGAAAATTTTGGGAAAAAAATCAACAACCCAGATCGTAAAATTGAATCAAAAACTCGAGAACTTGGGGATTACCGAGGATGAAGAAGTGTCGGAAGAAGAAGGGGAGACTGAGTTGGACTCGTTCCGAGTCGATGACATCTGAGTCACGAGTCTGAAACACCGAGTCGTTCTCCGAGTTAGGTGAAATGGGGAATTCGTGAAGATGAATAATCCACGTTGCTGTTGATGATGTTGTTGTGAGAATTTAATTCGATTTGCTAAAATGATTGATGATGAAGATGATGAAGTTATCATCATCTGTAAAGATTTGAACATTATTTTTTATTTTCTAAATTTATTTATTTTCGGTTTTAATTGCCATTTTATGCTTCAACAAAATTTGGAGTCAAACGGGTTAACGGGTCGAACCCGTTTGGATCGAATTATTTTCGGGTTTGGAAAAAAAAACAGGGTCGAGTTTAGGTTTTGTCGAGGCAAACTTGTTTTCGGTTGATCATTGTCAAATTTTTTAGGAATATCGGTTCGTATGCGACAGTCAATATTAGGGTCGAGTCAGATTAGATCAGAAATTTGAGTAACGTGTCAAGTTTCGTCTTCAGTTTAGGTGTCCGGTCAATTATATGTCGAGTAACATTTGCCCAGGCATAACGACGGTCTAACACAAGATCGAATCATACCGTTTTAGTGGATGAAAGAACTTACCTTAAAGGCTTTTTTGTCAAAAGACACCTAACATTTAGATCTTCGATCTGTAAATATGACACCTTAATTTTTTTTATTTTATTTTTTTTTAATCCAAAAGCACGTGTGCATGATTTTTCATCAACAACTCATCATTTTGTTCTGTCGTCACTAAACAAGATATCAATTCAGAATAGTATTCGTATTTTAAAATCATTTTCACGATAATGTGTTTGCATGACGATATTAAGATGATACGAGTCTAAGCCCAGTCATTGTTGGGGTGAGATGGGGGAGTACAGTTAATTAGGCCCGACCCAAGTATTGATGGGCATTTGGGTCGGGTTGAGCAAGCCAATTACGGGTCGGTTCTTCTTCGGCCGACGTCTTAAAACTCTCTTGGTGGTCTATGGAACGAAACCACTGGACCGAAGGCATTGATTACGATGAAACATTTGTCCCTGTCGTTAAGACGAGACGACGTTGATTATTCCTACATTTCTTGTGCTCGATCGTTCTAAAAATTTGAAGTTATTACGTCAAATGGATGTCCATAAATACTTTTCTTCACGGTGATCTGGATCAGGAGTTCGATATACTGTATATGAAATTAGATGATTTTGTTAGTCCAAATATTTAGACGATTTTTTTTTAACGAGATTTTGACACGTGTCATATACAAGATAGATTACAATTTATCACTTTCGACTACTATTATTATATTGCCGGGATTAGCCTTATCTATCTAGTCATTACTACTATTGTTGGCCTGCATGCTGCTGGGACGACTATCAATAATTCACGTGAATCATGAATCTCTAAGGCTATCCTAGCCATATGATCGATCAACGCAAATTCTTGTTTGTGATGAGATTATCGGTTACAAGTTTATAACAGTAGGTCAAATACGACTCGTTTATATAGAAAAAACAAAATATATACTACAAAAGCATATGAGTTGTTTTTTATACATATATAAATTGAGAGTATTTGACCCGTTATAATGAAATGACGGATACCTCTGTCACAAGGGAGAGTGACTGTATGATCAAATTGTATTATCACCGTTCAAATCCCATCCCTCAGCATCAAAGCCGACATCAATGCATGTTTATTACTCTCCAGAAGCATCTATATATGTAAGACGGTTTCACACTGATTCACACTAATTAATGCATGCATTGTACTGTGGCTATAAAAGGTGGGGAAGTTTACTCAATTGAGCATCACTCAAACAACAACCAATACAAAAAAAACATTATTATTATTATTATTATTATTATTATTATTATTATTATTATTATTATGGAGACGATGATGAAGAAGAATACGAAGGTGGTGGCGATAGTACTAGCCATAGCGCTAGTATTGCTGACCACCACCCCTGAACCCGTCTCTGCAACTCGCGACAGATATGATATCCTGTCTGCTCTTATGATCAACGACAACAACGTCGTTGCCACCCGTCGTCCCAACGGCGACTGGTGTCACATGTTTGGTAGCGCGTGCACTACAGACGCCGATTGTTGTGGGTATTGTGTGTGTGGGACCAATTGGTTTCATTCATCACCTATATGTTTAACCACAACATTGGGTTCTACTTGTGGTATTTGATCACCTACGTACGTTACGTACCCATGCATGCATGCAATATTTTACGTAAATTTGTCTGTCTCGGTCAGTATATGTTATCGTGTTATTGTTGTTGTTGTTGTTGTTAGAGTAAATAAATATGTAAAATATTTATTTACTTTAATATTTAACTATGTTGTGAAAATTAGCGGTTTTTTTTTTTAAATTAAGTGTTGATGTATAATGAATAAATGATGTTATATTGTATGTGTGGTCTCGTGTTATTGTTGTTATTATTAGAGTAAATAAATATGTAAAATATTTATTTACTTTAATCTATGTATATTGTGGAAATTATCGGGTTTATTTTTTAAAATTAAGTGTTAATAATGTATGATGAATAAATAAATGATGTTGTATTATTGTATGTGTCGTCTCGTGTTAGTACTATATGTTATCGCGTTATTGTTTTTATTATTACAGTAAATAAGTAAATAAATATGTAAAATATTTATTTACTATGTGTTTATGAAAATGGAATACAATAATTTCGTGTGTACGAACATCATCTTAATTTTTTTAAAATAGGATCTATTATTAATGCGATGATTTCTGCTTTATTACGAGTATTATATAAAATAAAATATAGATAGATATATCGATAGATGATATATATAGTACAATATTAATCATGTATTTTAGTAAATTTGTAAAATCATATGATCCTAGAATCTAATCCTAGTTAACCACTTATTAACCTTATTATCGATCCAAAATCAGATCTCGATCCTATCAACATAGATAATCGATCAATAGAACACTTTAAAAATTACTTCATACATACAATTATAACACTTTAGATTCACACAACACAACACAACACAATTGTACTGCTCTTTTATTTGAATTATATTATTACAAGCTAGAACAATTGAACAACACACGTATGTTCAGTCATCTATTTACCTTTAATTATATTATTTTTAACAATTGAACCACCACCACCACGCTAAGCGCCGTCATATTCTTCATTATTATAAATAATTAAATATTACTCAACACTTGGTTTTTTTTTTTTTTTTTTTTTTTTTTGCTTGAATTGGTAATTATTAGGGATTTAGGGTTTGTTTTTGTGTGTTTTATTAAGGAAAATTCATCCCCTTTTATAGCCTTAAATGTTAAGGTATAGTGCTAATAAAGTAATGAGTAATCAAATTTAGTAATTATTGAGGTTTAAAGTAATGATGAGTAATCAAATTTAGTAATTATTGAGGTTTCAAACAACATTAGTTTTTGGCAAAAAAAAAAAAAAAAAAAAAAAAAAAAAAATCTAGTCATTATTGATGTGACTAGTCAACAACTATTACAACCTAGGTTGCACGGACACTTCTCCAAATCGTCGTGTCGTATCGGACATCCGTGTCGGACACCGACACACGACAATACGTCTCGGACACCTGAAAAACCATGTCCGGTTTTTTTAATTTATTTAGAGACGTGTCGGACACGTTTCATGCTATTTTGAGACGTGTCGGCCACAATTCGTACTATTTGGAGACTCATCGGACACACTTAGTATTGTTTATGAATTTATGGGCTTTAATAAAATAACTATATTATATATTTATAGGGGTTACTTGATACTATATACGTTCTACTTAAGACTAAATAATTAATTAATTATTATATTACAGTAGTATAACTATTTAAGCTTTTTAAGATTTGATTTTAACTGAGTTTATAAGACTTTAATTTTTGTTTTGTTATTTTACGATAATTGCAATAGTTTAAGTAACTAAACCTATATTTTAGTTATAAAAATATTCAAATTTTCTTTGTTTAAATATGCATATTGATTTTATTTTTTCTGTCGTGTCCGTGTCCTATCAATTTTCGAACGCCGTGTCCCGTGTCCGATACGTCTCCGTGTCCGTGTCAGTGTCTGTGCAACCTAGATTACAGCAAGTCAACAACAAAGCCTTGCTTGCTTCAAAAAAAAATTTGGGATCGGTTAACATGAATCATTAACTCGAGTGGTTAGTCAAGAAAATTAAAAATACAGAGTTGAAAGCGTCAATAAGTTTGGAAGACGAACAATAATGCAATAAAAGAATAATAATAAAAAAAATATACTTTCAGAATAAAATTGAGGTGAAAGCGTTATTAATGATAAGTTTTTACTGTAATATAGAGTTACAAGAAATACTCCCTCCGATTTTTAATTAGTGTCCCGTTCCAATATAATACTCCTAATATAGTATTCAACAAACACGATAATAATTTAAAACCTGAGGGAGTATTTAGTAAATAAAAATACTAGTAGGAAAAAAAATAAACTAAAATATGTTGAATTTGTTCTCATATTTGTTATAATATTTGTTACCTATTTTATTTATGCTATAAGCGATGTGTCATCCGTGTATGGTGTGACACATGGGGTGAGACACAAACATAGGACATGAGATCGATCTGCACTACATTTTTAGGGGAAAATTGTATCTCAGTAAACCTACTCAATGTTAAATACCGTATTATTTACTCTGTTTGATTTGATTCTTTTCGTTTGATTTTTGGACACTATTCATAAATGAGTAGAACGTCAATATAACTTCTAATGTATAAGATAAAAAATAATCATGTAAGATATGGTTTAAATTGTATAATCGAGTACATTATAAATATCACATTTTTATAATTTTTAAAAATATAGATAAAAGAAAACGTGCATTAACAAATGTGAAAAAATAAACATAAACAATCAAATGGAACGGAAGAAGTAGTATTATTAGGGTTGTGAATAAACATTAAATATATTTTTCCTAAAATGAAATTACAGAATTAAATATATGACAAATTTACACGTATATTGATATCATTAATATTCAATTTAAATTTAAAAATTTTCTATTAAAACCTTAAAAATACAGTCATTATTAGAAATGTACTGTACATATCATTATTTTTTTCCTTTAATAATTCATCCCGAATTAATTAACTTTATCCGTTTAAATTTATAATATAACGGGTCAAATATTTAGGATATGAGATCAGTATAAGACAAATCCATGTTGCTAGGTTATTGTATGAAAAAAGATTTTCGACATTTTCTTCATACTCATACTTGAGTATATTTGAACAGTTTTAACGTCATGACGGATATATCTGTTACAAGTAAGATAAATCGATTAAATTTAAGGTTAGGAGTTTTGTGATGGATCATAGGACTTTTTATTCACGTGAATCATGAAATTAGGGTTGCCCTCATGACTCATCTTAAGTATTAATACGTCATTTTTTTTGGATTTTACTTGAAAATTAAATTTTTTGAGTTTATTTTTTTAAATAATAATCTTCTAAATTAAAAAATTAAAATATCTAAGTTGGGGTCGTTTTAAAATAAAGTATTTATCCATAATAATGAGTTCACATAGGATCGATTTCAGTGATTTTGGAGTTCGATACAACTAAAGTCGCTAATCCAGTGAGCGACTTTGTAACAAAAAAATAATAATTGGCTTGACGACATTAGGGAGAATCGAACCCTTGATGTATCGGCAAAGAAAACTATACTACTAGTAGTTGATTAATTAATATTAATACATTTATTAATTTATTAATTTTTTTCTTCAATTGATTGGGGGGTTGCAATTGATTGGTGAATATACAACTACGTACTCTAATAATTTAAAAGTTCGTTGTAAATTGTACGAATTTGGTTTTGAAATTAAAGTATCTACATACGACTACGATACATAAACTAATTAAATCGAAAAATAATGGTTCTCCCTTTCGAAAGTTAAATTACAGTTTAAGCTCAAAAACTTACAACTCGGCTCAGAAACTTATATGAGCTCAAAACCTATTTTCCTTGATTGTCACTAGATTAGAGATGGAAGTTGGCAGTTGATTGGACCGGTGGGTTGACACGATCCAGCACGACCCACGACTCATTAAGGCACGAGTCCATTTTGTCATGGCGGCTCAATACGACATGATCACACGCCGCTATGGGCGGTGAGCCATGCCCGAGCCGCAGTTTGAAGAAAAAACACAGTGCCTAGACACCTACTGGTATTATAATCAAAGCTAAACAAATACGGTGCAACTAATACGGAATATGAGGAAGTACATCGTTGTATATCTTTCCATAATTAACAGAGACCTACTGTCCAGACTCCAGGATATCTGATCGTACTATGTTTATTTTATTGGATTGTTTTACACGTAAAACTGTTAACGAGTCGTGGTGTTTTGTTGTGAAATATTTGTGTTTTCCTCGTGTAGTTTGTAAGTATCGAGTATGTATATGATGAAGAAAGCGATGCTGAATTCTACTCGGTTGATGATGTTTTTTTTTTCCGTCTCACGTGAGAGTTTGTGTTTCTGCGTTCATTATCTCGCCCTTTCGTTGACTAAAGTAATCTCTCTCGATAAAAGTTATCAAACTAATCATTCATTCAATATAATCGATCAATATACAGTTGATCCCGATGCTGTTTCTCAATTTAATTCAAGGGAAAAAAGAGAGGTTCATTTAGTCTCAGCTCACGTACTCCATTACGGGGTCTGATACAGAAGAAGCGGCCACGTCTACCCTTGTCAAAACTTCTGGTGCTCCAAAACCATCTCGTATTATCTGCATCCATCAATCGTAGAACAAAAACATCATGAAAACCAGTCCGATGATCAAATTCCCATCAACAAAAATACCAATTGAAGGATCGAGAATCTGGGTTGAAACTTGAAACACTTACAAATATCTCTTCATCCAGATACGAGATCATGAATAGTCTCTGGAACCCTCCTCCGCCTGCACGAACAAGAAACACGAAAACATTTCGCTCATAAACTCCCGATTTTTAGTACACCACTATCAACTATTTCCAGGATTGACAATTTTTACATACCTAGTGGAATTCGGATCCCACTGGAGAGGAGATCCCTGATAGGAACAGGAAGTTGTTCAACTGCGGAAGCAGCTTGTCCGAGTGCACCTCGAATTTGATCGGGAACTGCTTCTTCAACAACGGTAGGCGACTCTAGAAACCCTTCAGCGTATTCTTCTTTCATACGAAGCGGCCCCTCAACCGAGAGTTTAGATGACAACGTGAATCTGCTTTCCACCTGCATCAACAAACAAGCTAAGAATGCTATAAATTCCGCAAATCCCTGTGTTAACGAGGTCGTTTCTGACCTTACCGAATTCAATAGCCTCAAACTTGCTGTAATTTTTGCGTAATTGTCCTTCAAGAATACATCCATTTTGGAAACGTTTGCCAAAGTGGCCGGAAATCGCCTGAAATTCCAACATTCAATTTAGACAGTCGGGCCACAGTCAGATTTCGATAGCTGAAATGCGTAAAAAAAAGAGGCGAACAGAACGAGAGCATACTCCAAAAGAAACTGAGCAGTTGGACTGCCAGAACCGAGCCACTCGAAATTCCATCTGCCTTCTAAATAGGGCGACCTGGAAAGCTGAAAAACCAAACTAAATCTCGTGTTCGTGATACTAATCAAAGAAGGAGATGAAGACTGTAGGCAAGCACCTACGTGGTAGGCCGAGGTGTTGGATTAAGACGTTCAAGAGCAGTTATCCTCTCCATTACATCAATACGCTGCATTTCCGTAGCCTTTCCTGTAACTACTGCCCTAAAACCTCCTGCGTCCCTGAGCTGCAAATGCAACACCGAAGTTTCAGACAGGCCAACCGATACTGGCATCAAGCTTATAGATTGAAAAGGCACTAAGAAGCCGAGAATTTAAATTCCATGTCGGTTTCTTATGTTTCAGTAACTCCATTGAAGCATTCCTCATATTGGTAATCCATCTGAGTTCTAAGAATTCAAAACTTTTGATTGCCAGAGTCGAATTTCAATCGACTAAACATCAAAATAGCGGCTCAATTGCATGTAATCGAGATCAAATTACCCCAAATTTCATTACACAAGCGAAACTAATCCCAATTTCAATCAACTAAACATCAAAATAGCAGTTCAATTGCACGTAATCAAGATCAAATCACCCCAAAATTCATCAAACAAGTGAAACTAATCGTAATTTCAATCAGCTGCTCAATTGCACGTAATCGCGATCAAATTACCCCAAATTTCATCAAACAATCGAAATTATTCGTAATTTCAATAAACTAAACATCAAAATCGCTGCTCAACTGCACGTAATCGCGATCAAATTACCCCAAAATTCATCAAACAAGTGAAACTAATACTAATTTCAATCAGCTGCTCAATTGCGCGTAATCGGGATCAAATTACCCCAAATTTCATCAAACAAGCGAAACTAATCGTAATTTCAATCAACTAAACATCAAAATAGCTGCTCAATTCCACATAATCACCCCAAATTTCGTCAAACAATCGAAACCAAACCCTAATTTCCAAAATAAACATCAAAATAGCTCAAAGACGAAACATACAGCAATCAAGAGAGATTCTTTAGCAGAAAGTCGCTCCATTTCTCGAGCATAAGCAGCAGAAGGTCCACCACCTTGAACTGTAGTCTCTTGAACCATAGCTCTGCAACAATTCCTCCTCCTGCTCCTCACATTTCTCCAATTAGGTTTTCCAGTAGCTGCTACAGATACAAAATTCGACGAAGGTAATCGAGAATTAGCGTCGCAGAAGCGGGAATTGCAGAATGATGGAGCTGAACTTTGTATTGAAGTCGCCATTGATGAGTAATTGAGAAATTGAAAGAGAGGGAGATTAATTAGGTTTTTTTTTTGAAATTGGGGATGAAGATGAAGATTGATGAAGATATTTCTTTCTTTTTTCGGTTAATTAACTAACGTTAGTTGTAAATTCCAGATTTGTGTTGTGGTTGAGAAGCGCGCAACACATGACTCAAACTCTTCCATCTTGACCCGACAAAATGATCCGATCCGACCCGACCCAAAGTCAACCCAATTGTATATTCTGAAAGTTGTACGACTCGAAGCAGATTCGACCTGGTTGACCTGTTTGCGTAGTCTAAGTAAATCTCGTGAGATACCGTTTCATATGAGTTTAGTAGGAGGAGACTGTGTCATCTGACCGAAAATGAACTTAATTTGGTTAAAGTGAAAAAAAAAAGTAAATACTCCGTATAATTGAACTGAAATAAAATTAACCGAACTGGATTAAACTGAGTTGATAAAAAATACAGTAGGACCTAAAATTCAGTTTTTCAGTTTGATTGATTCATGTTAGCCGACCAAATCTTTTTCGGACTAAGGATCTAACGTTGTTGTTAGGCCGTTAGACACTGACTTTTACTAGTAATAAACAAATACTCGTAATGTACAAGAACAGAGAAACGATATCTTACTAAATTATTACACACGATCGAGACAGAAAAAGTATAACTAAAAAAGAAAAGAAAAAAAATTGGCAAAGGATGAAAAAATGGAGATGCGGGGGATCGAACCCCGTGCCTCTCGCATGCAAAGCGAGCGCTCTACCATTTGAGCTACATCCCCAAGTCTGTTTATAACCTTTTTTAATTTTATATAATCAATTTAAACTAGGGCCGGTTTAAAGAGAAAATTGAAGCAGCAGTTCTTCACTTCTTCAGTAAAATTCAGCATAAAATTGATTAAATTTCTGGGCGCCATGGGAAGAATGGAGGTAGACGGCGACAATATTCTTCAACGCAAACAATCTTCGTACAAAAATCTGGTATAATTACTCTTAATTTCATCATAATAATGCTAATAATCCAGTGTATAGTTTACATTATATGAGTAATTTAACAATGAAATTATCGATTTCTTGTTTGTGATGAGTATATCCGTCACCCAAATTTGTGACGGGTCTAATAATATCTATCCACTTGGATAGATAAAGACGAGAACTTTGATATATTCGTCAAAAGGGAGACTTACTTACTCGTAGATTGATGGTGTAGGATGAAGAATTTCTGGTGCAAACTGAGGTATACAGGGGACAACAGTACAGTCAAATTTACTTTGCTAGGTTACATTTGTTGAGAACTCTTCTTCACTCTCTTGTTCCTATCTGGAAACCCCACTTACCTGGTTTGTTTTTCCCCCAAATTTTTGATTTTTTTTGAAGGTTTTCTGTGATTTTGATTGTGCCCTTTTGATATTTAGATCTGTATTTGTATTGGGTTGTCTTTATTTTGTTATTTTTGTGTAGAAATTAGGTAAATTTAAGTGCTTTTGTTGAACTTTGAATTGTTTTGTGTGTGCCCTTTTGTTATTTAGGTCTGTTTTTGAATTGGGTTGTCTTGGTTGAGCTTCTTTTTCTGGCTGAAATTAGGGAAATTTAAGTGCTTTTGTTGAATTTTGAATTGTGATGGCTGTTTCAGGTTAGTGAATGTCGATTTTTCGGGGTCACTCTTTCTGTGTTTTGAGCTATGTTACTCTGACTCGTCTTCAAGTATCACGTTTTCCCAATATTTTGGTCTAAAATGAAGTATCGGTGTATCGTATTGGATACGATACATATGGGATATGCGATAGGACAGCTAAGTGAAGTATCGTAGTGAGTAACGTAGATTTTGAGTGTGCTCTTCTGATGGCCTGGTTTTGCTAGTTTAGCGTGTTTTCTTTCTCCTGCTGTAATTTGGAAAAGTTAAGTGCTTTTGTTGAAACTTGAACAGTTTTTCCCAATTAATTTGTGATTTCAGTTGGTCTATTAGTTTGTTTATGTGAAGCAATTAGGGAAATTTGATACTCATGTCAAAGTTTCGAACTTTGATGATTGTTTTCGGTTAGTGAATGGTGATAGCTACCTGTGTTTGCTGGAGAAGGGTAAATCGTCGAGAATCAAATATTAATCTTTTGGAAGGGATATGGGGTATGGAGTTTGTTGCGAGTTTCAACTGAATCGAGGGTTAGGGTTTTAAGAAAGTTCATGTTTTTGAACAATCGATAACAATGTTGAACAATCGACATTTTGTTGCTGTTGTTGTTGTTTTTCGCGATGTTAATCACACGTTCAAGGGCTGTTTTCTGCAGTTTGTACGATTTTAGGACTGGAAAGCAATAAACAATGCGTTATTGTCGGAACCCTTTACAAGCACATGAAACTAAAGCCCTGTATTCTCGACGAGTATTCTAAGGAGGTAAACACATCACTAAATCTAACCTGCGTGCATATTCTCTCGATATTCTACTGGTTGTTCTAATCATCTTCTCTCTATATTTTTTATTTGACGATAAATAGAGAACAGTAACTCCTATTGTCAAGCCTCACAACTTTATTCATCCCGACGATAATCTGATTCTGGAGGACGAAAGCGGGAGAGTAGCCCTTGAAGGAACTGCACTCGTACCTTCTTATTATGTGACAGGTGTGTCATCCTGCCCTATTCTTTTGGACTGTAGTACGCTGAACTGAACTTAACTGAATTGAAGTGAACTTAATTGTATAAATCTTGCAGGCGTGGTTGTTGCAGTCCTCGGAATAGAAACTAATGCCGGTACCTTTCTAGTGCAAGACTTCCTTGAAGCTGGTTTACCTCCGCAGTTAGAGAAGCCCTTAAAATTAGGTATCACACATCATATTTTAATTTTTCAAATTTCTGTCATCAATTTTTTCCCTAATTTGCTATCTAAACAACCTTTTTATTTCCCTACAGATGACGACAAATACGTTGTCCTAGTATCAGGCCTAAGCTTCGGAAATAACTCCTATAACCCTCTTCAGTTTCAGCTCCTCGTTGATCATATAACCGGCCACTTGGGAGATGAGCAGGAACAGAGAATGGCTGCCGAAATAGTTCATGTAGTGATTGCCGGCAATTCTGTAGAACTTCCCAGAGGACATTTTAACGGACAGGTTGTATAATAAGTACGTACTATATTCTTACGTCATATTTCATCGTTTATGTTAATATATTAATAGTCTGTTTCTGCAGAACTTGGGTCCGAAAGATCAATCTAGCCTATACGAGCCAATCAAAGAGCTCGATATCTCACTTTCTCAGGTTCTCCCAACCGACACTTACATGATATCGGCTCTAAATTCTAATAAGTAATAATCATGTTCTTGTTATTTCCTAGTGTTCCAAGTTGAGTATAACTATAACCTATGTTTTTCATGTATAGATTGCTGCTGGTGTATCAATCGATATCATGCCCGGGACAAATGACCCTGCAAACTACTCTCTACCTCAACAGGTTTGTTTTTTTTTTTGTTTTTTCATTTTTTTATTAATATTTTCCCATCCGATCCGTCTCATGCAAGAGTTATACTTGTAATTAGACCCGGCAAAAATGACCCGGCCCGACCCAATTTTCGAATTTGACCTGTAACCCATATCGACATGGCCAAACGCGGAACTGACCCGAATGTCATTATAGAAAAAGTATCGATATAAACCCAAAAATGACCCGGCCTGACCCGAACCGAACCGGTTGACCCGTTTGCCAGTCTACTTGTAAAGTTGTAATCTTTGCTAAATCTTCGTTTGTGCAGCCTTTGAATAGATGTCTCTTCCCAGGGTCGTCAGTTTATAACACCTTCAGATCTTGTACGAATCCCCATTCCTTCGAGCTCGACAAAGTTAGGTAAAATCGTCTTTCCTTTAGTTTCGTAAATATCTAGTCGTTTATCTCCCCGATATATTTTTTTACTATGTGGGCTATGTTCATTTTTCGAAATTTTTACTGATTTGCATGTTTCATGCTGCATCATTCAGATTTGTCGGGACATCAGGTCAGAACATCGATGATCTTACACACTATTCGGAAGCAGACGATAATCTTGATTTCATCGAGAGGACGTTGAGATGGAGGCACCTTGCTCCGACTGCACCCAACACCCTTGGTAAAACTTATTTCAACGACCGTTTATTAATTTATTTTTTCTTCGTAATCAGAAAAAATCCAACATTTTTTACTGAATTTCGTTAAACTTTGATTTTGGGATTTTAGGTTGCTATCCATATACGGATAAGGACCCGTTTGTACTCGAGACCTGCCCTCATGTCTACTTCGTTGGAAATCAGAAGACTTTTGACAGCCGTTTAATCGAAGGTACACAATTACACAAATCTTCGACTGTAACTTTTGATCTGATATTTCCAGTCTTCGACTGTAACTAACACGAGCAACAACCCGTATGTCTAAAACTAGGGCCGGAAGAGCAAGTGACTCGAATCATCTCAATTCCAAAATTCTGCGAGACTGGTGTCGCTGTCATGGTACGTGATTTTATCGTCACCTTCGCTATCTGCATTCCTTTGAATCTGAAAGTATCTGAAAACGGTTTGTAATGCGTTTCTGCAGCTCAATTTACGAACTTTGGAATGCCATGCTCTCAGTTTCGAGGCTCAGTTCAGCTCTTAACCTCGTTGAAAGTTGGATTTTGTGTAGTTTCGCAAATTCTGGTTTAAGACGAGTCAGATTAGGATGAAGGAGACAAATCCGTATTTATTTGACTGGTTTGATCTTACGACTGATATATTCGTCTGGATTTGTATGAAGAAATCTTGTTTGTTGAATGCATGAGTTATTTTTGTAATCATCGATTGTGCCATACTTTATGTTCTTCCCTAGATTCTCTTCAACTCACCATATTGTTTTCTTCCCCATTTTTGTACTCATTCTCAATGAATACGAAGTACTTGACCCGTTTTAAACCGGTTTAGGGTTGGTATTAGTGTATTACCGATACCATTTAGCAAAAAATATCGAATAATCAAACCCTAAACCTTTTTTTGAAATACTTTGTTGCTCGCCTCGTTGGACCTCGAACCACATATGGAGTAGTATATTACTTCACGAGTTCAAAAAACAACAAAGCGAGTATAAATACGTTACCTGTCTGCACAGAATACAATAAAGGATATTATTTGACTCGTAATAACAACACGTGACAGAAACATTGAGATTCGATTCTTATCTGTAACGCAGAACGCGTTCATTCATTTGAATCGAATAAAAAAAGTACTATTAGGCGCGCAAAAAATATGGTCGGTCCAAATGTCATAATTATTCTAACACCACATGCGCTCCTATAACGGCTACATTTTTCTCTCTATCATATTTCTTACATTTCATTTCATAACCTCATTTCCACTACATTACTACACTACCTCCAATTTTCGCAAAATCCGAGTCTATAAAACCGATCCTGTTCAAATAATGGAAACACAACCGCAACCACAATTATCGCCCCCTAAAGTCCAACACGTTACCAAGGCATCCTCAGACAAAATCCTGCGTAAATTCGCAGAAATCGACTCAGACTCAGACTCAGACTCGGACTCAAACTTGTCGTTGCCTAGGAAATCGACCTCAAAGCGGCCGAGATTAGGGAAAAACAAGAAGAAGAAGAAGGGTAATGATGACATAGAAGAAGAAGAAGAAGAAGAAGAAGCTAAGGAGAATTGTGATGTTAATGTTATTAATAATATGAATATGAATCAAAGTGGGAGTTTATTAAGAAAAGTTGAGAGAAAATCACTACTACCTCATCAAATTAATCATGATAATCGACGTTCATCATCTGGGAATTTGCTTAAGAAATTCGGGATTTCGAAATCAAATCATCATCATCATCATCATCATCATAGAGGTTTTAGGCATAAATCTGTTCTTGGTGCCATTGAAAAGGTACTATTTATTTCATTTATTTTACGATTTTTTTTGAACCTGAAACCTACTGTCCAGAGCATCCAGTCTTAACCACTGGACTAAGAAATATTCGATATTAATGATTTATTTTTATACTTATTATTATACATTTAATTTAATGATTTAGGTTGCATCTTGCATGTATCTTCCATTTTTTAAAACTTACGTCTCGATCATTTATTTACGTTTTTTTTTTTTGTAAAAGCGAAGAATGTAGATAATTTTCTCAGCGAAAGTCGTCTTTAAATTAAAAAATCGTAAATGCATTATTTAATTTTTGTGTGATTTATGATGTAGACATGGAGCAAAGCAATCAAAGGAGCATCTAAAGTTTTCATGGAGAAGCATTACAATCGACACAGGATCTTAAGTAGTGATACCATCTAGTTTCAAAATTCTCGATCAGTAGTACTCTTTCTGTCTCGATTAATAATACTTCTTTTAATGGGACGGACTCACGGACGAAGTATATTTAAATAAATTGTTTTTTCTAAGCCCATTTGTAAATAGAATTGAAGTCCAATGTATTTTTTTTGTAAGCCCAAGCCCATTTGTTTCATTTTACTATTTGTTTGAAATTAAATTGAATTTTTGTTCGAAACCAGGGTTACCAGATACGTGATTCGCTAAAAATAGAGTATTAATTTGAAATAATTGTAACCAAACATCATAATTCGTTCTAATATAGATTCGTAATTCGATACAGAATTTGTTTTTTTTTTGTCTAGAGAAGAGCGCATTATGTTGCAGGTGAGAATCGAATCCCCAACCTCTCAGTCGGGATAAGGTAACTCTAACCACTTGAGCTTCAACCTTCTTCTCAGTTCGAAGAATTTGTTGGTAACATTCTTCTTTTAAGTTTATAACCATCATTTTTCGGTTTGGGTTATTATATAACTCATGTTTATTGGTCAGAACAACCGATGCCTATTTGATGTTTTGTAGCAGGACTGATGTTAGTAAAATAGATACCGTTATTATGAAAAAATAACTACGAAACTAAAAGTCATTTTCGAGCCACGAACCCACAATCAAAAGTAAACGGGGGAGCAAAATAAAATAATCGTCTCTCAATAATTTAGTAAGATCGAGAAAGTACAACCTCTCCCAAAATTTCGTCAGTTTTCTCATTCGTACTCACTATTCCTGGAAAATGCAACTGTACTACAAGAAAGTCTTACACGTGAAACAGTTAAAAAGATAACTCGTTTATTATCGATATAAATGAGTGATCATTTCATACAAAGGAGGAGTCGTCTCATGATAAAATAACGTGCCTCTGATCTTATTAACGTTATTGAAAGACGGTATCTGATTAATTAAAGCAATAATTAGTGGCTTTTTTTAGGTAGACATGTTACATGCATTTGTACACTTTGTAATGAGAGTAGAGTAACGTGTTAGTGTTAATGCTTCCATAATGATGATTAACCACACAATTATATTTTGCCTAATTTTAGAGGTTTTTTCGTGATGATTTAATTCTTTACCAAATTCATTGAAAAATCATTATTCTTTTTTTTTTAAGGAAAAAAAAGGACTGTTTTTGTGATAATAATGCTTGATAATTTAAGAGTTTTAATTTTTATGTAGTGTTATATTAATTAAAGCAGAAAATTCAAGTTAAATACGGTTGAATTACAATTCACGTCGTGTTATATATAGACACGTATTTCTTTTGACTAAAAACGTTAGTTGGAATTACTACGTATTTGCTAGATAAAGAATTTTGTATTTTCGAGCGAAAACAAAATAAATTTGGAAATTAAATCTACGTGCAAAAATATGCTTATGGATACGGAGTATTATTTTTTTTTCTTCGCTCAATCTTAAATAATTGACTTTTTTTTCATTTTATGACGCAAGTCTTTAAATTCAATTTGTACAAAAATATATATTAATCAAATAAAATTTTAATAACAACATACATTTCAATATATTTAAATATATTTAAACCATTTTAAACCGTGATTATTTATTTATTTATTTATTTATCATGGTGTAAGTTTTGACAAACATCGTGATTATCCTCTGCATGCTAACATTTTAAAACCGTGTCGTTTAATTAAAGAATTTAATTTAATCGGAACAAGACTTCTTAATAATTAATAATATTCGGTACGTAATTACGTATTAATTAAACTAAAACCAAATTCTATCCCAACTATATTTTGACGTACGTAATTAATTAATTTGATGCGCAATTTAGTCACCAAACTTTTATTATGGAATGAGTTATTGTTTTTGGTACGCAAATTTTGTTGAGTTGTGTTACTTGTTACCTACAAATGAAGACTTTATTTTAATTCATTTCTTGCTTATAATAACTTGTACGTAGTATACAATATATATCCGTTTAAAATTTATAACGGTTTAATTAAATATATTATTCTTTATAGAAAAGTCAAAAGAAGAGTACGAGTATATAGGAGATATCGAAATATTACTTCTTATTTTTGCATATCGAAATATTCACCATATAAATAATTTTTTGATTAATATATATATATATATATATATATATATATATATATATATATATTTTTATAAAAATCCGAGAAAAATGAAAATGTAAAATATAGATATCGAAGAGTCTATCTTTTATTTTTAGCAAGAAACTTTTTTTTTGAGACTTTTGTTAGCGGGAAATTTTCCGTTGAGAGCGACAAGTGACCATTTTTTTTTATCGATTGTTTTATTTTTATTTTTTTATTTTTTTTATTACTAGTAGTCTAGGAAGATCAGCGGTAAGTTTTCCTTATAATGGATATTCTCTAAGAATTATTTTTTTGTCCTACCTACACTACTTGATTAGATCCGTCATAAATAGGTATACCCGTTGCAGAAAAGACGCGCTGATACGAAATTTGTATTCTTGTAATTAGTTGTAAACTAAACCACAAGTGACATTCCGTAATATAGTCCGCACGACAACCGGAAGGAAAGTTCATCATATTTGAACTATTAAAAACGGTCGAAGTTGAATTTTTTATGATACGATTTCAGAATAAACGTATTATTATGACTTGTGAAAATTCACACTCTTATAATAATAATACGGACGGCTTTTGGAGAGGGTCCGAGGTTATAATAATGACCGTATGTTTTAGAAATAAATATATACGAGAAGTATTTTTTAAGTTTTTTAAAAGAAGATTCGTCGAAGTTTATTTATCTTGGTTGATAAAATGTGGAAAAACTTTGGTGTTTATGTGTGGACATCAAAGTTCAAATCTTGAAAACTGCATTCTTTTTAGCTTTATAGTCTCAAAAACAGGGTTTAATTCATCGAAAATGTCTTACGCCAGTGGTTAAGATTAGTACCTTAGAAAATAAGTTTCAGATTCGAATCACTTTCGAGCAGGCGGGATCTCCATATTAATTTAAAAATAACCCAAAACTAAGACCATCCCCATCCATCCTCCATTCTCCATTTTTAGAGGAGAATGGAGAAAAAATGGTTCCTCCATCCATGGAGAAACCATTCTTCATGGAGAATAGAAGATATTCATTCTTTCAAACGAATGGAGTGGAGAATGAAAATCGTGGGTCCCCACGACAAAAATATTAATATTAAAATAAATTAAAGTGATGTGTAAATGAATAAATGGAGTAATGAAATGTGTTGGGACCCACGAGAGAATAAAAACTTCATTTTTGAATGGAGCAATTCTTTTATGATGGAAAAAGTATGATAAAAATAATGAGGTGGATGAGGTGAGTCCCATCCAAGAATGAAAAAATCATTCTTGGATGAGGATGCTCTAACAGCCTAAGAGGGCGACGCCCAAAGTTATATACGGAATTGCATGACGAGGTAAAGCGCAACTGCTAAAACATTCTCACGAAGGATGAATAGTTCGAGTTCAGCAACCACTCAAACTCCTTGATTAATTAGCCATCTGCCAACACGATTAGCCTCACGATAGATAGATATATATCTTTGACTCGAACGACCTAATTTGTTCTTCGATTTTTTTTTTTTTTTTTTTTTGCCTTCTGGTTCTTCGAATTAGATTCTTGAAATGCAATATAATGATGGACCAAAGTTCTTAGACCATTAATAATTATATTGATAGGTTGTTCTTCCCTTAAAAAGTTGATTCATGTGTCATTGTCCATTTGCACTAGTATTTTCTTGATACATACCCATCCGAGCATGTACATATATATATTCTTGTTCGTAACGGAAATATCAGTCATATTGTCATCATATGTCAAATAAGGTTCTTGTTTTTTTCGGCTGAAACAAGGCTGAGCTGAGCTGGTCTGATAAGAGCTGAGCTGAACTGATAAGAGCTGAGCTGGTCTGATAGAAGCTGAGCTGAGCTGAGCTGAATTTATAGAAACTGAAACTAATAATTTCTTATATAAATTATCTAATAATTTTAAGAAAAATATTGGAGTTGAGCTGAGCTGAGCTGAGCTGGTCTGAAACGGGCTAAAATTAAACCGAAAAGAACAGGGCCTAATTCAATTTAAATAAAGAAAAAAAAAAATAAGTTGAATGAAGTTGATTAAGAGAAATTACGTGAGTAGTAGCATAAAAATATGTCAAATAATTCAATTTGTGACGAAAATACGTTGAATTGATTAAGAGAAATTAAAAGTAATGATGCTAGACTTACCTTTAACTATTCTGAATAATGATGAACATTATTAATCGAAATTGAAAATAAGTTGAAAAGAACAGAATCCAATTTACGTGAGTAGTAGCATAAAGTTGCTTGCAACACCAACATCTCAAAGAAGAAAAAGAAACACATGATTTTAATTTCTTTAATGATCATAGATATTTTTTGAATTGGATTAAGATGGTATAAAAGTATAGAATTAGAATAAGAAATAATTTGGCGAGTTCAATACGCAACTAAAAATAGTACGTCCTTTGAATTCACTATGTAACCAAAATTGATAGGCGAGTTCTATACGCATTACCTAAATGGATTGACGAACTCATTGTACTGTACAATGTATGTACCATCTGTATGAAGATGAGATCGAAGACTTTTGAATGAAGTTGAAGTTTAGTTGTGATTTCGGAAATTTCTAAGAGTTTTACGTTCAAACCCCTTCAAGAGCAATCTTGTGTGAGACTTGTATGAGCTTGCATGCGTTGTTTACCGGTTATCATGTTCAAACCCTCTACAAGAGCAATCAATCATGTGAGATTGAGTTGTATGATTTGAGGTTATACTTTCTAGACTTTGAGTTAGTTACCTTGCAGGTAAACAGTTTTTTGTGCGAAAACGTCAATATATATTAGCTCGTGTTGGTGTTGGACCTCTTTTACATCGGTGTCAAATAGTATGATATTGTCTGCTTTGTACAATAATCCCTCACAGATTTACTCTTGGAAATCCTTCAAAATAACCGTATTGTTGGATGAGTTTGCACCCTAACAACGGTGGTTAAGCCTAATATGCGTGATTTACATGCTATCATGTTCAGATCAAGCCCTCTTTAAGAGAAATCTTGTGAAAGTTTTATGACCTAAGATTATGCTTTCTAGATTTTGAGTCAGTTCACCCTGATAAAAGAGTTGCTAATAACCTAACCTGATATGCGTGGTTTGCATGCTACCATATATATTCGAAGATATATCCACTTTACACCTAAGGTAACGACTGCCGATCAATTCTTTATCACAAAAAAGAGAGTACAATATACTCCCTCTGTTTCATTGATATCTTTCACATTTCATTTTTCAATCATTTCTTTGATTTCTTCTACTTTCCTTTTTTTTTATCAAACTTCTCTCTTACCTAGTGGCCCACTTACTTTACTCCCTATCTACTTTTACTTATTTTATTGTTTTTCTTAAAAAATGTGCAACTTTTAAGGTGAAAGATATCATAGAAATGGATGGAGTATAAATTTGCAACATTAATAAGTGGCCTACATTTTGTACAATTACCTTAAAGGGTATCCCAAAGGGTAGCTAGAAATCCTTATATCCACCTGACAAAATTTAAATTTAAACATAAAAAGAAAGGACTCAAGTCACTTAAATATGAAAAATTGCTTTCATATTATTAATAGCAATAAATTTCTAGTACTCTAGTACTTATTATTATTATTATTATTATTATTATTATTATTATTATTATTCAGTGCAGATTTTCTGTTCTATTTTTGTTTTTTATTCTGTATGTCACACTATACACGAGATGACACATCGTCTATTACATAAATAAAATATGTAATAAATATTATAAGTTGTTGACGTGTCATCCTATATATGGTAACATGTGAAAGACAAAAATGAGACGGAGAATCCACACTAATTGTTATTATCTCTTCATATTATCCTATTTTTCTATGGCTTAAGACATGACACATTTTCTACTTATCTTTACAAAATAAATGTCATGAGCTTCTTCACCATATAATATAACCTCATGCCATGATATGACTTCTCATAGTTTTATTTTTGTAGTTTTTGAAAATGTAGTTATATGTCTTTCTATGGGAATTTAGACTTGACTAACATGTAAATCGGGTCATTTATTTTCAGTATATTAACTCGTTTTTTATAATAATATTCAGATCAGTTTCGGGTTAGATCCGGCGGTCAGTTGGGGTTACAACTCCAACTCGGGTTTTCAACTCAAGTGTCGGGTTCGGGTTCGGGTTCGGGTTCGGGTTCGGGTTACTTGGGTTAAGTCATTCGGATCGAGTTAGTTTTGCTAGGTCTATATGAGATATGATGGATGTACTTTAACGGTTGAACCTATGTACTGCCTTATTAAGAGACTAATTATAAATTGACGTAACAATGAATGATATCGAAAGTAATGAAATATGTACCTTTGTTTAATTATGAAAGAAAGTTTTGTAGCATAAGTCAATTTTTCATCAATAAATCTTTTTTTTTTACTTTTCAACCAAATTTAAGAATCACCGCTAAAAGTAGAATTGTTTTTTCATTCTTAAAATGAGCAAATTATTAGTACGAATAATTAACACGAGTTAGCGAAACGCCAAAAACATCTTCACAAATTTCATGCATGCATGTTTTTTTTTTCTTTAACGAAACGCGTACCTAATTGCATTACAATAGATTGATTCAGGATTTGAGTCAAACACTTATTGTCCACGATACTTAATCTTAACCACCAGACTAATACATCTTCGATATCTCATATCTACGCATGCATGTTTAAGCATAACAATTAATCCTCAGTTCCTCACTCAGCGACGCTAACCTTGCGTATGTACTCCCTCCCATCCATTCAATTCTTTACACTTATTATAAATGGACAATCCAATCAATTCTTTACATTCCCCTTTTGGCAAAAGACTTTACCATATAACCCTCTTATCTTTCCTCTATTTACACAAAATACCACTACTTTTTCTTTACTTTAAATTTGGTGGACCCCATAAAACCATTTGATTTACCAATAATACCCTTACTTTTACCACTTTCCTTAAAATTTGTGAAACCCTCCATGTAAACCATTGAATGGATGGGAGGGAGTATATTGTAAACTGATAAACCGTCTTAAACCAGAATTCACATAATAATAATAATAATAATAATAATAATAATAATAGAAATAAAAATATAATTATGTTGTAGGTCCAAAAATGCTGCTGATGACCGTGACCACAACGGTCAGACCCACAAATATTTATATTTATTTTTTTTTCAATTTTTTTTTTTAAAAAAAATAATATTTATATTTTTAAAAAAATCTAATCCCCTAAAAAAAATAAAATAAAATAGGTATAATTATAGGGCCCCATTAAATCGACAAATATTATGAATACTATAAAAGGCCAACACTCCTCTCCCCAACACAACCAAAAAAATAAAAAGTAGAGCACAAATTTTGGAGTTCTACATCTTGTCTCATTTTTCATTCAGGTAATAATATTATTCAATATTATTAATTAATTTTTCCCCAGATCTCATTTCGATAATTATTTTTCTTAGATCGATTTCATAATATTAATATTAATTGCATTATATTATCGACATTATATAATCGACATTATAAAATTGATATTCATCATCATCATATCATATAATCTTGTTGATGTGTCGAAATGTGGTCGTGTATATATGGAACTAGGATCTCACATTGTTACGTACTTAATATTAAATGATTATTTCGATGAAATAATATGAAATGTGTCGTTTTTGTACGTCAGTTTTATTCGTTTGTAACGAGATCTCAGTCGTACCAATCGACCGATATTGTATAATAATAATAATAAAAATAAAACAATAATTGATAATGTTTTATTTAATGTGATAATATATTTTGAACAATACTAGGTTTTTTTTTTTAATAATTATTTAATAATAGAATTAATATTAATATTATATTTAGAAAGTAAATTTAAATTACATTGTTGTTGGGATATTATAGCATTATTCCCTCCCCTATGTTACTTATTATTACTTTGTGTAAGGTACATGACCCAAGAAATATGGCTAGTTGCTAGAGAATATACCCTTTAACAAAGATTTTTTCGACTACTAGTTAAAACTTAAAACTCGAGTTTTCTTAATTAATCGCATTATATTAATTACTCTGTATAACACAAAAAAATGTCAAAATATATGTCGAAATATCATTTATATACGATAATAAAACTCGAGTTGCTAAGAAAGTTTTTCGACTAGTAGTTAAAACTCGAGTTTTCTTAATTAATCGATTTATATTACTCTCTCTCTATATATATATATCACAAAAATGTTAAAATATATGTCGAAATACATCGAGATGTCATTTATATATACACGATAATAAAACTCAAGTTACTAAGAAAGTTTTCGACTAGTAAATGAAATTAAAACTTGAGTTTTCTTAATTGTATTGTAATACTCCGTATATCTATAACAAATTTGTACCAACGAGCTAGGATTTGGCTAATATGTCGATATCTCGACATAACCCAACAATTTTTTTTTAAAATTTATTTGTCATGAATTGTTTATAGGACGGTCTTATATTATAAAATCAGCCCGACATTATTTTTGTATAGTTAATTACTCCAACTATTTCTTGGCTGTATTATAATATATCTGTAACAAATTTGTACTAACGAGCTAGGATTTGGCTAATATGTTGATATCTCGACATAACCCAACAATTTTTTTTAAATATATTTTTCACGAACTGTTTATAGGACTGTCTTATAGTATAAAATCAGCCCGACACTATTTTTGTATATTTAATTTATTAATTACTCCAACTATTTCTTGACTGTATTATAATATATCTGTAACAAATTTGTACCAACGAGCTAGGATTTGGCTAATATGTTGATATCTCGACATAACCCAACAATTTTTTTAAAATATATTTTTCACAAGCTGTTATATAGGACTGTTTTATAGTATAAGATCAGCCCCGACAATTATATTTATATAGTTAATTAATTACTCAAATTTTCTCCATATTTACTCAAATTATTATATATATGCCTGTCTTATAGTATAAAATCAGCTCGACGTTAATTTTTTTTATAGTTACTCACTCCATTTTTTTTTTTTTTTTTTTTTTGCAGCTTGATTATTTTAGGATGGGTGCAAGTGAAGATATAATTAATAGACCAAGAGCACCAACAGAAAAACCACCATTTACACTTAGCCAAATCAAAAGAGCCATACCACCACATTGTTTCAATAGGTCCATAATACGTTCATTCTCCTATGTCTTCTATGACTTACTTGCCCTTTACCTCATTTTCAACATTTCCAACAAATACATCGACCGTCTACCAACCCCCGTCTCATACCTCGCTTGGGCCATCTACGCGATGGTCCAGGGCTGTATCATGACGGGGCTCTGGGTCTTGGCCCACGAGTGTGGTCACCACGCGTTCAGTAACCATAGATGGCTGGACGACACAGTCGGGCTGGTCCTGCACTCTTTTCTCATGACACCGTATTTCTCATGGAAATTAAGTCATAAACGCCACCACGCGAACCACAACTCTTTAGAAAAAGACGAGGTTTTCGTGCCCAATACAAAAGAACATATCCCTTGGTACACTAAATATTACCAAAACCCGATTGGACGGGTTGTGACCCTTTCGATTTCGTTAGCCCTAGGGTTACACATGTATTTCCTATTCAACTTTTGCGGTAGGAAATACGCCCGTTTTACAAGCCATTACGACCCGAATGCACCAATCTACTTGACCCATGAGAGGGTCCAAATCTACTTATCCGATATCGGGGTTATAGCAATGGGTTACGGGCTTTTACACTATTGGGCCGTTAACGGGCTCGGTTGGGTCATACGGGTATATTTAGGCCCGTTACTTGTAATGAACGGATTTGTTGTTATAATTACACTTTTACACCACACACACCCGTCGTTACCACATTATGAGTCGTCCGAGTGGGATTGGTTACGTGGCGCTCTAGCGACTATGGACCGTGACTATGGGGTTTTGAACCGGGTTTTTCACCATATTACCGATACTCACATTGCGCATCATTTATTCTCGACTATGCCACATTATCATGCAGAGGAAGCGACAAGGGCGATTAAACCGATTTTGGGTGAATATTATCAATTTGATGGGACTCCTTGGTACAATGCCTTGTGGAGGGAGTACAAGGAATGTGTTTATGTCACAAATGATGATATTGGGAAGAATAATGGTGTGTTTTGGTACACAAACAAGTTTTAATTAAATTAAATTAAATTAAAATTAAATTAAATTAAATTAGTTATCATAAGTATAAAAAAGATAATTTTATTATTAGTTCTTTTTATGTTATTTATATTAGTTTAGATTTTGTGTGTTTTTTTTTAAAGATTAACTTGTGTTGTTGTTGCAATGTTCACAATAACATGAGTTATGGTGGGTTGTAATTTTATTTTATTTTTTTAAATTATGTTAAATTTAGTTTGGGTTAATTATATCATAATTTTAATGTAATTGTATGCAATTCTATTGATAAATAAAATAAACATTAAGCAAGGGTTATGCCCAATGCATGTATCTAGCTTGTATTCTTGTATGCCCTAATTCTTTAACGAGACCGTCTTACAATATATTTATTATTTCATTCATTTCGTTCATTTGTTTGTTTTTTTATATTTATTTTGATGAGTATTTTTATAAAAGATAAACAATTGTCGCCCTAAGATTTTTGGTTGAGTTGGTTCCTTGACACGGTATCAAAGCAAGAAGCTAAGGGTTATTTCTCACAAAATGGATTGAGACGATTTCACAAGAGACTAACTGATCTGAATATATATAATCATAAATGTATATGGTTAGATAATATACGGTATTATCTACTCATATGCTGAACCCTTTTGTCGAGTTTTCTTCATTTTCATGCGTGTGATGAAACATTGCTGCATCGTTCCACATCGTTCAACATCGTTAATTAGAATTAGAGTGAAGATACTACTTTATAAACTTCCGAGCGATCCAATCGTCGAAAACTTCAATTCATCATCATATACTCATTTTCCATATTATGAGAAAATTAATTAATTATCTTCAATATATATTTTCTCTGTAATTTTTAGAACTTTTTATTAACATGATATTCAAAAATAAAAAATATTACCGTTTCTGGTCTGAACTAAAAACTAATTATCAAAATGCTGTCCATCTAGGCTTGGACAAATACATACCTACCCATTCCCCAACTATCTTCTTCAACCTACCCAACAACCACCATAACCCCATTAACAAACCTACCACCGTACCATGGCCACACAACCACCACGCAGCCACCTTTCCTCTTCGGCGACCACCATTGTTTGGGTATTGTTAAGTGGGGATGGGTAGGTCTGTATTTGTCCAAGCCTAGGTGGATACCATTTTGACAATTACTCACTCCGTTCCATTTGATTGTTTGCATTTGATTTTTCATATTTGTTGATCCACGTTTTCTTTTGTCTATATCTTTAGTTACGTATTTATAAAAAAGTATAAAAATTTGATATTTTATAACGTATTCGATTAGACAGTTTAAACAAAATCACACATGACTATATTTTATCTTATAAGTACTCCGTATATTATAAGTCACATTGACGATTTCACTCACCTATGAATAGTGTCCAAAAACCAAATGCAACAATCAAATGGAATGGAGGGAGTAGTTTTTAGTCCGACCCGAAACGATTATTTTTTATTTTTATTTTTGAACATTATTTTAATAACGGTTTGTCTAACATGTGCCCACCCACTGGGCTCACATTAATAAACTAATTGTAGCAATATTAATAAAGATATTATCATAATAAATTGTTAATATTAAGTTCTATTTACCATACTTACAATATCCATGATAATTTTGCTATAATTAACTCATTAACGTTAGAAAAACCGTTTTAATAAAAAGTTCTAATTTTTATTGATTATGATTATAATGCTTATTTTTTTGAAGTAATTTATTTTAAAAAAGAAAAATGAAAAAATGTGGCACACGGCTCAACACGACATAATATGCTAATGACTTAGATTCCGTACAAGATATTTGTTGGTAGGGCATATAATAATAATAATAATAATAAATTAATAATAATGAGTGTATGTAGTAGAAAGATTTTGTTCACGAGTGAAGGAGACAGTAGATCGATCTTGTTAGTTGTTATTGCACAATTTATATATGCAACCTTTGATTTATGTACAATTATAAGTTGTTAGTTAACTAATTCATGAAAGTCATTAACTAATTAATTAAATGTACAATTATAATAAGCCCGTAATCGACTAATTAATCGTGTATTAGAGCAGAAGGTTAGAGAAAAGATTGATCAAAAGTAGAAGGTATGTATAAAGTTTTTCACATTGCGCTACCTAGTACTCCCTCCGTCCCAAAATGATTGTCCCATTTACTTTTGCACAATAATTAAGAAAATTGTGTAATGATGGGGTATATAGGCAATTATGACTACTTTATAGGGTGATGTGTGAGGTAGTGTGGGTTAATGGAATGACAAAATGGTAAATATTTTGTCATAGTAGGGACGAAGTTGTAAAAAATGATAGACTAAAAAGGAAAGTTGAGAAATGGGACAATTTTAAGAATCTACCCAAAAAGGAATACGAGACAATCTTAGTATGACGAAGGGAGTATATCTAAGGGTGTGTGTACCCTTCAGAATCGGTTCAGTCAAAGTTTGGCTCAACCTCGAGCTTGTTCAAATCCGTGCTGATGAGCTCAGTTAGGCTCGAGTTGTGATCGAGCTAAGTTTGTAACAACTCACCACTGATTTAAATAACGGTAAAAATGAAAGGGGATTGTTAGACGTTACAAACTTATTATGACCGTATCAAGCAAGACTACTTGCTGGTGTATTATACATTTATATACTCCGTATTTCTTCTGTCTCGATAAAAGGTAAACAAATAACTGAGACGGAAACAGTCGGTGGTGCTCATCATAAATTTTTCTCCTAACACTTGTACAACTAACTGTATTTTGTAAACTTTCTCCCTAACACTTGTACAACTTCGACATTAATTTGTAAGAAGTGTGTTGTGCGTATAGTATAAAAAGGGTGACAATGCGACATACACGTTACCACGTACGTGGAAAATTCATGGGAAATCATTTCACGTAAATTTAGTACGAGAATGAAACACATTTTATATTACCTCCGTCTCACTAAGATTGTAATATTTCATTAAAATACTCCTCACAAATAATAATAGGAAAATGAGACAATCATTTAGGGATGGAGGGAGTAACTAATATACAAAAATCATGTTCGGATAAATCGCAGTAACAGATTTGTAATAACGGATAATATTAGCAGAATTAAGAAATAATGTTTGATAATTAATTATCAAATTATAGGACAATCGAATTCTTTTAATTTCACGTATCACGTATAAATTGATATGCTATTATTATTACTCAACAGACCAGCAGCATATTAAATAACAGTAGATTTCGTCCAATATGCTAATTTAAATCACTATATGTTGTTTACCGAACATATGAAATCAGAAGATTGACGGAGTATTCAAGTCGGAATCTGCTAATTTTCACTTAATATATTGTTTACCGAAATAGGACCTAAATATAAAAAAAAAAAATCCGCCAACCACGTGAGATCGTCTCTTTGAAGAATTGACGTTCTTCATGACTATTTGAAAAAAAATACTCCCTCCGATTTTTTATTATCTTCCCTATTTTCTTATTGAGTTGAAACACCCTTTCTTCCTTATTTCCATTTTGGGCCATCAACATGTGGTCTAGAATCATCCTTACATTTCTCTTTCTTTCTTCTTTTATTTTGAACCACACATTCCTACACACCCTTATTTTCTTCCCCAAAACAAAGGGGAAGATAATAAAAAATCGGAGGGAGTAAAAAAATTAGGTACATTCCATGTACGATATTATGGTACTCTCTAACTAACCCATTTGATACACAGATTAGTCACATGCAGAAATTTACATAAAGTTGGTATTGGTGGGGGACATGGGTCGGGTGGGGCTCGGACCGGACCGGCTACCTGAAGCCAGTTCCACAACCGGACCATAAAATGACGGACGAGACGAGACAACTGTTTATGTTTTTCGTTTTACGGCCAGTTTTTGCATAGTTAGGCCCCGGCGACGGTCTTGTCTGGGTGGTGGGCTAGCTAGACCGAGAGATAGGCCGACGGGATAGATGGCCAAAACTCATCGAGCCACAATTGTGTGTAGGTAGACCTGTCAAAAACTGACCCGACCCGAAACCGCCTGAAAATGACCGAAACCCGAAAGTGACTCGATCCGATAATAACCCGAATATATTGGGTCAAAACCCGCTCGAACCCGTTACCCGTCCGAAAATAGATAAATTAAAAAAATATTGTTATTATACACTAAAGTTTCTCAAAAACACATGATTTTATTTTCAAAATTTTAAGAAACAATATTTATATATATCTTTAAAATCATATTTTTATTACGTGATTATTATAATGAGAAAAAAAAAATCAATAAATCGAGTCAAAGTTCGTCATATATATTCGTACCTCAGTAAAATTGTATTTATGATAAAAAAAATTAATGTTTTTAAAGTGCGTTAATAACCCGTATTTGACCCGAAATCCGACCCGTATAGAACCCATATTTTTCAAACCCGAAATACATCTGACCCGTATTTCACCCGAACCCGAAACCCTACACATAGAGTTGCATTTCCGAGATCCAACATAATTAAATCAACTACTTCGAGATTGAAACAAAACAAATTGAAGATAAATTATTGTTTATTTAAGACGAACTGATCGAATAATATGAATATTATATTCGTCTTAAGAAAGATCGACGTCGCTATTCAATCCTTGACCAAATAGAATTTTTTGTTGAGTTTTCAAGTTTCACTACTACTAGTCATCCGTCCATTGTACGACATTGACCTTGAAAGAAATTAGCTCAAGTGATAAAAAAATAATAATCCCGATTTAATAAATAAATCATCCAAAATAAAAAGTTATTCAAAGTAACGTTTGAGATCAGAATAATTAATTTTTCGTACAGTTTGCCAAACTTTTCTAATAATTTCAGTCAACTTATCAGCTCCTAATTTTCTACAAACTTATCCACGAGCCTAAACAACTTCAACAGATTTGCCCATAAGGGTGTTGCCTAGTGGTTAAAACTTGTGGTCATCGGCCCAAGGGTCTCAGGTTCCTGCAAGCGCGAACTTGTGGGAGTTGTATGGCTTGAGACTATGTCTCTAGACTTCGAGCCTGTCGCCCACGGACGGTTTACCTTGGTGTGCGTGGTTTGCAGGCTATGCGTACACCCGGGGTTTACCCAGAGCGCACCAAAAAGGTAGCGGCTGCGGGTTCCCTCGTTCATCAAAAAAAAAACTTTCGACATATTTTACCAGTTTCAGTTAACTTAGCCAAACAGAGCTTTGGTATTGTGCTCGTCGGGCAACGAGCCATAATCCACGACAGAGTACGTTGGTCGGCTATGGCTCGATCCGCACTGAATCCGACATCATTGATGGGTTACGACGAGAATATTCTTATTTTCTCGGTTATGTCGCAGGTAGAATCGAACCCTCGACCAAGTGAGTGAATATTCCGATTTCTAATAATAGTCGTTATATAAATGAGTAGGTCCAAAAGTGTGGGCCGATGACCGTGACTAGTAGTAACATATGATGACCCATCGTACACCCGTCTCACCCGTTAGAAATTAAATAAAAAAGTACCGTTGAATTTCACCCCAAGTAAACCATAATGCTTAATTAATTAATTGATTTCAAATTCCACTATAATTTAATTATTTATTTATTTATCATAATTTATTTGACCCAGGTAAAACATACCGCATCTACAAATGATATCAAATTGAGCTGAATACAGAATTTGTAAAAAAATAAATAAAGAATATCCTTGAGCCAGAGATCGTTATTAGAATAACATGCTTCTGCACAATCTTCTATATATCGATGTTGATTGACACGATCTTTCGCAAAGGAATGTATGGATACGATGATATATTCTTCGAAAGAATTAACTTTCGCAATTTCACTATAAAAAAGCTTAACTTCCCATTTTCTCATAACACAATATCAAAATTATTTGTCTTTAATCTTAAGTACATCAATAATCATCTCTAATTTACTAATAATATCAATTAATCGAGTAATAGTTTATACATATACGATATTTTTTAAATTCAGCTAGCTGAAACCTGAAAGTTTGGAACGATGGTTTCGAGTGAAAACTCGACTATCAAACGAGCACCGGTCGAAAAACCACCATTTACTCTTAGTCAATTGAAAATAGCCATACCACCACATTGCTTCAATCGATCATTGTTACGTTCTTTTTCATACGTTTTCTATGATTTAATCGCGATATTAATCTTATATAGTCTAGTTGATAAATACTTCGACCACCTACCAAACCCCGTGTCATACATCGCTTGGGCCATCTACGCGATGACCCAAGGCTGTATCATGACCGGGGTTTGGGTCTTGGCACACGAATGTGGACATCATGCTTTTAGTAACTACAGATGGCTGGATGACACAGTTGGGCTGATCCTCCATTCCCTGCTCCTGACGCCGTATTTCTCGTGGAAATTAAGCCACAAACGACACCACGCGAATCACAACTCGTTAGAAAAAGACGAGGTTTTCGTCCCGAATACAAAGGAACATATCCCTTGGTACACAAAATATTACCAAAATCCGATTGGACGGGTCGTTACCCTTTCGATTTCACTAGCCCTAGGGTTACACATGTATTTTCTATTCAACTTTTGCGGTAGGAAATACGCCCGTTTTACTACCCATTACGACCCGAATGCTCTAATCTACTCAAAAACGGACCGGGTCCATATTTTCATATCGGATTTAGGAGTTTTGACCGTGATTTACGGGTTATTTCGGGTTTGGGCTAGTAAAGGCCTTGTTTGGGTCATATGTGTGTATTTAGGCCCATTACTTGTAATGAATGGGCTAATTGTTGTGATCACATTGCTTCACCACACACACCTTTCCCTACCACATTACGAGTCGTCCGAGTGGGATTGGTTAAGAGGCGCTCTAGCGACTATGGACCGTGATTATGGGGTTTTGAACCGGGTTTTTCATCATATTACGGATACTCATGTTACGCACCATTTATTCTCGACAATGCCACATTATCACGCAAAGGAAGCCACGAGGGCGATTATGCCGATTTTGGGTGAATATTATCAATTTGATGGGACTCCTTGGTATAGGGCCTTGTGGAGGGAGTACAAGGAATGTGTTTATGTCACAAATGATGAGGGTGTGAAGAACAATGGTGTGTTTTGGTACACTAACAAGCTTTAATAATCGCGATACACATTACTCTTTTCGTCTCAATCATTTACATCTTTTTTCTATTATTTACGAGGAATATTTTAATAAAAAGACCGAGACGGATGCAATAGTTCTTGAGTTTTATCATTAAGGGTAGAGTTGTTATGTTTTGTTTGATTTAAGTTGTGTTGTTGCAATTACAACATGCTCATGGGCATTACCGAATATGTCTTAGGATAGTGCTGAAAACTAGGTACCCTGAGACAATAAATCTCAGGTTCGAATCCTTTTTTCCCTATACTGTAATGCGACTAAGTACGGGCTTTGACCAACAAAAGTAAGATTTGCTAATGTTGGAGGATAGGGCCAAAGGGGTATGAGTATTTTTGGACTTGGGCTAGTGATAATGTGAACTTGGATTATTTACTTTTTATTAATGGAATATGAAAATTTATCATATTTGATCAAATATAATGAAAAAATGGTTTTATTAAACATAAATACTACAAGTATTTGAATGAAGATCTTAAACATAAAATTTGTCCGAAAAATTAAATACGAACTATATCATTAATAATCGAATACATAAAAATAAAAACTAATATTTTAATTCAATTTTGTACTAATTATTAAAATTTTCGAACTATCCATGAATTCACACGAGTATGAATCCAACTATACCACAAAATCGTACTCCTACTTCGTACTTCGTAGTATTTGAATCCCGATACACTCGTAACTCGTAACTCCTAATCCCATATTATTACTTATTGAAATAAAAAATAAGATTACATATAACAATTTAAATGCATAACCACTTTTTAAATTTGTAAAGACTAATTCAAATTTGGTATTTTTTAAGATTTGAGCAATATTCTAGATTTTATTTATGGAAATATTCCTAATTTAAATTAATATTTAAATAAATATGTGACACAATATTCTAGAATTTATTATGTAAATACTTCCTAATTTAAATTTAAATTTATCATTACGATTTTTCTAACGTGTGTCCACTAAACACACGTTAAGATCTTAATTAAAGAAGAAATCTCAATGATTTATTTAAGTACGGTAATTAAAAGTTAATGGGTTAATATTTCAATTTCTCGTGAAAATATGATTATGATTCTTTATTTAATTAACTTCTTAACATTTGCCGAAAAACTATTATTATTATTATTATTATTATTATTTTTATTTTTTTTTTATAAAATGGAACTTGTATTAAACACCAGAACAAATTACAAGAAATTAGAGGGAAGGCGAGATACTATCTGGGCCCCACTCCCTTAGCAATCGCAAAGCTAATTCTAGTGAAAATATGAACTGCGGCACGCGCTCCAGCATCCTGAGATAAAACAAATTTCCGAATATAATAATAATAATAATAATTATTATTATTATTATTATTATTATTATTATTGGGAATATAATTTCCTAAACTAATCCAATTTCCTAAATCCAATAGGAATAAAAATCTCCAATTAATTAATTTTCCTAATTTCACTCGAATTTCAAAACCTCCTAAACCGCCTTAACCTATCTATAAATACCCCCACGTCCCGTAAACCTAACTCACCATAACTCCATGATGATTCGCGCCTCCCTCTCCAACCGCCATTGAAACCGTCTCACACAAAAATTTATTTAAATTAAATTCCGAATTGAATTCCAGTCTCTTCACCTTCAACTTCAATTCAATTCAATTCCATGGCGATTGCTCTCCTACACCCTCACCACAATCACGCCGCCATTGATTCACTCCGTCAAAATCGCAGAGTAATGAAACGCATATCCTCCAACACTCGCACTTCATCTTCTTCGATTCTCTGTTCTCATCGCAGATTATGGACTAATTTCTGCATCGACTGCGGCAAAAAGGTTCGTAATCATCAATCAATTCAATCAAAACCTTACTCTAAACCTCCAATTCACAATCCAATTCACAATCGGATTAACAATCCGATTCACAATCCGATTCATAATCATCGGATTGTTGATAATAGGAAATTATGTTTAGTACTCGATTTGGATCATACGCTACTGAATTCGATTCCGATGAAAGACTTAACAGTCGACGAGGAGTACTTAAAGACGAAGGATGATTCGTATCGTTCAGGTTTGGTTCGGATAGTCCGACTCCGAATATTGACGAAGCTACGCCCATTCGTTCGGGATTTCCTAAGCGAAGTGAGCAAGATGTTCGAGCTTTACGTCTACACCATGGCGGACCGTTCGTATGCTTTGGAGATGGCGAAGCTGCTCGATCCGGAGGGGAAGTATTTCAAAAGGATTATTTCGCGGGATGATCATCCCGCGAAGAATTATAAGGAACTCGATGTATTGGGAAAACCGAGTGATTCTGTTTTGATTCTTGACGATAATGAAATCGTTTGGCCGAATCATAAGGAGAATTTAATTTTGATGGATAAATACGTTTATTTCGCCTCGAGTTGTCGTCAATTAGGGTTTACAGGGAAGAAATCATTGTCGGAATTAAAGCGTGACGAGAATGAAGTAGACGGTGCATTATCGACTGTTTTAAAAGTACTTAAGCAAATCCATCACGTGAGGTCACGTGATAATAATGTGTGGTCACGTGAGGGGGAGGATGTGAGGGAGGTGTTGAAAACGGTACGAAAGCAGGTTTTGAAAGGGTGTAAAGTTGTGTTCAGTGGGGTTTTTCCGAGGAATTTAGATGGGTCGGAGCATAGGGTGTGGAAGATGGCGGAGGAGTTGGGGGCGACGTGTTGTAAGGAGGTTGAAGAGGGTGTGACGCACGTGGTGGCAGTGGATGGTGGGACGGAGAAGTCGCGGTGGGCGGTGTTGGAAGGGAGGTTTTTGGTGAGTCCAAGGTGGGTTGAGGCAAGTTTTTTCCTTTGGAAAAGGCAACTTGAGGAGAAATTTCAAGTTGAGAATAAGTGGAAAGTTGAGGAAAAGGGTAAAGTTGAAGACAAAATTGAGGTATGTGATCAAAAGCTTGACCAATATGTGATTACTATATTTTTGTCGAGTTTTAGTGTTCTTCCTTATTTTTCTTTTGAATTGAGTTGCCTAATCTTATTTGTTACTCTTTATTATAGCCATTATTTGTTTATTTTAGTTAGATTTAGGGGTCGTTTGGGTCAACGCTTACGTATGAAATGTGATGGATTTAGAATCCATAGAAGTATGAGATTCAAAATCTATACCTTTTGAAAGTTTGATTCACTATTGGAATCAAGGAGCGGAAGGTGGGGATGAGATTCCAAGGGTTTGTGATGGAGTTAGAATCACATCTCCATTTCAAAACCTTCAACCAAACATTGGAATAGTCATTCAAAGTAGAGCTCTTAGCCTTCTAGAGAGAAGAGAGAAACTGGAGATGGTGAAGGTTTGTGACAGTTACACCACTTTACCTTAGTCTTGGTGTTGTCACTAAAGCCTATTCATTGCTGTTTGGTAATGAGATATTTGACTGATAATGTTTGTGGGATGGCAAGACGACAAAGTAATGGAAATGAGGAGATTTTGAGGAAGAAGGGAGAAACTGAAGATGTTAAAGGCTTGTGGCAGTCACACCATTCTACATTAGTCTTGGTGTTATTGCTAAAGTCTATTCATTGTTGTCTAGGGATGAGATGTTTGATTGATGATGTTTGGGTGTTGGCAAGATGACAATGAAAGATAGTGAGGCGGCGGAGGGGGTCAACATTCACTGGAGTCACTACAGTGATCACAATGTTTGTGATAGCTAGTGGCGTTTGTAGTGAGCGGTAGTGGTGGACTGGTGGGTGAGTTAGAAGATGAGAATATTTGACCATGGTTAGTCATAGATTGAGAGTGCATTTATAGGGAGGATGGATTGAAATGAGTCTTCATCTAGAGTAGCCATGGATCTTAGACCATGGTTAGCAAAGGGCATCAACGTTCACTGGATTCACAACAGTGAACACAAACTGTGATAATGGCGTTTGTATTGTAGTGAACGGTAGTGGTAGGTAGGTGAGTTAGAAGATGAGATTCTTAGGGTGTGTGTTTGGTTGGGGGGTTTTGGAATGGATTGTGATCACCCATCCTAGTGTTTGGTTGTGTTTTTTGGATTGGAGTTAGAAACCTAAGGAGTTATAATTACCCTTCAACCCCTTCAAATCCCAATCCTAAGCTTCTACCCATGATTCCAATTTCATTTCCTCTCATCTATCATGAAACACATTTTACAATTCAATCCAGATCAAACCAAACAAGTATTAATAAGTCTTGGGTAACTCCGTATCTTCTGGTTTTAGAATTCATTATTCTGTTCCTATTATTTGAACTAAACGACCCCTTAGACCATGGTTAGCATGGATTGAGAGTGTATTGATAGGGAGGATTGATAGAAATGAGTCTTCATCGCGAGTATCCTCCATGAAGAATTTATCGTTGATTCGTAGAGGAGAGTGTATAATATGGGCCCTTAATTAACGAAGTATAATTTTTTATCTATTTTTATTTTTGTTTGAGTATAGGGTCTATTAAATAATACTTCTCTGTCTCGTTCATATGTTTATCTTTTATATTCATTGTTAGAAATATTTTAATTGAAAAGAAACAAATCAACGAGCATCATATTTAATCTTTATAGTTTTGTTGCAGGTTGCCAATAAATCAATTAACAGAAAGTTCTGGTATATTCTTGAGAAAGATAAACTAAATGGGACTAATTTTATCGACTGGTATCAAAGTTTGAGATTAGTTCTCAAGATTGATAGGAAAGAATATGTTCTCGAAACACCTCTTCCTCGAAAGCCTGAAGATAGTGCACCCAAATCGGATCATGATGCCTTTACTAGGCATAAAAATCATTCTCATGAAGTAACTCAGATCATGTTGTTAACCATGAACCCTGAGTTTCAAAAACACTTTCAAAATGTCGAAGCATATGACATTCTTTCGCAGCTCAAGAATTGGCCTGGTTTGAACAAAACTTCGTCTTAGCATGAAGTTAAATCTCAAAGATCATCCTTGGCTCGAACCTCCCTATTACTTTCTTTAAGATTTGAAGGAATTTTGAAAAATGGAGTGGAAAAAGTTTCAATATGGGAAAAAGGTTCAATGGGAGGATTGACAAACTTATATATTTTTTGGTCTAGAGAATAACAAACTACGACGTAAGTGAGAACCGAATCTCTCGCCTCTTGGTTGGAGTAACAGTTCTTTAACACTTAAGCTTACCCTTCTTAGGATTGACAACCTTATATAACCACACGATCCATACCAAAGTTTTGATGATCACAGATGAGAGGATGTAATATGTTGATGCTATTGTAAAGGAGATGAAGATGTCTTAGCCTAGTGGTTTTTTTTTGATCTAGAAAAGAGCGCACTATGTCGCAGGTGAGAATCGAACCCCAACCTCTTGGTCGGAGTAAGGGAGCTCTTATCACTTGAGCTTACCCCTTCTTCTTCATTAGCCTAGTGGTTAAGATTATGTACCGTGGACGATAAGTTTTAGATTCAAATTCTCCTTCCCCTATATTGTAATGCGACTAAATGCGCTTCCTTGAACCATAAAAAAAACTTTTGGGAAACAATGTATTAATAATGTAATGATAACTATAGTTCTTAATTTATTTTTCTATTTTCATCCCTCTTTTATTGATTTTAGGGCAGGTTTGGTTGTCCTTGTGCAATAATGAGAAGTAGAAATTTTCATAAAATAAAGCCAGTGCGACAAAACCATGGCTTAATCCCCCTGATAATTACACAACTTGATATTTATTCAAATAATTCATGTCTTCATCATGGAACTTCACGACGACGTTGAAATGGTTGTACTTACCGAGAAACTTGGTAACTTCAATCAATAGGAATCCTTGATAATTTCAATATCACATTTCTTTGAAACTCGCAATCTGGACATAATCATTCATGACTCTTTGATCTTCATTTCAAATAATATGTTTTGTTGCCTCAAATTTGCATAAATGGGGGAGTGGAACTTTCCATGGAAGTGACTTCCTACATTTATGTACGAAGTTGCTTATTAACCCTGGCCTCCTTTTGATAACTTGCAATTTCCATAAATTAATTAAGTTCTCACATAGGTAACCAAACATTTTTTAGAACTTCCCGACATTTTTTAGAACTTCCCGTGAATTAAGAAAATAAGTTTATTTTCCAATGATTTGCACTTCCATGAATTTGCACTTCCCGCATCAACCAAACGAGCAGTTGATAAGAGGACTGAACATGAGTGGCTATGATGACGTCTTCTTGAACTCGCTTGCCAATACAATGACAATCAAAGTTGAGATGCTTACTTTGATCATGAAACACTGCATGAAGAACATCTAGAAAATGAGGTTGTCGAGGAGTAGCAAGGCTTTAAGTGTCGCACCGCATATGAGAGGCACGGCCTAGTGAGAAATTGAATAACGAAACCTAACAAATTGAGCTCGAATTTTTTAAGAATCAAAGCTTTGCTCTGATACCGTGAAGAGATTTTAGTGCATCTATCTCCATCAATGAAGTTTGCTAAGAAAGCGAGAAAGAATTTCGAGCAAATGAATTGAATGAATTAGCCATTAACAATTTAGAGAGGGAAACAGGCAAGATAACTACACTTGCTGAACTTAGGGGTGTTTTGTTGAAAATTTTTGGATTGTAATGGAATGGATTTCATCCATTCTGATATAGTGTTTGGATTATGACTTTTGAAATAGAGTTAGAAATTCAAGGGGTACTAATTACTGTTGATAGGGGATAAATCTCCTAGGAAAATAGGCCCAAGTCTTTAGGCCTTGAAAGTCCACATGTGTCCTAACTGACCCTAGAGACCGTATCTCATATTGGACAACCCCTTTATCGTTAGTCGTTAACTAACTTAGAAGAGGTTTCCCTGATGAACGTCAGCCTAATGATCTGTACTATATATATCTCTCAAATATTAAAGGAAATTAACATGAATCAACATGTCATTTTGAAGACTATTTTTATTATTAATTACGTTATCATTTATATAAACCGTGCATTCATCAAGTAGCCAAAGTTAGTTGTTATTGACTAAAAATCACATATATAAACATCATTTCCAACTAACGTCACACTTACATTAAATTTTAATGGTGGGTTTCTTAGTTATTTGACTTTTGAAATTGAATTCCTCTAGTAAGTCTTACTTGTGACGAGTATTTACATCGTAAACTTGCAAATAAGGTAAATATTATCAATATGGGTGGATAAAAGTAAAATATGAATGCGTAAATACTAAAGAGTAGTTAAGGATTTGTCCTTATCTACCCATATAAGTGAAAATTGATCTATCACAAATTTATTCCGAATATGATCGTGACATACATACAAAAATTTATTATTGAGCAAACATTTAGCTTGTTCTATAATCTACTAATTATAATCCACTTCCACTTTTATTATTATAGGTTAAATATAAGTGGACTCAGGTCGATTGTAAAATCAACTATCTTGATTAGTAAACTCAAGCTAAGTATCTGAATATAAATCCCGTCAATAATAAATTTGTCTTAAATGTTCCTTTCACAACTCATAAAAAAAATGTCGGATTGCTAAAAGTAATGTTGTAAATAATTTATGAGTCAAGTAACTAATCGTGCATGAATATGACATGATATGGCTAGTACAATGTAATTGTACTACGAGTCTTTGTTCGTGATGTATGTCTTATGAGTAAACCCTCCTTCATCCTTTTTCATTGAAAATTTGTCATCAATAGTTTCTTCCTAGTTTGCCATTAGGGTTTTCAAAAAGTGATCCGGACCAACAAACCCGACCGACCCGGACTGGCTACATACCGATCCGGTCCGCGGGTCTCTAAAAACTTGGTTGCCGGTCCACACTTAAAAAAGTTAATCAAATTTAGTGTATTTTGTCGGTCTGGTCCGGTTCGATCCGGTTCGGGTTTTTTGTTAACCAGTCCGGTCCGCGGGTTTGGATTTTTTGGGTTGTCGGTCCGCGGGTCAAGCCGGTTCGGGTTTGGACCAGTGAACACCCTTATTTGCCATATAGATGTAGTTTCTAGATCTGTCGAGGAGATTCGAACGTAGGACGACCTATATTATTGTTCAGATAGCTCTGTCTTAACCAGTATTAAGACATCCTCGATACCATACATAGATGTAATCGTAATTAGGGGTGTAAACGAGCCGAGCCGAGCACGAGCTTGGCCTTGCTCGATTCGTGCTTGTTAAGCAAAATTTGAACTCGAGCTGATCTCGAGCTTACCCGAACTTGAAAAAATTGAGCACGCAAACAAGCTCGCGAGCTAAAATTCGAGTTCGAGCCTAACTTGAGCCTATATATAACTATTAAATTTACATTTTTTGCACCGATGTGCTCGACTCGTTAAGTTGTCGAGCTCGCACGAGCAGAGCTTTGACCGAGTCGAGCTGCTTGCGAGCTGTCTCATCTCATTAACACCCCTGATCATAACCATCAACAATCCCTTCCCAAGTCAACCATATATAAATATCTTGAGAAGCATGAAACAAGAAACAAATAATTAACCGTAGGTCTATTGAGAGACTATCTGATCACACTAGATTGCATGAGATCGATAACTAATTAAAGCATTTACCGACTAATTAATGTGATTACCTCAGTTATTCTTTCTGTGAGAGATCTCACGGTAACATTAATCCGACGCTGAATTCTTGAATAATTATACATACACATATTCTCTGTACCATGTGAAATCATTCCAAACATGTTCAAGCCATGAAAATTCATATGAAATATTAATAAATATATATGATCAATAATGCATATATTCCTCAAATATGTTCATCATCACCATATATGTCATCTTACATTTACAATTATGTCAACCATATATGATCAATGAATTCTAACAAAAACCAAAATAATTGATCATCAAATCATCAATCATCATTTGTTAATTAAATTAAATTAAATCTCACCCCCAAATAAATACACCATTATACATTAATTAATCAAAAAAATCCTCACTAATCAACAATTAGCAACCTCCTAATTAAATTTCTCAACAATCAAACCACTCACTTCATCAAAAAAAATAAAAATAAAAATAAAAACTCTCCCACCTACAAATTCTCCACCAACCCTTACAAATTAGGTCAAACCAATCAATTCAAAAAAACAGCAGATCTCTCCGGACCATCTCACATAAGAATTTGCGTTAAAAACGTTAAAAAATAACAGTAAAAATTAAAGTCAATCATGCTAATAAAAAGTAAAAACCCTCCTTACCAAAAAAAATCAAATTTTTTTTTTAATATTTATCCAAAGAATTGAAATGATGAGATGTCCCATCAGCTGCACCAAGGAACATACTTAGGTCAAATTGATCATCAAATTCTGGTAATCCAGTTAAATACCCACCAGATGAAGAATTAGGGTTATGCCAAAACTCCTTATTACTATTATTATTATTATTATTATTATGATCACCTTGATTATGATTATGAGTATGATTATGATTATCGTAATGATAATTATGTTCGTCGAATGATGATGATGGAGACGATGATGATCCAGTCGTAGCAGAAGTAGTAGGACCCATCATCATGACTTCGAGCTTCGTGTTAACCTTATTATTATTATTATTGTCATCATCAGTAGTAGTTGTTGTCACGTCGTTCTTAACCTGATATTTTCTAGGTTTTCCTTTACCTCTCTGGTGCTGGCCCCTGACCAGCTGGCCAGGGGCTGGTTTTCCAGTGAGGCTCTGGACTAGGGTTCGGAAATTCTCCACGTCAGTGTTGATGATCTCTGGAGCGTAGATATGAATTATTCGGATTTTTGGTTGTTTTTTTGTGATGTTGTGTGAGTTTTGATGGAGGCCTAGGGTTTGTGAGGGTACCATGTTACTTTGTTTGTAAGTCATGGTGAATAATGTTAGAGAGTTAAATGTTTTTGATTAGTTCTTGTTTTTGTGTTTTTGTTTGTTTGTTGAGAAAGATAAGGAATAGATTTGTTGGTTTATATAGGTAGGAGAAAAGTAGTAGAATTTTGGCTTGCTCTTTGGGGAGAAGGAAAGTTTGGTAGTGTTTGTGGCAGCCCAACCATACCCAAAATAATATACTTTAATTCCAAAAAAAATAAACGGTTTATCTAACTGGACACACGTTAATAAATTAATTAGGGCAAAATTATCATGAATATTGTGTAAGTATGGTAAATAGAATTTAATATTTCAATTTACTATGATAATATCCAGGTTAATATTGCTATAATTAGCTTTATTAATGTGTGTTCAGTGGACACACATTAGAAAAACCGTTCCTACAAAAATAAATATAATCTAAGTTGGTTTAATGCAAGTCTCTCTTATAACAGATCAGATATATTCGATTAGTTATAAACTATACTGAGTAATAGGTTAAATAATAACGCATCTGATTACATGAGATCGGTTATTTGCTATTCCTTATGCATTCTTCTTTTGTCAGACTCGTATAGAGTATATGTTATTTGACGTGATATAACATCCTATGTGATTAGATAGATGAGACATGTTTTTTTCCCTATTCTCGTTGCTTTTTGCTTTTGTTCTATTCATGTCTTTACTCGTATTTCACAACTTATAGAGGAAGTTGAACCTGAAATGATCCACTTCTGTAAAAAAAGATAATTCATTCATTGTTAATAAATGAATAATTTTGTTTATACAAACTGACTAGTATATTGTATGGTGTAAAAACGTCTCATGCAATAACTACTACAACTAATATTATTTGATTCGTTATAAAATTAAAATGAGTTTATCTGTTATAATCAAGATATTTGTGTTAAATTAATATCGATCCAAGCAAACGGGCGTAATTTTTTTTTATTTTTTTCTTGTAATTAAATAATGAAAGTTGAGTTTTGAAAAAAAAAAAAAAAAAAAAACATTAGAGTAATACGACAAAGGGTATTAGACGTGTATTATGGTCCATTTTTGTGGTCCTATTAAACTTTGATATATGACATGAGAGCATTACTTGTACAAATTACCCTAACTTTGATCTTCTTATATACTCCCTTCGGACACTATTTATTGTCCCGCTTTCCTTATTTGATAGGTTATTTTTTATTGCCCCACTTCTCCACTTTCCTTTTATATCATATCCAAATTACCAAATTATGCTTATTTCTATCTTTTATTTACAATATATGCCATTGATTTTTACACTTTAAGTCCAATCATTCATTTCTTTATCATTTTATATTCATTTTTTTACTACATATCAAGGCCCACCATAATTTCTTTTACAATATAATATGCAAATCTTATTTTCTGTGCAAAAGTTAACGGGACGAAAAATTATGTCCGGAGGGAGTACTTCGTATTGGATATTCCACCTTAGAGGCATACTAAAATAACATAATAAAATGCAAAATTTGGCTCTTGTTAAAAAAGCCAACAATATAAATATATAATTATAATATTATATTAATTTAAAGTTTATTTACTTTGTTTTGATAAAGACTTAAAATTTTAATTTAATAGCCTACTTGAAATAGAAAGTGATTTTCGAGAATGTTTTTTTTTAAAATCTATAATCGCGACATTCGATCAACTATTCAAGTTGTTACTTTAATTTTGTTGATAGATATATTGATAATGTTTTGATTGGGTTAAATACAATTTGTAGTAAAATTTATGTAGGAAAATAAGATATCGTATTTGTATATGGTAGGGTTGTAAAATACGTTTCGAGTTTGTATGAAAAGAATATTATTTTAAGCTATCGGATAAGCTTTTAGATTTTCTTTATTATAATAATAATGATGTCTGTTTACGTCATTTTATCAAATATCAACTACATTTTCAGCTATTTTGCGTAGCACTTTTAATGATTTCAACTAACTTTGCAACTTTCAGCTAACTTTTCAGCTTTCAACTAATTTATTAGTTAGTTCTGTCAAACAGAGCCTTAACCATCCAGACTAACCCTCCTCCTACAACTCAAGCCGCCGTACCTAGCTACAAGGTAACAACTAGACTAGGTATATATATGTCGACCTTACCCCCAGTCGAGCTTCTTTGCCTACTCAACCCTAAACCAACCCACGAACCAGGACTGGTCGAGTCAGTTGATGACTGACCTGAACCCTAACTTTTGCTCCTACGACCCAATATAACTTAAAAAGGGGATTGAGTCGATCAGGTCGAACAAATCTAGACCTACGAGCCAGCGAGTGTAAGCTATCTCACGGGTTAACCCTTTGGATAGGTCATGTCTTGTAACAACTAATCTTTGTTTTTGATGACGGGGAAACCCGCAGCTGCTACTTTTAGAACGTTCTAAATAAACTCTCAGATATACGCAATAGGTTGCAAACCAACGACTAATCTTACTATTGATAATCCAAATTCACACAAGAACTTAGAAAAATTCTAGTATAACGTGGTTATAAGATACATACCAAACATCACATAGTATATGTCATCAATTTATTAAATTACCTACGTAGGTTACCCCTATATTATTCAACGAGTGTGGTTTATTGGGTGAGGAAGAAACTAATGTCATGGTCACCTTAATCCATGAACGACAGCCGTACGCATCCGCGTTAATTACAATTATTAATTTAATTAATTCAATTAAATTATAATTAAATTATAATTAAATTAATGAAATTAATTAACACTTTCAATTTAAAATTAATTAATTCATGATTAAAGTATCTAATGATCTTTGTCTAGTTGTTGGATATCTTAGAGCACTACCTTGATCCATTTTGTGTTTGTGGGGGTACCAACATATAACGGCCTTAACTATTTTTCTCGATTGTTTTGGATCTGACGGAAATTGATTTTATATACGCAATAGTTTCATCTAAAAAAAGATCGAAAAAAAATTCAATTATTTACCTAAATGCTTAAAAAAAATGTCACTCCAATGTTTAAAAGGCTTCAAGCAAATTATGGGATAGAATCGGGGTTGAATTACGATATAACAGATTAGATGACCGTTGCTTTACGATAAAAAATGCGAAAAAAATGAATTATTTGATTTCATTTCATCGTAATCCAAAACCAAAGAATAATGACTGGACGGGGTAGGTAATCAGATTTGCATGTGGTCGTCAATGATACGATAATACATAATAAGTCGGGGGTGTAATTAACCAAATTTGTATGATTATTGGATAAATGAGAGGATTAAGTTAGTTGAATTTCCAAATTATTTGCTCTTTTTCTTAACATTATTATAAGTTTAATTTTTTTTCTAATAAGAGTATATGATTAACACTCACTTTATATAATAAAACAAAAGTTTCTAATAATAGAAGTTAGTTGTTGTGCCTCTATATTGTTGTCTATGTACCTAACTTTCAAAATTAACTTATCAATCAGACAGTCTCGCAATAAACTTATCATCAGACTGACCTCTTAGACTCTTACATATTTGCGACTACTCGTACAAGCTTAACGTTTAGTATATTATTACAGATAACGTATATGAAACTGTCTCACAAGAGATTTACTCGATCTGATTGTGATCCCGCCTTTAGATTTAGATAAGTGTCTCCCATGTATAGGCATCCTGCGGTTGGGGGGCACGACAATTATATATATGGCCTTCTTACACTTTACACTTGCACAATTATGTATGTTTTGCCGTCCAACGTGCACATTAGGTAATGATATATGCATGTTTAGGTTTAGAGTTGATGATCTTCGCAAAACGGTTTAAATTCGATTCAGTCAAAGTTTGGTTCCTGTAAGTAATTAGATCTTTTTCTTGATTACACCACGTAGACTAGACTTGACAAATGGGTGAATCGAATGATCAGATTCGGAATGGGTCAGCTTTGAATTGGGTCACTTCCAGGGTTAGAAGAACCGAGTTTAGTTCTTATAATTAGAACTAATAAACTCCATCTACAAACTTAAAGGCATTATTCATGCATGTTAGTGATGTAACTCGCAACCGCGACAACATTACTCCAGTGTTTCAATGGCTCCTGCAAATTGTGGGGTGGGGGGGGCTCAGGTGTATGCAGCCTTAACTTACCCTTGCGTTAGCAACACGAAGAGACTGTTTTCGAATGACAGCCACTTCACAAAAGAAAAAAGCACAACCATACTTTACTGAATCATTTTGATTTATTTCATCATAATCCAAAACTAAAGAGTAACGAATCTTTGGTTCCACCGAAAATAATATGGAATGACATACATGAAACTAACTCACATGCATTGGCATTCATGCAATGTAAGTGAATAAGTGATGTAACTCCATATTCAATTATTCATGGCATACATGAAAGTGATGAAATTAAACTAACTCACATGCATTGGCATCACACATAATTAAGTGATAACGCGCTATTTTACCGGTTTTTGCCCCATATTTCTACTCTTATTCGATCAATTTTATAACTCGATTTGTTAGTAATTAGTCATTTTACGTTTAATTTTCATTATTAGTGAAGTCTAGCTTAATAATGTCGTTTTAGCATATTCCTTAGAATTTTGGTACTGCTCGAGTTATTTTGATATTGTAGGTACCAACCCGGGAAGAAACGAGACTAGAAAGACGGGTCAAACCCGACTTTGACCAAGACCTTCACTCCTCTCTCACCATCCATCATCACCGTCCTTATCACTTCTTCATCATCATTCACCATTTTCCCCATCTTTAACAACCCAACACAATCAGTCCACCATTAATTATTCCCTCCACCATCAACTATTTTCATCGATCAATCCAAGTTCCTCCTTACCTCCATCCCAATTCAATTTCATCTTCAATCTTATCCCCAATTCAATTCATTCTCAATCACCAACTCCATTAACCCTATTCATCATCAATCAATCACCATTCTAATTCACCTCAACAGTGGAGCTCCGACATCCACAATCAAGCTCCGGCGAACACCACTTCGTCTCTGCCCGTAGGAGCACCGCCACCTCAGCCTAGCAGCTCGACAACCAGGCAACCACCGAGCCACTCTCCCCCGACATCACTTCCGTTCTCCTCCGTCCACCAGATTGCCGCCAACAACCACCGTCATTCACCAACGCACGCCGAGCCGTGCGTAACCGAGACAGAGAAGAGGCGACCGTGCTCAGTTGACCGTGCGTATCGAAGTTGGCCGTGCTCTCCGTCTTACATTTGATTTGGCTGGTGGTTCTATTTGGAATAGAAAAAGACAATTCTGCCCTCCATTTTACTCTTTCTGTATCATTTTAAGTTGTGGGCATTTTTGTCATTTCACTTGTATTTTGAGATATTTAAATGAGTTAAACCCTCATTTCAGAAAAGCAGTTAGAGAGTTAGAGTAGAGAGTTAGAGAGGAGGGTTTAGGAGAGTAGTAGTCGAACAGTAGAACAGCAGCCCACCTTCCTCTGTTTTTCCATTTCCGTCTTATTTAGTTGAATTAGTTCTTTTAATTAGTTCTTCAACTTCCGAATTCAAGCTTTCTATTAATTTCATCCTTTTTTGGGTATAATTCTTATCTCCTCTCCTTTACTATTTTTATTTATCTTTAGTTTTATGTTTAATGATATATTTAGTTAGTAATTAGTTTAAAGTTATAATCTTTATTGTTAATTATGTTTTGTAATGTTATTTTATAATTGTCTTGTTTGTTTTTATATAGTTTATGTTAGAATTAATTAAAGTTTCATTTTTTATCATTTCATTATGTTTGATGTTATGTTTAGATTAATTATTTGTGTATTTTGTGTTGGGTTGATTATGAGTAGTGAGTAGTGTCCTTTCTAGGGGCCGATTTGACCTCGACATGTTTATATTGTGTGTTTGAGTCCCGTATTTGGTTTGTTTGGGATATACGGAGGAGGATAGTTTGGGACTCGGGAATCGACTCGTTTTTGGGTTGTGTTTGAACCCTTGACCCTTGTCCACCGACGGGAGTCGGTTAGGTTTAGGTAGTAAAACTCGCCCGTTGACTTGCCTTGCCCCGCCTAGTTGAACACGGGAGTGAGAATTAGGTAGGGTACCCTAACTATCGGTCTAGACTCTTCACCTTGGGAGAGGGGAGAGAAAGGAACGGGATTAAGACGCGCACTTAATGACCTAGGACCTTGGGTTGGGTACCACGGGAGTGGGCTCATTCGATTGACCTAGGAATCCGATTCACGAGCCCGGGAGGGAGGTGATCGGGTTTTACTTAGTCGGACTACGAACCCGGGAGGGAGGTAGTCGACCCTTAGAGGCGTTCCACTCATCCTAATATCCCTAGCAACCCATTATCGGTACTTCTTACGCGTGATTATGATATGTCGGTGGTTAAGTCGGACCCTAGACCTTTCTTTATTATTAGATCGTTATTCTTATTAATCGATTGTTTTAGTTTATTAGTTTGTTTATGCTTTTATTTAGTTAGTCTAATTAGTCTAATCACCTTCTCCTATCGATTCGCGTAGCTAATTCATGGTCCGAGACCGAACTAGTACTCATTCCCGATCTCTCTGAGGATTCGACCCGACTTGCCCTTGCTATTCTAGTATAGGTTAGTTGGTTTGTTTGATGGTAGGATTGACGACAAATCCCGATTATCATTAAGGCAGAGCGGATCTGCTGTCCCATTCTCGTGTTCCACTTTGTGTGCCAAACCATACACTGTATGACACCTCATCTATTGATTAAGTAAAATATTTCAACAAATATCATAACTAGTTGATGTGACATCCAGTGTATGATACGGTACACAGAGTGGGACACAAAATGGGACGGGAGATCCGCACTGCTTTCCGCATCAGATCAGTCATTTGTTTAACTTTTATATTACTTTGTATTTGTTAGAAGTATTTTAATAAAAGGTAAGCAAATGATCAAGACAGATGAAATAGTAACAAATGATTAAGAAATATATATATAAAAAAAAGAATTTTATTTAATTATAATATATAAGTTAAAATTAAGCTACTTTTTATTAGTATACATGAGTGTTTTTTTTTTATATAAAGCAAATTATAATCAATTTAATTTGATACTCCCTTTATCTTATTTATTTACACTTTATATTCTTTATAAAAAAAAGCATTTTAATAGAATTTATTTATTCTTTTTTTTAGTGTATTTACTTTGCTTGGTGGATTGGGCTTGGCCATTTGGTATGTACTACTACTCGTACGATTTATTAAGAGGGAGTACGTACGGATATATTGACTTGACTTTGACTAATTAACTTCAACCAAAACTAATAAGCCTAATACTTATACTAAGAACTAGCCAACATTATATTGTTGCTATTACTTCCTCCGGTTTTAAATTTTCGCTTCATTTTATCAATATATAGGTAGAATATTTTAATGAAACGAGACAATAAATAAAAAACGGAGGGAGTACTTCACAATGAAGGATGCAAGGGGAAGATTATATTATCGTCTCATGCAAATGTCGGTTAACTTAGCTGATGATAAATCTAAAAAGCGATAATTAATTATTTTATGAGTTTGAACATCGTCAATATCAGATTCGTTATTGTATCTCCTTTAATTTCTTTATACAAAAAAGAATAAAAGTTCTAGTATTTAACGAATTAAAAGGTGGTATTTAACGAATTTATAAGTTTAAACGAGGTTACAACTCGATATAGTAATTGCGATACACAAATTTTGACATCTTTTTTTTTTTTTATGACTTTCGAACTTTAATTTGTAGGATAGTAAATAAATAAAATTTTGAGTAACAGTTATATATTATGTACAACAGAGTTAAAAATTAGCCATTTATAATAAAAACAATCATTTTAGGTTAGATTGTGACCACATTTTAGTATTATAAATTGTCAATATTTAACTTAAAATGATCACTATCTGCCAAAACGTTTAATTAAAATTTTAAACTTTATTACACAGTATAACGATCTTACAATATAATTTCTGAATGGTTACATAGAAGGATTAAAATGATCAAATGGCTCCCCAAAGCACCATAGGTACTATTTCACAAAAAATAAATTAGTCATCATTTTCCAAAAGTCAAAGTATTTTTAATTATAATTAAAGGTGTCAATTAGGAGTAATTTGCAAATTTTAAAATACATCCCATAGCTTTGTAGTCTACATCATTACAACTAATAAGATTGTAGATTATACTCCAAAACAAGTATTTGACTTCTAATAATTCCATAATAATTTTATGATGCAACTAGTCATCATGCTCCCTTATCCCCTTTTATTATAAAAATATTTTGACTATATTAATTTAAATAAAATAAATAAATCACATACACAAAAAAAGTTGTAATTTTAGATAGTGACTAGCTACTCCATACCATACATGCATTTTAGTTGATTTAATGACTATATATGATCAAATTTGTCTTATTTGATTTGGTTACGGTTAAATCTTGTGAGGCAGTTTTACGATAAATGGAAATATTAAACAGATTAATAATACTAGTAAATGAATTTGTATTGTTATAAAAATTAAAAAAAAAAGGTTACTAAAATTAAAATTCGGTTTTACAAAAATTATTGGAGTTAATTTATGCATAAAAATCGAAAAGTTAATTATTTGCCTTATTTGATTTAATTACGGTTAAATCTTGTGAGGCAGTTTTACAGTAAATGAAAATATTTAACAGATTTAGTACTAAATAAAGTTAGATCGATATTAAAAAAAAAAAAAAAAAAAAAAACTAAAAAATGGATACTAAAATAAAATTCGGTTTTAGAAAAGTAATCGAACTTAATTATATATATGTAAAAATCGAAAAATTATTTAACATCAAAATAAATAACCAAATTATTGCAAAATCAAAGACATAAATGGACTTCATTGCACAATAAACATGAGTACATGACCAAATTATTATTGCAACAACAAGAATAATAATTAAATCATAACGCGTGATACAATTCAATTCTGTACAAAAAAAAATAATTCATTTACTATGAATAAATGAATGAATTTATTTATTATGTAAAAGGATCATCTCACACGTCAAGCGTCGATGATAACTCAAAGTTTATTTTTGTACCAAAACACACCATTAGTTTTTCCTTCTCGGTCGGGTTCAACGTAAACACACTCTTTCGTCTCCCGCCACATCGACTTAAAAATCGAGGTCCCGTCGAAAAAATAATACTTTCCCAAAACCGGTTTAATCGCCTTCGTAGCTTCCATAGCATGATAATGTGGCATAGTCGAGAATAAATGATGTGCGACATGTGTATCCGTTATATTATGAAACACTTTATTTAATAAACCATAGTCACGGTCAACCGTGGCCAAGGCGCCACGTAACCAATCCCACTCTGACGAGTCATAATGAGGGAGCGACACGTGGGTGTGTTGTAAATACGTGATTAAGACCAGAAATCCATTTACTACTAGTAACGGGACCCCGTAGACACGTAGGACCCACGTTAGCCCGTGGGCCGTTGAAAGGCGGTATAGCCCGTAGAATACGGTTAGGACCCCGATGTCGGATATGAATATTTGGAGACGTTCTCGGGATGAGTAGATCGGGCTGTACGGGTCGTAATGGCATGCAAATTTGTCGTATTTTCGGCCCGAGACGTTGAAGAGTAGGTAGAGTGGCCAACCAAGGGTTAACGTCACGAATAAAGTCAAGAACCTGTAGAAGTTATGCAGAAACGTTATATTCAAGATTAAATAAAAAACAGTAAATTAAAAATTAATCCCTTTTAAAATAGAATTTACTTCATTTTGTAAATTTTGTTATTTTTAACTCCCAAAATCTATTAAAAGTTCAAAAATTGCTCACAAATTTATTTTTAGGACGAAAATGCCCTTGGCAGGAGGGTGGGGTGAAGTAATTTGTCATAAAAAAGTTAAGGGCATTTTCGTCCAACATTGATATTTTGGAACAACTTCTGAACTTTTGATAGATTTTGCAGTTATTTTTACCAAACATTTCAAAATGAGTAAATTTAAAATAGATATTTTAAAAGGGAGCAATTTTTTAATTTACGCTAAAATAAAATTGAATATAAGACCATGAAAGTATATTTAGTATTTACATGTAATGATAGTTACATTTTCAGTCAAAAATTATATTTTGGAGCAATTTTTTAACTTTAATTTGATAGATTTTAGGAGTTATTTTAACAAAAAATTCAAAAGATTTTATATTTTAAAAGGGAATAATTTTTAATTTACTCTAAAAAAAAATTGAATATAAGACCGTTAAAATATATTCAATATTTTCATGTAACCACAGATTAAAAAAAAAAACGAACCGTCCAGGTGGATTACTGAGATACTTAAAAAACCCTCGAATTTCATCCTTAGTCTTCGGGACGAAAACCTCGTCTTTCTCAATTGACCCGGTGTTGGAGTGGTGGCGACGGTGGCTATACTTCCAAGAGAAGTAAGGGACCAAAAGGCACGAGTGCAGGACCAGCCCGACTGTGTCATCGAGCCATGAGTAGTCACTAAAGGCATGGTGCCCACATTCATGGGCTATGACCCAAATACCCGTCAAAACACACCCTTGGACGAACCCGTATACGGGCCAGGCCCAATAGGATACGGGTTCGGGTAAACGGGTTATGTAGTTGGTTGCTAGGTAATATAGGAGATATGCGAGGGTAAAATCGTAAATTACGTAGGAGAATGAACGTAGTATGGACCGTTTGAAGCAGTGTGGTGGGATTGATTTTTTTATGTCGCTTAGGGTAAATGGTGGTTTTTCTGTTGGTACTCTTTCACTTTTACCCATTTTTACTGCAAAAAAAAAAACAGTAAAAAAAAAATTAATCAATCAAAAAATTAAATCAAATACGTAGTAAATTTTATGTGATGAGACGACCCAACGATAATTTTATTGTAATTACAGCTGAAATAGATTTTATATGTCACGATAAAAAGGTAAAAAATAAAATAAATTAAATGGTAAATATTCTGTGAGACGATTTCACGGTAATTTTATTGGAATTACATGTTGATACATTGATTTTCAAATAAGATTATTATATGAAGTACATTCAACGGTTTATATGTCACGATAAAAAGTTGTATAGAACCGTTGTTTGTGATTTAAAGACGAAAAAGAAGTAAAAAAAGTAATAATTAAAAATTAAATTAAACAGTAAATTATATATGAGACCGTCTCACGACAATTTTATTATGATTATTATGTTTTCAAATAAGATTACTATAAAGAAAGAATTATTACCTCTAATGTTTTGGGTGTTGTATGAGTCTTTTATTAATTTTTTTGAATGAAATTTGAGGGTTATGGTTTTTTTTTATATAGGCAAAAAAGCTAAGGGTTAAATTAAATGAACAATGAATGGGATTTTTACGAGGTTGTATTGGTTTAATTGACTGATTAATGAATAATTCACCAAAAATTAAATAAAATTGGGTGATTAATTAGTTTTTGCTAAAAATCAAGGGGGATTATACAAAGTTTCATGCATGCATTGTAGTTCACAGGGATTTTAAAAATTAAGAATAATCGAAACGGTATCTCAATAATGTTAATGGAAGATTATGATGAACGTCGTTAATTTTATTTATAGCGGTTTAGTGGAGTTAGTCGGTGTTATTATGTCTTACACTAATTCAGTATTAGATTGACGATTTTCAGGATACTTACAAAGTACAACACGACATTTCGGTCATACAATGATGAATAGAATATCACAACAATGAAAATATGATTATTGTGAAACCGTCCTCTCATAATATAATTTGTATACGTGAATAAAATATGCTCATGCTTCGTATTAACCATTGTATACCCAATTATCGACTTAACGTAGCAAATGTCAGCTAATTTAGTTAGTAAAGTTATAAGAGTTTGTACTCATGATCTGGATTTCGAACCTTATAACGGGTATATTCATCACAAGTTTACGACAGATTAAGTATAACTCACGTGGATATATAATGACAAATCATATTCTATCCAGTAAACGCTATAATACTTGATCCGTCACAAATTTATGACAGATACGACCATAGTAAACAATTATTTTGTGTTTATCAAAGTAGCATCGTCATAGCATTAGACGAACCTAACCAAAAGGTCCAAAAGTAGTGTAAAGGAATTTGTACTACGTGTAACATGACTCATAACCTCATCACGTTGCCCTTCACTCACCCATACCACGTGTCACCACCCGAACCTGCACGTGTCATCACCTCATGCACCCACCAACCCTATATAAACCCTAACCCCATGCAAACCCTAATCATCTCAACTCAACAAAAAAAACTACAAAAACTTTCAATTATAATCCTTTAAATCAACAAAAAAACCACAAAAAAAACCCTAATTTTTATACATGGAGGGTGTGAAGCAAAAGGCGGCGGATGCAACCGCCACGGCCAAGGCGGGGATGGAGAAAACAAAGGCGGCAGTCGGAGAAAAAGTCGATAAAATGAAAGCGGGTGACCAATTCGACAAAGATATGGCGACTATGAAGAAAGAGGAACGTAAGGGTGAGGCCGAGCTTCGTAAGGATACGGCTCATGCTCATAACGAAGCTCAGAAACAAGCTAATACTACTCGTACTACCGGATCCACCTTTTAATCGATCTGGTTGTTGTTGTTGTCGTTGTTGTTGTCGTTTTTGTGTGTTATATTGCTGTTAGTGGTGATATAGCTACTTGTATTTTGATTTAAATTTTGCAAGTATGCATGTGTGTTTTTATGGCTTGTGGGATTAAATAAATAAATAAATAAAATTTGGTTTCGGTATGTTTTTAATCGAGTTCTTCGACTTCTATCGAAATAAGTTAAAATTGATCGATTTTGAAGGTTGTTATCCACGTTTTTGTGATCTTTTGGGTCCTGAAATAGAGTGAATCCATATTTGCGCTGAAATAAGTTTTATTTATTTTTTATTTTTTTGTATGTAAGGGTAATAACAATTATTATTAGATTAGATATTCTAAATTTTTGTTAAAAAAATATTGCCGCTTTTCATTAAAAAACATTGCCGCTTCAAAAGAACTTTCAGCATTATCGAAAAATAACTAAAACAATCGATTTTGGAGGTTATTATCCACGTTTTTTTGCGTTAGTGTTTGATTCGGAATGCAATGGAGTTGAATTTGCATTGAACAAACTTCACACCAAATATAATTTTTGGTGTATGAAGATTATTTGGATTTCAATGGAATCTTTTAAAACCATAAGACGTGTTTTTAAGACGCGAGGAAATCCACTAAACAAGTTTTTATATTCCATTTTATTTCGTGGTTGAGTGTTCTAATGATCATTATGATGCATTGTACTCTAAGCGATAAGTTTTCGTAAAAAAACATTCGCGCTTTATATGAACTTTCATCACTATCGGAAAAATAGTCAAAAATGATTGATTTTGAAGGTTATTATCCACGTTTTTTATCTTTTCGGTTCCGGAATAAAATGGATCTATATTTGCGTTAAACAAAATCCACACCACATACAATGTAATATATGAGAGAACCATTTGTAATTCAATGAAGTCTTTTAAAAGCCATAAGATCGTGTGTTTTTGTAACGTGATACCGAAATACCGACAGGTGAAATTTCGTCCGGTGGACTCAGTTTTGCCCTCTCATTGCCTTTTGCTCATTTTCTCAATGGTTTCACCTTTTGTGTTTGGATTTTTTTGCTTTATGACATACTTTGGGACGATATTTTGCTCTCTTGTGCCCATGTAAGTTCGAACATGCTCTCGGATAATGGATTCCTATCAAAATAATAGGAAAACTACCCAAAAACCAACACGTAAAATGAACAAGAGAGGTTGCTAGAGTGTAAAAGACTCAAATAAAACGATAATTATACAAAATTTTCACAAAAGTAATAGGAAAATGAGTCTAATTGGGTGGAAAAATGGGTACTTCAAGAAGAATTTGTCATGAAGATCTCCTTCTTCCCTTACCTCTCGATCGGAGTAAGGGAGATCTTACCATTTGAGCTTACCCCTTCTTCTCTTACGCAACTATAGTGTTTGGGTTTAAATACCTTCGGTCGAAAATCGATTATTTTTGTGTAAAGCTACCATGGGTAAAAAAACGATGCAAAATATGATGAGTAATGGAGAAAATTTGAGTGCAATGGTACTTCCTGAAATCGGACAGGGTGCATCCTAAATTGATGTCAAACACGTAGAAAATTCTAGTTAAATTGAAACGTGTCATGGTATCTAAATAGATGGTTCGTGTTTCTAACATTACAACTACATACTCCCTCCGATTCTTTAGATTCGCAACGTATTCTATATTTGGCAAATTCATTAGGTTTGCAACATTTCTATAATAGGTAAGCTTTTGTTTGTGTTAACTTTTTACTTTATTGGTGAGACCCACCATCTCCACTCACAACCTTATTATTTATGCAAATAGTAAACGTTGCGAATCTAAAGAATCGGAGGGAGTATATACCATGAATATAAATACTGGAGTATTATGATAATATTCTAATATCGAAAAAGAAATATCTACATAAATACGTCGTATATAGACTTCATATATCCAAATATCGCAATATATCTGTTAAAATAAGGGCTCGTTTGGTTCATCATGGGAAGATAGAGTTACCGGGAACTTAAATTCATGTGAAAAATGACTTCATGCTGGAAGTTATATACACCAAAGGGGGCTTGGTGAGTAACTTTCTCATTATGGAGGAAGTGACAATTCCCATGAAATGGGCAACTAAACAGCATCCTAATTTATCAATTCATGGGGAAGTTCTACTTCTCATGATTTAAGAGGACAACCAAACAACCCTTTAACTTTATGGATTCCGATAACATTAACTTATATTCATATTATATCCCTTGTAAGATCTCCAAATATGTCAATTAATTAAAGTGTAATTATTGCATAAATATGTAACGTAAATGTACCACTATAAAAGATTAAGGCAAACGAGTTGTTTAATTTCATTATCAAAAAGTAATTAAACAAATATGGCGAATATAATGACATTATTAGTATTCTGTACTTCTTTAATTTTCTATGTGAATTTTGTTGCATCGTCTCTTCCGATTATTAAGGTGATTTTTCTTATTTATTTTCTTGAATTTCATCTTATTAAATAATACTTCGTACCCTTTTTATTAAATAAGTGATGACAAAATGTGTAAAAATGACTCCATATTAGTAATTTTCGTGTATGATTTAATAATTTTATAATTTTTTTCCGGCGTCTTGGTTCTATCCATGTAAGGATTAAAATGGTTATTAAATTATCGTAAAATTAATAAAATTACTATGAGACTGTGGAGATTTACTATATCGTTGATATTGGATTGTTTATTTTGTACGTGTAGCTTGATAATGGACAAACATTCAAGTGTGTGTATTTTCATAAACAACTTGCCTTTCGAAATTCCTCCATAGACCTACAGGTAAGTTATTATTCTCGTATCATATTTGTTCAATATCAATTTTTTTATATATTAATCGTATTATAAGGATATTTTAAAAATGTGTTCAAAAGTCACAGGATAAGAGGTATATTATGGAAAGATTAACAAACATAATTATCTAAGTATGATAATTATGTATTTAGAGAATTATGTTATTAATATTATTAATAAATGAATACTTACAAAAAGGGAAAATAAAATGATATTTTTAAGTTGAAATTAAAAAATGATATTTATATTTAGTTTAATAAATTGGCTCTTTTAATCAAAGTTGATAAAAAAACTATGTATAAAAAACTCGTGAATATTTTTTGTTATGTTTTTCTATTTTTTATTTATCATAAATAGTTTTATTGATATGAATTTCGTAATTATAGAAAATTAATTGTTATTTGTTTCTTTAATTAGTATTTCCTTAATCGTAAAGATGAGATTTTGGAGGGAGAATTTGGTTAATTAGAGAGTTAATCTATTAGTTGAAAGAGAATTCCTATATTTTTCTTATCCATATTCTTTCGACATAGTAACATTTTTTCAATTTTGTTATTTACAATAATACTTAACAGGTTATGTCGAACTTGTCAAAACTTCAAACTCAAAAAAATGTAAGTGGACTTGGACTTGGAAGTCAACGTGGCTGTCCTATTGGAACAGTCCCAATACTACATCGCTCTAAAAAATTTGTCGTGCATCGCGAAGTTCCTGAGGAACCCACCCTGCACAAGCTTCGTGCTAAAGAACATTGCGTATGACAAAATATTTTACCTTTGATCTTTATTCATTCGTAATTCATTTATATTTATTTTAATGAGAGACTATGTCTTCCTAAATCAGTCTTATATTATAACTCTCTCAGGTTGCTAAAGTCCAAACTACAGTAAAAGCAGACACGAAATTCTTTGGAGTCTCGGCTTCTATTACCGTTTATAAACTTAATGTTCCGCAGAATCAATGGTCCTCATCTCGAATTCGACTTACAAACGGTTTAGAAAGTATTGAAGCTGGATGGATGGTACGATAAATTGACCACATTTATTTATCATTTTTAGAAAGTATTTTTTTTTATTTTTTTTTTTATGTACATATACGTCTATACGAGTATATTGTAAGTTTTATAGTTTAATTAAATGTATTTATAGGTTAATCCATCTTTCTTCGGGGATCAAGAATCTTATCTTTACGCAAGTTTTAGCGTAAGTATATTCTTTTTATATTCCGTATTTAAACAGTACAACGTACAAATATATACTAGTACAAAATCGGTGAATGTTTTGTCAAAATCTATGTCTATGTAGGCAAAGGGGCAAGGATGCATTGATTTGGCTTGCCCTGGCTTTGTCCAAGTATCGACCGAGCTACCTTTAGGCTTACGTGCAAATTCCTATTCTACCGTGAAAAAACAATATATTTGGGAATTATCCATTGATAAGGTAAACACTTTATGTATATTATGTATTACACGAGATCTACAATAATCTTTAATACACTAAGGGCTCATTTGGTTACCCATCTAATTACCGGGAAGTGGAAGATCCCATGAATTGCATTTTCAGAGAGTTGTTTGGTTGCCCACTTCCTAGGAATTGTCACTTCCTCCATAATGAGAAAGTTACTCACCAAACCTCCCCTTGGTTACCCATCTAATTACCGGGAAGTGGAAGATCCCATGAATTGCATTTTCAGGGAGTTGTTTGGTTGCCCACTTCCCAAGAATTGTCACTTCCTCCGTAATGAGGAAGTTACTCATTAAGCCTTCCCTTGGTGTGTAGAACTTCCCGCATGAAGTCATTCCCCACATGGCAACCAAACAATATTTTTGTAATTCTCATGAAATACGAATTCACGTGAATTTAAGTTCTCGGTAACTTCATCTTCCCATGGTGAACCAAACGAGCCTTAATCGTATCAATGTATCAAATAAATTGTAATTTTTTTGTTATAGCATCACGATGACGGAAATTGGTGGCTATCAATTAAGCCCGAGAAACATCGGATTGGATACTGGTCTAAAAACCTATTCTCGTCATTACAAAAAGAAGCCACTCAGGTTGAATTCGGAGGAGAGGTCAATAATCCAGGTGTCGTATACCCTCCGACTCCAATGGGAAATGGATTGAAGGCCGTATATGATACTTCAAGGTCATCACTTTTTGCTCGTGCTACTGTTGTCGACCAGAATTTTGCTAGCGTGGAACCTAAAGATACAGTAAAATTTGCTGATTGCCCTAAGCTATACACAGTTCTAGATGCTGGTGTCCAAAAAAATCTTGGTCGCCTTATTTTCTATGGCGGACCTGGTTCTCTCAATGGTTAATACAACTTTTATGATGTACTCCGTATTAACTATTATTAGATTTGCTCTTTCTAAAATCATAATTCCGTCCAATGAACTTTATATATTATGATATTATCGTAATAATGTAACAATAATAAGATTGTGCTTGAGGACTTTATTATATCATAAAAAGGCAATTTGATACAATCAACATATATATATATATATATATATATATATATATATATATATATATATATATATATATATATATATATATATATATACACAGTAGGATGGCAAAATAAACATATATATATATACGGAGTATATTGTAATCCTAACTAGCTAAGCGGCCGCCGCCGCTTTTCCTCACCTTTATCTGGGGCTCTACATTTAACCTTTTGATTTTACCAAAAAAATTGTTACTTTTTACTCATTTTCTTAAAATATGTGTCAGAGTCGTTAGACCATCCCCAAGCAAGGTCACGAAGAAGGTCATGACCTTGTTGACCCAATTGAAAAAGAGGTCACTTGGTGATACTAGGTCATGACCTTGTGATCTTGCATGTGTTCTCATATCATTGGTTGGACACAAAAAAAAAAGGTGGGAAAAGAAAATTGATTGGAATAAATTAATTAAAAATTGATAAATAATGAGATTGGTGACCTAGGTCATGACCTTCTGGATGGGAAGGTATAGCTGGGTCAAGATAAATAAAGAGGATTAAGAGAAAAAAATGGGTGGTGACCCAATTAACTTGACACTTACTTGGGGATGGTCTTACCATTGGATTGGATGGGAGGAGGGAGTATTATAAACACTAGCATTTCAAAGTTTGAACACAAAATCAATAAAACATAAGCAACTTGTTGCATTATATCACTAAACGGTACTCCCTAATCCTTCCAAACTACTTTGATTTATCCACTTATTATTTTTCACTATCAATGTGATAATTATAAAATGGGTGTTCATGTGGATAAACTTTTTTTACTACAAATATGTTATGGAGACCGTCTCATAGGAGATTAACTATTTTTCAAGAATTGAAATTACAGAATATCATACGTTTGAAATGATGTGTATACATTAATAAAAAATCTTGTAGAATTAAAAAGATTGGAAATTAATTACAAAAACTTCTTCTATCAAACAGATAGAGGGAAAAAAAACTTATTCATTAATAAAATAATCAAAAAAATGGAAAAAAAAAAATACATATAATATGTAATTGAAAATTTTCAAAAGATTTAAAATAAAAGAAAAAAGAAATATTTAAACAAATAGCAAGAAAAATGATGGAACGGGGTTTTGAATCAACAACCTCTCCATGGGGTTCATGCAATCCCCTCATTAGCTAACTGAGATAACATATCAAACATGTATAATTGCAGTTATTTAATAATTATTCTAAAAAATGACCTGGGACTATGGTCCATGTTGGCCTTAAGGTAGCTTCGTCCCTGATAACAGGTTGTATATAATATTATGATAGTGTTTTATAATTTTTTTATTTTTGAAACTTAACGTTTTAGAAATCACGATAAAAAAAATCATCAAATAATCTAAAGACTAAAGTTTATATTCTAATGATAAAATTTTGAAGAACGATTTCATTATATAATTTTTTTCGTAATAAATTAGTTTGAAATGGTAACGAGTATAATGTACTCACCGATGAATAATCCAGAGACGAGAGCTGCCTTCATGATGGTCGCGAGGGCAGAAGATCGAGAGAGAGTGTTTATAAGTGTGATGAGTATATCTATAGAGAGGCGAACAGCTGTGCAGACTGGTTAACAAACTTGGGAGTTTCCCAAATTCCCCGGTTGCAAAAATTTGAAGAGGACTGTATTTCGGCTGCGCTTTTTGAGTTAGCTCAGAAGGATATGGGAGGCACTAGTTGGCCACGTATAATTTCGTTTTATGCTTTTTAATGTGGACTATTAGTGTGAGTTTGGGTTAAATACTCTTACATCCTATTTTCGAATTTTTGTTTTGTTTCTTAATTTTGCATGCATGCACGAAACGAAACAATCACGTAGTGGAATTGTGTGAAGAAAGCTAATTACTCCATAATTAGGTCGCTGATGGCATTAGCAATGGTGTCAAATAAAGAGTTTCATAACCTATAAGGAGTTTCTTACCCATCGTTTCTCACAACAAGGAGCTCCTTAATTATATGAAATCGGTTTCTAAAGTAAGGAACCGGTTTCGTGTCATAAAAAGAGAGAAAAGAAGGGACCACGGAAAAAATATGAAACTTTTATCATTGAAGAAAATTAAGAAGTTTCATAACTAATAATGTGAGCTGATGTGTCAAAATGTCAATGAAAAAGTTTGGTATGGAACCGTAACCATTGCTATTGCCCTAAGCTGGTGAGTGGTGTTTCACAATTCTCACAAACTGAAAGTGACATGCAATTGGTTTATTTTATAACATGGGATAATACATACGGATTATGAAAATATGAATTGACATTTTAATTTCTCATGATAATATCATTTGAAAAATCGTTACTCAATTTAGCATCACATGTACCATATTAAGACCATTCTCTTACTCCCTTTGTTCATAATCTTTCGCCCAATTTCAGGACTATTTGTGAGGACTGCAGAGTATATTTTAATGAAATGGGGCAAAAAATAATGAACAAAGGGGTACTTTTTTACATTTTCTTAAAAATTTAGTGTCAAACCCAAATGGAGGAAATAGGTAATTAGGATTGTGAGTGGTGAGGTTACAAATTGACAAAAAAGTCACAAATATTTTTTGTTTTGTTTTTTTTTGGGTAAAAAATGACAATTGGTTTTGTTGGTGACAATGGTTACATTATCATTTCCTTTTTCACACTACAAAAATAACAAATGGTAATGTATTGATTTTACAAATCAATTTATATTAATAATAAATAAAAGGTTAGGTTAAATACAAAATTTTATAAATTTGATATAAATTTATAAATTAAAGAATAAACAACATATACATCGGTGCAATTAATATAAATATTAATAATAAAAAAATCTTCGTTTAACCTCTTAAATACAACCTTAATTGTTTTATTTATCAACTAAGTTAGACCCCATACAATTGCACGGTTAATTGGTTTTTGAATTAAGTTGTTTATAAAGGTAACTAATACTACTACGTAACATTTAAATTTTTATTATGTATACGTATCATAAGTGTGTGACTAGTTAATGAGTAATACGTGATGCAGATAAAACAGTTAGTTATATGAGGAATATGCGATGTATTCCACTAATAAATATGAATGGTGGGCGGCATCTTTAGTCAAGAGGTGTCGTGAATTGTTGGATCCTGAACTTTGGCACGAAGTTCCTTATAAGGAGGGTAGATTGTAATACTCATCGTGTATTACGAGTATTCCCTATTTAATTCGGGTCTCGTCATTACCGTTCCTTATAAATATCCGTCTTCTATATCTACCTGAGTTTAAAACCGAATTTGGGGAGTAGTGCCTTACTCACATTAATGAAGTCAAACCAAGTTTAAAGTCGATTATGATCCCATTTAAATTTATAAGGCATGTAAGCCCACTTAAAATTAGAGGTTACGTAGGGTTTGATAAGGCTCCTGGTTAAATGGGGGTGTTACATTATTGAAATCCAAATGACCCTCGTATTTCACGAAAACTAGTTTTTTTGACGAAAACTAATAAATAAGAATAAAATACGTAATGATGATTATTAGAACCCTTAAACACGAAATAAAATGTAATTTATAACTTGTTTCGACGAATTCCATAACGTCTCAAAAGCACATCTTTATGGCTTCTAAATAGACTCTATTGAAATCCAAATGACCCTCGTATTTCACCGTTGCATTATATATGGTGTGGGGTTTGTTCAGCGCGAATACGAATCCATTTTATTTCGGGACCCACAAGCCGAAAAAACGTGGATAATAACCTTCAAAATCGGTCGTTTTTAGCAATTTTTCGATGGCGTTAGAAATTCCTGTAAAGCGTGATGTTTTTTTGACGAAAAATAGTAAATTGGAATAAAATGCGTAATAATGATGATTAGAACCCTTAGACACGAAATAAAATGTAATTTATAACTTGTTTCGACGAATTCCATAACGTCTCAAAAGCACATCTTTATGGCTTCTAAATAGACTCTATTGAAATCCAAATGACCCTCGTATTTCACCGTTGCATTATATTTGGTGTGGGGTTTGTTTAGCGCGAAAACGAATCCATTTTATTTCGGGACCCACAAGCCGAAAAAACGTGGATAATAACCTTCAAAATCGGTCGTTTTTAGCAATTTTAAGATGGCGTTAGAAATTCCCGTAAAGCATGAACTTTTTTTGACGAAAACTTGTAAATTGGAATAAAATGCGTAATAATGATGATTAGAACTCTTAGACACGAAATAAAATGTAATTTATAACTTGTTTCGAGGAATTCCATAACGTCTCATAAGCACATCTTATGGCTTCTAAATTGACTCTATTAAAATCCAAATGACCCTTGTATTTGATCGTTGCATTATATTTAGTGTGGAGTTTGTTCAGCACGAATATGAATCCATTTTATTTCGGGATCCAAAAGGCCGAAAAAACGTGAATAATAACCTTCAAAATCGATCGTTTTTAGCAATTTTTCGATGGCGTTAGAAATTCCTGTAAAGCATGATGTTTTTTTGACGAAAACTTGTAAATTGGAATAAAATGCGTAATAATGATGATTAGAACCCTTAGACACGAAATAAAATGTAATTTATAACTTGTTTCGAGGAATTCCATAACGTCTCAAAAGCACATCTTATGACTTCTAAATTGACTCTATTAAAATCCAAATGACCCTCGTATTTATCCGTTGCATTATATTTGGTGTGGTGTTTGTTCAGCGCAAATGTGAATCCATTTTATTTCGGGACCCAAAAGACCGAAAAAAAGTGAATAATAACCTTCAAAATCGATCGTTTTTAGCAATTTTTCGATGGCGTTAGAAATTCCTGTAAAGCGTGATGTTTTTTTGACGAAAAATTGTAAATTGGAATAAAATGCGTAATAATGATGACTAGAACCCTTAGACACGAAATAAAATGTAATTTATAACTTGTTTCGACGAATTCCATAACGTCTCAAAAGCACATCTTTATGGCTTCTAAATAGACTCTATTGAAATCCAAATGACCCTCGTATTTCACCGTTGCATTATATTTGGTGTGGGGTTTGTTCAGCACGAATACGAATCCATTTTATTTCGGGACCCACAAGCCGAAAAAACGTGGATAATAACCTTCAAAATCGGTCGTTTTTAGCAATTTTAAGATGGCGTTAGAAATTCCCGTAAAGCATGAACTTTTTTTGACGAAAACTTGTAAATTGGAATAAAATGCGTAATAATGATGATTAGAACCCTTAGACACGAAATAAAATGTAATTTATAACTTGTTTCGAGGAATTCCATAACGTCTCAAAAGCACATCTTATGGCTTCTAAATTGACTCTATTAAAATCCAAATGACCCTTGTATTTGATCGTTGCATTATATTTAGTGTGGAGTTTGTTCAGCACGAATATGAATCCATTTTATTTCGGGATCCAAAAGGCCGAAAAAACGTGAATAATAACCTTCAAAATCGATCGTTTTTAGCAATTTTTCGATGGCGTTAGAAATTCCTGTAAAGCGTGATGTTTTTTTGACGAAAACTTGTAAATTGGAATAAAATGCGTAATAATGATGATTAGAACCCTTAGACACGAAATAAAATGTAATTTATAACTTGTTTCGAGGAATTCCATAACGTCTCAAAAGCACATCTTATGACTTCTAAATTGACTCTATTAAAATCCAAATGACCCTCGTATTTATCCGTTGCATTATATTTGGTGTGGTGTTTGTTCAGCGCAAATGTGAATCCATTTTATTTCGGGACCCAAAAGACCGAAAAAAAGTGAATAATAACCTTCAAAATCGATCGTTTTTAGCAATTTTTCGATGGCGTTAGAAATTCCTGTAAAGCGTGATGTTTTTTTGACGAAAAATTGTAAATTGGAATAAAATGCGTAATAATGATGACTAGAACTGTTAGACACGAAATAAAATGTAATTTATAACTTGTTTCGACGAATTCCATAACGTCTCAAAAGCACATCTTTATGGCTTCTAAATAGACTCTATTGAAATCCAAATGACCCTCGTATTTCACCGTTGCATTATATTTGGTGTGGGGTTTGTTCAGCGCGAATACGAATCCATTTTATTTCGGGACCCACAAGCCGAAAAAACGTGGATAATAACCTTCAAAATCGGTCGTTTTTAGCAATTTTAAGATGGCGTTAGAAATTCCCGTAAAGCATGAACTTTTTTTGACGAAAACTTGTAAATTGGAATAAAATGCGTAATAATGATGATTAGAACCCTTAGACACGAAATAAAATGTAATTTATAACTTGTTTCGAGGAATTCCATAACGTCTCAAAAGCACATCTTATGGCTTCTAAATTGACTCTATTAAAATCCAAATGACCCTTGTATTTGATCGTTGCATTATATTTAGTGTGGAGTTTGTTCAGCACGAATATGAATCCATTTTATTTCGGGATCCAAAAGGCCGAAAAAACGTGAATAATAACCTTCAAAATCGATCGTTTTTAGCAATTTTTCGATGGCGTTAGAAATTCCTGTAAAGCGTGATGTTTTTTTGACGAAAACTTGTAAATTGGAATAAAATGCGTAATAATGATGATTAGAACCCTTAGACACGAAATAAAATGTAATTTATAACTTGTTTCGAGGAATTCCATAACGTCTCAAAAGCACATCTTATGACTTCTAAATTGACTCTATTAAAATCCAAATGACCCTCGTATTTATCCGTTGCATTATATTTGGTGTGGTGTTTGTCCAGCGCAAATGTGAATCCATTTTATTTCGGGACCCAAAAGACCGAAAAAAAGTGAATAATAACCTTCAAAATCGATCGTTTTTAGCAATTTTTCGATGGCGTTAGAAATTCCTGTAAAGCGTGATGTTTTTTTGACGAAAAATTGTAAATTGGAATAAAATGCGTAATAATGATGATTAGAACCCTTAGACACGAAATAAAATGTAATTTATAACTTGTTCCGACGAATTCCATAACGTCTCAAAAGCACATCTTTATGGCTTCTAAATAGACTCTATTGAAATCCAAATGACCCTCGTATTTCACCGTTGCATTATATTTGGTGTGGGGTTTGTTCAGCGCGAATACGAATCCATTTTATTTCGGGACCCACAAGCCGAAAAAACGTGGATAATAACCTTCAAAATCGGTCGTTTTTAGCAATTTTAAGATGGCGTTAGAAATTCCCGTAAAGCATGAACTTTTTTTGACGAAAACTTGTAAATTGGAATAAAATGCGTAATAATGATGATTAGAACCCTTAGACACGAAATAAAATGTAATTTATAACTTGTTTCGAGGAATTCCATAACGTCTCAAAAGCACATCTTATGGCTTCTAAATTGACTCTATTAAAATCCAAATGACCTTTGTATTTGATCGTTGCATTATATTTAGTGTGGAGTTTGTTCAGCACGAATATGAATCCATTTTATTTCGGGACCCAAAAGGGCGAAAAAACGTGAATAATAACCTTCAAAATCGATCGTTTTTAGCAATTTTTCGATGGCGTTAGAAATTCCTGTAAAGCGTGAAGTTTTTTTGACGAAAACTTGTAAATTGGAATAAAATGCATGACGGTAGGGATTTGTCGTGGAACCCCAACCGATCAAACAAAGTAACCGGCTATTCCTACGGTAGATAGGGCAAGTCGGGTCGAATCCACAGGGACGGTAAAGTATAGCCTAGACTAAGGTCGCCCAAATACTAGACTCGGTCAACGGACTACACTATCCTAAAGAATGATGAGGAGGGAAGAGACTAAGGCTAAGACTAGGGAATACAAACTAGGAGAAACGGGCTAGGATTAGGTCGGGGTCAAAGGGGTAACGGAGTGGTCGAGGGAGAACTAGAGAGGAGGAGGTAGTAGGGTGATCTAGGTCGGTCCGGGCTCTCGCAACTTAGACCAACCTAGAGGTTCCACCTAGAACCCACCGAGGCGACACACAACACAAACGGGGTTCTAGCGCGCTATGGTCCTAGGTCCAATCCGGGCTCTCGCAACTTAGACTTGACCTAGGGGTCGTCCTCATCGGGCTCTCGCAACTTAATGAGGGAACCGAACCCACAACAAACTAACACCCACAAAGAAAGGCAAGAAAAACAAGCATTCCAACCTACTTAGTCTTTCAAGCAATTCAACAAACATGTGATGTGCATAAACCAAGAAGAAACCCAAATCTTCCACCCATCATCTCTAACAAACCCTTAATCACCCAATTAACACCCTAATCATCCTACTAACCCTAGCAAGAACACTACTCTAACATAATCAAACTATAACTAACAAGAACAAGAAGATCCAACATAAAAACCAAAATAAACACAAACAAACTAATGAAAACTATGAACTACAAACATTAAGATGAACAAAGATCGAAACTTGGAAGAACAAAACAAGATTAAAAGGAAAAGGGAAGAAGGATTACCATACTAGAGGAAGAAGAAAGGAAGAAACTTGCATTAATGAGAAGAATCCAATACAAACACCCTAGGTTGTCAATCTTGGGTGATTCTTGAAGAATCCCTTAATACAAGTACTAAACTATGATTAACTAACTAATTACCGACTAATCTACACTAATTTACTCTAATCTAACCTAAAACTATCTAGGGTTTAAGGAGAGGTCAAGAAAAATAACATAACATGGGGTCTTAATACAAGAGGGGGGTATATATAGGGTTTAAGAATGAAAGGAGAAGGAAGGAACAAAGCACAGGCTGAGCTGGGACTTTCCCGATCGGGAAAGTGTATCCCGATCGGGAAAGTGGGAATCCCGATCGGGAACACCTCACAGTGGCCGCTCCTTGCTTTCCTCTTTATTCCCGATCGGGATGAGGCCATACCCGATCGGGAATAGTCTTGTAGGCCTCCAATATGAACTTTTCGGTCCCTCCTTGGTTCTCATGGCCTTATCATCGATTCTCGGGACTCGGGATCGGGTCTCGGAGGCTCAGGATTAGGTCCCAAGGTCTCGGGGTCGATTCCAAGGCATCGAGTCATCGTTCCTTAGCTTCGTTGGCTCCGAAATGCATATGTATTGAGTCGGAATCACTCCAACTCTTCATGAACGGCCTCGGGAACCTGAAACGAGCTAAAGGAAACATAAGAAGCCCATAAACCGCTCCAAAGGAGCGGTTCCACAAGGAAAATGGGACCAAAACACTACAGAATAGGCACTACAAACGACAATTATCAACTCCCCCACACTTAACCCTTACTCGCCCTCGAGTAAGCACATACTACTACTAAACTATCCGAGTGGGTATTAGCGCACCCTACGCCCCTTCAACTCACGCGAGGGCACTTAGAGGACAAGTGCACTCCGCAAGGCAAGTTGGGTCTTGCGACAAAACTGTGGATGCAACCGGACACAAACACGTAAACAACCACACAAACAACAAACAAACAAACAAACACAATATCGGTTGCACCCAAGAGAAAACAAATACCGCTTCCCTCTAAAAGCGGTGAATGAAACACCGGTTTAGGACTCGAGGCAAGTGACAACGTTCCCAAGCTAGACATACAAACCAAGGTGGACTAAACCCTAATAGTATGACGACAAAGCAACAAAAACGTTGGTAACTTACCTAGGTCCTCCTAACTTCCTAAAAACGTACTACGGGACGATCGGCGGAGATGGAAAGTGATGAACCACGGTGTTAGTCGACACTGTAGGTAAGTGAGACCCCGCCCCCTTTAGCGTGAGCCGAGAGGGTCTTCCCATGGCTAAAACCGCCTAACTAGTCCAAGTAAAAAGGTGGAAATATGCAAAATGAGGGAAAGACCGACTAATGCCGCTATCATCCTTCCTCGGGACTCGGTCCTTTGGTAGGCTCTTCACGGCAAAAGTCGGAAAAAGGCTTATTTTGAGAGGTAGGAGTTATTTTTGTGAGACGATTTTCTTTTTGGCATTCTCTTTCCTTTTGACGTTTTGGATTTGTTTTGCTATGCCATTCTTTTTCTTCTTTTCTATTTTCTTTTTGGCTTTTGTGCCTTTTCTTTTTTTTTTCTTCATTCTTTTCTTTCTTTCATTCTTTTTCTTTGCCCTTTTGGCAAGATTTGGCATTTTTTTGCACTTTCATTGAATAACAAGAAAGGGAGAATCAACAATTTGCATTTTTATTGTGTGGATATGTGTAGGAGGTAGGGAAATGGGTGAGTCAGGGTTGCGCATTCCCCTTCAAACCCACAAAAAGTGGAGAACTTGGACTAATCAAACAATCCTAGACACGGTCACCTAGGGGACGAGACTCGGTAACCAAGGCCTATTCACACCGTGGGTGGTCATAATGGTCAAAGGTGCAAATCCCGCAGTAAATCCTTAGTAAGAAAGGTGGACTCAAGGTAAAGGACCAACGAACTCATTGATTTAGGGTCATTCTACTAGATTAAAGTCCAAGACTCGATTTATACTACTAGGAAGGGAAAATGGACACTCACACTCTAGCCTCTAAACCGGGTTTTCGAAAACCATTTACACACAAGACTCACAAACACAACACAAAATGAAGACTCAACGAGAACGAAAGAAAAAGAAACAAAAGCAACAAAACCGACACAACATAAACAAACACATAACAAACAAACACCACCCTGATATTCCATATGAGTCACCAGATCATCCACAATCTTTACAAAGCTCCACCCGAGCACACCACAACACAATTTCCTCCAAACTCCGCGAGAAATAAAGAAGAAAAAGGGATAAGATGTTACCGGATGTCTTGAAAGCTCTCCAAAGCTAACGGCGATTAGGCGACCTAAGAGGAAAGAGGAGGCAAACACAAACACAATACAAAACAAATATACGACACAAAGACAAAAAAGGAAAACACTCAAAAGAAAATCTTTTTGATTTTTATGAAATTTTTTCGAATTTTTAGGGTTTTTTAGGATTTTTTTCTAAAAACTACTAAAATAAAGCTAACTATACTAGAATATCACTCCCCCACACTTAAACCGAGCAATGTCCTCATATGCTCAATCGTAGTGTCGGAGAGACAAAAGAAAGAAAAAGAAACTATGAAAATAAAGCTAAAAATCAAAACTAAGGTGAAGAAAAGGGTAGAAGGTGTCCGGCCGGGGTGTAGTCAAGTCACCGTGGGCCGAGACAAGAAAAGATATGGATGGGGGAAGAAAATACAAGAAAGAAATAAAAGGAAATGGGAGGGGAGGGCTAGGTGTAATCAAGTCACCTAGCCCGGATTCCGCCTAAATCCGTCTAATTCCTAAAAAGAAAGTGAAAATCTTGTAAAATTTGGATTTATCGATTGACTCTCGACGTAATCACGTCGTCGGGAGTCGGGAGCAACCACTACCGAGGCCTCGAAGGCCATCAAGATACCCTGACTCAAGGGGAAGGGGGGGTAAACAAGAGAAAACAAGCGATAAAAGACGGAAAAGTAATGATAGTTACCCAAATCAATCGTAGTAACTTACGAACTCCATCGTCTTCAATGATTCAATAGATGCACTTGCTTGTCTTCTTCGTTGCCATCCCGCTTCAAACTTGATAAAACCGCATGGTAGAGGTGGTGGCAAGAGAGGGTGAGATTTGATGTGAGAGTCGGTGTAAAGTAGATAGGAAATGAAGTGAAGGTATGAAAATGAAGTATGCGGGTGGTATGATATGAGCAAGGAAGGTAGGGAGGTTGGGTGGGGGTATACAATGGTTGGGTGGGCTTAAATGTCGAAGAAGAGGTACCAAAAAGGAGAGTGGACTCGATTTTTGGCACCCTCATCCCGATCGGGACGGCCCCATCCCGGTCGTGACGACACACCCTTCCCGGTCGGGAAGGGTCTTCATGACTCCCAAGACCCCAAAAACCGACTCCCTTAGTCACGATCCAAAGTCTATCACTAACCACTCCTTTCTAGGAGTCATCTCCACTTCACCTATCACAATAAACTCAAAATACACATCAAATTCACTCCCTCACATCGCTCATCAAAATACCAAATCAATTACAAGAGCTTCACAAAAACAAACAAAAATCAAGAGAAGAAAACACAAATACAAGCACAAGTACTCTAAAGAAGAGGAGAAGGGAATATACAACATGACGGTTCTTTTAGGAACTCCGTCAAACCTAGGATGGTGGACTCCATTCTTCAACCATAGCCCTCAAGGGCATGGAGGAGCAAGTCGAACGCGCTACCGACATCGTAGTGAAGGCCCAAGAAGCGCTCGAGCTTAACCGACCTCCACGGCCTCCAAGGAGGAGGCAAGAAGTAGGAATCCCAAGACCCGACATCATCTGCATAGTAGTCTCTGGGGTCTCTCCATCCTACGAGCTTCACCGATCTCTTCTTCCCTAAGCATTGCCCCCAATCACAGGCAAGCTTCATCTCCAAGAAACAAGGCACAAAGAACGACTTTGGCCTTATTTCCTCAATACACACCCCCACACTTGCCTCAAGTTGTGGTTCCCCATCTTCATCACTCGGCCCCACATCATCATGGAGGAGAGGATCGAAACTTCTACCGGCGGTTTCAATCCCTTCCAAACCATCACTCGGTGAACTAGCAAGGGGCTCATGATGCATATCTTCGTTCTCGGACAAGGGCAACTCGAGGTTAACAATCTCACCCAACAACTCCACAAACTCCACCAAACCATCCCACTCACTATCCTCCTCCAATTCCTCACCAATGTAGCCTTCACCAAGAGTCATCTCCTCATTCGTCTCTTTTTGGGTAGACGATTGAGGTTCTTCAAAGCAAACTTCTCCTTCAAAGGGAACTACATCGGCGGCATCGTGATTAGGTTGCTCCTCTTTCTCAAGTGGGCACCCTTCATCTAATTGTGATGTTCGGGATAAAAACATTACGGTTTGAACCGATAATACATTTAATCGAGCATCCCTCGCCTCGTTTGCCCTTCGAATTTGGACCCATAATTCATTTTGTTGTTTTTGAATTTGAGTGGTCATTTCTTGGTTGCTCTTTTGCAATTGAAGAAGCGATTGAAACTCCTCCATGTCGGGCAATTGGCGATCATTGGGGTCTTGTAAAGCTCATTGATAATCTTGATGATGCCCAAGGGGTGGGGCATCATATTGTTGGTAGCAAGGTTGGGGTGGTTGGTAGTATTGTGGGTCATAGGGTTCATATTGTGTTTGGGGGGTAGGGTAATATTGTGGGTCTTGAGGGTATTGGCTTCCATAAGGTGGATCTTGATCGAACATGGTGGGTTCACAATCATAGCTTGAGTAATAGCCACCATGATCGTAGGAGTTATAATCGTCCACTTGTTGGTAGCCGTTTTCATAATCTTGAGGATCATACCCATCTTGATTACCCCAAGAAGCTTGATAGTGGTAGGGGGACGTCATGTCATACCCTTGGTTCAAGGAAGAAGAGTGGTAGCTCATATCGGCTCCCGAGTGTGTGGAGTTTAGATCAAACCCCATGCTCGCTCGAAAATCGTAGTCCATACCCGGTTGGAAACCACTCATCCTAGCAACCGTCCGTTTAAGCGGCTCTGAGTTGCAAGGAGAAGATAATCACCACCTCTAAGCACAAACTGTAGACTAAGAACAAACGTGAGAAGTCTAGTGCTTTTTGGGCACTAGACAAGAGAGAAATAAACTACACGCACAAGAAGCAAGGTAACCAAAAAGAAAAAGAAAACACAAAACACAAGACAAAGTCAAGCAAATAGGAAAACAAAGTCTAAACAATGCACCGTCCCCGGCAACGGCGCCAAATTGACGGTAGGGATTTGTCGTGGAACCCCAACCGATCAAACAAAGTAACCGGCTATTCCTACGGTAGATAGGGCAAGTCGGGTCGAATCCACAGGGACAGTAAAGTATAGCCTAGACTAAGGTCGCCCAAATACTAGACTCGGTCAACGGACTACACTATCCTAAAGAATGATGAGGAGGGAAGAGACTACACTATCCTAAAGAATGTGAGTTCGGGTTAAATACTCTTACATCCTATTTTCGAATTTTTGTTTTGTTTCTTAATTTTGCATGCATGCACGCAACGAAACAATCACGTAGTGGAATTGTGTGAAGAAAGCTAATTACTCCATAATTAGGTCGCTGATGGCATTAGCAATGGTGTCAAATAAAGAGTTTCATAACCTATAAGGAGTTTCTTACCCATCGTTTCTCACAACAAGGAGCTCCTTAATTATATGAAATCGGTTTCTAAAGTAAGGAACCGGTTTCGTGTCATAAAAAGAGAGAAAAGAAGGGACCACGGAAAAAATATGAAACTTTTATCATTGAAGAAAATTAAGAAGTTTCATAACTAATAATGTGAGCTGATGTGTCAAAATGTCAATGAAAAAGTTTGGTATGGAACCGTAACCATTGCTATTGCCCTAAGCTGGTGAGTGGTGTTTCACAATTCTCACAAACTGAAAGTGACATGCAATTGGTTTATTTTATAACATGGGATAATACATACGGATTATGAAAATATGAATTGACATTTTAATTTCTCATGATAATATCATTTGAAAAATCGTTACTCAATTTAGCATCACATGTACCATATTAAGACCATTATCTTACTCCCTTCGTTCATAATCTTTCGCCCAATTTCAGAACTATTTGTGAGGACTGCAGAGTATATTTTAATGAAATGGGGCAAAAAATAATGAACAAAGGGGTACTTTTTTACATTTTCTTAAAAATTTAGTGTCAAACCCAAATGGAGGAAATAGGTAATTAGGATTGTGAGTGGTGAGGTTACAAATTGACAAAAAAGTCACAAATATTTTTTGTTTTGTTTTTTTTTTTTGGTAAAAAATGACAATTGGTTTTGTTGGTGACAATGGTTACATTATCATTTCCTTTTTCACACTACAAAAATAACAAATGGTAATGTATTGATTTTACAAATCAATTTATATTAATAATAAATAAAAGGTTAGGTTAAATACAAAATTTTATAAATTTGATATAAATTTATAAATTAAAGAATAAATAACATATACATCGGTGCAATTAATATAAATATTAATAATAAAAAAATCTTCGTTTAACCTCTTAAATACAACCTTAATTGTTTTATTTATCAACTAAGTTAGACCCCATACAATTGCACGGTTAATTGGTTTTTGAATTAAGTTGTTTATAAAGGTAACTAATACTACTACGTAACATTTAAATTTTTATTATGTATACGTATCATAAGTGTGTGACTAGTTAATGAGTAATACGTGATGCAGATAAAACAGTTAGTTATATGAGGAATATGCGATGTATTCCACTAATAAATATGAATGGTGGGCGGCATCTTTAGTCAAGAGGTGTCGTGAATTGTTGGATCCTGAACTTTGGCACGAAGTTCCTTATAAGAAGGGTAGATTGTAATACTCATCGTGTATTACGAGTATTCCCTATTTAATTCGGGTCTCGTCATTACCGTTCCTTATAAATATCCGTCTTCTATATCTACCTGAGTTTAAAACCGAATTTGGGGAGTAGTGCCTTACTCACATTAATGAAGTCAAACCAAGTTTAAAGTCGATTATGATCCCATTTAAATTTATAAGGCATGTAAGCCCACTTAAAATTAGAGGTTACGTAGGGTTTGATAAGGCTCCTGGTTAAATGGAGGTGTTACACTATTGAAATCCAAATGACCCTCGTATTTCACAAAAACTAGTTTTTTTGACGAAAACTAATAAATAAGAATAAAATACGTAATGATGATTATTAGAACCCTTAAACACGAAATAAAATGTAATTTATAACTTGTTTCGACGAATTCCATAACGTCTCAAAAGCACATCTTTATGGCTTCTAAATAGACTCTATTGAAATCCAAATGACCCTCGTATTTCACCGTTTCATTATATTTGGTGTGGGGTTTGTTCAGCGCGAATACGAATCCATTTTATTTCGGGACCCACAAGCCGAAAAAACGTGGATAATAACCTTCAAAATCGATCGTTTTTAGCAATTTTAAGATGGCGTTAGAAATTCCCGTAAAGCATGAACTTTTTTTGACGAAAACTTGTAAATTGGAATAAAATGCGTAATAATGATGATTAGAACCCTTAGACACGAAATAAAATGTAATTTATAACTTGTTTCGAGGAATTCCATAACGTCTCAAAAGCACATCTTATGGCTTCTAAATTGACTCTATTAAAATCCAAATGACCTTCGTATTTATCCGTTGAATTATATTTGGTGTGGTGTTTGTTCAGCGCAAATGTGAATCCATTTTATTTCGGGACCCAAAAGACCGAAAAAGAGTGCCTTCAAAATCGATCGTTTTTAGCAATTTTTCGATGGCGTTAGAAATTCCTGTAAAGCGTGATGTTTTTTTGACGAAAAATTGTAAATTGGAATAAAATGCGTAATAATGATGATTAGAACCCTTAGACACGAAATAAAATGTAATTTATAACTTGTTTCGACGAATTCCATAACGTCTCAAAAGCACATCTTTATGGCTTCTAAATAGACTCTATTGAAATCCAAATGACCCTCGTATTTCACCGTTGCATTATATTTGGTGTGGGGTTTGTTCAGCGCGAATACGAATCCATTTTATTTCGGGACCCACAAGCCGAAAAAACGTGGATAATAACCTTCAAAATCGGTCGTTTTTAGCAATTTTAAGATGGCGTTAGAAATTCCCGTAAAGCATGAACTTTTTTTGACGAAAACTTGTAAATTGGAATAAAATGCGTAATAATGATGATTAGAACCCTTAGACACGAAATAAAATGTAATTTATAACTTGTTTCGAGGAATTCCATAACGTCTCAAAAGCAGATCTTATGGCTTCTAAATTGACTCTATTAAAATCCAAATGACCCTTGTATTTGATCGTTGCATTATATTTAGTGTGGAGTTTGTTCAGCACGAATATGAATCCATTTTATTTCGGGACCCAAAAGGGCGAAAAAACGTGAATAATAACCTTCAAAATCGATCGTTTTTAGCAATTTTTCGATGGCGTTAGAAATTCCTGTAAAGCGTGATGTTTTTTTGACGAAAACTTGTAAATTGGAATAAAATGCGTAATAATGATGATTAGAACCCTTAGACACGAAATAAAATGTAATTTATAACTTGTTTCGAGGAATTCCATAACGTCTCAAAAGCACATCATATGGCTTCTAAATTGACTCTATTAAAATCCAAATGACCCTCGTATTTATCCGTTGCATTATATTTGGTGTGGTGTTTGTTCAGCGCAAATGTGAATCCATTTTATTTCGGGACCCAAATGACCGAAAAAAAGTGAATAATAACCTTCAAAATCGATCGTTTTTAGCAATTTTTCGATGGCGTTAGAAATTCCTGTAAAGCGTGATGTTTTTTTGACGAAAAATTGTAAATTGGAATAAAATGCGTAATAATGATGATTAGAACCCTTAGACACGAAATAAAATGTAATTTATAACTTGTTTCGACGAATTCCATAACTTCTCAAAAGCACATCTTTATGGCTTCTAAATAGACTCTATTGAAATCCAAATGACCCTCGTATTTCACCGTTGCATTATATTTGGTGTGGGGTTTGTTCAGCGCGAATACGAATCCATTTTATTTCGGGACCCACAAGCCGAAAAAACGTGGATAATAACCTTCAAAATCGGTCGTTTTTAGCAATTTTAAGATGGCGTTAGAAATTCCCGTAAAGCATGAACTTTTTTTGACGAAAACTTGTAAATAGGAATAAAATGCGTAATAATGATGATTAGAACCCTTAGACACGAAATAAAATGTAATTTATAACTTGTTTCGAGGAATTCCATAACGTCTCAAAAGCACATCTTATGGCTTCTAAATTGACTCTATTAAAATCCAAATGACCTTCGTATTTATCCGTTGAATTATATTTGGTGTGGTGTTTGTTCAGCGCAAATGTGAATCCATTTTATTTCGGGACCCAAAAGACCGAAAAAAAGTGAATAATAACCTTCAAAATCGATCGTTTTTAGCAATTTTTCGATGGCGTTAGAAATTCCTGTAAAGCGTGATGTTTTTTTGACGAAAAATTGTAAATTGGAATAAAATGCGTAATAATGATGATTAGAACCCTTAGACACGAAATAAAATGTAATTTATAACTTGTTTCGACGAATTCCATAACGTCTCAAAAGCACATCTTTATGGCTTCTAAATAGACTCTATTGAAATCCAAATGACCCTCGTATTTCACCGTTGCATTATATTTGGTGTGGGGTTTGTTCAGCGCGAATACGAATCCATTTTATTTCGGGACCCAAAAGGCCGAAAAAACGTGAATAATGCTGGGAGAAGATTTGTTGCCCTAAGGAGGAAGGAGGATTGGGTTTGCGGGAATTGGAGACGTGGAACGTGGCTGCTGTGGCCAAATTAGCCTCGTGGGTTTTTGATCAGCCGGATCGTTTGTGGGTTCGGTGGGTTAGCTGTATTTATCTGAAAAACACTGACTGGCGTGAATATCAACTGCATGCTGATGTCACGTGGGCATGGCGGAAGATATGTCAGGCTAAGGAGAAAGTTAAGCATATGTTTGGAAATGGAACTTGGCATGGCTCGATGGGCCCGTACTCGATCTCGAGAGCGTATGAGGAGCTGCGGACAAAGCGGCCGAAGGTCCCGTGGTGGAGGTTCGTTTGGAGTGGTTGGAGCTTTCCGAAACATAGCTTCATTTCGTGGTTAGTGTTTCGGGAAGCTTTGAGTACGAGAAATAAACTTTTTAGGTTTGGAGTGGCGGACTCTGACTTATGCTATTTGTGTGAGAATCAGACTGAGAGCCTAGAGCATCTGTTTTTTGAATGTGGGTGGAGCTCGAGAGTAATTGAGCTACTCAACGGTTGGGTAAGGAAGGTTATACCGTGTAGTAGAGGATTAGTTTGGGCGGTCAGAATGAGGGGTTCTAAACTCCAATGTAATATCCTAAGGGCTATGATCAATGCGACGATATATCATATTTGGAGGCAAAGGAACCTATGTAGAATTGAGGGTGCAGTTCAAAGACCGCAGAATACGGTGAAGTTGATTAAGGTGGATACTAAGAATTTAATTATGTGTAAGATCAAATATCCCATACATGTTAAAGATGCTAGATGGCTACATGCGTTAATGTAGTCATACCTTGTAAATTTGATACACATATATAATATACTTACCCTTTACCAAAAAAAAAAAAAAAAAAAACCTTCAAAATCAATCGTTTTTAGCAATTTTTCGATGGCGTTAGAAATTCCTGTAAAGCGTGATGTTTTTTTGACGAAAACTTGTAAATTGGAATAAAATGCGTAATAATGATGATTATAACCCTTAGACACGAAATAAAATATAATTTATTACTTGTTTCGACGAATTCCATAACGTCTCAAAAGCACATCTTATGGCTTCTAAATAGACTCTATTGAAATCCAAGTTCAATGTTTCACAAGTTTAGACTCTATTAAAATGTTCCTTTGATTTTCTTTCTTTTACCCTTGTTTCCCGTGTTTATTACTTTTCTCTTTCCCATGTTCTAACCAAACGTCCCCTTAATGCTGTGAAAGTCATATGTTTTTGTCCTTATTACGTCTCTTATTTACCGCAGTTTCATTGAAAATTTTGGGACTCATGTTATCACATCGGTTACAATTGGCCTGGTGGTAAAGACGTTATTTACGTTAAGCAGCACCAGTCGTCATCTTTATCAGCCCATACAAAACCCGGAGACGTTTGCAGGGGATCTTGCTGGGGTACACATCGTCACTGGAGCGCAGCTTGGTGTGTAGGATTTCGGGTCTAGAAATGTCTTATACATGAAGCTCATCAACATGAAACGCAGCTCGAATTGCAACCTGAATCAGCTTGCATTCTAGCGACTTAAAACTGTAGCTCGTACCCTCATAGAAATTTGTACATTCAAGCGTAACCTGAGACCCTTGGGCCGATGACCACAAGTTTTAACTACTAGCTAGGCAACACTCTTATGGGCCATCCGAATCTTTACTCATCATAATAAATCACTTACATTAACGAATTGTGAGCAAAAAGCTTCACTATAAGTTGATCCCTCTGTTCATAATTACAAAATCGAGTCAAAAACTCCATATTACGAGGCAGAAGTAGAATCCAATAAATATAAAAAAAAAATCCATCCAAAACCGGCATTATAAACATGAAAAACGACACAAAATGAGCCAAATGACACGGTGTAACACACGTTTTTCAGTATTAATAATTATTCAATTTAATCATCTCATACGAACCTTTTTATTTGTTTCATCGATCTCAATCTCATCCCTTCATTTCCTTTACGTGAATATTCCACTTAATCTGCCATTTTTAATCATAAATTATATGATTAACGTCTCATTATTCGCACTACCATGACGTCAATATTTGTTAGGAGTATTTTAATGAAATGAGACAAAAAAATAGTGTCAGGAAAAAATATAAGATTATTGAGAAAATAATACGATTATATTCTGATATAATTTGTTATCATTAGGAGTAAGATATTTTCTAATCATACTTTTATGTGTAGGTTCAACTATTCATGGACAAACCGTTGCATTAATTGATGAGAACATTGTTCACTCGAATATGAATCCATTTTATTCCGGGACCTAAAAGGTCGAAAAAACGTGGATAATAACCTTCAAAATAGGTCGTTTTTTGCAATTTTGTGATGGCGTTAGAAATTCATGTAAAGTTCGAATTTTTTTTTGACGGAAACTTGTCGATAGAAATAAAATGCGTAATAAAGATTATTAGAACCCTTGCACACGAAATATAATGTAATTTAAAGCTTGTTTCGACGAATTCTATAACGTCTCAAAAGCACATCTTATGGCTTCTAAATAGACTATTGAAATTCAAATGACCCTCGTATTTCACCGTTGCATTATATTTGGTGTGTAGTTTGTTCAGCGTGAATATGAATCTATTTTATTTCGGGACCCAAAAGGCCGAAAAAACGTGAATAATAACCTTCAAAATAAGTCGTTTTTCGCAATTTTTCGATGGCGTTAGAAATTCCTCTGAAGCCCGAATCTTTTTTGACGAAAACTTGTCAGTAGAAATAAAATGCGTAATAATGATTATTAGAACTCTTAGACACGAAATAAAATGTAATTTAAAACTTGTTTCGACGAATTCCATAACGTCTCAAAAGCATATCTTATGGCTTCTAAATAGACTCTGTTGAAATCCAAATGACCCTCATATTTCACATTTGCATTATATTTTGTGTGGAGTTTGTTCAGTGCGAATATGAATCCATTTTATTTCGGGACCCCAAAGGCCGTAAAAACGTGGATAATAACCTTCAAAATCGGTCGTTTTTAACAATTTTTCGATGGCGGTAGAAATTCCTCTGAAGCGCGAATTTATTTTGACGAAAACTTGTCGACAGGAATAGAATGCGTAATAATGATTATTGGAACCCTTATACACGAAATAAAATGTAATTTAAAGCTTGTTTCGACGAATTCCATAACGTCTCAAAAGCACATATTATGGCGTTTAACAAACTCTATTCAAATCTAAATGACCCTCATATTTTACCGGGACATTTTATTTGTTGTGGAGTATGTTCAGCGCAAATATTAATCCATTTTATTTCAGGACCCAAATGGCCGAAAAAATGTGGATAATAACCATCAAAATCGGTCGTTTTTCTGCAATTTTTCGATGGCGGTAGAAATTCCTCTAAAGCTCGAATTTTTTTGATGAAAACTCGTCGATAGGAATAAAATGCGTAATAATGATTATCGGAACCCTTAGACACGAAATAAAATGTAATTTAAAACTTGTTTCGACGAATTCCATAACGTCTCAAAAGCACTTATTATGCCTTTTAACAAGCTCTATTCAAATCTAAATGACCCTCATATTTTACCGGGACATATAATTTGGTGTGGTATTTGTTCAGCGCAAATATTAATCCATTTTATTTCGGGACTCAAATGGCCGAAAAAGGTTGATAATAACCTTCATAATTGATCGTTTTTCAGAAATTTTTCGATGGTTGTAAAAATTCCTCTAAAGCTCAATTTTTTTTTGACGAAATCTTGTCGATAGGAATAAAATGCGTAATAATGATTATTGGAACCCTTAGACACGAAATAAAATGTAATTTAAAACTTGTTTCGATGAATTACATAACGTCTCAAAAGCACATGTTATTGCCTTTTAACGGGCTGTATTCATATCTAAATGACTCTCATATTTCACCATTGCATTTTATTTGGTGTGGATTTGTTCAGCGCGAATATGAATTCCTTTTATTTCGGAACCTCAACGAACAAAATAACGTGGATAATAACCTTCAAATTTGATCGTTTTTAGCGATTTTTTGATGGCGGTAGAAATTCCTCTAAAGCGCGATATTTTTTTTGATGAAAACTTGTCAATAAGAATAAAATGCGTAATGATGATTATTAGAACCCTTAGGCACGAAATAAAATGTAATTTAAAACTTGTTTCGACGAATTTCATAACGTCTCAAAAGCACATATTATGCCTTTTAACGGACTCTATTCAAATCTAAATGACCCTCATATTTTACCGGGATATTTTATTTTGGTGTGGATTATGTTCATCGCAAATATGAATCCATTTTATTTCGGGATCCAAATGGTCAAAAAATCGTGGATAATAACCTTCAAAATCGATCTTTTTTATCAATTTTTTGATTACCGCGCGAATTTTTTTCGACGAAAACTTCTCGATAGGAATACAGTGCTTAATAATGATTTTTAATCTCTTCAGTCATTTATGTTTTCTTTGACTATTTAGTCTTTTTCCTTACGTTTTCAGTTACAAGAATTATCTCCTCTAATTAATCCACTTATTTTAAAATCCGAAAAAACATCATAATCACTAATTTAACGTCAAAAATCCATACCCACAATTTCCACAGAATTTCCACAAATTATTTTAATTCATCCCAAAGTCAAAAAACCAAATAACCGAACAACAAAAAAACAACACATGCAAACGGGAAAAAAGGTCGTGGAATCGGTAAAGGAAACGGCCACAAACATCGCAGCATCAGCAAAGTCGGGGGCAGAAAAAACCAAAGCGGTGGTGAACGAGAAGGTGGACAAAATGAACGCTCACGACAACTTCGAGAAAATCTTGGCCTCTCAATGTAAGGAGGAACGCATTGCTGAGGCCGAGCATCAAAAGAAACAGGCTCAACTCGCAGCTGCCGCAAAACGTACCAACAATCTCGCCGAGGATAATAAATGACGCTCAAACGTTTACGTTATTTAAGATTTTATCCAACGTCTCATTTCGTGTCGTAGTAGTATATTCTATCGTTGTTTTAGGTTAGTAGACGAGCCCGTAAAAAACTGTATAAAAGACGGCCTATCCCACACGAGTATAAATTTTTTTCAATTAGGTTAAGACCAACGAAACCAAAATAATAAGACACGGTTTTATATATGATCTCTTTCGTTTTTGTTTTTTTTTTGTAGTGAACAGCGATGGCTCAAACCTGAAATGATTCGGCCCGACATGTGACGGACCCAAACCCAACACAGTTGACCCATAATAAAGGCGGCCGGAGCAATTTCGGCACAAGGATTTCACACATCATAAAGCAAGTATCCAAAACTCTAAATTACAATACAAAGTAATCTAATTTTTCTAAAAACAAACATAATTAATCCAACATTTTCTCGATTTTTTTTTTTTTTTTTTCGCGATGGACAAATTACTTGAAATATAAAAACATAAGTCTAACTAAAGAGTATTAGAGGGGATAAAAACTTAGTAATAAACAACCAACAAAACCTAAGAGTAAATAAACAAAGCAAAAGATCAAAGAGCAAACATCTAGATTCGATTTTTTAGTCGTGCCAAACACCTCGGCAAACATTTCCTCATTTAACTGCAAACCCGACATCCAAAATCGAGCTTTTAGAAGTGAGAACTAATTCGATACCCTGAGGATTAAAAACGCAGCAGAACTACAAAAAACGGTAAAGGATACTCACACTCCAGATTTGCGAAGCTCGGCCGCTCCATGGGCGAAGTGGCATTTGTCTCCAAAAGTGCATGTTCCCTTCGTGAAATTCTCGCAAACCTTCGTCTTGTAGTTGTTTGACTGCGGTCCATAGGCGGGGGTTGAACCGCCACGACTCTGGCCCTGACCGTGACCTTGACCCTGACCGTGACCACCTTTGCCCTGACCACCTGAACTCACGCTAGCCACGAGATCCTTCACCATGGCGGTAGCCATCCTGATCTGCTCAAAAGACCCTTGGAGTTCGATGTTCTTCAGGTTTGAGTTCGACTCGTGATCCCTGATAGAAAGCTTGACACCCGTCTGACGGCAAATCTGTTTTGAGTTCACGCCGCTCTTTCCGATGATGGGGCCCACCAGGGAGGAGTCGACCCCGATCTTGACCGTCGCACTCTCACTTTCACCGAATCCAGAAGCGAGGCCGCCTCTGGGGGGAGCAGGTGGGTAACGGCCTTGTGCTTGCATTGGTGGGCCCATACCATAACGGTCATCGAAGGATGGGGCAACAGGCTTGTTGAGTTCCCACTCAGCGTGGGCGTAATGGCATTTGTCACCAAACTTGCACCCATCAGCACTGCTGAATCGCTTGCACATACGGGTTTTGACGGTGGGAGAGGGACCGTTTTGGGCCTGAGGAGGTGGCGGGCCTACGTTTGAGATTGATGGTAGGTTCATCATTTGAGCAACGGCATTGTAGCCACCTGGAACGTGATGCAGGAAGTGACAGGTCTCTCCGAATGGACATCCAGAAGTGCTGCAAAACCAAAAGAAGATCAGCATCACATCTTAACCAACTAAATTGATGTTATAAGTACTTTCTCCTTGCAATTTATAAATCATCATAAGTTTCATAACCACTGGCACACAGTGACCCATACTCCAAAAACGACAAGGATGTGTGCAACATGTACCTCTAATGATCAGATTAAAAGCACATCTATAACATACCCAAACTTGAGATTTGAGTGACCAGACCCCATCTAATCAATACAAGTAATCCTCGCAAAAAGATTTGAACCGATCTAAATGACCCATTATCAAAGTATACTTTAAAGCAGAAACTATCTCCTTTGCAGCCAAAATATCGACACACTTGCACATCGTCAATATTCGTTAGTAAAACCAGCATGTGAAACATAACATGTCAAAGAAAGTGTGACATCTATTTGGTAAATGAATCCATGCCAAGCCGTAAAAACTTTCAGAATGGCTCCCACTGGAGTTGTTACTTCATAGTGAATCATGCAGATCTCAGGTATACTAGTCAAATTTTCGAAGGAGATGATAACTCTCAGCGTAACAATATACTACGCAGTAGGAGCAATAAAACACAGCATGAATATGTTGCACCATAAAAGAGCTAATTGCCGACAATATTAAAATCGTAAGAAGAAATGTGATAGAAGGGGTACCATACTGGATTTATTTTTAAAAATTCGAAACCAAGCGAAAAAAACATCTAACCACAAACTTGAATTGGCCTCTTAATTTTAGGTTCCCACAACTTGCCATTTTTTCACGAGATAATGTCCAGAGAGTCACTCACTAAAGACGTGAGGACAGTATCGACGCATATCGACACATACCCATTTTATAGACAATAACCACAACCGCGTACCGTCTTCCTTCACAAATAAGAGAGTTATTTGTCTTCAAGTAATCATCTTATATTCCATTTAGCAAATACAAAGCATCCAATGCCATGTATGTGCATGCGTACAGCTACTCGCATGCTTATTAGATCTTGAGTATTGGCGTTCGTAGGTATTAATGATTCACTGCTGTTTACTGATTAAAATTTACGCACTTTGAGAAACAAATTCAATATTATTACACATTTAGATAGATAAAGATTTTAACCTGAAGAATTTGGTGCAAGGCTTTGATTTGCTTCCTATACCACTTGAATCCATTTCTGTTACAAGACATTAATTATTTTTATGTGAGTTAGACATCCTCCATTTGCTTGATTTAAATACGTCACAAATCATTGAAAGCTTAAGTGAAGTTATGTTGCATAAATGGGTTAATATATTAAATCATTACCTTCAACATTAAATGATAGGCATCCCAAAAAGACACCCATACATTATTAACAAGCCAGTAAACGGCATCTGATGATTTCAACATCATTAGTACATAGATTATAGACCGCTTAAGTTTTGCAGTTTGATGTTTGATTCCGATGAAAAGTGGAATAGTGCTTTCTTGTGTTACCATAAGTGAATATAGTTGGTATTTACAATTTTTAATCAAATCAGGAACAATACTTGTATATTTTACCTATGCTCACCATGATGTATATAACGATTCTATAATACTCCGAATGATAGCTAAAAAGCGAAAAATAATACTGTAGTAGTAATTGGAATACATATTTACCTACTCCGTATGCAGTTACAAATATTCACTTAACAATTCAGCTACACAACAAGATCACAAAAACAAAAACACTTCTCACCTGAGATGGAAAATACAAGTTTCTCTATCATCAATGGTTTTAGAGTAAATCAAAGAAACACTGTAGCTAAACAGACCTACCGTAGCCAAGGCACTAAGCAAAGGCAGCACCGATCAGAAACAGATGTATCAGATGCACCTCAGGCCACAAAAAATTCATTCAAACTCGATAACTATAACAAATAAGTCCATCAACACTGAACACTTCTAGAGCGGTGAACAAAAACCAATACTTGTACAAGTATACAACCACACAAAAGCACAATTATAAGAGAAATTCACAATAATTGGTCTTTCTAAAGGGTGGCGTCAAGGTAGTAGGAAATACAGTCGTAAATCGATCAAATTCAACCCCGAATCACAGAAAACACACTCCTTCTGCTGACATCTAGGCAAATAAACACGCCCCCATGTAACAAATACAGTTGTAACAAGGTAGTAGGCAATACGGTTCTAAATCAATCAAATTCAACCCCAAATCTCCGAAAGCACACTCCTTCTGCTGTCATCTAGGCAACTAAACAAGCCCCCCACGACCCCATGTAACAAGACAGTTGTAACAAGGCAGTAGGCAGTACGGTTCTAAATCATCAAATTCAACCCTAAATATCGGAAAGCACAACCTTTCAGCTGTCTTACAGGAAACTAAACACTCCCCCATGAAACAAATACGGTTGTAACAAGATAGTAGGCAATACGGATTTAAATCAATCAAATTCGACCCCAAATCTCAGAAAGCACAACCTTTCCGCTGTCATCTAGACAACTAACCACGCCCCCCAAGTAACAAATACAGTTCTAACAAGGTAGAAGGCAATACGGTTCTAAATCGATCAAATTCGACCCCAAATCTCCGAAAGCACACTCTTTCCGCTATCATCTAGGCAACTAAACACGCCCCCCAAAGTAACAACTACAGTCGTAACAAAGTAGTAGGCAATACGGTTCTAAATCAATCAAATTCGACCCCAAATCTCCGAAAGCACAATCTTTTCACTGTCATCTAGGCAACTAAACACTTCCCCCCATGTAACACATAAACTGTAACAAGATAGTAGGTAATATCATTCTAAATCAATCAAAATCAACTCCAAATCTCGGAAACCACATTCCTTCCGCTGTCATCTAGCCAACTAAACACGCCGCCAAGTAACAAATACAGTTGTAACAAAGTAATAGCCAATACGGTTCTAAATCGATAAAATTCAACCCCAAATCTCGAAAAACACACTCTTTCCGCTATCATCTAGGCAACTAACCACGCCCACATATTCCAAAAACTGTAACCTTTCACCTGAGATTCAAATCCGTCACCACCCCCACTAATTATATCAAAACAACACCACGGATCCGCCATTAATGGCGACTTCCACAGTTCTAAACACTTAAAATCTCTAAATCTACCATTCCAATACAAAAACCCTAATCAAACAAAGATTTAAAGTTCAATTCAGTAACTTCGAGTACAGATCTAACACAACAACAAACTAAAATCACAAGAAATCAACGAAAATAATAGGAAAAACAAGAAAGAAAAGGAAACGAAAGGAGATGGAAAGGAGAAGGAAAGGGAAAGAACTGACCTTGCTTGTGTTTCTTGAATCCGCCATTAGAGTTAGAGTTGAAAGCACCGGAATCCTGTCTTCGTTTACGAGTATCCATGGTGGAGAGATAGGGGGGGTAAACGGAGAAATCGAATTGGGGAAATCGAGAAACCCTAGAAAAAAAGAGGGGAAAATAGAGAGAGAAGAGGGTTTAGAAAATAAAATTAAAGAGATAAATGATGAGTGGTGAAGTGGTGACTAACTTTAGCGGCTCTTGGGCTTTTCGGTTTTTTATTTTAATTAAAGTCGGTTTATTAGTAATGGATCCGGAATTTGAGTTTGGGTTCGTTTTATATATAGTTTTAAAATTAAAATTGTACTCGTATTATAATTAGGAAAAATATATTAATAAATTTCTTACTTATTTATATGAGTTAAAAGGAAATAACATACCGTATTTCCTAATTTTATTAAAATTATTTTTTCTTATTTAATACTCCGTATATACCATAAACAAAAATTCTAAAAGATATGGAATAGTATATTTTTTGTAGAGTAATTATTACGAGGAATTTAATAAATCCAAGAAGCAATTTATTACTCTGTATTATCTATTACGGAGTGTAGTATTTTTTGAATCAGCTCAACAAATGGGCGTATGGACATTTGGCTTGATTTTTCATTATGTTATCTAATGTATAATTATTACGGAGTACTATATAGATATAAATATAAAATAATACAAAGTACGTAATTTGGAAAATGGCACTAAAAAAATGAGGAAATTACATTCAATAACAATTCAAGACGGGCATTTGATCAACCATAACAAGCTTAGAATCAGCTTGATTTTGGATGAGTGGGTACTTAGTATGACCGAGCTCAGTTATGTTTTAACCAAGTCGAGTCCAATAAACTCAATGAGTCGGCTCAAATGATTAGTAGTCTTGGTGACGAATGTAAATACTATAGAGTATTCTCTTATGCATGTAAGGCAACACTCTCTCACCAGTCAATCCAACCACCTAATCACTCCATCGTCCACCCTCAAGTCACATTCGAGCATCACTACCTTCCGCCCACCATTAGCCACCGACGTCGACCTCCTAACGTAATTGTTTCCCAACTCCGATCATCTTAGCCTGCTTATTACGATCTATACGAGCCTCGTAAGTCTACCTGTTTCAGTTCAGCTTCATTAATCACTCCATCGTCCACACTCGAGTCACATTAGAGCATCACCACCTTCCGCCCACCACCAGCCACCGACGTTGACCTCCTAACGCCATTGTGTCCCAACTCCAATCATCTTAGTCTAGTTATTGTACGATCTACGAGTCCCATAATTCAACCCGTTTCAAATTGAACTTCATCAATCCACCTGCTTTCATTAATCAACCTGTTTCTAGACCTTATGCACTTGATGAACACCGAGGTTCGCCATCCAATCGATTCACGATTTCTCGCTCGTCGATAGACATGATGTATCATACATTCATACTTAACGTTCTTAAAGTAACGACTAACGAGATGGTACTCAGACTCAGAGTATCGGATCTTCACCTCGATTATTGTGTCTATTAAGAGCCAAAAAAACCTAACCACAATTTAAAATTTGAACTCCAAATAATCCAAAATCTATCCGCTCCTTCCTCTCATTGTCTCAACCCCACACCCAGCCAAGATCCGTGCGTAATCTCCGCCACCTAAACCCCCAATTTTCCTAATTATTTTCATTAAATTAAATCAATTAAATCAATTAATCAATCAAATTATTTCACTATCAAACCTTAATTCTGATTCTAATTCAAATCTCCCAATCATATAAATTCAAATTAAAAAACCCACAATATATATACACCACACAAAACCCCCAATTTCCCAATCCACCGATTTTGAAATCGTCAAAAGAAAAATAAAATAAAATCCCCAAATCTTGAAAGATGAAGGCGTCGATTAAATTCAGGGAAGAACAAAAACCCTTGTTCAAATCAAAGATACCCATCTCGATTCTGGGTTTACCTTTCCAATCAGGTGTAACAGCTGGTAATTCAAAGGAGCTTTGTCTTTCAATCGCGACATTCTTCGATTCCGGCCCGTCGTTTCGTGTCTCGTACCGTCCAAACGACGCGTTTAACCCGTTTTCGTTGACGATCAAGTCGGGTATAGGTCACTTCGGGTCTCCGTCGAATGCGCCGATGACTATGTCAGCTGAATTCAATTTCTTGGGAAATAATAATAATAATAATAATAAGAGTTCGATTGATTCCATTAATTCTATTAATTCTGGGTTTAATCCGAGGTTTATGATTCATTTCAAGCCGAATTTCGGTGATTTTTGTGTGAAGAAATCGCAATCGTCTGTGATTAGTGATTTCAAATCAGGGAAATACGTAAACGACGTCGTTTACGAGGAGGACGACGGAGAGATAATCGATAACGTGAACGTAGGGAAGAAAATGACGGGTTTCCCCCTGAGAAAGGCGGTGGAGACGGCGGTGGCGGGGACGGAAATAGGGGCGAAAACGTCATTACCAGTTAGAAACGGTGTCGTATTGGGTTTCAGGTGGGGTGTTAAGTTTCCTGCTGACGGGTTGAAGAACTTGTTCAATGATCAGTCGGGTCGGGTATCCATATCGCCACGTGGCGTGCCGTTATTGGTTTTGAATAAAATCGGGATTGAACACGTGGCGAAAGCGGATAAGGAGGCGGATAAGAAGGTGGTGGCCGTGGCCGTGGCGGGGGCGGGGGCGAATGAGGTGGTGACACGTGGTGCTGAGTTGGCGGAGGCGTGTTTCGGGGTGAAGAAGGAGCTGGAGATGATCCGGTTCGAGAATGTCGGGTTGGGGAAGGCGGTGGAGGAGTTGAGGGCGGAGATTGGTGGTCGGAAAGGTGGTCAAGGAGGGGATGAGATTAGTGTGTGATTAATTAATTAATTAAGAGTTAATTAATTAATTAATTGTAGTTTTTCTTAAGTAATTGAGTATTATTATTGTGTTTTTGTTAAGTAGAATGTGAGAAAGATTGAATCTTTTTTCCAATGTTTATATGCTTTTTTTGATATAATCAAAGATTTGCCAATTGAATCGATGAATGTTCGTTACAATTCCGCTAATCAATCGTTACAAGTTAATCATGAAATCAAAGACCGAGCTCTAACCAAACACGATGAGTCGTTATATTTTCTCTATTCGATACGCATGTACAACTGGTTTTATGATTTTTGACATTATTACAAAGTTTTTGAGTTTTGTCGTAAACTTTCTGAGTTTTAGCGTAAAGTTGTTGAAATATTTAAGCTAAAAAACTTACAACTCAGTTCAGAAATTTCAATGTCGTAGAACCAGGTGTATAATCCTATATTTGAGACTTCAGTTGACAATTTGGAGACTAGTTGCAAAATCGAACCAAAAAGGTTTATGATCCGAACTATTGGCTTGGAATCGGCTCGGATGTAATGGGGTCAGCTTCAACTCGATTTGATCGAGCTCAAGTCCAACCGTGACAAAAACACGATTCAAAGTTCACAGACCCGACTCCAACGGGTCTGCTTTTCGGTAAGGTTTGAGCCTTTAATATAATGCCCATATTAGTTCATGGGCCAACTTTTATAGATCCAAACTAATGTTATGTTTGGGTTATGTTAGCCAAAGCATTCATTTGGATTGGCTCGCCGAGTCACTAGACACGACCAATGGACATCTCGGTCACCTTCACTAGCTCGGCTCACTCAAAACTCGACTAAACCTAAAAACATGTGTGGTAAGAATCCTGCCCACGGTTCAGCTCACGTGGTTAGAGCTTCCTTACCCTGGTCGAGAGGTCAGGGTTCGATTTTCGCGACTAAGTGCGCGCTTCGATATCCAAAAAAAAAAGAATCCTACCCACGGTTCAGAGCCGTCCAACTCACACGGTCAGGCTGAGCCAACTCTACCTGACACGGACTTGTCATTCTTATAAATCAGTCGAGAATAATTAAACTCAACTGAATTGAACAACTTACCTTTCTTTTGACATCGAAACCTACGCAAAGATCTACGAGTATTTTTTTATTTTATTTTTTAATTAAAACCCTTTTAATTGTTATTACAAGTATTAATCAAGATGTAATTAACTAAACATTTTGTTTAACTTATATTCACGTGATTAATCACATGCAAAACACTCACTTGGGATCGCAGCGAAGTCAGTCATCACGTTTTTATCATATCACCCTCACATGACTACATGATCATGATCAGTTGATCACTACTTCAATTTTTCAATCTTAGTAGTAAAAAAAAACAAATCACAAAACTACAAAACTTTACCCTCAATCACGATTAATCTTCCTTAGGACGAACATATATATCGTCAACGAACTGATCTATAAACTCTATATACTACTCCGTATATCAGGTTAATGATAAAAACAAACTTTTCCTAATTAATAATTTTGTATCGTCATCATGTCAAATACTCCGTACTTATCTATTTGACCGGTCTTGAATCAGAAGTAAAGTAAATTTCGCATCTTACTAATAATAATGTTTGTTTTGATTTGTAAAGCTAGTACTCCGTCCGTTCAAGTCCAAGCTTCCCTTTTGTTTTTTTCACGTTTGCCAACGCGTATTTTGCATCGTTAATATCTTTCGTAACATATTAGTAAAAATTATAGAAATTGGATATTAATAATCTACTTTTAAAGACGAATCAAACAAGATCCCACCTGAATATATTTTCTCTAATAGATTGTCGTGAATATCGAAAGTTATCCGTGATTGCAAATAGTGTCAAGACAAGGAAGGAGGAGGTTGGAATTGAACGGATGGAGTACAAGGTATTGTCCAAACAAAAATTTTCTAGTGTGACGGTTTTACAATAAAGATATTATCAGACAAGTTTCTCTTATGATTGAAATGATATATATAGTTATAATTTAGTTATTTAACGTTATATTATTTATCGTAAAATCGTCTTTCAGGAGATCAAGTGAAGTGTCATTGACCACATGCCATGCATATCAAGATTAATTATCAACCCTAGCACTTTACCTATATATAAACTAAAATCACTCAACTTCCCTACATGATCTTTCTTAATTTAATTAATTATAATTACCAATAATTAAACCTCAAATTTGCTTCTATTTTACATCAACTTATACATATTAACACCATCTCAATCTCCATTATCACTAATTAATCAAGTTTAACACTCAATAATCATATTAATATAAGTAATAATAGCCAAAATAATGAAGAAATCATCATCAATAATAATCACATTTTTCTCCATAATAATAACAATATTAATTCTCATAATCTTCAACTCCTTCATGTGTATGCAACACAATAATAACACATTACATATCTCATTAAACCCTAATCATCATCAATCAAGAAAATTGTTAGCTAATAATACTACTATATCAAACCCTAGATCTACATCCATTAATCAACATAAAGTCGGGATCGACAATCGAGAAGCCATGAAAGGGATCAAGAAAGCTTTGGATTCAAGCTTGAGAAGAAGGCCTAGAAGTGGTGCAAATCCTATACAAAACAAGTAATTTAATCACACAAATGTTAGTGTAATAATATAGGGTATGTAGATGTAACAATTCAAGTTTAATTTAATTTTTAGGTTAATTTATTTGTTTAATTTGTTTGGAGTTAATTAAAGGAAGGTTTAATGTAATCAATTTTTCAATTTCTTTTGCATGGCAACGGTTTTTCTAACGTGTGTCCAAGTATATTGCCCAAGTATATTTAACGGTTTTTTTTTTTTTTTTTTTTTTTTTTTTTTTTTTTTGCAATTTTGATCACAAGGATATTGTCCAAGTATGGTGAATGTGGATTGATATGTCAATTTTGATAATATCCTTGTGTTATTTGCTTTAATTAGCATCTTAACGTGTGTCCAGTCACTCCAATGTAACTGAATTCTTACGATATTTGCTTTGATATCTGAATCATTTTTATCAGTTAAGTTAAATAATGATGCTGACTCGACTCATGTTCGTTAAGTAAAATCCGATCTCAAAAAAAAATTGAGCTTGCGAGCTAAATTGTGAGGTCAAGTTGAACTTACGCACTACGTTGTAGGGAAGAATCGAAGCCCCACTCTTTATTTATTTGTAGTATATATATGGAGAAGAGTTTATGAATAATGCAAGAAAATCAATCAAATACATTCAACAATAATGCAAGGAAACAAGAAAAAAAAAAGATTTATATTAAAATTAAACTTTAGGAAGTGAATTACATGTCCCGAAAGTAATTAATTAATAATAAGATAGCGATCTTTCCATCTCGACCGTTTATTTAATTTTATTAATATTAAATATAATAAATTAAATATTCTAAAAGCAAAACTCGAGTTGAGTCTGAATCTGAGTCCGAGTCCTCAATTACACAAAACAGTGGCTCCTTCAACTATCCCCAGGCTGAGACATAGAAATTCTAAGACTCAACCTGGGCTCAGTCTTAGCTGTTCTAAGACTGTCCCCAGGCCGAGACATTGAAGTTCTAAGACTCAACCTGGGCTCAGTCTTAGCTGTTCTAAGACTGTCCCCAGGCCGAGACATAAAAATTCTAAAGCTCAACCCGGTCTCGTAATTTCGTTAGTTATTCCGGGTACGAGCTTTTACGATTAATACCTGGGCCGAATTCTTTTGTCACGTCTAATACGAAAAATAATACAAATCATAATTGCGTTCACTATGACAAAAATAACGAGACTAACCTCGATAACGTCGTCGTCCAAATTATTTTCGTTATAGGGCAAATTCAAATCAAAAGGAAAACTATTTTCCGCGTTCGACATGTCCGGGTTAATCGACGAATAATCAAAAATTCAAAATATAAGCGTTTTTATTAATTCGACAGTAAAGTGTTGTTGTCCAAGTTGTAATTAGATTGATGTTGATAAATAGTAGGTTAAATTAGGTTATTAAGTAGTTGAGTTAAATTAGGTTAGTAAATTTAAAAAAGGGCAAATCAGTAATTTACTCATAAATTATGGACGACACTAAGTAAATAGACGGACGACGTTAAGTAGCCCCCTAAATTTATTAGTTTTAGATTTTATGAATATTTTTTTTTTCGTCTAATGTCTTGGGTTTAAATACTAATCTTATTAGCGAGAAAATATTTAGTGTGAGTTACAATTATGGTATGTGCTAATTAATTAGAATAAAATCATCGGTTATGGTAATTACTACTGTACCGAGTACGAGTAATATTTAAGAAATATTAGTATAGTCAAAATATTAATAAAATCATCGGTTATGGTAATTACTACAGTACTGTACAGAGTACGAGTAATATTTATTATTTATGATATTTTTTAAAATTAAGTTTCGATAAAACGGACTAATGAGACCGCTGGAAAAAAAATATAAATAAATAGATATATTGATCGATTGATTTAATATTTTTTTTTTGAAGTGAAATATTTTTATTTATAATAAAATTTTACTACATAATTCAATCTATTATTAAATTCAGTATGATATCTCTATTATACTAATTAAGTAACAGATGACAAGGAAATAGACACGTGTCAATCTCTCATCACACATTTTCCGTCTAAATCATGTTTTAGTATAATAATAGTAATAAAGATAATTGTATAAAACAAAACCACACAATACATTCACTCACCTTTTTATCACTACATACATACATTCAAATCCCATTATTATTAATTTATTAGCAATCACAACGACATACAGACCGTCTCATAACAGTTTTTATAAACCATTTCATAACCGTAACATTTTTTTTAAACCGTCTCTTAAACATTTTCGTGCATAATCTACCTCTTCACCAACGAAATTGCATGATGAAAAGTCTCCAACTTATTTCCACAACCAAGTTCTTTAGCAACAATGTTAGTAACACGATAATATAATTCTTCGATAATATGATCACCAAAATGTGAAGACATCATGCATTGTGACCCTGATTTTATCGGGCCGGTAGCGTACTTGGCCCGCTCGTCAAGTCTATTATCAACTTTTTTACACCCGTTGGATAATATTTCACTGTTGGTAATTTCTTCTTTTGTTGGTAAGTCCCAGTCAACGGTAAAAGGTTTGATCTGGTCGAGATGGAATGATCCTTCACTTTTTACCAAGTTTTTTACCTCTTCCTCGGTTGGTGGGTAAAATGGAATATCGAGTTCATCCAACTTTTTCTCTTCGATCAAACCCTAGAGATAAAATACAGTTTTTAGGGCTGTAAATAAAAATTAAATGTATTTTTTGAAATGAAATCAATAAAGCATAAATGTATGATAAATTTACGCGTACATTAATATCCTTAACGTTTGATTTGAACTTTTATTTAATTTAATTTTATCTCTCTTTTGAAAACGTAAATACAGACATTATTAAATCTTTATATATAATTTTCCTTTACTTATAAGTAGTTTCGAATTACTATGCAATACAATTAAATAGATTTAAATGGACACTAATTTGATAAGTAATTTATATAAAAAAACATTAAAATAAAATTAACTTCTAAAATTCAAAATTTTAATCACTTTGGGGCCGTTTGGTTCATAAAAAGGTATGAGGTTGGAATCAAGAATCAAACCAGGTGGTATGGGATAGAAACTTATTCATGATACTTGGTGTTTTGGTTCATTTTAAGATGATCAGAAATCAAATCCGAAATTCTATTTTTATTAAAATCATATTTAATAATTATATCTTAAATTTACAAAAAAAAACTACAATATATAACATTGATTATATAAAATCTAAAAATTTTAACATGAAAGAAAAATTAAATAAATTTCATTAAAAACAACTAATTTGATAAATATTTTATTAAAAAAACATTGAATTAAAGGATTTTTTTATTCAATTTTTTTTAATCTTTATATAATTAAAATTTAAACTAATTCGATAAATAGATTATTAATTAATTAATTAATTAATTAATTAATTACCTCATTAGCCATATCCCTTAAGGCAGAATTAAGGACCTTGGTCATAAAAAAATGTTGAGGCATGTGAGATTTGGTAGTGGCCATAATATTAAGGACCATACGACCCCCAACTACAATCTCTTGTGCCCTACATTTCAAAAATGTTGTAAAATTTTCTTCAAATTGTTCTCTATATGCTTCAAGTACTTCATGAGGGCTTGTTTCTGCAATGTATATGTTCCCTTTGTTTATGTATTCACCACTCTCACTTATCAACTTCCTTGGCACGTATCGAAAATATCGAAATTCAGTATCATCATACAATATTACGGTTTAGACGTTTAGTAATGTACACATACGTAGTACGACTGCATGCATGCAGGTCTATTATATTAGAGATGTGCGATGAAAACATCAGATCCCGAATCTTTTTGGGACTAAGGCACTGATGTTGTTGTTGTTGTTGTGCGATGAAAACATAAATTCAGATATATAGAAATTCAGGATCACCGTATAAATGAATGCAGTGATACACAGACGACCTCATGCATGCAAGTCTATTATATTAGAGATGTGCGATGAAAACAGATCCCAAATTTTTTTGGGACTAAGGCACTGATGTTGTTGTTGTTGTGGGATGAAAACAGAAATTCAGATTAGAAATTTAGGATCACCGTATAAATGAATGCAGTAATGTACACAGACGACCTCATGCATGTAACTGTACGTGTACTGGCACAACAGACCAACATGAATCTTTTCCAACGCATTATGTTCTCACTCATGCAAATCCCGGAAACCTTTCCAGGAGGTTACCAATCTTATTACGATTTCCAGCTAATCACACTTAACTATGAAGTTATTTTACATGCATGGATAACCAGAACAGAGAGTGCAATTGATCAAACAGTTGATTTAATTTAATTACCTGGGATAGCCAATGAGCACTGTTAGCACAATGAACGAAATGAAGGAAGTTACTGGGAAACAGTCTCTTATAGTAAGAACCGGGAGTTGCATTAACGAAGTAGGGCCCAACATCACCTTCCCTTTGTTTCTTCAACTCTTCATCAAAAATCGGGATATAGGTCGAAATTGTGTTGAAATCGTTCGTTGGAAGATCATTCAGAAACATACTAATTTCAGGAACATCAACGTGACAGTTTTTCATCATCAGTCGATAAGTCTTGTACGTTACATCAATAACCTCGGGTAACAACATTAGTGTATTTGGACCCGAAGCACACCCTAATTCAGCTATCATCACACATTTAGGGGTCATTGTGGAATATAGTCCTTCTAATGCCTCTTTCACCACTGGAAACACCTTTGATATTGAGATCGCCTAAAAGAAAAGAAGAAAAAAAAAAAAAAAAAAACTCTGATTGTCTCAATAATTTGTTTATCTTTTATAAAATATTGCTCGCGAATAATATAAAAGTTGAACAGTTGTAACAAGAAGAAGAATAAAGCAACAAATCTGCGAGTGTTATAGCAGTACTGACTTGAATTGAAGAATTGCGAGCGTAGCTGTCCTCGCCTGTTCCGGGAGTCATGTGAGTGCTCTCCATGTTCATTTTGCCCTGTCGATGAACACGACAATTTAACTTAGAATAATAAGTCTTCTGAGAAATCGTTAGGCTTGTGAAATAATATGTATGTCCGTTCTCTTGTGTAACATAGAGAATTTTACGTTTTTGTACTCGCTACTTTATATATAATCTTTAAACCCGATCAGGTTAAACTTTCCTTTCGAATGTCTTGAATCCAAACCCCAAATCTTTTGTGAATTAATTTTAAGGTAGTTAGAAGCATTATTGCATGTTCAAATCAATATGACAATTGACAAGTTGATACATCAAATGATCAACATAGCCAAAAAAAATATTTCACAAAAGTTAAGGTAGTTTGCCCATGATATGACTCATAAAACAACTAGTCCCAAAAAATTTGGGGTTGTTTTTTATACTGTAAAATCGTTGTATTTACGACAGTACTGAAAACTAGTAAAAAATTCACTTTAATTAGTTAGCTAGTGATCTGATCCCTTTAAGTTAAATATTGAGCACTTTGTAATACTTAAAATTAAAAGTGATAACCAATTATCCTAATATGAATTTTTTTTTATCGTCGATCAATTATAAGTTTTTACATTGTCGAATGTTATTACAAGTATACAACAGTTATACACAATAATTATTTCGCAATTAATGTATACTACACAATTGAGACATGCATGCATGGGAGTATTTGGGACACTTAATTATCATCATTTTCACCGATATATTACAGATTACTACAGTTTCACCCGTAAAACAGTCCAATATCGTAAATTATTACTTCGTAATATAAATTGTTAACCCTTTACATAAATAAATCGTTTCATGACGTGAAACCGTCTCACACAATGATCGGTATTCAATACTAATAAAATCTCACCATGTTATGTAGAGTAGGAATAGAATGAATTGAAGCACTTTCGATTCTCCTCTTCACACACACACACACTTTGCTCTCAAGTTTTAATAATAATAATTGTATTATTAGTATATTTATTTGTTGTGAGATATAATTTCTATGCTTATTACTAGTCACTATTTATAGACACACAATAATTATTGGAGTATTTATTAATTAATTAATTAAATTAAAAGAGAGCATAATAATATAAAATAATGGGAGGCAACACAAAACACCATGAAATATAAAATATTTATAGAAAACAAACATGAATTTCAACAAGTATATATTTTTTAGGTGGAATAGTAACACGTATACCGTGAATCATGTGCTATGTAAGTGCACCTACCCTTCTTACTATAAAGCCAAATTATTGTTATTTCGTCGAATTTTATAAATATTTGTGAGAAATATTTTAATGAAATAATGCAGAAAATAGTGAGCGGAGCAACATAGCGACAATATATAGGTCAAGAATGATCGATAATTTATTTTCGTAGTTTTAAGTGATATCTGGTTTTTTTGTTCAACGAAACGCGCATTTAATTAGTCGCATTATAATAAGGGACCGGGGAAGCGGATTCGAACCTGCGACCTGTTGTTCAGGGTACCTAGACATGGCAAAACTGATCTAACCCATATGACCCGACCTGACACCCGAACAGAAGACCCGAGTTTACCCGTAACCCGAATAGACATGAAACTAACCTGGTTGTTATTATAGAAAACGAGTTGATATTCCTAAAAATCTGAAATAGCGAACATGAAATGATCTGACCCGACCAAAATTCAACCCGATTTTAATTAATAACTCGAAAGTTGTCCGATTCGAAGCTGATCCAATCTGAACCCGTCCCAGTTGACCTGTTTGCCAAGTCTAGGATAGCTACTCTTATCTTTTAAGATGAGTTGACATTCTTTTGAATCTGTTTTATAGTACGGAGTATAGAATAAAAGTTTTATACGAGAGTATAACAATAATAGTTCGAGAATAATCAAATTAGTTCATTCCGTTTTCGGATTGAATTTTTTTGGGGGGGCTAGCAAAGAAAACCAATGAAATTTGCAAAGACCTCATTTGGGGAATTAATGTATAAGTAGAGGATGGTCTTTAAAAGTTGGGCTAGTTTAGTAGTTTTCGTATCCCTCACGATACGATGGATAAGTCGATATCAAAAAAGTCCTAAGTTGAAATACAAGTTAAATGACAAAATGGATTCGGAAATTCGAAAATGATATCCAAATTCTGATCTCTAGTGAGATCGTCTCACGGTAATTTATTGTGAAATTAAACTTACGAATAGAAATAAAATAATATTAAAAGTAACTAGCTACCTTGTATATTTGAAAAGTCTCACAATAAATTTATCGGGAAACCGTCTTATACAAGAATGTGTGTTGCGTGAAATGTGTATCGGGAAAACGTTTCATCAACTTAAGGTTTTGGTTGAATTGGTTCCATGAAATATTATTAGAGTCAAAGATCACGAGTTCGAACCCTGATAGCCCCCAATATATATCTTGAACTCTCAAGTGAAATTTCAGCACATGTTACGAGGGACCCATCGCCTTAAGATTTGGGTTGAATTAGTTTCATAACATGGTATCAGAGCCAGAGGTCACGAGTTTGAATCCTGACATTCAAATGGTAATTTGGTTGAGTTGGTTTCATAACACATTCATTTTATGAAATATTTCAAGAATAATCGATAACTTCCTCATTTTTAAGTCATAATATGTGTTCTTTTCGGTTGATTTGCGTTCTTTTGAATCTGTCATAATATGTATTCTTTTCAGATCCAATGAAGAAGAGACTAGAAACCAAGATATGGCTAGAGAACATGTATGGCTTGTTGCATGTACATATATTGATCAACTGTCTTCACCTCGTAAATAGGATTATACATACACCTGGTTGTAAAGTAGCATTGTACAATCAAGACAAAATTGTTGAGCTTTTATATATATATTTATTGAGTTTAAAAAAGTTTTTGAGCTAAGTCGTAAGTTTTTGAGCTTAAACATTGGTGTGATTTAACTCGACAACTTTACACTAAAGCTCGGAAAGTTCACAGCAAAACTCGAAAACTTTGTGATAAAACTCAAAATCTTAAAATCAGTTGTACATAGAACTGTGTACAACTGGTTGTATAATCCTCTAACTGTCTATCATACCGTTTGAAACCCAATTAGAGGATTATACCACCAGTTGTACATAGTTCTATGTACAACTGATTTTAAGATTTTGAGCTTTATCACAAAGATTTCGAGTTTTGTTGTAAACTTTCTGAACTTTAATGTAAAGTTGTCGAGTTAAATCACATAAATGTTCAAGCTCAAAAACTTACAACTCAGCTCAGAATCTTTTATAAGCTCAATAAATATACACAAAAGCTCGACAAATTTGCCTTGATTGTATAATGCTATTGTACAACCAAGTGTATAATCCTATCTTTTCTTTGAAGCCACTATTAAGGACCTCTTTTTTTTTTTTTTACTGAATGTTCGTTCTTTCACTGTTTTTTCTGTTATATACATTCCTCGACCCCTGAACTCGCGTGCGCCCTCCACGTAAAAAAAATGAAAACCCGTTTTATAATATAGAACGGTTCTAGGTACACGAGAGTTCCTCGTGGGAAAAAAATAGAAACCGAAAGCAATCAAGAGAGAAACCATGAATCACGTGGAATAATAGGATTGCATGCATGGTAGGCTTTAGTTTTGAGCTACTCCCACGTATCATGTATGTTCTGCGAGCAGAGGGGAATCTAGCTAGTAGCAAAGGGTAGCACTCGCTACGACGCTACCCCCAAACTTACATAAAATGATTAAAATTATCGACTTTTGCTACCCCTAAATTTCGTACAGTTGAGACATTTTCATATATCGTGAACAAATATAATGAACTCGCTACCTCAAAATTTTAAGTCTGGATTCGCCCCTATCTGCGAGTCGACGTTATGAGTTCATGATTGTCCACTAATTACTTGATTAACTAATAATTGTCCGTTCGGGACCCGGTTGTCGGTTATTTAACATCCGAACTTGAAATGACCTGTTAAAAAAAATATCAAAATTCGAAGTATAATAATGTTGAACTTAATTTCGATTAATCCTTCAATTAGGGTTGCTAAGGGACGGTATCGAATAATCAACACATCGTTAGGAAGAGTTTGCATGAATTATTACAAGATTAATTATATAAATAATTTTTCGGTTTTTCTAATGGGTTCAGTATGGTGGATAAATAAACTAATTAGAACAAGAATCACGATATATTGTCTCAATATATATAGACATGATCGAGTTCATGATCATAAATAATCTAAGTATATAACTCATTGTGCATGCATGTAACACAAGTGTTCACCTTTTTCTTTTATGATCAAAATATTATTTAGTAGTTTCAATACTCAAGTATATTATATTTGTAGAGTTTAAATTTATGAATAAATACATTTAACGTATTTGCAACGGTGTAGAACATGAACTCGCACATGCAATATCGTTCAGGAACTCTTCCATCGTTTGGTGTAATAGACTCATAATTAATTAATTAATATCTCTCGTGGAAGATTATAAATAAATAAAAAAAAAAAAATTTAACTAAACACATCACACAATGCAAAAAAAAAACAAGAAAAAGATTTAACTAATTTAATTAGAATTACTCTAGGTAGTGAATTACATGTTAAACCAATTAAGCTCCTCCCTAAAGTAATTAATTAATACTCCTATGATACTGATCTTTCTGTCACGATCATTTATTTAAATTATACTGATACACATCTCACGGTTTGTCCGTTTGGACGGTTTGCAATTATTCTTTGTATGAGTAATATATCGTCTATACTGCAACCTGAAACAAAATACAGTATAAATTAAATCATCAAATAAACAAATACTTATACGAAAATTTTTAAAATTACAACATAAAAAATAGTTACGAAAAAAACTTTCAAATGATCGGTGTGTCTAAATTACTATAAAAATTTGATATGGGCTCTAAATTTGCTACTAGTTGTGTCTTGGGCTCTAAGGTGATGTAATAGTTTTGGGCTAATTTTTTGAAGACAATTTTGTGCTATAAAATCAACTTATATAAGCATTTGGCCCAAATAGTTTATTTTGATAATCTGTTTTTATTTTATCGACTAATTCTTGTATGAGACGGTCTAATATTAAAGTTATTTTGAGATCTCTGACATACTATACTATAAGGTATACACCGTAGTTATCTTTGTTATTAAGTGCGTCTCACAATATGTTTTCGTGAGATGATCTCACAACATAGATGTTATTTTATGAGCTACCTTCGCTTTTGATTTCTACTAAACCGAGTTATTTTCTAGTCTTTTTTTGGTAAATCGATGTAAATTTACAACATTTGTCGAGGCTCATCTAAACACTCTGTAATAAAATGACACATTTTCATTTGTTACTTGTTAGTAGTGGCTAAATTAAAAAGAAAAAAAACATTCCACAATGCAAGAAAACAAGAAAAATAGATTACTCTCAATATAATTCATTAATTAAAATAAAACTAATTTAATTAAAATTACTCTAGGTAGTGAATTACATGTTAAAGTAAATTTAAACTCCTCCCTAAAGTAATTAATAATAATAATAAAATACTTATGGGTTCTAAGTAAATACTCTAGGTAATAATTATCGTGAATAGTAGTGTCTAAAAACGAAAAATGTATTGGATTTTAACAAAGAGATTTGGAGATATGGGTTCTAAATTGGGTCAAAGTTAGACCTGGCAAACAGATCGTGTCGTGTCGTGTCGTGTCGGGTTCGTGTTCGTGTCGCATATAAACGGGTCAGTAAACCTCTAACCTGAATCTGACCTGTTTAATTAAACGGGTCAGTTCACATGACCTGAACCTCATATGTTAGTATTTTGCACAACCCGACCTGATCTGTATAACCCATTTATCATAGAGCAGGTATTTTTCTAACCCATTCAACCCGAATAACCCGAATAACCCATGAGACCTGTTTAACCCAAAAAATGTGTTTTGTGAGGCCCGATAAGAATTAAGAATAATATGTTGTTGGGTTAATCGGGTTAATCGTGTCAACCTGACCTGATGTGAACCCATTTAAATAAACGGATTATCCGTGTCGGTTTCGTGTTTTGATATGTCAACCCTAACCCGACCCATTTAATATTCGTGTCGTGTTCGTGTCGACCCACATACTTAAACGGGTCATTAATCCTCAACCCAAACCCGTTAATTTCGTGTCAGGTTCGTGTCGTGTTAATTTTTGCCGGGTCTAGTCAAAGTAATTGTTTTGACATTCTTATGCCATAAAACCAATTTATATAAGTATTTGGCCCAAACACTTTTTTTGGTTTTTGAAACAACCCAAAACATATATATATATATATATATATATATATATATATATATATATATATATATATATATATATATATTTGATAATCTTTCTTATTTTATCCACCCATTTGTCTCACAATACATTTATTGTGCGATATTTTCCTTATTTTTTATTAGAAATGTCACAACAAAATTACTTTTTTATTAATAACCTTCGGTTTTATGTTGATTAGGATAATTCTATACTACAATATATAATATGACAGTATTATACAAAAATTACCCAACTAAATATTTTTGTATAAGATCGTCTTATAAACATGACTTTTCTAGCTCTTTTTTGGTCAATCTTGACCGCATCTACTGATTTGATGTCCATCAATTATGTAAATTTACAACCTTTGGTGAAGTGCCTAATGATGATATAGCGGAAGATTCTTAATTTAAAAAAATCATAAAATCAATTATTTGTCCCAGTAAACAGTTTACGATTTTCTATATACGAAAACGTAAACGGTATACTCCGAGTCAGACTTATGTTTCTTCTTTCCTTTTTGGGTTGAGTCAAGCGGGTTAGTGGGTTTGGGAAGGGTAGACAGGTTGGGTCTTTGTATATTTTTGAAAATGTTGTGTCCAAACCCGTTAAAAATCTGGATCGGACCGGACGGGCCAATCGTACGGTACGTCCCAGGATCAACTCTACCTTATTTTTCCCCAAAAAACTCTAGGAGAACATATCTTAGACTCGGAAGGAGTACTGATATACTCCAGAGTAAACTATTAACTGTGACCGAGGAACGTAAAATGAAAACAAATGAGTAAAACAAATGGATAAAAAAGATGTGTAAAGAGTGATTGGTATGGAACTTTGGGGGCCCAAAGTCACATGTTAGGTTGGATCTTTGAACCCCACACTCTAATTTGGGATTGGAATTTGCAAAGTCACACTTTGGACCAATTATATCATCATTAGCCATTTAACCCACTTTCATATTGATTATGCTAATAATTACCCATTATTATTATTATTATTATTATTATTATTATTATTATTATAAAAAGTAGAATTTTATTGATGAATCAAAACATAATTTATAAAAAATTGGAGGACAGCAAAGATACAATCTGATTATTATATGATTAATGTTAAAGTATAGTTTTATTATGAGTAAAAAAAAGTCTTTTAAATATGATATTAATATAGTAATTGATGATAAAATTGTATAAAATTGAAGTAATTATTGATAAAATTAGTTTTAGTTTCTTTTTAACTCTTTAAATATAGTTTTAAAAGTTGTATTTATCAATTTTTTATACACGAAATACTTGGTTTCTTTTTAACTCTTTAAATACAGTTTTAAAAGTTGTATTTATCAATTTTTAATACACGAAATACAGTATTAGATCAGATATAAGATATGATATAAAAGTGTCGGCTTGGCCAAACAAATATCTAGAAATAATATTACGAAATACTCCGTATAATCCTATTACAATCCTATCTAGAAATTAAATAATATCACAAGAGACTTACTATTCCTATAAACTTTAAACTTTGATATCCATAATTTTGTTTATTATTAATTGGTCCTCTTAAAGTTTGATTATAAATGTTTTTAATTGGAGATATTATAACCCACATTGATTACTTTATTAGACAACTTTATATATAAAATTGATCCCAAAATGTTAGTAGGGCAAACATTTTTTTTAAAAAAATTACTCCGTATATAACTTCGGTTAAGAAGTTGTGTTTTTATAATAAATGTCTAATTTTAATTGAATTCGGAGGTCTTGATAATTTATTATTAAATTTTCATATATATATATATATATATATATATATATATTATTCTCAGACTCCGTATAATCCTATTGATATAAATTTTAATATCCAAGTAATTTCACTCAAATTTATGATAGACCGTTGTATAATATGCAACGATTATATCGAAAAATATTGAATAAAATTCTTATAAAATTGGGAAAAATCCAAATAAACAAATATTCTAAGGCAAACATATAGAATGTGAGAAGATGAGATAAGGATGCATAGTGATTGGTTATAACATATGTCAATTTGGTCCTAAGTAGAAGCCAGAGAACTTTAGAACTAATGTTGCATTGTAAAGATATAGACATATAGTAGTAATTACAAAATTTACATAATTCTTTTGTTTGCTTTTTGTGTATGAATGGGGACTCATGTCTCTTGAATAATTGACATTTTATTGTCTTATTATTTGCCCCAAATATTGTCTCATTTATATATAAAAAACACAAAAAAAAAAAAAAAAAAAAAAAATTGACGCGAATATTCATCATAATGTTATAACGAGTTAAATATTCAGTTATTTAGATTGAGAAAAAGATAAAATTATTGTTATTTCCAGGGAATAATCCTTCGTTTTTATGGAATATATCTCACTAAATGTGTAATATTTGACATATTATAATATAAGATAAATAAATCCTCACAACTCACGAGGGACACAAAGTGATATCGATATGGAGTACGGAGTACTATATAATAAAAGCACACCTTATTGTACCATACTATCACCTTCAAGATATTTATAACTAAATACATAGGAGACCATTTATGGCTTTGGTAATTTGATGTCATCATGGGTGTCATTTAGTTAGAATAATGTTAATTTTGCGAAATCTAAAACAGGTTAAATAATACTCTTCGTATACTTAATACTCCGTATTAATTAGTTTTCTATGAATAAAATGAAAAACATTTATATAGGAAAAACTATCTATGTATATGTATCACATGATGCATGAAGCTGATTTATTTTATCTATTTTGACAAATTGGTAACGAGGGGTTACTAAGACAACTTAACATTTTCAGCTAACGATAAAATTCGAATTCTAGGTCATGCATGATGATGAGAATCGTCCATTATCACTTGGTGACTCTACCGACTAATCTAACTAACTAAAATTCGTATAATAATCTCTATATATATAATGTAACATCCAAGAACATTCCATTAATACTTTAATATTAACTTGAGGTAGGAGTAACTTTTTATCTCTTCTAATCATAATTTAAAGTGAAATATACAATACAACCACCAACCTATATCATCTCTTTAGCCTCCGCCTACCAAACAGATACTGTTTCTCTAAAGTTTTTCTGCTATAATAATTATTAGTATACTTACCATTACCTTGAGATTATAGACTTTAAGTACTACGTCGTATAAGTAGATTTATCGAGAGAATGACCTAACTAGAAAAAATATAATTAAATAGTTGCTTTCCTTTATCATATAAGATGTCTCTCAGTAACGTTATTGAGATACCGTTTCTCTAAAGTTTTTCGACTGAGACTATATATTGATATACTTACCCTTAGCTTGAGGTTATAGACTTTTAAGTATATACTACATATAAGAGTTAGAGATTAGAAGATAGAAATCTACATATAACACGTACACTAAACGTCCAAAATTTGATGTAAGTTGAACATATAAAATAAAATAAAATATTGTTAGGTGGAGTAAAGTGAGATATGTTCACAAGATCTAGTTGTTTCATAAAAATCAATGAACACAAATTGGTGGAAAATGTACACTTGTCAATCAAACATTGTAATCTTAAACAACAAAAAGTCTAATAAAAAAATAAAAATAAATTAGATATAATAATAATAATAATAATAATAATAATAATAATAATAATAATAATAATAATAATAATAATTCATGAATGATGACTACTAACTACTTTAATTCAAGAAAGTAACCTTGTTTTGTTTGCCTTTGATTTGACAACTATTTCCATGATCTCTTTTTTAGATATTTACCTCATTTATTACACTTTCTTTTTAAAAAAAGTATTTATAATACTATCATATTTAATGTAAAAAAAATGATAAATACAGCCCTGAATTTAAGAGACTACAAAGAGAATAAAGTCGATATGTGTGTAATTTAGCCTTCATCCAATTTCAAAGTTTGTAGTACTAAATTTGGGAGATTTTAATTGTTTAAATAAAATTATTCTCAATTTTATACCGGTTATATTGAAAGAACGTTAATTTTGAATATTTGTATACATTTACTTACGATTATTACACTCCTGCTGATAATAATTAAGAATTAACACGAAAATGATTGAGTTTATGATCTGAGCTAGTTTGTATAAAATGTTCAATATTACCGAACGACCGGTACAAATAAACAAAGATATTGAAAATCAAAAAGATTTTGATTGATCTATATATTCAGAATATATCGATATTCCGTACTATGTAAATTAAACAATATATATTGGTGAGAAAAGAATGAATTCCAATTTGATTAAATGATCATTTAATTTGTTGGAGGATAATGTAGTAGACAAATCTATTGACACCCATATTGGATACATAACATAATAAAGATTTTAATAAGAAACAAAATGCACAAAATCCTATTTTAATCCATTCAAAATATTCTCATATTCCACAATCCAACATGTACAATTCTTCTTGCATATACCAATCTTTTCCATACAAAATATGAATTTTTTTTAGGAACAATAACTTAATTAATCTCCCAATAATTAATTAATTTAACCCCCCTAATTAAAAAAGCTTAATCAAAATAATTAAGCTAATTAATTAATTAACTACTCAATCCATGCACTTCTTAGTGCAATTTCCAAATTAATATCGTTGTTGAATCCTCTGCAACGGGCTGATAGAATAACGACCATATCATCTCGAACATTCATCGAAAAATCCAATTTCCAAATTAATATCGTTGTTGAATCCTCTGCAACGGGCTGATAGAATAACGACCATATCATCTCAAACATTCATCGAAAAATCCAATTTCCAAATTTTTATATCGTTGAATCCTCTGCAGTTGGCTGATAGAACGAAGATATTATCTCGAACATTTATCGAAATATATATACTTATTATTTCTTTCACATAAACCTTGCAATTAGCTCTTGACATCTCCTATAAGACTCAATTTTTTCCAACCTAAATTTCTCATGACAATCTGCAATAAACATATCAGCTAGCTTATCAATCTCATTTTCCCCATTATTATTATTACCATTATTATTATTATTATTATTATTATTATTATTATTATTATTATTATTATTATTATTATTATTATTATTATTATTACCATTATTATTATTATTACTATTATTATTATTATTATTATTATTATTATTATTAATATTATTTTTATTAATATTATTTCCTTCAACATTTTTCTCATGCTTTGCACTACTCTTCTCTTCTAACCATTGAAGATAACTTGAAAGCTCACTTTCTTCTTCCTTAGTAACACCATCACCATCACCATCAACACTAAACCCTCGATTTTCGTACACCGAATTCCAAGTAGAATCATAGTAATTAATATGAGAATTAGGGTTATTAGGGTTATAATTAGGGTTTTTGATTATATCTTCAAAAAAAGGTGAAGGAATAGGTAAAACATGAGAAGAAGAAGAACACCAATTATAATGAAGTCTAAATGATCCAAACAATATTTTCTTCCTATACTTATTCTTCCTCTTGCTTTGTTTCAAGTACATTAGTTGATTCTCATGGAAAACCTCTAGGATGACGGATTTCGCCTTGGATAAAGCTCGAAGAACGCGACAAATATGGGAGAATATGAGGTTGTGTATGATGTTCTTTATCTTCATTGTCGTAACTGATGTCGAAGATGAAGATGAAGACGAAGACGAAGATGATGAAGAATTTGATGAGGAAGTTGATGAAGGTGTAGGAGATGTTTTGTGAAGAGAAGAGAAAGGGCTTTTATGGTGTGATGGACTAACCATTATTATGTTATTATTATGAAATTTTATTTTATTTTTGTTGTGTGTGTATTGGTACTAGAGTAGTAGTCCAATGTGAGACATATAAAGGGTCTCATTTACCAATAAAAATAAAAAATAAAAAATTATTACGGTGTCTTATCAGATCAATGGTAACGTTCCCTATTTAAAATCAAATTCGTAAAATTCTGCCATGGATAATTACCATTAATTAAATCAGATTAATAAAAAAAAGGTTATGTTAAATTATACATAAATCATTACAATTAATATATATACAGAATATTAAGTATTTATTTCCTATTTTAGTTTCTTATAATATACCCTCCTTAGGGATGTATTTATCATTTTCTATAAAAAAAAATAATAAATACAAAGTATTACTTTAACATATTTAGATTTACCATGAAAAAAAGTTTCACAAAATAATAATTTCAATGCAAAAAAAAAATATATACGTATAAGTGAAGAAAAACGATATCAAATTAGTGTGTTGGAGACGGTGAAAAATTAGACTTAACATTGATATGGATATAGGAGGTAAATAATATTCGTTCTTTTCATCAGTCATTTATTTATTTTTAATTAAAATATTTATCATAAATAATATATATAAAAGGTAACTAGATGATCGACACTCGAATAATATAATTTAGAAATTGGTAATGACTTGCTTTATGCATGAGGTATATTGTACATGTTCACTTTTCTACCTTTCTCTTTAATTTATTTTATTTGTTTTCCCTCCAACTATGTTTTGATATTGAGAGTGACAAGTATGTAGTTTAGATTCTTAATATTTTGAAAGTTAATACTTATCTAATAGAAGCATAATATAGAATAATAATAATATGCTAGAAAATGTATTATCTCCTAAGTAGAATAATTATTAACATCGATCGATACCAATTAATATTCCGCGGTATATATATTCTTATACTCTTGATCGATATCAATTCCTAAGCACAAATTTAGATTCTATCTTGATTTTTACTCGATTAAATTAGAGTAATCACTCGCATTTGATTAGGCCTAGAGTTGGCAAACCGGACGTGTCGAGCCTTGCTTTATGCCAGTTCAGTTGTTCTTTGTGCCCATCCAACCCGGCTCAGTAGTGCCTGGCAGGTCCGTCGTGTCGTTCCGGGTCGTACCTAATCCCGAGAACATGCGCCGAAGCACAGTTCCTAGCCCGAGCCCGGTCATGCCTAAGTCGTGTCGGGCCGTCGTGTCCGACCAAATTTTCAGAATTTTTCATTTTTTTGGGATTTAGAGTCGTGACGTCCCAACCGTGCCTCGTGTCGGGTCGTGCCTAAACACAAACTTTTCTTCAAATTGGCGCTACAGTCCAACTTGGGACCGGTCGTGTTGTGCCCGTACTTTTCGCCACGTCATCACCGTGTCGGACCGGGCCACCGAGATTGGCCCGACCCTGTTTGTCAGCTCTAATCAGGCCCGCTCAAACCTGACTCAACAGAAATCTTAGGATAATGAAGCTTGAAACAATCCCGACACATCAATTGACTCGACCAGAAAAGGTATATCGACCTAGTACGGATCAGATCCAGACTAGACCCATTCATCCAATTACAAACCAACAACAATGAAAGTAAGAGACCAACTAAATGATGAGATAATTAATTAGGAGTGCTAGTTACACAACTATATAAATTCTTTTTAACTTATTATTATTATTGTAGATAACATTAATGATGTCAATAAATGTTAGGTCATTTCCTTTGGTGTAACGTTGAAGTTTTTAGGACAGTAATTAAAGGCAAAAGTGTATCCCAATGCTTATAACAAGAGGGAGTAAAAAAAACAAAACAAAACAAAACAAAATTAAATAAAAATAAAATTACTCCACTATGCACTTTGATCTTGTTGATGCTCTGACACATGATTTTTTTTTACAGCTTTGGTGTTTTTTATCCCGGTGGTAAAACGGTTTCACATGTAAAAATGTCGAATTTTATATATTTAAAAAAAAATACTCATAATTATTTATGTTTGATAAATCGTTTCGCAAAGTTAGACCGTCTCACATAATAACTACGGAGTAGGAATTTTATTTTTTTGGAGATGATAAAATAAATACAGCCGTTAAAATTATACTGTATCTATGTATTTACGGTAATACATTGTCTTTTATATTTGATACTCGTACAATATTAGATTTAGTAGAGTAATTAAGGACTAGATTACGTATAAATCGATGTAATTAATATACGTATTGATGATTTATTTATTTTCTTAATTTTTTAAATACAGTTCTAAGGACGGTAAATTATTATTTTTATGGAGCTGAGGGTATTATAGTAATTTAACATGGTGCTGATGCGCAGCCGTTTTATGCATGCATTACTTGCTGGAAAGAACTACTCTAGGTAGACCAAGTCTCTTAGCCAACAACTTTAAGATACAATGCAATTGATTGTCTTACTAGTTTTCCGATTTCATTAAACGGTTTTTCTAACGTGTATTTACTGGTCAGATATTAATATGTATGTGTTCACTAGTCACACATTCAGTGGCGGATCTAGGGTTGTCAGTTCGTGGATGTTCACATATGAGGCTAGCTATACTCGAGTTTAATTGATGTCAGGGTCGCGTACGGAGTATTCTGTATTCCATTAGTGTATAGCATGTAGTCACATACTATAGTAGATAATCGAGTAGTACTTAGCTTACGTCTTTGTTTACCTTTTATTTTATTTTATACTCCGTAAGAAATATACGAGTATGGAGTATTAATTAAATGTAAGTAAATGATAGAATCGGATATTAGTTGGTGAGTAATATATTGAAGATGTAAAACGGGTTGAAAATATTATATGCAATGGTTACATGATCCAAACAAACAAAAAACTGAATTGGTATATTTGTTACCTCATTTTGATCAACTCACAAGTACATATACAATCACTACCCAAGTGCCAATTATTCAATTCAAATTAAGTACTCCTAACACACAAAAACACAACAATAATCTAATCTAATCTAATCTAATATAATACATTCCAAAAACAACCGTATGTATAGTCTAGTGGTTAGGATTAGGTATACATACTAGGCAATAAGTTTTAGAGTCGAATTCTGATCTTCTCTCCTATATTATAATGCGACTAAGTGCACTTCGTTGAAAAAAAAACGCATACAGAGTATATATTAGTTATAATATTGACACACTTCAGCAAATCCCTAAACAGTTTATCTTATCAAATGATATCCATTTAACCCGTTTTTTAAGTAACATGGGTTTAACATGAATCATAATGATAGTAGTAGTAGGGGTAGGGATAAACTTCGGTAAATTCATAGACAAATTTCATTACATCGTGTGATATCTATATAATCTGTTTTAGAGGTAAAATAGCTTTACCATGAAAAATGACGGCAAACTTTTGTAAAACCTCAGATAATTTATCTTATCAAACGATATCTGATCTATTTCACTTGTTCGATCGGATAGATGATTAATTTTGAACTGGAATTTATGATCTAAAAAATAATGAGATCCAAAAAATAAGGGCAAAAAAGTACATGTTCCAACAAAGAATCTTGAAGTGTGTCATATACTAGTGTTTACATTAGGATTATAATTAATTAATTTAATTAACTAATTTAATTTAATTTAATTAATTAAATTATTAAAGTAATTAGTGTAGTAAAGGAGGGAGGGGGGGAAGCGGGTGACCCGGCAGTGAATACGGGAAGATGGAGCCAATACTCGATGAGCTAAATATGCCCGATTCTTCGCCGATCACCTAATATTTCCATTCTATGTAGTGACAAACTCATCTATGTCCTCCTCTTGTGACCCTTCCATGTCTTATACTCTTATCTCCTCCTCTCGTTTCATCGATTTTCTTAACGTGTGCTCAGTTTGAGTTCATGATGAGAGGTTAACTACGGAAACATGTTACAGAATCGATTCAACCAAAACCTGATGGTTGAGACCCGCCTGATGATTGAGACCCGTTTATATTCTATTATGTCTCCTCGCTCGAATGCATTTTGGCCTTGAAGAGTGGTTATAATGAACGCAATTGAGTTTATAGATCAACAGAGGTGAATCTAGCTAGTAGCAAAGAGTAGCATTCGTTGTCCCAAACTTTAGAAAATTGGTTAAGATTATTGACTTTTGTTACCTATAACTTGTAAAAATGTCAAATTTTCGTATATAATAAGCAAATATGATGAACTTGCTACCCCAAAATTTTGACTCTGGATTCGCCCTTGTTAAGATTAGTTTCAACAATAAGAAGATTATACAATCAGTTGTACATAGCCTCATATATATACAATTAATATATACTACTCCCTCCATTCAAATCCAAACTACACATTTCTCTTTTGCATATTTGTCGAAGCACGTTTTGCACCATCGATATCTTTCATTTTACATTATCAAAAATTATAAAAATTTGATATTCTTGACCTACTCGTAAAGATGAATCAAACAATGTCTCACATGACTATATTTTGTGTTATAGATTGTCGAGAATATCGAAAATTCTCTTTAGTTGTGAATAGTGTCAAAAAAAGAAATGTATAGTTTGGATTTGAATGGATCTGAGAGAGTACTGGTTAAATCACATGAATGTTTAAGCTCAAAAACTTACAACTCAGTTCAGAAACTTGTAAAAAAACTCTGTAAATATATATACAAAAGCTCAACAACTTTTATTACGAGTAACTTTTATTTCAGTCGTATCAAACACTTACGAAAATATTTATAACAAACCATATGAAATATCATGTCAAACAAAGCTGTAAAAAGTTTGTCTTAATAAACTTAACCCTACTCGAAATTGAACTGAGCCGACTTCGGAAAAAATCACAAAAGTTAGGATTAGTAGTTAAGATGAAATAATCAATATACAGTTCTCAAAAAAGGCTACAGAAATTTGTACTAATTAAATGAAATTATGATCATTGTCATCAACATAAAATAATAATTAAATCTTAACTTTATTTATTGTACTTGGTATGTTTTTCTGCAGCATCGTTGGAAATCATCTGACCCATAATTTTCCAACTTTTTAGGTCATTAATTAATTAACTAATTACAGTATTAAGTACTCCCATAAAACTCTTATAAATCAATTAAAAATTAATTACGTTACTTTGCGCATGTATTATCGAATGAAAATCAGCAAATTCTGACCTAAACAACTACTGTAATATTCTGTTACCATGCATATTAGTCAAATCTACTGTTTCTTAATATGCAGCATATTAAAACATTATACGAAGTACTCGTATATGGTACTATGCATGATTTGCTAATTATGGTATATTCTGCATTTCTACTACGTACTGTTCTCCGTTATTAAAAATCTGTATATGTTGTTCACCAAACAGGATTGTAGTCTCATTAAAAAGGTCAAGAGATATATAGTCGATCTCTGTTTCGACAACTAGATTAAGATATTTACGGTAAATAATTAATCGTGTGATTAAGAAGTGATTAAGTAAGAGGAAGAAATAATTAAAATTTAGTGTGTCTTGGGATTAATGTAAAGGGGGAAAGGACGTACGTATAGTATTATTATTGACCGGCAAATTGGACCGTCGTGTACGTGTGTGTGTTAGGCAATAAAATCTTTATTACAAATCTTAGTGATATAACTCTCATATAAGATGTTACCTACTCTTTGTTGAGAGGGATATTTACCTATTATTTCTAATATACATGTCATACAATCAAAGGTCCGCGTAATTATTTAATTAAAACCGTCATATACTATGAAAAATTATGCAAAATTTAACGAATTTAGTTGGTAAAATCATGAGAATGATATTCACGATTTAAAGTTCGAATCTCGTACTGTATGTACGAAAAGTTGTACAGTTCTACTGATATCAGAAAATTACAATTGAAATAATCGAGTATTATGGAGTTTTTAGGGTAATTTAATTAATTAAACAAACTTGTAAATTCGAATATTGAAGAAAAATGATTATTACAATTCCAGTGTTTTTCGAGTGACAGCCAAACAACCCCTAAATCGTCAAATAACAAGGGATTAAATTATAAAATTAAAAACGTGATTGTAGATAACCTAATCGAGCAACGACGACACCAATTTTATCTTAGGAAAAAAAATATTAATAAATAATTAAATTAGTAGGAAACTACAAAAGAAATTTCAAAGACAAAGACACAATTAAATTAAATTAAAGTTAAGTAAGTACGTAGGGTGATTAAGATTTGTAGTAGTAATGGATAAACATAAACATCTACAAATATATTCTTAAGAATATGTCCCAATAAAATCTCATCCAATTATGTTCTTTTCATTCAAACTTTATTCATGTATTTTTAGATAAAAAAAAATAAATAATTGATGTTTTTTTTTTGTTAATCTCATGTACTTATCTTATCTATATTCTCAAAAATTTATGATATCGACTCACATATTTATCGTATGATCAACTATACATGAAAACAAATAAATCTTAAATTTAAAATACGTACTACAGATTTTTCTGTATAAGTTGTTCTGATACGACTACCAGTAATCCTGGTTCTGTCACCGTGATAATATCACTGAATAAACACGACAGTCGACAGGTGTATAAGATGTGTTCACATTAATTGTATTATCCGACCTCTCACGTACATATAATAAGATGTTTACTGATTCGTAAATAACCAGCTCCCTCTTTAGAAGTCTCAAAATACTGGGATTCTGAGAGACCGTCTCACTAGAAATTTATTGTAATGTTGTTGTTGTTGTTTTTCAAGAGCGCAATAACATATTTGGTCGTAATACAATATAGGAAAGTAGGATTCGAATCTGAGATCTGTTGTCCAGGTACCTGTGAGGGTAAACATAATGCAGTATTTTATAAGTTATAACAGACGATTTTACGATAATTATATTGTGAAATCTCTCGTATAAGACGTAATTATTATTACCGTCTCACAAGAGAGTTACTCGAGAGAGGATTAAATATAATTAGATATAAGTAATTGGTTTATTATATATAGTGATTGTTGTTTAGGAAATGGCCAAGTAACATTCCCAATCTTCAGTGCGGACTGCCGCCCCCAGATGCTCTCCGTGTTCAACGAAAATATATCACGGTTTTCATCAACATTTTATACCTTCAATGTTCCCTAATTAATATAATTAATTAACTTCATTTTTTTAGTTCATTTATTTCGATTTGCTTTAATTAATTTATTAACGTGTGTCCACTGGTCACACATTACAAAAAAAAAAAAAAAAAAACGTTACTCGCTTACTCCGTTTTTTTTTCCCTATGTTGCGTTGAAATTAATAGTCATTGTTCGAACGAGTATAGTTAAATTTCAACTATAACAACATCAGTGCCTTAGTTTTCAAAAAAAAAAGATTTAGGGTCGGCTGATATAAATCATTACGAAGTTTAATTTCTAATTTTGGATCCCGAAAAGTTTCGAGTTCTAATCCTAAAAGTATACTCGTAATTTGTAAAGTCATGTAACATGTTGTATTATTGCATAAATTGTTATCGTTTACTCGTACTACATTCTTTATTTAATCGCAAATACAAATCAAACAAGATCTCACGTGACTACATTTCTAATTTTCTCTTACATGTTGTCGAGAATATTAAATATCTCATCAGTCGTAAAATATTGTCAAAAAAAACATACATGATTTTTTTTTTTTTTTTAAATGCAGAATAAAAAAGGATTTTGGAACGTAAACTAGTTCATACGAGTACTATATACCGAATAAAAGAGTAAATATGTACAATATCATGATGAACAATAAAAAGTCAAAGAAAGATAAAATCGAAGGTACGAAAAATAGTGATCTCTTACGAGTTTTTGTGCCCAAACAAGATCAAAGGAAGCAAAAGGAATCAAGAACAAAGTAAACATAAAAAAAAAAGCAAAGGAGAAGATTATTATAGAACATGAAATATTGCAGAAAAACCACCAATCTCATAACTTTAGACTATTTACTAAAGTTATTACCTTGAATTAATATATTTTGCAAAATTTGAATTAAACTTTTTTACACACAATTTTGAAAAAAAAGAAATATTCGAATAGAATAATCAATCAACATCATAGATTGCCAAAATCACCCAAGTTATTCTCTTCTATGTCAAAATTCTCTTTGATTATTAATCTTTATTTTTTTGGTTTTGATCAATGGTAAAAGTTAAAATAAAGTTTATTAGATTAGATTAACCTAGTAAATTATTTCGGATCAGGTCAATTAGTCTGAACTTGCTACCTAATCAAAATTAATCAGGGTAAGTTCGTTCAGACTAATAATTAACCTGGTGAATCATTTCGGATCAGCTAGGAGATATGAATCGTGGTAAGTTCGTTCAGACTAATAACCTAGTACAGAGGAAATCATTTCGGATCAAGTAGGAGATATGAATCGTCGTAAGTTCGTTCAGACTAATAACCTGGTAAATCATTTCGGATCAGCTAGGAGATATGAATCGGGGTAAGTTTGTTCAGACTAATAACCTAGTAATTAAATCATTTTGGATCAGTGTAGGCCAGACTAGGCCGCCACGAAGCCAAGTTTGCTCATGGAATGTGGCTCAGGCACGACCCTAATTAAAGGGCGGGTCACGCTTCCCCTTTATTTGACGTTGCTCCGGCCTGGCTTCGACCATATATAGCCATGCCAATGTGGCACGAATTGAAGTCCTGCCTGAGCTGGTTCGCCATGTTAACCGCCTCTTGAAATTCAAAATGTGTCCTATCTAACCATATTGCATGATCTTTGACACGTTATAATCTTTAAAAAAAATGAATATATCTGTTTTAAGATAGACCAGCGCATGGTATCAATAGCACAGTATCAACATAGATTCTTGCTAAAAATAGATAATTAAACGGTAAAAAAAAATGTGTTTTATCTAACAACATTGAATGATCTTCGACCCGTCATAATCTAAAAAAAAAAAAGAATATATCTGTTTTAAGAGAGACCAGCCAGCGGGATCAATAACACATACAGTATCAACATCACATCACATTTTCACTTTAAACAATGTCCCCTAATTAAGTCACTTTAGAGCTAGCATGCCATATAGTAAAAGCAAGGGCAGTTATATGTTCACTTGTTGATCAGCTAGACTGACATTTTGTGCAATGAAAGTAACTTCTCAGCAGTTAAAATCTATTTTTACTGACTTCACTATTCAAAAGCCAATCAATGATGGCAACCCTTGAATGGCATATGTGTTTACATACTTTAACCTTGGAATTTACCTAGTAAACATTTTCATGTATACTTCCAATTCTATAAAACAAAATCCATGGAGACAACATTTCTGCAAAAGCTGGGTTGTGTAATTATGTTCATCATAATGATGGTTTTCTGATTGTTTAACCCGGAAAATAGGATTATACATCTGGTTGTATCGTACATTGTACAACCAAGACAAAGTTGTTGAACTTTTGTATATATTTACTGAGCTTATACAAGTTTCTGAGCTAACATTTATGTGATTTAACTTGACAACTTTACACTAGAGTTCAGAAAATTTACAGCAAAACTTAAAATCTTTGTGATAAAACTCAAAATCATAAAATCAGTTGTGATGAAAATTGATATTAAGTATCACGAGAAATTGAAATATCAATCAACACAAATTTATCGTACTTAGACAACATCATTGTGATTCTTGCTTTAATTAGCATACTAACGTGTGTCTAGTCACGTACCTAGGACATTCGTAAGGCGAATAGATTGAGTGATTGACCAAGCAACCCTAAACCCTTACCGATTAATCACAATAATCACGACGATTATTTCAGTCGTCACGCTACAATCTTGATCATTATATCATAAATACGAAGTATGTCTGATATCGACTCAAAACGCAACTATATATACTCAAATTTGATCTAATAAACCCTTAATTAGGGCTTGAAAGCATAATCACGAGATTTCGAGCTTGTATTAATATATAGCCGTGTCCAATACTCTGTCACCTTATCATCATAAGTATATATTTAGTAATTACGATCGGTCCGAAGTAATATATATAATCATTAATCAAAGAGTATATATTAACAACAATGATTGGCACATGAAGAAAGTAGAGGATTGATGATAGCATGACATGTTGAATTGAAGGCTTCTACTTTTGTGATTTGCATACATAACAAAAGTTACAAAAACATCACTTAAAATGATTTAGTTACCAGATTATGACCTAATAATATTTCAAACATCATTTTTATGCTTGCAATCATCCCGTCTCACCAAATAACTACGTTGACGTGCATATCCGTCTTACTTCTAAAACTGATTACAGATCCAGATACTGTCAGCTTTGTCTTATACTCTTATCAAATGATTATCTGACCCGTTTTAGTTGTAAGAACTGATATATCCCGTGTTAAACGAGAATTTGTGTTAGGCACATCATTGTTGAGTCATACTAATGGTTTGAACAATATATGCGAGTCATACTAAAGGTTCGAACAATATAGGCACAACTCTACTAAAGATGTCTTAGCCTAGTGGTTAGACTAGATATCTGTCTTACTTCTAAACCAGATCCAGATACTGTCACCTTGTCTTATCAAATGATTATCTGACCTGTTTTAGTTGTAAAACCGATATATATCCTTGTTAAACGAGAATTTGTGTTAGGCATGCACATCATTGTTGAGTCATACTAATGGTTTGCTCAATATATGCACAACTTTGCCGAAAATGTCTTAGTCTAGTGGTTAAGACCAGCCATGTACCGTGGACGATAGGTTTCAGGTTTGATTCTTTGCTCGTCTATATTGTAATGCGACTAAGTCCACGCTTCATGGTGCTGGAGTCGAGGCTAGCGGGGATAGGTTTGCGCACCGGTCCAGGACCAGACCGGAATCTTCAAAAAAAATCCGGACTGGAACCCGGAATCTCCCAATTGATGGACTGGGACCGGACCAAAATTTTTTATTCCGATCCCGGTCCGATAGATTCCGGTCCGGACTAATCCATTTTTCCAATCCAGATCGGATTTTGCACACTCCTAGTTGGGGATATGATGGGATTGACTATGGATAGGCAAAGTATGAGCCCAATAGGCCACATTGGGCTTATTAGGGGATTGTGTGGTGTTCTATACCATGATAGTTCGAACTCAGATCGACTCGTTTACAAATTACAATCCATAATTTGAGTCTTTGATCTAGGATGTTTCTTGTGTTTTGGGCTTGTTGTTGGGCTAGTTTTATTTGTGGGTTAGATTATGGATGATATTTTGGTCCTTGGGCTCATAGTGTCATACATTGAACTTTTTGGTTGTGTTCAATTGTTCATCTCATTAAGGTTGAGTTTGGTTGGAGCCTTGGATATAGACTTAGAGAGGTGGTCAAGTACTCAAGCCAGGTTGGGTTCGGTTCGAGTTGGGTTAATCCACCTTACTCTATTATCACTCGGGCTTGTTCGAGCATGATCTAGATTCGGCCATTTGGGTTTGGGCTAGCTTATGGATACGATCTTTTTAAGAGCTTTATTACCAAATCAGTGAATAAATATTTGTTTTCCTTTTCTTTTTTTTTTCACTCGTGCCCATCCAAGTTGTGTTAATATAGAGTTAAACCTTCGGTTCATATTTACAAAAAAATTAAAAATCGATAGAAAGATTGGTGAGAAAGAAGTTAATCAAGTTGAATCTATCAACTAGCGATTAGAAAATCCGTTTTACTTCTAAATAAATAAATAAAAACTCTTCGTGATAAGTACATAAAATAAAATACTAGTAATATACTATATTAAAATTAATAAAAAAATATTATTTTACATTGCCTCTTTGTTTTATCCATTTGATCCATGGCAATTCTCCTCCATGTATTAGGGAGCAATACACATACTCCATGATACACCTTCCATGAAGGGCATCAATCAAAGGTCATATTTAGAAGTGAACTTATGCTAGTATCTTTCATAACGTTATTGTGTTACCTCCTGAAAAGATTCTTCGACCTTCCAATATCACAAATTTTAAAAAAATCAATTTAGTTTAGGAATGAAAATGAGAATAAATTACGTCAAATTTTATGCATTTTAATAATCAATTCCTATATTAATATTAGATTTAAAAAAAATTTAACTTGCTAAATACAGTACAAAATTAGTATTTATTTAATTTTTAAAATTATTATTTGAACCGACAATAATTAGATTAGTCTGATGTGTAAGACAGTCTTATAAAACAATTACAGTATTATTAAAAAAAAAATGCTACACACTCCCACCACATATTCTTTGTGTTTTCTTATTATAAAATTCTTTTTAAATATTCATACTTTTACATTACACATAATTTAATTCATAAGAATGATTCTTCTAACTATTATTATTATTATTATTATTATTATTATTATTATTATTATTATTATTATAACACAATTTGCAAAATATTTTATTTTAATTAATGGACTTGTCCTCCTTCCTATAAACATTGTCAAAGACCATTGTTTCTCACTTTCTTTTGCCATTACATTACATGAATATATATATGCCTCTACCCTAACTCCTCTCCACACAATCCTTCAAAAAAAAAAAAAACATCAATTTCACATTTTCACTCGTATTTTTACATCGAATCACAAAAAAATCGAAAAAAAATAATTACTTCATTATTTTATAATATTTTTTTTTGGCTCTTTAGGGTGTTTTTTGAGTTTCTTAAAAGTCATTCAAACAACAATATGAGCCATAATACTCAAAGGGTTGACTTTGGTACTCATGTAGACTTCACAACCACAACCACAGCCGAGTATCCTGTCCTGGTTCCCGGACCTCCCAACCTGGTTCCCGGACCTAACCTGACCCGGTTTAGCCCGGTTATTTTGCCTTGTACCGGTCAAACTGACCGGTTTGACCGGTATACAGGCGGTCTGAATCCATTATTATTATATGATGATCATCAAATGAGTAGTAGTCCAACTTTCTCAGCTGCTCAAAGCTCCAAGTGTTATGACTCGGGTTATGATCAACCGTATCCGTCTGTTGTCGGGTCGGATTTTCAGGGTCGGGTTAGCCTGCAATCGGCCGCGAAAGCTCTGCTTTATGGTGAACAAGATCATTTCTACGGTTCCGAAAAATGCTATAATAACAACAACAATAATAATAATAATAATAATAATAATAATAATAATCAGAATAAATTGCTTCTTGATTTTGTAAATTCTGATGGCAGAAACTTGTCATTTTGCACAAATGAGAAGCAGGATTTCAGGGTAATTTAATTACTAATTACTTTTACTAATTAAGCATTATTATTCTTTAATTTACGTAACATTTTGTCTGTCGACTGTCGAGTTTTAATGTTAATAGGGTTTTGAACTCGGTATCACCTTGAGCAATTTTTATCGCTTTTTTTTGTTTTGTTTTTTGTCGAGTTTTAATGTTAATAGGGTTTTGAACTCGATATTATCCTCAAAAATTTTAACTTTTTTTTGTATGTCAACCGTCGAGTTTTGATGTTAACGTGATTTTAGACTTAGTATCATCCTAACCAATTTTAAACTTTTTTTTTCTTAAATGAAAAGGCGGGACCCACAAGTCATGAGTCACATTTACTCGATAATTTTACTAACTAAACTAACAACGTTCATTAATAATAATTATTATTATTATGATAATGTTAAATACAATGATAATGTTAAATACAATCAATTGTATTTAATAATATTTCTTACAATGAAATTAAAGTAGGAATGTATGACAAATTTACGTATATATTGATGTTATTATAATATATTTTTTTTTTTAAAAAAAACTTTAATATGAAGAGTTGTATTTATCATTTTTTTTGATTATATTATGATTATTACTTGCAGTTTTGTGACAAGGCCTATGTGGGCTCGGCCGATGGTCAGCTGAATTTCTCGACGCAGCCACTAGAACTAGCTCAAAGAACCCAAGAGGTTAGCCACGGACCCAACTCGGGTAATAATAATTCCACGTCGTCTGGAGCCGCTAATTCAAGTAAAGGCCGGATCAGATGGACCACTGAACTCCATGAAAAGTTTGTAGAATGTGTTAACCGTCTTGGTGGGGCCGATAGTAAGTATATATTATCCATTCACTTAGTTACCGTAGTAGTATCAAATTTGAAACGGTCTGACAGTTTTTCACGAGACTTACTTTATTTTTTTTTATTTTTATTTTTGGGTTTTTAGAGGCGACCCCTAAGGCGATATTGAAGCTTATGAACTCGGATGGATTAACTATTTTTCATGTTAAAAGCCACCTGCAGGTATTAATTTAACCATTTTTAAACTTTTATTAATTAATACATTAATTTATTTTAATTATTGTATAATTTATATGATAATTATTTTTTCTACTTTAAAAAAAAATCACACTTTTTTCTTGAATTTATTGCAGAAATATAGAATGGCAAAACTCATGCCTGATTCCATTGAAGGTAATGTAATACAACTAATTTATTTATTTATTTTGTTTTAATTTCCGATTTTTTCATCGTTGAGTCAGTATTTAATATTACATAACGAACAATGTACGTTCAGGTAACATGTCACACTTGATCAGGTCTTGTTCAGTGATAATTAGTACGAAGTAATTAGTATTAGTTTGCTATAAATGTCACGTTTTTGTTTATGTTGGACACTTATATTATGGATCTTAACGTTTTAGCTGAGATGCTTTTCTACAAAGTCGATAATTCTATGGAATATTACTTTTAAGAGATGAATATATGATTATATTTTAACAAGTTAACAAATCAAAGATCCTTAGTTAGTTTTGTTAGTTTATTGCTTGACTAATGGGATTATTTGAAAAATAAATGGAAAATGTCGAAATCAATGTTCTTGGTGCATTACATGGTCCGACATCATAAGATAAAACTGAATCTATGCCCTTTTTTTTGTATATAAAAAAATGTAAGAATCTAAAAAAAAAAAAAAAAAAAAAATTATAAACTACAACTTGAAAACCTTCGAATCTTTGTGTTTTACATTACTTATATTTACAATCAAATAATCTTATTATAAAACACCAACTTAATTACTCGTAAAACATACTCGTATTAAGGAACTTAATTAACTTAGATCATCTGGGAAGAGATTGTTTCACGGATGATCTAGGGCAGAGTAAGGAATGAAATCTTTAGGTGACAAATTTTTGTTTTATAGTATTAGGAATACTTTTTTTTGCTAAGATTTCATGTTTAGGAAATTTCGTAGCAAAAATCGATAACTTTAGCTATTTTTTTCTTTCTTTTTTTTCTAAGATTTGTGGTAGTGATCGAGTGTTATCCTCGTTAATATGCAACCTCACCACTAAAATGAGTGATCTTGAGTTCGAATCTTAAGAATATTTTTTTATATAAACCATTTGGTATTTTCGGAATTGCAAGCTGGACATGACCTGATCATAAGGTGGCCGGTGAAGCTCTCCCTCATGATTTTTAACACTACTGCAGTGTTCCCAACACTAACTCGCTCTCGAAACTTCTAATTAAGTCAGTCTATATATCCCCTTGTCATATCAAGATCTAAGTACAGTTCTCATGGGTTCGAATCCTAAGAATAACATTGTTGTGTTAAACTCATGAGGAGAGAACTTTATCGATCACTCTAACCTGATGAACCTATCCGACTCGACTCCAAACTAAACCGAGAATGAAAAATTAGAATTGTTTGGGGACATATCACATAATATGTTAGGCTAGATTCAATATAAAAGCAAGAGGGGAAGATGTCCACTCAGCCAACTTGGTGATAATTGTGTACGTGTCAGTCTATCATTGGTTCTTACGTGTATAAATGTTCTCTTAGCACGACCAATATTTTTTTTTTCCAATTTTGCATGAGTAATGCATTCATAATTCTCATTTTTTTTTTGTCTTTGATGGAGGACAAATAGTCTTTATTCTTTTCTTTATAAAAAAAAATAAAAATTTATAAAAGACGGTCTCTCAATACGTTGATTAACCCTAATTCTCGTATATTATTCTGAATTGTGATATGTCGAAAACTTAACCCTAATTCTGATATTACAGTATATGATTATTATCGAAGGAACTACTTAAGACTCGTACATAGACGAAAATTTAACCCTAATCCTCGTATATTATTCAAGATTATTCTTATTCTATGATATTATCCTAAATATATACCGTACATAATATACTCTGTACTAAATATATATATATATATATATATATATATATATATATATATATATATATATATATATATCATATTCCCTACTTTTGATATGTCGATATCTCGACACGACATATCCCAAACTTTAAATCTACTTTAATTTGGTCTTACAAAGTGTCATTTATTTATTATATATATTATATATTTTTGAGAACAAATTAAATTAAATTAAGTCTCTTTTATTATTAGTGATTTAATTAACTTAATTATAGCTAATTTTATGTGGAGAATTGGTTGTCAATAATCTTGTGATGGGGGGTTTCGAAACGTCTACAAATTTCAATTGGCATAGTCAACCATGTAATCATATGAATTTGCCCTTTGATGTGTTTTATATTTATATAGTTCTAATTTAAAGAACATTTCCTCCATTATCCATCCTCTAATATTATTAAATCATAATCAGTCCGTCGTAATCAATAATTTACGCTTTACTTCTCAAAGTATTTCAGTCGACATTTTACATTTCTATTTCATCTTTCTGACGTGCTTTATTTTATACAAATGTTAAATTATTCGTTTCTATTTTGATAGTCCTGTATGAAACAATCGTAAACTAATAAATTAATTAATTAATTAGATGCATGCATATGTTAATATGAATAAGTCTTTGTGGTAAGAAAGTGACTTAGTCATTTGTTTTAGATTAATTAACGTTTTATGTACACATTCCTATGTTATGTTATGTTTAGATGTTATAATTCGACATTTATAATGTACTAAAATAAAATAATTAATCGACATGTTAGTATCGGCATTGATGTGTAGATTTAAAGTCGAAAAGAAAATTATTCAAATTCAAAACTCGATATATAAACATCTATTTTAGATTATAATTTTGAAAACAAAAAATATTGATTTATTACCATCACCACACTCTAACCTTCATTTTAAAACCCATTTTTTATTATTCCGAAAAAAATTGTTTTTTCATTCATAAATATAAGTATAATATAACTACATAAACCTCTAATCATCTGCTAAGATCGAAAAGTTAAAATAAAATATGGAGTAATAACCACATATCGTGTATTATAATAACTATATTAACATTAACGTTATTAAGAGATCGATCCAGACACAAAAATAATTGGGAAACATACAATGTGATGAGGTGATTTGTTTTATTTTAAGTGCATTCTTCTTTTAGAAAGAAGCCTCTAGAACAAGGATTCGCGCTGCATGTTGGAAATTGGAATGCACAGTCATCAGGTTTTTTTTTTTTAATTAAAAAAGTCAATTTAACATTTTAATTTAATTAATTGATTAATAGTTAATTTTACTTATTAAATTAATTAATCTAATCTAATTTAATTAATTAGGCTGTCCAACACTAATTGTGGACCACTTGTGCAATTAGTGCTCCACACATTGCTTATTATGATCTTACCAATTTCACAGATTATAATTAGTAATCCGTATTTTTTTATATGATGTTTTGCATTTTCGAGGTGAGACTTTAACTTTCCTTTTTATATAAATATATTATTCCAAAAATTTTAAAAATTGCACCATAAAATTTCTTACGAAAAGAGATTTCAAATGAGTATACATTTCATGGTATTTTTTCTTATATTGTGAGAGATATTGAAGAGAGAATGGGTTATCTCGAAAAGTAAGAATGTCTTATACTCCCTACGTATCTATATGTTCGCCCACTTTGTTTAATACTCCCTCCGATTTTTTATTATCTTCCCCTTTGGTTTTGGGGAAGAAAATAAGAGTGTGGGAATGTGTGGTTCAAAATAAAAGAAGGAAGAGAGAGAAATGTAAGAGTGATTCTAGACCACATGTTGATGGCCCAAAATGGAAATAGGGAAGAAATAGTATTTCAGCCCAATAAGGAAATATGGAAGATAATAAAAAATCGGAGGGAATATATGGGTGGATTATTATATTGAAGGTGGACGAACATATAGATACGGAGGGAGTAATAAAAAACAGAGGGAGTAGTATATACAACCGTTTTATCCTGCGACGGACCTTAAAATTAAGAATTTACGGTAAAAAGTTACTACTTTAAATTATTTAGTGACCACTATTTAGTACGAAAAAGTAGTAACCATTTATCTGAAAGTGATAATTAATAACTAACCTAAAATGGTGACTTTTTACTATTATCACATGGTAAAACTGTTATACACCATATTTACTGTACCAAGTTAGGTTAAGCTAGCTATATATGTAGTCTAATACTACAATAATTTATGTTTGTATTATTATTATTATTAAGTGGAGCAAGTAAAAGTTGATAAAGATATTTCAGTGTTTAAATGTATGAGACGGTCTCACAACGTGAAACGATTCATTTATATAAAAAAAAATCATTTACTTCGTATTAATAATATATTAATTGTTTTATTTTTTTTTACAGAATGAAGTTGACCTGTCACTTGTATTATTGTTTAATACAAAAATAATTAAGTAAATATTTATATTAAATTTATGTATGCTAAAAAATTAGCTCACAAGACCCTTTCAAATCCCATTATTTTTTGTGATTTTTTGGTGAATGAATAGTGATTGATCTAATTAAAAAGGTTTTTGATGTTGATGTATTGATGAAAATAAACATAATTAATATTGATATTATTGCATGAATATCAATTTTCAAAACATTTTGAGCATACAATTTTTAACTGAATTGAACGGAGCTGATATAATTGTACTTAATCATTTACTCTGTATTGAAATTTTATTACAGGAAAATCAGATCAGAAGGGAAGCAGCTCAACTGATGTCACACAATTCGACGTGAAAACGTAATTAATCCTTGATTAATGCATAACTATAATTCACAAAATAAATTATTATTGCATTTCATGTTCTTTTACTTACTTCTCTATTCCTCTTGTATGTAGTGGCATTCAACTCAAAGAAGCCTTACAACTTCAACTAGATGTCCAAAGACGTCTCCATGAACAATTAGAGGTACACACATCTTTCGATTTTGTTACTTTGGACCGACATATCTGTTTTATTTCTAAAAACACAGATCCAATTAACATCACATCATAATATAATATAAGTAACATTCATGGACAAAACTACTTGTTTTAACGATATAACAAATATTCTCGTTTCAATCAAGAATCTGTAATGATGCCCTATTTCAAACAGTCAAATAACAGCACATAATAATAACAGGTGACAGAGTCAAACTTTTGCTAGCAGACATCATTTGATCTGTTTGACTTTTTTTAACTGTAAAACAAGTAACTCTCGTTTTAATGATGCACTGTTTCAAACAAATACTGCTACATATAGATGAACTTTTGCTGGTCTCTAGGCAACTTGTCTTGGCAAACTGACAAATATGTCGATTTTAAACCAGAATCTGCACAAACATTTTGTGATGTGTATTTTAATCAATGGTGACTCGGCTATGTATCAGATTCAGCGAAATCTTCAGCTGAGAATTGAGGAACAAGGAAGGCAACTGAAGATGATGTTCGATCAACAACAAAAGGGTAAAGAGAGTACTACTCACGGTAGTTCTCACAATTCAGATACATTATCACCAGATGGTCCATCATTCAGTTTCGAAGTTTCGAGTGAAGATCAAGGCTTTAGATATACAACCAACAATTCAAACTCGAAGCCACACTGACCAGTCAGATCATTAACCGAAGATGTCTTAGCCTAACAGTTATTATTAGCTAGGATGGAGGTACAATAGACGATATATGAATCTCCCTCTTTTTTTTGGTATTGTAATGCTTTTTGTGCCTCATTTAGTGCAAATTGAAAGCATTGGATCGAAGTCGACTGGTTCTGATGAATTCTTTAATGTTAGGATACTTTTAGTTGAATTTAATCGTTATTACAAATGTAACGAATTATTTTGATTCGTAATTAGTGGGAAATGACGGGGAGTGAAAATAATAATGACCGAGTGTAGAAAAATGTAATTGATTGATTACATTATTTGAATGAATCCGAAAACCATTTGTTCGATTTTAGCCATAAAGAAAAACTACATATTAATATTTATATTATTATATATACTGTACAATATTTATGTTTTATATTGTAAATAAATATATTTAATATTCTATAAAAAAATACAAATAAAAAATTCCGTTGCCGGGACTTGAACCCGGGTCTCTCGGGTGAGAGCCGAGTATCCTAACCAACTAGACTACAACGGATTAGTGTTCATTATTTCTATTTATTTTTATAAATTAATATATTATTTTCTCAGTGGGCCAAATTAAATTGCCGAGACCACTGGGCCTGTTATGATCGTGTGGCCTTTTATTTTGGATAAAAAAAATCGTAGAAATTATTGGGTAAGACGGTTTTATAGTAAGGATCGAGTTTATTCAAGCATATGTCGAATAGCCAAAAAAAAGAAAAAGTATGGATCGAGTTCATTTAAGCATATGTCGAATAGCCAAAAAAAAAAAAAAAGAGAAATCGGAAAATAGTTTATTTTGATGACTCCCTATTCCCTAAAATAATTATATAATTGCTAACAATTTCAAGTTGAGACGGTCTCACACGCGTGAGACGGTTTAATTGTGTAAAAAGACAGTTTGTTTGTTATTGACTAATTGATAAATGTGTTACGGAGTATGTTTTTATACAAAATGACTGTTTAACGATATGAGACTGTCTTACGTAATAACTACTAAAATAACAGGGAATCAACATATTCTTCCTATAACTTTGTTATTAAGTCCAAACATATTAAACCAAATATTAAATCACTTTCAATTAGACGGTCGTTAATCTTATTGATCAGTTCTATTAAAATAAGTTCAATTTATTAGTTTAGATTTGAATTTGAATTTTTGAGATAGGTCAAATATATCGAGTCAGATTAAATTTTTCGATTTATATCGGATCGGATTTGGATTATTAATAATCCCTAATTCCCTAGTGTAGTGTAGTAGTGTCCACACTTTGTACACACTTTTATTGATAATGTGCACACTCTATACACACTCTTTTGGCACTCACAAGATTTTTTGTGTAATTGTTTTTTTTTTATAAAGAATTTTATTCTACCAACTTCAAATTCCAAATATTTGATGATTAGAGATTCTTTTTTTTTTAAATATAAAAATAACATGTCTCGACAATGTTTAGATCACTCTTCAAACTTCAAAGAGTCAGATTAACCGACTGAATTTTCATATTAAATAATAATGTTATTTTTTGTAATTTTTTACTCCTTGATTCGAGTCAACTGACTTATTTAACATTGTTATTCTCCCAAGAAAACGATAGATGCCAATAATTGAGTGTTCTTGTACGGTTGTACCTAATGAACCTTCTCCAGATAATGTTAAAATCACTCTTCAAACTTCAAAGAGTCAGATAAGCAGATTGAATTTTTATAATAAATAATTTTTTTTGTAATTTTTTACTTCTTGATTCGAGTCAACTGGCTTATTTAACATTATTATTCTCCCCAGAAAACGAAGGCAAAAAAAACAATAGATGCCAATAGTTGAGTGTGTTTAAGGTGTTCTTGTACCTAATGAACCTTCTCCAGATAACGTTAAAATCACTGTTCAAGCATCAAAGAGTCAGATAAACTGGCTGAGTTTGCATATTAAATAATGTTCATGTAATATTTTACTCTTTGGTTCTAGTCAACTAACTTATTTAATCTGTTATTCAGCTTAAAAAACGAATAATAAGTGATTCGTGGACGTTTAAATTATTTCTTTATTTTTAATAAACCTTCTCCCATGTCTCAACATTAAAATCATTTTTTAAAGATGATAAACTTATGTACGAGTATAAAATAATGTTTCCGTATTTTTTTTTTTGATTTTTCCTTAAAAATGATAAATAGAAATATTTCAGTCTGATTTCTAGTATATTCATCTCAATTTAAGTTGTTTATACTCGTACCTGTTATCTGATGAACCTCCGTCCAATAATGTTAAAACCGTTCTTCAAAGAGTTAGACAAACCGACTAAGTTTACGCATATTATATAATGTCCCTACTATTTTTTACTCCTCGATTCTAGCCAACTAGCTTATTTAATTTTTTTCCCTTGAAAAAGCAACAAAACTGAAAATCAATTGAGTGTGAATATTAGAATTATCTCAAATTCTTGTATAAGACAGTCTCACGATAAATTTATCGTGCAATAATTCTCTTGTGAACTGTCTCACGGTAGTCTTATCGTGAGACCTCTCACATAGAAGGTTGTTACAAATTTAGTAACCACCTCCTATGTGAGAGATCTCACGGTAAATTACCGTGAGACGGTCTCATATAAGTTTTTGGGTTTTTCGTGAGACCTCTCACATACAAAATAATTTACTTTTATTAGGAGTATTATTTTTTCACGATAATTTACTGTGAGTCACGATTTCATAGGAGAATAGTTACTTATCATGCTTTTCTTATTGATTTTAGAAGAACAAATACATCAAACACTAATCCAAGTAGAAGAATGGGCCACTTGAGATTTATTGATACACTTAGGCCTACTAAGACTAAGAGAGCCCAATGTTATTAATTATAGGCAAAAAAAAGTGTAGTTTTTGGGTAATTGAGAAATCGATGTAAAAGTCCTTGGACACGTGTGCGACGTGATGCAAAATTTTTCCGCTCAAATGATTGTCGATTAATTTGGGAAACTAACAAAGTATTGAATAATTCAATCCATGATTTAGGAATAATTTGTCATAAATTTTATGATGGAAAGTAGCCAGCATATTTCCTTCCTAAGATTCAGTAAAAAAAAAAATCATACGGGGTAAAATAATAATCAATCCAAAATTGTGAATCTTTAATTTTCGTATTAATCTTTGAGAATAATTTGCTGATTAAAAAAAAAAAAATTAATGTATCATCTAAAACTTATTTCAGTATTTTATTTCAATTGACGACTCAAAAATTAACATGAATCGGTATGCTATATTAAAATTTATCTGTATCGATAATATTTGATCACCTACCTAAGTTGTGCATTTGCACGGAACCTAAACTAGTTGTTTGATAAAATGGTTCTATTTTATTTTTATTTATTTATTTTATCAAAAACCAACTCATTTAAATATTTAATAAAAAAAACAAGTGTTTGTTATGGTAATCAACATTTTATATAGGGTTTTAAAAAATCGTTCTAAGAATTCAAACGTTATTTAATCCAACTTGTGTTGGCAAAAAAAAAAAAAAAAAAAACTCATTTTGAGGTCTTTTATAGTTTTATTAGCACTATTAAAAGCCCGTGTTACATGAAAATTTGTCATATTTATTTCCGAAAAAAGTGCAACCATCCGTAAAAAGGTGAAACAATTTCAAATAACGATTAGTCAAAATTCCAAGTTTCTCATTAAAAGCAATAGAATTTAGTTCAATCATATTACGTTTAATCAGTAACTATTGTGTAAAATCGTTATACCATGCGACAAAAATAAAAATTTGTAATTTATGATAAAAAGTGATTATTTTAGGCTATTTAGTTATCGTTTTCAGATAAATAGTAACCACTTTTTCGTATTAAAAAGTAATATTGTAACTATTTAACCTAAAGTAATCACTAAATAACATAAAATGATCTGATATACTCCGTAATTTTTTTACCATAAATTCATAGTTTTAAGATCAGTTGCACGGTAAAACGGTGATATACTACTATTGTATAATTCGTGATTTTTAATTATCTCAGATCTAGTCAATTAAAATTTTATCGACTTTATTTTAACGTACTTCAATTTAAAAGAATAGGGATCGTAGAGATATGGAGCATATTTCTTCTTTTGCTTTAATTTGTACAATTTGTACAATTATACTGTAGTAAAAAAAAAAGTTACTACAGTTATACGTACAGTAATATCTCTTGGTTTACGTTCTTTTACCCTACTTGGTCTCTGTTGAGATTTTCTTATCAACTTTAGGAAACACATAAAAGTAATACTCGACATCATCATAAAAGTACAAACCCTAGGTAAAAACAAAACCTTATTATCTCCTCTTATAAAAGACGATATTTCAATAATCTCGTTACTTAGCTTAACGAGTTAGATCAGAGATCTCTTACTTATGAAAAATTTATGGATAATTAATTTTGGTTATGATGTAGTTGAGATTATTTATTAAATACACTAATTTAACTTATTAGGAGACGATATTTCAAAAGAAATCTGATCTACCCGTACGTTAATGATCATACGTTGTACAAAGTATATTCTAACATTATCACTAATAAAAATTATCTTATCATCGAATATATTTTCGAGGATTACTGAACCTAATTAAGTACTCCGTATCTATTAGTATAAAATTTGGATTGGATCGAAGATGTTTTGACCTGATGATTAAGCTAGACTAACTATCCTGGATATACAATAGGTCTCAGCAGGACTAAGTGCGCTTTTTGTTCAAAACATTTCATGACCTAGATTTGAATCTCGTCTATCTAACTAAAACACGTCTATCTAACTAACGTTATTGCAGAATATACATACATTTTACCAAAAAAAAAAAAGTTATTGCAGAAACCAACTAGCTTATTCATTTCATGACCTAGATTTGAATCCTGTCTATCTAACTAAAACACGTCTATCAAACTAACATTTTGTTATTGCAGAAACCAACTAGCTTATTCATTTCATGACCTAGATTCGAATCCCGTCTATCTAACTAACACGTCTATTATCTAACTAATGTTATTGTAGAAACCGACCAACTAACTTATTTATTTCGGAAGGTTAGCTGCTGTGCACCTGGTTCTTCGTACCCTGTGGCTCACTTTCTTCAATGGTTTCGGAAGGTTAGCTGTGCTGATGCGGACGGTACTTATGATCGTGATCATTATTCCGATGTCCACAAACTCATCTTTGTGGACCCCCGACGCATTTACCCTATGTTTTATGTTTCTTTAAGTTATGTTTTCAGGTTTAATAAAGGTTGTAACATGAGTTCTGAGAACTCAAACGTTATGTAACCATCATGTTTTTTTCGCCGGCAAAAAAAAAAAAAAAAAAAAAAAAACTTATTTATTTCATGATCTGGATTCGAATCCCGTCGATGATTGACTATATGCATGATGAATAATACACATATATTGATTAAAGCTGCAATGGAAGAATGGAAACTGTTGAGAATATTCTCTTTTTCACCTTCCTACGTTCATTTTATAAATCATGCACCAAATCTAACATTTACATCAAATTATATGTAAAACTAAATAAAAATTAAGCCTTTTATTTTTTGTTTTTTCTTAGCCTTAGAGGACCACCAATTTAATAACCTAAATGTATAATAAAATACCCTTTTTTCGAAATTTTAAAATTACGTACGGAGTATTTTATAATATAATCTGTCCTTTAAATAATTATTTTTCGAGTTTTTATAATCATTGATTTACCTTAATCCATTTTTTTAAAATTCGAATAAGATGTATATTAATTAATTAAATTAAAATGAGTATTATCTGGCTCCATTTTACAATCAATCATATCGTTAAAATTAATAATTATAATCAATCAATAGTTTTGATGCACTACCGAGTTTTTTTAAAATTGATCGCTACTCCGTATAATTTATAATTCATAATTTATAATTCATAGTTTCATACATCACAACTCTGTTAATAGTAACATTCACGATGAAATAAATTAACTCAAAACGATCTGATTTTTAAGGAAAATTTGTTATATATATTCATCATTACGTTAGACATGTCTTAAACTCTGAACTCATTAACGCTAATGAGAAATCATTTGTTCTAAATTTTTATATATTCGATAACCCTTTAAAGCATATTAGATGGTCAAATATAGTAGTAATTGGAATCTCTATATAATTTTGATGCCCTACCGAGTTTTTTAAAATTGATCGTTATAATTTATAATTCATACGAGTAGTCACAACTCTGTTAATAGTAACATTCACGACGAAATAAATTAACTCAAAACGATCTGATTTTTAAGGAAAATTTGTTATATTCATCATTACGTTAATGCTAATGAGAAACCGTCTGTTCTAAATTTTTGTATATTCGATAACTATTTATAAAGCATATTTGATGGTCAAATATAGTAATTGGAATCTTTATATAGGCATCTCAACAATATGGTGAAAAATCAAAAGATGTAACGTACGTGGAAAATTGGTTTGCATGAGCATGAGTGTCGTCACTCGGTCAATTTAATCCAGTCAAATATATATAGGAATTATTATTATTATTATTGGGTAAATTAATTAAATTTTTTAAATTAAAGCCACTAAATAAAGCATAGAAGCATATATTAAGGTTCTTAATAAAAGTTGAAAACTTTGGAAATTAAATAATCTAATAAAATCCACCAAAGATATACTACAAAAAAAGCACACAAAAAAAAATTAAATAAAATTTGCACTATTATTATCTCATTTTAATTCGAAAAGACGGTCTTTCAGAACTCTTAATTACTCCTAGGCTCTGGCGGTTCGGTTTGATAAACAATATATTTGAGTGAAAATTCAGCAGATTTTGGTTTAAATAGTAGATTAATTACCAATCTACTAATTTCAATTCGTGAGTTTTGTAATCAAAACATTCTAATACAGTAGTATATTACCGGGAATTCACTGTTTTTGAATATTGTTGTCGATTGTAGTCTATGGAAATACTATATTAAAAAGCCAAAAAAAATTAAAAATTTTGCAATATTATTATCTCATTTTAAAACTCGAACAGACGGTCTTTCAGATGTCATTTTGCAATATTATTATCTCATTTTGCAATAATATTACCGGGAATTCAATATGATGTTCTTTATCTTCATTGTCGTAACTGATGTCGAAGATGAAGATGAAGACGAAGACGAAGATGATGAAGAATTTGATGAGGAAGTTGATGAAGGTGTAGGAGATGTTTTGTGAAGAGAAGAGAAAGGGCTTTTATGGTGTGATGGACTAACCATTATTATGTTATTATTATGAAATTTTATTTTATTTTTGTTGTGTGTGTATTGGTACTAGAGTAGTAGTCCAATGTGAGACATATAAAGGGTCTCATTTACCAATAAAAATAAAAAATAAAAAATTATTACGGTGTCTTATCAGATCAATGGTAACGTTCCCTATTTAAAATCAAATTCGTAAAATTCTGCCATGGATAATTACCATTAATTAAATCAGATTAATAAAAAAAAGGTTATGTTAAATTATACATAAATCATTACAATTAATATATATACAGAATATTAAGTATTTATTTCCTATTTTAGTTTCTTATAATATACCCTCCTTAGGGATGTATTTATCATTTTCTATAAAAAAAAATAATAAATACAAAGTATTACTTTAACATATTTAGATTTACCATGAAAAAAAGTTTCACAAAATAATAATTTCAATGCAAAAAAAAAATATATACGTATAAGTGAAGAAAAACGATATCAAATTAGTGTGTTGGAGACGGTGAAAAATTAGACTTAACATTGATATGGATATAGGAGGTAAATAATATTCGTTCTTTTCATCAGTCATTTATTTATTTTTAATTAAAATATTTATCATAAATAATATATATAAAAGGTAACTAGATGATCGACACTCGAATAATATAATTTAGAAATTGGTAATGACTTGCTTTATGCATGAGGTATATTGTACATGTTCACTTTTCTACCTTTCTCTTTAATTTATTTTATTTGTTTTCCCTCCAACTATGTTTTGATATTGAGAGTGACAAGTATGTAGTTTAGATTCTTAATATTTTGAAAGTTAATACTTATCTAATAGAAGCATAATATAGAATAATAATAATATGCTAGAAAATGTATTATCTCCTAAGTAGAATAATTATTAACATCGATCGATACCAATTAATATTCCGCGGTATATATATTCTTATACTCTTGATCGATATCAATTCCTAAGCACAAATTTAGATTCTATCTTGATTTTTACTCGATTAAATTAGAGTAATCACTCGCATTTGATTAGGCCTAGAGTTGGCAAACCGGACGTGTCGAGCCTTGCTTTATGCCAGTTCAGTTGTTCTTTGTGCCCATCCAACCCGGCTCAGTAGTGCCTGGCAGGTCCGTCGTGTCGTTCCGGGTCGTACCTAATCCCGAGAACATGCGCCGAAGCACAGTTCCTAGCCCGAGCCCGGTCATGCCTAAGTCGTGTCGGGCCGTCGTGTCCGACCAAATTTTCAGAATTTTTCATTTTTTTGGGATTTAGAGTCGTGACGTCCCAACCGTGCCTCGTGTCGGGTCGTGCCTAAACACAAACTTTTCTTCAAATTGGCGCTACAGTCCAACTTGGGACCGGTCGTGTTGTGCCCGTACTTTTCGCCACGTCATCACCGTGTCGGACCGGGCCACCGAGATTGGCCCGACCCTGTTTGTCAGCTCTAATCAGGCCCGCTCAAACCTGACTCAACAGAAATCTTAGGATAATGAAGCTTGAAACAATCCCGACACATCAATTGACTCGACCAGAAAAGGTATATCGACCTAGTACGGATCAGATCCAGACTAGACCCATTCATCCAATTACAAACCAACAACAATGAAAGTAAGAGACCAACTAAATGATGAGATAATTAATTAGGAGTGCTAGTTACACAACTATATAAATTCTTTTTAACTTATTATTATTATTGTAGATAACATTAATGATGTCAATAAATGTTAGGTCATTTCCTTTGGTGTAACGTTGAAGTTTTTAGGACAGTAATTAAAGGCAAAAGTGTATCCCAATGCTTATAACAAGAGGGAGTAAAAAAAACAAAACAAAACAAAACAAAATTAAATAAAAATAAAATTACTCCACTATGCACTTTGATCTTGTTGATGCTCTGACACATGATTTTTTTTTACAGCTTTGGTGTTTTTTATCCCGGTGGTAAAACGGTTTCACATGTAAAAATGTCGAATTTTATATATTTAAAAAAAAATACTCATAATTATTTATGTTTGATAAATCGTTTCGCAAAGTTAGACCGTCTCACATAATAACTACGGAGTAGGAATTTTATTTTTTTGGAGATGATAAAATAAATACAGCCGTTAAAATTATACTGTATCTATGTATTTACGGTAATACATTGTCTTTTATATTTGATACTCGTACAATATTAGATTTAGTAGAGTAATTAAGGACTAGATTACGTATAAATCGATGTAATTAATATACGTATTGATGATTTATTTATTTTCTTAATTTTTTAAATACAGTTCTAAGGACGGTAAATTATTATTTTTATGGAGCTGAGGGTATTATAGTAATTTAACATGGTGCTGATGCGCAGCCGTTTTATGCATGCATTACTTGCTGGAAAGAACTACTCTAGGTAGACCAAGTCTCTTAGCCAACAACTTTAAGATACAATGCAATTGATTGTCTTACTAGTTTTCCGATTTCATTAAACGGTTTTTCTAACGTGTATTTACTGGTCAGATATTAATATGTATGTGTTCACTAGTCACACATTCAGTGGCGGATCTAGGGTTGTCAGTTCGTGGATGTTCACATATGAGGCTAGCTATACTCGAGTTTAATTGATGTCAGGGTCGCGTACGGAGTATTCTGTATTCCATTAGTGTATAGCATGTAGTCACATACTATAGTAGATAATCGAGTAGTACTTAGCTTACGTCTTTGTTTACCTTTTATTTTATTTTATACTCCGTAAGAAATATACGAGTATGGAGTATTAATTAAATGTAAGTAAATGATAGAATCGGATATTAGTTGGTGAGTAATATATTGAAGATGTAAAACGGGTTGAAAATATTATATGCAATGGTTACATGATCCAAACAAACAAAAAACTGAATTGGTATATTTGTTACCTCATTTTGATCAACTCACAAGTACATATACAATCACTACCCAAGTGCCAATTATTCAATTCAAATTAAGTACTCCTAACACACAAAAACACAACAATAATCTAATCTAATCTAATCTAATATAATACATTCCAAAAACAACCGTATGTATAGTCTAGTGGTTAGGATTAGGTATACATACTAGGCAATAAGTTTTAGAGTCGAATTCTGATCTTCTCTCCTATATTATAATGCGACTAAGTGCACTTCGTTGAAAAAAAAACGCATACAGAGTATATATTAGTTATAATATTGACACACTTCAGCAAATCCCTAAACAGTTTATCTTATCAAATGATATCCATTTAACCCGTTTTTTAAGTAACATGGGTTTAACATGAATCATAATGATAGTAGTAGTAGGGGTAGGGATAAACTTCGGTAAATTCATAGACAAATTTCATTACATCGTGTGATATCTATATAATCTGTTTTAGAGGTAAAATAGCTTTACCATGAAAAATGACGGCAAACTTTTGTAAAACCTCAGATAATTTATCTTATCAAACGATATCTGATCTATTTCACTTGTTCGATCGGATAGATGATTAATTTTGAACTGGAATTTATGATCTAAAAAATAATGAGATCCAAAAAATAAGGGCAAAAAAGTACATGTTCCAACAAAGAATCTTGAAGTGTGTCATATACTAGTGTTTACATTAGGATTATAATTAATTAATTTAATTAACTAATTTAATTTAATTTAATTAATTAAATTATTAAAGTAATTAGTGTAGTAAAGGAGGGAGGGGGGGAAGCGGGTGACCCGGCAGTGAATACGGGAAGATGGAGCCAATACTCGATGAGCTAAATATGCCCGATTCTTCGCCGATCACCTAATATTTCCATTCTATGTAGTGACAAACTCATCTATGTCCTCCTCTTGTGACCCTTCCATGTCTTATACTCTTATCTCCTCCTCTCGTTTCATCGATTTTCTTAACGTGTGCTCAGTTTGAGTTCATGATGAGAGGTTAACTACGGAAACATGTTACAGAATCGATTCAACCAAAACCTGATGGTTGAGACCCGCCTGATGATTGAGACCCGTTTATATTCTATTATGTCTCCTCGCTCGAATGCATTTTGGCCTTGAAGAGTGGTTATAATGAACGCAATTGAGTTTATAGATCAACAGAGGTGAATCTAGCTAGTAGCAAAGAGTAGCATTCGTTGTCCCAAACTTTAGAAAATTGGTTAAGATTATTGACTTTTGTTACCTATAACTTGTAAAAATGTCAAATTTTCGTATATAATAAGCAAATATGATGAACTTGCTACCCCAAAATTTTGACTCTGGATTCGCCCTTGTTAAGATTAGTTTCAACAATAAGAAGATTATACAATCAGTTGTACATAGCCTCATATATATACAATTAATATATACTACTCCCTCCATTCAAATCCAAACTACACATTTCTCTTTTGCATATTTGTCGAAGCACGTTTTGCACCATCGATATCTTTCATTTTACATTATCAAAAATTATAAAAATTTGATATTCTTGACCTACTCGTAAAGATGAATCAAACAATGTCTCACATGACTATATTTTGTGTTATAGATTGTCGAGAATATCGAAAATTCTCTTTAGTTGTGAATAGTGTCAAAAAAAGAAATGTATAGTTTGGATTTGAATGGATCTGAGAGAGTACTGGTTAAATCACATGAATGTTTAAGCTCAAAAACTTACAACTCAGTTCAGAAACTTGTAAAAAAACTCTGTAAATATATATACAAAAGCTCAACAACTTTTATTACGAGTAACTTTTATTTCAGTCGTATCAAACACTTACGAAAATATTTATAACAAACCATATGAAATATCATGTCAAACAAAGCTGTAAAAAGTTTGTCTTAATAAACTTAACCCTACTCGAAATTGAACTGAGCCGACTTCGGAAAAAATCACAAAAGTTAGGATTAGTAGTTAAGATGAAATAATCAATATACAGTTCTCAAAAAAGGCTACAGAAATTTGTACTAATTAAATGAAATTATGATCATTGTCATCAACATAAAATAATAATTAAATCTTAACTTTATTTATTGTACTTGGTATGTTTTTCTGCAGCATCGTTGGAAATCATCTGACCCATAATTTTCCAACTTTTTAGGTCATTAATTAATTAACTAATTACAGTATTAAGTACTCCCATAAAACTCTTATAAATCAATTAAAAATTAATTACGTTACTTTGCGCATGTATTATCGAATGAAAATCAGCAAATTCTGACCTAAACAACTACTGTAATATTCTGTTACCATGCATATTAGTCAAATCTACTGTTTCTTAATATGCAGCATATTAAAACATTATACGAAGTACTCGTATATGGTACTATGCATGATTTGCTAATTATGGTATATTCTGCATTTCTACTACGTACTGTTCTCCGTTATTAAAAATCTGTATATGTTGTTCACCAAACAGGATTGTAGTCTCATTAAAAAGGTCAAGAGATATATAGTCGATCTCTGTTTCGACAACTAGATTAAGATATTTACGGTAAATAATTAATCGTGTGATTAAGAAGTGATTAAGTAAGAGGAAGAAATAATTAAAATTTAGTGTGTCTTGGGATTAATGTAAAGGGGGAAAGGACGTACGTATAGTATTATTATTGACCGGCAAATTGGACCGTCGTGTACGTGTGTGTGTTAGGCAATAAAATCTTTATTACAAATCTTAGTGATATAACTCTCATATAAGATGTTACCTACTCTTTGTTGAGAGGGATATTTACCTATTATTTCTAATATACATGTCATACAATCAAAGGTCCGCGTAATTATTTAATTAAAACCGTCATATACTATGAAAAATTATGCAAAATTTAACGAATTTAGTTGGTAAAATCATGAGAATGATATTCACGATTTAAAGTTCGAATCTCGTACTGTATGTACGAAAAGTTGTACAGTTCTACTGATATCAGAAAATTACAATTGAAATAATCGAGTATTATGGAGTTTTTAGGGTAATTTAATTAATTAAACAAACTTGTAAATTCGAATATTGAAGAAAAATGATTATTACAATTCCAGTGTTTTTCGAGTGACAGCCAAACAACCCCTAAATCGTCAAATAACAAGGGATTAAATTATAAAATTAAAAACGTGATTGTAGATAACCTAATCGAGCAACGACGACACCAATTTTATCTTAGGAAAAAAAATATTAATAAATAATTAAATTAGTAGGAAACTACAAAAGAAATTTCAAAGACAAAGACACAATTAAATTAAATTAAAGTTAAGTAAGTACGTAGGGTGATTAAGATTTGTAGTAGTAATGGATAAACATAAACATCTACAAATATATTCTTAAGAATATGTCCCAATAAAATCTCATCCAATTATGTTCTTTTCATTCAAACTTTATTCATGTATTTTTAGATAAAAAAAAATAAATAATTGATGTTTTTTTTTTGTTAATCTCATGTACTTATCTTATCTATATTCTCAAAAATTTATGATATCGACTCACATATTTATCGTATGATCAACTATACATGAAAACAAATAAATCTTAAATTTAAAATACGTACTACAGATTTTTCTGTATAAGTTGTTCTGATACGACTACCAGTAATCCTGGTTCTGTCACCGTGATAATATCACTGAATAAACACGACAGTCGACAGGTGTATAAGATGTGTTCACATTAATTGTATTATCCGACCTCTCACGTACATATAATAAGATGTTTACTGATTCGTAAATAACCAGCTCCCTCTTTAGAAGTCTCAAAATACTGGGATTCTGAGAGACCGTCTCACTAGAAATTTATTGTAATGTTGTTGTTGTTGTTTTTCAAGAGCGCAATAACATATTTGGTCGTAATACAATATAGGAAAGTAGGATTCGAATCTGAGATCTGTTGTCCAGGTACCTGTGAGGGTAAACATAATGCAGTATTTTATAAGTTATAACAGACGATTTTACGATAATTATATTGTGAAATCTCTCGTATAAGACGTAATTATTATTACCGTCTCACAAGAGAGTTACTCGAGAGAGGATTAAATATAATTAGATATAAGTAATTGGTTTATTATATATAGTGATTGTTGTTTAGGAAATGGCCAAGTAACATTCCCAATCTTCAGTGCGGACTGCCGCCCCCAGATGCTCTCCGTGTTCAACGAAAATATATCACGGTTTTCATCAACATTTTATACCTTCAATGTTCCCTAATTAATATAATTAATTAACTTCATTTTTTTAGTTCATTTATTTCGATTTGCTTTAATTAATTTATTAACGTGTGTCCACTGGTCACACATTACAAAAAAAAAAAAAAAAAAACGTTACTCGCTTACTCCGTTTTTTTTTCCCTATGTTGCGTTGAAATTAATAGTCATTGTTCGAACGAGTATAGTTAAATTTCAACTATAACAACATCAGTGCCTTAGTTTTCAAAAAAAAAAGATTTAGGGTCGGCTGATATAAATCATTACGAAGTTTAATTTCTAATTTTGGATCCCGAAAAGTTTCGAGTTCTAATCCTAAAAGTATACTCGTAATTTGTAAAGTCATGTAACATGTTGTATTATTGCATAAATTGTTATCGTTTACTCGTACTACATTCTTTATTTAATCGCAAATACAAATCAAACAAGATCTCACGTGACTACATTTCTAATTTTCTCTTACATGTTGTCGAGAATATTAAATATCTCATCAGTCGTAAAATATTGTCAAAAAAAACATACATGATTTTTTTTTTTTTTTTAAATGCAGAATAAAAAAGGATTTTGGAACGTAAACTAGTTCATACGAGTACTATATACCGAATAAAAGAGTAAATATGTACAATATCATGATGAACAATAAAAAGTCAAAGAAAGATAAAATCGAAGGTACGAAAAATAGTGATCTCTTACGAGTTTTTGTGCCCAAACAAGATCAAAGGAAGCAAAAGGAATCAAGAACAAAGTAAACATAAAAAAAAAAGCAAAGGAGAAGATTATTATAGAACATGAAATATTGCAGAAAAACCACCAATCTCATAACTTTAGACTATTTACTAAAGTTATTACCTTGAATTAATATATTTTGCAAAATTTGAATTAAACTTTTTTACACACAATTTTGAAAAAAAAGAAATATTCGAATAGAATAATCAATCAACATCATAGATTGCCAAAATCACCCAAGTTATTCTCTTCTATGTCAAAATTCTCTTTGATTATTAATCTTTATTTTTTTGGTTTTGATCAATGGTAAAAGTTAAAATAAAGTTTATTAGATTAGATTAACCTAGTAAATTATTTCGGATCAGGTCAATTAGTCTGAACTTGCTACCTAATCAAAATTAATCAGGGTAAGTTCGTTCAGACTAATAATTAACCTGGTGAATCATTTCGGATCAGCTAGGAGATATGAATCGTGGTAAGTTCGTTCAGACTAATAACCTAGTACAGAGGAAATCATTTCGGATCAAGTAGGAGATATGAATCGTCGTAAGTTCGTTCAGACTAATAACCTGGTAAATCATTTCGGATCAGCTAGGAGATATGAATCGGGGTAAGTTTGTTCAGACTAATAACCTAGTAATTAAATCATTTTGGATCAGTGTAGGCCAGACTAGGCCGCCACGAAGCCAAGTTTGCTCATGGAATGTGGCTCAGGCACGACCCTAATTAAAGGGCGGGTCACGCTTCCCCTTTATTTGACGTTGCTCCGGCCTGGCTTCGACCATATATAGCCATGCCAATGTGGCACGAATTGAAGTCCTGCCTGAGCTGGTTCGCCATGTTAACCGCCTCTTGAAATTCAAAATGTGTCCTATCTAACCATATTGCATGATCTTTGACACGTTATAATCTTTAAAAAAAATGAATATATCTGTTTTAAGATAGACCAGCGCATGGTATCAATAGCACAGTATCAACATAGATTCTTGCTAAAAATAGATAATTAAACGGTAAAAAAAAATGTGTTTTATCTAACAACATTGAATGATCTTCGACCCGTCATAATCTAAAAAAAAAAAAGAATATATCTGTTTTAAGAGAGACCAGCCAGCGGGATCAATAACACATACAGTATCAACATCACATCACATTTTCACTTTAAACAATGTCCCCTAATTAAGTCACTTTAGAGCTAGCATGCCATATAGTAAAAGCAAGGGCAGTTATATGTTCACTTGTTGATCAGCTAGACTGACATTTTGTGCAATGAAAGTAACTTCTCAGCAGTTAAAATCTATTTTTACTGACTTCACTATTCAAAAGCCAATCAATGATGGCAACCCTTGAATGGCATATGTGTTTACATACTTTAACCTTGGAATTTACCTAGTAAACATTTTCATGTATACTTCCAATTCTATAAAACAAAATCCATGGAGACAACATTTCTGCAAAAGCTGGGTTGTGTAATTATGTTCATCATAATGATGGTTTTCTGATTGTTTAACCCGGAAAATAGGATTATACATCTGGTTGTATCGTACATTGTACAACCAAGACAAAGTTGTTGAACTTTTGTATATATTTACTGAGCTTATACAAGTTTCTGAGCTAACATTTATGTGATTTAACTTGACAACTTTACACTAGAGTTCAGAAAATTTACAGCAAAACTTAAAATCTTTGTGATAAAACTCAAAATCATAAAATCAGTTGTGATGAAAATTGATATTAAGTATCACGAGAAATTGAAATATCAATCAACACAAATTTATCGTACTTAGACAACATCATTGTGATTCTTGCTTTAATTAGCATACTAACGTGTGTCTAGTCACGTACCTAGGACATTCGTAAGGCGAATAGATTGAGTGATTGACCAAGCAACCCTAAACCCTTACCGATTAATCACAATAATCACGACGATTATTTCAGTCGTCACGCTACAATCTTGATCATTATATCATAAATACGAAGTATGTCTGATATCGACTCAAAACGCAACTATATATACTCAAATTTGATCTAATAAACCCTTAATTAGGGCTTGAAAGCATAATCACGAGATTTCGAGCTTGTATTAATATATAGCCGTGTCCAATACTCTGTCACCTTATCATCATAAGTATATATTTAGTAATTACGATCGGTCCGAAGTAATATATATAATCATTAATCAAAGAGTATATATTAACAACAATGATTGGCACATGAAGAAAGTAGAGGATTGATGATAGCATGACATGTTGAATTGAAGGCTTCTACTTTTGTGATTTGCATACATAACAAAAGTTACAAAAACATCACTTAAAATGATTTAGTTACCAGATTATGACCTAATAATATTTCAAACATCATTTTTATGCTTGCAATCATCCCGTCTCACCAAATAACTACGTTGACGTGCATATCCGTCTTACTTCTAAAACTGATTACAGATCCAGATACTGTCAGCTTTGTCTTATACTCTTATCAAATGATTATCTGACCCGTTTTAGTTGTAAGAACTGATATATCCCGTGTTAAACGAGAATTTGTGTTAGGCACATCATTGTTGAGTCATACTAATGGTTTGAACAATATATGCGAGTCATACTAAAGGTTCGAACAATATAGGCACAACTCTACTAAAGATGTCTTAGCCTAGTGGTTAGACTAGATATCTGTCTTACTTCTAAACCAGATCCAGATACTGTCACCTTGTCTTATCAAATGATTATCTGACCTGTTTTAGTTGTAAAACCGATATATATCCTTGTTAAACGAGAATTTGTGTTAGGCATGCACATCATTGTTGAGTCATACTAATGGTTTGCTCAATATATGCACAACTTTGCCGAAAATGTCTTAGTCTAGTGGTTAAGACCAGCCATGTACCGTGGACGATAGGTTTCAGGTTTGATTCTTTGCTCGTCTATATTGTAATGCGACTAAGTCCACGCTTCATGGTGCTGGAGTCGAGGCTAGCGGGGATAGGTTTGCGCACCGGTCCAGGACCAGACCGGAATCTTCAAAAAAAATCCGGACTGGAACCCGGAATCTCCCAATTGATGGACTGGGACCGGACCAAAATTTTTTATTCCGATCCCGGTCCGATAGATTCCGGTCCGGACTAATCCATTTTTCCAATCCAGATCGGATTTTGCACACTCCTAGTTGGGGATATGATGGGATTGACTATGGATAGGCAAAGTATGAGCCCAATAGGCCACATTGGGCTTATTAGGGGATTGTGTGGTGTTCTATACCATGATAGTTCGAACTCAGATCAACTCGTTTACAAATTACAATCCATAATTTGAGTCTTTGATCTAGGATGTTTCTTGTGTTTTGGGCTTGTTGTTGGGCTAGTTTTATTTGTGGGTTAGATTATGGATGATATTTTGGTCCTTGGGCTCATAGTGTCATACATTGAACTTTTTGGTTGTGTTCAATTGTTCATCTCATTAAGGTTGAGTTTGGTTGGAGCCTTGGATATAGACTTAGAGAGGTGGTCAAGTACTCAAGCCAGGTTGGGTTCGGTTCGAGTTGGGTTAATCCACCTTACTCTATTATCACTCGGGCTTGTTCGAGCATGATCTAGATTCGGCCATTTGGGTTTGGGCTAGCTTATGGATACGATCTTTTTAAGAGCTTTATTACCAAATCAGTGAATAAATATTTGTTTTCCTTTTCTTTTTTTTTTCACTCGTGCCCATCCAAGTTGTGTTAATATAGAGTTAAACCTTCGGTTCATATTTACAAAAAAATTAAAAATCGATAGAAAGATTGGTGAGAAAGAAGTTAATCAAGTTGAATCTATCAACTAGCGATTAGAAAATCCGTTTTACTTCTAAATAAATAAATAAAAACTCTTCGTGATAAGTACATAAAATAAAATACTAGTAATATACTATATTAAAATTAATAAAAAAATATTATTTTACATTGCCTCTTTGTTTTATCCATTTGATCCATGGCAATTCTCCTCCATGTATTAGGGAGCAATACACATACTCCATGATACACCTTCCATGAAGGGCATCAATCAAAGGTCATATTTAGAAGTGAACTTATGCTAGTATCTTTCATAACGTTATCACGAATTGTGTTACCTCCTGAAAAGATTCTTCGACCTTTCAATATCACAAATTTTAAAAAAATCAATTTAGTTTAGGAATGAAAATGACAATAAATTACGTCAAATTTTATGCATTTTAATAATCAATTCCTATATTAATATTAGATTTAAAAAAAATTTAACTTGCTAAATACAGTACAAAATTAGTATTTATTTAATTTTTAAAATTATTATTTGAACCGACAATAATTAGATTAGTCTGATGTGTAAGACAGTCTTATAAAACAATTACAGTATTATTAAAAAAAAATGCTACACACTCCCACCACATATTCTTTGTGTTTTCTTATTATAAAATTCTTTTTAAATATTCATACTTTTACATTACACATAATTTAATTCATAAGAATGATTCTTCTAACTATTATTATTATTATTATTATTATTATTATTATTATTATTATTATTATTATTATTATTATTATTATTATTATTATTATTATAACACAATTTGCAAAATATTTTATTTTAATTAATGGACTTGTCCTCCTTCCTATAAACATTGTCAAAGACCATTGTTTCTCCCTTTCTTTTGCCATTACATTACATGAATATATATGCCTCTACCCTAACTCTCCACACAATCCTTCAAAAAAAAAAACATCAATTTCACATTTTCACTCGTATTTTTACATCGAATCACAAAAAAATCGAAAAAAAATAATTACTTCATTATTTTATAATATTTTTTTTTGGCTCTTTAAGGTGTTTTTTTGAGTTTCTTAAAAGCCATTCAAACAACAATATGAGCCATAATACTCAAAGGGTTGACTTTGGTACTCATGTAGACTTCACAACCACAACCACAGCCGAGTATCCTGTCCTGGTTCCCGGACCTCCCAACCTGGTTCCCGGACCTAACCTGACCCGGTTTAGCCCGGTTATTTTGCCTTGTACCGGTCAAACTGACCGGTTTGACCGGTATACAGGCGGTCTGAATCCATTATTATTATATGATGATCATCAAATGAGTAGTAGTCCAACTTTCTCAGCTGCTCAAAGCTCCAAGTGTTATGACTCGGGTTATGATCAACCGTATCCGTCTGTTGTCGGGTCGGATTTTCAGGGTCGGGTTAGCCTGCAATCGGCCGCGAAAGCTCTGCTTTATGGTGAACAAGATCATTTCTACGGTTCCGAAAAATGCTATAATAACAACAACAACAATAATAATAATAATAATAATAATAATAATAATCAGAATAAATTGCTTCTTGATTTTGTAAATTCTGATGGCAGAAACTTGTCATTTTGCACAAATGAGAAGCAGGATTTCAGGGTAATTTAATTACTAATTACTTTTACTAATTAAGCATTATTATTCTTTAATTTACGTAACATTTTGTCTGTCGACTGTCGAGTTTTAATGTTAATAGGGTTTTGAACTCGGTATCACCTTGAGCAATTTTTATCGCTTTTTTTTGTTTTGTTTTTTGTCGAGTTTTAATGTTAATAGGGTTTTGAACTCGATATTATCCTCAAAAATTTTAACTTTTTTTTGTATGTCGACCGTCGAGTTTTGATGTTAACGTGATTTTAGACTTAGTATCATCCTAACCAATTTTAAACTTTTTTTTTCTTAAATGAAAAGGCGGGACCCACAAGTCATGAGTCACATTTACTCGATAATTTTACTAACTAAACTAACAACGTTCATTAATAATAATTATTATTATTATGATAATGTTAAATACAATGATAATGTTAAATACAATCAATTGTATTTAATAATATTTCTTACAATGAAATTAAAGTAGGAATGTATGACAAATTTACGTATATATTGATGTTATTATAATATATTTTTTTTTTTTTAAAAAACTTTAATATGAAGAGTTGTATTTATCATTTTTTTTGATTATATTATGATTATTACTTGCAGTTTTGTGACAAGGCCTATGTGGGCTCGGCCGATGGTCAGCTGAATTTCTCGACGCAGCCACTAGAACTAGCTCAAAGAACCCAAGAGGTTAGCCACGGACCCAACTCGGGTAATAATAATTCCACGTCGTCTGGAGCCGCTAATTCAAGTAAAGGCCGGATCAGATGGACCACTGAACTCCATGAAAAGTTTGTAGAATGTGTTAACCGTCTTGGTGGGGCCGATAGTAAGTATATATTATCCATTCACTTAGTTACCGTAGTAGTATCAAATTTGAAACGGTCTGACAGTTTTTCACGAGACTTACTTTATTTTTTTTTATTTTTATTTTTGGGTTTTTAGAGGCGACCCCTAAGGCGATATTGAAGCTTATGAACTCGGATGGATTAACTATTTTTCATGTTAAAAGCCACCTGCAGGTATTAATTTAACCATTTTTAAACTTTTATTAATTAATACATTAATTTATTTTAATTATTGTATAATTTATATGATAATTATTTTTTCTACTTTAAAAAAAAATCACACTTTTTTCTTGAATTTATTGCAGAAATATAGAATGGCAAAACTCATGCCTGATTCCATTGAAGGTAATGTAATACAACTAATTTATTTATTTATTTTGTTTTAATTTCCGATTTTTTCATCGTTGAGTCAGTATTTAATATTACATAACGAACAATGTACGTTCAGGTAACATGTCACACTTGATCAGGTCTTGTTCAGTGATAATTAGTACGAAGTAATTAGTATTAGTTTGCTATAAATGTCACGTTTTTGTTTATGTTGGACACTTATATTATGGATCTTAACGTTTTAGCTGAGATGCTTTTCTACAAAGTCGATAATTCTATGGAATATTACTTTTAAGAGATGAATATATGATTATATTTTAACAAGTTAACAAATCAAAGATCCTTAGTTAGTTTTGTTAGTTTATTGCTTGACTAATGGGATTATTTGAAAAATAAATGGAAAATGTCGAAATCAATGTTCTTGGTGCATTACATGGTCCGACATCATAAGATAAAACTGAATCTATGCCCTTTTTTTTGTATATAAAAAAATGTAAGAATCTAAAAAAAAAAAAAAAAAAAAAATTATAAACTACAACTTGAAAACCTTCGAATCTTTGTGTTTTACATTACTTATATTTACAATCAAATAATCTTATTATAAAACACCAACTTAATTACTCGTAAAACATACTCGTATTAAGGAACTTAATTAACTTAGATCATCTGGGAAGAGATTGTTTCACGGATGATCTAGGGCAGAGTAAGGAATGAAATCTTTAGGTGACAAATTTTTGTTTTATAGTATTAGGAATACTTTTTTTTGCTAAGATTTCATGTTTAGGAAATTTCGTAGCAAAAATCGATAACTTTAGCTATTTTTTTCTTTCTTTTTTTTCTAAGATTTGTGGTAGTGATCGAGTGTTATCCTCGTTAATATGCAACCTCACCACTAAAATGAGTGATCTTGAGTTCGAATCTTAAGAATATTTTTTTATATAAACCATTTGGTATTTTCGGAATTGCAAGCTGGACATGACCTGATCATAAGGTGGCCGGTGAAGCTCTCCCTCATGATTTTTAACACTACTGCAGTGTTCCCAACACTAACTCGCTCTCGAAACTTCTAATTAAGTCAGTCTATATATCCCCTTGTCATATCAAGATCTAAGTACAGTTCTCATGGGTTCGAATCCTAAGAATAACATTGTTGTGTTAAACTCATGAGGAGAGAACTTTATCGATCACTCTAACCTGATGAACCTATCCGACTCGACTCCAAACTAAACCGAGAATGAAAAATTAGAATTGTTTGGGGACATATCACATAATATGTTAGGCTAGATTCAATATAAAAGCAAGAGGGGAAGATGTCCACTCAGCCAACTTGGTGATAATTGTGTACGTGTCAGTCTATCATTGGTTCTTACGTGTATAAATGTTCTCTTAGCACGACCAATATTTTTTTTTTCCAATTTTGCATGAGTAATGCATTCATAATTCTCATTTTTTTTTTGTCTTTGATGGAGGACAAATAGTCTTTATTCTTTTCTTTATAAAAAAAAATAAAAATTTATAAAAGACGGTCTCTCAATACGTTGATTAACCCTAATTCTCGTATATTATTCTGAATTGTGATATGTCGAAAACTTAACCCTAATTCTGATATTACAGTATATGATTATTATCGAAGGAACTACTTAAGACTCGTACATAGACGAAAATTTAACCCTAATCCTCGTATATTATTCAAGATTATTCTTATTCTATGATATTATCCTAAATATATACCGTACATAATATACTCTGTACTAAATATATATATATATATATAAATATATATATATATATATATATATATATATATATCATATTCCCTACTTTTGATATGTCGATATCTCGACACGACATATCCCAAACTTTAAATCTACTTTAATTTGGTCTTACAAAGTGTCATTTATTTATTATATATATTATATATTTTTGAGAACAAATTAAATTAAATTAAGTCTCTTTTATTATTAGTGATTTAATTAACTTAATTATAGCTAATTTTATGTGGAGAATTGGTTGTCAATAATCTTGTGATGGGGGGTTTCGAAACGTCTACAAATTTCAATTGGCATAGTCAACCATGTAATCATATGAATTTGCCCTTTGATGTGTTTTATATTTATATAGTTCTAATTTAAAGAACATTTCCTCCATTATCCATCCTCTAATATTATTAAATCATAATCAGTCCGTCGTAATCAATAATTTACGCTTTACTTCTCAAAGTATTTCAGTCGACATTTTACATTTCTATTTCATCTTTCTGACGTGCTTTATTTTATACAAATGTTAAATTATTCGTTTCTATTTTGATAGTCCTGTATGAAACAATCGTAAACTAATAAATTAATTAATTAATTAGATGCATGCATATGTTAATATGAATAAGTCTTTGTGGTAAGAAAGTGACTTAGTCATTTGTTTTAGATTAATTAACGTTTTATGTACACATTCCTATGTTATGTTATGTTTAGATGTTATAATTCGACATTTATAATGTACTAAAATAAAATAATTAATCGACATGTTAGTATCGGCATTGATGTGTAGATTTAAAGTCGAAAAGAAAATTATTCAAATTCAAAACTCGATATATAAACATCTATTTTAGATTATAATTTTGAAAACAAAAAATATTGATTTATTACCATCACCACACTCTAACCTTCATTTTAAAACCCATTTTTTATTATTCCGAAAAAAATTGTTTTTTCATTCATAAATATAAGTATAATATAACTACATAAACCTCTAATCATCTGCTAAGATCGAAAAGTTAAAATAAAATATGGAGTAATAACCACATATCGTGTATTATAATAACTATATTAACATTAACGTTATTAAGAGATCGATCCAGACACAAAAATAATTGGGAAACATACAATGTGATGAGGTGATTTGTTTTATTTTAAGTGCATTCTTCTTTTAGAAAGAAGCCTCTAGAACAAGGATTCGCGCTGCATGTTGGAAATTGGAATGCACAGTCATCAGGTTTTTTTTTTTTAATTAAAAAAGTCAATTTAACATTTTAATTTAATTAATTGATTAATAGTTAATTTTACTTATTAAATTAATTAATCTAATCTAATTTAATTAATTAGGCTGTCCAACACTAATTGTGGACCACTTGTGCAATTAGTGCTCCACACATTGCTTATTATGATCTTACCAATTTCACAGATTATAATTAGTAATCCGTATTTTTTTATATGATGTTTTGCATTTTCGAGGTGAGACTTTAACTTTCCTTTTTATATAAATATATTATTCCAAAAATTTTAAAAATTGCACCATAAAATTTCTTACGAAAAGAGATTTCAAATGAGTATACATTTCATGGTATTTTTTCTTATATTGTGAGAGATATTGAAGAGAGAATGGGTTATCTCGAAAAGTAAGAATGTCTTATACTCCCTACGTATCTATATGTTCGCCCACTTTGTTTAATACTCCCTCCGATTTTTTATTATCTTCCCCTTTGGTTTTGGGGAAGAAAATAAGAGTGTGGGAATGTGTGGTTCAAAATAAAAGAAGGAAGAGAGAGAAATGTAAGAGTGATTCTAGACCACATGTTGATGGCCCAAAATGGAAATAGGGAAGAAATAGTATTTCAGCCCAATAAGGAAATATGGAAGATAATAAAAAATCGGAGGGAATATATGGGTGGATTATTATATTGAAGGTGGACGAACATATAGATACGGAGGGAGTAATAAAAAACAGAGGGAGTAGTATATACAACCGTTTTATCCTGCGACGGACCTTAAAATTAAGAATTTACGGTAAAAAGTTACTACTTTAAATTATTTAGTGACCACTATTTAGTACGAAAAAGTAGTAACCATTTATCTGAAAGTGATAATTAATAACTAACCTAAAATGGTGACTTTTTACTATTATCACATGGTAAAACTGTTATACACCATATTTACTGTACCAAGTTAGGTTAAGCTAGCTATATATGTAGTCTAATACTACAATAATTTATGTTTGTATTATTATTATTATTAAGTGGAGCAAGTAAAAGTTGATAAAGATATTTCAGTGTTTAAATGTATGAGACGGTCTCACAACGTGAAACGATTCATTTATATAAAAAAAAATCATTTACTTCGTATTAATAATATATTAATTGTTTTATTTTTTTTTACAGAATGAAGTTGACCTGTCACTTGTATTATTGTTTAATACAAAAATAATTAAGTAAATATTTATATTAAATTTATGTATGCTAAAAAATTAGCTCACAAGACCCTTTCAAATCCCATTATTTTTTGTGATTTTTTGGTGAATGAATAGTGATTGATCTAATTAAAAAGGTTTTTGATGTTGATGTATTGATGAAAATAAACATAATTAATATTGATATTATTGCATGAATATCAATTTTCAAAACATTTTGAGCATACAATTTTTAACTGAATTGAACGGAGCTGATATAATTGTACTTAATCATTTACTCTGTATTGAAATTTTATTACAGGAAAATCAGATCAGAAGGGAAGCAGCTCAACTGATGTCACACAATTCGACGTGAAAACGTAATTAATCCTTGATTAATGCATAACTATAATTCACAAAATAAATTATTATTGCATTTCATGTTCTTTTACTTACTTCTCTATTCCTCTTGTATGTAGTGGCATTCAACTCAAAGAAGCCTTACAACTTCAACTAGATGTCCAAAGACGTCTCCATGAACAATTAGAGGTACACACATCTTTCGATTTTGTTACTTTGGACCGACATATCTGTTTTATTTCTAAAAACACAGATCCAATTAACATCACATCATAATATAATATAAGTAACATTCATGGACAAAACTACTTGTTTTAACGATATAACAAATATTCTCGTTTCAATCAAGAATCTGTAATGATGCCCTATTTCAAACAGTCAAATAACAGCACGTAATAATAACAGGTGACAGAGTCAAACTTTTGCTAGCAGACATCATTTGATCTGTTTGACTTTTTTTAACTGTAAAACAAGTAACTCTCGTTTTAATGATGCACTGTTTCAAACAAATACTGCTACATATAGATGAACTTTTGCTGGTCTCTAGGCAACTTGTCTTGGCAAACTGACAAATATGTCGATTTTAAACCAGAATCTGCACAAACATTTTGTGATGTGTATTTTAATCAATGGTGACTCGGCTATGTATCAGATTCAGCGAAATCTTCAGCTGAGAATTGAGGAACAAGGAAGGCAACTGAAGATGATGTTCGATCAACAACAAAAGGGTAAAGAGAGTACTACTCACGGTAGTTCTCACAATTCAGATACATTATCACCAGATGGTCCATCATTCAGTTTCGAAGTTTCGAGTGAAGATCAAGGCTTTAGATATACAACCAACAATTCAAACTCGAAGCCACACTGACCAGTCAGATCATTAACCGAAGATGTCTTAGCCTAACAGTTATTATTAGCTAGGATGGAGGTACAATAGACGATATATGAATCTCCCTCTTTTTTTGGTATTGTAATGCTTTTTGTGCCTCATTTAGTGCAAATTGAAAGCATTGGATCGAAGTCGACTGGTTCTGATGAATTCTTTAATGTTAGGATACTTTTAGTTGAATTTAATCGTTATTACAAATGTAACGAATTATTTTGATTCGTAATTAGTGGGAAATGACGGGGAGTGAAAATAATAATGACCGAGTGTAGAAAAATGTAATTGATTGATTACATTATTTGAATGAATCCGAAAACCATTTGTTCGATTTTAGCCATAAAGAAAAACTACATATTAATATTTATATTATTATATATACTGTACAATATTTATGTTTTATATTGTAAATAAATATATTTAATATTCTATAAAAAAATACAAATAAAAAATTCCGTTGCCGGGACTTGAACCCGGGTCTCTCGGGTGAGAGCCGAGTATCCTAACCAACTAGACTACAACGGATTAGTGTTCATTATTTCTATTTATTTTTATAAATTAATATATTATTTTCTCAGTGGGCCAAATTAAATTGCCGAGACCACTGGGCCTGTTATGATCGTGTGGCCTTTTATTTTGGATAAAAAAAATCGTAGAAATTATTGGGTAAGACGGTTTTATAGTAAGGATCGAGTTTATTCAAGCATATGTCGAATAGCCAAAAAAAAGAAAAAGTATGGATCGAGTTCATTTAAGCATATGTCGAATAGCCAAAAAAAAAAAAAAAGAGAAATCGGAAAATAGTTTATTTTGATGACTCCCTATTCCCTAAAATAATTATATAATTGCTAACAATTTCAAGTTGAGACGGTCTCACACGCGTGAGACGGTTTAATTGTGTAAAAAGACAGTTTGTTTGTTATTGACTAATTGATAAATGTGTTACGGAGTATGTTTTTATACAAAATGACTGTTTAACGATATGAGACTGTCTTACGTAATAACTACTAAAATAACAGGGAATCAACATATTCTTCCTATAACTTTGTTATTAAGTCCAAACATATTAAACCAAATATTAAATCACTTTCAATTAGACGGTCGTTAATCTTATTGATCAGTTCTATTAAAATAAGTTCAATTTATTAGTTTAGATTTGAATTTGAATTTTTGAGATAGGTCAAATATATCGAGTCAGATTAAATTTTTCGATTTATATCGGATCGGATTTGGATTATTAATAATCCCTAATTCCCTAGTGTAGTGTAGTAGTGTCCACACTTTGTACACACTTTTATTGATAATGTGCACACTCTATACACACTCTTTTGGCACTCACAAGATTTTTTGTGTAATTGTTTTTTTTTATAAAGAATTTTATTCTACCAACTTCAAATTCCAAATATTTGATGATTAGAGATTCTTTTTTTTTTAAATATAAAAATAACATGTCTCGACAATGTTTAGATCACTCTTCAAACTTCAAAGAGTCAGATTAACCGACTGAATTTTCATATTAAATAATAATGTTATTTTTTGTAATTTTTTACTCCTTGATTCGAGTCAACTGACTTATTTAACATTGTTATTCTCCCAAGAAAACGATAGATGCCAATAATTGAGTGTTCTTGTACGGTTGTACCTAATGAACCTTCTCCAGATAATGTTAAAATCACTCTTCAAACTTCAAAGAGTCAGATAAGCAGATTGAATTTTTATAATAAATAATTTTTTTTGTAATTTTTTACTTCTTGATTCGAGTCAACTGGCTTATTTAACATTATTATTCTCCCCAGAAAACGAAGGCAAAAAAAACAATAGATGCCAATAGTTGAGTGTGTTTAAGGTGTTCTTGTACCTAATGAACCTTCTCCAGATAACGTTAAAATCACTGTTCAAGCATCAAAGAGTCAGATAAACTGGCTGAGTTTGCATATTAAATAATGTTCATGTAATATTTTACTCTTTGGTTCTAGTCAACTAACTTATTTAATCTGTTATTCAGCTTAAAAAACGAATAATAAGTGATTCGTGGACGTTTAAATTATTTCTTTATTTTTAATAAACCTTCTCCCATGTCTCAACATTAAAATCATTTTTTAAAGATGATAAACTTATGTACGAGTATAAAATAATGTTTCCGTATTTTTTTTTTTGATTTTTCCTTAAAAATGATAAATAGAAATATTTCAGTCTGATTTCTAGTATATTCATCTCAATTTAAGTTGTTTATACTCGTACCTGTTATCTGATGAACCTCCGTCCAATAATGTTAAAACCGTTCTTCAAAGAGTTAGACAAACCGACTAAGTTTACGCATATTATATAATGTCCCTACTATTTTTTACTCCTCGATTCTAGCCAACTAGCTTATTTAATTTTTTTCCCTTGAAAAAGCAACAAAACTGAAAATCAATTGAGTGTGAATATTAGAATTATCTCAAATTCTTGTATAAGACAGTCTCACGATAAATTTATCGTGCAATAATTCTCTTGTGAACTGTCTCACGGTAGTCTTATCGTGAGACCTCTCACATAGAAGGTTGTTACAAATTTAGTAACCACCTCCTATGTGAGAGATCTCACGGTAAATTACCGTGAGACGGTCTCATATAAGTTTTTGGGTTTTTCGTGAGACCTCTCACATACAAAATAATTTACTTTTATTAGGAGTATTATTTTTTCACGATAATTTACTGTGAGTCACGATTTCATAGGAGAATAGTTACTTATCATGCTTTTCTTATTGATTTTAGAAGAACAAATACATCAAACACTAATCCAAGTAGAAGAATGGGCCACTTGAGATTTATTGATACACTTAGGCCTACTAAGACTAAGAGAGCCCAATGTTATTAATTATAGGCAAAAAAAAGTGTAGTTTTTGGGTAATTGAGAAATCGATGTAAAAGTCCTTGGACACGTGTGCGACGTGATGCAAAATTTTTCCGCTCAAATGATTGTCGATTAATTTGGGAAACTAACAAAGTATTGAATAATTCAATCCATGATTTAGGAATAATTTGTCATAAATTTTATGATGGAAAGTAGCCAGCATATTTCCTTCCTAAGATTCAGTAAAAAAAAAAATCATACGGGGTAAAATAATAATCAATCCAAAATTGTGAATCTTTAATTTTCGTATTAATCTTTGAGAATAATTTGCTGATTAAAAAAAAAAAAATTAATGTATCATCTAAAACTTATTTCAGTATTTTATTTCAATTGACGACTCAAAAATTAACATGAATCGGTATGCTATATTAAAATTTATCTGTATCGATAATATTTGATCACCTACCTAAGTTGTGCATTTGCACGGAACCTAAACTAGTTGTTTGATAAAATGGTTCTATTTTATTTTTATTTATTTATTTTATCAAAAACCAACTCATTTAAATATTTAATAAAAAAAACAAGTGTTTGTTATGGTAATCAACATTTTATATAGGGTTTTAAAAAATCGTTCTAAGAATTCAAACGTTATTTAATCCAACTTGTGTTGGCAAAAAAAAAAAAAAAAAAAACTCATTTTGAGGTCTTTTATAGTTTTATTAGCACTATTAAAAGCCCGTGTTACATGAAAATTTGTCATATTTATTTCCGAAAAAAGTGCAACCATCCGTAAAAAGGTGAAACAATTTCAAATAACGATTAGTCAAAATTCCAAGTTTCTCATTAAAAGCAATAGAATTTAGTTCAATCATATTACGTTTAATCAGTAACTATTGTGTAAAATCGTTATACCATGCGACAAAAATAAAAATTTGTAATTTATGATAAAAAGTGATTATTTTAGGCTATTTAGTTATCGTTTTCAGATAAATAGTAACCACTTTTTCGTATTAAAAAGTAATATTGTAACTATTTAACCTAAAGTAATCACTAAATAACATAAAATGATCTGATATACTCCGTAATTTTTTTACCATAAATTCATAGTTTTAAGATCAGTTGCACGGTAAAACGGTGATATACTACTATTGTATAATTCGTGATTTTTAATTATCTCAGATCTAGTCAATTAAAATTTTATCGACTTTATTTTAACGTACTTCAATTTAAAAGAATAGGGATCGTAGAGATATGGAGCATATTTCTTCTTTTGCTTTAATTTGTACAATTTGTACAATTATACTGTAGTAAAAAAAAAAGTTACTACAGTTATACGTACAGTAATATCTCTTGGTTTACGTTCTTTTACCCTACTTGGTCTCTGTTGAGATTTTCTTATCAACTTTAGGAAACACATAAAAGTAATACTCGACATCATCATAAAAGTACAAACCCTAGGTAAAAACAAAACCTTATTATCTCCTCTTATAAAAGACGATATTTCAATAATCTCGTTACTTAGCTTAACGAGTTAGATCAGAGATCTCTTACTTATGAAAAATTTATGGATAATTAATTTTGGTTATGATGTAGTTGAGATTATTTATTAAATACACTAATTTAACTTATTAGGAGACGATATTTCAAAAGAAATCTGATCTACCCGTACGTTAATGATCATACGTTGTACAAAGTATATTCTAACATTATCACTAATAAAAATTATCTTATCATCGAATATATTTTCGAGGATTACTGAACCTAATTAAGTACTCCGTATCTATTAGTATAAAATTTGGATTGGATCGAAGATGTTTTGACCTGATGATTAAGCTAGACTAACTATCCTGGATATACAATAGGTCTCAGCAGGACTAAGTGCGCTTTTTGTTCAAAACATTTCATGACCTAGATTTGAATCTCGTCTATCTAACTAAAACACGTCTATCTAACTAACGTTATTGCAGAATATACATACATTTTACCAAAAAAAAAAAAGTTATTGCAGAAACCAACTAGCTTATTCATTTCATGACCTAGATTTGAATCCTGTCTATCTAACTAAAACACGTCTATCAAACTAACATTTTGTTATTGCAGAAACCAACTAGCTTATTCATTTCATGACCTAGATTCGAATCCCGTCTATCTAACTAACACGTCTATTATCTAACTAATGTTATTGTAGAAACCGACCAACTAACTTATTTATTTCGGAAGGTTAGCTGCTGTGCACCTGGTTCTTCGTACCCTGTGGCTCACTTTCTTCAATGGTTTCGGAAGGTTAGCTGTGCTGATGCGGACGGTACTTATGATCGTGATCATTATTCCGATGTCCACAAACTCATCTTTGTGGACCCCCGACGCATTTACCCTATGTTTTATGTTTCTTTAAGTTATGTTTTCAGGTTTAATAAAGGTTGTAACATGAGTTCTGAGAACTCAAACGTTATGTAACCATCATGTTTTTTTCGCCGGCAAAAAAAAAAAAAAAAAAAAAAAAACTTATTTATTTCATGATCTGGATTCGAATCCCGTCGATGATTGACTATATGCATGATGAATAATACACATATATTGATTAAAGCTGCAATGGAAGAATGGAAACTGTTGAGAATATTCTCTTTTTCACCTTCCTACGTTCATTTTATAAATCATGCACCAAATCTAACATTTACATCAAATTATATGTAAAACTAAATAAAAATTAAGCCTTTTATTTTTTGTTTTTTCTTAGCCTTAGAGGACCACCAATTTAATAACCTAAATGTATAATAAAATACCCTTTTTTCGAAATTTTAAAATTACGTACGGAGTATTTTATAATATAATCTGTCCTTTAAATAATTATTTTTCGAGTTTTTATAATCATTGATTTACCTTAATCCATTTTTTTAAAATTCGAATAAGATGTATATTAATTAATTAAATTAAAATGAGTATTATCTGGCTCCATTTTACAATCAATCATATCGTTAAAATTAATAATTATAATCAATCAATAGTTTTGATGCACTACCGAGTTTTTTTAAAATTGATCGCTACTCCGTATAATTTATAATTCATAATTTATAATTCATAGTTTCATACATCACAACTCTGTTAATAGTAACATTCACGATGAAATAAATTAACTCAAAACGATCTGATTTTTAAGGAAAATTTGTTATATATATTCATCATTACGTTAGACATGTCTTAAACTCTGAACTCATTAACGCTAATGAGAAATCATTTGTTCTAAATTTTTATATATTCGATAACCCTTTAAAGCATATTAGATGGTCAAATATAGTAGTAATTGGAATCTCTATATAATTTTGATGCCCTACCGAGTTTTTTAAAATTGATCGTTATAATTTATAATTCATACGAGTAGTCACAACTCTGTTAATAGTAACATTCACGACGAAATAAATTAACTCAAAACGATCTGATTTTTAAGGAAAATTTGTTATATTCATCATTACGTTAATGCTAATGAGAAACCGTCTGTTCTAAATTTTTGTATATTCGATAACTATTTATAAAGCATATTTGATGGTCAAATATAGTAATTGGAATCTTTATATAGGCATCTCAACAATATGGTGAAAAATCAAAAGATGTAACGTACGTGGAAAATTGGTTTGCATGAGCATGAGTGTCGTCACTCGGTCAATTTAATCCAGTCAAATATATATAGGAATTATTATTATTATTATTGGGTAAATTAATTAAATTTTTTAAATTAAAGCCACTAAATAAAGCATAGAAGCATATATTAAGGTTCTTAATAAAAGTTGAAAACTTTGGAAATTAAATAATCTAATAAAATCCACCAAAGATATACTACAAAAAAAGCACACAAAAAAAAATTAAATAAAATTTGCACTATTATTATCTCATTTTAATTCGAAAAGACGGTCTTTCAGAACTCTTAATTACTCCTAGGCTCTGGCGGTTCGGTTTGATAAACAATATATTTGAGTGAAAATTCAGCAGATTTTGGTTTAAATAGTAGATTAATTACCAATCTACTAATTTCAATTCGTGAGTTTTGTAATCAAAACATTCTAATACAGTAGTATATTACCGGGAATTCACTGTTTTTGAATATTGTTGTCGATTGTAGTCTATGGAAATACTATATTAAAAAGCCAAAAAAAATTAAAAATTTTGCAATATTATTATCTCATTTTAAAACTCGAACAGACGGTCTTTCAGAACTCTTACTACTACTCCTAGTTTGTCCTAGGCTAGCTAGCTATATATTCTGTTTGATAAACAATACAGTATATATTTGAAGCGAAAATTAGCGAATTTTAGTTTAAATCGTAGATTAATTAATTACCAATCTATTAATTTCGTGAATTTTGTATAAACAACACATTTTAATAGTCTATTACCCGGAATTCACTGTTTCTGAATATTGTTGTTGATAGTACGTAGCGTATTGAAAATACTAAAATCTGTTAATTTCCAAACGATTTTTTAAATTCTGTTAATTTAAAATTGATAGTCAAACCTACCACTTAAATACTGTAATCTACAAACTGTGGTTTGCTATAAAATTGTTATCGTTTGCCAAACGAACTCTTAAATTTATTTTAAATGTCTTTAAAAGATATACGGAGTAATAAACTGTTTCACGCGTGGGATCGTATTAATCGATAACTTGTATTCTAAGTTTCTTATACCCCATATGATTGTAGTGGGATCCTTTGTTATTGATCTTTCAATTGGAAAAGCTGACCAAAGAATGTGGTTCTTATTCAAATTTTTTAAAAAAACATACTCATATTAATTAGATATTCTTTTCTTGCATTCAATTATTTATTTCACTTTATTTAATTAAAATAATCTCATAAAAAGTACAAAAAAATAAAAATAAAAAAAAAATAAACAAATGAATGTAATGAACAAGACTACTTAGCTTGTAAATATAGTAATTGAATAATTTTATTCTAAGAATTATCGTGATGTTGTCGTTTGGATTCAGTTGGTTGATTTATTTATACTCCGTAACTGAAATATTTTAAAAAAATAATTCGTATTTGTAAATATTAGCCCTTGTTTATAAGAGTATGTTTGCTAAAATATAGTTGAAAAATCGATCAGCTGATATTTGATAAAATGACCTAAACCAACATTGCTGTAATATTATTATTATAACCACTGAAACTTAAAAAGAAATCGAATATTTCTACTAATTCATTCGCGAAATAAACTACTACAGTATACCCGTTTCATTTGATTTTTCACATTCGCCAATACACGTTTTTTTGTCTATATCTTTAGTTACGTATTTCTAAAAATTATAAAAAATTAAAATTTACAACATACTCGCTTAACAATTTAAACAATATCCCACATGACTATATTTTATCGTACACTTATTAGAAATTACATTGACGATTTCTTAATTATTATATAAACGCCTGTTAATAACGCAATTAAAAGACCGTCTTTTTTAAATTAATATTTAATTATTTTTGTAATTAAGGTCATAAACAACATGAATTAAGGAATAAATGATTATACTAAATCGGCATACAGAAAAGCTGATCTTCTGTGTAATAATCACAGGTTGAGAAGAGAAGATACCGACTCCCTTTCAACACACATGTGATCTTTATAATATCCGATTTAATCTGTCTCAAAATTAAAACGAGTCAGTTTGGACAAGATTTGGACTCGTGAGTCGTGATCTTTGATCACGCTGACTCTGATATCATGTTAGATGAATCATCTCAACTAATATCCCTTAAAAAGTTGGAAAATACTATATTCGAAAATGAAACGAACCCAAAATGAAAAGACTATATTCATTCACACTAACCCGAAAATGATTTGATCCCATTAACCAGTTTGTTAAGTCTACCAGTAAGGATCAAATGTCTTACTCCGTATTTCTTACACGCATCGTGCTTAAGTTTATTCGACACCCTAACAAACAAAGAAGATATAACACTCTGAACCGCGAATGAAAACAAAGAATCTTAACTGATTTTGTGATTTATCATATACTAGTACAATACTTCGTATTTATACGAGTTTTTTCTAATATATGTCCAATATACACAGCTTAAGATCTTTACTAACATAAATAATTATCCAACGATGTCTAAGAAATTTGTTTGTCTTTCTTTTTTTGGGAAGCTCTTTTATGTGCAATTTGATCACTCACCTACGCGTTATTCCAACGATCCACCCCACCTTAGTTCTTTGTGCCTAAAACAAAGACAAACAAATGATTGGGACATATGGAGTAATTTTTTTCTTGATCTTTACACTGATCATATTTAGATACTTATGAAAAAACCCGATATAACCCGACTAACTTAATTACAAATAACAACGCTTCTAATCAAAGATTCAAACCCCGTCAACATCACAAAAAGAAAAGGGACACTTACTACTACTCCCTCCGTTCCATTTGCACTACTACATTTAGTCGTCGACATTTCAACCACGTCGTCGGCGTTTTATACGTGAATTTACTCTTTTACCCTTCCTCTAATTATGATTATTGATATTAATTAAGTTTGTTAATTAATGTAATTAATATTTCCGAGTAAATTAAAATTACGGTTTTTGTACTCTTGAACGGTTTTTGAGGCACGTGTCTCAACGTAACTCTTGTACCCTTATGTAATATATTCTAATGAATTTAATTAAGTTTCTTAACTAACGTAACAAATATATTCCCGACTAATTTGAAATGTCGGTTTTGGACTATTGTACGGTCTCCGAGACACGTGTCTCAATGTATCCCGGGAATATGTTTAGGAAATTTATATTTCGCAGAAATCGATCCCACCATCAGCCAATCGATACCAAAATCGAATATAGAAAACAATAACTACTCAATTAGGGTATATATCACACACAAATTAGCTATGGGGAACCTAAACTATCAATCTAATAGTATTAATTATAATCGAAATGGGGCTCGATTTTTCGCGAACTGGGTCTGGAAACAGACCTCGACGCCGGAAAACCGCGTCTGGGGGGTCCCCTAGACGCATGAATTTCGCGTCGAGGAGGTCCCCTAGACGCGAAATTCATGCGTCTGAGGGGCCTCCTAGACGCGAAAACCGCGTCTGAGGGGTCCCGTAGACGCATGAATTTCGCGTCTTGGAGGCCCCTCAGACGCATGAATTTCGCGTCTAGGGGGTCCCCTGGACGCCAAAAATCCGCGTCTGGGGGGTCCCCTGGACGCTGGAAATCCGCGTTTGGGGGTCCTACCCACAACCTCTTGAACACAAATGAGCCTCTTCACCACTAAACCAACTGAACATTGTTGATAAACCTTACTAAACTATTATCTATATTTGATTCTAAAACCTCCTAAAATCGCCTATTAATACAATTTTAATATTATTAATAATATTAGTGTTGTTGTGGATGGGGGAGGATATATAATATAACATAATCCGTAACATAATAAAATGACGGTTTTCAAAAAAAAAAAAAAACGTTTTATTATCGAGTTTCATTAACATGATTAAACTTTTTAATTTCATTAACAAAGTTAGTGAATGTAATTAGGGAAGGACGTTGTTGTCTTTTCACATTAAAAATCGCCGACAACCTAATTTCTAGAAAAGTCGGGTTTTTAGAAAAGTCGGGTTTCTCTAAAGAAAAGACGCTTTTTTTAAGTGAGAGAAAATTAAATTAAATATGGTGAGTGGAGTTTGAGTGGATATATAATAAGGACAAGATAATAACGGAACGTTTTGAAAAATTAAAAAACCGCTTCATTAACGAGTTTCAATAACTAATCTAACTTCTAAAATTACATAACATTAGTTAACTAATCTAATTAAGGCAAGGGCAAGATCGTCTTTTACTTTAAAAAGCGCCGACGACGTGGCTGAAATATCGACGACGAAAAACAGCACTCTCCATTTGATTGTTTGCATTTGATTTTTGGACACTATTCATAGGTGACTGAAAGCGTCAACCTAACTTCTAGTAATATATAAGCTAAAATATAGTCATGTGAGATCTTGTTTAAATTATCTAATCGAGTACGTTATAAATATCAAATTTTTATAATTTTTAGAAATACGTAACTAAAGATATAAACAAAATAAAACTTACATTGACAACTGTGAAAAAATAAATGCAAACAATAAAATGGAACGAAAGGTATCATTTAAACACTTATTAAAAAAACGATATAACCCGACTAAAAAAAAGACGGATACACCAAAACACTTCTGATCAAAGATTCGAACCCCGTCAACATCACGAAAAAGAAAAAAAGGGGTGACCCATCTCTCACAAAGTCACAAGTCACCACCCCAAAATTGTTTGGCCATTGTTTCTTTCTCATTCACATAGAAGGACTGTTTAAGCTCAGAGTTATCATGGGGGCATGGCCCATCACCAGTCTCTCATGTCTCCTCCTTTACACTTCCCCCAACTCCTCCTCTAAACCAACCCATACCCATTACCCCCCTCTCACCTCACCTCACCTCACCTCACTTCATCTCTCTAAACCCAAAAAAAACCCATGGATTGAATTTATTCAAATAAAATTTGAAAAAAAATGGGTTCAAATTATGTGAGGAAGGTGGTAAATGGGTCAGCAACATCAGATTCAATGAATGGGTTGAAATTTGGGCAAAAGATATACTTTGAAGATGTGGGTGTTGGAGTAATTGGAAAATCAAGAAATGGGTCATCCAAGAAAAATGGGAAAAATGTTTCTAATAATAGTAATAATAGTAATAGTAATGGGATACCAGCAAGGTGTCAAGTTGAAGGGTGTAATGTAGATCTTAGTGATTCAAAAGCTTATTATTCAAGGCATAAAGTTTGTGGAATGCATTCTAAATCACCTCTTGTTGTTGTTTCTGGACTTCAACAGAGGTTTTGTCAACAGTGTAGCAGGTTTTTTTTATATTTTTTTTTAATAATTTTATCCCCCTTTTGTTATATTTTAGTTATTATGTTTTGAAATCGAGTTTATTGAGTATATGGGTATTGGGTATTAGTCCAATTTGGTTAATTTGATTGATTCTTTTGGTTTCTTGATGAGTAGGTGGTTACATTTTAGTGATTTTGATGCTGACGGGTTTTGAAACCGAGGTTATATTGGTATTGGGTACAATAGTTCATATTTTGATGTTGACGGGTTTTGAAACCGAGTTTGTGGAGGATATGTATTGGGTTTTAGTCCAATTTGGTTAATTTTAATTGTTCTTTTGGTTATTGATGAGTAGGTGGTTACATTTGAGTTATTATGATGCTGACGGGTTTTGAAATCGAGTTTATTGAGTATGTGTATTGGGTATTAGTCCAATTTGGTTAATTTTGTTGATTCTTTTGGTTCTTGATGAGTAGGTGGTTACATTTTAGTGATTTTGATGCTGACGGGTTTTGAAACCGAGTTTATTGAGTATATGGGTATTGGGTATTAGTCCAATTTGGTTAATTTTATTGGTTCTTTTGGTTCTTGATGAGTAGGTGGTTACATTTTAGTGATTATGATGCTGACGGGTTTTGAAATCGAGTTTATTGAGTATATGGGTATTGGGTATTACTCCAATTAGGTTAATTTTGTTGATTCTTTTGGTTCTTGATGAGTAGGTAGTTACTCACATTTTAGTGATTCTGATGCTGACGGGTTTTGAAACCGAGTTTATATTAGTATTGGGTTATTGGGTATCACTCCAATTTGGGGTTAATTTTTTAGGCTCTTGATTAGTAGGTTAAGTTTGATGCTGACGGGTTTTGAAACCGAGTTTATAAATGTATTGGGTATCACTCCAATTTGGTTAATTTTATTGATTTGTTTGGTTCTTGATTAGTATGTTAATGTTGTTTAGCTACATTTTAGTAAATTTGATGCTGACGGGTTTCAAAACCGAGTTTTTACATTGGTATTAGTAAGTATCACTCCAATTTGGTTAATTTCATTGAGTAGTTGATTGGTGGTACATTTTTGTGATAAATGCAGTTTTCTTTGCAGGTTGTTGTTAATGCAATTGGACTGTCACTTTCTGCTACCTACAAATTTGTGCTCTAATATTTTGGGGGTGGCTTAAAAGTGGGGACTAAACTAAACTAATTTGATTTTGATTTTTATTGGTTAAATTTGGCAATTAGGGTTGACTAATTAGCTGGATAACATTAATTATAAGTAGTATATGTGATTTTTTTTTTTTTTTTTTTTTTTTTTTTTTTTTTGTTCCCATATTGCAGGAAATTAGGTAGGTAGTGGTAGGAGTAGTAGCATCAATGCTTGATTGCTTGACTGTACCTTACTTTCTGTCCTTTGATTTCATTTATTTGTACTAATGTCGGTTAGTCTAGCTGGTAAAGTCTTTCTCGACTTGGTTTTGAATCCCGTCAGCATCAAAACTGCCCGTGTGACTCCTTTACTCAAGAAGGCACACAAACGGGTAGGGATAGGGATCACCTTGTTTCTGAATTTGTCGACTAATTTGTGGGAAATTACTCGAATCTTGAACCAAAAACATGTTCGTGTTCATTTGATGAAAATATACGAAACATGTAGGGTATCTTGTCCTTACAAGTTTACAACTTACGAATACTTAAGACTTTGTTGTGATATGATTGCATCTCCTTCTGCAATGCTTAACGTAAGTTGTCGTGATCACAATCACGAGTTTTCTTTCACAAGTTGTCTGCTCAATCATGGTAGATGTCGTAACCATGCTGCACTAAAAAGATTTGCTTTTGCTTTTGCTTTTACATCGATTGCCAATTATTCTCGTCTCTTACCAAATTACTGTGCCCTTCTTTGGGACCTTTTATCGCAGATTTCATCAGCTTCCCGAGTTTGACCAAGGAAAGCGAAGCTGCCGTAGACGTCTAGCTGGCCATAATGAGCGTCGTAGGAAACCTCCTCCTGGATCTCTGTTATCCACTCGGCTTGGACGTCTCTCTTCATCCCTCTTTGGTGGTAATCTTTACTCGCCTTTCCGTCTTCCATGTAAACTCACTCAGCATTGTTCTGTTTTTTTTTTGTTCGTCTTCTATAAACACTATGATGTACGGTCGCAGATAGCAGCACCAGAAGCGGATTTTTGCTGGATTTCTCTGCGTACTCTAGGCAATCCGAAAGGGATTTATGGCCGAATGCTAAGATTTCTGAGGCCGCCGTATCTGGAAGCCAGTCGACATCCCCCGGGAAGTTTCATCACAATCTGTGGCCAGGTTATACACTCCCTGACTTTTCCAAAATTACACGGTTACACGTAGGAATGACAGTGGATCCCCGATCCTGTCCAGATTCGGGTTAGGTCAGTTGAATTTGGGTCAAGGGTCAAGCTCGGGTCTTCAGTTCACGTGTTGAGTCGAGTCTGTTCTTCCAAGGTGTACTTGTATACAGTCTCTAAATTTTAGGCATCTGATAATGTACAGGCAATTCGGAGAACCCCTCTTCAGAAATGTTCCTGCAAAGTTCAACGGGCGGGAGCAGTAGCTATCCCATCCCTATCCCTTCTGGAGAATGTATCACAGGGGTCTCTTCGGACTCGACCTGTGCTCTCTCTCTTCTGTCAAATCAAACATGGGGCAGCGGCGGCTCCACCAACGGTGCATCGGACAATACCGGACTAGGTAGCCTGATGAACCACACCTCGACTCAGACCGTCACTGTCGCACACCTGCCAAACATTCAGGAACCCGACATTGGGTTACATGAACATGGTCAGTTCTCGCATCCGTTGAGCAGCGATCATCTGTTCATGGAGCAGGTTCATGGTGGTCGACACTACATGGAAGTCAATCACTCTAATGGTCAAGACCATTGGTCGCTCTAATGGCCGTGTTTCTCTTTGTTTCGTAGCCTGGAAGACTTATTCGAACCCTGGCGTGTAATAATCTGAGACCTTTTTCTGTTTCGAGTTTTTATGTTCCCTGAACTTATCGTCTGTGTTAATCGTTGTTGTACTCTATTTCCTGTTTTATCGACAATTGCTGTGTTTGTGTGAAGCTCTGGATTAATTAAGTCTACGTCTGTCAAAACTGACCCGACTCGACTATTTGTGGTAAAAAACCCTATTACCGAGTTTATTCTCTCATCTCTCCAAGTTCTCGGGTGACCCGTTTGAAGCCCGACAAAATCAAGTTGAGTGAACCAAAATCGACCTCTCGACTCAACCTAAACCCAAGTTACCCAACCCATAACTACATCAGTGAAAACTCGAGTTTGACCCATGACTCGAATTAACCCCATCTAACTCGAGTTTTTATTTGACTGAACCCGAAATGACCTGACCCAGATTGACCTGACCCGACCCGACCAAAGTATCCAAATCCAATAACCCAAAAGGATCATATTGTGTCAACATCTACATTGGGTTATAAGCAAAGCCTAGAAATCAAAATTATCCATTTGAAGTACACATGGCAAAACCTCATTGGATAATCACAATTACATTGGGTCCCACATGACCGTTAGAGAAGGAAACTGCAAACTGCAAAGCAACAATGCTGTTTTCCCGGGAGAAGAAGAAGAAGGTTTCTTTCTTCACATGGCTTCCCTTACCTATTCTTCCGGCTTCCTTTCTCGCAGGTAAACCGTCAACCTATATATACTCTTTGTTTTACGTATTTGAATTCCCAGAGAGTCACCCATTCTTAGACTACTATCAGCCAAGCACGCTTAACTGCAGAATTATTTTGCATGGACAACCAGAAAAGAAAGTGCCCTTTGTTGATATGAGTAGTACTATCAATTCCTTTAAGCACTCATCTAAACCTCTTAAAAGAACAGGGTTAGGTTGAACTTAACTGAATTGAAGTAGGTTGAAGTACTGAGAAACGTGTGTTTTTCCAGAGATTTTTTCACAGCGTGTGGCCGGTGCACACTGCCAAAACGAATATCATTCCGTCAAAGGAGTTTGAGCATTAGGGCTGAAGTCGAGTATGTAAACGCTGACGATGCAGCAAAGCTGGTAACAGCAGAAGGGTACAAAATCGTTGATGTTCGAGATAAGACTCAATTCGAACGAGCTCATATAAAATCCTGTTACCATGTTCCTCTTTTCATCGAAAACCAAGACAATGACCCTGCAACGATTATTAAACGACAGGCGCACAATAATTTTGCTGGGTTGTTCTACGGACTGTCGTTTACTAAACCCAATCCTGAGTTCGTGCAGTCTGTGAAATCACAGTTTTCACCCGACAGTAAAATCCTGCTCGTCTGCCAGGAAGGATTAAGGTCGGTTTTCTCCCACCCGTCTGTCAATCCAGTTCAGTTCAGTTCAGTTCTAATAAGGGTTCATTCTCGATGACTGAAATGTCTCAGGTCGACTGCAGCAGCGAGGAAATTAGAAGAATCGGGGTTTCAGAATGTTGCGTGCATTACATCAGGGCTGCAGTCGGTAAAACCAGGTAAACTAGAAAAATCAGACGCGGGTTAAATCAGATTAAACCAGGGCGAGGGCTAACTGTTGCATTTGTCGATGTTGCAGGAACATTTGATTCAGTTGGTTCGATGGAACTGCAGAATGCTGGAAAAGCTGGATTGGTTACGATTCAGGGAAAGATTTCAGTTGTTCTCGGAACTGTTCTCGTCTGTAAGACTTTTTTTTAAAATTTACTTCGACTTTTCATATTAATAACCTCGAGATTTCGCTGATTTTCGATAGATTGTTTGATGCTATGTTCTGTCTGATTTGAAAATTGCAGGTTTATTGGTATTCATCAGTGTATTTCCTGATCAAGCAGAGCAGATTCTTAAACTATTCCCTTCAGGCTGAATGTTCAAACTAAATCTAGGGTTTTTTCTGAGATTTTTGATTTTATTCTGAATTTTTTGAAGTGTGTAGATTTTTTATTTTTGAAGATTTATACATTCAATCAGAATTCAATTTTGTTTCTGTGAATGATGGTTAATACAAATTACTATTTGAGCTGTACGGGAGGTCCAATCGGACAATTTGTTTACGTTTTATTTCGTGTTAAAGAGATCAAATAATCATTATTAGGCATGCTATACCTATCGTCAAGTTTTCTTCAAAAATATTCACGATTTTGAACAATTTTCACCGCTTCCGAAAAATAGTCAAAAATGATCGATTTTGAAGGTTATTATCCATGTTTTTTCGCCATTTTGGGTCCCGAAATAAATTATGTCTATATTCGCGCTGAACATGGTCTACACCAAATACAATGACTCGGTGTAATATGAAGGTCATTTGGATAAAAAATAGTCTTTTAAGAACCTCAAGATTGTGTTTTGAAACGTGTCGAAACAAGTGGTAAACTTCATTTTATTTCGTGTTAAAGGGAACAAATAATCATTATTAGACATCCTATTCTCATCGCCAAGTTTTCTTCAAAAATATTCACGATTCTGAACAACTTTCAATGCTTTCGAAAAATAGCCAAAAATGATCGATTTTGAAGGTTATTATCAACGTTTTTTCGGCATTTTGGGTCCCGGAATAAAATATGTCTATATTCGCGTTGAACAAAGTCCACGCCAAATACAATGTCTCGGTGTAATATGAGGGTAATTTAGATATCAATAGAGACTTTTTAAAGCCTCAAGATTGAGTTTTGAAACGTGTCAAAATCAGTCGAAACAAGTTGTACACTCCATTTTATTTCGTGTTAGAGGGATCAAATAATCATTATTAGGTACCCTATTCCTATCGTTAAGTTTTCCTCAAAATTATTCATGATTTTGAACAACTTTCACCGGTTCCGAAAAATAGCCAAAAATGATCGATTTTGAAGGTTATTATCCACGTTTTTTTCACCATTTTGGGTCCCGGAATAAAATATATCTATATTCACGCTGAACATTGTCCACACCAAATATAATGTCTCGGTCTAATATGAGGGTCATTAGGAAAAAAAAAAGTGACTTTTAAAATAATTTTCAACAATTCCGAAAAATAGCCAAAAATGATCGATTTTGAAAGTTATTATCCACATTTTTTCACCATTTTGGGTCCCGGAATAAAATATGTCTATATTCTCGTTGAACATTGTCCACACTAAATACAATATCTCGGTGTAATATGAGGATCATTAGAATAAAAAATAGGGACTTTTAAAACAACTTTCACCGCTTCCGAAAAATCGCAAAAAATGATCGATTTTGAAGGTTATTATCCACGTTTTTTCGCCCGCCATTTTGGATCCCGGAATAAAATATGTTTATATTCGCGCCGAACAAAGTCCACACCAAATACAATGTCTCGGTATAATATGAAGGTCATTAGGATAAAATATAGAGACTTTTAAAACAACTTTCACCGCTTCCGAAAAATAGTCAAAAATGATCGATTTGAAGGTTATTATCCACGTTTTTTCGCCATTTTGGATCCTGAAATAAAATATGTCTATATTCGCGCCGAACAATGTCCATACCAAATATAATGTGTCGGTGTAATATGAGGGTCATTAGGATAAAATATAGAGACTTTTAAAACAACTTTCACCGCTTCCAAAAAATAGTAAAAAATGATCGATTTTGAAGGTTATTATCCACGTTTTTTCGCCATTTTTTGTCCCGAAATAAAATATCTCTATATTCGCGCTGAACAATAATGTCTATTCCAAATACAATGTGTCAGTGTAATATGAGGGTCATTAGGATAAAATATAGAGACTTTTAAAACAACTTTCACCGCTTCCGAAAAAAAGTCAAAAATGATCGATTTTGAAGGTTATTATCCACGTTTTTTCGCCATTTTGGGTCCCGAAATAAAATATGTCTATATTCGCGTTGAACAATGTCCATACCAAATACAATGTGTCGGTGTAAATTGAGGGTCATTAGGATAAAATATAGAGACTTTTAAAACAACTTTCACCGCTTCCGAAAAATAGTCAAAAATGATCGATTTTGAAGGTTACTATTATCCAAGTTTTTTCGCTATTTTGGGTCACGAAATAAAATATGTCTATATTCGCGCTGAACAATGGCCATACCAAATACAATGTGTCGGTGTAATATAAGGGTCATTAGGATAAAATATAGAGGCTTTTAAAACAACTTTCACCGCTTCCGAAAAATAGTAAAAAATGATTGATTTTGAAGGTTATTATCCACGTTTTTCGCCATTTTGGGTCCCGGAATAAAATATGTCTATATTCGCGCTGAACAATGTCCATACCAAATACAATGTGTCGGTGTAATATAAGGGTCATTAGGATAAAATATAGAGGCTTTTAAAACAACTTTCACCGCTTCCGAAAAATAGTCAAAAATGATCGATTTTGAAGGTTTTTTTTTTTTTTTTTGGTAAAGGGTAAGTATGTATAAATATGTGTATCCAATTTACAAAGAATGACTACAACAAGTTATGTAGCCATTGGTTATCTCTAGCACTGATGGGGTATTTGATCTTACACATAATTCGACTTCTAACATCCATCTTAATCAACTTGACGACACATTCTGGTTGCTGAACAGTTCCCTCAATTCTGCACACATTCCGTTGTCTCCAAATATGATAGATCGCCGCATTGATCATAGCCCTAAGGATGTTGCACTGAAGTTTGGTACCTCTCATCTTAGTAGCCCACTCCAAACCTCTATTGCTAGGGATTCGCTTCTTCACCCACTTACTCAGAAGGCCTATAACTCTTGAGCTCCAACAACACCCAAAAAATAGGTGTTCAAAAGTCTCAGCCTGCGAGTCACAAAAATAGCAAAGGTCGGAGTCTACAACCCCGATCCTCAAAAGTTTCACTCTAGTGTTTAAAGCCCCCTTAAACACAAGCCAAGTAATAAAGCTGTGTCTCGGGAGACTCCAAACACTCCATACGAGCCGGCCCCACGTGACCTTCGGGTGATGAGACCGTAAGGCCTCATATGCCTTCAAGATAGAATAGTGGATGCAAGATCCGTGCCAAAGCCCATTCATATATAAGTTCTTGATCTTCTCTTTAGCCTGACATATCTTCTTCCACGCCCACGTGACATCAGCGTGAGGCTGATAATCACGCCAAGCAGTGCCCCTCAGATAAATGCAACTGACCCACCGAACCCATAATCGCTCCGGTTGGTCAAACACCCAAGAGGCCAATTTAGCAACCGCTCTCTCATTCCAAAGGTAGAGATCACGCAACCCCAGCCCACCCTCCTCTTTAGGACGACAGATTTTTTCCCAACTCACTAAGGCTCTTTTCGTGCCCTCCACACCACCATCCCACAGAAAATTGCGACATAGGAACACGATCCGAGACATCACATATTTCGGAATAATAAAAACCATGGCCCAGTAATTGTGCAGCTGAGACAGCACAGTCTGAACCAAAGTCAGCCTTCCTGCATAAGAGAGTTTCCGGGCACCAATACTAGTAATCCTCGAAAAAATACGGGCTAACAGTTTCTCACAGTCATTCTTACCCAAATGAGTACTCTGAATTGGCAAGCCAAGATATCTAAAAGGCATAGTGCCTTCCACACATCCTGAAAACTGCAAAATAGCCTCCTTCCTATCTTCGTCAACTCCAGCAAAGTAAGCATGGGACTTGCCAACACTTAAACTCAACCCAGAAGCTCTACTAAAAGTAGCAAAGGCCCGCCATAACAACTCCATCGATTCCGTCTCCCCTTTGCAAAAAAGAAGAAGATCATCCGCGAAGAGTAAATGACAAAGCTTCAAGGAACCACACTTCGGGTGAAATTTAAACTTTTCCTCTACTAAGCCATAATTCAAAATCCGAGAGAAATACTCCATACAAATTGTGAAAAGTAATGGAGACATAGGATCACCTTGTCTTAATCCTCTTTTTCCTCGAAAAAATCCAAAATTGTCACCATTAGCACAAAGAGAATATGAGACTGTTCTAACACACTCCATAATCAGCTCCCGGAAATGATCCGGAAAATCTAACGCTTTCAACATATGCTCCACAAAGCTCCATTCCACACTATCATAGGCCTTATGAATATCCACTTTGAACAGACATCGAGGCGATATACGACTCCTCTTATACATTCGGACCAAGTCCTGACATATAAGCACATTCTCAACAATATTCCTCCCTTCGATAAATCCCCCCTGAGTGGGCGAAATTAATTGAGGCAAAACCCGAGCTAGTCTCGTACAAATAATTTTAGCAATACATTTGTACAAGACATTACAGCAAGCAATTGGCCGGAATTCTTTCACAGATTGCGGATTATTCACTTTCGGTATCAGGACTATATTAGCACAATTTATCTGTTTCAGAAGCTTACCTGAGATAAAGAAATCTTGGATCGCATTCACAATATCCTCTCCAATAATGTCCCACGAATCAATAAAAAATTGGCTCGAGAATCCATCCGGCCCCGGCGCTTTGTCTCGCGGAATACTAAATAAAGCTCGTTTAATTTCATCCGCCGACACATGCTCCAAGAGAAACCTCTTATGCTCCTCAGAACAAATGGGCCCCTGACGAATGATTCCCACGTTGATAGGCTCAACGTTTCGAGAGTCACCCAACAGCTGCTCATAATATCGAAGGAACGCATCCTCAATTTCTACCTTAGTCGCACATTCATGTCCCCCTGCACCAACTATTTTCGAAATAGCATTTCGTGCTCTCCGGGCTCGTAATAAACCGTGAAAGTAAGCCGAATTAACGTCTCCATCCTTGACCCACTTCTGTTTCGATTTTTGACTCCAAAATTCCGCCCTCGCAGCCTGTAAAATTCGCACCTGTTCATTAAGGTCTGATTCCTCCTGCAAACCAGCCTGCGACCTGTCATTTCTCAGCCGAACTTGAGCTTGTTCGAGCATCAACTCAGCTTGGCAGCACCTGTTTTCTATGTCAGAGAAACAAGTTGCATTCAAATTCTTCAGTGGGCCTTTCAATTTCCTCATCTTGGTAACAACTTGAAACAATCTTGTGCCTCTCACTGTCTCCCCCCACGTGGCCGCAATACATTTCTTAAAGTCAGCTGCTCTACTCCACATGTTCATATATTTAAAGCTTCTATTCTTCCGTACCGGTGGTTGCTCACATTGTACTACACACGGACAATGATCGAATACACCCTCAGGCAAAAATTTGCAAACCCATTCGGGAACAATCCCATCAATTCGTCATTAACCAGACAACGATCGATACGACTATACACCCTCGTTTCAGATACTTTATGCTTATTATTCCAAGTGAACCAAGACCCACTCGCCTTGCAATCACTAACCTCACAATTTTCCAAACAAATACGAAATTGATTCATCGCCTCATCCGTCAACACTCCCCCAAGACGTTCACGGGCATCTATAACACAGTTAAAGTCACCCATAATCATCCACGGACCCATACCAGCATAGGACTCAAGCCTCCGCCAAAGATCAATTCGCTCCAAGGCTGAGTTAAACGCATACACAAAAGTTAGCATGTAACTCTTCCCCGAACTAGTTGACACTTTAACATGAATACTTTGACTACTATACTCCAATATCGATAAATTAACTCTCTCATGTTTCCACAAAAGCCACACCCGTCCTCCCTCATGACAGTGATTATTAGTCGTAATGAAGGTTATTATCCACATTTTTTCGCCATTTTGGGTCCCGAAATAAAATATATCTATATTCGCGCTGAACAATGTCCATACCAAATACAATGTGTCGGTGTAATATGATGGTCATTAGGATAAAATATAGAGACTTTTAAAACAACTTTCACCGCTTCCGAAAAATAGTAAAAAATGATCAATTTTGAAGGTTATTATCCACGTTTTTTCGTCATTTTGGGTCCCGAAATAAAATATGTCTATATTCGCGCTGAACAACGTTCATACCAAATACAATGTGTCGGTGTAATATGAGGGTCATTAGGATAAAATATAGAGACTTTTAAAACAACTTTCACCGCTTCCGGAAAATAGTCAAAAATTATCAATTTTGAAGGTTAATCCATGTTTTTTCGCTATTTTGGGTCCCGAAATAAAATATGTCTATATTCGCGCTGAACAATGTCCATACCAAATACAATGTGTCGGTGTAATATGAGGGTCATTAGGATAAAATATAGAAACTTTTATAACAACTTTCACCGCTTCCGAAAAGTAGTAAAAATGATCGATTTTGAAGGTTTTTTTTTTTGGTAAAAGGTAAGTATATATATAATCGAATGATCAATGAACATTTTATTTAGTCTTTGAGGGATCAAATGATCATTATTAGGCATCATATTCCCACTGCCAAGTTTTCTTCAAAAATACTCATGATTTTAAACGACTTTCACTGCTTTCGAAAAATAGGCGAAAATGATCGCTTTTGAAGGTTATTATCCATGTTTTTTCGCCATTTTGGGTCCCGAAATAAAATACTGTATGTCTATATTCGCGCTGAATAATGTCCATACCAAATACAATGTGTCGGTGTAATATGAGGATCATTAGGATAAAATATAGAGGCTTTTAAAACAACTTTCACCGCTTCCGAAAAATAGTCAAAAATGATCGATTTTGAAGGTTATTATCCACGTTTTTTCACCATTTTGGGTCCCGGAATAAAATATGCCTATATTCGCGCCGAACAATGTCCACATCAAATACAATGTTTCGGTGTAATATGAGGGTCATTAGGATAAAAAAATAGAGACTTTTAAAACAATTTTCTCCGCTCCGAAAAATAGCCAAAATGATCAATTTTGAAGGTTATTATCCACGTTTTTTCACCATTTTGGGTCCCGGAATAAAATATGTCTATATTCGCGCTGAACATTGTCCATACCAAATACAATATTTCAGTGTAATATGAGGGTCATTAGGATAAAAAAATAGAGACTTTTAAAACAACTTTCACGGCTTTCGAAAAATAGTAAAAAATGATCGATTTTGAAGTTATTATCCACGTTTTTTTCACTATTTTGGTTCCCGGAATAAAATATGTCTATATTCGCGCTGAAAATTGTCCACACCAAATACAATGTCTCGTTGTAATATGAGAGTCGTTTGGATAAAAAATAGAGACTTTTAGGAGCCTCAAAATTGAGTTTTGAAACGTGTCAAAATCAGTCGAAACAAGTTCTAAACTCCATTTTATTTAGTGTTAGAGGGATCAAATAATCATTATTAGGCATCTTATTCCTATCGCGAGGTTTTCTTCAAAAATATTCACGATTTTGAACAACTTTCACCGCTTCCGAAAAATAGTAAAAAATGATCGATTTTGAAGGTTATTATCCACGTTTTTTTTCCATTTCGGGTCCCGAAATAAAATATGTCTATATTCGCGCTGAACAATGTCCATACCAAATACAATGTGTCGGTGTAATATGAGGGTCATTAGGATAAAATATAGAGACTTTTAAAACAACTTTCACCGCTTCCGAAAAATAGTCAAAAATGATCGATTTTGAAGGTTATTATCCACGTTTTTTTCGCAATTTTGGGTCTCGGAATAAAATATGTCTATATTCGCGCTGAACAATGTCCACACCAAATACAATGTCTCGGTGTAATATGAGAGTCATTAGGATAAAAAATAGAGACTTTTAAAACAACTTTCACCGCTTCCGAAAAATAGTAAAAAATGATCGATTTTGAAGGTTATTATCCACATTTTTTCGCCATTTTGGGTTCCGGAAAAAAATATGTCTATATTCGCGCTGAACAATGTCCACACCAAATACAATCTCTCGGTGTAATATGAGGGTCATTTGAATATCAACAAAGACTTTTAAAAGCCTCTAGATTGAGTTTTGAAACGTGTCGAAATCAGTCGAAACAAGTTCTAAACTCCATTTTATTTAGTCTTTGAGGGATCAAATAATCATTATTAGGCATCATATTCCCACTGCCAAGTGTTCTTCAAAAATACTCATGATTTTAAACGACTTTCACTGCTTTCGAAAAATAGGCGAAAATGATCGCTTTTGAAGGTTTTTTTTTTTTTGTTGTTGAAAGGTAAGTATATATAGAATGAAGGTTATTATCCACGTTTTTTCGCCATTTTGGGTTCCGGAATAAAATATGTCTATACTCGCGCTGAACAAAGTTCACACTAAATACAATATCTCAGTGTAATATGTGGGTCATTTCGATATAAATAGAGACATTTAAAACCTATAAAATTACGTTTTGAGATCTACCGAAATCAAATCTTGTTAATCACGATTATGACCCGTGAAGTTCGAGTATTTAGTTCAGATGTCGGATCGGGTCACTTTATATTACCTAAATGTCCTACGATTAAAGGACGAGAAAGGGCAACCATCCCATGTGCACTCCTATTGGGCCAAACTTGTCTTTGGTTGAGGTTGTATGAAAACCGACAACTCATTCTCCATTTCCTTTCTCTTTTCCTTTTTGCCCTTTTTTGAATCATCTATGTAAAATCTAATATATAAGATAAAAGATAGTCATGTGGGATCTTGTTTAAATCGTCTAATAAAATGCATTATGAATATCAAATTTTTATAATTTTTAGTAACACGTATCTAAAGATATAGACAAAAGAAAACAAGTATCGACGTACGTGCATAAAGCAAACGTATACAAATGGTTGGAACGGAGGGAGTATCATTTTGATGCTACTACTACTATAATGTAAAAACCCACACTACTCGAGTTTGACCAGTACCCTGAATTCGTCCGTCTTTTTATCATAAAAAACGAGTCGAAAGTTCTCGACCAGTACCCTGAATTGATCCGTCTTTTTATCTTGAAAAATAAGTCGAAAGTTAATGAGTTGAAAGTTCTCGACCAGTAACCTGAATTGATCTGTCTTTTTATCTTTGAAAATGAGTCGAAAGTTATAAATTATATTCCGTAAAACATTTAATAGAATACGTTAAATCGTTAACCATCAAAATATGATAATGCATGAGTAGAGTTGTACTACGAAGTAATAAAATTATTGTGAAATCGACTCATTAGACAAACCAAACTTGAAAGCATAGCATGTTTGTAGGTTAAAGTGGGACCAAAATACGGCATGCGACACACGTAGCCCACTTGAGTATTCATGAAGGGTCCGGTCCGGTCCGGTCCAACTTTGGTGGTTCGGTTCGATCATCTTTTGAGTTTGTATGAAAATCTATTTTTTTTTTTTTTTTTTTTCTTAATCATATGTTTAATTTAAAGTCGAGTTTTTTCTCACGAGTAAAGTTATAAAAACGGTAAAGTTTTTTCTCATGAGTTTCAAAACATTAGTGTAACCTTGAAGGCGGATCATTCGAATTAGACGGGTCAATTCAGGCTATAGGTTAAAGTCGTACAGTATCAGATTAGTTTTGTCAGGTCTACTCGATACTCGTTAATAAGTCACTAGTCACTAAAGAGTACAACTATACTTGCAATTAGTGCCTAAATCAATGTCACAAAACAAAGATTTTGTATAGAGAGAATTTATTATTAAAAAAAAAAAAAAAAAACAAGAATCAAGATCCAAATTTATGACACATTCCACCAAACATTGAGAGGATGTTCTCAAACAAAAACTCACGCAATTTCTTTATTTACTGACTGTTTATAGCTCGTTTTACAGATGGATGATGTGGAGAAGGCGACACCATCAGTCGTTAGAATTGTAAAAATCTCACCATTTTGTTCCCCTCTTTTCATTGTATTTCTCTTTCTTTTATTTCTAGGGAGAAGAACCGATTAGCGCACAGCCTAGCTGCTGAGGCGCTCCGGTCCTAGCTCTCAACTTTACTTTCTTGCTGGCAAAAAAAAAAAAAAAAAAAAAAAAAAAACTTCCTTCCAACAACAACAATCACCAACAACTTGCTTCTTCATTATTGAAGTGCACATGCTTCATTTTTACTACTTTGTCTCTTATATATAAATCGATGAATAAATCGACGACAGGTCAAATAAAGACAAATCGACAAACCATTTACTATTCTCGAGAATGGTCGAATTCAATTCTGTCTTATCTACTCATATGGATATGGATGAATCTGTCATAGATGTGTGTGACGAGTAGACCTCAACGACCCAACTCGAATGACCTAACCCAAACCTAACTCACACTTGAAGTGAAGACCCCTAACCTTGAATTGACCCAAATTGACCAAAAAAATTGATCTACATTGGAATCCAAATGACCCAAACCGACCAGAACCAGAATTCAATCGGGTCTAATATATGGATCCTTATCCGGGTCGTCCCAAATGGATCGCGGGCAACACAAATATGAAGTGACCTTGAATTGACCCGTAACCTTGAATTGACCCCAATTGACCAAAATCGATCTACACGATCCAACCTACCTAAACCATTGGAACCGGAATGACCCAATCTCACCCAAACCGACCAGAAGCCGAATTCAATTGAGTCTTAATATACGGATCCATATCCGGGTCGTCCCAAATGGATCGCGGGCAGCAACAATAAGAAGTATATACCATATAGTAAGAATTAACCAAGGCATCGAAATATATAGATTAGTTTCGGATAAAAGGTTAACCACAAAACAAATCCCGACACAGACGACAATACTACAGGGTACGGACGAAAACATATATATAACCATAATCACGACTAAACCAACCGAAACCAAAAAGAAACGACAAAGAGAATCCGAGTCCAAAAGGGAGGAGAACCAATACACATACGGGTTTGGGTTTGAGTTTTTCTTTTCACAGCATAGAGTCGGTACGAGCAGGCAACCTCCTGAAGAAATTCAGCGGAACAGACGGGAGCCTGTGACGGAACCTCGGGTGTCTCAGCACGTAAAACCCGGTCACCAGCGCCACCACCTGAAACGGCGTAACATACAACACAACAGCAGCAATCAAGCAGAAAATCACAAACAAAGCGGTCGCTCTCGGGTCCCGCCAGCTCAGCAGTGACTGGACCCTTTCGCCTTGAGTCGCCAGGTCACCGACAACTGTCTGGATCCGCCCGGCAATGCTCCTCAACCGGTCATACCTCATCCGAACAATGTCCGCGGGTTTGGACGTTGGGAAGGTGTCGAATTCCTCGTCGAGCTCATCCGGGTGGGCCGAATCCGCGTGGGATAAACGGGTATCCATGTGAGGCGGGTGCCTCGGCCTCCACCGGTAGTACCAAACTCCGATCAAGAAAAGGTAGAGGAAAATCGTCGGGAGGATGAGTTCCGGGTACATGACTAGGATGAAGAACAAGATGTGGATGAGTACGGTCGTGATCGGATTCTTCCAATTGCAAATTTGGTCGAACCATCTTCCAACGGCTATTAACCCGCCTAACACGTTCATGATTCGGAAGAAATTCGCCTTGCTTCGTCTCATACTCCACATATGAGATCCCACATCGAGCATGAACTCAACCACTTCCTTCCTTAAAGGTGGCTCAGCCCGGCTCAACCTCATCGACACAATTTGGGTCGCTTGGTGCCTTAGGTTGTCGAGTTGGCTAACCGTCAAGGGATGTAAGTAATGCATTTTCGGGAGTAACGGGTGTGAGTACATGTGCATCATGTTGAGCAAAGACGAGCAAGTGAATCGGACAGCGAGTTGGATTTCGCCCATTTTTTTGACCCCACTCGGGTGAAGAACCAAAAGCGGGTAAGCATGAGTGTAGACACGGTCAGTTTCCAATGAAGAAAGTCGGATTCTGACTTTCCCGATTCTTGAATCTCGACTACCTCCCTTGTCGCCTCCGTGGAGGTGACAGTTGTCGAACACACCAACAGTGATAACAGTACACGGGTCGAACACCTCCCAAGTATACTGCTCGTTCCATTTCGGGCTGAAACTGTCGATTATGGTTCTGGTTCGAATCCATTTCTGACCGTATTTGGCAACACAATAGGCGTCGGTGGTTTGACGGTTATCCTTCACTTTCATCGGCATCAACCCTTGAGCGGTCAAAATCCCGAGTTCTAGAACTCCGATACTCGGCCTCCATAATTGCTTAGCCGTCGGTCTAAGATCGCTACTATAATGTGTCGATTCGTCCAAAACGTGATACCCGCCTTCCAAACAAATCCTCATATGAATCCGGCTAGAGAATTTGTTGTCTTTCTTCTTCTCCCCATCGACCATGACATGTTTCTCTAGGTTATACCATTTCGAGTTTATCGGCCTATGGTCCAACCTCCGGTCAACATATTGTAACGGGATTAACGACCGGCCTAGGACCTCGTCCTTATTGGGCCCCACACGATCCTCCACGCTTAAGATCAACGCCTCCTCAAAGGGTTCGGCCGCAACAAACATAAGATCCTCATTCCACATCGGGTTAATCGTCCGACTTTGCGAAACCCTAGTCCTAAGAGCTTGACTACCAAGAATCGCCTTCACATAAACCTCGGGAAACCGACCCTTATCACTAGGGATCAAGTCTTGAGCCTCGATCACGTTAACCCTCAAATACCAAAGCTTAGGTGACAAATACACCTTCGACCTAAAACTAGCCAACGCGTCACTACCACTAACGGCCGCAGCATCCGAATGCCACGCCTCAGGAAACGCCTCATCAGCCTGCGTCCCCCACCAAACAGCCAACATCAACTCACCCCTCGCCTTATCACTCTTCCGATCCTCAAGCCTATACCATTGCGGAGCCAACGGACTATCGGGTGGGACCCGTTTAGGAACCTCATTAAGATCAAACAAGACACGACCAACGAAATCATCCTTGATCGCATCCTTATCCTTAACACTAACCTCGAGGACCGACGCCTGAATACGATCCTTAGAAAAGGCGAAAACCTGGTTCCACTCAGCGGAAGTTCGTTTCTCGTAGTGACGGGTTGTGCCCTTATAGTTACCGAGTTTTACTTCAACGTAAGGGTCGCAAGAACCCGTGAGGTCCATACTAGGGAGGTCTTTTACCTTGACTACCCTAACATAGAGGTATTGCATTTGCTCAACTAGGTCATAGGTGCTTGTGAGTTTGTCTCCAGTCACTTTTCCACCTCCAAGGTGTGGATTTGTCTCTTTTAGAGAGAAATCTTCTTGTGGTGGCTTCTGCATTTTGCTTTCTTTTTTTCTAACAACAAATAAAACAGAAAAAAAAAAAATCAAAACTTTGAACTAAAAAAACAACAATTCTCAGAAATTTCGGGTTTTTCGGGGTTCTTTTATTCCAAATAAATGTAAGAAAGATCAAAACTTTGAACTAAAACAACAATTGTGAGAATTTAAATAGATTTAATTCTGTATTTTCGGGTTTTTCGGGTTTTTTTATTTCCAGATAAATGAAAGAAAAATCAAAACTTTGAACAAGAACAACAATTGTGAGAATTTAAATAGATTTTTAATTCTGTATTTTTTCGGGTTTTTTGGGTTTTTTATTTCCAAATAAATGAAAGAAAAATCAAAACTTCGAACTAAAAAATCAATTGTGAGAATTTAAATAGATTTAATTCTGTATTTTTTTTTGGGTTTTTTGGGTTTTTTTATTTCCAAATAAATGAAAGAAAAATCAAAACTTTGAACAAGAACAACAATTGTGAGAATTTAAATAGATTTAATTCTGTATTTTCGGGTTTTTCGAGTTTTTTTTATTCCAAATAAATGTAAGAAAAAATCAAAACTTTGAACTAAGACAACAATTGTGAGAATTTAAATAGATTTATTTCTGTAAATGAAAAAAAAAAAAAAAAAACAAATATTTGAATGATTAAAAATTGAAATGAATTTATTTTATTTTATTTTTTTGGCTAAAACCCATTAATTTAGGAACAGAATTTTATTCAAAACTACTTAAATATAAATAACACAATTTACAACAGCTCTTTTGATTTATTATTTTTTTTTCAAATCTGTTAGCATTAAATGAAAACAATAATAAATTAGTGGGAAAATGGGTTTCTTTACAGTTTAAATTTAAATAATTTGGGATTTTTAAACGTTGCAATTTAAATTTAATAAAAACAATTAATGAATTATTATTATTATTATTATTATTATTATTATTATTAATTAAATAGAGTTAGGAGAAAGAAAAACGTACATAAACGCTTGAATTAAAGAGGTTCTACAGATCTCAATGTTACAAATCTGCACACAAAAAAAACATGCAAAAACATCAGATTACCAAATACAAAAATCGAACTTAAAAAGACGGTTTCTCAGTAACATTAAACTACAAATTTAAAAGACGGTTTCTCAATAACGTTATTAGATCCATTTCCATGTTATATCTCCCAACATTACCAAAATTTCAATCTAAAAAAATTACCAAAAGAATTGAGATTTAAACTATAAATTGTACTCACATTACCAAAAAAAAAAAATCAAACTTTAATCTAAAAACATCATAATTAATTGATTATGACATTTTAATCACTAAAATCTGGGATTAAAGTAGTTAAAAACAGAGTAAGCAAACAATTAATAAATTAATAAAATCAATAAAAATGATGAAATTAACATGAAATTGCAATTTAACTAAGATATATGAGTAAAGATCAAAACTTTAGTAAGAACCCTAGAAATTAAAGTAAAATAAATAATAAAAATAACATAAAATCACAGTAAATTACTTGAAAAAGGCAACTTTGGGGAAATTAAAGGGTACCCATTTGAGAAGAAAAAAAACCCAGAAATTAAGTTCATCAAAATGCAGAAAATTGGGTGTAATTAAAAAATATTTGATTTAAATCAAATTAATTAAATTAATTAAATCAACTAATTTATTTAGTTAATTTTATTAATTTTATTAATTTTGTTAATTTGATTAAATGTTTGATTTGATTGATAAATTAAAGAAGGGGGAAAAAGTGAGGAAAATGAAAGGAAAAGAGATGAAGTTGGATGAATCAGAGAGGATGATACTAGAAGAACAAACCTTTTACTGTGACATATTCATACACTCAATAGAGAGTGGTAGTGTTATTACTAGTAATTGATAAAAACACACCTCTTTTTTTCTCTTCTCTTTAACTTTTTTTTTCTTTTTGGTTTCCGATTTGATCTCTTTTAATACGGATATATATTACTTGTATTTGTTTTGAAATTGTAATCGTGAAAAAAAAAATATTGGCGTTAGATGAGACGAGTTTTTTTGTTATTTTGTAATGAATTTTACATTTAATTCATTCACGTAATTTGAGTTGTTGTAACTTACTCTCTTTGTTTAAATTCAAATTGATCATTTCTTTTTGAAATATTATTCATAATTAAAGAGAATTTTCGATATTCTCGACAATTTAGTAGAATATTGTTTGATTCACCTTTATGAATAGATTAGAAATATTAATTTTTTAGAATTTTTTATAATGAAAAGTGAAAGATATTGGCAATGAAACAAGTCTCGACAAATGTAAAATAAAAAACAAAAGTGCATTTTGGCCATTTGTTTTTTTTTTAATAGAGGGACTACTATAAATTTGTGACCGTAATTTGACTTGTTATAAGTTTATGATAAATATATATGACCGTGTTGACAAATATTTGGGTTAGATTTAGAGTTTTATGTGTTATTTTGATTATTTTATTTGTCAATTAATCATATTTTATATGTGTATCGAAGTATATCTATAAAAATAAAATAAAAAAGCTCTTATTTTGATTATAAGTTCCACCTAATTTTAAAAAATTATATTGTCATTGACTCAATATGGTAAATTTCAAGTCTTAAATGTTGTTCACATTTGACTTTAATTTACTCCTACTTTAAAAAAGGGTTATATAGTGCTTTTACACGAATGTAATATCGCAATTCTTTTGTCACGAAATTATAAAAAACGTATTAAATTTATAGATTTGAACTGGATCGAATTTGATCAAAATAAACTTCTCCAACGTTCGAATTGGATCGAAAAAACATAATTTAAAATCTAAACAAATCTCTTAAGAAAAAATTAATTAATACAAGAATAACCCAAAATGGTTCCATAATTGTATTTTATAACATAATATTCCCAATACAAAACCGTCTCATATGAAATTTAGCCGTTCCATAATTGTTCCAATTTCTCTTTTTATATAACCATTTTTCTAACGTGTGCCCACTGAACTGAACACACGTTAATAAGCTAATTAAAATAACATTAACATGGATATTATCATGTGAAATTAAAATATTAACTTCTATTTACCATACTTAAATAATATTCATGTTAATATTGTTTTAATTACTTATTAACGTGTATCTAATAAATACACGTTAAGTATTGAGTAGTTTAAGCAAAAAAATCCTAGCCTCCAAAAAAAAAAAAACTTGGGGCTACCACCATTAATGGTGGTAAGCCCCCAATTTTTAATTCTTAATTAATTATATCGTTTTAATATTAGTATTATTATTATTTTAGTTATAATAAGTCCTCTCCTTTTGGAGAGTTTCGCCCCCATCAATTGATGGGTTTCGCTCTCTCTTCAAGGAGAGATGTTAAATCTATTATAGTGGAGAGGACACGAAAGATCATCAGTGCTATAATCGTTCATCATGTGGTATCTCAATTTATGTCAGATCGGCGGCTACAATCTATTGGGTTAGATGAAATTGATTCTCGTCAGAACCTTGGAAGATCCGAAGACCCTCTTGTGAAAAGCTGTATCATTAAACAGCGATGTGTTGAAAGAGGATGTGCAGAAGCGGAGATCAAAATCTTAGTGAGAGATCTTTGTTTTAACGAGAATTTATTTTACTCAAATTTTATAGTATTGTATCCGTTCAATTTCGATATAAGTTGTAGATGTCATATGACTTTTTATTAATGGAATGATATATTCGCTCAAAAAAAAAAAAAAAAAAATACACGTTAGAAAAAAAAACGTTTATATAATTTTAATTTAATTTGATGGAACATTATTATTGAGATCACTTCACACTTTCCTCAGCTACCATTATTATTATCATTATCACCTCTTTTTTGGGTGATGAATTCACACAAATTTTTCCTTTCATAAATTCTTTTTGTCATGTGGTTGGTAGTTTCATAAGTTTGGTACGCATGCATGTCTAAACCTCATTTCTTTTAAGACAGATTTATCAGTTATAAATTTATAACGGGTTAAATAATTACGATAAAGATAAAAAAAATGTTAACGGAAAAGTATGCAAATTGATTGTTATTCGGCTCGTTTCTATGGGTCCCTAGACATGATTATAGGTCGAAGTAGTCGATTAGGTCAAGTCGAGTCGAATCATGATTATATTCGATTCTGATTCAAGTTGGTTATCGATTGGATTAGTTGGTACGATCAGAAATTAAGTTCATGTCAAATCATTACTCGTATTAGGTTAGTGTCATATTAGGGATATTACATTGATAAACAATTAGAGGTCATTAGCTCGGTCAAAATGAGCTTGAACTCGAGCCCTAGTCGAGTCAATCCCAAACCCACCTGATCTTAAGTTCAAATCGAGTCGAGTTGAGTCGGACCGCGTTTACATGCATCCATAATAAAACAAGGAACGGTAAAAGTAAAACTGACAAGTCAAAAAATTTAAACTTGGAAATATGTACGCAAATCTTGGGAATTAATAAATGGATAAGTTCCAAAGTATATGCCTACATATCCATGTGACATGCGTTACATTCTTCATCCTTCTAGAATTCTAGACTAACTTTATATACTCGACAAACAGGTCTGGTCGTGTCGAGTTCATATTCATATTATACGTAGATAGATCACAAATTTTTTTAACTCAAATCCGACCTAATTAAGGTTTGTATTGTGTTTATATTAACCCACTTATATCACTAATACACGTGGCGTTTGAAACTAAATCTAAAATCGATAATTTCGTGTTGGGTTCGTGTGGTATAAATTTAGGAAATTAGGCCAAATTATATGGACTGTTGTCAATGTTACAATCCACAAAGTAGCTTGGATATACTTTATAACTGTTCATGGGACGTAACGCCCGATTGGCCCCGTCCGTCCGACCCGAATTTTTAGCGGGTTTGGACACAACATTTTCAAAAATATACAAAGGCCCGACTCGCGAACCCGTCCCAAACCCGCTAGCCCGCTTGTCCGTGGGCCAAAATTTCACACCTAGCCCGGCCCGAACCCGCAAAAGATCACCTCTAAAATTATACTTCCACTCAGTTGGAATCCACTCACAAAGTCACAAGGTTGGTGAAAAAATATATTTTTGGCTATTGATAATCGATTTATTACGAGATCGTCTCAAATATTTTGGCAAAAAATATTTATTTTCAGGTAAAAATTTATTATGAGACGTTTACTGGAGTATTATTTATCATAAATTCTTGTATGAAACGATTTTACAATAAATTTTGGTACTCGATTTATTTATAATACTTAAAATCGTTTTGGGTAATTGCTTAACCAGAGTACTCGGGTTCAAACCTTGGGAATGGGTAGTTCATCATCCAAATATACTGGACCATGAACTATAAATTTCGAGACATAAAAAACCGCGAAAGCCCACAGTATTGTAGAAGTGGTACCACTAAACTTAAAGTCTAGCTCACCAATTTGATGCTCAACTGTCTTCGTCAACTCGAGTTTCCTGAGAATCGTCTCTAGAAGTGTCGAAATATCGTCTAGACCGGCCACTCCAGTCTCCGAGTCAAGAACAGGGGCAAAGAGAGCACTTCCAGTAACATACAGTGGTACATAAACATAAAAACCCGATTATACAAGATGCGTAAAAACTGTACTTTCTCAATAAAATTTGCTCCACAATTCACGATTGTGGACAGTGGTGACGCGATTATATGACGAACTCTCGGCCATGAAATTGAATGCGTGTAATGAAATCTAGGTTTTAGAGTCCTGCATTTTGAGTTTACATTTGCCTGTCCCTGCACATACTTCACACTCGTCCGCTTTCCCGTCAACATGGCTTAAGCAGTAATCGATTCTGTCTTTCATTACATCCTGAAACATTCGACAGCAAGTAAAAACCACATCCATTCTCGACTTCTCGTACAATAATATTGTAACAAACGCTTTTGAAAGCCTTAAATGTAAGGAGGGAAAGATGAAGGTCATACGACAAGTAAGTCGTGCAGACCCAAAGGAGCCGTGACAAGGTAAGGAATTCCGGGGTACTCGGAGGCAGCGGCTTCTGCTAGTTGAGGAATATCCTATTCACAGCGATACAAACTACATAAGATTCCGCTGATTCAAGTGAACGAAAGATTAAAACGGGTCAAATAGCGCCCTGTTTAGAAAGACAAAACCAATTATTTGTCTCATTTATCATATTTGGCCCGTTTTTAAGTTTAAACGTAGACAAGAATTTGAGGAATGCTACAAAGTACAACCCCGAGTTGTAGCGCAGCCAAGAAGAAACAATAATTGTCTTACCTGATTCCAGTGACGTCCAGGAAGGAGAAAGAATGGGCTTATAATTACACGACTCGCCCCTTGTTGGATACATGATCCGAATGCATCTCTAATGGAAGGTTCTGCCAATTCCTACGAAGTACAAAACAACGGGGATAAGCACAACAAATGGGAAAAAATTGTCGGTGATGTGTCCAACACGGCTATTTTCAATTCTTTTGTCTAAATTCTCGGAGTTAGACACGTGACATGACACCATATAGGCATATACTACACAAAAGACCGTTTCTTTGGGCCCAAATCGCAAGGCAGGGGATCGAACACCATAGCAGTATAATACAGAGTATAAAGCATGAAAATACATCCTAAGCAAAATACTCATACCATATGAGCAGGCTCAACGATGGCGTATCCGGTTTTATTCCTGAACATCGTCACGAACTCATCTGCAATAAACAATACTGTAACTCTTACACTAACATACAAAAACACAAAAAAAAATTTAGTAAAATGGCGGGTCTTAAGAAAATTACTAAGCATGAGATTAGACTCTTGGCGGCGAGATCCATGATCAACGATGACTACTCCATCTTTATGAGTCACAGAAAGACTATTATCACTCATTACACAACGTAAACTTGTTGATGAGCGTCCGAATTGGGTATATTTTCCTAACCGGACGAATCTAGGTGCAGCTTCTACTGATCTGTCTCTTGATGCTTTCGAAGATGTCGACCTGACCACCATTAAAGAAATCAACAAGAAGACGATAAATTCAAGTAGAAATGCGAAGTATGGAGTAAAGTGAAAGAGTCCCGGGTGTAGGTAAGTAGGTAACCTTTGCGAGTTACAGAGTTGATAACTCGACAATAACTTTACCGACATCTGAGCTCTTCAACGCCTTCTTTAAGTCTTGTTCATCAACTGAGAAGTCTAGGAAGACGGATAAAACGAAGTGAGAAATAAACGCGAATTAATCAAAAGATTAGAAGACAGTCAAAGCCAGGCGAAAGTGCGAATCTCTACTTCCTAACTCGAGATATGATGAATTACTTCGATTTTTTCAGCAAGACGAAAGCAAAAATGCTTAAGATGTGTTCGCCATTGCTTCATGCAAAATTGAATGAGTTCAAAACCAGACAAATTTGATCGAATCTGATTCAAGACAGTGGCTATCAATCATTCAATCCTACCATAGTACCATGGGAGAGCGATCTAATACTCCGTACTCCGTATAAAACTCGAATAATTACACACAGTTAGCCTATATTACTTCGATTCTTCTAATTACCGTGTCCTGACACTAGGAATATGCAGAATTTTCGCCAAAATATGCAGAAATTTCGCCAAAATATGCAGAAATTTCACCAGAATATGCAGAATTTTCAAAAAAATAGTCGAGTCCGAGCAACAATAATTCAATTTAGACCAGAAAATCGAGAATTTCGCACAAAATAGTTGTATCCGATACTCCGACACCGTATCGTGTCGAATCAACTATCATCTAAAATCGAAATTCAATCAGATAGGTCAATAAATTCAATTCAAAATCTGCTTTTACACTGTTTACACATTACAAACTGAAGAAACCCTAATTATTCTAAAATCTAAATTCAATTGAAATGACAAACATAATCAAATAATCAATTAGCTATTGAATAACGGAGTTCACCTGAATTGAAGAGGCGGCGGCGGCGACGGCGGCGACGGAGGATAGTCGCCGGAAAATCGGCGATGCAGCGGCGGAGGACGGTGGTTATGGAGATGAGAGATGAAGGGTGGTGATAGACTGATAGTTCGATGGGTTTTTTTTTCTGTCTTTATTTAAAGCCACCGGTCCGGTTCAGTTAACAAAACTTGAACTCGACTCAAACCGGTTTCTCACGTTTGAAGCTTGAACTAGTTCCGGTTCATTGAATCAGTAAAAAAAAAAAAATCGGGTCGGTTAACCTTACAAGAATTAACCCACGGTAATTTTACTATGAGAAACCGTCTTCACAGAAAATTGAAAAAAGTAAAATAACGGAGCATATTTTAACCGTATTTGTTACTGTATTTGTTCGATGAGACCGTTTCAAAATCTTACACAAATTACAAATAACAGTAGTACAATTTTACAATATACTTTCATACAACCAAAATAATTTCGACTGAATCTTCTAAGCGGTACAGGGTAATTATTACCAACGGTAAAGAAAAAAATTTACGACTGAAGGGCATGTAATGATCGGAAATAGAAGAGAAGAGACGATGAGTTACTACAGCTGCAGGTTGTACAAACTACACACACATGACACATTGCGAAATCTGCATTTCTGATTTTCTGGCATGTATTTACGACAGGGATGTGTCGCTCGCTCTGCTCAGCTTATTGTGAAAGGAATGGAATGTCGGCCAATTGTTAGCTCTCGGGTGAGCCTTGTATCAGTATCACGCTGTCAAGCACGCATCATCTGCATACAACATTACAACATTATGTTAGACCTAAACTCGGCCAAAATATTTGTTTTGGGTGTTTCTAAGGTGTATTATTACCTTACCATTTTAGTCGGGTGTCGTCCACGAAGCATCTTAGTTGCAGCAGCAGCAAACGCTTGAGCAGCATCAGCATCGGCTTCAGCTTCTTCTGCCTCCCTTGCCGCTTCTTCAGCTAATGCTATAGCAGATTCAGCCTCGGCAACAGCACGAGCTGCAGCTGCAGACGCTTCCTGTGGGGTCATGCTCCGTATCCTAGCGAGTTCTAGATCGATCTGGGATTTCAGTATCGTTAAATCTTCTCGATCGATCTTAGGGAATGTCAACTGCCTGCTTTCGTGGGTTATCATCGGAACCATCGGATGGGTTCTCCTCTTATCTGTGAGTGCGGGATATGGTGGAATCTGATAATTTCTTTTAACCTGAATATAATAAAACGGGTCAAATGGGATATATCCGTCTTCAATATAAAACGGGTCAAATCAAAATTTAGCCGATTTTCAAGTTTCAACTTACCCTGACGAGCTTTCCACTTGATGTTAAAAACTTCAGTTTCGCAGACAGTACCCGTTTGAAATCAGGAGGCGCCCAATATTGATCCTATACACAAATTATAAACAAAAAAAAATATTGATATTAACCCATTACTCGAAAATACGGTTTTGGAAGAAACACCCAATCACTTTACTTGGGCTAAGTTAGCGTGTCTGATGTGCGATCACTCTAACACGACACCTCGATACATCAATTGTGACAAAAGAAAACATGGAACTTTTTTTTTTTTACGAAAAAAGCAGTATATCAGCATATGGCACGCTGATACCATGTCGCTAGTGCACCAATTATACTCAATTTGGCCGAAAATAGCCGAGTCCGACATTTGGATACCAGGATACGCAATAATTCTAAATGAGTCCGAGCAACATAGAGTAAGCGACAAGAATACCTCTATGTATGTGGCAATAGCAGTTTTATTGGAGCCCTCGGGTTCCTTCAGATTTGTTATAGCTTCCAGAATAAGGTTGTCGAGCCTACACAGACCCGAAGGACTGACTGGACTGTCACTGTATAAACAAACAACAACCAAAACATAACAAGTCGTATTCAGTGATAATATCATAATATCAAAATTCAATATGCAACCTGAAAGTCTGGAACTCGATGAAGCGGAGGTCTAACCTTACAATAGTTCTTTTAGGGGCAGATGAAATAGGCACGGGGGCACTAGACACAATTGTATGCTTGTCCTCGGGAATCTCTTCTTCGCTCTGAGGTCCGTCACTAACACTAGTAGGATTCTCTTCTTGCTTAATAGTAACGACGGGTTGGGCCACTGGCACCCTTTTAGACGGCGCCTTGGATTTTTCCCTCGATCCTGATCCAGTCGGCATCACACACATGTTTCGCCACTTGTCCTGAACAATCAAACACGCAAAATACGATAAAGGGCAGAACTCAAACTTAGGCCAGAACTCAAAATCAGAATCTAACTTTTCGATCTATCTTAATACGAGACACGTGATAATCCTAAAGCTCCTGACGATGTTGCTATAGTTATAAAAACGCAGGTTGACCAAATCCTCATAAGAATGAAGAAAGGCGTTAGCGCGTTACCTTTAAATCGACATTGGATCGTGAATACAAGATCCCACTAAAGTCAGGATCCTTAAGAATAGTGCGCCATTTCCCGGACCCATGTTTAATAACCCCGGCTTTCAAGGCGGCTTCTTCTTCAGCAGTCCACTTCTGCTTCGGAGCACCCATTTGCCACTCTACCATAGAAAGTGATACATCCCTTTAGTCTTATTATTTTTACCTTTAACCAAGTTCTAATCCCATTAAATCAAAATCAAAGCTCTAATCGACATTGAAGAGATCAAAACTATGCAATTTTGATTGGTACAGAACATTGTATGAACATTTTTAATCCCCTTAAATCGATATGAAACGTTTAACACACAAAGTAAACAACTACCCATCATTTAGATTGATCTAAGCTACATTCGAGAGAGGAAACCTATGTTACTCCGACTCTTCTAATTACCTTGTGTATCCGTGTCCGACACTTTGACACTCGGACATGAGCCGTGATGGACACTTGCACACACTTGTGTCGAAAACTTCTCAACAAGTCCGAGCAAAATAGAGAAAAACTATGCAAATTTAATGGGTGACGAACATTATATGAAGATTTCTTACCCCCTTAAATCAACATCAAACCTCTAACACACGATCTTACATACTAAAACACACACACCACAAAAAACTACCCATCAATTTTATTTGATCTTATGTTACTCTGACTCTTCCAATTACCTCTTGTACCCGTGTGGCCGTGTCTGACACTTGACACTCATACATGGGTACGATACTCAAACTCTTCATTTTAAGCTAAAATATGCACAATTTCATAAAACTAGCCGTCTTCCAAGCAAGTCCGAGCAACATAGATTTTCTCTAATCTACATTCAATAGACAAAAACTATGCAATTTAATTGATACAAAACATTGTATGAACATTTTTAATCCCCTTAAATCAATATCAACAGTAGTTCTCCAAAAAAAACCGTCTCCGTCTCCAGACATAACATGGAAAATGGTAACCAAACAACACCTACCCATCAATTTTATTTGCTCCTATGTTATTCTGACTCTTCCAATTACCTCCTGTACCCGTATGGCCGTGTCCGACACTTGACACTCATACATGGGTACGATACTTAGAATCTTCATTTTAAGCTAAACTATGCAGAATTTTCATAATATTAGCCATGTCGAACACTTCCAAGCAAGTCCGAGCAACATAGATTTGCTCTAATCTACATTCAAGAGACACACACTATGCAATTTAAATCAATACCAATATCAAGAGTAGTTCTCCTGAGAAACCGTCTCCGTCTCCCACTAAATTAGTAGAAGACATAACATAGAAAATGGTACGGAATAATCAAATAACTCCGTCCCATCATCATGTGAGAGGTACCTCGATAAACTTCGTCTCTCTAAAGTTTTTGTGCAACATCAAACCTCTACAAACACAATCTTACATACTAACACACAAAATCAACCATTACCCATCAATTACTTTGCTCTAATCAACATTCAACAAAGCTAATTTCTACGATTTCAGCACATATAATCACCAAAACAAAATCAAATTCAACCCAATTAAAAGATACCAATTCATGCATAGGGTTCCATCTACAATTCTACACTCGAAACACAAAAAACCGTCTCCGTCTCTCACTAAATCAGTAGGAATAACTCCGTCCCATCGTCGTGAGAGGTCCCACGATAAACTTCGTCTCTCTAAAGTTTTTATGCAACATCAAACCTCTAAAAACACACAAATCAACCATTACCCATCAATTACTTTGCTCTAATCAACATTCAACAAAGCTAATTTCTACAATTTCAGCACATACAATCACCCAAAATAAAAGATACCAATTCATGCATAGGGTATTAATTAGGGTTCCATCTAAAATCAATCAAAACACTAAAATTTATGAATTCATCAACAAATTCCAATCAAAACAAATCATAAATTACAGAAATATATGAATTTGGACCCATATCAAAAGCCCTAATCGACATGATTGAAAAGGGGAGGAAAATTATTATCAAAAAGACGAAGAAGGTGAGAAAAATGGAAGTGTACCAAGTGATCTAGCTCAGTAAACGCATGCAGAAGAGGGGTAAAGAAGAGATTCGATTGTGTGAAGGTGATGAAGTTATTGATTGATTGTAATTTTTTTGATTTTTTTTTTTTTGGAGACGAAGATATATACTCGTATATGAATAATTGAATATGAAGTTTGTTGTTGTATACTTGTATTCAAGCAATACCGTTTGTGGTCATCAATTAATTTTATTTTTCGAGATACTATTGAAAAAAGTCGATTTTAATGTTGACAAGATCACGAGTTCTTAATGAAAAAGTCGTTATTAATTTAATGAACGTTTTATTTGTTTTCATACAGTTTGAACAATGGATATTTGAAGGATTTATAACGTTTATGATCGTCGATTGTTGTTCGGATATTAGTGAAAAAAGTCGATTATGAATCACGAGTTTTTAGGTAATATGAGTATTCCGTAGATATAATTCGTTGTTGATTTAGTGAACGTTTTATTTGTTTCGTACAGTTTCAACAACAGATATTTTTGAAAGATTTACGTCGTTTATGGTCATCGATTCTTGTTCAGATACTATTAAAAAAAATCGATTTTAGTGTTGGCGGATCACGAGTAGATATGTATAGTTCGTTACTGATTTAGCGAATGTTTTATTCGTTTCATACAGTTTTGTACAGTCGATATTTGAAAGATTTACACCGTTTATAATCATCAATTGTTGGTCAGATACTACTAAAAAAGTCGATTTTAATGTTGATGGATCACGACTTAACGAGTCCTTAGGTAACAGATACGAAGAATTTGTAGTTCGTTACTAATTTATCGAACGTTTTATTCGAAGGAGCAACACCGTTTATGGTCATCAAACTAAAACATTGGCCATCCCATGATCGGATCATCCCATTTCTATTGGTTCACTAGGGAGTAGGGACCCATTTAGATGGGCTAGCCCAACCCAATGACCGATTCATGACCCAACTTTTCAAGTCCATGTTCCACCAATCCGCTCTAGCTAGATCTAGCAAACGGGTCGATCAAGTCAGGTTTGAGTCGAGCCAACTTCAGGTAATTAAATTTGGGTTGGTTTCGGGTCGGGCCGAATCATTTCGGATTCGGATTATATAGCTGTTCATGGGACGTACCTCCCAATTATCCCGTCCCGTCCGACCCGAATTTTTAGCGGGCTTCGACACAACATTTTCAAAAATATACAAAGGTCCGGCCTGCAACCCGTCCCAAATCCGCTTGTTTGTGGGCCAAAATTTCACACTTAGCCCGGCCCATGTCCGGCCTGAACCCGCAAATGATCACCTTTAGTTTGGATCATTTTCGAGTTTGCTATTTTCAATTTTTTTTAAGGAATATCGACTCGTTTTCTATGATAACATCCGAATCAATTTCGAATCAGACCGGATCAAATCAGGGTCAAATCCAAATATTATCTTAGGAAATAAGTCAAAAGATTCATGTTAATAAAGAGAATCCAAATGTTTTGACCTTTATGACTTTATATATTATATCCTCAGTGTGTGTATCCTACTACTTGCTTAGTCAAATACTATTACTTCTGCATCGTATGTCCATATCAAAGCTAATTTTCATAGAATCCGTCAGTAAATCCATCTTCTACGTTTACTACTTTAGATCTCGTCGTAATCCGATCTGATTCAACCCGACACAAAATATATACGAGTAAAATTCAAGTACCGATTTCAACTGGTATCAATTTTTCTGTCCTTAAGATGTTAGTAGTTCCATAAAATGATAAAAACCCGGTATCGAAGGATATATATCTCGATCTTTGTTTCGACCTAACTGACTTCAAATCGTAGTTCCATATATGAAAACGTAACTCAGGTTCCGAGTTTACTTTTCCAAGGATGTCGATCTTTGTTTTAACCTTACCTAATCTATAACCTAACTGGACTTCAAATGGTAGTTTCATAAGAACCAGGTACGTATGTAGCGAAGGATATCGATCTTTGTTTTAACCTAATTAACCTAATCTAACCGGCCTAGCCGATCGACCTCAAATCGTAGTTCCATACAAACCCAGATCATACCGAAGGATATCAATCTTTATGATATCGATCTTTGTTTTAACCTAATCTAATCTAATCTAACCGACCTCAAATCTTAGTTCCATAAAAATTCAGATACCGAAGGATATGATATCAATCTTTGTTTTAACCTAACCTGGCCTAATCTAACCTAACCTAACCGATAATCAAGTTCAAATTATCGTAGTTCCATAAAACTCTGGTACCGAAGAATATCGATCTTTGTTTTAACCTTACCGACTTCAAATCATAGTTCCATAAAATAAAAACCCATGTACATATATACCGAAAGATATTGATCGATCTTTGTTTTCACCTAACCTAACCTATTCTAACCTAACCGGCCGACTTCAAATCGTAGTTCCATCATAAAAACCCAGTTACAAAACGATATCGATTTTTCTTTTAACCTAACCGATCGACTTCAAATCATAATCCCGTGTCACTGAAACGATCCATCTGATATATAATCTTAGAATAATCATATTGCATGCACAAATGTTGCATTGTCATAGAATCCACCTCATATATACTATTGCTTCATTTTCTCAGACAAAGATTTTTTTGCATCGATGAATTCGTCCAATCTAATCAAACTCTTTAAGGATCTAATCTACACAGATTTCATCTTATAAATACGTACATACGTTCATGCAACTTTACAAAATTTTACTATAAAATTAACGGTTTTTCTAATATTTGTCCAGTGGATACATGTTAATAACCAGATTAATCACGATATTATCATAAAAAGTTGAAATATTAAGTTTTATTTATCATATTTATACGATATCCATTTAATCTTGCTTTAATTAAACTTATTAACGTGCGTTATAAAAATCGTAAAATTATTGTTTATTTTTTCATATTAATCTTTCATGAACTTGGAGAAATTTGATGGAATTGTCAAAGATTTACCATATAATTAATCATAATCAAATTGATCCGTTGACTAAACTAATAATTTTATTAATTTTATAATATTAAGACATAATTTTCAACTACCAAGTGTATATAAAAGTCATGCATGACATTTGTCCATAATTCATATCAATAGCATGCATGCTAAAAGCCTAAAACCCTTAAGAAATATAAACACATAAAAAAAATCTTCGTTCGATTTCTCTTATTTTTAAACTCGGTTTTTTTTTCTTCATCTTTCAGCGGTAATAATATTTTATTTTCGTTAGAAAAAAATATCAATAAATTTGATATTTGAACCGTGTTTTAAAATTTCGTCATCATTTTCATCACCGCTCTCTACCATTCCTGATCATTTCTACAAGGGTATTCTCGTAAATTCCTCAATACTAAACCAAAAATCATTTTCCATCTCGCTCGATCTACTCTTTTCAAAATTCAACCAGAATACTTTAATTATTTTCATAAAAAAATATCTGTTTATTTGATATTTAAATCGTGTTTTATTTAAAATCTCGTGATCATTTTCACCACCGCTCTATACCATTCCTAGCTATTTCTACAAGGGTATTCTCGTAAATTCCTTGATACATACTAAACCAAAAATCAAACATCTCAATCAAAATAACCCCTTTTAAAACTCCATATTTTCCTTGATTCATCGGAAAATATCAACACATCTGTTATTTGAATCGTATTTTAAAACTCCGTCATTTTCATCACCGCTCTCTATCATCCATCCATAAGTTTTCCAAGGAAGAAAGTCCTAATATACCTCTATAGTGTGTTAGACTTGGGAATGAATGAAAATGCACAACAACAACAACAACAACAACAAAAAAGAAAAATTCAATAAGAAGTTATTAAAATAAATCCAAAAAAATTAAAGAAGTTGTTGTTGTCTTTTATATATATCTATAACATTTAATACAATAATCTATTATATTATCCCTAACTTTTTTTCCATTTTATCCTCATTACCAATCACTCTTCCCAATTCAAACCAACTCAAAATAAACTTTAATTCTTTTTTTCTTGATCATATGTTAATGGGTTTTTTAGGTTGTATTGAGCAAGATAATATGAAGCACTTTGCAAATACAAATACAAATACAAATAATATTAATACAAATACAAATAATAATAATAATAATAATAATAATAATAATAATAATCAAAGTTCTTTATTTCAACAACAACATGAGAATAATGTTGAATTTAGCATGATGCAATCTCCTCTCCTTGGGAACAATAACCATTACATGTATGTAACTTACATAATTACATACGTATGTATATACCGTCTGCATGTTACATAATACTTTGTAATTAATAATACTCCCTTTATTATTTTAGTGTATTAAGTTTGTTTTTTCGAACTTTCCTTATGATAATTAATTTAGTGAAATAGAGCGAGTATTAATTTATCAAAAACCCTTTAATTTTGACGATATTTGGTCTAGTTTATTTATCGTATTTACATATTTTGTTGATAATAATAATAATAATTATTATTATTGTACTCCCTCTATTTTAGTCTATTAAACTCGCTTTTTCTTTCTTTTACTCTAATTAAGTGAAATGGAGGAAATATTAATCGAAACCCTTTTGAGTTTTGATGATATTTGGTCTAGTTTATTTATCGTATTTACTTATTTTGTTGATACATAGTAGTAATAATAATGATAATGATAATAATTATATTACTCCCTCTATTTCAGTCTATTAAACTCGTTTTTTTTCTCCTTTATGCTAATTAAGTGAAACAGAGGGAATATTAATCGAAATCCTTATGAGTTTTGACGAATATTTAATTTAGTCGAGTTTATTTATCATATTTTTAATTATTTTGATGTGATTTTTTTTTTTTGTAGGGGAGGAGGAAATAATAAAAATAATAATGAGATAAGTAGTAGTACTACAACGGGTGCATATGACCTAGGAGAAATAGATCATGCTCTTTTCCTTTTCCTTGATGAACAAAATAATCACCATGCACCACGTAAGTCATTTTATTTTATTTTTAATTGTAATATTATCACTTTTAATTTAATTCTTCACCTTTTATTTTATTTTATTTATTTTTGTTGTTTTGAGTCATATAAGAAGTATGATCAAGATTTGTGACGAAAAAAATCTACCGTACTTACTCAACTTTTGACCAAATCATAAGAAGAAACAACAAACCATCTAATTATTCATAATTTTTTTTTTTTTTTTGAAATTAGTGATTTTTTTTTTATTAAAAAAATCAATTGTTTTTTGTGAGTGAAAAGGGTTTTTGTTTGTCATTTTTATTTAATTTAGAGTTTTTGAAATTAATGAATTTTATTTAATTCTAAAAAAAGAGTGAAAAGGGTTTTTGTTTGTCATTTTTATTTAATTTAATTCTCAAAAAAAAAAAAAAAGAGTGAAAAGGGTTTTTGTTTGTCATTTTTATTTAATTTTGAGTTTTTGAAATTAATGAATTCTCAAAAAAAATAAAGTGAAAAGGGTTTTTGTTTGTTATTTTTATTTAATTTAATTTTAAGTATTTGAAATTAATGATTTTTATTTAATTTATTTTTAAAAAAAAAGTGAAAAGGGTTTTTAATTGTCATTTTTATTTAATTTTGAGTTTTTGAAATTAATAAATTTATTTTAATTCTAAAAAAAAAAGTGAAAAGGGTTTTTGTTTGTTTTTTTTATTTAATTTTAAGTATTTGAAATTAATGATTTTTAATTTATTTAATTTTTTTAAAAAAAGAGTGAAAAGGGTTTTAATTTGTTATATATGTACACACACACTCTCATCATCATATATTAACTTCTCTTACAATTATTACTCTTTCTCGTCTCTAAAAAAAATACAATATAATAATTACTCTTTATTCTAGCTAGCTAAATTATTAGCACATATATATACTTAAGTCTAGTAATTAATTAATATCCATATCACATAATTAAATAAAATTCAATAATTTCTCACTTGGTGGAAAATATTCTTACTATTATGGTATATATATATATATCTTCATTGAAATTTCAATTCTATAATTAATTTCACAATTTATTTAATCTTATTTTAACATTTTACAAATTAAATGACATGCATAAGGTTTAATTGTCTATGAACAAAATGTTTAAATTAAATAACAAAACTTCTATAAATAGTTTATATTTAGTTTTCAATTAATTAATTAATTTATCGATATTTGTATAGAAGATCATAATTCGTCATCATCATCATCGGGTGGTGGCGGCGGTGGTGGTGGAGAAGGAGGAGGAGGAATGAAACCACCAACTCTTAACATATTCCCATCTCAACCTATGCATGTTTTGCCACCTTCCAAGGTAATTAATTATAAACTAATAATAATAATAATAATAATAATAATAATAATAATAATAATAATAATAATAATAATAAAAATAATAATTAATTAAATTATAAACTAATATTATATTTTAGCTCAAATTTATTTAATTTCCCTTCTAATTAATTAAATTATTATTTTTATTTTTTATAAACCCTTAAGTTATTTAAAATCAATTTTATTTTTTCAAGTACACCTAATCCTTAATTAATTACTTAATAATTTTGTTTTTTTGGTTGATATTCATCTTCAAATTTAATTAATATAAGTCTATAACTAACTAACTAACTAATTAATTTATTTATTTAGTTATTTATATTGATAATTATTATTAATATTATTAATAATTTTTTTGTGCCTAAATTATTTTGTTTGTAGACTAGTGGTTTGAAAAGAGCATTAGAACAACCACCAACAATGGAGTTGCCCAACAACATTAGTAATAATAATAATAATAATAATAAAACTAATAATAAGATGCAATTCAAGGTTGCTGCTGAACAGTCCAAGTCTATCAAGGTAAGCATCTCTGTATCTGTTAGTCTCCTTAAAGACGGTTTTAATTAATATAACCTGAAAGATTAATTAGATATTAATCAAATATTTATATATCATTTATAATTAAGTCAAATAAATATTAACATTTAATCAAAAGTAAACAAAAAAGTCGATGTTTTATTTACTTTGGACTAATTGTGTATTTTCTTCCGTTGAAATTAAATTTGTTTGGAGTAGCGTGAAGGAATTCATCATAAAGGTCCGATATCGACCATGGACAAAGAACGACCTAAGGCTACCGATCCTAAGGTAACTCGAACATAATATTCAAAATGAGACGATCTCACATAAATTCTGTATCACTAAACCCTAATTAAATTATTAAATTTACTCGTAATTTAAATTAATTAGTAATTATGAGTTCATGATATGTATGATTATTATATTATGAAGTAATTAATTAAAAAATGAGTTTTTATTTATTTATTTATTTATTTATTTATATAATTTATTTATTTTAATTGTATATATTCAACGTCAACGCTTTTGCTTGTACTAGACACTTAGAAGATTAGCTCAGAATAGAGAAGCAGCAAGGAAAAGCAGGCTAAGAAAAAAGGTTAGTCAATTTTTCAACTATTTAATTAATTATTTAATTAATTACCACATTTAATTAAACACAAATTTTTATTTAAAACGATAATATTAACCTTTTTTATATCTGATTTACAATTAAAATAGATATTACCGTTTCAAACAACACTCCATACATGCATAGGTTCTGAGATAATTAACGTTTTCATTTTACAAGATAAACTTTGAATTAAAGAATATATTGATATTGATCGTAAAATTATACTCTAAATTACGCTATAAAATTATTTACAAAGAATTTTAATATGAGTACATTAAATTATAAATTTAATTAATTATTTACACATAACATATTGTTTAATTAATTATAATTAGTTAGTAAAATTGTTTGTTATGCTTTCATATTCAACTAATTATAATTTTCAAAAGGTCGGTGTACTTTTTTTTTTTATTAATTTAAAGTAATTTTATTTAAATTGTCTTTGTCAAAATCTACAGGCTTACGTACAGCAACTAGAATCAAGTAGGATTAGACTTGCACACTTGGAGCAAGAACTTCATCAACGAGCTAGATCTCAAGTAAGTTCTATCATAAATTTTCCGACAAATTATTCTTGTATAAAACCGTCTTACAAATTTAGGATTATTAATTATATACTGGTCCGACAATAAGTTTATTGTAAGACAATATTCAGATGATTTATTTGGCCGTGTATATATAGTGTGGACCGACTATATATTGGTTATTGTAAAATCGTCTTAAATAGATTTACTATATTAAGATAATTTAGTTATATATGTACGCGATTATTATATATTTGTGCGATAATAAGTTATTATCTTATCAAACGTTTTTAGAGAAACTTACGATAGATATATATTGATATGTTTGCGATTTTTAGGGTATATTTTTAGGAGGAGGCGGTGGCGGCGGTGACCAAGGAATCCCAATTGGTGTCACAAACATAAGCCAAGGTAATGCTTCAATTTTTATTTTTATTTTCGAACGAGAAGAAAAATTCATTAATATAACGAATAACTGAAAAAAAAAACAATTTAATAAAATGAAATAGGGTTTTCAACATATGATCTGATTACAATTCGAGACGTGTTTTTATCGTTATCCTTTTTACAGTTTTTGAAGGGATCCTTCGTTCGTTTGACAATTCGACAATTATATATAAAATGGTTCAATGTTTTAGTCATACAAGTTAACACTTTAACTAAAAATTTAATCTAAAAATAATACTTCAATTCACAATATAATATGTACCAAGTTGTTCGTGTGTTTAATTTATGGATTTAGTAATTAATTTATGGATTTAATAATTAATTTAAATTGAATAATGTACCCTTTCAACTCTTGAACAATCAAAGAATGTTCCAAGTAATCAAGTCATACATAACTTTAAAATAGTGCAATTGAATTTGTCAATTATCGACTTATTGGTACGCTGATATTGTTAATTATCGACTTATTGGTATGCTGATATTGTTAATTGTCAATTTATTGGTATGCTTATATTGTTAATTATCGACTTATTGGTATACTGATATTGTTAATTATCGACTTATTGGTATATTGATATTGTTAATTATTGAGTCATTGGTATGCTAGTATTGTTAATTATCAACAAGTTATCGGTATGCTGATATTATTATTTAAATTGTATTTATTATTATACAGAGTAATTACTATTACTATTATTATTATTATTATTATTATTATTATTATTAAGTAATTTAATTAATTTTATAGATGCGGCGGTGTTTGACATGGAGTACACAAGGTGGCTAGAGGAGCACCACCGGTTGTCGTGTGGCCTACGTGCGGCCATGCAAGAACACGTACCAGAAAATGAACTTAAAATTTATGTTGAAAATTGCTTATCACATTACGATTTGGTAATGAATCTTAAGGGCATTTTAGCCAAAACCGACGTCTTCCACCTTGTTTCCGGCCTATGGAAGACCCCGGCCGAACGTTGCTTCTTATGGTTAGGTGATTTTCGACCATCCGAACTCATCAAGGTAAAATTATAAATTTATAAATTTATAATTCAGCTGAAATTCAAAAATTATTTTTTATTGTGATAAACAAATTGAATGATTCAGACAGAAATAGTATTATATATTCAACTGAAATTAAGGAAATTTGTCCTAGACAAAATATATATTTTGATTATTTATTTATTTCCGAATTTTAAAAATAAATAAAAATGTAAGAATCTTGGAAAAATATTCAATTAATTAAAATAGTAAGAATTGGGTGATAATTTGGCATGAACCCTAAAAGCTATGTTTGTTACTTCTAAATATAGTCACAATAATAATAACATCATATACAATTTGTACTTCAAAATGGACAAACTTGCATGGCTCCATGTACTCTTTATTTTCTACATATTGTTCGACATTCGACAATCTGCTCTATACTATACTGTCGATTCTTTCTAAACCCATTTTCATCTAATTAATACTCCGTACTCTGTAATCTGTATTAGATTTTTGAACTGTACAATATATTCAACATTCAAATTTTAATTCATGTTTCGAAGTGTGACAAATTGTTTTATGCTAAGTGCCCTAATTATTTAATTTCTACTAATAAAATTTATTATTTGAAATTAAATTTTTGACTATTATTTTTAGATCATTTTAAATACTTTGTATCATGTTTCTGAACAGTACAATATCCAGTATTCGTTCAGATTACAGTATAATTCATGTCTGAAAGTGCGATGAATTTTTTTAAATTATGTCGATTGCCCTAATTATTTGATTTTTAATTACTAAAAATTTACTATTTGAAATTAATTTTTTGACAATTTTTTTTTTTTTTGAAGATTATTGTTCACCAAGTTGAGCCATTAAGTGAGACACAAGTGATGAGCATATGTGGGTTGCAACAAACAACACATGAGGCAGAAGAGGCATTATCTCAAGGACTACAAGTGTTACGTCAAACCCTATCTGACGTGATTGTGTCCGACACTTTAATATGTCGTCCTAACATGACTAATTACATGGGTCAAATGGCTCTTGCCATGAGCAAACTCTCTACCATGGAGAACTTCGTAAGACAGGTAATAACTCATTTTACAGTTTAATAAGTAAATAATTACGATTCAGATGTTTAGATTATTGGAGTACATATTTACACGAACTGATGTGAGTAAAATAAACATCACGTTGTTATCGACTCATTTACTTTCAACTCAACAGATCGATAATATACCAAAATATAGCCATGCATGTGTTTTATAATAACGTAGCATTTGACAAAAAAAAAATACGGTTATAATTTTGAAAAAGTGATTTATAAAATGGGTATTTTCGTCATAGGATAATAATTATTGTCATTAAAAATAGTAAAAAATTCATGGATTAATTTTGTTTACATGAGACTATATATAAGTGAATTTTATAATGAAAATACAATAATAATAATGCATGCATGACATAACGTAAATTTGGTGATAATAATTTATAATAGATGAAGGAATAGAGTCCCAATTTTTTGGGGTAGACGTTCCCTAAATTGGGAACTTGTGTGGGACAAAGAATGGAAGATAAGAATCCATGTTTTGCGTAAAACCGTCTCTTATGAAATACAAGTAATAATCACGAAGCTGACTATAAAATAGACTAATAATTAACAAAAACAGGAAGATATGGAAAATAAAAGAGTTTATTATGATTATCTCATTACAAAATTAGTGTAATCGACGACATAAAATAAAGTTGTTAGTGTAGATACTGAATGTTTTTTTATATTTGTTTAAGAACAATTATTATTCAATAAGACGATTTTAAAGAGTTAAAAAAGAAATCAATACTACGTACTCGTATTTAATATTATCACTAATTGTATCAGTTGTTTGTGCAATTTTGTCATCAATAATTTCTATATTAATATTAAATTTAATTTTTTAAACTTTTTAAATAATTAAAATACAGTTCTAAGTGTCGTACTAGTTTATAATTATTTGTGTTTTATTATTTAAACCCTAGTTTATAATACGGAGTAATTAAGAGTAGGACAATAGCTTATAAATTTATAACGGTTTTTGTCAGGATAATATCCATGTTAATGTTGCTTTAATTAACTTATTAACATGTGTCCACTGATCCCACGTTAAAAAAAACCGTCGAATTTTGTAATTATGTATGCTTTGTGTATGTTCTTGGATTTTAGCCTTTCATACTCTCTATACCAACTAAATTAGTTGAATTTACTTATGTAATCCCTAATTGTTTTGGTATATTAAAGATTTATTGATTGGATTTGCTCCCTCAACTACTATTAGGTTTTAATAGGACCATTATTATCTTATGAGTGTTAAATTAATTATTTTTTTGTTAGGCCAAAATTTTTTAAAAAATAATTTGTGTTACTTTCATTAACAACTAACTAGGCTTGTTTTTTTAATTAAGACTATATATATATATGTTAGGTGGTATTATTCCTTGTGTTATTTTATTATCTTCTGGTCCCATATTTACGAATTTTTGGGTAGTAATTAAAATTCGATAATTTTAATTAATTTCTGTAAATTTGGGAAACTCTTATAAGACCGTCTTAATTATTAACATATGACGAACTCAATCCAACTTAAAATAAGAGGAGTTATCAAAAAAAATTGTATTTTTTCTTAATGTTTTTGTTGCGTTTAGTAGTTAAATGAATTTGTTTTAATGATATATATATAAAACCGTCTTATCAAATAATCTAGGTAAACGAATTTATCTTCGATCGTTTTCTATATTTTCATCAACTTTCTAATTTGTCTACATCTTCTACCCTAATATTTATTACTCTAGGTAGGGTTGTTCTTTCAATAATAAATAATTTCATTCTCAAAGTGCAATTATAAATACACTTATAAACATACTACGTGTTTGATTTTATATCTCATTTTAGAGTTTTGTACATAAATTAATTACAAATATATACTCCCTCCGAGTTTCTAACATTGCCCCGTATTCCTTTTTGGGTTGAGTTTGATCTTTTACCCATTTTCCACTTTGGGCCATAAAGGTGTGGTTCACATTCAACCACCTATTTCTCTCTCTTCCTCCTTCTTTTTTAACCACTCATTTTCTCTTCCTTATTTTCCACCCAAAAAAGAAACGGGGCAATCATAGGAACTCGGAGGGAGTATAATATTCCCGTCATTATACACAAAAACTAAAAAAAAAAAAAAAAACGGTCTCTCGATAATAATTTTTAATATTAAATGAATAGTGTATAATATTTTCTCGACTTATAACGATTTCATAGAAGAATTTGTGTCATTTACGATAATTTTTTTTTGATGATAATTTGATTGTTGTCAATTTATAATAGTTGAAGAATCAAACTTCGATCATTTTAGAGTGTGTTTTACTTGTCTACTAAACTTTAATTGATACCTTAATCTTCTAGATAGTAGACAATTATTACCACAAAAAATTGACCTACATGTGACCTCAAAGTCAAAATAATTGACGGTCTCACCTCGTATAACAGTCCTATTATATACAAAATTTACTTATTTATCATTAATAAATGAAATTATTTTTTCACATAATCATCTAGGATTATTAAATTTCATCACATTTTCACAGTGTGAATCTAAATCTTGTGATAAATGCCCTAAGAATTAGATGTCCTTGAAGTCAAATTAAATCTTTATATTTCTAATTTGACCTTTTTAATCATCCTAACATAGTTACCTAAGGAGAATTTTCGAGAAATGATAAACACAACTCTTAATTTTAGACTGTATTCAAGAAATTAAAAGAAAAAAAATTAATACTCGTATTTAGTAATGTCGAGTATCAATTTTTTTGTACTACAATTTTGTCATAAATTCCTATATTAATATTAGATTCAGAAGGTTTTAATTCTTTAAATGCAATCATAGTTATTGTACTTTTTTTTTAATCATAGCCTGCAAACCACGCACACGGCATAGTCTCAAGCCATACAACTCCCACAAGTTCGCGCTTGCAGGGGCTTGAACCTGAGACCCTTGGGCCGATGACCACAAGTTTTAACCACTAGGCAACACCCTTATGGGCAGTTATTGTACTTAAAACGAGTATATTTGTGTTCATTATACCTTTTTTTTTTTAAAAAAAAATAACGTTTTTTTTCCAGGCGGATAATTTGAGGCACCAAACGTTGCACCGGCTACATCAAATTCTGACGACACATCAATCAGCACGGTGTTTTCTGGCGATTGCCGAGTACTTCCACCGGCTCCGAGCACTAAGCACCTTGTGGTTGACGACACCGCGACAAGATTAGCTTTGCTATAGACCTATAGTACTTAGTTTTATGTACGTAAAAAGTTAAGTAGAAAAAAAATATTTCCGATATATATATTTTCTTTTGTATGTGATCGTTTTATATATTAGTGTTATTAATTTGATCATAAAGGTTTATTCGAAGTTAATAACGAGTTTGAATTGAGTTTTATTTGCTTAAAAAAAAAAAAAAAAAAAAAAAACTCATGTCATATGAGAACAAAAATATTTGATAAATACGATTTTTCAATAATGTTCGTGAAAATTAGTAGAGTTAAATAATCAACTTCAATTTTTGAGGGTTTAGAGGGCCAACGAAAATTGGAGATGAATAATACATGAGTTGGGCTATTAATTATGCAACCCATTTTTTTTGTACACAATGGGCCAACAAAATTTGGACCTAAGTAAACTAAAACTTTAAGACGATATTGACAACGTGTTACTGTAATGGTTAAGACAGATGTATTGTGAACAATAAAATCCTAACTTCGAACCTTCCTTTCGTCTATCAATGTAATTTAAGTGTGCGATTCTTTGGAAAAAAAGTGCTCTATAAGATGATAATCGAAACCCCGTCCATTATTGATTTTATATTCTAAAAATTTGTACGGCCCAATCCAGTCCAATTAGCACAACGTTCTCCTATGTGTAGGAGGGATAAGACAAAAGCAAGTTCGTAGAGATTAACAAAACGATTGGTATATCGAGTCAGATGAAATGTAATTTGACCTATTTTAATTTTTAAACAGATATACTCCCTCCGTCCCGGTCATTTGTTGTCCTTTCATTTGGGCACAAAGACCAAGGCTGGCAATGAAAGTGTACCAATTTACCCTTCCCTTCACAAAAATAAGCTGACAAATTGGAGTATATGTAAATTGAATAAAGTGGGGACCATATGCAAACCAAATGAATCACGTAATCCAATTGAACATAACCATGAGTTTGGAAGTGAGGGGGTATAATGGTCTTTTACTACTTAAAATACATACCAAAATAGAAAGGACAACAAATGAGTGAGACGGCTTAAAATGAAATAGTATAACACATGACCGGAACAACGGAGGGAGTGTCCGTTTTGAGAGAGTCCTAACACGGTTCAAACCATGACTACTAAAGCGTGTTGATTTTTTTTTGTTCAACGAAGAGCGCACTTAATCGCATTATAGGGAGATTTGAATCTGAGATCTACTGTTTCAGAGCACCTAATCCTAACCAATACGCTAAGACATCTTTGATACCAAAGCGTGTCGATGAATATGTCAAAATCATAGTCCTCCCAAATTGGATAACGTCGCACTTATTTCTGTATAGACTAATTCTTCGTTGAAATTTTAGTCAAACATTACATACACCAAACATTATATATACCTCTAACAAGCATAAATTTGTAACAAGATCATACAAGTGAGCAATTGACAATTACATAGAAAAAAAATGGAAACCCAACACAAAATTTCCTTATTCTTTTTAACTTCTCTAGTCGTTTTCTCGTCTCTCATTTTCCACTCTAACTCGGCTGAACTTTGCAACCCTAATGAAAAGAACGTCCTCCTTCAAACTAAAGCTCGATTAGGTCCTAACTCGACGTTTTTCAGTTCGTGGCGGGCTGATACCGATTGTTGTAAGATGTGGCTTAATATCGGGTGTGATGGTAAAACCGGTCGCGTTAAAATCCTTACTATCGGTCAAACCAATGAGCTGGTGGGTCAGATTCCTGCTATAGTAGGAAACTTGACCTCGCTCGAGCAACTTTGGTTCAATGACATGCCTGGTTTGACTGGTCCAATCCCCTCGTCCTTATCTAATCTCATCAACCTACAGGAACTCATGTTGGCACGAACTAATATAACCGGTTCAATACCTCCCTTTTTCGGTCGACTGAAGAAGTTAACAACCCTCGAACTATCAGAAAACAGGTTGACCGGTCCAATTCCTGGGTCCCTTTCCCTCCTACCGAACCTCAAACAACTATTACTATCCAAAAACCAACTCACCGGACCAATCCCAACCAGCTTCGGCTCATTCAAAACCCTAGTAGAATTCCAAGCACAACAAAACCACCTAACCGGTCAAATCCCAAAATCACTATCTAAACCTAACCTAACCTGGCTCGACCTGTCCACCAACGACTTAACCGGTGACGCCTCGTTTTTATTTAAATCAAATCAAAACCTCATTTTACTAAACTTAACCCAAAATTCTTTATCATTTGATTTGTCAAAAGTGGTATTTCCAACCAAATTACAAGGACTTGACTTAAGCCATAACATGATTTATGGGTCATTACCTAAGCAACTAGCCCAACTACCCTTGATCTTGTTCAATGTGAGTTATAACCAACTTTGTGGACCGGTTCCGACCGGAAATTGGCTCAAGAAATTCAAGGCCGATTCTTTTGAATCTAATAAATGCCTTTGCGGTGGCCCATTACCGCCTTGCTAATAAATTATTCTTCTGTCTGTTTCGATTATTTATTTTATTTTAATCAGAATATTTTCATAAATAATATACGAAGTATAAATAAATAATCGAGTACTAGATTTTTTTTAACGAGTTGCATGTAAATTTATGTATGATTGTATATGAATAATGGATTTAAGTTATTTTACTTTTGAATTAATCTTATAAATGAATTACTCGCACTTCACTACTCCGTATAAATTAATATTAAAATAAAATATTGATATTTTATTTTAATGTGTTTATGATGTATAAATTACATTAATCTTATATTGATTAATGTAATTTCATGTGTACATTCCTTGAAATTTCTCGAATGTCTCATTTATAATCAGATCATCGGACAATGGCAGTCCAACACATTCAACGTAAACTACACAAGTTTTTTTTTTTTAAAAAAAAATTTAAATTTCTGAAATTATTCACGTTATGTCTCGCACTAAAACTTATTAGTGAAATTTGATGCGATTCTAGTCCGATTTTTTTTTTTTTTAAATTCTGAAATAATTTACGTTACGTCTTCCGCTAGAACTAATGAGTGAAATTTGAAGCAATTATAGTCGAAAATTATAATGTGGGCCCAAGAGATATGCCACAAGGCCCACAACTGTTACTAAAATCATTTCAAAACATTTTAACCCATAATTTTAGTATTTCAGAATTTCTTGTATGAGACGGTCTCACAATAACTTTATTGTGAGACCTCTCACATATAAAGGAGTTAATTTTATTATTATTATATTCCTATTAGTAGGTCTCACGATAAGTTATCGTGAGACGGTCTCACATGAGACTAACTGGTAGTATTTTACAGTGGGAATGAAAGTAATTTTTCGTTTCCTCTAATGCTCTAATACAACAGTATAAAATCAATAATTAAACTCTCGAATCGAGGACAATAATTAAAGTAATTTTTTTTGGTGATAGATATAATCGTCATAAATTAATGACGAATCAAATAATATTAATTCATACTGGTTAGAAAAAATAAGGTTTGAAAATAGCACGTGAATATTTTATTTTGTTTTACCTGTCACATATTTGTGATGGATATTCCCGTCATTAATAAGAATTTGTCCAATAATTAATAGTCGTTTTTACTGTAGACTTTAGGCATAATAAACACATGTTTTACTATTTGTATTTTGATCAATTATTTCTTTACTGCTCTTACATTATACGAGTAATTTGTACCCTAGTCATACATTCATACTAGTACAAACTAAGTTCACGCCTAATGATCACACGGGCTCGCGAGCCACTGACCCAGGTCGAGCTGTCTCGTGTCTGGTCTAAGCCTACTTACAATATCCGGTCACAAACTTCAAATCATGCCGTATTGGGTCGTGTCGATGTATTGGTGTCCTACCATGACGTTGACTAATTAAGCTGGAAAATATCAGACCATCGACTTTACACATTTATATTCTTAATAATGAAGATCAAAGTTGGATCAACCAATGCACAGCCAACGACACACATAACGTGTCATATCGTACTAGATCGTTATACTTTCCACACTAATACTCAATTTCCACTATAAATAGGTTCTTGTAACACACACACAATCTTATCCCAACCAAATTTCCAATGAAGATAACCCAATCACACTATACACTCACAATCTTATCCCTCTTCCTATTTTTCTATACCATTTCTTCGGAACGTTGTCACCCCGAAGATAAGAAAACCCTCTTCAAAATCAAACAATCCTTCAACAACGTCTACGAATTCGCCTCGTGGACACACGACACCGACTGCTGCGAATGGTACCTAGTCCAATGCGACGAGGTCACCAACCGAATCATTTCCCTGTCTGTCCAGACAGACAATGAGGTAGCCGGCAACATCCCAGATGCAGTCGGCGACCTCCCTTACCTCGAATCCATCGGATTCATCAACCTACCTAAACTAACCGGTCCAATCCCTCAAACCGTGTCCAAACTCACAAACCTCAAATCCCTTTGGATTAGTCACACTAACGTAACCGGTCCAATCCCTGGTTTCCTAAGTAAACTCACAAAACTAGACTATATCAATCTGTCTGTCAACAAATTCACCGGTCCAATCCCGGGTTCCTTAGCAAACCTACCTAAACTCGGAGCCCTCTTTTTAGAGCGTAATCTCCTAACCGGTCCAATACCCGATAACTTTAACATGTTTAAGAATAACCCTGATTTTTACCTCAGACTGGCCAGAAACCAGCTCTCTGGTCCCATCCCAAAATCAATTGGTGAGGTTGACTTTTCCGAATTAGACATCTCCAGGAACAGTTTAACAGGTGACGCCTCGGTTTTTTTTAGGAGAAACAAGGGTTTACAAAGGGTTGATTTGTCTAGGAACAAATTTACGTTCGATATTACAAAAGTCGGGTTTCCTAAGAGTTTGAACGTTCTTGAATTGAGCCATAACCAAATTTACGGTATTTTACCCGATTCACTTGCGAAAATACCCGATTTGCAACAATTTAACGTGAGTTACAATCGATTGTGTGGTCAAATTCCTAGAATTCGACAAATTGGGGGAAGTAACTTATTTGAGAAGGATAGTTACGTTCATAATAAATGCTTGTGTGGGGCACCTTTAGCACCATGCAAGAGGGTCGTCGGTCAGTAATTCTGCTACAAGACCGTCTCATATAAATTAAATAATGTACGGAGTATTATGATCACGTGTACTTGGATGTGGAAACTCGAGATTGAGAATTATGACTTCATTTTCAATCGTTGTCGTACTTGAATTGATTATCGGTTTTATGTAAGTCGTTGTTGTTAAGTACGTGTTGTATCACTTATCGATCAGTTTCATGATATCCACGTTTTTCTGTTGGCAAAAAAAAAAATGTATCGATTTAAGTACATTTATTGGGGATGTTATTAGGACGAGTACAGAAAAGGGTAACTTAAACTCGTCTATTTACCCACTTAATTATTCGAGTATATATCAAATACGAGTAATAAACTAATAATTATAATGATCTAGAACGAAGCTGATAATGTCGTAAATTGAACTCGACGTGAGCTAAATAATAGTTGAGACGTAATGACTAAAGAGGCTGAACTTAACGTAATTTAACCAAAAAAAAAAAGTTGAAATTAAAGAACCCTAATTAAATACGACGTAAAAGTTTCATAGGTGATAAATAATTGGAGATTGAGAACACGTGAAAAGCGTGCATGGTAAGCATAAGTACGCATGCATGTATATGAAGCCAATTTGATGACCCGTGAACGGTCCACATAGGGACCGTGTCAAGTCGAGTTGTCTCACATTTAACGTTAAAACGACTTATTGGGACTCGTGCTAGTCCGATTCTTGTAGAGAATCGAATAAATATGACATTGTGAGTAAACGGAACTACAAATCTACGACCACTTATTTATAAAATACATAAAAGTAAAAGCTCTCGTTACGTTACATATATACTCTTATTAACCCCCTTCATCTCGTTGTTATAATGTTATTCTATCACGTTTATTATTTACTCTGTATCTTTTATATATATTCTATGCGAAAAGTATATTTTAATACAGTATTAAAGATAATAATGTTCTTATTGTGTGGTTCATATATCACATGTGGATGTCTCATATCATCTAGCTAGGAGATGATAGTTTGTTACGTTATAGATAAAAACAAGGTTTGTTATTTCTGATATCTAATCTCTCGTGTGAGTTAATATAAAGATAAACAAATAATTGAAATGAAAAAAACGGGTAAGTTTACCATTATAAATAGGTAGTACTAACACTTACACTATAACCACCTCTCATACACATTACTCCACAATATCTTATCCTCTTATCATTCCTATGAAGATACACAAAATCCTAGCATTATTATTATTCCTCTCCCTTTTCTCTACTATTTCTTCCGAACGTTGTCACCCCGAAGATAAGAAAACCCTCTTCAAAATCAAACAATCCTTCAACAATGCCTACGAGTTCGCCTCTTGGACACCGGACTCCGACTGTTGCGAATGGTACTTAGTACACTGCGACGAGCGCACCAATCGCATTACAGACCTTTTCGTCTCTGCCGACAATGAGGTAGCCGGTCGCATACCTGATGCGATCGGCGACCTCCCCTATCTAGAATCCCTTAGGTTTCTTAACATCCCTAAATTAATAGGTCCAATACCCTTAGCGATATCAAAACTCAAAAACCTTAATTCCCTTTGGATTAGTCACACTAATATAACCGGTCAGATCCCTGATTTCCTAAGTAAACTCACTAAACTGGACTACATCAACCTGTCTGTCAACAAACTCACTGGTCCAATCCCCGGCTCCCTTGCAAACCTACCTAACCTCGGAGCCCTCTTCTTAGAGCGAAATCTCCTGACCGGTCCAATCCCTGATAGTTTCGGCCAGTTCAAGAATAACCCTGATTTCTACCTCAGACTAGCCAAAAACCAGCTCTCTGGTCCCATCCCAAAGTCAATAGGTGGAGTTAATTTCACCGAGATAGACATCTCCAGAAACAGTTTAACAGGGGACGCCTCAGTAATTTTCGACAGTAACAAGGGTTTACAAAGGGTGGATCTGTCTAGGAACAAGTTTACGTTCGATATGACCAAATTGGAGTTCCCTAAGAGCTTGAACAAACTTGAATTAAGTCATAACAAAATATATGGAAGTTTACCTAAGTCACTTACAAAAGTACCTTATTTGCAAGAGTTCAATGTGAGCTACAACCAATTATGTGGACAAATTCCTAAAGGAGGGGAACTTAATAGATTTGATAAGTATAGTTATGCTCATAATAAGTGCTTGTGTGGTGCACCTTTAGCACCATGCAAGAAGCCGTAATTCTGTTATGAGACAGTCTCAGATTAATCTTATTATTAATAATGTGTATGTTATGGTGTGGACGTGGAAACTCTATTAATTAACTCTAAATTATGTACTTGAGTCCATAATCATTGTGGTACGTTTGCTTTTTCACACTTGCCGAGACACGTTTTACACTGTCAATATCTTTCGTTTTACATTAATAAAAATTATAAAAATTCGATATTGTTAATCTACTCCTATAGACGAATAATACCAAAATCCACATGACTATATATTCGATATTATGAATATATTCTTACAAAATCTGTGTATATATAATGTAATACTCCGTATTCCCTAACAACTTTGATTCGATCCAGGTTGATCCATTTAATGACGTTTTTGTAATCGATTTTTTTCTTCTTTTTTTAAAAAAAAAATCTCTCACGAGTCACGCCTAAGATTTGAACAATAATACATCTTGGTGTATCATATACATGAGTAACATGACCCACGCACATTATTGTAGTCCACTACTTTTTGCACATAATCGAGATCTTAATATTTCTTGTGTACACATAAATTATAATATAAGACGGTTTTATATAGAGAAGTTCCGATTTTATGTATATGGTTTGGGTTGAGACTTGGGTCTAGAAAAGTTGATGGGTCATGTAATATTGACATTACAATGTGTGACAAGAAAAACGTGCAATTGTTATCATTAGAAGACATTATTATTTATCGTCTAAGTCGATACAACTTTATCGATTATATTACCCCCTTCATTAGCTTTATTATTTGAATAATAAAGTAAAGATTAAATATTGTGTCGAATATACGTGATTAAATTTAAAAAAAAAACATGGTGAAAAATGTATGTTGAAAATGTTTTTATGATATTAGTGTTATTTTATTGACGTTATTATCTTATTAATAGATAATCTCTTACAAATTTCTGATATTTTTAAATGTGACTATTGTTGTATTGTACTCGTATTATATTAGATATTTACTAGCTACGAAATACAGAGTATTACGTAATACTCGGTATTATTTAGATCGTACGGAGTATCAAATATTTCTTCGTGAAAGCTATACCATACGATCCAACATAAATTATTTCATTAACCGTGTCAATAAGCACTAATATAATGAAAAGTATATATATGCAGAAACGTATTATTCTAATATCGATCTTTGTTTATTGATTACAAATTCATATATATTTGATCACGAGTATATCCGCCAGAAGACCATTTTTTTTCTTTTGTCACCAATAAAATAAAGAATTTTACATTTTCTTAATAACATTTCAGATGATATCATCACGTGAGATATCTTTCAATAACGTTCTTGAGAGACCGTTTCGATCTCTGATCTGATCTGAACTTTTTATGATTTTACATTGCATATAGGAGGGGGCCAAAATGATTTGTTTGTTCAAATTCGTGGTGTTTTGAGACGGGTAGTCCACAAAATCACAAGGTACACATTAAATTAACTTTGCTATCGAATCCTACGTTCATAATTGATTGCCCTCACGAGCCAAATACTCCGATAAATATCGATGTAGCAAAAAAAAACAAGTGCTAGTGGACCGTCTTCTTTTTTCTTTGACACAAAACTTTTAAAAGACGGTCTTTAAAAATATTTACTACAGAGTGAAAAGGGTCGGTCAAACCGAGTGAAGGAAGTTAAGACTTTGGCCCAACACTACTTTTCAGTCCCTCTTACACTACTCCAACAAATACTATCTATTCCTCCACAAAATACAATACCATACTAGCCCAACCCAATTCATTTCATCAACCCATTTCCATTTCCTTTCCCTTTAATAATTCTCCTAACACTCTTGCAATAGACATATCCGTCGTAACCTTGAAACGGGTCAAATGTATTCATTTAGAATAGAAAAATGCCAAAAAAACAAAAAACATGCTCCCTGTTTAAGTCCAACCTTCCCTTTTCTCTTTTCGACATTATTCACAGTGAAAGAGGACTTTCGATACTCACGGCAATCTATTAGATAAAATATATCCATGTGGAATCTTGTTTGATTCGTCTTTAAAACTACATTATTAATATCGAATTTCTATAATTTTTACTAATATGTTACGAAAGATACTAACGACACAAAATACGTATTGACAAACGTGAAAAAACAAAAGAGATGGTTGAACTTGAACGAAGGGGTACATCCTAAGCACACGGATTGTGTTATCCCACATATTTGACCCGTTATAAATTTAAAACGGATGCGTCGATTGGAAACAAAAATTTACCCCTTCTCCTAATACCACCCTATGTAGGAGTAGGTTAGAAAGAAACAAAGGTGGAGCAGTTGTGCACAGTGTTTGCTCCCAATGAATTCCTTCTATTCCCTCCTCGCCTCACATGCTCTACTTTTTTTTGTTGTTTCTTGAAAACTTGACTAACTGTGAATTCCTGATTCAGCCAATTTACTGAAATTACCGCTGACCCTTTTATTTTCACCAAATTTGAAATTACTACGTACTTTATGATCGTATGAGTAAAATATTTTAATGAGATAGTGTATCTTAAAAGCGATTAGTATGGACAAAAAAATCGACATTTTTGAAATTGGGGGAAAATAGAGCTATGATCGGTCAAAGTTTATTCGGTTAAAAGCGTTCGATTGAGCATACTCGTAATACTCATACAAGTTTCGAAATTGCAAAAAAATCATATCTCAAATCGAAGATCTTGTGAAAAAATGATTTCAACGATTGTTTGAACCCATATCTGTAACTTATCGGAATTCAAAGACAATGATCTTATCGGAATTCTCAAGCACTCAATTTTTTTTACACTTATTATAAATAGACACTTATCGGTATTCTTTTGTTAAATGAGTTTGATCTTTTATCATCTTTCTATTTTAGGCGATAAGGTTCACGTTACCCACACATTTCTCTCTATTCCCCCTTCTTTTCTCTTCTTTATTTTTCACTGCACCCTAAAAGCAAATGAGTCAGTCATAGGAATTCGGAGAGAGTAATTAATTAACAGTTAGTCTCTCTTGCGACGGATATCGTCGCAAACTTAAAGACGAGTCAAATAGGTACCAGTTGAGGAGAAAAAGATAAATATTCATCGAGGTCCCATCAACCTCACTTTTGTCTTATCCCACCTAATTGGTACCTATTTGACTCGTCATACGTTTGTGACGAATATCTCCGTCACGAACAAGAATTTGCGATTAATGAATCACCATTTGGAATGAAAGACGTTTAATGCATGGGAATTAAATTATTAAGGTAATAACGCTAATTAAACCAATGCCACATGTAGGAGTAGGTTTGTGCAGAAAGAAAGAAAGAAAGAAAGAAAGAAAGGAGTAGCAGGTGTGCACAGCACAGTGTTTGCTCCCAATCAATTTCTTCTTTCTATTCCCTCCTCGTCTGACACATACAGTATACTCCACTTTTTCCTTGTTTCTAGTAAAAAGTTGACTCACTGTGAATGCCTCATTCTTTTACTGCACGAAATTACGTACCACCAATTTACTGAAATTACCTCTCACCCTTTTATTTTCACCAAATTTGAAATTACTACGTGCTTTATGACGGTATGAGCCAAATATTTTAATGAGATACGGAGTATCCTAAAAACGATTAGTATGGATAAAAAAAGTCACTTTTGGAATCCGAGAAAAAAAATATATGATCGGTCAAAATTTATTCGGTTAAAAGCGTTTGTCTGAGCATAACTCGTAGTACAAGTTTCGAAATTGCAAAAAAAAAAATCATATCTCAAATCGAAGATATTGTAAAAGACGATGATTTCAACGAAAATATCATCATTTTTTGAACCCGTATCCGTAACTTATCGGAAGTAAAAAAGACAAAGATCTTCTCGGAACTTTCATCCATTCAAATTTTTTACAATTACTAATAAATAGACAAATCAATCAATTTTTTACATTTCCTTTTCGATAAAAGGTTTTACCATGTATAATCCTCGTATCCTTACTCTATTTACAAAAAAAAAAGTCACTACTTTTTTCTTACTCTAAGTTTGATTGACCCATAATACCATTTAATTTCCCGATAATAAAGTACTCGTAATCAAATAAGCTTAATGATAATGATTAGTAGGAGCAGTGAGTAGTAGGTTACGTAGCATCCGTGACCAAATCCCACATATTCCCATGCACTCACCAACACTCATATTCTATTCTATTCTATTCTCTTACGCTTTTCCTTATTTCTTTTGTTTTCCTCCTACGTTTTTCAGATATGTACAACATTAGTGATTTAGTGGGACCCATTTATCACTTGATAATGATCGATATTTATTAGGTTATGTGAAACAAAAACCTAATTTCTTCCATGTCTGACCTCCGTCCCAATGAATTCTTTACCTTTATTTTTTCATACTACATTTCACTTCGTTCATATATTTATTTATGTGTTATTAAAAATTATAAAAATTTGATAATCTTAATGTACCCATTCGAAAAAGATCTCACATGACTATGTTTTAGGCTATATATTAGAAATTATATTCGAGATCCTTCCATTCCACCATGAATAGTGCCAACAAAGAATTCATTGGGGGCGGAGGGAGTAATAATTTTAACTGAATACTTGGATTAATTTGATGATTAAAACGTGATTTAGTTTGACGCATAATCAAATTAAATTATGGCCGTGTCATCAATTCTGAACCCGATTGAGTCATCTTTTCCGTGATTTTGATACTAGCAAACACATGTATGTGGCTTAACCTCGGGCTTCGGCCAATTTCCGAGCCTTCACATCATTTTTCGTACAAAGGCTCCATACCCGCTTTTAGTTAAGCGTTTCGTGGTTGTTTCGAGGGCGATCACGTAGTTAAGCGTTTCGTGGTTGTTACGTACAAAGGATGATAGATCAAGGGAAGGTAGGGTCCATTGATTTTTCTCGTAAAAGGCAAAATGCACACACTACTCTTTGCTCTATTGAAAATACGGCGCAAAAGTGAGTGGCAGAGGAGTCCACAGTGCACAGTGCACAGTTGTTTGCTCCCCACGAGGTTGTACTTTGCATACCAATTTTGCAGTTAGTTTCTCAAAGTTGTCCCATCCCATATTTTAATTCCTCCTCATTTAATGAAATACTATTACCTCAAATCTCTACGCTCTTTTATTTTCACAAATTCGAAATCATTACTCCACTATATGGTGAGTACATTATTTTAATGAAATGAAAATTATTACTTACCCAGTTTCCCCTCCCTCTTTTTTACTGTAGAATGTACACGATCAATTTTTGGACTTTTTTTTTTTACTTTCACAGTAATAATTAATAATTAATACGAGTAACAATAATTCTGTCCCCACCCAAACCCAATCCCAATCCCAATCCCATGCAACAAAACGTGATTGAGCCAATCTGATGATCTGAAACAAAACGTGAAATTAACAAATTCAATTGAAATGAAGTAAGAGCAGTAGGTACTGTAAAATTCAAGACCAAGAGTCATTCATTTGATTTCATCAGACAAACCACATCAAACAAGATTAAAAAAAAAAAAAAAAAAAAAAAAAAAAAAAAAGGAAAAAGAAAAAAAACATAGTAGCAGCAGCAGTAGATAATGATGGTGATGGAGCTAGGTAGGTAGGTAGGTGGTGGCTAGTGGTGCAACACAACCCAGCCGCTGGACCACCAAGCGACCAATGAGCACACCCCCAAACCAAAAAGATACTTGAGCTGTTCCATGAGGTTCTGATTCTGAAGATGGAGGATGGCACGATCGACGGAGGGGAGGAGGGTGGTGGGGACGGGGTGGAAGTTGCGGAGGGTGGAACAGCACGATGGCCTCTCTCCCGTACCCGCCGTCGATAAGGTGGAGCAGGCGGTTGATGTCATCCTGGGAGGAGGTGGAGGTGGAGGTGGTTGGGTAGGGTAGGGGGACGGATGCCAGAAGAAGAGGGTGGTGGTTGGGTAGGGGTATGAGCACCGGCAGAAGGCTGTTGAGGGGTGGAATTGGGGGCCGGAGGAGCCTGAAAGTTGTTGTTAATGGCAACGTAGCTTGCATTGGGGAGATAGTAACCTACGTACGATGCTTGTGGTTGTGGTGCTTGTGGTTGTGGTTGTGGCTGTGGCTGTGGGTGTGGCTGTGGTGATGAGGGTGGAGACTGTAGGAGAGGAGTGTATAGGGTTTGATCCATTGTTGATTACAGTATATTATTACACATACAGTAATACTTAGTACTCCCTCCGAGTTTCTAACATTGCCCCGTGTTCCTTTTTGGACTGAGTTTGATCTTTTACCCACTTTCCACTTTGGGCCATAAAGATGTGGTTCACATTCAACCACCTATTTCTCTCTCTTCCTCCTTATTTTTGAACCACCCATTTTCTCTTCCTTATTTTTCACCCAAAAAGAAACGGGGCAATCATAGGAACTCGGAGGGAGTAGTATATATACACCATGTCTAACGACATTTCTTTCCTATTAGGGTTTCACTCCTCTCTGGACTACTGGACTTTTTACTGGCCCAATTTGAAGCTTATAAGTATGTATAATAATGCACACTTCTCCCTGATTTTGGGCTCCGCAACCAAAATGGCCACCATAACTTCCAGCATCCACCCAGACCATATGAGGCTCCCGATACATAAAATAATCACGTTGATCAAAAATCCGTAAAAGTCGGCGTATCGTTCTTGTTTTTCTACTCAAATGAGGTCTCACCGGTTAGTGGACAGGTCGAGGCAGGTTAGGTTTGGATAGTGAGCAGAGGATTTGACCGGATATGAAGTTTTGTTGTGCTTGAAATTCTACAAGTTTCAAGAATCCCAAAAACAAGAAAAAAAAAAAAAAAAGTTTCCTAAAGAGGAAAGTTTGTTAATTGGTTCACCTAGTGACTACTGACTAGAGGTTGCAATTTGACGAGCGGACCGGGTGATATCAAGTTAGACGGTTATCAGGTCATAAGTCATGAGTATCATAGGGTCGAATGAACCAACCAACCTTGTGACACGCGCACCAAATGACTGGGACGGAGGAAGTACATACTAAAATTTGAATACGTACAATTTGTAAAATTAAGCTTCTTAAATTGGCTTTCTTTTTTTTTCTTCTTCTTAAATCAAATAGTAGGATTATTTCTGAAAAGAAAATTTAAAAAGGTGTAAAAACATTTTCCTACTTTAATTTTTTCAAATTTGATAAAAGAAAAAACACCTTGGCTATACTTACACTAGTTTGGTTGTAATTTCATTAAATGTGTGGAAAAGAAATCACACAATGAGACCTCTAATATTATCTACTTATGGCCTTATGGGTTGTCAACTCGGACAAAATGTCAGACGACGAGCACTGTGCCTACCACAGTCTACACTACGCCTTTATTTGACGAAACAATTGTGCAAACGCAACTTATCGATCACCTTATATTTTGATGTGTTATTAGGTCATTCAACCATAATCACTCATTTACTCCTATACATAGAATGATCGACCACCTTATGAAAATCGGTCCGCATAAATCAGTCTTGTGACTTCAACCATCGGCTTAATTATTAAGGTTAAGGTTATGATTTTTCGATGGTTAGTTAGACTACTCAACCTACCTCGTGATGTTATTTATTCGAGAACGAAACAGAGCATTTCTTGGATTTTTAGTTTGGATCCATTAAATTTAACCTTTATTCAATACGAATACTTTATTAAGTTAAGTTGGTTTCCTAAATAATACGAGTATTAAATTAAGTTTAGTGTCATTAATTTTAGTTCGACTTAATCTAATTACGGAGTAGTTCATTTCAATATAGTTTAGCATTATTAACTTAATTTAAGTTGCATGCAAATGGTGATTAATTAATTACGGGAATAAGTTATGGGCAACGGGTTGATGAAAGGAATAGTATGGAGAAAGAGTATTGGTTGGAGTCGTGAAAAGTAGAGTTGGGCCAAAGTATTTCTTAACCCGACTTTCTTGACTCGATTTTACCCATTCCATTCCTTGACTTTATTATTCCACAAATTCTTGTATGAGACGGTCTCACGATAAATTTATCGTGAGACCTCTCACATACAAGGAAATTACATTTAATATTATTTTATTTTTTATTAGTTTGTCTCACGATAATTTATCGTAAGACGCTCTCATAGGAGAATAACTACTATTGTTATTATTCCCGAGACAAATTAATACCTAAATTTTCGAACTAAGTTAAATAAACTTGTTAATACAGTAAATAATAATCTAATTAGTACAAATTGTTGTTGCCAGTTTTCTTTCATTTTGTTAAATAAATTTTCACAAAAAAATGAGTGTGACTCTTGCTTGTGAATGGTCTTACCAGTAGTAATTTATTTAATTCCATTTAACATCAATACTTTTATTTAGGGCACTGCTCATAGGCGATTGTACTTAACATCGTGCAAAAAGCAGTGGATTCGACGTAAAATGTGATGAGTATTATTATTCTTCAAATCTTAGGCGTGTCGTGCTAGATATTAAAAAAAAAATCAATTACAAAAACGTCATTAAATGGATTAACCTGGATCGAATCAAAGTTATTAGAGAATACGGAGTATTACATTATATACAGATTTTGTAAGAATATATTCATAATATCGAATAACACTTCAGATTTTGTGTTTTAATAATTACTCCTATGTTTTGTTCAGCATCAAAACGATAATTTTTCTAATTTGGCCTTGGCACGTGACAAGATCGTGTCAAAGTGGGTTTATGCCTGATTATTAGGTTGTGGATCGTACTGAAACATGTTGTAACGTCCCAACATACACACGAGCATGTGTTCTCACTTCCATCGATAAAAACAACAAAATGGATTACCATTTTCCCTACTTGTCCTAATGACATTCCTAATAATGGATGTGTGTATATATACTCCCTCCGTTCGTATCCAAAGGGTCACGCTTCTCTTTTGAACAATATTCACAACTCAAGATAATCGTTAATATTCCCGACAATCTATAAGAGAAAATAGATATAGTCATGTGGGATCTTGTTTGATTCGTCTTTATGAATAGATTAAGAATATCGAATTTTTATAACTTTTGTTAATGTAAAACGAAATATAGTGACGGTGTAAAACATGTCTCACCAAGTGTGAAAAAGCAAACGTGTCATTTGAATTCGAACGCATGGAGTACAATGATTGTGGACTCAAGTACATAATTTAAAGTTAATTATAATAGAGTTTCCACATCCATACCATAACACATTATTAATAATAAGATTAATCTGAGACCGTCTCATAACAGAATTACCGTTTCTTGCATGGTGCTGAAGGAGCTCCACACAAGCACTTATTACGAGCATAACTATACTTATCAAATCTATTAAGTTCACCTCCTTTAGGAATTTGTCCACATAATTGATTGTAGCTCACAGTGAACCCTTGCAAATAAGGTATTTTTGCAAGTGACTTAGGTAAACTTCCATATATTTTGTTATGATTTAATTCAAGTAAGTTCAAGCTATTTGGGAACTCTAATTTGGTCATATCGAACGTAAACTTGTTCCTAGACAAATCCACCCTTTGTAAATCCTTGTTACTGTCGAAAATTACTGAGGCATCACCTGTTAAAGTATTTCGGGAGATGTCTATCTCGGTAAAATTAACTCCACCCATTGACTTTGGGATGGGACCAGAGAGCTGATTTTTGGCTAGTCTGAGATAAAAATCAGGGTTATTCTTGAACTGGCCAAAACTGTCTGGGATTGGTTCGGTCAGAAGATTTCGCTCTACAAAGAGGGCTCCGAGGTTAGGTAGGTTTGCAAGGGAACCCGAGACTGGACCAGTGAGTTTGTTGACAGACAGGTTGATGTAGTCTAGTTTAGTGAGTTTACTTAGGAAATCAGGGATCAGACCGGTTATATTAGTGTGACTAATCCAAAGGGAATTGAGGTTTTTGAGTTTTGATATTGCTAAGGGTATTGGACCTATTAGTTTAGGGATGTTAAGAAACCTAAGGGATTCTAGGTAAGGGAGGTCGTCGATCGCATCAGGTATGCGACCGGCTACCTCATTGTCGTCTGAGATGAAGAGGTTAGGTCTGTAATGCGACTGGTGCGTGCGCTCGTCGCATTGGACTAAGTACCATTCGCAACAATCGGAGTCGGGTGTCACGACTTGACTGACCCGCTCTCTATGTGGATCATTCTCGGGTGGTGAAGTTGGCCAAACCCGACCCGCACACATATTACCATCGTCTTGCTTCATATACATGCTTATACGTAAGGTTACCTCGCTTTTCACGTGTAAATTTCATAACTTTCTAAATTTGAAATCTGTAATCTCTTTAATCAATCAAACATTCATTTTTTTTCGCATGTGGACGCAGCACGCAGCTAAAATACCAGTAAAAAACCACTATGTAAAATTGTGTGTCGTTTTTTTTACGCTTTTACTGTTCTTTTTACCTCTTGTTGTAACGTTAACCACCTACTTTTATTTTGTTTCCTACTATTCAATATTTGACCTAGCTTCGTCTTTTCTTTTCCTTTTTTTTACCCGTCCTAATAACATTCTTAATAAAAAGTTTCGTGAAAGACCGTCTCATATAATTATTTAGATTGAAACTCGTACATCTTTTCTTTTCCTTTTTTGTCAGTAGAAAAACGTGGATATTATGAAATCGATAACTGATACATCAACAAAAGAAACAAACACTTTAACAACAACGACTTACATAAAACCGATAATCAATTCAAGTACGACAACGATTGAAAATGAAGTCATAATTCTCAATCTCGAGTTTCCGCGTCCAGGTACACGTGATAATATATACTCCGTACATTATTTAATTTATGTGAGAAGTAATTATTGTACGTTAATTAAGCACCGAGGACCCTCTTGCATGGTGCTAAAGGTGCCCCACACAAGCATTTGTTAACGTAACTATCCTTCTCAAATAAGTTACGTCCCCCAATTTGTCGAATTCTTGGAATTTGACCCCACAATCGATTACTCCCTCCGTTCCAATGAATTGTTTGCCGATTCCATATTGGGACGTCTCAATGAATTGTTTGCCTTTTTATTTTAGGAATGCTTTTTATATGTAATTTGATTCTTGGCTCCACATGTCACATCCTAATTGGATCTCTTTCCCTTGATGCTAAAACCAAAGGCAAGCAATTCATTGAAACGGAGGGAGTATAACTCACGTTAAATTGTTGCAAATCGGGCATTTTCGCAATTGAATCGGGTAAAATACCGTAAATTTGGTTATGACTCAATTCAAGAACGTTCAAACTCTTAGGAAACTCGACTTTTGTAATATCGAACTTCAATTTGTTCCTAGACAAATCAACCCTTTGTAAATCCTTGTTACTACCGAAAATTACCGAAGCGTCACCGGTCAAACTGTTCCTGGAGATGTCTAACTCGGAAAAGTTAACCTCACCAATTGATTTTGGGATGGGACCAAAGAGCTGGTTTCTGGCCAATCTGAGGTAAAAATCAGAGTTATTCTTGAACATGTTAAAGTTATCGGGTATTGGACCGGTTAGGAGGTTATGTTTGACAAAAAGGGCTCCGAGTTTAGGTAAGTTTGCTAAGGAACCCGGGATTTGTTAAGAGACAGGTTGATATAGTTTAGCTTAGTGAGTTCACTTAAGAAACCAGGGATTCGACCGGTTACGTTAGTGTGACTAATCCAAAGGGATTTTAGGTTTGTAAGTTTGGAGACGGTTTGAGGGATTGGGCAGGTTAGTTTATGTAGGTTGATGAATCCGATGGATTCGAGGTAAGGGAGGTCGCCGACTGCATCTGGGATGCTGCCAGCTACCTCAGTGTCCTTTTGGACAAACAGGGAAATGATTCAGTTGGTGACCTCGTCGCAGCAGTCGGTGTCGTGTGTCCACGAGGCGAATTCGTAGACGTTGTTGAAGGATTGTTTGATTTTGAAGAGGGTTCTCTTATCCTCGGGTAATAACATTCTGAGGAAATAGTAGAGGAAAAGAGGAAGAGGGATAAGATTGTGAGTGCATAGTGTACTTCGTTTATCTTCATTGGAAATTTGGTTGGGATAAGATTGTGTGTTAGAAGAACCTATTTATAGTGGGAAATTGATGAGACTTAATGTGGAAAGTAGTGTACTACTCAGTATGTGATATGAGCTCGGTATGGCACGAATGCACGATCCAGCACGGTATGAGTGTATGACATGTTATGTGTATGATACACATATTCAAATAAAATATCAATATTTTATTTTAATATTAATTTATACGGAATAATAATTATAAGATTAAATCAAAAGTAAAATAACTTTAATCCATTATTTATACAATCATACATAAATCTACATGTAATTTGTTAAAAGAAAATCTAGCACTCGATTATTTATTTATCTTTTATTTCGTATACTATTTGTGGAAAATATTCTAATTAAAATTAAATAAATAATCGAGACAAACGGAGGAGATAATTTATTAGCAAGTTGGTAATGGGCCACCCCAAAGGCATTTATTAGATTCAAAAGAATCGGCCTTGAACTTCTTAAGCCAATTTCCGGTCGGAACCGGTCCACAAAGTTGCTTATAACTCACATTGAACAAGATCAAGGGTAGTTGGGCTAGTTGCTTAGGTAATGACCCATAACTCATATTATGGCTTAAGTCAAGTCCTTGTAATTTGGTTGGAAATACTACTTTTGACAAATCAAATGATAGAGAATTTTGAGTTAAGTTTAGTAAAATGAGGTTTTGATTTGATTCGGAAAAAAACGAGGCGTCACCGGTTTAGGTCGTTGGTGGACAAGTCGAGCCAGGTTAGGTTAGGTTTGGATAGTGACTTAGGGATTTGACCGGTTAGGTGGTTTGTTGTGCTTGGAATTCTACTAGGATTTTGAATGAGCTGAAGCTTGTTGGGATCGGTCCGGTGAGTTGATTTTTGAATAGTAAGAGTTGTTTGAGGTTCGGTAGGAGGGAAAGAGAACTTGGAATTGGACCAGTTAATCGGTTTTCTGATAGTTCGGGGATTGTCAACTTCTTCAATCGACCGAAAAAGGGAGGTATTGAACCGGTTATATTAGTTCGTGCCAACATGAGTTCCTGTAGGTTGATGAGATTAGATAATGTAAAAGTGTTGGGTCAAGTGTTAGGAGAATTATTAAAGGGAAAGCAAATTGGAATTGGGTTGGGCTTGCTTGTATTGTATGGAGAAGGAGTATCGGTTGGAGTCGTGAAAAGTAGAGTTGGGCCAAATTATTTCTTAGCCTGACTTTCTTGACTCGGGTTGACCCATTTCATTCCTTGACTTTATTGGATTATTCCCGAGACAAATTAGTACCTAAATTCTCGAACTAAGTTAAATAAACTAATTAATACAGTAAATAATAATCTAAATGAGCTATATATATCCATTTAAGCACGGAAAACCGAATCGAATAAGAATATAAATGTGCGGAGTACTAAAATACCGTCTATAAGAATTCTGGAAGACCCGACAACTGACACCGAATGGGAAGGAGAAATGGAAGCAAGTATATACACCTCTTCACAGTAATTTTACTGTGAGACGTCTCACACATAATTGACTAGTACTAAATTTAGTAACTACCTTTGAGTAAGAGGCCTTACAGTAAATTATCGTGAGACCGTCTCGGATAGATTTTCGATTGTATTAATTACGGAGTAACTTATATTTATGATTTTCATTTGGATTGGTTTATCATCACTAGAGGTTTGGCCACAGATGATGGACAATGGGCTTCTCCTGTGGGCTGTTATCGAACAATGGCTAATGGACTATTTGGCCCAAGATTTTATCCGGATCCTAACAACTATGAAATGGGTCACGTCAGGGCACCATACGGCGGTTAACTTCGGTCAATACACGTACCGGGGCTATTTTACAAATAGGCCTACACTTGCCCGAGTCAAGATGTCTTCTGAGGATTTGACCCGGGAAGAGTGGGATAATTTCCCTATTAATAACCCGTGTAGCATTTTGTTACATACATTCCCGTCATAAGTACATGGGACTTGACTTATGAGTTATGACCCTTTCGAACGTGTAATCGAGTCATTGAGGAGCAAATTGGACCATTTTGGGCCTAGGGCATGATTATTATTGAAGAATCATTTAAAAGGTTTAGTTCGAATTTGAAGAAAATTAGACGGTATAATTGACTCAAGGAACACGGATATTAATTTACGGAATAGGAACATGGTAGGAACCGTAATCATACCATATGAATCAGGGGCGGATCTTCTATGGGTCGGACGGGGACATGCCCCCCTAAAGTTTGGGCCAAGTATGTGCAGTTTGGACTCTAAAAAACTAGAAATCCCCCTTCCCCCTTTCCACTAACCAAATAACTCTACTCACATATTTTCCCGCCTAAGACCTCATGTATATGTGACCCTTCTTCTCTCCAACTACACTCTAACATTTTACTGATACAAATGTCACTACATCACACATACAACACATGAGGTATGTAATTAAGGAAATCACATGTTTTAATTGGAATGTATCACACACAATATTTAATATGGAATGTATCATCAATCTTTCTTTTAAAAGTATAAACATATTGTATTCCGTTTTAACCAAATAGTTGCATTATTTTAGTTAATTGGAGATTGCACTATCTCATACAATATTTCACATAGAATATAAAATAGTTACGATTATTATTATTGTACAATATGTGTCACGTGATATATACATGTGTTATTCAAGTCTACAGCTCTACACTAGAAGATATTACTATAATTTTACCTATTGTTATGATATATCATAATATTATGATATGTATAATCTTATTCCATGATCTATTCAATATAGGATATTTGTAAATATTATATAGTAACAATAAATCACAAGTATTGATTATATATAATATATATAGCAATCAAATAAGATTTAATTGATGGACGGTTCCTACTAACTAATTGATTGTTGTTGATTGATTATATGTCATGTATATCACAAATATTATTTCAGTAAAAATATTATATTATAACACTCTTATATGGTATGATTAATCTTTAATATTCTTATTCTTATTTGATAGCATAATCTTAACGTATAATCTTGAACATATAATATTTTTGTCAAATAAATTCTACTGTTTTTAAACCTATATTCTATAAATAACTACTCTATAAATTATTATAGGATACTACTGTTTCACATATGCACGGTTGATACTACTGTTTTATAGTATATTATTTACACGGTATTATTTGTACATATGCAGGAAATCACATGTTTTAATTGGAATGTATCACACACAATATTTAATATGGAATGTATCATCAATCTTTCTTTTAAAAGTATAAGCATATTGTATTCCGTTTTAACCAAATAATTGCATTATTTTAGTTAATTGGAGATTGCACTATCCCGTACAATATTTCACATAGAATATAAAATAGTTACGATTATTATTATTGTACAATATGTGTCACGTGATATATACTCGTACATGTGTTATTCAAGTTTACACTAGAAGATATTACTATAATCCCCTATATACTAAAAGGATAGAGGGGACTAAAAAAATGATGATGTGTCGCTTCCTCCTTCATCCATTTTCCCGCCAAATACTATCACTACTATATAATGGGCTACCTAAACCATGAGTCACCTAAACAATGGAAAAGAAAATATGTACGGAGTAAATCTCATGTAGCTCATGTGAGATCAAACGTGAAATGTAAATCTTATACGAGGTCCAATGGAAAATAAATGTGTTCTTTATTTAAAACTTCTCGATTGAGTAAGCGATGGTCATCACAACTTTATTCGATGTCCGACGTTATAAATGTACGACCTTCTAAAAATACTCTCCGAATGATCAACACCTACCCTTAGCAATCCGCGATACCATTTATTAGATATAATCATTAAAATAGTATCGATTATATTTCAAACACAAACATATTTTGAATAATACATAATAAAAATCTAATTGTGACCACTACATGCATAAACCTCATATCTCAAAAACCGTGCAATTGATTATTATAGATATCTCATCTATTAAAAATAACAAACTAAATTTACCGCGTATTTAATACTAGGTTGAAAGCCCGTGCGATGCACGGGCCGATTTTTAGTGACATCGATAGTAATACTTAGTTGGATGAATACATGAGACTATATAACAGTAGAAAGTAAGTCGAAGTCAAGAATATGTCTAATAATAAGTGAATGTGTTTCTTACGTAAAAAGAGCTCCTTTTACGACTCAGAATTTTTTATTTGATATCATGGGAAAAAAATTACTTTTATTTATAATATAGAACTCCATCGCCTTACTTAAATTTTAGATTTGGAATAATTTTACCTTTTTTATTTGTAATATATTCACCACTTGTTCGAGCAAATGATATGAATTTTATGTTAATAAATGCATTTTCTACCACGATAATATCAAATCTACGATAATACTTATAGATCCGAAAAAAATTTGATTGGTACTTAAGAACCAATGATGACTCTTATTTAAAATTATAGATACACATTACGTTATTATAATTTTTTGATATGACTTTTATATTATATAGGAAAATTTAATGACAATAATCCAAACTATGAGGGTCCTTCTCATATTACTCCCAACTTAAGATTAACCCATAAAAACCTAAACTATCCCTTCACTTATCTTTCTTCACTCTCCTTTCATTTTTAACCTACATTTGCCGATTGCTTTGCATTCTTGGTAAAAAAAATTCTTTTCTTTATTCATTTCTCCTATCTTCTTCTTCTTCTTCTTCCCTTTTCCTTGAAACAAAAAAAAAAGAATGAAGCTGAACAAACTTTTTCCAGCAGCCATCCCTTGTGCTGAAAGTACTGCCGGATATCATTGGGTTGTTTAATTTCATCTTTACAACTATACACACTGTCTTACAGTAACAGAGGAAGTCATTGGTAAATGATGTACTAAGGCAATAAGAATTGAGCGAACAAATGTATATAAACACAGATTTATACATGTCATTATGTTACTCCGTAATTATTTTGGTTAATCGATAGATTTTCGGTGTGGAGGTCAAAATCATCTCTTCTATGTTTTTCTCCACATCTACACAAGTTTAATGTCAATTGTCTTCTGGGCTTAGGTCTGGTCTTTTCCTGCTGGAAATTTGCGAGTGTTTCTCCCATTTGATGTGTTTCCCTATGCACATTAATTGCTCGACGAATCGTCTCTTACAAATTTTTGTTGGTATTTTGTTTCTAGGTGCATTTGTTGTGCACATTACCTGCTTGATGATTTGACTCGGGTCAATTTGGCATTGTGCTGATAGAAAAAGGGTGAAGGTGTAAAATGGTGGAACAATGTCGAAGTTTGGCAGGGTTGAAGGTTAGAAATATAGATTGGAATAAAGGAAAAAAAAAAGTTTTTACCAACTCATATAAAGCAACCTGCTATTGTAGGTAACAAATAAAAGAGAGCGAAGAAAGATAAATGAAGGGATAGCTTAGATTTTTATGGGTTAATCTCAAGTTGGGAGTAATATGAGAAGGCCCTTCATAGTTTGGATTAATATCATTAAATTTTCCTATTATATATAATATGTATGTAATTGTTGAATATCTACATTATTTCTTCAACGTAGGACAAACAAAATTACGATAACTTTTTTGTGAAACGAAATGTAATGATTTTTACATAAAACTATAATTTCTCACAAATTATTTTATTAAAAATGTAAATCTAATTCTATTAGGATAATTTTATCATATATATATATATATGTACTTATATTGAGATAATAAATTATTTATTTTATTAATTATTATTATTATTATTATTATTATTTTAAAAAAAATATAAGCTTACAGTTTCTAATATTTTTAGAGGGTGAATAAATAAATATTAAAAAAAGTCACCCAAACAGAACCGATTACGCGCTTCACGCAGTCTCTATTCAATTTTTGTTGTATTTTGAGGTGATAATTGACTGTTTATATGGTGGTAATTTTTTTTAATCTTACGTGTAGTAGGATTGTTTTTTGCTATACGAATCTAATATTGCTTGACTCTTAGGTGCAGTAGGATTGATGTTTTTCCTATACAAATTCATATACTATTATTTAAATTAAAAAAAAAAAAAACTTTTAATTAATTAGTTTAAAAAATTCCGACCAATCATATCGCTCGAAAAGTTCCTGCTTTATTAATATATATTGACTATACTAGTTTACATTAATTCATTCGGAGCAACACTCTTAATTAACATGGCATTGGCACGACGTTCGCTATTTGAAGAACGTTAATAAAAGAGTTTTCACGTGATAATTTTTTTTCCCAACATACGTTATTTACCGTCTTTTTTTTTTTTTTTTTTTTTAAAAATTTAGTCACCTTCACATATATTCGTCACAATATTTAATCTTCACTTTATTCAAGTAATAAAGCTAAGGTTAATCACTTGTATGTCCTTAACAATAAAGGCAAATCCTTGTTTGTGATGGCAATATCCGTCACAAATATGTAACGGATCAAATAATACGTATTTGGATAGAAAAGACAAACTCATGTGCTACTTCCGAAACTTATCTTTTCTAAACAAGTAAAGTAGTATTATTTGATTCATCATCGAATTGTTTACTCGACCATAAATAATGTTTTCTCATCATAACAATTGCACGTTTTCCTGATCACATTGTAATGTCAATATCAAGAGTAAGTCTCCCTTAAGACGGGTTATCCGTCTTAAGCTTATAACGGGTCAAGTTATGCTGAATAAGACGCATAAGACCCCACCTTACCTCCTCTTTATGCCTTTATGTTTTTGTCTTTTCCCAAATACTTGACCTGTCATACATTTATGACAGGTATTCCCGTCACAAACAAGACTTTGCCCAATATCACATGACCCATCATCATTTTTTAGGTTAGACCCATGTTCCAACCCAACCACAAACGATAGAACTGGAACCGTCTTACACCGTAATGTATTACTCCGTATAATTTACAGTTAGTCTTACTTAAACGGAACTTAAAACGGAGTATCCGTCGTAAATCTTAAAATGGATCTAATAAAAGTACTCTCTCCCCACCACAATGTTCTTCCCACTTTGACTTGGCACATGGATTAAGAAATGGATAATGAAAGGTGGTAAATTGTTTGGTGGGGTTCAAGATGTCAAATCACAAAAAGTAACCAATAGGAAGAGAGTATAATGGATGAATAAGGAAAGTTTTGAAGTGGGAAAATCTTAGTGGAGTTTCCTTTTAAAGAAAGTGGGAAGATCTTAGTGGGGGAGAGGGAGTAGTACATAAGAATAATAAAGACAATATTTGATACTTCATATTTCATAGACAATTTGACATGTGATTTACTATTTATTTAATCCGTCTTAAGATTTATGATGGATATGTCGTCACATCAAAACAAAAATATGTAAATTTGTAATGGCGTGAAATTGTAATTGTGTGTACGGAAGAAATACACAAAAACTTGTATGAGACCGTTTCACGGTAATTTATCGTGAGACGGCTCATATAAGAGGTGGTTACTAAATTTGTAACCACACCCCTATGTGTCCATGTGAGAGGTCTCACGATAAAATTATCATGAGACGGTCTCACATGAGAGTTACTGAAATAAATATTATGTGGGTCATGTTATGAAGTCATGTTATGAAGATGAGACACCAAGACCTAACGCGATGAGCTTTTATTATTGTTCGAATCTTAGGCCCTACTTGTGAGAAATATTTTTTCAAAAATAATCGATTATAGAAACGTTATTAAATTGATTAATTCGGATCAAATTAAAGCTACTATTAAGGAATACTAGATTAAAGTCTGTGCGCTGCACGGGTTAGTTGGCTTAATTACATTGGAAAAAATAGAAATAAAAGATCTCATCTGATGATTATAAAAATAAGAATAAATTGATAATTTATACCTTAACTACAATTATACTTTCAAAAAAAAAATACCTTAACTACAATTATAGAAGAAAAAAATATCTAAGACTCATGCTCCCTTCGTCCCAGAAAGATTGTTCCATTAACTTTAGCTCACAAATTACAAATTAAGAACCTTGAGTATATAGACAATCAAAAGAGAGGGAGTATAATTTTTCGATGTGCGATACTTTATTTAAGTATATAGTTTAACAAATAATTAGTCTTATTTATAATATAGAAATCCATTATCTTATTATAATTTGTCGATGTGGGATAATTTAACTAAAATTTATAGTCTTATTTTTTATAATATAGAATCATAACCGTACCTTATTTTAATTTTTCGATGTGGGATAATTTTATCTAAGCTTATAGTCTTAATTTTTTTTTTTTAAGAATCAAAAGAGTCGATATGGGATAATTTACCTAAACTTATAGTCTTAAAAGCTTTTTCTAAGATTCAAAAGAGTTTTGGTTGATATCTAATGATGAATGATTACTCTTATTTGTAATATAATTTTTTTTTATAATTTTTCGATGTGGGATTATTTACTGTTTCAAGAGCTCTTTTTATGAGCCAAAAAACACATGATTACTCTTATTTATAATATAGAATCATCATCTTATTTAATTTTTTTCGATGTGGGATATGATAGATTAATAAGAAAAGTTGAGAAATGTGACAATCTTTAAGAATATATCCGAAAAGAAATACAGGACAATCTTAGTGGAACGAAGGGGTAGTAACTTTCACAGTGACATTATTCTTTCAATGTGAGACAAATCATCTACTAAAAAACACAACATTATTCTTTCAATGTGAGACAAATCATCTACTAAAAGACACAACATCTTTCCATGACATTATTCACTCAATGTAAAAATAATTTTTAAGTGTCAAAAATTGTTGGTTAATATCTAAGAACGAAAGATTACATAGAATTCTATCACCTCATTATAATTATTCGATGTGTGATAATTTTAATTTAACTTTATTTGTAGTCTTATTAAGAACTACTTTTAAGACTAAAAGTCTTTTGTTGACATCTAAGGATAAATGATAAGTCTTATTTATAATATAGAAGTTCATTACCTAATCATAATTTGGAGAATTTAACTTAATTTCAGCTAAATTTTTAGTCTTAAGAGCTCATTTTAAAACTCAAAAGAACGTACATATGATTACTCTAATTTATAATATAAAATTTCATCACCTTATGATAATTTTTCGATGTGGAAATAATTGAATTTTTTTGATTGATATCTAATAAGAACGAATTAATTTTTTGATTTATATATAAGAACGAAAGATTAGTCTTTATATACTTTTAAGACTCAAAAGATTTTTGGTTAATATCTAAGAGCACATGATTATTCTTATTTACAATATAAAGTTTCATCACTTTATTATAATTTTTCGACATAAGATTATTTTTACTTAAATTTGTAGTCTTATTAAGAGACTTTTAAAATCTCAAAAAAAAAAAATTAATTGATATTTAAGAACGAATTATTAGTCTTATTAATAATATAGAATTCATCAACTTATCATAATTTTATGTTGGATACTTTATTTAAGTTTATAGTCTTCCATCACCTCATCATAATTTTTCACTTTAACTAAGAATTGTAAAACATCATATTAATATAATAGATTAAATATATATTGTAATAATCAAAAGATTCTTTAATTGATTTTTTATTTATTTATTTATTATACTTTCCTAATTTGAGGTTTTATGAAACGGACCAATGAGATCGCTCGAAAAAAGCCTAAAACATATTGTAACTATAATTATACGGAGTGTTGAATATTATTTATGTACGTTGAAAATTTTGGAGATTTTAATTACAAATGGCACATGGATTAAGAAATGGATAAGATAATGAAAGGTGGTAAATTGTTTAGTGGACTTCAAGATATCAAATCACAAAAAGTAACCAATAGAAAGAGAGTATAATTGATAAATAAGAAAAGTTTTGAAATGGAAAATTTTTTGTTGTGTTTTCTTTTAAGAAAAGTGATAAAATCTTAGTAGGGGAGGAAGTAATAGAGTTTCCACATCCACACCATAACACATTATTAATACTTATTCCATATTTTTATATCTTTCCATTCCCTCAATAAATAAGTAGAGGATATAATAAAAAGTAATAAGATTACCATGAGACCGTCTCATAACAGAATTACGGCTTCTTGCATGGTGCTAAAGAAGCACCACACAAGCACTTATTATGAGCATAACTATACTTATCAAATCTATTAAGTTCCCCTCCTTTAGGAATTTGTCCACATAATTGGTTGTAGCTCACATTGAACTCTTGCAAATAAGGTATCTTTGTAAGTTGTAAGTGACTTAGGTAAACTTCCATATATTTTGTTGTATGACTTAATTCAAGTAAGTTCAAGCTCTTAAGGAACTCCAATTTGGTCATATCGAACGTAAACTTGTTCCTAGACAAATCCACCCTTTGTAAACCCTTGTTTATACCAAAAATTACTGAGCGGCACCCATTTAAATGTTTCTAGAGATGTATATAACGGTAAAATAGAAACATTTAAGAGACATTCCACTATCTTTCGAATAAAGTCGAATTAGGGAAAAATCTTCAACATATATACTCAAATCTGAACTATTTTAGAATTTTTCTTTACAATTGTCGTTCATTTTATTACGTAGTTACATTTTCTTTAAAATAATAGAAATTTGGAAAATAATAGAAATTTGGGGTAGTCTATCGGCCCGGCCCGGCCTATTGACTGTTCTTACCACGGCACGGCCAAGCCCCTCCTAGGTCAGTGTAATCATGCCCATAAGACCATATTTATTTTAACTTCTACAGCTTTTTCAAAAACTTGTTGTAAAATTGTCATAAAAAACTTAATTATTTGGTTAGGTAATAAAAACATTGACGAATGCTTAAATAATGACTTAACCTCTACGAGCTTTGTATATGAGCAACTATCCCGGGAACAACTATGTTCCACGAATAAATATTAGAGTACGTAATAAATAAGTGTAACGATGTTTACATATGTTCTTACCAAATTAAAAGTTAAAACCAATTCGATATACAATCCACCTTTATTTTTCTTTACCTTAAAATGTTTCAAACTACTCACGCCCGAGAAATACATACCATAGAAACGAGAAGCAACCCATCCGGTAATGCCAACCAGCAACACCCACTGTAAGGGAAACGAAACAATATTCAACAACGATATTGTAGCCCAAAACGTCAATACTAGAAGATCAAATAAATTTATAAATGGACGCTTAAGTAATGGTCTAAAATGTTTCTGTAAACAAAGTGAATTTCGTTATTCACATTACAAACATGGTCGGAAACTTAGAAAAATTAATATGGAGTAATAAATGTTTTACTTCACATTACAAAGAATAACCTTTTAAGTTTTGACTAATTTGTGACATTAGCATGCCCGATTACCCACAGAAAGTCGGAAATATAGGAATAAGGTAGTACCTGAGTCAGCCCCATTAACGGGGTGAGGGTATTGCTTCGTGCTTCTACCAGCCTCAGTCTCGGGAATATTGAGATGAGGCTGTTCAGCTGTGGTAACTATCCTCTGGAATAAGTCGCTCAAGTTCCCTTGTTTGGCACTGAAGGGAACTGGAGCATCAATCCCCATATCCTGGCTAAGCTGTAATAGACAAGTTTTTATCAACGACAACCATAGAGGGTCGAGGTCGAACTAACATTCATTAACCATGAACTGAAGAATATTAGTAATAAAGTTTACCCTGGTGGAATCCTTGATTGATTTAGTATAGGAGTTTAGGTCATCTTTAGCCGACACGATCATGGAAGGCACTCCATAACCAGTATCTTCCCCGTGCCTGGCAACCTCCTCAAGCAATTTGGCCGTCTTTTTGAATGATGATTCATCGGTGCTGAAACAGGAGTAGACAGACATTGCAACATATAAAGCACTTCATGTCTGGACACCACAGGTAAATTTGCCAAGGATATTGAGAAAATTTGAAATAAAGTTCACTCACCTATCATACACAAACAACGCCACGTCACACGCAGCTAAAGATTCTTTATCGGAAAGCAGATTCTTGACTTTAGCTTCAGGAATCTCTCGCAAAACAAGGAACTTCTGGATTCCCTAGCAAAGGTGAACCCCGTCTTATTATATACGCATAACACAGCACAAGTACATCAAAATCTCTTTTGTTTTTTGTCTCGCTTGAACTTGTTTCCAAATCACAAGTTCACAACATATTACTTTAACTTAAGTTACACATCAAAAGCACCTACCTCAGTCCTGTCTACAACATTCACAGCATATCTCTCTTCCGTGTTTGGAATGGAAGTATCGGAGAAAGGCCTGCATAAAAGAAAATGAAAAATGTAATCACAACAGTAACTAAAATGTGACATACATTATAACAAAGACGCATTAAAAGGTAGGCAATATCACAAACCTTCCCAAAAAACCATCCAACAACGCCGTTTTACCAGCCTTTTTTGGCCCAAACACAAAACACTGGTAAACAGTTCTCTCAGATTGCCTTTCTTTACGATCAGTAAGCCTCTTCCTAGTTAAGCGAATGTAAGAAGCAGGGTCTTCATCCTTAAACATAATATAAGTCAGGTATTCAACAGTTTTAGCTGGCTCCAGAAGTGTCATCAGGACCCACTGCACAAGACATGCAACAAACAATATCAAACGCTAGGACATCGATCATACATAACCACCCCATGAAATATCTGTTTTTTGTAAATGTATAATTCGGCATAACTTCCATCATCTATAAGTTAAATAGACAGGTAAGAGTTCAGACAAGAACCACGGCAGATCACTAAAAAGGATTTAGAAGGTGAAACATACCAGTGAGACGAATCCATCCTGTGTTAAACCGCCCAATACATTTGCAGAGGCAGCACCCATGTATGGGCTTTCACTCCAGGGACTAGATCACCAAAATGAAAATAATTAGGGGTGTGCCATACAGAAAATTTTCCAAGCAAAAAACAAAGAAAAAAGGTTATACCAGTCTGGTGATGTAGAAAACAAACGCAACATATCTGTAGCACTAATAACACCATCCTGTCATGTGTAGAATATTATGAGAAATAAATTACAATGATAACAATTATTCGATGAGCAAGTGAAGGGACACAAAAAACGAAAAGTTAGCAGACGCGGGACATTTCAGTCATTTCAAAAGTGATACTCCCTCCGTTCAACTCCAATCTACCCTTATTCCTTTTTGGGATGCTCAAATCCAAGCTTCCATTTGCATTTTAGTCATTTTTTAAGGGAAAATTGAAAATTTATACCTCAAATAGCCATACTTTTCAATCTTTATACCTTAGATATTTTTTCCCAGAACTTATACCTATTTACCTTGTTGATTTCATGATTAATACCTTACTCAAAATTAAGATACAAAACTGATGGATTTAGTGGGATTTGGATTTAATTTGCAATATTTATTTTTTCTTCTTCCAATTATAACCTTCATCATAATTAAGCATCTCACAGCCATATTTCTTTCATCAATCCCCTGTTCATTCTTCTTTCATCAAACAATTTTCTCCTCCTACTTCTCAGTTTACCAGAAATTCACATATTATTTTTAAATCTGCCAGACAACTGGGTAATGAATAACAGTAGGGTTTAACTTTAATAAAACACAAATCTGGGTAATCTAGTGAATTTTGGAAAGAAATCAACATTAATTGATGGCAAAATTAAAACAAAACCAAGGTTAATGTTTGATTGAATTAGGGTTACTCAAAATTAATTGGGTATTAGAAATCAATTTAGGGTTTGAAGATAGAGGGTAAATTAAAAATCAAGGTAAGTTGATTGAAAATTTGCCACCCAACAAGGGAAGTTCTTTGCAGATTGTAAATCAATTTAGAGCTTGATGAATTTGGGAAAAAAAAATTGAGTTGGTGAGTACTGAAAAGTGTTTTGAGTAAGTAGGTAAGTTAATTAATTTTCATAGAGTATAACTCAAATATTACTCCAATAAACAAGGGTAAAAAGATTAATCCATCCTATTTAGGTAATTTTTTGACAAAAATTGGATGAAGGTGTGAATTATGAGATAAATATGTTAAGGAGGTATAAGTTTTAAAAAAATTATCTAAGATATAAAGTTTGAAAAAGATAATTATTTGAGGTATAAATTTTCAATTTTCCCTTGTTTTAATGTTTAACAAATACCTAAACCTTACTCCGTACATCTTTACAACAAAATAACAAACGCCACTATTTACAATACATTTAATATTAAACAAATACTTAACCCTTACACATTTGTACCTTTAATAATAAAGGAAGATTTTCTTAAAACTACTGCATAAAACATAAGAGTAGATTTGAGTTGAACGGAGAGAGTACAAAGAAAGAAAAAATGAGAAAAAGAAGAGCATGACCGCAAACCATGACCAATTTTTTTGCCTCTATCAATACCCGGCTTCAGATGTTGTCAAACAAAAATATAGAAGAATCAGTGATTAAAAACTACTGAGTAGTAAATATTAAGAAGCTGGCTAATCTGATCCCCAAAATTAGAAATTTTGATTAAAATATAACTTACGTACATTCCACAAATGTGTAGAAATGAAATGATTGGAATGGATAAACAAGATGAGAAACTTACAAGTTCTTTGTAGAATGAACTGACAATTATTCTCAAGTAATCAAGAGCACCATTTGTGAGCTCAACGCTCTGCACGCATTAAATAGTAACAAGCAAAGATTAAAAAAAAAACACTTCTAAACGTGAAATATAATACAAAATCCTTTAGAAACACTCTTCCTCTCACTAATTTAACTCTTCTAGGGTAAGTGTGGGAATAACAAGCATTTTTCCTTTTCCGCCTACCTGGTCGGGAGCTCGTTTAAAAGATGGGAGAACATCAGCAGCAAGTCTAATATCATTATTGTATCCAAATTTGTGCAAGATTGACCATACTAAGTCAAAGCGCCTATTTAGGAAGGCAGATTCATAATGGAACAAAAATCCTGCAAAAGTAAGACCACGCTCATTGACTCCTTCCATAGGAAGACCACTATCATCGACTCTTTCAGGGAACTTGTCTTGCACAGCTCTCTTCAAAGAGACAATTTCAGATGGCTTAAGAGGAGCATTAGAGGATGTGACCTGTTCACAATCATCGGGGACACAGGGAACTAGTGTCACTAAGTGCAAATAAAGAAGACGGTAAAGATAGCTATTAATCACAAAAATACATAGCTAAAACAACACAATAACAATAGTACACAACACAAGTAAAAAAATAGGGCCTTACAAACCTGAGACTCATTCAGTTCTGCATCATTTAATGCACCATCCTGATCAAGATCGCAGAGATAAAATATACGTCTTATAGCACAGCTAAACTGACGCTTGAACATTTGATTTTTCCTATCATACAATGGGGCTATTGGGTAAAGCGCAGATCGTAGGGCATTTTTGAAAACATCTAATACCTACAAGATGACAAATGATAACTGATTCAATAAACCCCTGAATTGTTCATTTCGAGGAAACGAGCGAAAGTTCTATCAATACAATGGTTTACCAGTATATTGTGGTATGCAGAACATTCTATCCGACCGTCAACCTCAACGAATGCTTCCTCAGACAACGCCTGCTTAATCTGCTCCGCGCCAAATTCATCCATCAATTCAGCTTTACACCCAGCAATTATAATAGGCACCTTCACCTACAAAGAAGGACTTCACATGTTACCATGTCTAACTTAAAAAGATACAAATGGAAGAGACAGGCAGAAAGAGTAGTGGTTGAGACCTTCAATCGACAAAGTTCCGGGAGCCAATAGGATCTCAAATTGTCAAATGTATACAAACGATCCCAAGAATAAGTAAGAACCACAACATCTGCAAGCCGAAACGCCTCCGTTCTTTCTCTTTTCTTAATGTTTTCAGGACTGCACACAATAGCAGTTAGAGGATTATACAACCAGTTGTACACAGTTCTATGTACAACTGATTTTAAAATTTTGAGTTTTATCACAAAATTTTCGAGTTTTGCTATACACTTTCCGAGCTTTAGTGTAAAGTTGTCGAGTTAAATCACACCAATGTTTAAGCTCAAAAACTTACAACTTAGCTCAGAAACATGCTACTGTACAACCAGTGTATAATAATAGCAATGTAATGTTATAGTATCAAACTAAAACAAAAACGATAAAATCATAGAAACCACTAATCCCTAACAATTTTAATCCATAGTCCCACAAAATCATACAAATCCCTAATCCATAATCTGACAATTTTGATCCATAATCCAATAAAATCATACAAATCCCTAATCCAACAATATTAATCCATAATCCGATAAAATCATACAAATCCTTTTACCCCTAATCCCTAATCTGACAATTTTAATTATAAATCCTTGAACCCCTAATCCCTAATCCGACAATTTTAATTATAAATCCTTTTAGCACCTAGTCCCTAAACCCTAATCCATAATCCGACAATTTTGATCCATAAACCGATAAAATCATACAAATCCCTAATCCGACAATTTTAATACATAATCCGATAAAATCATACAAATCCCTAAACCCTAATCAATCCGACAGGTTTTGATAAGCTAAAGGGAATAACGGTAGTAAGATAAATTGATTACCCAGACGGTGTGTCGATGATTGTAATGGGTACGTGTTCGGGGAAAAAGTCAGCGGGGAGGTGCTTCGGCGGCAGAACATGGCCAGCTTCCGACGGACACTTTTCGGATACGGCGGTGGCGATTAAACTGGATTTCCCGGTACCAGAATCTCCGGCGACAACCACCGTGATTCTTCTGTTCCTCTGATTTGATTGAATCGCCATTGATTAAATAATTCAGCTTAAAACACGAATACAAAACGCCAGATTAAGAAAGGAGAACTATGAGTAGAACCCTAATTCTAAGTGAGGAAATCAATATTCGTATTAATCAATATATATACTACACTAGTAGAGATTCACAATCCTGATCCGATTCGAAATATGAATAAAATAGATCTAATCTAGGGTTTTTTTTTTGGTATAACGAAGCGCGCACTTCGTCGCAGATGAGAATCGAACCCCTGACCTCCCGACCAAGGTAAGGAAGCTATAACCACGTGAGCTAAACCTTCTTCTCATAGATCTAATCTAGGTGCGATCATACCAGCACTAATGCACACTAGGATGGGTGACCTCCTGGGAAGGCCTCGTGTTGCACCCGTTTTACTTTTTCCCTCAAAAAAAATAATCTAATCTTGCCCGAAAATATAGTGACATGATCTAACCCGATGATGACCCGTGTAGTCGTGTACTTCGTATATTAAGATATGTAGTTAAATTTATACTTCATAGTATCTTACTGTATCAATAAGCACCCGTATATGATGAAAATATGCAAAAACCGTGTCCTAGGCCCAAGACGGTCCAATGTGCTCCTTAATGACTCGATTTCACGTTCGTAAGGGTCATAACTCATAAATTAAGTCCCATGTACTTGTGACGGGAATGTAGGTAACAAAATGCTACACGGGTTATTAATAAGGAAATTATCCCACTCTTCCCAAGTCAAATCCTCAGAAGGCATCTTTTTTTTTTTTTTTGAAAGTGAAGATCAATATCATTAATAATAAGCCATCTGGCATCTACAAAAGATGTCAAATTGAACTGAATACAAATTTGTAGAAAATAAATAAAGAACATCATTGAGACAAAGATCACTATTAGAATAATGCGCTTCTCGCTCTCAAATTGGATATGGGTAAAGCTTACGATCGTGTGGAATGGGTTTTTTTGGAGGCCATGTTGCGGGCCTTGGGTTTTGGAGAGAGGTGGATCAGACGGGTCATGAGCTGCCTCGGATCAGTTTCTCATGCTTAAAAAAATTATCCCACTCTTAAAAGGTTCGTTGGGTTACTTTAAATGGTTTAATTTTAAGTTGGTTATGAACGAGTGCTAAGGAGCACATTAATTGAACTTTATCCACGAGATAATCCATTACTTGCATAATCCACGAAGTAGCCACCTACCATCCTACGAGTAATAAAAAAAACAAGTAGGAAATTCTTTTGAACATACCTAAGACTGGCGTATAATGACACGATCATAACCTACGACACAAAATTAATGGATTTTGGTTGATCAAGCTTAATGATCCATTTATGTCCGTGTAAGAAGCTAATTATTCTTGAGTCGCACCAAATTACTATAGATTAGTCACTCTATACCGCTAAGATCTACTCCCCCGTCCCAATGAATTATTTGCTTATTTGATATTTGGGCATCTCAATTAATTGTCTGCCTTTTTATTTTAGGAATACTTTTTATATGTAATTTGATTCTTTTCATTAGTTTTGCTCCACATGTCACTTCTTCATCGGATCGGATTTCTTATCCTTGGTGCCAAAAATAAATACAAACAATCCATTGGAACGGATGAAATATTCATTTATACTCATTCAACTGAGAATATGGTTTTGGTAAGGAGGGATTACATTAGTATGGCATGTACATACAATCATTGGTAGACTATCTTTTCTTTACTCCGATGTCATTATTAGTTGGCTTTGGGACTTGTAGTCACGCGTATCAAAGATTCAGATTAACGATGTATTTAATGATGATCTTTATTAGACAAATCTATATATTGATTTTTTTGAAGGTCAATTTTAATGGTTTTAAACTCCATATGTACTTTCTATCACACTATAGACATACACTTAGTTTATGAATTGTATCATACACCACCATTCTTAATGTGCCACATGTCCTACCCAAAGAATTCATCATTTACAAGATTCTTTCATTGTATCATACACCACCATTCTTAATGTGCCACATGTCCTACCCAAAGAATTCATCATTTACAAGATTCTTTCATTTAATTACCCTAATTAAATTCTCACCTAAATACAAAGTATTTTTCATTTTTTTTATCAACTTTTATTTAAGGTTAATACATGTATTGAATTTGTATATATTTATTTATCACTTTTTATACGTGTATTTATATATGGTATAGTATTTATATATGCTATTGTTTTTTAGTATTGTATTTATACGATGATTTTTAATTCTTTTTTTTTTCTTCTGTAAACTTTTTTTTTATATTAAAATTTTATGGAGTATTTATTTACTGATATTTTGTAAGTCATACGGAGTATTTAACAACAAAGGTTTTTCGAAATAATAGTCGATGGAGTTATATTTTTTTTGTTTATTCCGAGAAAATATCGTACTTCATTTTTCATATATGAAGTCGAGTTGTATATATTGCCTCCTATAAATCTTGATGAATTTCATTGACGTTAGTAATTGGGTAGTCTTTTTTTGTGTAGATATTAGAGCGGGAAAAAAATAATTGCATAGATGGAAAAAATTACTCAATAGAATGTCATATTTCAATATCTTATAAGTTATAACTTATAAGTAGTCGATAAAGTAAAATACATGACTGTTTACAGGTAATTATGTCCATAGAAAATCAAATACATGACCGTATAAAGAATCAAATGGGACGGAGTCACGGAGGGAGTATAACATATATATAGATATGCATTAATACTAAAAATAATTTTTAACATAATAATATCTTAAAACAAAATTATGATAAGTTAATAATATCGTATAACAAATGTGGTAAAAGATACATAAACGCGTAGGTTTACGTACAAAGTATATACTCCCTCCGTATCTATATGTTCGTCCACAATTTTTAATATATGGGTGGAGTATTATATTGAAAGTGGACGAACATATAGATACGGAGGGAGTATATACTACTGTAACAAAGTATTGTATCGGAAACTGATCAATCTAAGTACAACGGTTATGTTTAGACGTAGAATACAACGAATAATCTTAGTAAATAATCATTCAACAATAATAATACTACATTGTTTAGAGTATAGTATCGATAAACAAATTTAAGAAAGTAACCGGATGACGTATACGTAATAATGTATCTTAATAACAATGTACTTAAATTTAAATCATACCTTATATTTAAAAACATTCTAGAAAACAAATGGTATACAAAAATCGTAAAAAGAAAATATACCAAACATATACGGAGTTGTAACAAACTCATAACAAAAGTACATGTGCCAAAAATACGGAATTCTATATAATTATACAAGGCGTACAAATATTGGCATAGAAAATAAATCATATGAAAAATAATCGTTAAAAAAAATACACGAAAATAGAGTTGGCAAACCGGGCCGGGCCCATCTCGGTGGCCCGGTCCGGCACGAAAATAAGCACGACCCGGTCCGGCACGGTGATGACGTGGCGAAAGCACGGGCACGGCACGACCGATTCCAAGTCGGGTCGCGGCGCCAATTTGAAGAAAAGTCCGTGCCTAGGCACGGCCCGACACGAGACACGGCTGGACCGGCACGACTCTAAATCCCAAAAAGATGAAAAATCCTGAAAATTTGGTCGGGCACGACGGCCCGACGCGACTTAGGCACGACCGGGCCGGGCCTAGGAACCGTGCCTCGGCGCATATTCCCAGACTCAGGCACGGCACGGTGGGTTCGCCAAGCACGACTGGGCTGGGCTGGACATGCACGAAGCACGGCCCGACACGTCCGATCTGTCAGCTCTAATATACGTACATGTACCAAAAATACGAAAATCTACACAATTATACATGGCGTACAAATATTGGCCGTACAAATGCTGATCATGCAAAATACAATATACAAAAAATGTACAGTATATTACAAATATTGGCCATATAAATGTACAAAAAATGAAATACAATAAATAATTAAATATAAACTTAATTAATTTAAGTATTAATATTAAACAAAAACATTTATTAGGGGTTAATTAATGAAGAAATCTAAAGAAATTAAATGTTTAGGCAATATTCTTCACCCATACCATGTGGAAGGTTGTGAGTGGTGGTGTATAACATCCTCTATACACTAAGTGTATATGTAATCTTTTTGCACTTTAAATGTTGTTTATGCGACTTAATTTTTGGGTATGTAGTCTGGTTTTTATTATCCGTAAAATCAATATAAAGGTATATAAATAAACAAAACGGTAAGAGTCGAATGCATGTAGTATGGTAGTTGAGTTTCATTAAGCTAAGTTCCGATCAATTAATTCTATTCAGCACAAACGAGTACAGAGTACTGTTGTAATAAGTTAATAACTAAGTCAATAATTCTTATTTGTTGGGTTTTTTTGGGTGAAAGCTCGTGTTTAATAAGTCAGATAAATACGGAGTAAATAACACTTCATGTAAATACCCGTCATCGTGGTGAAATACAAGATTACTTAAATGACCCTTGAAGTCAGTCCCATCAGAATTATACTCCATAGTGGAGTAGTTTATCTTCGTAATGAGATGAGAATGCAGAAATAAGCAGAAGGTCCTTAACGATAAAAAAGTGAAGATATCATCATCCTACCCTCTTAAACTTATCAATCGATTCTTTAAGTTTTTATCCTATTACCTTTTGAAACGCACTTTAATCAAAACGTTAAAAAAACTGTTAAAAATCTGTTAAGTGGGGAATACGAGTATTCATTATATTCCTTATTTGAAGAGACTGATGTGAGGGATTTGAAGTTAGGCACAATTATTAGTATATATACGTTGATGATATGATCTTTCATAAATTTCTTGTTTTTGACCGATTTACCCGTCAAATAATATTCATTTATAGATAGAAAAGACAAAAGCAAACAACAAATCACGTGGAGAATATCTATGCTTTATCTTTTATTTAACTAAATGGCTATTTTACTTGTCCGATTATAAGAATACGACTAATAATTTTGTCATAAGGGAGACTAGCTGATGATCTCGATCTTAAAGGGATTAAGTTAGCTAGTGGTTGGCAATGACTCTTCTTTTGGGAAAGCTAAAGTAGAAAGAAAACTTAAGTACAAAATCAGGAACAAGTTAGACCTAATATCTTCTTTGATCCTCGACAATATAATAATAGATATAGATTAAGATACCTTCTTGATAAAAAGCAACATGGAGCATGTCTATTTTGATTATAGATCTCCTTCATTTGTTTTTATAAGCTTACATCATTGGTTATGACATCAAAACGAGTAAATCCGTAACTGCTAATTTAGATCGAGAATTAAAATTCTATTTGACACGATGTTTCAACTAGTTTATTTGATCAAAGTTTTGGGTAGTTTACTTTGGTTAATTAAGTGTTTGATCAGTAACTTATTTCACAAATAAACTATCAGCAGAGTAGATTATGAAAATAAACTAGTTGAAAAGTTTTTCAATTATATTTGCTTTACCTCTTCAATTATTATAATGAGAATACATCAGGTCTATTTATATCATTTTATCGAACATAACTACCTCTTTAGCTAGCTAGTTTGCAAGACACTACTTTGAATGATTTCAGGTGACTTTAAATTGCTGAAAAAAGTTTAAGTTAATTTCTCGACTAATTTTACACCATACATGTGGCCACTAAGAGAAAGCTCATTGATAAGTTACAACTGCTTGAAGTTTGCCTTTTCACATCAATATTTCTAACCAGGTTGATTGATTTAGAGCTACATACCATATACGGGTAAATATATACTCTCCATTACCTCCGCTCCATCTCCTCTCGATCACATTTTATTATAATATTGGTTTTGTTAGTTTGCATACCCTTTAGATGAATAACCTAAGAAATTGTTTTAGAATATCATCTTGACCGTTTATAAGTAATGGAGAGGGGTAATGGAGATAAGGTAATGGAGATGATCCTAATCCATTGTACACGGGGTACTGAGTAAATGACTAAATGGTAAGCGACATATCCTTGTAGCTTGGGTGAATCTACTAAACATTAACTACCAATAAGAATCAAGCAAACTTAAATTCAAGCTTGTAGCTTGGTAAAACCAATGTAGTTTTTCCAAACGAGTGTTATTTGTCCAACTCCAACGATGTACAACCTGATTGAGAATTTCTAAAAATTCCAAGGAAGTCGCTTTCTTTCACCATTGGACTTACTCTAATTAGAACCAACGATCTAATGACGTGTATGAGTTTTCACCATTTGAACCAACTTTTGTTATTCCATACCATGGAATATATGAGTTTGATGTTTATATGCAAAACCTTTTGTTTTCATCACTTTTTAGACAACTTCACTATTTCATCAAAGTACAAAGTTGGGAAGAAGATACCTAAATTATGAGTAAAGATTCCCTTTATCATAATGTTACTTTCATTCACACTTGTATATGACTATATGTTTTTGAGAAAGTTGTTCCTTTCATCACATTATGAAACCTTTTTACACCAATTCTTTCATTTTCTTCTCAAGATACGGTAGTTATATACTTATACTCGTAGTAGTAAAGATGCCTTGATATATACATTTTTGATTTGATATCGTTATATTTGTGAATTGTGATAGGGTTTCGGTCTTTCAGGGTCCCCGAACCCAAAAGATGGAATTTTGTTTGCATGTATTTTATCCAATATTAGCCTAATAATAATAATCGAACCCAATTTTTTTTTTTATGGACCCACCTTTGATTTCATCGGGTCACTCACCACTTACTAACTTATTCTTTCCAGCTTATTTTCAGTTCTGATCAGTCCATCACTGAGTTAGGTCTAGTCTCGTTAATTTTACTAATCTTAATCAATTAAAGTCATTTAGAGTATTAATTTATTTTAATTTAACCCAATCTCATTAAAGTCTCTTTCACTTAAATTCGGTTCAACCCATTATGCTCGAAAAAACAAGACATTAGTCATACTACAAGAAATGGGTCAGTTACCGTCTTAAAATTACCGACTGCAACTTAATCGGTCGGAAAAATCATTCACCCTTTCTAATTCTAACCACTATACACATAATATTACCCTACAAATCTCATCTCTTTCTCTCCCTGCCTTTCCACCGGAACGCCGTCGCCTCAACCACCGGAACGCCGTCGCCTGTCCTTTTTTTTCCGGCCTCGTCGCGTCCTTTCGTTTTTCTTCCTCTTCTATTCTCCAATCCCTATTTGACCAAGGTATGATTTTGACTTCAGTTTTTTGCTTGATGTTGTGTAAATTGATTGTTTTACTGTTATTTACATTCAATTTTGAGTTACACTCCGTATTTGATTATTTATCGTCACTGCAACGTAAAATTGAAGTTATTTATGTTAGGGTTTGATGAATTGGGGGTTTTCCATGTTTAGGGTTTGGTGATTTCGTTTTTTCCCCCTCCTGTTAACTATATTTGCCAGTAGATAAATTGATCGATTTATTATTAGATAAACTATCGATTTTCAATTGTATTTTCATCGAATTCTTTGACCTCTACAAACTGGCTTATTTCATTTGATAATTTCCGATCGACTGATTTTGAATGATCGATAAACGCCCAAAATCGGTTCGTTAATACTCTTCGAAACACAACTCTGTTATTCGGATAAACTTTTGTTATTATGGAGCTGAGTATTTCATAAAGATTTAGACCCGGTTTTTTTTACTTTTTTAGACTAGATTGTAAGATAAGTTTTCTGGGACTAAACTAAACAAAAGTGAACTGAAAAAAAGTTGAAAAAATCTCCGACAACCTGAACTTGAACAATGACGAGATTAGTGAAGAAATAATACACACCTAGAATAAGAATCGCTTAAAACTTAATGTTTATCAACATAACAAAAAACTCGAGTAATTTTCTTTTCGTATAAAGCCACAAGGGTGATATATTATTGCCATGACTCGAACCCAAATCTTGAGCACCACTCCTCCTAACGTCACTAACTAAGACCCTGTTCAAAAGAACTGATGTAGGTGGAGTTGAACTGAACTGAAGTATTGAGATAAAATAAGACTCCCGAGACTCAACTGAACCGAAAATAGGATTATACACCTGGTTGTATAATAGCATTGTACAACCAAGGTAAATTTGTCGAGCTTTTGTGTATATTTATTGAGCTTATAAAAATTTCTGAGCTGAGTTTTAAGTTTTTGAGCTTGAACATTTATTTGATTTAACTCGACAACTTTATATTAAAGTTCAGAAAATTTACAGCAAAATCAATATCTTTGTGATAAAACTCAAAATTTTAAAATCAGTTGTACATAGAGCTATGTACAACTGGTGGTATAATCCTTTAATTGCAACTGCACTAAAGTGAGTTCCGACTTTCAAACTAAAAAGGTGTAGGAACACCAAGTAAAACTAAATGGGCTTTTGGATCAACATTTGTAAAAAGGATGGGCTACAATAAACGGGCCAAACCGCAATACCCCGGCCCATTATCCATAGAATAAAAATGAACGTAAGAAAACCCTAATTAATGACCTAATTTAAGTTTATATAATTCGCCGCTTTTATCACTTATATCTCACAACATCACTCTCTATTTCTTCAATTCCTGTCAATAATTTTTTTCCCTCAAAACATCATTTTCTTCATAAATTTTGCAGTATTGTACAATTTGTCGTAGGTTATTATCAGCAAAAGCGAAATGACGAAACAATGTTAAATTTTCAACTGAAGTTAATTTTACTCTGTTGAATTAATTCATATGCCTTCAAAGTTCTCTGATCGCTTTTGCTTTTATTAAAAAATCAGGGACGAAGTTAGGAATGAAAATTATTGAATTATTATTGAGTATTTTTTTGAGCACCAATTAATACGTAACATGACATAAAATAATGTCAAAAGTTACACGAGCTTGGTGCTATATTTGGTAATTTCTTTCTCTGGTTAGTTTGTGGGTTAGTACACTTTTTATTATTGATCTACTTGTTTTGAGAAAGATATATTTTCGAGAATTTCTAAAAGAAGTAAGCTTTTTTGTAGCTTTGAATCTTAAGATTCTATGTCGAGTATGAGCATTTGAGTACAATTAATATGATTAATACTCTCTCCGTCTTGTTTGTTTGTCTTTTATATTTATTATGTTAAACATTTTAATCAAATTCAAACAAATGAACGAGATGGAAAGAGTGTTAAATTTCTCATTGATAAAATACAAAGTTAACCTTGTTTTAGTTACTCTCTCCGTTCAAGTCCAAGCTTCCCTTTTGCTTTTTTACGTTTGTTAACGCGCATTTTGCTTCATTAATATCTTTCGTAACATATTAGTAAAAATTATGGAAATTGGATATTAATAATCTACTTTTAAAGACGAATCAAACAAGATCGATATATTTACTCTAATAGATTGTCGTGAATATTGAAAGTGTCAAGTCAAGGAAGGGGAAGGTTGGCATTGAACGGAGGGAGTGGTATTTTTGTCGTCAAAATGTTGTAAATTGAGTTCTTTTGATTAATATCTCGTCGAAATTCCTTGTGTGTTTTTTGTTGAAAAAAATTTCACGAATAGATTGGAAAAACGGACACTTCGAGAAAGAGTTTAATATGGAATATGAAAATATTTTATAAAATACTCCATTTATATCCAAAATAGTTCCTTTTGATAAAAAAAATACTCGTAAAAGTTTGATATTTTTAATATTTTCATAAAGATGAACCAAACAAAATCCTATCATCTCTATTCAAATACAAATTGCACTTTTTTCTTTTGCACATTTGTCAAAAATGTGTTTTGTATCATCGATTTCTTTTATTTTACATTAGCAAGAAAATATTTGTCCTCGTTTTTCAATAGATCACCTGAAACAGACAAATTTGAAGGTTATTTACCCACGTTTTTTGAGTGAATTTGGTCTCGAAATTAAATGTTTCCAAATTCACATAGTAACTAGCTCACAAATTGTGGAATTGTCTCGGTGTAACATAAGATACTCATGTTTTAAAATAAACAAATTTAAAAGACATTCGAGAATTTTCGAATATCGTCAAATTTGGTGAAAATCTTCAATATGTTTACTCGAAATTGAACTATTTTTGAGTTTTATTAACAACCGTTACTAATTTTATGTTATATGGGTTCTATTTAGATGACAAACAAAATATCTCACATTTTTCGAAAAATCATTCGAAGCGGGCAAATTTGAAAGTTATTATTCACGTTTTTTGAGTGAATTTGGTCTCGAAATTAAGTATCTCCAAATTCGCATAGTAACTAGCTCATAATTTGTGGAAATGTCTCGGTATAACATAAGGTTTTCATGTTTTACAATAAACAAATTTTAAAGACATTCGAGTACATTTGAATAACGTCAAATTTGGCCAAAATCTTCAATTTGTTTACTCAAAATTGAACTATTTTTGAGTTTCATTAACAACTATTACTCATTTTATGTTATAGGGGTTCTATTTAGATGACTAAAAAAATATCTCACATTTTAAGATAAATCACCTGAAATGGACAAATTTGAAGGTTATTATCCACGTTTTTTGAGTTAATTTGGTCTCAAAATTAAATGTCTCTAAATTCGCATAAGAACTAGCTCTTAAATTGTGGAATTGTCTCGGTGTAACATAAGTTACTAATGTTGTAAAATAAACAAATTTAAAACACATTTGAGTACTTTCGAATAACGTCAAATTTGGCCAAAATCTTCAATATGTTTACTCGAAATTGAACTATTTTTGAGTTTTGTTAACGACCGTTACTATTTTTATGTTATAAGGGTTCTATTTAGATGACAAACAAAATATTTCACATTTTTTGAAAAATCATCTGAAACAGACTAATTTGAAAGTTATTATCCACGTGTTTCGAATGAATTGGGTATCGAAATTAAATGTCTCCAAATTCGCGTAGTAACTAGCTCATAAATTGTGGAAATGTCTCGGTGTAACATAAGATACTCATGTTTTAAAATAAACAAATTTAAAAGACATTGGAATACTTTTGAATAACGTCAAATTTGGCCAAAATATTCAATATGTTTATTCAAAATTGAACTATTTTTAAGTTTTATTAACAACCGTTACTCATTTTATGTTACACATGTCCTATTTTGATGACAAACAAAATATCTCACATTTTTCGAAAAATCACCCGAAACGGAAAAATTTAAAAGTTACGTTTTTCGAGCAAATTTGGTCTCGAAATTAAATGTCACCAAATTTGTGTAGTAATTAGCTTATGAATTTTGGAAATGTCTCGGTATAACATAAGATGCTCATGTTTTAAAATAAACAAATTTAAAAGACATTCGAGTACTTTCGAATAACGTCAAATTTGGCCAAAATCTTCTATATGTATACTCAAAATTGAACTATTTTTGAGTTTTATTAACAACCGTTACTCATTTTACACTATAGGAGTCCTATTTAAATGACAAGCAAAATATCTCAATTTTTTTTAAAAATCACCTAAAACGGACAAATTTGAAGGTTAATATCCACGCTTTTCGAGCGAATTTGGTCTCGAAATTAAATGTCTCCAAATCCGCGTAGTAACTAGCTCATAAATTGTGGAAATGTCTCGGTATAACATAAGATGTTCATGTTTTAAAATAAACATATTTAAAAGACATTCGAGTACTTTCGAATAACGTCTAATTTGGCCAAAATATTCAATATATATATTCAAAATTGAACTTTTTTTTGAGTTTTATTAACAACCGTCACTCATTTTATGTTATACAGGTTTTATTTAGATGACAAACAAAATATCTCACATTTTTTCGAAAAATCACCTGAAACGGACAAATTTGAAGGTTATTATCCACGCTCTTCAAGCGAATTTTGTCGCAAAATTAAATGTGTCCAAATTCGCGTAGTAACTAGCTCATAAATAAAGGAAATGTCTCGGTATAACATAAGATGCTCATGTTTTAAAATAAACAAATTTAAATGACATTCGAGTACTTTCGAATAACGTCAAATTTGGCCAAAATATTCAATATGTTTATTCAAAATTGAACTATTTTTGAGTTTTATTAACAACCGTCACTCATTTTATGTTTATACAGGTTCTATTTAGATGACAAACAAAATATCTCACATTTTTCGAAAAATCACCTGAAACAGACAAATTTGAAGCTTATTATCCACGGTTTTCTAGCAAATTTGGTCTCAAAATTAAATGTCTCCAAATTCACGTAGTAACTAGCTCATAAATTGTGGAAATGTCTCGGTATAACATAAGATTCTCATGTTTTAAAATAAACATATTTAAAAGATAATCGAGTACTTTCGAATAATGGCCAAAATATTCAATATGTTTATTCGAAATTGAACTATTTTTGAGTTTTATTAACAACCGTTACTCATTTTATGTTATACAGGTCCTATTTAGATGACAAACAAAATATCTCACATTTTTCGAAAAATCACCTGAAACGGACAAATTTGAAGCTTATTTTATCCACGTTTTCGAGCGAATTTGTTCTCAAAATTAAATATCTCCAAATTCGCGTAGTAACTAGCTCATAAATTGTGGAAATGTCTCGGTATAACATAAGATGCTCATGTTTTAAAATAAACATATTTAAAAGACATTCGAGTACTTTCGAATAACGTCAAATTTGGCCAAAATATTCAATATGTTTATTCGAAATTGAACTATTTTCGAGTTTTATTAACAACCGTTACTCTTTTTATGTTATACAGGTCCTGTTTAGATGACAAACAAAATATCTCACATTCTTCGAAAAATCACCTGAAATGGATAAATTTGAAGCTTATTATCCACGTTTTTCGAGCGAATTTGGTCTCAAAATTAAATGTCTCCAAATTCCCGTAGTAACTAGCTCATAAATTGTGGAAATGTGTCGGTATAACATAAGATGCTCATGTTTTAAAATGAATATATTTAAAAGACATTCGAGTACTTTCGAATAACGTCAAATTTGGCCAAAATATTCAATAGGTTTATTCGAATTGAACTATTTTTAAGTTTTATTAACAACCGTCACTCATTTTATGTCATACAGGTCCTATTTAGATGACAAACAAAATATCTCACATTTTTCGAAAAATCACCTGAAACAGACAAATTTGAAGCTTATTATCCACATTTTTCGAGCGAATTTGGTCTCAAAATTAAATGTCTCCAAATTCGCGTAGTAACTAGCTCATAAATCGTGGAAATGTCTCGGAATAACATAAGATGCTCATGTTTTAAAATAAACAAATTTAAAAGGCATTCGATTACTTTCGAATAACGTCAAATCACGCCAAAATCTTCGATATGTTTACTCGAAATTGAAATATTTTTGAGTTTTATTAACAACCGTTACTCATTTTATGGTATACAGGTCATATATAGATGACAAACAAAATATCTCATATTTTTCTAAAAATCTCCTGAAACTGATAAATTTGAAGATTATTATCCACGTTTTTCGAGTAAATTTGATCTCGAAATAAAATGTCTCCAAATTCAAATACTCCGTAGTAACTACCTCATAAATAGTGGAAATGTCTCGGTGTAACATAAGGTACTCATGTTTTCGAATAATTGAATTTAAAAGACATTTGATTACTTTCGAATAACGTCAAATTTGGCCAAAGTCTTCGATATGTATACTCGAAATTGAACTATTTTTGAGTTTTATTAACAACCGTTACTTATTTTATGTTATACGGGTCTTATTTAGATGACAAACAAAATATCTCACATTTTATGAAAAAATCACCTGAAACGGACAAATTTGAAGCTTATTAACCACGTTTTTCGAGTGAATTTGGTCTCGAAATAAAATGTCTCCAAATTCGCATAGTAACTAGCTCATAAATTGTGGAAATGTCTCGGTGTAACATAAGGTACTCATGTTTTAAAATAAACAAATTTAAAAGACATTCGAGTACTTTCGAATAACGTCAAATTATGCCAAAATCTTCAATATGTATACTCAAAATTGAACTATTTTGGGATTTTATCAACAACCGTTACTCATTTTATGTTATAGGGATCTTATTTAGATGACAAACAAAATATCTCACATTTTTTGAAAAATCACCTGAAACGAGTAAATTTAAAGGTTATTATCCATGTTTTTCGAGCGAATTTGATCTCGAAATTAAATGTCCCAAATTTGCGTAGTAACTAGATCATAAATTGTGAAAATTTCCAGGTGTCGTATATTCGCACACAAACACATTTAAAAGATACTCGACTACTTTTGTGTAACGTCAAATTAGGCCAAAATTTTCGATATGTAAATTCAAAATTAGGCCAATTTTTTTAACTGTCGGTCATTTTATGTTATACGAGTCTTATTTAGATGGGTAACAAAATATCTCATATTTTTTTCGAAAAATAACCCGAAATACACAAATTTTAAGACTATTATCCACGTTTTTCAGGACGATATTTTAAAATAAACCCATTTCTTTTCTATTCTTTTCATTATATATAGACTATAGTCTAATGACAATAACAAGTGCCATCAATACATTTCCTAGAAGTGGTAACTGGAGGACATGTTTTCTGACAATCAGCCTCAGTTTTGCATGGTGCATCATACACTATAGCAATTCTATCCGATGAAGATGATGTTTTCTGCAACTCAACTTCACCTTCGAAAATATGGCCACCCCTTGCCTCCACATTTTGCAGCCCAATATGACCTGCCACTCAATTATTATTATTATTATGGAAATCAAATTATATAATTTCGAGGTTTAAAGTTATTTCACTGAATAAATTTTAATTGATCATAATAACGGTTTGAGAAAAGCGGTGTTTTTTTCTTCAAATTATCGTAATGTTCAAGTTTTTTTCTTGGATCTTCCTTAAGGAACGAATTACGTAAATAATTATCCAATTATGATAATTACGAGGTATAATTTGATTTTTCATGAGATCGATATTGTTGTAATTACTTGAATTAAGATTAACAACAAAAGCAAATGTAGATGTCAACTACATAGTTTTTAGAATAATATTATCCAAGAACGACAAAAAACAAGAGTAACGACGAGGAAAAAAGAGAAAAATATACGTAAACTCCATATTAACTAGCTTGATTAATTGATAACTACAGAGTAACAATTACGTGAGATATATATCATTTTAAATATATTGCGAGACCGTCTCATTTAAGAATTAGCGTAAAATTTTACCTGGTGCTACGATTAGCAGAGTAACAAACAAAGTTATCATGAAATATTTGGGATCCATAGTAGCAATTTGTGAGGTGCTAATAACTAATGAAAAATAATAGGATACGTGTGTAATTTGTTGTTTATTGACTTGAAATTTAGAGAAATTTTTGGCTCATTTTATAGTATAGATGTATAAGTTGATTAAGAAAGTCCCGATTTTTTTCAAATCGTATTATTATGTTATACAATTACAGAGTATTTTGATTTAATCCGAATACTTTTCCTCTTCTGTTAATTGGATATCATAATCCCTCTTATTCCTCTTTTGGACAGAAAAATTAAGAGAAAAATAAAGGGGTCGTGCGTATAGAAAACACAATAAAGAAGTGAAGAAAAAATAAAGAACTAATAAAAAGTACAGCAAAAAAAAGGAAGTAAAAGAGGAACATAATGAGTACAAAATTAAAAATTATACTCAATCCATTCAAATCCAAAAGATATTTTTTTTTACACTTGTCGAGAAGCGTTTTACAATGTCAATATCTTTCGTTTTATATTAACAAAAAATATAAAAATTCATTATTTTTGATTTACTCATAAAGACGAATAAGATCTCACATGATTATATTTTCTCTTATAGATTGTTAGAAATATTAACAATTATCTTAAATTGTAAATAATATTCAAAAGAGAAACGTATCCTTTGGATTTGAACGAAGGGAGTATGGTATAATATTGTACTTCATTTGTCCACACTATTTTAGAATAGAGTAAATTATTGTGGAATGTTGTATACTTTAGCAATTCCCCATTCTATACAAATCGGTGACGAATCAAATAATACCACTTGATTAAAAAAAGATAAGTGTAGAAAGATAAACACGTGACGGATCAAATTCTTGTTTGTGACGGGAATATCCGTCAATATCCACTTGGATAGATAAAGACAAACTCGTGTGCTCCTTCCAAACCCCGTCTTTTCTAATCAAGTGGTATTATTTGACCCGTCATCAATTTGTGATGACTATATCGGTCACAAGGGAGACTTACTCCAAAATCATAAAATCATTTATACATATATGTACAAGTATAATCTACTCGTTAAAAATTCCACTTCAATTTCAACTAGACCTAGCAAAACAGATCAACGGTCGAGTCACTTTTGGATTGTTAAATCGGTAGACTTCGGGCTGAGCCGGGTCATTTCGGGTTCGGGTCATTTTCGGATTGTTAGTTTCAACTTTTTTAGAGATATCGACTCGTTTTCTATTATAATGTCCGGGTCGGTTTCGGATTTGTTTTGGGTCAATTTGGGTTACGGCCATACTCGGATCTTCTATTTAGGTGTCGGGCCGGGTTCGGGTTGACTTATTTGGGTCGGATCAGTTATGGCTAGACCTGTCAAACGGGTCGGGCGGTCGGGTTTCGGGTTCGGGTAAAATACGGGTCGGATGTATTTCGGGTTTGAAAAATACGGGTTTTATACGGGTCGGGTTCGGGTCAAATACGGGTTATTAACGCACTTTAAAAACATTAATTTTCTTTACTTTTTTTAATCATAAATACATTTTTATTCTTAATTTTCTTAATCATCTAATTTAATATAAGATATTGGTATGTTTTATTTAATATATTTTTTAATATACATTGATATTTTATTTCTATAGGAGATACGAATATATATGACGAACTTTGACTCGATTTATTGATTTTTTTTTTTCATTATAATAATCATGTGATAAAAATATGATTTTAATGATATATATAAATATTATTTCTTAAAATTTTGAAAATAAAAAAATATTTCTTATTGTTTTTGAGATACTTTAGTTTACAAAAGCAAATTATTTTTAATTTATCTATTTTCGGGCGGGTAACGGGTTCGGGCGGGTTTTGACCCAATATATTCGGGTTATATCGGGTCGGGTCACTTTCGGGTTTCGGTTATTTTCTGGCGGGTTTTTTCGGGTTTTTTTTCGGGCGGTTTTGGGTCGGGTTTTCGGGTCGGTCAGTTTTTGACAGGTCTAGTTATGGCAGGGGTAATCTCAACCATTGTTGTTATGACCAGAAGACCAATCCTCACATATAGGACGATATCATACAATATCGTAGGTTTCATTTGACATAACAAAGACAAAAAAAAGCCATTAATGAGCCCCCATGAAATAGTCATGAGTTGGTCACGTATTTTTCCCATCAAATATGATCATAAATGGAATATACTCGTATTTCATAGGATCAGAAAACAGTAAATGAAAAGTATAAGAAATCATGATTTGTACATACTAAAAGGCAAGTAATCTCACCCATTTCAATCCATTCCAATACTTCGAACCAAACGTCTCCTAAAAGGCAAGTAATATCATCTTCCCTCTACGTCTTATACTATAAATTATGTACTTTTTAAATACCCTCATATTCAAGTTATAGACAGCAACAAAACGTTAGAAAAACTCTTTGAAAAGTCGGAAATCATGCATTTCTTCAAGATTTTGTTCTTCGTCATCCTCGTCTTACAACCAGGTAAATCTTTATGCTTTCGAGTAGGGGTGTTCACAGATCCAAAAAACCGCTAGACCTAGTATGTTTTTTTCTCTACATTCGGAGAGTTCAATCTAGGTGTTTAGACACTTTTTTTTAACTAAAAATATTTTAGTTGGACCAAACTAGACCGGTCAACTTGGTTTTCCAGCCCCGGAAACTAGACCGGCTAAAAGTCTGACCGAACCTTCTCTTTTATGCATGCTCTCAGAAAAATGCGATAACTAAAATTTGCATGTATAAGTCTTCATAATAAAACTGAAAAATAGAGTTAAACTGAAAAATGCGACAACTTAATAGGTGGGCAAATGTGGAAAATACCAGGATGTGAAGCAAGAGGACCATTTGAGTGTCCAAGAATGATCAACTGCACCGAAGTTTGCCAGGGCTATGCAAGCTGCTGTGTCAACGGCGAGTGCATATGCCAAAGCTGTAATAAACCTACGTTAAGCTTAGCCCAATATCCGTCATAATCATAAAACTTATTCGGGTTTATGTCCATAATGCCATACATCAACAAAATATAGTCCGTCATAATGTTATTGACGTATTTCTTGCTTATTATTGCTTTTTTGGTAGAATCATCCCAGTTCTCCAATATTAATGTAAAATAATCGAGGGCTTCTTTTGCATTTTCATTATCCATAGTATTATCCAAGAACTGGCAAATTAGGTTTACCTGGGAATCGAAGTAGATGTTCTTAACTAGTTGGTTTTCGTCAAAAACTCCCTAATTAGAGTGACGAGAGCAAGAGGGTTTTCTACGTGAACAGCATGTCCACAGCCAGGAACTTCAACTGCATCATAATTTACAGCTTGACCGATTTCGTTGCAAATCTGCTGATTAATCTTCTTGAATTTCGTGTCTTTCTCGCCCACTATAAAACGAAGCGGTACTTTGCAGTCTTTCAAGTCTTTCCACAGCGACCTGTCATCACGAAAAATCGTTATTGTCAGATACTAGAAAATATAGAACCACAAACCGAAACTTAGGAGCATCGTGTTATTCTCAAAAAAAAAGTAAAGAAAAAAAGCGAGGATATTGTGCTAAGAGGAGAAGATCAACATACGGCTGCCTTCCGATGCTTAAGTCAGACAAAGCTTTTGCAAGACCATGAATATCATCATGTTGCGAACGACTTGCTAAGATGTTTCCGAAAATTGGGTGTTCTCTTAGGCTGTAAACCACATGATCATTATTGGATGATATGAGTCTAAGCAAAACAACTTCTACACTAAATTAGGGGACTCAAATTAGAAAACAAAGTCAAGATACCTTTTCCAAAGATCGCTACGATACCAGGTATCGAGAAAAGGCACCAAACCAAAGGAAGTCAGCGAGCGTGCACGCGAGTCGTCTTTCGCAGCTCGAATTCTTCTTTCTGACTCATTATGTAGGCCGGGGCTTCCAGAAATTACCACCGCTCCATTAACCTACCATGATTATGTATCATTTTTATACTGTCACCAATAACTTCAGAGTTCACCAATATTTTCTTTTTATTCATTAACCTAGAACAATTTTTTTTACGGAGTACAATGTACATCACTTTCATTTTTTTGACAAAAAACATGAAATCATGAATTTGTTGTTTTCGTAAGCCAAACCATATATTTTGCAAGTTTACAGTTTATGTATATTTGGATACTGAGAGAAAATAATGGTGAAAGTTAACATCTTTTAGGGGAAATATATATGGAATTTGGTGGTATAACGAACAGACTCAAAGCTCTATGGAAATACCTTGGCGCTATATCTTAATGCCATATACAAAGCTATCCTCGCTCCCATGGAGTATCCGACTATAATGACCTTCCCAGGGACATATTTATCGAGTAGCTGGTTCAACACCGCAGCAACAGCCTCAATAGATAAGTTGGGTTCACCGACTGTATTGACTGTGTCACAAGATTGTATGACTGATCTCCCATGGCCTGGAAGGTCAACCGAAATACATTTTGCAGATCCCGAGAGAGCTTTCATGATTGGAATCCAATCTTCACCAGTTCCCAGGAAACCGTGAAGAAACAGAATTACTTTATCCTGCATTACAGTAGATGTAAGTTACATATAATAAACTTTGAAGAATCGGCAATTTGTTTACTGTTTTCATTAATAGCGTATTGAGCATATATTCCATTAAAATGAATTTTCACTTACATTGGCACTATCCCCAATTTCATGCACGTTGAGCGAATAAGAGAAATTTCCTGCGTTGACCTCACGCTGATAGGTAGAAATGCAACTATAGCAGTAACTTCTTATGATAGATTTGGGATTCATTTGAAAGTTACGCAGCACATGATCAGCATCACTAATAGAAGCTCCCATGTATTGATTGTGTGGTTGACGACCTATAACGAGCGAGTCAACTGTTACATCTTCTTGAAGCCATTTATATGTTCCAAGACCGTGAGCTACGCAATCCCTCTTCTCCTTACTGAATTCTTGAGATGTCTCGACATTTCTCAACTCAAGATAATGTGCAAGTTGAACGTAAGAAGACAGGCCAATGCTGGTTTCGAAGGCGGAGCTTATAACTGTCAATTTACCCTTTATATGAGCCCATGATGCGATTGCCGCAGCATTCTCAAAGCCACCAACAACACTTGGTTTCACAATCTGACAGAAGAAACAAAAGGAGTATTAAAGAGCATGGTTAATCACAAGTAACAAGAATTCAAGAGAAAATCGACATTCAAAGTCATCTGCGAGAATGTTCTACTCCCTCTAATGCATGCATACGGAGATATAATGGAAATCAATTAAATTCGCTAACATTTAATCACTCAGTTATAAACCATAGAGATGTCAGTGAATCAATAATAAATTTGCACATGGAAAGAGGAATAGAATAACAGATTAGAGCATACAAGGGCAACTACTCCCGGATGAGTGAATCTGGCCAAGGAATCAGAAATATGTCCTTGAATATTGTCGATTGTTTCATCCAGAGCTACAGGCAGGCCAGTAATTTCACAGAACTTCACAATGTCGTCTTCAAGCTCAACCGGTTCCTAAGAAAAGAGAATAAACAAAGTTCACATCAATATATAGTTAAATCATGCATATTTTCTCCAGCTACTAGTTCATCATTATTTTTGTCTAACAGATTCTTTATTTCATTAGTTTTTACAGTAAACTTCTGCATTTTTGAGCTTCAACAGGAATCAGCGTTTCTTAATACAGAAGCAAAACAACCTGGAAAAAATGAGTAGGATCAAAGACCACAGTTTTTTAACTGATCCGAATATAATTAACAGTTGCCACATCACCAATAAGGTCGACATAAGTGATGACTTAATGAAAATCGTTAATGAAACTGGGGAAATGCGCGTTTAAGTTACGTCGTTTAGGCTAATTTTCTGGGTGTGGATTAGGTACCATGGATAACGAACATGAAAAATAGGAATAATCACACGATATCGCCATGTTACAATAATTTCAAAGGATATCAACTGAATTAAGCCGAACATACTTATAACTGCATTTTTCAATCTAAACAGCACAAAAATGATAAATCGTTTTACTTATACCTCAATATACTGCAAGCCACAGTCCTTCACAAGCGAGGCAAATTCAATTGCTTTTTCATAGGTCCACTTTCGGTTAGCATCCACACGCAATTCAACCTCAGAACCAATCTTATTTCTTATTTCTTTCACAATTTCTGCATCCTCCTTGGGGTCATCCCTACGGGCCACCTGCAGCAAATAAGTGTTAACATTTTCAAATGTGGCATAATTAGGGAGGCGCGGTGCCAGTGGAGCTAACCCAGCCATGCAGGTCTACGTTAGCTGATGATTAATCAAATTATTGTAGAGAGGGCAACATCTAAGGCTTTTCCCTCAGATTATTAACCACTGCTATGCCTCTGTCAATCATGTATTCCCGTCTCACTTACTTTTACTTTTAAAGCACGGAATCCTTCCTCCACAAGTTCAAAGGCAACTTTTGCAACTTCCTGCGGAGGCCCATCAGAATCAAGAAGAGCACATATGTCAATGCTCGCTAGCTGTTGACATATTACATTGACTTGATCTGACTGAGGCCAGAGTACACCAAGCAAAGAGCAGTTTCGCCTGGCAGCAATAGCATTGAAAACGGCCATCTCGAGTCCACATCGAACACTTGGGAAAATAGAGCTTGGCTGTGGAAAAACATAACAAACAGAGATCGTTACGATAAGAAAGCCAAAAATATAACCACCACAAGGTAAGTAGCCATGTGATAATTTGGCAGGATGTTTTGAAATATCCACAAAAAAGAGGTTTCTATTACCAGGACTCCAATTACTCTCCATATCCACACAGAAAATGATTCTCCTAATAGTGGAAGATGACCGCTTATGGTAGCTCCTTTCAAAACATGGACCAAAAACCGCAATTGCTCTTCCACATCTTGCAAGTTTTCTTTGTGAATTTCAAGGGGGGCAATCTGCTCATAAAAATCACACATAACGTCATTAACGTCATTAATCATAACGTCATTAATCACACATAACGTCATTTCCTGGATGCATAGATCATAGTTATGCTCACCTCATCATATCCAGTACTTCCATCATCAAGAGTTATTGATAAAATAAAGCCTTGTCGGAGAAAACTTGATAGGCCACTCTTAACGGAGACGGGAGTTGGTGGGGAACTTAGGTGGACTCTAAAACAGATAAAGTTGAGATATGCATCAGCTGCTAAACATCATTATGTAAAAAGATCACCGAGTTTCTTTTAAGAATTTGGAAACTCACCCATACAAACAGTACTCCAGTTTCTCAACCATATAGGAGGAATCGTCAAGGACAGATTCTGGAGTAGACAAACGGGACATAGCAGTGAAAGCATGAGATGCCACTTGACTTGCATATTTTCTCAAAACACTGGAGTAAAACAGGAACATTAACCGGCACTTTAGCAAAATAGGCAAATTGGTAAAGTATAGTTGATAGTTGCAGCTGCCAACCTGTGAAAGACAGTGTTACTGTTGATAGAACTTGAAACTTCTATAACATGATCTGTATCTGCCCGTTGAGATTTGAACAAAGCATTTTGTAGTTCCAATTTTGTTTCCGCAAGTAGATGATTCACCCTGTTCAATAGCGGTCACATAAATCATGCAATCGAAATATTAAGATGTTTTAGAAGCACAAATGGAAGAGCTCAATATGAAGAAAACATGTGTAACTAACAAAACAACCCATTCATCTCACTTCTTCAATCACTTTGATACCAGTAATTTGCAAAAAAAGTAGCTGGTATTCGATTATCATATACCCTAGACCTACACCTGGTACAAATGGCTCAGATTGAAAGAATGAACCCGAACCCAAAAAAATTACTTATTAGCTTAGTTGGGTCGTGTTATAGATGCAGCAAATTGCCTCAAAATGCATGTGATTCGGTCCCTATAGTATAATGTGAGTTGTGACCCATACATAAAATCATGGACATGAATAACACGTTTGCCAGGTCTACTGGCCACAGCCACATGACACGTTTGATTTCCATTAATGAGTTCCATCATACATGGAATCTTCAAATTTACCGACATATAAGCAAATGAAGCAACAGGAACAAAAATGAAGTGGAAAATACAGCTGAGGTATAGTGAAATGTTTACCCATGTGCGTCACACAGCTTTCTGATGGAAATGCTGTGATTTAAGTAGAAGTACTTCTCCAAAATTTGTGCATCAGTTTTTCCAGCAATAGGAAGAAAACTGAAAATTCCACCACCACGATTGTTTATAACAACTATGGTAATCGGCTTCCGCATCATCCTATGATCACATTTACCAAAGTACAATGTTAACCCAAGAGCGGCCGATTCTGGAGAACATATTAGAGCCATAGAGTTACTATTCATAGAATTTAATCCCCTAAGGCATCTTCATTGGTAGAAAGAATGCTAAGCCACCTAAATCCTCTTCTTATATATTTATGTTGGCAGTTGGCATGTACTATTAGTTTCATACGTTCATGCCAGATAATAATCATGATATCGATAAGTGATAGTGCACTGCAACAGTTCATTTTTGTTTTTCCATGGGGAAAAAAACAATATAAGTGAAGAGGATTTACCTTGAGCTTAAGATTGCCAACCCATTTGTATCATGAAGGAAAGATACATCTCCTACTACACACAGTACCTGACATATAATTTAAAAAATAAATTAAAAATAATAAGAATACTAGTACTCACAAAACAAAAATCAAATAGGAGATTATCACTTTCGACATTTTACAAGAATTTTATGTCATATAAAGCTGGGATGATCCCAAATTTCTAATAGACACCATCCGTGACTTCATGCATGAATTGTAAACCAAATAGGGTTTTAACTTTTTGAAGTCATGATGATTTTTGATCGTTATATACCAAAGCGAAAAATATAATGACAAGTTTTAATAAAAAATAGAAGCAATATACTTCCAGTAACAATATACTGTACTTCCCAAAATCCTAAACCGAAAAAAGAAAATAGAAGCCAGCAAGATAATACACAGTCAAACCCTGTCTACCATATAATACGAGAAAGTCAGGGCTTACTCTTTTCTTGCATCCAACAGCAACGCCAGTAGCAGTACTCAGCAAACCATCAATGCCACTAGCTCCCCTATTCCCAACTATCTGTATCCACTGACATGGAAACCCAAACTGAGGAGTTGTATCAATGCAACTAACAACACCTTGAGAATACATGTCCGCATCACGGATAGGCATACTGTTTCCGATGAATAAAGCAGTCTCTGGCACAAGCACTTCAGAGAGTAAATGTGCAACGTAAGGCTCAGTCAGTGAGTCCTCAGAGCATATTCGAAAAGATAAAGCCCATGCCACCTAAAACACAGCACAGATTAGAGTTCAAGATCAAGAATTCAAGATTATCGGGGCAGTAACTTCACTGAAATCACTAGATTTGATACATAGAGATAATTTTAAAAAATGAACAGATGATTTGAAGCTTGTACTGCGTATAAACTTCTGTTACAAAAACAAACTGAATTACTATATCTAGAATGCTAAGAATATACTACAAAACTATTTGGAGGTTTGACAACTTACTGATGAAGTGTATCTTGACACCAACCTCCTCTATTTACTTTTCCTATTCATTTACTCTTATCTATATGTTCGTGGGTATTGAGCTAAGATCAATAGGAGGAAGTTCAATAAAATTACAATGCATTCTCCGTATCTTCAAGAGATGCCGGACTTCTACTCCTATACGTTTATCTTCAAGCTTTTTACAAACAGATAGTTTAATTACTGCCACTCTCCCAATTGACAATGGTCCATGACTGAAACTTATATACAGTGACATGGATTCACATATAAGCATTCTAACACCTTGAAAACAACATTTTCCTTTGCCACAGAAAGAAATTTGAAAATATAGTGTAAAAGACAACAGCAGTGAGAGCAATTTGATGCAGTTCATTACCACTGAGTCCACAGCTTTCAGAACGCTTCCCCATTTGCTGGTTAATTGTGGAGGCGTGCTCTTCAGAAGACATGCGGCAAACTCAGTAACTGTGCTCTGGATCCTATGTGTCACTATATGTGATGGATCATGTCGACAAGGATGTTTGTCAACCATTATATATGTGCAGGGAAAGCAGTGTTCTAGAAATTGGGAAATCCTCTTGCTTGTTATTTTGCTTCCAATCTGCACACAATTAATTACCGCAGTACAATTATTATTTGACCAGACAAAAAAAGTATAATCGCACAAACACCATGAGATAAAATTAGTGAAGATGCGCAGAAGGTGGATTCTCTTGATGTCCTAGGAAGGGGTCCACTGCATTTATATCTCAGTCTCTGAGATCAGGTGGCGACGACTGACTGATTGATTTTGATATCAAGTCTCTAACCAAGATTTGATACCATGCGTAAAAGTGAAGATAACTGTGTAGGAAGCAAGGAACAAACCTGAATAATTACGTCCACTTTTGCCCATGTCATAGCAGCATCACAGAGCAAAAGGTGATCAAAATGATCAATAAAAGTAAAGCTCTCATTATATTCTCGCGAAGAAGTCAAAAGCTTTCTCATTCGTACGCCAGACAAGATATCTGCCACAATAGGCCATGAAAGATGTCTAGCTAAAATAAGAGCTGCCCACATATCCTCTTCTGTGTGAATAGCACCAACTACCAGAAGTCCACGCTCACAATTCTCGACCACCTTTTCAATTTCAGTGGTTAAACCGAAAGTGGTAGCATGCGTGTAATTCAGTGAGTTTATGTATTTAGTGAAAGGCTGACTGCTTGAGATCCAATAATCTAGTTTATCCAGAATGCTCCTATCCCAATTCATGGGACTATTATCCAAAGGTTCCCTGAAAGGGCAATTGAGATGAACAGGACCATATGGTGTACATGTAGCCCAATAGACAGCCGTATCAACAGTTGTGAGAACCATCCTTGCTGTGATATGATCAGTTGGTGGCGGAAGATGGAAGAAGAACCTCACATATGAACCAAAATGATTCACCTAAGTTCATAAATGTAACAGATTCTTAGAACACTCATCATACATATGCCAAATGAGCATGAAACTGCTACTAATCCATTTTACCTGATCTATTGCCTGATTTGCCCCAGCCTCATGGAGTTCGGAAGGGCGATCCGCAGTGAGTAATAATAAGGGCACAAAATCTTGACTAGCCTCCACAACCTTACCGATATCAGCATAAAGGAGTCAGTGCATGGAAGAAGTCCATGTCCCTACACACCTTACAACTTCTAAGTATTTAGCCTAAAATATTGCATAGTTTAAATGACGGCATTGGGGATAAAAGCAAAAAAAAGGTCATCTGGAGTAACTTACAGCTGGATAAAGATTAGAAACTGCAGTACCAGATGTCGTAATAACTACAGCAGGTTTCTGAGACCCTCTGGCATACCCGAGAGCATGGAAGGCAAGTGATCGCTCATCGTAGCATGCTATGCAGGTTATACGAGGATGAGATGATGCAGCAACTGCTAGAGGAGATGATCTTGATCCTGGAGCTACACAAAAATACTAAAACGAAAAATATATAAGACATACATAATGTACACACCTAATAAAAGAGATATCTTCAACACCAGGTCTCACCGTTAGCCCAAGACGAAAACATTCTTCAACTATAAGGGACGCCCATACAGCATTGATGTTGGTACAGTCTTGCCAAGTGAAACTTGTTCTGCCAATTTGATCAAACTGACAATCACAAAGGCAGAAAGAGATTTATGCTCGAGAAAGTTACATAATACATCATCATCGTGATAATATTATTAGCACTCTAGAATGTCAAAGAAGAAAACATTTAAACAAATCAGCAAAGAATAAAGCATTGACCTAAAAAGCAAGCAAAAAAAATACAGTTAACTTCCTGAAGACCCAAAAAATTACTTAAATTTAAGACCTATAGGAACTCAAACAATCGATCAACTCAGGAAGGATAATATCATGAAAGACTCTTGTCTAGAAAACCGTTGATCGCAGATGTAAATGAAGTAACACAATGTTTCTGGAAATAGTCCCTCATTCTATAGTTGTGGAGAAGTGTTTGGCATGTGGGTGCTTAGCTGATAAGACACCAAGCAAAATAAACTACATCCAGTCCTCGAAGCAAGGATTAAAGTATCATATGTCCTAGGTCTCATCATAGGTGGAAGATTCACCCCATGGTCTTGAATGTTAATAGTAATTGTCAGACATTGGATGCATTTGTTACGAGAATGACACACAAATCAATACTTCAGCAGATTATTATCTGCAATGATCTAGGGGAAATGTCTACAAATGTGGACCCTTCCATACCCACCGAATCAAAGGCTTCAAGACTCATGAGAACACTTGACTTAATTTTTGCTTCGCATTGTACCAATACAAATAACAGTAAGCACTGAGTAGCTCAATGATTTACTCAAAAGATTATTAACTTTTAACAGCTTTATAGTCTTAACCAAGAAAGATAGTCGCATATGTAGACAAAACTAAAAAGGAATTTACCATATTTGTGCAAAGTGCACTCTCCAAGGAGAGCCTAACGCAAAACTCACTGGACAACGAGACACTTTTCTGCAAAATAAAACTACCAACATTACCAGGAAGAAAGAGATACCATTTCCATTTTAACAAAATACAACGAACAATATCAGGCTTGGATTAGAACATGCACTCTAAGAGCAAAGAATTACCAGGAAGAAAGAGATACCATTTCCTCCAAAGCAGCTACATCATCACAAGCTCCTAATGCTGGGGCTTCCATATAAACCTATTTGAATTGAGGATACATATTTAGATATGACAACCGTTCACACATCATAACATAAGTTGGTGACATCAGAAGACCACACTACCTAAACAAGAGACATACCATTTCTAACTCATCGTCCTTGACAATATTGAAACACTGAGTAGCAGACCCAATTATGTTTCTACTGAAGGTCTCCCGCAAGGGTAGAATGTAATCAATTACCTAAAAGGACGAGTTGACAATTAGTGATGCAAACGAGTCAAAAGAAAAACAAAAAAAAAGATAATAATTCTTTTTGGCAAGTATGAGATAATACTCAGAAATTAAGGGACGCCAATGAGGGTAACGCCCGATACAAGAAGACTACCCCAGGGTGTCCTTCATTGGCTTCATGTACAAAAAAAAACACCCATGGATATGCTTCCCATAAACAAAATGAAGTGTGGATAAAGAGGTAACATTAACCAACGATAATGGATAAAATGGCTCAAAACAGCCCACTTTTACAAGCGAGCATCAAACAAAATTGCCAGTCGGCAGTAAAGCCGGGAGACAGATGTGTGCAACTGGAAATCATCGGCAATTAGCAGCCAACAAGCATCCACCAAATAGCAATAGATTCAGTACATAGTGATTACGGGATACCTGAATAAGAGATAGCTCATAAGAAAGAAGTGCTTGGTTTAAATTTTGTCCGGTGGGGCCACCCCAAACAAGTGTTCCCGCTAACATGCAGCAGCTTTCATATTCACTCAGCTCAACCTAGGAAATACAATTTAAAGGTTCATTGCCCTGCTGCAAACATATACTGAGCATTACCTGTTATTATGAAAATTGGTAATCAAGGAAATGGAGAGTAATTATTCTTGCAGAAAGATCGCAAATTCACCTGAGGAATTATAAAGTAAAATGAAGCAGCCTCACGCTTCATGATAGATGACTTGACATCATAATCAATACCAATGAAACCGTAGGCGGTTACATTGAGTGACTCAACCAACAAATATCTGCAGAAAACTATAGCATGTTTTTTAGACATATCGAGAGGAATCCAGAAAAAGGACAAAAAATCCTAATACAAGCAAATGAACCGTCACCTATGCACCCCCCCCCCCCCCCCAGAAGGAAGACAAATATAATATTAAGTCACATGGTAAGAACTGTTCCCTTCCAGAAGGGCAATCAGTATTCTGGACCGATGATATATTCCTTTGAGACCCAAATGAGTGCGCTGCTAATGGTTATGCCAATCCCACATTCCCACATCACATTTTTCATGAAGTTACAATTCCTTTATGACAACCTGTGGTATTAGACCTTCTCTACCAGAAACAGTTACCTACATATGCTCTGATACTCCCTATTTGTTAGACTATGTTAATATGTAAGAGATTATATACAAGGTGATCATTTACAGAAAACGACGCTTAAACTTCTGCAATCAATCAACCGAGGAAATGTCTATAAAGAACGAAAATATACCCATTTGAATTAAAGTTCCAACAAAATAAAGTATGATGTAGCTAAAAAGCATTAAACTGTTTACCTTCTAAAGGTGGTCCAATTGTCGGAGCTTGAAGCAGATTGTCTAAAGCAAACGGCTGCTCCAATTCCAAAAACCCCACGAGACTTGCTAGTTGAAGCAGACTCATTTTTTAAGGTCTCAGATTGCTTGCACATGTAAAACTGAGGAAACACCCCCGATGACTCAGGCTGGCGGCAGAACCAGCCCAGGGCACTAGAAGTAGGCGGTACAGCAACCTGCAAACACTTCACAAAGACTGGTTACTAATTCCTAGGTACGGGCCTTACAACCAGCAAATCAGCACTCAGGGTGCTCGCCAACCAATCACATATAGAAAGTTTAGACCGTAAAGGGATTCAAAATAAAAACAGTAGACATTCAGCACTCATAGGAGTACCCAGGAATCTCAACCAAATAGAAGTGGTGGACACTCTCAATCTTCACAGTACACAGTAATCTCTACCAAATAGGAATGTCGGACACTCACTCATCAGAGCACACACTAATCTCAACCAAAAGCACTGTCGGAATTGGCAATCAACTATCAACCAAACTAAACAATAACAGACCAATAAGATGCACTACAATCCTTTGCTCTCTCATTCTCTTACATCAAAGACATATTACTCATTCGGTCATTCCTATATACTTACATTATTCATCCTAGAGTAATTTTCTATTTCCCTTTAATCCAATGTAGAAGTCCAACTTCACCAAACGATTAAAGCCAGTAATGAGTATTTACCTCAAAAACACTCCCTCCTTAATCCAATGCCCGATTTCCGCCTTTTCGTGGCTGTCTAAACTCCTACCGCTTAACAATTACCCCAAATCCAACCGGGCCCTTGGATAAAAGTTGACAACTAACCTTACCAAAAGACAACCCAAAACCATGTGGCAAATCCAATGTACTTTACATTCTTGGGTAATTTTCTATTTCCCTTAACCCAATGTAGAAGTTCAACATCACTAAACAATTAAAGCCAGTATTTAGTATTTACCTCAAAAACAATCCCTCCTTAATCCAATACCCGATTTCCGCCTTTTCTTAACCGTCCTAGTGCTTAACAATTACCCCTAATCCAAGCGAGCCCTTGGATAAAAGTTGACAACTATCCTTACCAAAAAGACATCCCAAAACCAATTGGCAATTCCAATGTACTTACATTCTTGGGTAATTTTCTATTTCCTTTTAACCCAAAGTAGACGTCAACTTCACTAAACAATCAAATCCACTATTTAGTATTTACCTCAAAAACAATCCCTCCTTAATCCAATACTCGATTTCCGTCTTTTCTTCGCGGTCCTAGGGCTTAACAATTACCCCAAATCCAAGCAAGCGCTTAGACAAAAGTTGACAACTATCCTTACCAAACGAGATCCCAAAACAAATTGCCAATTCCGATGTACTTACATTCTTGGTTAATTTTCTATTTTTCCTTTAACATAATGTAGAACTCCAACTTCACTAAACAATTAAAATCAGTATTACCTTGAAAACAATCCCTCCTTAATCCAATACCCGATTTCCGCCTTTTCTTGGCCGTCCTAACAACTGTCCTTACCAAACGACATCCCAAAACCAATTGCCAATTCCGATGTACTTACATCCTTGAATAATTTTCTATTTCCATTTAACCTAATGTAGAAATCCAACTTCACTAAACAATCAAAGCCACTATTTAGTATATACCTCAAAAACAATCCCTCCTTAACCCAATATCCGATTTCCGCCATTGCTTGGCCTTTCTATTGCTTAACAATTATCCCAAATCCAAGAGAGCGTTTAGATAAAACTCGACAACTACCCTTACCAAAAGACATCCCAAAACCAATTGGCAATTCCGATTACTTACATTCTTGAGTAATTTTCTATTTCCCTTTAACCCAATGTAGAGGTCCGACTTCACTAAACAATCAAAGCCACTATTTACTATTTACCTCAAAAACAATCCCTCCTTAACCCAAAATCCTATTTCCGACATTTATTGGCCTTCTTATTGCTTAAAAATTACCCCAAATCCAAGCGAACCCTTGGACAACTATCCTTACCAAACGACATCCCAAAACCAATTGGCATATACCGCAACTATAAACAACTCCCAAATTTCACTATCAATAAGTACCCAAAATCAATCACCCTCCTTAATCCAATATCCGATTTCTACCACTCTTGGCCTTCCTATTGCTTAACAATTACTCCAAATCAAAGCAAGCCCATGGACAAAAATTGACAACTATCCTTAACCAAACGACATCCCAAAACCAATTGGCAAATACCGCGATTATAAACAACTCCCAAATTACAATAACAAGTACGGGCACATAATTACCCTACAAAAACTACCATTACCCAAAAATCAATCAATCCCAATTCATTCATACAACACTTCATCATACACTTTATTCAATAATAATAATATCCTTACCAAAAAGACATCCCAAATCCAATAGGCAATTTCGATATACTACTTACATTCTTGGCTAATTTTCTATTTCCCTTAACCCAATGAAGAAGTTCGACTTCTCTAAACAATTAAAGCCAGTATTTAGTATTTACCTCAAAAATAATCCTTAATCCAATACCCGATTTCCGCCTTTTCTTGGCCATCCTAATGCTTAACGATTACCACAAATCCAAGCGGGCTCTTGGATAAAAGTTGACAACTATGAACTATCCTTACCAAACGACATCCCAAAACAATTGTCAAATACCACGATTATAAAAAAACTCCCAAATTACACTAAAAATAAGTACAGACACATAATTACCCTACAAAAACCACCATTATGTAATATCAATCAAAATCCCAATTCATTCACACAACACTACAGCATACACATTAAAATCCGTACTTACCTCAAAAACAATCCCTCCTTAATCCAATACCCGATTTCCATCTTTTCTTGGCCGTCCTGACTCCTGACCACTATCCTTATCAAACGACATCCCAAAAGCAATTGCCAATTCCGATATACTTACATTCTTGAGTAATTTTCTATTTCCCTTTAACATAAATATAGAAATCAAACTTCACTAAACCATCAAAGCCACTATTTAGGATTTACCTCAAAAACAATCCCTGCTTAACCCAATATCTGATGATCGCCATTTCTTGGCCTTTCTAGTGCTTAACTATTACCCCAAATCCAATCGAAACCTTGGATAAAAATTGAAACATATCCTTAACCAAACGACATCCGAAAACCAATTGGCAAATACCGCGATTATAAACAACACCCAAATTACACTAATGATAAGTACATGCACATAATTCCTTAAAAACCACAACCCAAAATCAATCAATCCGGATTCATTCATACAACACTACAGCATACGCTTTAATCAATAATAATAATAATATCCTTACCAAAAAGACATCCCAAAAGCAATTGGCAATTCCGATGAACTTACATTCTTGGGTGATTTTTTATTTCCCTTTAACCCAATGTAGAAGTCCAACTCCACTAAACAATCAAATCCACTATTTAGTATTTACCTCAATAACAATCCCTCCTTAACCTAATATCCGATTGTCGCCATTTCTTGGCCTTCCTATTGCTTAATAATTACTCCAAATCCAAGCGAACCCTTGGATAAAAGTTGACAACTATCCTTAACCAAACGACATCCCAAAATCATTTGGCAAATACGATTATAAACAACTCCCAAATTACACTAACAATAAGTACAGCCACATAACTACCCTAAAATCCCACCATTACCCAAAATCAATCACCCTCCTTAATCCAGTATCCAACTTCCGCCATTTCTTAGCCGTCCTAGTGCCTAACAATTATCCCAAATCCAAGCAAACCCATGGATAAAATTGACAACTATCCTTAACCAAACAACATCCCAAAACCAATTGGCAAATACCACGATTATAAACAACTCCCAAATTACAATAACAATAAGTACAAGCACATAACTACCCTAAGAACCCACCATTACCCAAAATCAATCACCCTCCTTAATCCAATATCCAACTTCCGCCATATCTTGGCCGTCCTAGTGCCTAACAATTACCCCAAATCCAAGCGAGCCCTTGGATAAAAGTTGACAACTACCCTTAACCAAACGACATTCCAAAACCAATTGACAAATACCGCGATCAGAAACAACTCCCAAATTACACTAACAATATACAGGCACATAAAAACCCTACAAAAACCACCATTTCGCAAAAACAATCAAAATCCCAATTCATTCATACAACACTCCAGCATACACATTAAAACCAGTACTTACCTCGAAAACAATCCCTCCTTAATCGAATACCCGATTTCCGCCTACAATCCCTCCTAAACACAATATATGATTTCCGCCATTTCTTGGCCTTCCTATTGCTTAAGAATTACCCCAAATCCAAGCGAAGTCATGGAAAAAATTGACAACTATCCTTAATCAAACGACATCCCAAAACCAACTGGCAAATACCGCGATTATAAACAACTCCCAAATTGGCAAATACCGCGATTATAAACAACTCCCAAATTACAGTAACAATACGTACAAGCACATAATTACCCTAAAACCCCATCATTACCCAAAATCAATCAATCTCGATTCATTCATACAACACTACAGCATACACTTTATTCAATAATAATCCTTACCAAAAAGACATCCCAAAACCAATTGGCAATTCCGATGAACTTACATTCTTGGGTAATTTTCTATTTCCCTTTAATTCAATGTAGAAGTCCAACTCCACTAAACAATCAAAGCCACTATTTAGTATTTACCTCGAAAACAATCCCCCCTTAACCTAATATCGGATTGCCGCCATTTTCTTGGCCTTCCTATTGCTTAACAATTACCTCAAATCCAAGCAAACCCTTTAATAAAATTTGACAAATATCCTTAGCCAAACGACATCCCAAAACCAATTGGCAAATACCACGATTATAAACAACTCCCAAATTACATTAGGGAGCGTTTGGAAACATGGAATTATTTTCATTTTCATGAATCTAATTCTAGATATTGAATTAGTGACATTCAATTCCATTTCCAATTCCAAAATGTTGTTTGGGTATCCATGGAATTGGAATTAGAATTGGGCGGGGCGGAGCCGGGTCGAGGTCACAAAAAATTAATTTTTGAATTTTTTTTTCCATGACGAAAATGTATATTTTCAATTAGAGACAAAAATTAATAAAAAAATATATATATTCCGACTAGATTTACGCGAAAAAAAACAATCAATAGTGACGGAATTGAAATGACTACCATGGGGTAGTCATTTGAGAAGGTCAAATTTAAACAAGGTTGGAATTGGTATGGAATTCATCTCAATTCCAATTCCAAATTCTCGACTTTCCCAAACACTTGAATCATCTCAAATCCGGAATTCAATTCCAATTCCAAGTTCCCAAACAAGCCATTAACAATAAGTACAGCACATAATTACCCTACAAAAACTACAATTACCCAGAATCAATCAAAATCCCAATTCGTTCATACAACACTACAGCATACACATTAAAACCAGTATTTACCTCCAAAACAATCCATCCTTAATCCAATACCCGATTTCCGCCTACAATCCCTCCTTAACCCAATATACAATTTCCACCATTTCTTGGCCTTCATATTGCTTAACAATTACCCCAAATCCAAGCGAACCCTTGGACAGAAGTTGACAACTATAAACTATCCTTACCAAACGACATCCCAAAACCAATTGGCAAATACCGCGATAATAAACAACTCCCAAATTACACTAACAATAAGAACATGCACATAATTACCCTACAAAAACCACCATTACGCAAAACCAATCAAAATCCCAACTCGTTCATACAACACTGCAATATAAACATCAAAACCAGTATTTACCTCGAAAACAACCCCTCCTTAATCCAATACCTGATTCCCGCCTACAATCCGTCCTTAACCCAATATAAGATTTCCGCCATTTCTTGGCCTTCCTATTGCTTAATAATTACCCCAAATCCAAGCAAACCCTTTAATAAAAGTCGACAAATATCCTTAACCAAACGACATCCCAAAACCAATTGACAAATACGGCAATCATAAACAACTCCTGAATTACACTAACAATAAGTACAGACACATAATTACCCTACACAAACTACCATTACCCAGAATCGATCAAAATCCCAATTCGTTAATATAACACTGCAACATACACATTAAAACCAGTATTTACCTCGAAAACAATCCCTCCTTAATCCAATACCCGATTTCTGCCTACAATCCATCCTTGACCCAATATACTATTTCCGCCTACAATCCATCCTTGACCCAATATACTACTTCCGCCTACAATCCATCCTTGACCCAATATACGATTTCCGCCTACAATCCATCCTTAACCCAATATACGATTTCCACCATTTCGTGGCCTTTGTATTGCTCAACAATTATCCCAAATCCAAGCGACAGAAGTTGACAGCTATAAACTATCCTTACCAAACGACATCCCAAAACCAATTGGCAAATACCGCGATAATAAACAACTCCCAAATTACACTAACAATAAGAACATGCACATAATTACCCTACAAAAACCACCATTACGCAAAACCAATCAAAATCCCAACTCGTTCATACAACACTGCAATATAAACATCAAAACCAGTATTTACCTCGAAAACAACCCCTCCTTAATCCAATACCTGATTCCCGCCTACAATCCGTCCTTAACCCAATATAAGATTTCCGCCATTTCTTGGCCTTCCTATTGCTTAATAATTACCCCAAATCCAAGCAAACCCTTTAATAAAAGTCGACAAATATCCTTAACCAAACGACATCCCAAAACCAATTGACAAATACGGCAATCATAAACAACTCCTGAATTACACTAACAATAAGTACAGACACATAATTACCCTACACAAACTACCATTACCCAGAATCGATCAAAATCCCAATTCGTTAATATAACACTGCAACATACACATTAAAACCAGTATTTACCTCGAAAACAATCCCTCCTTAATCCAATACCCGATTTCTGCCTACAATCCATCCTTGACCCAATATACTATTTCCGCCTACAATCCATCCTTGACCCAATATACTACTTCCGCCTACAATCCATCCTTGACCCAATATACGATTTCCGCCTACAATCCATCCTTAACCCAATATACGATTTCCACCATTTCGTGTCCTTTGTATTGCTCAACAATTATCCCAAATCCAAGCGACAGAAGTTGACAGCTATAAACTATCCTTACCAAACGACATCCCAAAACCAATTGGCAAATACCGCGATAATAAACAACTCCCAAATTACACTAACAATAAGTACAGGCACATAATTACCCTACAAAAACTACAATTACCCAGAATCAATCAAAACCCAATTCGTTCATACAACACTACAGCACACATTAAAACCAGTATTTACCTCCAAAACAATTCCTCCTTAATCCAATACCCGATTTCTGCCTTTTTTTCGGCCTTCCTGACAACTATCCTTACCAAACCACATCCCAAAACCAAATGCCAATTCCAATGTACTTAAATTCTTGAATAATTTTCTATTTCCCTTTAACCTAATGTAGAAATCCAACTTCACTAAACAATCAAAGCCAATATTTAGTATTTACCTCAACAACAATCCCTCCTTAACCTAATATACGATTTCCGACAACTATCCTTAACCAAACGACATCTCAAAACCAATTGACAAATACCGCGATCATAAACAACCCCCAAATTACACTAACATTAAGTACAGGCACATAATTACCCTACATAAACTACAATTACCCAGAATCAAACAATCAAAATTCATTCATACAACACTACAGCATACACATTACTCAAAAATTATAATTACGGCATCAAAAAATTGGATAAATCACAGAAATGACCTGAAATCTGACAAACCCAGAAGAAGACGAAGGTGCATTGAGCTTAAATTCAAGAAGCGCATCCTTCAAAGCAAGAACACCATGGTGAAGCGTTAACGCAGGTGGAAGCGTCTTAGTAAGGCAAGCTTCCACAACCAGTTTATCACTACCGTCATCGTCTTCAGTGTCGGATTCGGGTCCTGGACCGGGTCGAGTCGGTGTTTGAACTGAATTTCCGGCATTCAGTGGTGAATTTCGTGGGTAAAAAGGGGGAATTCGGAGGGAGGAATTGTGGGTAAATTGGGGAAATGGGTTTGTTTCTGGATTTGAATTGGGATCTGGGTTTGGGTCGTTGAAGGAGGAGATTTGGGTGGGTAAGTATGGAGGTGTGCATGGTTTTGTTTTAATGGAGGATGGAAGAGTAGAGAGAAGGATAAGAGTGTGTGGAGTGAAGAAGGGTATAACGGTTTTTGGATAAAAAAGGGGATACAAATCATATACGGAGAAGAACATCTACGGCCCACAAAATTTGACCCGATTTGTAAATCCGACTTGATATTTTTAGGGCAAAAGATCCGAAAATTTTGACACATGGTTTGAGTCGGGTGACTTAAATCTGACTCGTTAATTTATGATCGAAATCCAATCCATTATTAAAATATTACCGGGGAGTAATATTTATACATTTGTTTAAGATAACAATCAAAAAAATTTATTAATTTTAAATTTGACAACTAATTAAAAATTGGGTGTTGCTCTTCGCATACGCATTTTACTCGACGCAGTACCGTTTTTCCAATTTTGCCCCTCACACTCCCCCCCTCCCTCAAATTCATCCATTTTGTTTTTACTCTTTTTGCTTTTCTCTTCTCCATATTTACTCTACTCAGCGCAGTACATTATTTTTTTACTTTTACGCAGTACATTTATTTTTTTTACTTTTACGCAGTACATTTTTTGCGGTACATTTATTTTAAAATTTCATGCAATACATTTACTTTAATCTTTGATATAAAATATTTATTTTAACTTTATCAACACAGTACGTTTTTTTAATCACGGAATAAACATGTTTTTTTTTTCAATTTTGACGCAGTACAGAAATAAGTTGAAAAAAATCACAGTACACAAGTCTCTGTACGAAACAATGAAAAAGTAACTCTTCAACACTACCGAAATTTGCTTTCTAACCCTCAGTATATACTCAGTTTATAACTGTACTACACTATCCGATTGCATACTTCCAATTTAATGAAACCAAAAAAAATTGAAAGCATACTGTTTGCTAGAAGTCTAGAACCCTAATTTCAATAACAATAAACAAAAAACCGATTATTTTGAACTTTGAAACAAAACTGATGATTAAACTTTGAACCCTAATTGAATTTTGAACCCTAATTTCAATAATTAATGATTAGTGATTGAAGCCTGTTCTTCAATCAAATTCGTATCCATGATTTATTGAATTTAATAAATTGAATGAATGTTTAGTTAGATTTGGAGGTATTCAATGATAATTGAAAAAGAAGAAGATACTTTCTAGAGAAGAAGATAATTGGAGGTATTCAGAAGAAGAAGAAGATAATTGGAGGTATTCAGGATAAGAATGTCAAGGTTATTTCGGATACTTTCTAGAGAAGTTTGATCTTACATTAAAGATTGCACCATATGAAAGGTTTAAATATGTATGGTGTATTATGTGTGCAAAGTAAGATCTTGGGACTTGGTAGGAGTATGATTATTCACACTCTTTCCTAGCTAACTCTAGAAATAATTTTAGAATTGCAGCTTGGTTTTTGTGTGGATAAAGTTACAACAATATTATCGATTGATTAATTATAGTGTAATTTATTTACACCTAAGGTACGTCCAACTAGTTAAGAATATTTTTTCTAAGGTAATATAGTTGGACTTAAGGACAATTAATAATTATTTTGTTGTATAACTTTATAAGGATTAAGGGTAATATATAAAGTAATGATCCCAAACGCAAGATATTTTGAGACGGATAATATGGGTTCATCGAGGTTATTGAGTTTGGGGGGAAGAAATGAGACTTATGGAAATGATCTTGTGTCTCATTATTAAGGATCGTAAGATCATTTAGTAAAACAAACTCAAATACCTCAAGAACAATTGTTAATAAAGAAATTCACTAAGGAAAGAATGAATGTATTCAGAGGATTACATTGTTTTCATGTCAGGACTGACATATTACAGTGTAATAACAGATTTATATATTGCATACATTCAAGAGTAAGAGTTAGACGATGAAACGGTATAAAAGTATTCATTAAACATTTTACCGAATCATTGAAAGTTCTAACTAATACATGTGAATTTATATATGTCATCAATAAGGTATTAAGTCATTCGACAATAAAGAAAAGACACTTTGGAATTGTATCATTACCTAAAAGTATAAAGTATATTGGTTTCAAATGGTTATTCGTTACCAAGACAGACTCATTTGGTAATGAGACAGTAAGGTTTGTCTTATCAATAATGGCTATAAAGACAGTTGGCATATCCGGTTATATGGAGTTACATTGGATAATGAATGGTAAAGACAAGTTTGTCAATGGTGACATTGATAGACCCATTGTTGCAGATAATGAAAATCTTGACTCAATAGATTCAAGGTAAAGTTCCTGCAAATTAAGGTTAATAGTCATCCAATGAAAACTCAAATAAGGTTTTCCGTCAAAGAATACATCAATCTATCATGATATCATCTCATTTGGTTTTGTATGAATGATCTACATGATTGCAGATACTCGAGATTCAGTGGGAGCATGAAAATATATCAAGTTTTATACTCTTTCAGTAAATGGGACTAATGCAGTCTTATTAATGTCCTTAAGGAAATGTTCATATCCAGAAAGTACGGTTTACTTAAGTCCATATATTTCGGAAATTGTTTAATGTCTTTAAGTAATAAAGTATAATTAAACTTATTTTGTACATGTTTGGATATTGTGTACATTATATAGTTTAATTGACAGATATTAAGGAAAATCAGTAGGATATTGAGATCCACTACGGGCAGCCAAATATTGTTTGTCATTTATATTTGGAGCAAAACAATGTTATCATATAAAGGAGATCGATTCAGGTTGAGATCATTCAGTATTTCGACTCCTATTTGGTCATGATTATTTGTCACAAGGCTGTAAATTAAGTTCAGCATTGAAAGACCATTTAAGTTATTTGTGACAAAAAATGACGGTTATTATAGTTTCAAATAACAATACAAGTGATGTGTTGTTATAGAAACGATTCAGAGTGAAAGGCGTCTAAGATATGTTTGTAGAAACTCCATTTTGCGGATCCGCTTACCAAGGAATTACCACCCACGGTCTTTCTTGAGCATATTGCTCAAATGGGTGTTTCGGTTCTAAAGATATTCAGGTTAAGTGGGAGTTTGTCACATTAGACACATTATGGTATACGGTTATTCAGTTCTGCAGAAATAAGGTTCACAGTTTTCAGTTTCACTTTGTCTCATTTGGTTGATCTCACTAAGGTTTAAGGTGGACCAGTTGGAAATATGCATATTTGGATCACATTCGGTTGCTGTTTCCATGCTACACTCCTATACTAGATTCATGTCGTTAGTCATGTTTGCATATGTGATCATTGATGGGTCCTGTCACGACAAACTGTGGCAAAGGCCGCTTTGGTTCTATGTATATATGATTAATGGACCGAATTGCATAAGACGGTTAGAATGTTTAATAGCACTATTGAGCTCATACGGTTATAATGAATACACTTCAGTGTCCTACATATTTTAGTATATGACCCAAGTGGGGATTGTAAGAATTATGGGTCTAATACAATATATGTGGACAACATTATTTGGACCTATTGTATTTATTAGCTATCATTAAGTTGAGCCCAAATACGTGATCCGTCATAATACAAATGATACGGGCTTATTTACGTCTTATAAAGTATGGGTCGGATATTATAATAATGTAGAGATCCATTAGTACTTTATGGGATATATGATGGGCTTATCCACTAAAGGCGACTAATATAGGTTACCAGGGTTTCACACCCCTCCCTATATATAGTCAGGGTTATGGTCCCTGACAGCACACTCTTGACCTAATCTCACATATATCTCATCGGTATGGAGAAACTCAAAGGCGAGTGTGTCTGTTAGAAGACTATAATCGGGTAATTCCAATTCCACCTCCCTTCTCCAATTGAGTCAGGTACGCTTCCGCTATTCGGTATATACCAATTAATTTAGTATGAAGTTTCAGTCTTGGGTCAGATTAAATCTAATATTCTATACTTCGTATTATAATCAAGAGTTAAAAATAGCTTTTAAGACTATAATCCTAAGTAAATTATCTCACATCGAAAAAAAATTGACGAGCTGATGGAAGACTATAAACTTAAATAAATCATTCCACATCGAAAAGTTATGATAAGTTGATGAATTCTATATTATAAATAAGACAAATCATTCGTTCTTAAATATCAATAAAAAAATATTTAAGTTTCTTAATAAGACTACAAAGTTAAATAAAAATAATCTCACATAAGGTGATAAAATTTTATAGTATAAATAAGACTAATCATTCGTTCTTAAATATCAATAAAAAAATTATAAGTCTTAAAAAGTTTCTTAATAAGACTACAAACTTAACTAAAATAATCTCACATCGAAAAATTATAATAAGGTGAAACTTAAGTAAGACTATCCCACATCCGAAAAAATTACTCGTATAAAGTTTTATCAAACAAAAATCTTTTAAGTCTTAAAAAGGTTCTTAAGGCTATACACAAAAGACTAATTATAATTTTTTCCTTAGACATCAACCAACTTAAGTAATTCTCCACATCAAAAAATTATGGGAAGGTTATGAATTTCTACTAAATTAGAGTAATCATTGTTTTTAAATATCAACCAACAATATTTTGAGTTTAAAAAAGTCTTAATAAGACTACAAAATTAAAATTATCCCACATTGAAGCAATTAAAATAGGGTACAGTGATGATTCTATAATATAAATAAGACTACAAATTTTTACTTAAATTATCCCACATCGACAAATTATAATATGGTTATGGTTTTATATATTATAAATAAGACTAATTATTTGTTCATATCAATCAAAATTTTTTGAGTCTTCAAAAAAACTCTTAAGACCATAATAAGACGATGAAATTCTATGGTGATGAAATTCTATATTATAAACAAGACTAATCATTCATCCTTAGATGTCAACAAAAAAACTTTTAGTCTTAAAAAAAGTTATTAATAAGACTACAAATAAAGTTAAATTAAAATTATCACATATCGAAAAATTATAATGAGGTGATATAATTCTACGTAATCTTTCATTCTTAGATATTAACCAACAATCTTTTGAACTTAAAAAAGGTATAATTAAAGTATATAGTTAATGTATAATTATCCCGCATCGAAATTAAGATGGTGCACATGATGAAATTCTATGTATTATAAATAAGAGTAATTATGCATTCGTCTATAAATAAAAGTTCTTAATTAGACTATATCTAAACTTAATTAAAATTATCCCACATCGAAAAAATATAGTAAAAGATGATCAAATTCGATTATATAAATAAAGAGTAATCAAAACAAACTCTTTTAAGTCTTCAAAAGTATGATGAGGTGATGAAATTCTATATCATTAGTGGGTTTTAAATATCAACCAACAAATTTTGAGTCTTAAAAAGCTTTTAAAAGGACTAGAAACCTAAAATTATCCCACATCTATATTATAAATAAGAGTAATTGTGCGTTTTTCTGGGTCTTTAAAGCATATCTTAAAACTATAAACTTTGGATAAGTTATCCTATATCGAAAAATTATGATGAGGCGATAGAATCTTATATTATCGCTCTTAAGACTATAAACTTAGTTGAAATTAAGTTTGATTACTAATATCATGTGATCATCTTATTTATTATAAAGATATAGATGAATCAAGTTTCTTATTTAACGAATATACATCATCAATGTAATTAAGCCAATTAACCCGAAGTCAACCAACCCGTGCAACGCACGGGCTTTAATCTAGTATTATAATGAATCCAACAGTTACGAATCCATGATTTAAAATAGTGGGAAGATACATTAATTTTTAAATTAATCCCTTTTTTTAAAAGTGATCTCATCGATATAATAAGGTGTATGTCTATACTTTTTTATGGTAAATATTTTTGTCAAATGTAAACCATTAGACATAGCATTATGTAACGTTGTCTCTCGGACATACATCTGTTACCGAATTAATAATGACGATATAACCGGAAAGAAGTAAGAAAATTAATCGATCAAAATTGGGATTATTGTGAGACCGTCTTACGATAATTAATCGTGAGACATACTAATAGAAGTAAAATAATATTAAAACTATGTAGGTGAGAGGTGTCACGATAAATTTATGGTAAGACCGTCCCATACAAGAATTTTTATATTTATAATGGATCAACCGACATTAAAAAATCATTATGGATTCGTGCCGGTATAACTCAATTTGTATTTTACGAGACTCGTATTCATTCTAACCCGTATTCTAACTCTACACGAGCCTGATAGGCTGACAATCCGTTTGACATGTCTAGTTAAGATTCAGATCAACATAAAAATAACAACATTAATAAAAGGGTAAATTGCAATTTTCATAATGACAAAAATGAAAACTCCTTAAATTTGAGGGGTAAAATGGGAATAAAAAAGTTACCTAAATTCTTTGGCTCACCTTCTCCATTTTTATATAAAGTTATTAATGAAATATTTTTGACACAATTTTTTAAAAAGATGTCACAATTAGATATTTTTGTCACAATCTTTTAAATTTTTGATATTTTAAATTTTTGATGTCACAATTAGATATTTTTGTCACAATCTTTTAAATTTTTGATATTTTAAATTTTTGATATTTTGAAGAAGATCGTCGAGCCGGAAGAGCAAGTAAACGACGACGGCGACCCTCAAGTCAACGTCGAAACGAATGTCCAAAACGTCGTCGAGCAGGAAGGTCAGGCAAACACCCAATTCCGACAAACACCCATCTCTCTCTACTACAGGGATAGACCAATTTCGACGTTTTCTTCAGTTCTCTCCCCTTCCTGGCAAGAGGTATTCTTCACCGTATTTTGGCCATTAGACACTTACTTGGGGTTAAGCTCGACACAGTTGGGAGATTTAATGGAAGTGATGAGAACCAATATTCTTGGGCACGCCGCGCCCCAACGCCTCTCACCAGTCTCGTTAAGTTTACACCGGTTCCGTCGAACTCCGTTTTACAGGTTGACGAGACGCTGGTCTTTATGTTCAAGGGTAACATCTGGACGAGGCTGAAGATTGTGGTTGGGGTCATTTTCTGTACTTGGCTCACCTGGGTCACTGGAGATATTAGCCTCCTTCACCATTAATTAATTTCTAGCTTTTATTTAATGTAAATAATGGTGACGCAACATTGTTATTAGTCATTACTGGGCATAATTTAACGTAGAGTTGCCACGTTATGTTTTGGCACAATTATCCCCTATTCACTGAAACAAAAATCAATGGACAAGAATGATTTTTTAAATTTCCCGCTCAAACACTTCTCTTAATTATGGAAATTGGGCTTCTGAATTAAACAAGTATATTTCAACTTTTAAGTCCAATTTAGACCTCATACTCATATGTTGTGACAGTTTTTATTTAAAAAACTTTGCCCAATGATATAACATTATTTTTATTTCTTTTGTAATTTACAGTATTAACGTTAATAATTTTTTAAATTGACACGCTATTGATGCAGTGGGTTAACCCGGATTTTGATCATAAATTAATGGATCATTTCAGGTTTGAACAAAATGAACGCGAGTCAAAGTTGTAGAGTCTTGACCCTAAAAAAAGAGTCAACTTTACGAGTCAAGTCAAAATTTAATAGAATATTTTCTAATACAAAATTCCTCTATTTACTCATAATTCACTAAAATTCCGAAAAATATTCTACTAAACGCCAAATCTAGAAAGTTTTGTGTAATCTTTTCAAATATAGGTACGATAATGATTAAATTTGATAGGAATAATAATGTAGAATACGATCTACTTTTTTTTTAAAAAAAATCGACAAAATGAGTAAAGAGTAAAACATCTAATACTTGATTTTACTTATATTCTTATTCTGTCATGTGTCATAAATTGGACGCGATTTTATAGATGACATAAAAAAACAATAAAAGCGGGAACAATATAATATCTATTTATTATATGACTAAACATATTATTAATTTTATATACCCTTGCGATAGTAATAGAATGTTACATTTTTTTTATACCGAAAGACAAGACAATAAGAGAAAATTTGTTTTTATGCTTAAAAATAAAAAGTAAAGGGTAAAATATTTACACAAAACAGAAACGTAAATGGTTGACATAAACACTATAAAAGAAAAGTGTAAACCGTTATCTTAGACAAAAGGATTATAATAATCTCATGTCAGTAAACTATTTGTATACATAAACATTAATTAAAAAGCGGTTATTTGTAACACAAACATTAATAAAAAAACCGTGCGTAGATACGGATTTTGCACTAGTTACTTACTTATTAGTGCAAGTATTGGTTTAATTTTTTGGCCCAATACCGCAATCCCAAGTATTGGTTTAATTTTTTGGCCCAATATTGCAAATTTAGTTATGAAGTACTACTAAGTATGTTGTTTTAAAAGTTTTGTTATGCCTTTATTTTATTAATTCAGTTAATTTAAGTTGTATTAAACAATCTAAATTTTATTCGACTCGGATAATCGTACATTAATTATTACAATACTAATTTAATACGAGTAATATTATTTACTAGATGTAAAGCCCGTGCGATGCACGGGCCAGTTTTTAGTGACGTTGATAAAGATATCAAGTTGAATGATTGCATAAATTTGTGAACCTCTACAACAGTAGAGAGTTAGTCGAGGGTAAGAGTATGCCTAATAGTAAAGAAATATTATCCATATACCTAAATGTGTTTCAAGGAATATTTTTAGAATAAAATATATCTATCTGTATTAGGATAATAATAATAATAATAATAATAATAATAATAATAATAATAATAATAATAATAAACATCGTCATAACCTGCTCTTCTTGCTCTAGGGGCCTCAGAGGCGATATTTTTGGTGATCACGCGGTTTCGTGTGCTGGTACTGTGGGGATTAAACATCGCCATAACCTTGTCCGTGACACACTGTTGGATATTTGCTTCCGGACTGAGATCTCTGCAGGTAAGGAGGTAGAGATTGGCCTCTGTGACGATAACGGCAAGCCCTTGCGACCAGCCGACCTCCTGCTCTACTCGTGGGACAAGGGCCGGGATGTTTGTGTCGATCTGACTGGGTCCTCGCCATTGACTCGGACTGGCCTCACCGCTTTTGAGCCCGGACGGGTCGTTGCTGATGCTGCCCGCCGTAAGTGTGCCAAGTATCAGGCACGCTGCACGGCGATCGGGTATGGTTTCTTACCTTTCTCCTTCTCCTCTCTCGGCGAGCTCGACACGGATGTTGTTTCTCTGCTCCAGCGGATTCGGAAATTTGCTATGTCTCAGGATGCTGGAGCGCGTGGCGCAGTTCATATTTTCACTAGAATTAGCTTTGTAATCGCTAAGGGAGTGGGGGCCCAGATAGTATCTCGGCTTCCCTCTAACTTCTTGTAATTTGTTCTAGTGTTTAATGCAAGTTCCGTTTTTATAAAAAAAAAAAAATAATAATAATAATAATAATAATTTTATTTTTATTATTACTTATTTTAAAATTTTAATTTTATATTTTTAGAATTTCTAAAGAATTGGAGTACTTATAAGATTTTTGGTTTATAGTCTTAAATTTTTTTTTAAAATTCATTTTATGACTCAAAAGATTTTTTTTATTAATATTTAATAACGAATTATTACTCTTATTTATATAATAGAAATCTATGACCTCATTATAATTTTTCGATGTGAGTTAATTTTATTTAACTTCATAGTTTAAAGAGATTTTGTAAGACTCGAAAGATTTTTGGTTAATGTCTAAAAATGAATGATTATTACTCTTATTTATATAATAAAATTCTACTCCGTATCACATTATATTATAATTTTTCAATGTGAGACAATTTAACTTAAGTTTACATTCATAAGATCGTTTTTTTTAAGACTCAAAAGATTTTTAGCTGATATCTAAGAACGAGTGATTGCTATTTATAATACAGAATTTCATTATCCATCATACTTCAAAAGATTGTTTATTAATATCTAAAAACAAATTATTCCTCTTATTTATAATGAAGTAATATAGAATTCATCGCCTTATTATAATTTTTTGATGAGAGTATTTTTTTACTTAAGTTTCTAATCTTATGAGATCCAACTTTTGTTGTCTTATGAGATGATAATCGTCGGTTTATATAGTGATAATTTTTTAATCTTAAATGGAGTAAGATTGTTTTTTTCTATACATAGAATTATTATAATTTTTCGATTAGAGGATTTTTTTATTTAAGTTTATAATCTTATGAGGTCCAACTTTTGTTTTCTTATGAGGTGATAATCGTCGGTTTATATAGTGATAATTTTTTAATCTTAAATGGAGTAGGATTGTTTTTTTTCTATACAAATTCATATGTTTTTTTATCTAAATTTCAAAAAAATTGAGTCTAAGTTGGAGTAGGATTTTTTTTCATATACAAATTTTTATATTCTTTATTAACATAAAAAATATATTAAAAAATTTCGACCAATCACATCACTCGAAAAGTTCCTGCTTTATTAATATATATTTATTGCGAAAATAAAAGAAGTCCAAAAATAGGTTATAATTTCAATTTTTTTAAAAATCACACCGAATCACTTTATGAAAAGACGTACAAATAACTTACTCTTATTGTAATAAAAACAAATTTGTTACGTAAAAATAAAACGTATGACGGGTCAAATAGATATTAAATAGATGGGATAAGTCAAAAGTAAAATTGGTGGGATCTAGATAAATAACTCATCGAGTGATACTTATTTAACCCGTCTTAAGCTCGCGACGGATGATATATTACATTATTACTCCATCTCAATATGGAAAGAAAAGGTATGCCCATTTACATGGATAATTGTAACTGTACGAATTCAGAATCAATTTTGGATAACGAGTTCATCATATTTGCTTACTACATATAAAATGGTGTCAATTTTACGAAATTTTGGGTAACTAAATTCGATAATTTTAACCACTTTTTTTAAATTTTGGAGAGCTCTACACTTACTATTAGCTAGATTACCTCCGTATGAAAAGCACTGCGCACTATGCGGTACCGTTTGCGCCGTATTTCAACCTTCTAATTTTTTGTGAATTTTTTTAATTAATTGTCCATTTAAGCCATATTAATAATATTATAAAGGGTTAAAAAACCCTACATTCCTCCTTCCATCGGGGCCTCCATCGATAATTAATCGATGGTAAGCCCCAAAAATTGTTCAATTTTCAATCCCTAGTATGAATTTCAATCTATTATTCAATAAATGTCTCTCTTTTTATGAGAGTTTTGTCCTTTATTTCAAGGTTTTCCTCCTTATTTTCAAGGTTTCGGTCCTTTACAATAGTATAGGATTTAGTTTCATGTTTATTGACAAGATTAGTTTGTTGATGGTTCGTCGCTTGTCTCTTCGATGGATACAAGTAATTTGTCAACGATCTTGGAAACCAATAAAATGTAAGTTTTCTCCCCTTATGAATCAAACTAAGGATCCCCTCATCAAAAGCTGCAAGAAGATAGCGATACAGTGCCGTTTGACGTTCTATTAATGAATTATTCTTTTCCTCAAAAAAAAAAATAATATTATAAAGTATTATTTAACAGAAATAATACCAATTATTTAATAAAACTAACTTCAATTAATACGGGAATAAAACCAAGTATGAGTCATATTACACGAGAATGAAATTGGTTTACCTGCTACCGCCTACACCTGTTTATATTATCACTAACACCAAATTTTACTGATACTATGAAAACTAAGTCATTCTCATCAACTGATCACTTTGCCTCACTATTTACCCCACTTTTAAACTCTATCACTCTTAACTCATCAACTGATCACTTTGCCTCACTATTTACCCCACTTTTAAACTCTATCACTTTTACCTCGTTAACTCCCAAAGTTTAAACTTCATCTTCATCAATTCAAACCGTCTTCTTCATCCATTCATCACTTCATCAGTTCGTCCATCCATTCATCACTTCGTCAGTTCGTCGAGGTAATTTTTACGGAACTCTTAATTTTTTTTCTTTCTCAAATTTTTGTCAAACTTGGTCAAAGGTAATTGTCATTAATTTTGTCGAAAATCAATTTTCAGGGGTATAGTCAAGTTCATTCCTCAATCTCGTGGTTCGGCAATGTCAACGGTTAGTGTTTTTTTCATTTCTCCTAAATCGATTTTTCTGGGTTGAAATTAGGGTTTTGGATTTTTCTGGGTTTAACTTTAGATTTTCGATTTTTCTGGGTTTAATTTTTCTGGGTTTAATTTGGGGTTTGCGGATGAGCTGTTTAATTTCTGGGTTTAATCACTGCCCGTAACTTGTGGTTGCAGAAAACATCTTTCGAGTTCAATCCCAATGAATTCAAAAAACATGAAATTGATGAGTTATCCATAAAATAGAAACATTTAAAAGACATTCTACTATCTTTCGAGTAAGGTCGGACTAGGCAGAAATTTTCGACATACATAATCGAATTTGAACTATTTTAGAGTTTTCATTAACAACTGAATTTTATTGCATAGTTACATTTTTTTAACACTTTTACTTCTCGTCGTCCATAATTTTACTTAACGTTGTCCGTATTTTAACTGATATACCTCTTTTACCCCTCACTTTAATTAACCCTTTTACCTATCCTCCTTTTATTACTCATTCAATTACACTCAATTTCCATACTACATTCAACTTCCATCAAATTCTTAGCAAAATAAAAACTGATTTCAAACAATCCAACTCCAAATTAATTATTAACTCATTCAATTTGTTGTTTATGAAGGAATGTATTGAGATGAAATCATTTTAACAAATAAATGAATGTTTACTGATATAAATTACGCATCATATACGGATATACCACATGAATGAATTAATATAAACTATATTGAGATGAAATCAAAATAAAAATATACTGCGTATGTTGTAATTTATACTCATATTGAATAAAAATGGTAGTAATGCATGTGAAGTGTTTCATGTGAGTATGCACTACTCCATCTTACAACAACTCCAGATCAGATGTGAGCAGGGGCGTGGGAGTACTGCGCCTGAACCCACGCCCAAACTTAAATCTTCTACTTCTGTTCCTGGGTCGGGACATGGGAGTTCTATGCCTGAACCCACGCCCGGGTGTAGATCTTCTACTTCTGTTGCTGGGTTGGGGCGTGGGAGTTCTATGCTTGATCCCTCGCTCAGGTGTAGAACTTCCACTTCTATTCTTGGGCCGGGACGTGGGAGTTCTATGCCTGATCCCTCGCTCAGGTGTAGAACTTCAATATCTGTTCTCACGTCTAGCGTTTGTTTCCTTTTTTTTCGCGATTAAAACTACAAAAATGAAAACTAAGACGAATCATAATTGCATTGACAATGATAAAAACAAAAACTAACCAACTAATCTCGATAATGTTTTCGTTATAGGGCAAATTCAAATCAAAAGAAATATTATTTTTTGCGTTTGACATGTTCCGATCAATCGTCGAATAATTGAAAATTTAAAAAATAAGCGTTTTATTAATTTGAGAGTGAATGTTGTTGTTGTCCGAGTTGTAATTTAAATTAGGTTAATAAGTAAATAATTAAGTAGGGTAGATTAGATTAAAGAATAGTGAAGTTAAATTAAGTTAATAAATTATAAAAGGGTAAATCGGTAATTTACCAATAAAATATGGACGACGTTAAGTAAATTTGTGGATGACATGAAGTAGCCCCTTTTTTAAAAATAATAGAAATTTGGGGCAGTCTATCGGCATGGCTCAGCCCGACCTAACCTGTCAACTGTTCATACCACGGCACGGCCAACCCCCTCCTAGGTCAGGCCATCATGCCCATAATACCATACTTATGGTCAGTGTCAAAATATGGTTAGATTTTCAAATCAAATACGAAGAGAAAATTAACATTTTTCTCATTTCAAGGTCTCTTTCATTATCGAGCCTAAAATTATTTATTTTTGTAAAAGGATTTTAATTATTTCTATTTTTATTCGAAAACCCATTTAATTCTTTTCATCGCAAAAATATTTAATTATTTTTGAAAGATCATATTTTCTGTGAACAATAGTTTTAAAATCGAGTTTGAATTATTTATTTTTCTAAAAATACTTGATTATATTTATAATGGTTTCTAGCTCAAAAATATTTTATTTTCGAAAAATGGTTGTTTAATTATTTTACTACACGATTTCATAAATAATTATTTTCTAATGCGTTTTAATCTGATTTCTTCGTAAACATTTATATTATTTTACAAACCTTCTTTTATCGACTTGAGAAATATTTCCAGACACCTTTTGTCAACACTAAATATTATTTTTATCCTATCTATTTTAATTCTTATCTTCGTATTTATTTTAATCGAAAACTTGTCAAATCAATTTGTGGCTTGTTCTTTCCATCTCAACCATCTCGTCTCCTAGTTGAGTTAAGAGGCCTTGTGACTTGATTATTCTATCTTTTAACTCCCTAATTTCACTTTATATTCTATTTAGTCTTATGTTTCACGTTAAACTTACTTCTTTTCGTTCATCATCAATCTGATCATAATTCGTCTCTAAGTCTTTCCGATCTTGAGGGTAATTTAATTACTCTTACTCGTTATTCATCTTCTTTTCTCCTTTATATTCACTTATAATGTGGTTTTAATACCATATGATTAATTACTTCGTAGGCTATCATGCTAGATCCGACGAAGATGATTATTTAATTGATTTGGATCTCGGTTAAGGTAACATTGACACGTTACTCGTTATTATGTGATATTATTGTTGTAGTTGCATGTATAGAAATTAGATTTTTTGTTAGACAATATATTTATGTCTCGTTTTTAATAACGAAATCATTAAAATCGTAAGTTTTCACATGTTGCGTTATTTTAAATCGTTTTTACGAGATTTGATTATTTAAAAGTATTATATGGCCGAGACTAAAACATACGCCTAATAATTTTATTTTATAATTTTCGAGATTTTAATGTAGAAATTATTAAATTGAAAGTTTTATTGTTTTTAATAAAGTTACAGCATGTTTTAGAATCTGTTAGTGGTTTTGTTCGAATTAATACTCTATTTTAAAGACATTATTTCCAAACACTTTGAAAAGAGACTGTTATTTATTTTAAGTCTAATTTATGTCTATTTAATTTCATAAATTAATTCCAAGTACTTTGGTAACAATAAATTGTTTATGAACAGGTGTCAAATTAATTCACGATTCTGTCAGTTGTGATAAGATCTAAATTGAAACATATGTTAAACTTTTTATTTCATGTTGATAATTCATTTACATATGATATGAAGAGTCTAGATAATTTTTCAAATTGGATTTTCTTTAAAATAAATTTTTAAACATATTTTATTAAAGAAATACAATCGGCTGTGTAATTCTGACAGTTTTTAAACATATGAATAAACACTCACGTTCTATTTAAATTTTGGATTTTCTCCTGAAATAAAAGTTGTAAATAAGTTTCTAAAGTTTTCATCCCCACTGATTTTACGTTTTAATGATTTAATTACGAATTTTATAGTAAGACAATGCAGTTCTGGAAAATCTGTCAATTTGTTATTTAAATACGTTTAATTACTTAAACTTCAATCTTTTTATAAATAATTGTGATTTTGACTTTAGTTGACTTTTAATCATGAATTAAACATTTATATAATAAATATAATGTTTACGTCTCGAGGCCTAATACTCCTTCCGTCCCGGTCATTTGTTGTCCTTTCATTTGGGCACAAAGACCAAGGTAAGCAATGAAAGTACCAATTTACCCTTACCTTCACAAACATAAGTTAGCAAATTGGAGTATGTGTAAATTGAATAAAGTGGAGACCATATGCAAACCAAATGAATCACCCAACCCAATTGAACATAAACATGAGTTTCGGGACGGAGGGAGTATTAACTATTTTATATATCTCTTATTTTAATCTATTTCTATTTATTATAATACCTACTTTTAGAAGGTTATTATTTTTAAGAAAAGTTATTATTTTTTTTTTAAGTTTTTCTTTTAAGAACAAACTATATTTCTATTAAATTTCGATAATGACTTTGTTTTGGGATTATGGAATAAGAGAAGTGTACGGGTAGATTAATATAATACAGTCTAAACTATACGTTTTGTCATCAGCTATAAGGCTAGTGTATCCGAGCGGGATGCATTGGTTGTTGAACTGGGCATGTTCTTGTCCAGGAGTGTATGTTCATTTTGATCTTAAGCTCGTACCTCGCATGTAAGACACCGTCGGGTTGAACTAGGCACACTTGGTGTTCCAGGGGGGGTGTGCATATTTACTTAAGCTAGAACCTCGCATTGATAAGTCGCCGTTCTATTATGGTTGAGTAGCCTAGTTAGAGATCGAGGTTTGATTTGTTTGAACTAAGTTCTCGAAACTAGTTTTTAGTATTCTTCTAGTGAAAGTTTATTCTGTTGCACTGATTCATATCCATAACGTCGTTATTATTATTGATTGATATTGACTTGAAGTTTGGCAATCGTTTTGAATTATTTTACTATATCGTTTTAAAGTTTTTTATTTTCAATTATTTTGATATAATAGTAATTATGCTTTAATGTCATGTAATATGGCTGGGAGAACGTCATCGTTACTCCCCACTGAATTGTGGCGGTTATGTTTATAACATGATAGGTATTTTGCTGCTGGGTTTTTGGTGTGAGCTAGCGAGTAGGAGTAGCATGGATCCTACTCTACTTCATTTATATTAATTTTTGGATTGTTAAACTCATTTGGAGAATTTTTATTTTTAGCCCTTTTGTGAAAAGTGACATTTGTATTGACTGGCCGTTCTTTTCGTAAAATTTAGAACATCGGTGTGTTTTAATCTCAAATCTACTGTTTCGCTTTCACCTGAAGTCACCATTGCGTTGAAACTTTCAACAGTAGTGGGTGGCACCACATCGCTGGCGGCATCGTCCTGCTAGTCCTGCTCTCCTTGGTGGTTGCTGCCGCCGTCGGCGTTTGCCTGGTGCTCGACGACATTCGCTTCGACCGGCTCGACGTTCTCCTCTACGATGACTTCCTCCTCTTCGCCGTCGTAGTTGGTTTGTTGTCAGTGACGAAGCCACTAGTAGGCCAAAGTGGGACATGGCTCCAGCTCAGTTTTTGGGAAGAAATAATTAATAGATACGGAGTATATATATAATTGGTCATAGTGGTTAGTCTTAATTGTACAATGTTTGTAGACCTAGGCTTGATTCTCATTGTCAACAATTATTTTTTATACAAGTACTATTTCATAGGAGTGCAACGTAACTTTTAATAAAGAATACCAAAGTAATTTTAACTAGATTAAAGCGGTTAGTTGGCTTATTTATATTGGGAAAAAAAGTCGTAGTTTAAAAGTTATATTTAAACTATGTCATCATTTGTTTACATCCAAGAACTGATAACTATACTACTTTCTCCTTTCTATCTTCTTCTTATATTCTATTTTCGTCCGTCTTTTTATCTTCTTCTCATCATAAATATTTTCTATTTTTATCCCCACAAATTCTTGCATGAGACAAATAATTGTGACAATATGACTCTTATATTGTCACAATTAAATTTAAATAAAGAATTGTGATAGTTACTTTCAATAAAGGTTAATATCTTCGACATTGTGTTGGCGGTTGCCGCCGCCGTGGCCTTCCTGCTCTCCGACGTTCTCATCTTGGACATTGTGTTGGTGGTTGCCGCCGCCGTGGCCTTCCTGCTCTCCGACGTTCTCATCTTGGACGACTTCCTCATCTTCCTCCTCTTCGCCGACGTAGGTTGGGTTGTTGCTGGGGTCGTTTGGTGGCCGCCGCCGTGGCCTTCCTGCTCTCCGACGTTCTCATCTTGGACATTGTGTTGGTGGTTGCCGCCGCCGTGGCCTTCCTGCTCTCCGACGTTCTCATCTTGGACGACTTCCTCCTCTTCGCCGACGTAGGTTGGGTTGTTGCTGGGGTCGTTTGGTGGCGGGAAGAGAGAAGGATTGCCTGAAAAAGGGGTGGGAGTCTCATATTTCAGGCGACCACCACGGAGTATCGCATTGAAGTCCACCCACGTCCTCATGGAGTTGAAGAAGGGACTGTATAGGTGTATAGGTATATATATATATAGGTATATGCAGTGCCTAACTGACTAGTGTAATAATGTAATTATACGTAATATTATGACGTAAGATACTGAGATTATTTATAGTAAATAATCTTCAATTTTGAGGTTAAAAAAAAGACTCTTTGTGTAAAAGGGACAAAGGAAAGTACAATGACAGCTATAAGTATACAAATGATTCTCTGAATTACCGAGTAAATTACCAAGTAGTAACTTAATTACCGAGTAATAGAAACGAGATGAATGAAGGATTAGTAATAATATTATTGCCCTATATTATTATTATTATTCCATGTTATCATAAAATTTTGATTTCTCAATCCTAGTTTACAATTTAAAAAAGTCTTATCGATACTGATTTTACTTACATGATTCATTTCTATAGGTACTCACATTATCCGATTTGTAGAAGCTTTTAGATTATTATTATTATTATTATTATTATTAAAAATAATTATTCATATAATTTGTTGATCCTTATACGCAAATTTCAAAATTTGTTACTTCCCAAACAAGAAGCGATCCTAAAAATGATCTACTATTCTTGCTTTGGATTTAAGTTCTAATATGTAATCCTGACATTCGGGTCATCAAAGGAAAAAAAAACATCGAGAGGGGCATGGATGATTAACGAGGATTTGGATACAATTTGTATTAAAATTTGGGTTACGAATAAAGGTACTCGATCTTTCCATTTTAGGAAATTATATTTAGTCATCCTTGATAAGGAGACCAAACCAAGGACATGACTAAATAGTCGATATGTACGGATTAGAAATTTTTACCTTTGATAAAATCAATCCGTAAAATGGACAATCCATATTTTAATTAATTAAGCAAATAGTACTACTTTCGTATCTATATGTTCGTCCATTTTTAATATAATATTCCACCCATATACTAAATAAAGTGGACGAACATATAAATACGGAGAAGGAGTATACTTTACGAAAGACACAAATTCTTGTATAAGACGGAGATATCCGTCATAAACGTAAGACGGGTCAAATATCATACCACATGTATAAATAAGACAAAAGTGTGTCTTTTCCAACCTACTTGACCCGTTATAACCTTGTGACGGATATACCCGTCACAAGGAAGACCTATTAACATAAATTAGGAGTAATAATTAGTTGAATAAGAGTTTGGTTCAACAAAATTAGATCTTGAGTCAGTCTCGACTCTCGAGCTTGTCCGAGCATGAAAAAATGGAGTTCACAAATTAACTCGCAAGTTATAACACGAACGAGCTAAAATAATACGGAGTAACAAAATATTACTCAGTAACTACTTACGGAGCACATTATTTCGAGTTACTAGGCTCTCTCTATTTATAACTACTTAGGCTATTTGATCCATAATTATTACTCTCTCTATTTCATTGAAAGATTCCACCTAAAAAATGATACTCCCTCCGCCCCACAATGATTTACCCACTTGTGGGTAAATCATAGTGGGTTGGAGGGAGTACATTTTTTAAGTAGAATAATAAAATATTCAAAAGTGAAGAGAGAGTAAAGTAGGTGAATCTCTTAGGTGAGAGAGAAAAATGATAGGAGTACCAAAAAAGAAAGTGGAAGCTATTAAATAAATTTACGAAAAAGAAAAAGTGAAAGCTTTTATTGAGATAGAGGGAGTATTATAATATCCAATATTTGTTAGTATATTATTAACATGACATAAATAAAACATAATTCCCATAAATCTTTGAACAACATGAAGGTCACAAAAGATTAATTAAGACGAGATTAAGACATACCTCATTACAGAATAAGTCGAAATCTAATACGAACGATATTAGATCTTTATAAGACAACTTCATAAAATCTTCATAAATAATAAGACAACTTCGAACAATAATAATAATACGTCTTCATATGATCTTCAAATAATAATAATAGGTCGTTTCATAATTAATAGGTACGGTTTCTCCGTCTTGTCCTATAACGTAATAAGTGTTGTTTTACCTTCATAATACGCATTCGTGCATAGAGTTTCTGATGGGGAAGACTCTATTATATAGGCAGAGAGAGGACCGGTTTCCTATTAGGGTTTTAGATTACGGTAATCTCGACCTTCCATCAAGGTTGAGTAAATATGGAAAAACTCCTTATTTAGCCCGATAATATTATGATAGCATATCTCTCTAAGATCCCGATTTCCAATAAGACCATAATTATGAGGAAGAAATATTAGCATAATAATAGGTAAGATATATTACATATCCCGTAATATTATTATGTCATAAAATATTCTTACAGTCTCCCACTTGGTCGATTGGAACATCTGTAATGTTTTTTTTTTTTTTAGAGAATATAAGTTGCGCATACTATGCTAAAACACTTCATTTATATCGACGTTCATAAGTGCCTTCACTAATTCAATCATTAAAGAGAGTCATGGCGTGCACATGTCAATCTGCAACATGATTACTTCCATGTACCACTACATCAACAAATTGAACAGTTAGGCCATAAGTGGAGTTCTACGTAATGGTCCACATAATGTCTTAAAAAGACTATCTGTTATCATTCATCCAATAATAATTGTATACACATTGGAAAACAAAAATAATATTATATAGCAAGTGTAGAATTGTTAAGGAGATCTCGTTAATTCGTAATCTAACATCTTACTTCAGTAAAGATATTTAAGGTTCATGTGTTTTGATCCCTTAAAAATCATATCATTCATGGAGCTAGAAAAAGATTGCAATTTCATTATTATCACGGTAATTACGCAATCATGCTCCTATTAAAGCCTCATAAGTCATAACAAGCCACATATTCAGTTCCATGATGGAGAAGATCTAAAGCATCTGCGAGTGCAATGCCTTGTGTCATTACATCCTCCAAAATCTGAATTTGAATAATCAGTCACCTGCGGGTGGTCTAATTTTCTATATGTGAGCATCAATAATGTCAGGTGATGGTAGGGATTCGTCACGTCCCAAACCGATCAATATAAAACCGATTACTCCTAGTGGGTAGCTAGGGTAAGTCGGGATCGTATCCACGAGGACGGCTAGGCAAAGCTTAGGCTAGGTCTACCTAGAACAAGACTAAATCACCAAAACAACACAAAAGAGCGATAAATGGAAACTATTAAGATTGGGAGGAAGGAGATCGAACTAATGACTATTGAATTGAAACAATGCTAAGAAGGATATCTAACAATCGAACTAGTCAACTAATAAGCAAAACAATGAAACTAATGGAGTGATTACTAACTAGCAAGTAAACTAGGAGAACAAAGGTTAACTATGAAATAAACTCAAGTATGGAAAGAAGTGGGGTAAGTTGGGTTCATAGAGGTGGAAGAATAATCGGAGTGATCAAGGGTAATGGGTGTCTCCTAGTGTCTAGGTTCGGTCCGGGCTTTCGCAACTTAAACCGATGCCAAGATAGGTTCGAGCTTTCACAAGTTAGACCCTAATCCTTTATATGCCCACAAAACAAGCAAACATGGAAGATGAACACTTAATATGGGAAGCATGGCCACTACAACACATACAAGCATATCATCAAACACTTAGAGTGCCCATAGTGTGACTAGCAACAAAGATTCATCCTTTTCCCCTTTAACCAACCCTAATCATCCATAATCCACCCCTAATTCCCCTACTAACCCCACAAATAAACTACTCACTCATATCTAAGAAAGAAACAACAAACACAAGAGAAATCAAGAGCATAAACCAAGCATCCATAATGACTAACAAAAACAATGGCAATAACAATATGAAAAAGATTGAAACTAGAATGAACAAACAAGATTAAGAGTAGGAATGATTATACCAACAATATCAAGATGAAAAGGCAAGAACTTGCATATAAAAGAACCCAAAACAAACCTCCAAGGATGTCAAGCTTGGAGTAGTCTTCAAGATCTTCTTAATACAAGCACTAATTACTAGATTAACTAATGATTAAAGGAAGATTACAACTTAAGTAGAGAGGATTTATCTAGGGTTTAAGATGTTAAAGGAGGCATAAACTACTCTAGGGTAACCTAAGATAGTGCGTAGAAGAGTCTAACAAGAAAGCGCAGGTGAATCTCAGATTTCTACGAGCTTTGCATATGAACAAGTGAACAACGACTCGGGGAACAACTTTAGTGACGCGTATCACTATTCCAGGAATAAATATCATCGAGTACATAATAAAAGTGTAATGATATTTACATACGTTCTTACCAAATTGAAACCTATTCAATCTAACATCCACCGACATTTTGTCTTAAAATATTTTAAAACATTTAAACTACTCGTGACGGAGAAATACATCCAATAGACACGAGAAGCAGCCAATCCGGTAATGCCAACCAGCACCACCCTCTGTAAGAAAAAAAACCAATATTCAGCACCATTGCAGCCCAAAACGACAATCGTAGAAGATCACATAAATTTACAAATGGACGCTAAGTAATGGTATAAATGTGACTAAAGCATGTCCAATTATCTATATGGAAATTTGGAAATATAGGTAGTACCTGAGTCAGCCGAAACTGAAGGATTAACGGGGTGAGGGTATTGCTTCGTGCTTATGTCAAATAAATACTTGTCACAATTAAATTTTAAAAATAAATTGTGACAATTCTTTTGCATCCTCAATCTCATCGAGTCAGCAAAAGTTCTATCAATATACGGAGTAATGGTTTACTAGTGTATTGTGGTATGCAGAACATCCTACAAGAACGTAGACCTCAACTAATTCTTCCTCACGCAATGCCCGCTGAATCTGCTCCGTGCCAATTTCATCCCTCAATTCAGATTTACAACCAGCGATTACAATAGGCACCTTCAACTACAAGACAGAATTCACATATTACCATGTCTAACTTACGAGGTACAAATGAAGGCAGACAGAAAGAGTAGTGGGTAAGAAGTTGAGACCTTCAATCGACAAAGTTCCGGGAGCCAATAAGATCTTAGATTGTCAAATGTATACAAACGATCGTAAGCAAAAGTAAGCACCACAACATCTGCAAGCCGAAACGCATCCTTTCTTTGTCTTTTCGTTTCAGGACTACACCACATGCACACAATACCACATATCAATGTAATGTTATATCAAACTAAAACAAAAACGACAAAATCATAGACACCCCTAATCCTTAATCCGACAATTTGAATCCATAGTCCCACAATACACTGGTAAACCATTACTCCGTATATTGATAGAACTTTTGCTGACTCGATGAGATTGAGGATGCAAAAGAATTGTCACAATTTATTTTTAAAATTTAATTGTGACAAGTATTTCACGTAATTGTGACAAGTATTTATTTGACATAAGCACGAAGCAATACCCTCACCCCGTTTCCATATAGGTAATTGGACATGCTTTAGTCACATTTTTTAAAATATCAATCATAATGGTTTATGTTATTCACTTTATGAAATATTCTTATTTAAAAAAAACTCGCACACTAGGTCAGAATTGTTTTAATTTCTATTTTCGTTTTTGACTTGAAAATTTAATTGTATTATGAAACTGTCTCGCGAAAGATCTCCTCTCATCTAAATTTACATAACCATGCTCTGTATACCTTTTAGTTTAAGCTTTTTGTTCAGTTAGCCCAATAAGAACAAACTACAACTGGATCAAATGCGTTATCCTGCCCAATATCAACTTTTTTGGGCTAAAAAATACGAGTATGAAGTAACGTATAAATAGAGAAAAATGTTGTCAAAGTAACATCTTGAAAACCGTGTAAAGTTAAATGTAACACTCGGATGAGATTCGATGACATATTCATTCGAGGTAAATATATTCTAAAATGTAAAATTTGTACGCTAAAATTCAATTTCAATTGACTCTCGGCCAAATGACCATATTGGTAATTAAAATTGAGGTTTAATGACAAATTGGTTAAAAAAAACTTATGAGACAAATTGGTGAAAAAATAGTCGATTTGGTGCTAAATTGGTAAAAGAATATCTCAGGCCACAATTGACCCAAAAACTGGCGCCCAACCCAGTTTTTCCTTTTTTTTTCTTTTTTTTTCTTTTTCGTACGACGTTATACGTTACGATATCCGTTTAATTTGTTTTCGTTCTTTGATAAATGTTTATATCGTGACTCAGGTGTTGTTATTTTGAATGTTTGGAATTATTATGATACGAAAATGTTAACAAAATGTTAGAAATTTCCTAAAAAGATTCTCAGGTTACATTGAGACACGTGTCTCAAAAACCGTAAAAAACTACAAAAACCGTAATCTTAAATTAGTCGGGAAATAATAATTACATTAATTAAGAAACTTAGTTAATGTCATTAATTATAATTATGGAAGGGTAAAAGAGTAAATTCACGTATAAAGCGATGACGATCTGACTGAAATGCCGACGACGAAATGTAGTTGTAGTTTGTTCTTACCATTTTCTTCTTTCTTTAAAGGTGACTTAGATAAAGTGTGTGAATGTGTGCTACCTCTTGTGCTCATTTAGCCAAAGTTTTTTCATTTCTACAAATTTGAAAATTTAATATTTTCACTCATTTTAACCATCGAAAAATCATAACCTTGATTATTTAGACGATGGTTGAAGTCACAAGAATGATTTTACATTCCAAGAGTTATAACGAGTGAAATATATCCCGATTCTTGAATTACCGAATAACACATCAAAATAGAAGGTGATCGATAATTTCGTCAAATAAATAAAGGTGGAGTGTAGACGTAGTAGGTAGAGTGTACAGTGCACATTTTGTCCGAGTTGACAACCTATAATTAGATAATGGTAGAAGTCTCAATATTTGATTTCTTTTCTACACATTTAATTAAATTACAACCAAATTAATGAATGTTTTTTTTTTTTTACATCAAATTTGAAAAAATTAAAGTACTTTATGACGAAAATATTTTTACACCTTTTTAAATTATCTTTTTAGAAATAATCCTATTTGATTTAAATAGAAAAGAAAGAAAGAAAGTAAAGCCAATTTATGAAGCTTAATTTTACAAATTGTACATATCCAAATTTTAGTACTCCATCCGTCCCGGTCTTTTGTTGTTACATTTGAGGCGTCACGAGTTTGTATTTATTCGATCCTATCATCTCATGACTTATGACCCGATAACAGCCTAACCTGATATCACACGATTCGCTCGTCTATTTGCAACCTCTAGTCACTAGGTGAACGAACTAACAAACTTTCCTCCTTAGAAAACTTTTTTTTTGGCATTCTTGAAACTCGTAATCGAGGGTCCACTGTTGTACGGATACGTGATAAAAATACGACTTGTTAAAATGAACAGAGCATTTCGTCGCATATGGAGTACTCCGTATTTCGTCCGGTCCATATCGAGTCATGTCCACGGTTAGCAAGACAAACCGAAAGTTTCCTAGGATAGAAAGATTGGCTAATTTGATCTGTAATAAATACTCCGTATATGTATGACAATTCGAGTAAAATATTACAGAGTATTATTATTATTTCACTCATATGCCATATAAATAAAAAACAAACATTTATAAGTAGGAGTATTACTTTTCCAACATTGTAATTTTGTTATATAAATATTATTTCAGTTTTTCTAATGTGTGTCCACTGGATACACGTTAATATGCTAATTAAGGAATGAATCATTGTTATGTTGCCTAAGTATGGCAATTAAGGGTTGATATATCAATTTATCGTGATAATATCATTTTAATATTTTCCTTAAATACTCCCTCCGTTCCAACCATTTGTATACGTTTGCTTTATGCACGTACGTCGATACTCGTTTTCTTTTATTTATATCTGTGTTACTAAAAATTATAAAAATTTGATATTCATAATGTATTTTATTAGACGATTTAAACAAGATCCCACGTGACTATCTTTTACGGAGTATCTTATATATTAGAAGTTATATTGAACATTCTCATCACTTATAAATAGTGTTAAAAAAACAAATGTATATATACAATTCGTTGAAACGGAGGGAGTAGTATATTAACATATGCTCAGCGGATACACGTTAGAAAAACCGATATTATTTACACCCATATACGTTTGTGACGAAGATATACGCCAAAAGGCCATCCACACACTCTTGCTCTATTGAAAAGCAATCCAAAAGCACAGAAAATACGGCGCAAAAATCAGAGCGGATCACCCGTCCAAAAGCAATAAGTAACAAATATCATACACTTGTTGATGTGTCATTCAGTGTATGGTGTGGCACACAGAGTGAGACACAAAATGGGACGGGAGATCCGCATTGATAAATGGGACGAGATATCCGCATTGGTTATACTTTCGGGACTACTTTTTACCGTCGGCGCTTTACTTCTTACCGTCGGCGTTAATTACGTGAAATGACGACTTTGTCCTTGCTATTTATTCTCAAAATAATATTACTTTTACATTTTATGGATTATCGATTTATTAAAACTCGATAACAAAACCGTCTTTTTCGATTATCGTAATAAACCAAAACCGACTCCCTATATAGCTAATTGCGCAAAATGACAAGTTCTCCTTTGCAATTAATTCTCGAAATATTATCACATTTACATTTATAGAGTATCAGTTTATTAGAACTCGATAATAAAACCGTTTTTTCGATTATTGTTACGCCTCCGATTTTAAACAGTTAATTAGATTAACTAACGACTTAATACAATTTAATAAACGGCCGGGGATTTGCACATTTGTCTTTTGAAAAATAATTAAAATTTACAAAACTATGCAATTAAGAGGGATCGAACCCCAGACCTCTTGATTAAGAGACAAATGACCAGACCACTACACCACCATCAACAAACTGATATTTTACGTGGCTGAAAACTATATTAAAAGAGAAAAAAACCCGGAAAATGGGGGGAGTCGAAGAATTTCTTCGACTCGCGGATGGGGGAGTCGAAGAAATTCTTCGACTCCCCCATCGACGAGTCGAAGAAATTCTTCGACTCCCCCCCATTTTCCGGGTTTTTTCTCTCTTTTAATATAGTATTCAACCACCTAGAATATCAGTTTGTTGATAGTGGTGTAGTGGTTTGGTCATTTGCCTTCCGGGTTTTTTCTCTCTTTTAATATAGTATTCAACCACCTAGAATATCAGTTAGTTGATAGTGGTGTAGTGGTTTGATCATTTGCCTTTTAATCAAGAGGTCTGGGGTTCGATCTTTGTTAATTTTGTAATTATTTTTGTAAATTTTAATTATTTTTTCAAAAGGCAAATGTGCAAACAAGAGGATTCGAACTCGGACCGTTTGTATGAAATGTTATCAATGTAACCAATTTCACCACCTTATACTTCATGTATCATATCATTGGAAGATTTACATTATACTTAAATTACGTTTATTAAATTGTATTAAGTCGTTAATTAATCTAATTAACTGTTTAAAATCGGAGGCGTAACAATAATCGAAAAAACGGTTTTATTATTGAGTTCTAATAAACTGATACTCTATAAATGTAAATGTAATAATATTTCGAGAATTAATTGCAAAGGAGAATTCGTCATTTTGCGTAATTAGCTATATAGGGAGTCGGTTTTGGTTTATTACGATAATCGAAAAAGACGATTTTGTTATCGAGTTTTAATAAATCGATAATCTATAAAATGTAAAAGTAATATTATTTTTAGAATTTAGTAAGGGCAAAGTCGTCATTTCACGTAATTAACGCCGACGGTAAAAAGTAAAGCGTCGACGGTAAAAAGTAGTTGCATATACTTTGCATACCAATTTCGTTGTTTCTCTAAGTTGTCCCATCCCATAATAGCTGATGACTTCCCTTCGCATTTAATGAAATATTACATCAAATCTTTATTGTCTTTTATTTTCACAAATTTGAAATTATTGGAGTACTATGTATATGAGTACATTATTTTAATGAAAATTATTAGTATCTTTTTTAGAATGTAATTCTACTTGATTTTTATTTTTAAATTGTAATTATGGCCAATTTATGGACTTCTTTTTTACTTTCACAATAATAATAATAATATTATTCCATTATTATTACAAAATATTTAGTATAATAACAATGTTTTATTAAATCCTTAGCAATTAATTGTGGTTGAAATGAGTTGAATTGAATTGAATTGAATTTGAATAAAAAGGTTAAATGCAACTTAAAATGGAGTAGTACGTAACCCCTTCATTCATAAGCAAACACACCATTTGTTTTTTCACATTTTCTGAGACGTGTTTTACATCATCGATATCTTTTATTTAGCATTAGTAAAAATAAAAAAAATTGATATTCTTAATGAACTCGTAGAGACGAATCAAACAAGATCTCACATGACTATATTTTCTATTGTAGATTATTGAGAATACGGAAGATTATCTTGACACGTAAATAGTGTCGAAAAGAGATAGGGTGTGTTTGGTTATGAAGGGATGGAGTAAACATTTAACTACTCAAACACTTTACATTTTATTAATTTGTTTGCGTTTTGTAAACACTGTAATGATTATTTTAATTAAAGGAAAACAAATCAACGAGACAGAATGAGGATATTGAAATGTATTAATTTGATTGAATTGAGTGAGACAAACTAAAGTTAATTGCCCTAAATTTAATTCATCCTAGCCACGGAGTATAAATTATGTAAGGAAATTATTTAAATTGATACTTAACAAATTCAAATAAAATCATAGAACGTACTCCCTCCGTTCGAATCATTTCCATGCATTTGGATATTATGCACTATTCATAGATGAGAAGAATTATCGATATAACTTTTAATATATACGATAAAATATAGTCATGTGAGATCTTGTTTAAATTGTCTAATCGAATGCATCATGAATATCAAATTTTTATAATTTTTAGAAATAAATAGCTAAAGATATAGATAAAAGAAAACGTGCATCGACAAGTGTGAAAAAACAAACGTATGGAATCGATTGAAACGGAGTGAATACCAAAGTTATTGTCAGTAGAGCATTTGTCCCCGCCCAATCCCAATCCCAATCCCATGCACTCGTACTCTATTTGCACCAACAAATTCCATTCTCCAACCTTTCTTTATTATTTTCCCTTCTCTTTTTTTCAGTTATGTACAACATTAGTGGACTCATCGATAAGTCGATAACTGGTGGATTTATTTCATTTTTTTATTGAGTAAATCTTCTTCATAAGTTGCGATGGTTTTACAAATATATCCGTCACAAATCGGTATTCGACATCCGAACCAAATACACGAGTTTGACACTAATTAATTGAAAAACATAAACAACATCGTTTTACATGTTTTTTTATATCCGGCCCTCAAACACTCGTAAGGTCATACGGGTAGGTATTTGCCCCAACCCACGAATTTGTGACATATATGCTTATCGGAATTTGTCGATAAAATAACATACATGAGGTTGTATCCTTAGCTTGTAGATAATGGAGAGACATGTTAGAGCTCAAAACATACCAAATTGAATTTCAATTTCATGATTCATTACATAGGAGTACTCGTACTTAACTTGAAAAAAAAATCGTTAGGTTGGGATCTTCAGTTTTTATTACTTACTAATTAGCCTAAATTTTCTAAATATGATTGAAAAAATCAAGATAAAAACCTTAAATTAGGACAAATTAAACACAGGCAAAATCAAAAGTCATTCATTCCATAAATCAAACTACAAAGTCATTCATTCCATAAACAAAAGGTACATGGGAGTACCAGTACTTTAACTTGATAAAAAAACAAAAAAAAGAAGAAAAAACTTAAGTAGTAATAATAATAATAGTGGTGTAAAACAACAAGGCCGCTACACCACCAATACGAACAGATACTTGCACTTGAGTTTCAGGTTTTGGTGTTGGAGGTGGAGGAGTGCTTCGTCGACCGCAGGGAGGATGGCGTCGGGAATTGGGGTGAGGTTACGGAGTGTAGGAAGAGGGGTGGGAATCCAACCGGCGGGTGAGATGCATCTTGATTAGTTTCAAGATATCGTCCATTTGAGGCTGGGTTAGATCTGAGTAGTTCTGTGTCATTGGTGAGAAAAAGATGGTGGGCACTGGTTTCTCAGATAGAGAGTAAAAAAGCTGGATGGCTTCGCTCCCGAACCCAGATTCGATGAGGTTGAGGATGCAAAAGAATTGTCACAATTTATTTTTAAAATTTAATTGTGACAAGTATTTCACGTAATTGTGACAAGTATTTATTTGACATAAGCACGAAGCAATACCCTCACCCCGTTAATCCATCAGTTCCGGCTGACTCAGGTACTACCTATATTTCCAAGTTTCCATATGGTAATTGGACATGCTTTAGTCACATTTATACCATTACTTAGCGTCCATTTGTAAATTTATGTGATCTTCTACGATTGTCGTTTTGGGCTACAATGGTGCTGAATATCGGTTTTTTTTTTCCTTACAGAGGGTGGTTCTGGTTGGCATTACCGGATTGGCTGTTTCTTGTGTCTATTGGATGTATTTCTCCGTCACGAGTAGTTTAAAATGTTTTAAAATATTTTAAGGCAAAATGTCGGTAGATGTTAGATTGAATAGGTTTCAATTTGGTAAGAACGTAGGTAAATATCGTTACACTTTTATTATATACTCGATGATATTTATTCCTGGAATAGTGATACTCGTCACCAAAGTTGTTCCCCGAGTCGTTGTTCACTTGTTCATATGCAAAGCTCGTAGAAATCTGAGATTCACCTGCCCTTTCTTGTTAGACCCTTCTACGCATCTTCTTTAGTTGATTCTGGGAGATCAGCCACTGACATTAAGAAATACGAGTAGGAAGTAACGTGTAAATAGATAAAAATGTTGTCATAATAACATCTTGAAAATCGTGAAAAATTGAATAAACCGGATGTGTTTTTGACAAATGGGCTTCTTCGGCCTAATCGGTCATCGGTTAAGCATGTGGGTTGCTTGCATTTGTTTGGAAAAAAAGGCCCATAAACCTGCTTGCATTCATGGGTTGATCAATCCAAATTAGTTTTCAACCTTCGTCTGTCACCCAGATTTCTCGTGTGATCGGTTTAGAGGTTGACTTTTTGTTCGACTTTGACATATTTTGAGTTCGGTTGACTATTCGGTCTAAAATATCTCAAAATATGAGACGCATACCCGAGTAGCGCAAAATGCGAGAAAATAATGTAAACCGACCCTAAAAATAGAAAGATTATACGGAAATGTGTGCGTTAAAAACCATACGGAGTACTATAAAAACGACACGCATTAAGTTTTTTTATTTTTAGAAATTTGAAATTATAATACGGAGTACTATAGAAGAATATTAGACATTTTCCTTTCTTTCATTGTCTAACTGTTTCTAACGTTTCTAGGAAATGTAATACTGAGGCTCGTACGCTTGGGACTCAGAACCAACTGATTTTCTGTTTTGGACAAAAAAAAATTATGAATTAGAGTATGAGTTATCAAGTTATCAACTAATTATCATATGAGTAGTAATTTTTCTAAAAAAAAATTATTATTACTCGTTTCATCCCGATCAATAGCTTCGACTTCCGTTTTCGGGGCTAGTAATTTTCTCTTTTACTCCCTCCATTTTTTTTAGGTTTTTTCTCATTTTTTAAAGATTTGTGAGGAATATTTTATTGAAAACAGAAAAAAAAAAATGGAGATAGTACTTATCTAATATCGTATATAAAGCCTACGTAAAGATTTGATGGAAGTACGGGGGAGAGTAAAATAAAGGGGATCCAATAAAATAATGGGGGTCCTCACGAGCAACTTAAGCTCGGTTCAGTCAAAACTTGGCTCGAACTCAAACTCGGCTCGACAAGTTGACAAGTAAATTCGAGCATGCTCGACTTGAAAAACTCGCGAGCAGCTCAGAATAATGCACTCCGTAATTAATTAATTGATATTGTGTTCTTATTTTTTTTAAAATATCAATCATAATGGTTTATGTTATTCACTTTATGAAATATTCTTATTTAAAAAAAACTCGCGCACCAGGTCAGAATTGTTTTAATTTCTATTTTCGTTTTTGACTTGAAAATTTAATTGTATTATGAAACTGTCTCACGAAAGATCTCCTCTCATCTAAATTTACATAACCATGCTCTGTGTACCTTTAAGTTTAAGTTTTTGCTCAGTTAGCCCAATAACAACAAACTAGAACTGGATCAAATGCGTTATCCTGCCCAATAACAACTTTTTTGGGCTAAGAAATACGAGTATTAAGTAACGTGTAAATAGAGAAAAATGTTGTCAACGTAACATCTTAAAAACCGTGTAAAGTTAAATACAACACTCGGATTAGATTCAATGATGTATTTATGTGAGGTAAATATGTTTTAAAATGTAAAATTTGTATGCTAAAATTCAATTTCAATTGACACTCGGCTAAACGACCATATTGATAATTAAAATGGAGGTTTAATGACCAATTGGTTAAAAAAAAAAAACTTATGAGATAAATTGGTGAAAAAAAAAGATAATATTCTTATTGTTATCGTGGGACGATCTCACATGAGACTAACCAATTTATAAGTGAAATGAATCTTCAATATACTCCCTCCATTCAACTCCAATTTACCCATCAGCGTTTTCGACATATTCACAAACCGAAAGAAACCTTCAAAATTTTACACAATCTATAAGACAAAATACTATCATGTGAGATGTTGTTTGATTCGTCTTGTTGAGTAGAATAATAATATCAAAAATTAATGAAAAATCAACACCGAATCGACTTATTGCTTTCCTAATAGAACAATTCGACCCTTATTTCAGTGCAGGGTTGTACCGAATTTTCTACTGAGATAAGACGGTGTTCCTCTGAATTTGCACAGAAAACAGAGATATAACTATGTAGTATTTTTGTGCAGATTTTCGTTCTTCGTTTTCGGATTTGATCAAACTCTATTATATAGAGTTTGAAGGAGAAGGGATACGAGCTTGAAGAGTTGTGAGTCTTCATGAATTTCCCACCAAAATCTGTTCAACAGATTTTGGCGCCAAAATTCGTCTCGAGGGCACAGCCCCCGAACCCCCGTAACCAGGGGCGTCGCCCCTGGAACCCCGACTCACTGACCGGGCAGCGAGACCCCCGCCATAGTGTACCGTATGAACCTGGTACCGTGAATTCGCAATTAATTATATATAAGCGTACACTCCGTACTTCCCCAAACCTACATTATATTATCTTGAATTCACACATCCGTAAAACCAAACCCGAGTACGCTAAAATGAAACGGTATTTACACTTAAATCACCAACATAATTTTTACTAATACCTACTGAAAGATACTCCCTCTGTTTTTTTACACAAATTCTTGTTTATGACGGAGATATCCGTAACAAATGACGGGCCAAATAGATACCAAATAGAGGATAAGAGTATAAGACAAAAGTGAGGATGGTGGAACCTAGGTAAATAATTGTCTTTATCCCCTCAACTTGACCCGTCTTAAGCTATCCGTCGCAAGAGAGACCAACTGATTTTTTTATGAGTCATTTTCACTTTTCGAGACAACTTTTTCTTTCTTCAAAACTTCATCTCTCACAACATAAAGAAAAAATATCATGAAATATATATACTCATTTGAAAGTTCTTTTCGGAAAGAATTTTATGGTGTAATTTTAAAAAATTTAAACTAATATATTTACGTAAAAATTAAAGTCAACTCTCATTTCGAAAAAAACAAAACATCGTATAAAAAAATCCGGAGGAAGTATTAACGATTTAAAAAAATCCATTGTTTGCTCCCCTCACTCACAGATGTGGGATGCATTTTGGGCATTTAATGAAACTATAACCAATTTAGGGAAATTACTGAAAGCTTTTTTACTTTTACAATTTGACTACTACTTTATGACAGTGGGTAAAAAAAATATTTCTATGGCTTTTTAAATTTTTTAGAATATATTCTTATTTTCTTTCTTTTTTTTAAATAAATGAAATTATGAACTTTTAGTTTTACAATTGTGTTCAAATCCTTGTTAATGCGTTTTCTAGTCAAAATGTTACTCGTATTTCCTATGATCAAAATGATGAGACAGGACACCTCACGAGCAATTTGATCTGAGCTTGGTTCGGTCAAACCTTGACTCGATTCGACAAGTTAACGAGTCAAGCTGAACATGATAGACTTGAAAATCTCGTGAGCAACTCGAAATAACGTATACAGTATACTCCATAATTAGTTAATATTTTGTTTTTATTTAAAAAAATATTAATCATAATCATATCCAGTACTTTGTAAGTTTTTTTTTTTACTCTATGAAATATTTTTATTGATTGTGTAGCACTCCGTACATTTTTGGATCCCAGGTTATAAAAATATACTGATGGAAAAAAAAATCTGTAAAATTTAACAGTTATATATATGCTCAAGTTAGGCTCGAACTCACCCTTCATAATCATATACTCCGTCCGAAGTACGACTAATTAAATGAAAGTTAATCATTACAAAAATTATAAGAAATACACTTGTAAAACAAAAAATAAATTGTTCCACTTAATTAATCACAATACCACTTAATTAATTGGAAGGTTAGTGTGTGTAAAACAAAAAATAAATTGTTCCACTTAATTTTATTTTAATTAATCATAATACCACTTAATTAAAACAATTGATGTTTTTGGTTAGGGTTTTTTGGTTCAAGAGCGGACCTAGTCGCATTACAATATAGGGGGAGCGAGGATTCGAACCTGAAACCTACTATCCCAAAACACCTAGTCCTAACTTCTAACCACTGGGCTAAGACATCCTCGGTACAAACTACAAAGGTATAATTGGTGGGACCTAGGTAAACCATTGTCCTTCTCTCGTCATGAGACACATATTTGACCCATTTTAATCTTATAATGGATATATCCGTCGTAAGGGAGACCAAATGACGAAATGAGAAATTAAAGGAAGAGGGTGTAGCATTGGTGTAGAATGTACAGTGTACTCCCCCAATCCCATGCACTACTTCTACGCTAGGTTGCACGGACACTTCTCCAAATCGCCGTGTCGTCTCGGACACTCGTGTTGGACACCGACACACGTCGGACACACGACAATACGTCTCGGACACCTGAAAAACCGTGTCTGGTTTTTTTAATTTATTTAGAGACGTGTCGGACACGTTTCATGCTATTTTGAGACGTGTCGGCCACGATTCGTACTATTTGGAGACTCATCGGACACACTTAGTATTGTTTATGAATTTATGGGCTTTAATAAAATAACAATATTATATGTTTATATGGGTTACTTGATACTATAAACGTTCTACTTAAGACTAAATAATTAATTAATTATTATATTACAGTAGTATAACTATTTAAGCTTTTTAAGATTTGATTTTAACTGACCTTATAAGACTTTAATTTTTGTTTTATTATTTTACGATAATTGCAATAGTTTAAGTAACTAAACCTATATTTTTGTTATAAAAATCTTCAAATTTTCATTGTTTAAATATGCATATTGATTTTTTTTTTCTGCCGTGTCCGTGTCCTATAAATTTTCGAATGCCGTGTCCTGTGTCCGTGTCCGTGTCAGTGTCTGTGCAACCTAGCTTCTACGCATACCTTGATTCTCTTTCCTCATAGTCGTACAACAGTGGTGGACCCTACCTGACGGATTCGTTGAACACTATTTATAAATGACGAGAATTTTCAATATAATTTCTAATGTATAAGATACTCCGTAAAAGATAGTCATGTTTTAAATCGTCTAATAAAATACATTCTGAATATTAAATTTTTATGATTTTTTTTAATATTAGTAACATGTAATTAAAGTTTACTCGAAATTTAATCGAATGTGTTTTAAATGTGTTTATGAAATTTAATCGACGTAGTTACCGTATGAATTTGGAGATATTTAATTTCGGGATCAAATAAACCGAAAAACGTGGACAATAACATTCAAATTTGTCCGTTTCAGATGATTTCTCGAGAAATGTGAGACATTTTTATGACCATCTAAATATGACCTGTATAAAATTAAATGACCGACGGTTAAAAAAAATTCAAAAATTGTTCAGTTTCGATTGTATATATATCAAGGATTCCGCCCTAATTCGATGTTACTCGAAAGTTAATCGAATGTCTCTTAATTGTACTTATTTGAAATCGTAGGTATATTCTGTTACTCCAAGACATTTCAATTTAAAGGTTATTTGAAATCGTAGTTACTGTGCGAATTTCGATACATTTAATTTCGGGACCAAATCAGCCCGAAAAACGTAGATAATAACCTTTAAATTCGTCCGTTTAAGGTGATTTCTCGAAAAATGTGAGACATTTTGCTGGTCATCTAACTATGACCCGTATAAAATTAAATGACCGACGGTTTAAAAAAAAAACTCTTAAATAGTTCAGTTTCTAGCGTATATATATCGAAAATTCCGTCCTAATTCGACGTTACTCGAAACCTAATCGAACGTCTTTTGAATGTGTTTATTTGAAACATTAAATAACTCTGTTATACGGAGACATTTCTACAGTATACGAAGTAATTAACTTGTGCATTTGGAGACATTTAATTGTACGCAAGTTCGAATATTATAAATGAGACAAAATAACGTAAACTTACTTCTTAAAAAACAAAATGACATGAAAATAGGAATTGGAAGAAGCATTGTTGGTCAAAATACCCCTACTACATTTCGTCGTCGACATTTCAGCCACGTCGTCGGCGCTTTATACGTGAATTTACACTTTTGCCCTTTCTTAATTGTGATTAATGATATTAATTAAGTTTGTTGATTAATTTAATTAATATTTCCGAGTAAATTAAAATTACGGTTTTTGTACTTTTGAACGATTTTTAAGGCACGTGTCTCAATGTAACTCTTATTAATTAAGTTTCTTAATTAATGTAACTATTATATTCCCGACTAATTTGATGGGCCAAGGCTCGAACCCACAACCTCTCAAACACAGATGAGACTCTTTACCACTAAACCAACTGAACATTATTGATAAATCTTACTAAAATATTATCTATATTTGATTCTAAAACCCCCTAAAATCGCCTATTAATACAATTTTAATATTATTAATAATATTAGTGTTGTTGTGGGTGGGGAGGATATATAATATAACATAATCCGTAACATAATAAAATAACGGTTTTCAAAAAAAAAAAACCGTTTTATTATCGAGTTTCATTAACATGATTAAACTTTTTAATTTCATTAACAAAGTTAGTGAATGTAATTAGAGAAGGACGTTGTTGTCTTTTCACATTAAAAAAACCGCCGACAACCTAATTTCTAGAAAAGTCGGGTTTCTAGAAAAGTCGGGTTTCTCTAAAGAAAAGACGCTTTTTTTTAAGTGAGAGAAAATAAAATTAAATATGGTGAGTGGAGTTTGAGTGGATATATAATAAGGACAAGATAATAATGGAACGGTTTGAAAAATTAAAAATCGCTTCATTAACAGTTTCAATAACTAATCTAACTTCTAAAATAACATAACATTAGTTAACTAATCTAATTAAGGTAAGGACAAGATCGTCTTTAACATTAAAAAGCGTCGACGACGTGGCTGAAATGTCGACGACGAAAAACAGCACTCCAAAATACCCAGTAAAGGTGTAACCTGTAGGCAGTGCACAGTGCACAGTGCACAGTGTTTGTTCCTTACCATTTTCTTCTCTCTTTAAAGGTTGACTTAGATAAAGTGTGTGAATGTGTGCTACTTTTTCCATCGCCTTACATATCGTACAGGTACATTATTATTGATTGACACAATTAATAAGTTGAAAAAGTTGAGAAATGATTTGGGTGATGACATTAGGTCGTGATCTACTGGATGGGATGGTGTAGTTGGGTCAAGATAAATAAGATAAGATTAAGAGGAAAAAATGGTGGTGACCTAGCTAGTTAACTTGACATTTGCTTGGGGATGGTCTTAGCCAAAGTTTTTTTATTTCTACAAATTTGAAAATTTAATATTTTCACTCATTTTAATTTTCTTCCCATTTACTTTTGAGATAATAATTTTTTTATTATAAATATAAAATGATAAATTTAAGAAATATTGAGAGTAGAATGATAAGTAAGTGTAACAAAAATGAATAAACGTGTAAAGCGTTGTAAATATCGGACATTATAATAATAATTATGGACCAAAATAGAAGAAAAAAAATGATAAGATAAAAGAAAATCGGAGGAAATGCTACTTTATGACAGTATGAGTAAAATATTTGTATGCTTTTTTAATTCATCTTTTTAGAACATATAATAATCTTATTTGATCTTTTTAAATGAAATTAGAGGCAGTACGAACTTTTTATTTTTACAAATTGTATCTAAATCCTCGTTAATGATCAAATGGGTGACAATGAGTAACATGAAACCTCACGAGCAACCTAAGCTTGGACCGGCCAAAGTTCGACTCGAACTCATGCTCGACTCATTATTACTCCTAATTTATGCCTAATATGTTAGCATTCTCTGTCTTGCTCATTTGTTATTCTTTTATATATTCATTTATTTTAGGTGAATATTAATTAAAAAAATAACAAATAAAGAAGATAGGGGGAGTAATTATTAAATCGTTAATATGGGTAACCCAACTTAATTGATTGATATTTCTACCAAGTACGTTTGTAAAGAAACAATTGATAGGAGTATTACAATTGATTACGGTAGTGCATATAGTAATCATTACAAAGATTGGAAGGAAATATTGCATGGATAGTGTAGTGTACACCCCGAATGCCAATACTCCCGAATCCTACATTCCCATGCACTTGTATTAATGACACGTCATATCTTTAGTCCGCATAAATCTAGTGGACCCCACACTCTTGCAACTCTGGTTGATTTCTTTTCATTTTGTAACTGCAAACGGAATCGCTAATTTAAGTTCCTTCTTTCGTAAAAGAGGAGCCCTCCTTTCATTTTAATTTTCCACTCTCTCTTCACAAACACTATTCACCGAGACACAGTACACTCCTTCATGGAGACCCTTTTTCCCTCTGTAAGCCATCCTTCCCCCTTCCCGCAACCCAGTGACCCAACCTCCGACGGCAAAGAGGAGCATGAGGAAGTCACTGTCGAGGAGGAGGAGATTGTCAACGTCGACCCTGAGCAGGCAACCGACGACGGCGGCAACGGCCAGGTAAACGTTGACGGCGAAGAGGAGGAGGAGAAGATTGTCAACGTTGACCCTGAGTAGGCAACCGACGGCGGCGGCAACGGCCAGGTGAACGACGGCGAAGAGGAGGAGGAGATCGGCGAGCACCAGGCAACCCCTACGGTGGAAAACTTCAATGCCATGGTTGCGTCGGGTGAGAGGGAGACGCTTTGAGGATGTATTACGTGTTGAATCAGCAAACGATGAGAACGTCGGCAATAGACCGATTCTATCAATACCGACACAATGTCCAAGATGAGAACGTCGGAGAGCAGGAAGGCCACGGCGGCGGCAACCACCAACACAATGTCCAAGATAATAACCTTTATTGAAAGTAACTGTCACAATTGTTTATTTAAATTTAATTGTGACAAATAATTGTGACAATATAAGAGTCATATTGTCACAATTATTTGTCTCATGCAATAATTTGTGGGGATACCGGGATAAAAATAGAAAATATTTATGATGAGAAGAAGATAAAAAGACGGACGAAAATAGAATATGGGAAGAAGATAGAAAGGAGGAAGTAGTATGGTTATCGGAAAATAAGATTATACACCTGGTTGTACAGTAGCATTGTACAACTAAGGCAAAATTGTTGAGCTTTTATATATATTTACTGAGCTTATAAAAGTTTCCGAGCTAAGTTGTAAGTTTTCGAGCTTAAACATTTATGTGATTTAACTCGACAATTTTACACTAAAACTCAGAAAATTTAGAGCAAAACTCAAAATTTTTGTGATAAAGCTCAAAATCTTAAAACAAGTTGTACATAAAACTGTGTACAACTGGTTGTATAATCCTCTAACTGTATAGTTATCAGTTGTTGGATGTAAACAAATGATGACATAGTTTAAATATAACTTTTAAACTACAACTTTTTTTTCCAATGTAAATAAGCCAACTAACCGTTTTAATCGAGTTAAAATTATTTTGGGATCCCTTTATTAAAAGTTACGTAGCACTCCTATGAAATAGTACTTGTATAAAAAATAATTGTTGACAATGAGAATCAAGCCCAGGTCTACAAATATTGTACATACAATTAAGATTAACACCATGACCAATTATATATCTATTACTTATTTCTTCCCAAAAACTGAGGTGGAGCCATGGCCCACCTCTCCGACAACACAAAATTTTGGAAGAGACGATCCTCTATCGTTGCTGAATATTGTTTTGTTTCCCTTACAGTGGGTACTGCTGGTTGGCATTACCAGATTGATTGCTTCTCGTTTGTATGGTATTTATTTCTCAGCCGTGAGTAGTTTGAAACATTTTAAGGTAAAGAAGAATAACGGTGGGTTGTAGATCGAATAGGCTTTAACTTTTAATTTGGTTGGAACATATGTAAATATCGTTACACTTATTTATTTCGTCAATGTTTTTATTACCTAACCAAATAATTAAGTTTTTTATGACAAATTTACATGAAGTTTTTAAAAAAAGCAGCAGAAGTTAAAATGAAAAGACGAATAAATAATGGAAAATGATATATACAACCCATAAATAATAACCGTAGTTTTTTTTTCTCTTCGTATTTGATTTGAAAATCTAACCATATTTTGACACTGACCATAAGTATGGTATTATGGGCATGATGGCCTGACCTAGGAGGGATTGGCCGTGTCGTGGTATGAACAGTCGACGGGTTGGGTCGGGCCGGGCCATGTCGATAGACTGTCCCAAATTTCTATTATTTAAAAAAAAATGTAACTACGCAATAAAATTCAGTTGTTAAAGAAAACTCTAAAATAGTTCAAATTCGATTATGTATGTCGAAAATTTCTCCCTAGTCCGACCTTACTCGAAAGATAGTAGAACGTCTTTTAAATGTTTCTATTTTATCGAGATAGACATCTCTAGAAACACTTTAACGGGTGACGTCTCAGTAATTTTCGGTAGAAACAAGGGTTTACAAAGGGTGGATTAAATGGTGAAATCTTAGGTTTTGATTATTATTTATTACTTAGTTTATTTAACTTCGTTATTAGTAATAATTAGAGCTGATCATGGGACGTACTGCCCAATTGGTCCGTCCCGTCCAGTCCGACCCACGAACCCATCCCAAACCCGCTTGTCCGTGGGCCAAATTTCCACTTAATTCGGCCCGTGTCCAACCCTAACCCGCATATAATCACCTCTAGTAATAATTGATATCTTCGAGAGTTTTAGTACTGCATTGTCTCGTTTCTGTTTTGTATGTACCGTCTCCGGAATAATCATATACGAAGTTAAGTCAAGGAATGAATAGGGTCAAACCGAGTCAAGGAAGTCAAGTGATGTAAGACTTTGGCCCAACCCAATTCATTTCATCAACCCATTTCCATTTGCTTTCCCTTTAATGGTCCGTTTGGGAACACGGATTTCAATTTGAAATTTGGATTTGATACAAATACTTTGTTTGGGAAACAAAGTGAATTTGTGAATTTGGATTTTGTCAAATCCAACCAAATCCAGGTCTCTCATAAAAATGGTCATTTCCAAATGACACCTTAACGCATGTTATTGTAAAATTCTATCATTTCACTTTTCTAATTTGACAATGACGATTTGAAATGAAATGCTCGTTGCCAAACGCTACCTAATAGTAATCATAAATTAAATGATTAATTCTCGTAACAGTTGATCTTTCTTACACTATCTAATCTATAAAACATACTGCATTTTGTTTGTTTTGCGTTGCTGCCGTATGGATAGGATGCTGCTGCTGCTAGTATCCCTACTGCAGACGTCGAGGATTTGTTTTCTACAGCACCAGAATGGTTAGAATCTGTTCGCGTGTATTCTTCGTTTGCTTGGATGCCTACTTCAAATATCTTCTGTTGGGCTGATATTCTTTTCTTTTGTTTTCGTTGATCGATCTTATCTAGTCCGTGGACTGAAATCCCATACATCGATGCTGGCTCAACACCAGTATCAGGAGTTAGTAGTAGTATAACACTGAATGTATTCCTGTCACAGGTATGCAGTCTGTCAACTTCTGAATACTGAGTTAGTAGTTCTACGGGTCGCTTTGAACAATAATCACACGTGTCTCGTTCGTTAATCTTTCAGCAAGTAAGTCGGGGTCTAAGGGTGAAACGAAACCTGAACGATATAAGTTGTGTACTCTATATGGACCCTGGACTAGGTTTGTACTCGTATTATGTAACGTGGGATTTTCTCACCGGACTCTTCTAGGTTTTTTGTCGTAGGTAGAGCTGGAAAACCGGGCCGGGCCGGGCCCATCTCGGCGGCCCGGTCCAGCAAGAAAATAAGCATGACCTGGCCCGACACGGTGATGACGTGGCGAAAAGCACGGGCACGGCACGACCGGTCCCAAGTCGGGCCACGACGCCAATTTGAAGGGCACGAGGTACGGTTGGGCTGGCATGACTCTGAATCCCAAAAAAAATCGGTAGCCCAATTAGGCAGTTTCATGGGCCCAAATGTTTTGAATTATTATGGACTTAAGGATCAGACCCGACAATTTTAGGGTTATGAATTCTCAAACTTGATCAAATACTCATCCAACAAGTTATTGGATTGGAACTTTGTGAGAAATTTCGGGGAAATCTGGGTTACTATCCAACGGCCGATTTTGAAAAAAATTCACTGCTATGAAAAATAGTTAAAAACGATCAATTTTGAAGGTTATTATCTACGTTTTTTTCGATCGTTTGTATCCCGGAATAAAATCGACCGATGTATTAGATGAGAGTTGGTCTGAACTTAATTTAATTGAAACTGACTGAAATATAGAGACAACATAGGTCTCCTGGAGCTGAGCTGAACTGAAACTGACTGAATATAAGTCCAAAAGAACATGACCTAAGTGTGTAGTACTCCATAATAGAGTGAGGCAAAAACCGTAACTGGGGTACTCCAAAATATGTAATTTTTAGACGTGTCGGATTCAATCGAAACAAGTTCAATATTCTAATTTATAACATGCTGGAGGGTTCTAATAATCATTATTAGGCATTATGTTCTTGTTAGACAAGTTTTCGTCAAAAAATATTCGCGCTTTAGAACAACTTTAAAAATTCTCAAAAATAGCTAAAAACGGTTGATTTTAAAGGTTATTATCCACGTTTTTTCGGTCGTTTTGGTCCCGGAATAAAATCGACCGATATTCGCGCTGAAAAAAGTCCACACCATATGTAATGCGCCGGTGTAATATAAAGGTCATTCGGATGTCAATCGAGTCTTGCAAAGGCCTTAATATGTGATTTTTAGACGTGTCGGATTCAATCGAAACAAGTTCAATATTCGAATTTATATCGTGCCGGAAGGTTCTAATAATCACTTTTAGGTATTATGTTCATGTTGAAAAGTTCTCGTCAAAAAATATTCGCGTTTTAGAACAAATTTAAAAACTCTCGAAAATAGCTAAATACGGTCGATTTTGAAGGTTATTATATCCACGTTTTTTCGGCCTTATGGATCACGGAATAAAATCAATCCGTATTCGCACTGAAAAATCTACACACCAAATATAATGTCCCAGTGTAATGTGAGCGTCATTTGGAAGTCGATAGAGTCTTTTAAAAGACATAATACGTGATTTTTTTTGGTAAGAGTTTTTTCAACAACTGTCCATCATTTTATGTTATACTCCGTATGTGACATATTTAGATGACCAGCAAAATATCTCACATTTTTAAAAAATCATCTAAAACGGCCGAATTTGAAGATTATTATCCACGTTTTTCGGGTGTTTCGGGTCAATTTGGTCACGAAATTAAATGTCTCCGAATTCACACAGTAACTACTCCATACATTGTAGATATGTCTCGTTGTTGCAGAAGATAAATATGGCTTCAAATAAATACATTTAAAAGACATTCATCTACCTTTAAAGTAACGTCGGATTAGGGCAAATCTTCGATATATGTACTAGAAACTGAACTATTTAAGAGTTTTTTCAACAACCGTCAGTCATTTTGTGTTATATGCGACATATTTAGATGATCTGCAAAATATCTCACATTTTTCGAAAATCATCAAAAACAGCCGCGTTTTTCGGGTGTTTCGGGTCGATTTGGTCCCGAAATTAAATGTTTTCTGAATTCGCACAGTAACTACTCCATATTGTAGATATGTATCGTTGTAACGGAAGATAAATATGGCTTCAAATAAATACATTTAAAAGATATTCGGCTACCTTTAAAGTAACGTCGAATTAGCGCAAATCTTCAATATATATGTATTTGAAACTGAACTATTTAAGAGTTTTTTCAACAACCGTCGATCGTTTCATGTTATATGGGACGTATTTAGATGATCAGCAAAATATCTCACATTTTTCGAAAATCATCTAAAACGGTCGAATTTGAAGGTTATTATCCACGTTTTTCGGATGTTTCAGGTCGATTTGGTCCGGAAATTAAATGTCTCCAAATTTCCACTGTAATTATTCCATGTATTGTAGACATGTCTCGTTGTTGCGGAAGATAAATATGGTTTCAAATAAATACATTTAAAAGACATTCGGCTGAATTTCGAGTAACGTCGAATTAGCGTAAATCTTTGATATATTTACTAGAAACTTAATTATTTAAGAGTTTTTTTGACAACCCTTCAGTCATTTTATGTTATATGCGACATATTTAGATGACCACCAAAATATCTCACATTTTTTGAAAATCATCTAAAACGGCCGAATTTGAAGGTTATTATCCACGTTTTTCGGGTTGATTTGGTCCCGAAATTAAATGTCTCAAAATTTGAACTATTTAAGAGTTTTTTCAACAACCGTCGGTCGTTTCATGTTATATGGGACCTATTTAGATGATCAGCGAAATATCTCACATTTTTCGAAAATCATCTAAAACGGTCGAATTTGAAGGTTATTATCCACGTTTTTCGGATTTTTCGGGTCGATTTGGTCCGGAAATTAAATGTCTCCAAATTTCCACTGTAATTATTCCATATATTGTAGACATGTCTCGTTGTTGCGGAAGATAAATATGGCTTCAAATAAATACATTTAAAAGACATTCGGCTGAATTTCGAGTAACGTCGAATTAGCGTAAATCTTTGATATATTTACTAGAAACTTAATTATTTAAGAGTTTTTTTGACAACCCTTCAGTCATTTTATGTTATATGCGACATATTTAGATGACCACCAAAATATCTCACATTTTTCGAAAATCATCTAAAACGGCCGAATTTGAAGGTTATTATCCACGTTTTTCGGATCGATTTGGTCCCGAAATTAAATGTTTTCTGAATTCACACAGTAACTACTCCATACATTGTAGAAATGTCTCGTTGATTGTTGAGGATGATAAATTAAATATGACCTCAAATAAATACATTTAAAAGATATTCGGCTACCTTTAAAGTAACGTCGGATTAGCGCAAATCTTCGATATATGTAATAGAAACTGAACTGTTTATGAGTTTTTTCAACAACCGTCAGTAATTTTATGTTATATGCGACATATTTGGATAACCAACAAAATATCTCACATTTTTCGAAAATCATCTAAAACGACCGAACTTGAAGGTTATTATCCACGTTTTTCGGGTGTTTCGGGTCGATTTGGTCCCGAAATTAAATATCTCCAAATTTTCACTGTAATTATTCCATATATTGTAGACATGTCTCGTTGTTGCGGAAGATAAATATGGCTTCAAATAAATACATTTAAAAGACATTCGGCTAAATTTCGAGTAACGTCGAATTAGCGTAAATCTTTGATATATTTACTAGAAACTGAACTATTTAAGAGTTTTTTTTGACAACCGTCAGTCATTTCATGTTATATGCGACATATTTAAATGACGACCAAAATATCTCACATTTTTCGAAAATCATCTAAAACTGCCGAATTTGAAGGTTATTATCCACGTTTTTCGGGTCGATTTGGTGTCCCAATATTAAATGTCTCCGAAATCGCACAGTAACTACTTCATACATTGTAGATATGTCTCGTTGTTGCGGAAGATAAATATGGTTTCAAATAAATACATTTTAAGGACATTCGTCTATCTTTCAAATAACGTCGTGTTGGCGTAAATCTTCAATATATGTAATAGAAACTGAAATGTTTAAGAGTTTTTTCAACAACCGTCAGTAATTTTATGTTATATGCGACATATTTGGATGACCAACAAAATAATTCACATTTTTCGAAAATCATCTAAAACGACCGAACTTGAAGGTTATTATCCACGTTTTTCGGGCTGATTTGGTCCCGAAATTAAATATCTCCAAATTCGCACAGTAACTATTTCATACATTTGCGCTAATCCGACATTACTCGAAATGTATCTGAATATCTTTTAAATAGCTTAAAATTCGTATATTTATTTGTCTCGTTTATTATTATGATATCATGTTTTATTACATAAATAATCCCATGTTTCAATTATTTTTTTGTTTACTTTTACTAAGAGGGTAATGAAGAATATATAATGGATTATTTAATAAAAATAATCTAAACTATTTAACATCTTCTTATATTAATCAAATCTAAAGATTAACTCAAAATACAAATTAAAAAAATAAACAACCCGTGAAACCATCTCATAAAAGAATTAATATGAAAAAAAAAAAAAAAATTACTCATACAACAAATGCATGAAATCAATAGCCTCTCTAGAATATGATCACTCTTCAAACAAGACTACGGTCCTGTTTTTTGGGCTGAAACTGACTGAACTTAACTTAACTGAACTTAGTTTAACTGAAACTGACTGAAATATAGAGACAAAATATGTCTCCTAAAGCTGAACTGAAACTGACTGAATATAAGTCCAGAATAACAGCGCCTTGCCGCCTACATGGGCAATCTAAGCTTCAAACACCTACCTAGATATCAACAACACGAAATTCAAGTATTGACAAACCCGAGTTGATAGTTCACTCGTGATTTACCCACTTTTATTCAAATGTGAGGGATTGAAATAATAATAAGTGGGTAAATCGTATTGGTTTGGAAGGAGTAGTTGTTTCATGAAAGGGAGTTATTTCAAATAAGTTGACTTTAAATCCATACCAAATGTAATGTCCCGGTGTAATATAAGGGTCATTTGGGTGTCAATCGAGTCTTTTAAAGGCCATAATATGTGATTTTGAGACGTGTCGGATTCAATCAAAACAAGTTCAATATTCCAATTTATATCGTGCCGGAGAATTCTAATAATCATTTTTAGGCATAATATTAATGTTGATAAGTTTTCGTAAAAAAATATTCGCGCTTTATAACAACTTTAAAAACTCTCAAAAATAGCCAAAAAAGGTCGATTTTGAAGGTTATTATCCACGTTTTTTCAGTCGTTTGGGTCCCGGAATAAAATCGACCGATATTCGCGCTGAAAAAAGTCCCACCAAATGTAATTCCCCGGTGTAATATAAGGGTCATTTGGATGTCAATCGAGTCTTTTAAAGGCCATAATACGTGATTTTGAGACGTATCGGATTCTATTCAAACAAGTTCAAAATTCCAATTTATATCGTGCCGGAGGGTTCTAATAATCATTTTTGGGCATTATATTCATGTTGACAAGTTTCCAACAAAGAATATTCACGCTTTGGAACAATTTCAAAAACTCTCGAAAATAGCCAAAAAAAGGTCAATTTTGAATGTTATAATACACGTTTTTTGGGTCGTTTGGGGTCCCAGAATAAAATCGACCGATATTCGCGCTGAAAAAGTTCATACTAAATGTAATGCCCCGTTGTAATGTAAGGGTCATTTGGATGTCAATCGAGTCTTTCAAAGACCGTAATACGATTTTTAGATGCGTTGAATTCAATCGAAACAAGTTCTATATTCCAATTTATATCGTGCCGGAGGGTTTTAAAAATCATATTTAGGCATTATATTCATGTTGACAATTTTCGTCAAAAAATATTCGCGCTTTAGAACAATTTCAAAAACTCTCGAAAATAGCTAAAAACGGTCGATTTTGAAGGTTATTATCCACGTTTTTTCAGCCATTTTGGTCCTGGAATAAAATCAATCGATATTCGTGCTGAACAAAGTCCACACCAAATGTAATGCCCCGGTGTAATATAAGGGTCATTTGGATGTCAATCGAGTATTTTAAAGGCCGTAATATGTGATTTTTAAACGTGTCGGATTCAATCGAAACAAGTTTAATATTCCAATTTATATCGTACCGGAGGGTTCTAATAATCACTTTTAGGTATTATGTTCATGTTGACAAGTTTTCGTCAAAAAATATTCGCGCTTTAGAACAACTTCAAAAACTCTCGAAAATAGCTAAAAACGGTCGATTTTCAAGGTTATTATCCACGTTTTTTCGGCCATTTGGGTCCCGGAATAAAATCGATCGATATTCGCACTAAACAAAGTCCACGTCAAATGTAATGTCCCGGTTTCATATAAGGGTCATTTGGATGTCAATCGAGTCTTTGAAAAGACGTAATATGTGATTTCAAAACGTATCGTAATCAATCGAAACAAGTTCCATATTTCCATTTATATCATGTCAAAGGGTTCTAATTATCATTATTAGGCATTAAATTCATGCTGACAAGTTTTCGTCAATAAATATTCGCGCTTTAGAACAACTTTAAAAACTCTCGAAAATAGCCAAAAAGGTCGATTTTGAAGGTTATTATCCACGTTTTTTGGGTCGTTTGGGTCCCGGAATAAAATCGACCGATATTCGCGTTGAAAAAAGTCCACACCAAATGTGATGCCCCGGTGTAATAAAATGGTCATTTGGATGTCAATCGATTCTTTTAAAGGCCGTAATATGTAATTTTTAGACGTGTCGGATTCAATCGAAACAACTTCTATATTCCAATTTATATCGTGACGGAGGGTTCTAATTATTATTTTTAGGCATTATATTCATGTTGATAAGTTTTCGTAAAAAAATATTCGCGCATTAGAACAATTTTAAAAACACTCAAAAATAGCCAAAAAAAGATTGATTTTGAAGGTTATTATCCACGTTTTTTCGGTCGTTTGGGTCCCGGAATAAAATCGACCGATATTTGCGCTAAAAAAAGTCCACACCAAATGTGATGCCCTGCGTAATATAAAGGTCATTTGGATGTTAATCGAGTCTTTTAAAGGCCGTAATATGTGATTTTTAGACGTGTTGGATTCAATCGAAACAAGTTCATTATTCCAATTTATATCGTGCCGGAGGGTTCTAATAATCATTTTTATGCATTATATTCATGTTGACAAGTTTTCAACAAAACTAAACAAACTCCATACCAAACATAATGTATCGTTCATTTGGATTGACCAGTTACATATCTCACTTTTTTCAAAATCACCTGAAACGGCCGAATTTGTAGGTTATTATCCACGTTTCTCGGGTTGATTTGGTCCCGTAGTTAAATGCCTCAACCTTCACAAGGTAATTATTCCAACCGAAGGTAAGTACCGTTACAAATAAATACTTTTAAAAGATATTCGAATATCTTTCGAGTAACGTCGAAATAGAACAAAATCTTCGATATATATATTTACACACTCAAAGCCGAACTATTTTAGAACTTTTTTAACCACCGTCAATCATTTTATGTTATAAAGATCATTTTAAGATGACCAGCTACATATCTCACATTTAAAAAAAACACACTTGAAACGACGAATTTATAGGTTATTATCCACGTTTTTTGGGTTAATTTGACCCCGAAATTAAATGTCTCAAAATTCACAATATAATTACTCCATACATTGTACAAGTAACAAATGGTTTGTTGATATCGATGAGACTAATAACGATTTGGGTTGACTCGTATATCTCATGGAATCAGTTTGATCAAAACTCGGTTAAAAATAATGCAGAGCCGACTCCAAGTTAAGTTACACACCACTCGGTTTTGTTCAACCCTTTAAATCAACCCGCCTCATCAATTCAGTCGCGCTTAATTCAGTTCCGTTCAACCCATAAATTCATGATAGTAGAAAGATAAAAATACAAAAAATCTGAATGAAACTAATGCTATCATACAGGATTGGTTCAAAGTACAGTCCAGGAAATAAAATAAAATAAGATAAAATAAAATAAAAAACATTTTTAAAAAAAAATGTTTGCGACTCGATGCAGCTAGGAAATCATACCGGGTTACAGTCAGTCAAGCATTCACGAAGAATACTCAAACGGTTGTGGAGGCTGAGGCTCATCGTCGACAGCCATTGCTGAACCCGGTTGTGCAGGTGCTGCAGGTCCGGTTGTTGCAGTAGCAGTAGCAGCAGCGGCAGGTGAGTCGGTTAAAGAGAGTACCTCAGGTTCGTCAGGGCGTAAATCCTTCAATAGAAGGAAACCAGATGGAGCCATTTTCACGGGCATGTATCGGCTTCCTTCTGTAAACTTGACGTACTTCTCTTGCGCTGGAACTACCCGTGCTGGGTTTGTTAGGGTTTCGAATGAAGGTTCTTGTTCGACTTTTTTCTCGGGTGGGTTGTCAACCTGTTGGATTTATTGGACAAATTAAAGTAGCAGGATTAAGTTACGGATTTTATTTTAAGAATAAAAAGTAATTAACGACGGTATACTTCCAAAAAAATACGATTTTGGAAAACAGTACGACAACATCAGAGCCTTTGTCGCAAAAAGATTTGGGGTGACTAACGTGAATCATTATACGAAGTCGTTAAAAGAAAAAACAAAATAAAAAAAATAAAAAAATAAAATGGAAGGCGGACAATACAATAAAATAATGATAAAGATACAATTTTAAACACAAAATTAGGTTGAAAACGTTAATACTCCGTAATACTTAAGTTTTTAAAGGGTTTCAAACTCCAAGTTCGAAAAAAGTGTGAAAATAATTTTTGAAAAATAAAATAGAAGAATTAAGAATAAATAAAAAGAACAAAAAAATAGTCCTCAATAAGTAAAAAAATATGGGAAAGACGATAATTTGCGACAAAAAACCTAGTGTAATAGACATGCTTCAAAAATGACCTAATTTGACTCAATCCGGAAGGACCGGAAACAGGCTGAAATATTCCAAGTTGAACAAAAAGGGCCCCAATGACATGACGCTGGAACGACTTAAACTCGACCCATTTTCTAGGTTTGAATTAAAAGGGATGAGCATAGTTACCAGCATAGAGTCGGCATCCTTCTCGGAAGATTTTGCTTTTCCCGTGGCAGATGCAGAAGTTGACTCGGATGCAGCAGACTTCTCCTTCTCCTTTTCCTTTTGTTCGGACTCCTTTTTTGCTCGAGCTTTGGCTTTTGCAGATGTCGATAATACAGCAGTAGGAAGCTTCACGGCTGAAGTGGCGGTAGCCACAGTGGTTGGTTTTGGATACTCAAACAACGATGGCTTTGCATGTGATAAGAAATCAAATTTGGGAACTTTGAGATCATAGTTTAACCCGACAAACGCTGTTGGTGAGAATGCCAAGCTAACGAAATATATCAGAGGGTACCAATACCAGAACTGGGTGAACACTGCCAAACCAACAACAGCCGTAATTTTATCGTGTTTTGACTTGGAAAGAAGACGTATCGTCACGTTCCTTCCACCAGCATCCAGAATTCCGGAGGCCAAGATGGCTCCCATTTTGCTCATTGTATCTTCGTGCTTGTCGAGAATTATTTTCTCCAATTGTCGCCTGAATTCAAGAATATCACAGTACTGTTGTCAGACTAAGAATAAAAGTACAGCAATGACCAAAAAATGAGATTTCTACGAGATATAGAAAAGCAGATAGCAACACCAGACGACTACCACCTGAATGTTCCAACCCGAGAATCCATAGCTTCGGTAGTCTGGATCATTACCATAGCCATGGCTATCAGAGCTCCTTGACGAACAAAATCGACCACGTCTGATGTTAGTGGTTCCAGCAAAGATATGGCCTCACTCAGACCACTCCCAGCACAAGAGATTCCAACAGCAAGGGCCGCACCATAGCGAACATGTGGATTGTAAGACTCAGATAGCAGAGACACAATCCGGGGAGTCTGCGAGGCATAAAAGTGACGTAAAACTTTTGCAGCTGATATAGCTACCAAATAGATTCCTCCTGAAACTGCCTTATACTTCCTCCCATTATTTGGGTCAGTGCCATACGTAAATGGCACGAAGTGTAAGGAATGCAATTTTCAAACTATGTGACACAGGAAAGACAAATGAAAAAACACGAACCTGCTCAGGCTCATTATACATGACGAAACCAAGTGCCAAAACAGCAGTCCTCCTGACATCGTCGCTCACATCAGAGACTGCGAAGTGCAGTAGCTGGCGAATGGCCTTGTTATTCGATGTTCCACTGTACGCTAAAGCCAATGCATACATACCACCATAACGCAATATAGGATCTTGGTCTCTTGTCATTTGCTCAATCAATGTGTCTGCTTCCTCCTCTCTCCCGTAAACAGTAAGAGCTATGCCCAATGCTAAGCCCCTGTATAAAGCCAACTACCACATCAGCGGAAAAAAAAAAGTACGAAAATTAAGAAAAGCCTAGATGAGAAATGTAGAATTGTAGATTAACCTGATGATCTTCTCATGCTGAGTTTCATGTGCATACACAAGCATCTCGCTAGCCTTTTCACTTGCGGTACCGACCATAAGAAGACCCATACTGATGCCAGCAGCTTCACCAGCAACAGCACTATCAGTATAGAGCACATTTTTTATGTCCTCAAAAATGTCCTCATCTGCTGTTCCAAGGGCTGCTAATCCAAGACCTAGACAAGCTCCATGTTGTATGACCTACAACAAAAAGTTTAATTAAAATCGTGTAAATTGTTACTTCTCACATGAACAAAATGACTATGAAGTACGAGGTAAATTCTATCTGCTATATAAATCATCACACCTCTACATTAGTAGAGCGTAGGCTATCACGAAGAAATTGCTTGATGCCCTCGCCATGATTAGCGTGGATTAAACCTAGAGCATACAATGCCCCGCCTTCAGAATATGGACTTCCAGCACTACCGCCACCAGCCCCACCCTGTGGCAAGTAAGGTGCCATCAGTGATCGACCCTGTTTCAAATGGCCTTTATGAATGACACCCAATCCAGCAGTTGCACTAAATTTCGCCCAATTAGTAGCCCTGCTCAGCCAATCCTGACAGATCAACAACATTTAAGTCAGAACATAGTATAACATTTACAGAAAGACAAATCGCCAACTCTAAGAGGATAACGGCTGAATTACCAAATTCTCCCTAAGGAAGGTGTCGACCGTTGTACCAGCATGCATAATAGCATTTGCATAAATTGTTGCACTGTGACAAACACTGTTTCTCATTTCAACAGATTGCTTTATGGTCTTCAAAATAAGAAGGTCCGATCTATGTCAAGAAAACACAAGTGGAGGATTAGAATGACCTCTATATCTCATACAAGTATGTATTAGAATAGATGAAGTTGTCTTCTCACCTATTATGACTATACAAGAACTGCAAAGTCAGCTGAATTGAAGTCTCCCCGGACAAGATTCCTCTTAATTTTGTCAATCTTTCGGCATATGTAGCTTCGAGAGGATCTATATCAATTACATTTTCAATGACAATGGTCCCATCATTCATTTGCACATCCTCAGATGTTGTGGCAACTTCAGTTTGATTGGACTCCGTTTCCCTGGAGATTGGCTGTTCTACAGGCTGAGACTTGGGCTTCGAAAGACGATCTCTCACATTTAAAAGAAAAGCCTGGTGTTCGTTCTCCACAAGATCAAAAGCGATCTGAAAGGCAAGCAAAGCGTCATCCTGGTTCTCTGACCGAAGAAGCTTTTCCAGAATACTAGCAACGCCTTCAGGTTGATCCAAAAACATGAGACACTGACAAACGCTCAAATAGTCTGGAGAGGACAATTTTTGATAAACTCGAACAAGCAGACGAAGCACCTGAACCAAAAGAGATACGTAAGTACTCCAAAAAAAATGAACTCATTCTCTCCTTTTCATAACATTTGCTTTCTTTTAGTCCTGCCTCAACACAAGCACTGGTTTGTTTCATATGTATTAAAAGGATACCAAGATGTCCATGTACAAAAAGATACCACAAAGTGACGCCCATATAAAAAAGGAGAATTGAGATAGGTAGGGCTTCATATAGTATTAACTTCACTATATATTATTGTATATTTTGGCAATACAAGACTCAGCTCAGAAAGCATTACAAGGACAAGAATATGCATACCTCCCGACGATATTCTCTGCGATTAACATAGGAGTGAGAGACATTAATACAGTATGCCAAGCATCCAGGAGCATTATCACTCCTCATGATACCCTCCTCAAGTTTATCGAGTCTACGGCACTCAATTGCCATCCCCATAGCTTGTTGGTATTTTCCATCCACAATGCACCTAAAACACAAAACCAATAAGCCTAACAAGCAATAAATCCATGAAGGCATATTATATTATTTTGAAAAACGAGACCATACTTCTCCAACATTCTCTCCACAATTGCCTCCAGCCTAGGATCAATATTTGAAGCTTCTTCGGTTGAATCTGCAGCTTTGTTTCTCAGGCTGGCATACTCATCAATGGCCTTGTCTGAGGAAATGAGAAACACAAATAAGTTTGATATGAGCCTATGAGGTACAGTTATCGAAACATGTAATCAAACAAATAAGTTTCAAAGTAAAGCAGTATATAATAAGCAGCTTTACCAAGAAGAGTCCGAACATAATCAGATTCCTCTGCGACATCAAACAAAGGCCCAGCTCCAAGTGCGTATGATAAAGAATCATTCAGTTCACCCAAGAAATAAAAAACCTGCAGAATGATCATAAATTAGGAAATAAGAAAGGTAACATACAGTAACCAAAAATTAGGACATAACTATGGAACCAAACAGTAGAGGGAAACTCTGCGCAACAGCCCAAAGGTAGCACTTCACTTATAAACCAATTGGTGTATTTAATATGATTATACCAAATAAAAACAGAGTTCTACACAATAACCATTACCTTAGAAACAACCAGAGCTGCAAGTTCCCTCTCGGAGAATTCTTCATCTTCATACAAGCTTTCTCTGGAAAAAAAAAAAAAGAACAATTGTTCCCAGTGAATTTACATATAGCAGGATGAATTAAAAAATGTCAAACCAACATCACTTCATCACTTGTGAGCAATGGCTTTCAACCACGTGTCTCATGGTCATAATTTCACTCAATACCAATAAGATAGATAATTATGCAGGGAGTTCTGATAAAGACCAAAAAATTACTTGGAAAAGAAACAACACAGGAATACATGATAATGGGCCATAACCAATTCCGCCATTCAATTAGTAATACGAGCTTAACAGAAAGATGCTGCTAAATTGAGCAACAATAACAGGAGTTGCAAATTAGTAAGAAGGGAAGCAAGAGTTAATTGTGAACCCTTATATTAAGTTACTACATGCCATATTACTCTTACGAAAGAAAATTGTATACTAATGAAGATGCAGTTCCTCACGCTATAAGGTTGGTTCTCTCCGTTCAAGCTAGCAAAGTAGCAAGCATAAGAGGTATATCACAGAGCTCAGGAAATAGGGAATATTCTCATGGAAAACAAAACGCTTAAAATCAAAGAAGACTCAAATCATATCGTTCCTATTCACTAGAATCACTACTACCGAGAAAATCACATGTTCCAAATTCCAATACACAGCTTTGAAAGCCAGCCATCGTCAAAGTTGCACATGCTCCATATATAAAAACCATCATTGTAGCATAACATACACACGCAGGAAACAATATGGAAAAGAAGAATTGCTGCAAACTATCAATGGAGCTGATACCACAAAAGAGGAAAAAACTAATAAAAGATAAAAAAAATCATGAAATACTTGGGTGAATGGATCAAAATAAACTCGTTAACAAGACAAGTTCTATAGGAAGCTGAATGGGCATGAGGTAGTCACACCTTTTTACTCCTTACTTAGAATGTTTTCTAGAAACTTCAAAATACAAAGAAGGTTATAGCACAAGAGAAAAGTAGCAAATAATGCTCAAAAAAAGCGCCAAACTATGGAGCATTGGAGCCTGTCCAATAGAATGACCAACTGAAGTTTTCTATTTAGAAACCAATCGTACACAATCTTTCCCCATTCCATATCAATACGATGCATCCTATACACAATGTTATAAATAAGTAAATAGTTTTTGCAACACGAAACAATTTCCAATTCGCTAGGGGTTAAGAGAATGGGGTAACCCAGAAAAGCTACAGACAAACTTCAGCATTGCTCATGCCATGGAGATGTTACTCATATGCAATCTGCATTCACTTTACGACATTCTGTCAACTTAGAAATTTCCAACTGCCCCGGCTCAAACACCCCCAAGATGCTTGCTTCTCATCTTCAGTATAGAAATCAGCCAATTTAATGTGATCAATTACAAATTCTCACCGCCCTCTCCCCGACTCTACCCGATTCTAATGAACAACGGCGTACATCAGAAACAACTGCTAAATAACATTCGATACAGCTGAATCTCAATAGCTCAATTCTAAGGACCTAAAGCAGCCTGCTTTGCTCAATCCCCGCCACCATACTGAATCGAGTATTTAGTATTACCAATATCCATGATCAGTTATGTAAGCCGGTAAAATACTCGAAACTCCAGTAATCAGCTAAAATTCAGTGAAGTTCAACACTCATGACACCGCCAAAAGTTAATACTAGGAATTAACAACAGAATACAGTCAATAAATCAAAACCACCAGTAACATAATAACAATTACTACAACAAACTGGGAGCTACACCAAACCCTAAATCAACACAAAAATCCCCACTCTAAGGTCCCAAAGCAGCCTGCTTTGCTCAATCTTCGATACAAAATTAAGTACCTTAGCATTACCAAAATCCATGATCACTTATGCAATCCGGTAAAATACTCGAAACTCCAACGTAATCAGCTAAAAAAACAGTGAAATTTCAACACTCACAACTCCGCCACAAGTTAATACTAAGAATCAACAAAAAGAATACAGTCAATTAATCAAAATCGCCAATAACATAATACAGTACAATTACAAGTTACAACAGAGCAAAACCAAACCCTAATCAACACATAAATCCCCAATCTAAGGTCCCAAAGCAGCCTGCTTTGCTCAATCTTCGATACAAACGTTAGCTACCCCCACCGCCATATTCAATCGAGTATTGAGTATTGTATTAACAACATCCATGATCACTCGAAACCCCAATGCAATCAGCTATAATTCAGTGAAATTCAATTCTCACGAACACCGCCACAAGTTAACACTAAGAATTAACAAAACAATACAGTCAATTAAACAAAATCGCCAGTAACAGAACAATTACAACAAACTGGAATCTAAATCAAACCCTAATTGGCACAAAAATCCCCAATCTAAGGTCCCAAAGCAGCCTGCTTTACTCAATCGATTTATAACATCCATGATCAATCGAAACTTCAATGCAATCAGCTAAAATTCAGTGAAATTCAACACTCACGAACACCGCCGCAAGTTACTACTAAGAATTAACAAAACAATACAGTCAATTTATCAAAATCGCCAGTAACATAACAATTATAGCAAACTGGGAACTAAACCAAACCCTAATCAACACAAAAATCCCCAATCTACCACGAATTCAATCCACCAATCAAACCTATCTAACATAATCAACACAAACCCCCAAAAAAATCACAAAATTAAGTCAGATAAGATCAAGAATTTACATTTGAGGGATACTAGTAGAGATCTCAGGCCAGAAAAATTGGGCGAAAGTGTTGAGATTAGTAAGAGCGTGAAGCTTCAACGCTGGATGATTCTCGTTCAACATAGCAAGTAATGCTCCCGCTGAACTCACCATCGTCGCCATTGTTGCGCGGAACTTTGTCGAAATCTAGGGTTTTTCGTGATTATCTCTCTACTCGATTACAATAGAAATAATTGGAATTGATCGAAATTTGGGGATTTCTTAGGGTTTCGATTTGATTTAATTTTTCAAGGTGAAAATTGAAAACCCTAAAAAAACAACTATGGAGAAAGGAAGGAAAGAGGGGGAAATATACTTGACTTGGATCTTGTTTATTGTTCTTTTTTGGAGTATTAAATTTATTTTTATAGTAAAGAAATTAAATTATAAATATTACTCGTACTCCGTAATTAATTAAATAATTCTATTGTTATTAAAAGTAGGAAAGGAAATTAATTTTGTAAAATTAATTATTAATTTTATTACTTCGTATTAAAAGTTGGAAATTTATCTTGTTTAATTCTACTACAATAATCTTCACATATACTTCGTAAATTACAAAAGTAAATCAGAATATAGAGTGTAAATCTTGAGTGAAAAAAAATTAATTACAAATTTGAACTTTCATTTATGTTAAATTTTAAGATAAAATTCATGTATTAACCTCGTAATAAATTCGTAAGTATTACTTGCGGTAAATTACTAAATTGACAATAAAACTGGTCACTTTATTAACCTCACGGAAACAGCGAAAATAACACGAATTCTGGTATATATTGTTATAACAACGGGGTTACCCATTTATATAGAAAAATGATATAACGGCACGAGTATTGTTATTTGCTAGTAACGTCTTGCCTTTATTTAACTAACGAAATAATATTCAACATATATAGCGATTTGGCCTATATAACGACACGAGAGATAATCCGTCACAGGGAAGACTGATTGATGCGGGAATAATGATCTTGCTATGATTTCTCACAACACCTAACCCTCTCTTGTCATAGTCTTTATTCATCTTTACATCATCTACTTCTCATCATATAGAATGCTTTTTTTGCTACCAAAATCACAATCCATACACCTGAGAGATTCTGATCGGATAGTGATATCGATTGGAAAGAAGGAGAAACACGATGATGATGGATTCAACCTCGAAACTATTCACATTGGAAGAGGTTTCGAGCCACAACTCTCGCAACGACTGTTGGATCATCATCCATTCTAAGGTTATCGACACACATTATTAACACTATTAAGCCTGATATCATGTCATTTCGGTTTGTATGATCGAATGTTTATGTTGTTTTTGCTCAGGTGTACGACGTGACCGAATTCCTGGAAGAACACCCAGGTGGTGAAGAAGTCCTGCTAGCATCCACAGGTACATTACTGTACTGTACTGCTGTGACTGCTGTAAATCCTGTAATATGCTTGGGATTTCACAGAATGCTATGTTTACGCTGCAGGAAAGGTTGCCACAGATGACTTTGAGGATATCGGACACAGCGACAAAGCAAAAGCATTGATGAACAAGTACTATATAGGAGACATAGACGAATCTACCGTTCCTGCTAAGAAGATGTACATTCCTGCTAAACAACATCCCAAGTACAGTCAAGATAAGACGTCCGACTTCATCATCAAACTTTTCCAGTTCTCGTTACCTCTATTTGTTCTGGCTTTCGTTTTCGGTGTTAGGTCATCTCTCATATGACTCTTTCATCATTTCATGTTCCTGCAAGATTCATACTTGCATGTATTTCCTGCAGAAAAACTGTATTTTTTTTTCTAATGTACTATGTCGTTTTCACTTCTCGAGATACAAAAACGCACTGTATTTCCCAAGAGTTCGAAAACATACATCATGACTCATGAGAATGTCTCGACGACTACGGAGTAATAAGAGACATAGAAGGTAATAGAGACAAACAGGAGAAGTCAGCAACAGAGAAGTGAAACACAGCTATAGAACAACACAAAAACTGACTCATTACAGAAACTGAGAAACTCATGCAATTAGAATTTGAATGGGAAGTGGAAGTACTCAATGAACAATGTCTACTGACAACTGTAATTAAGGACCACTACTGAAAATGAAAGGGCAAAGCTTGAGCTTATCTTCAAGGTACATGTATCACAAGGTTCATATACAAAGATCATCATGGTCGGCCTCGCCAAACCAAAACAGTCGGCCCGTCCCACACAGGCTCACAGATCCGAATGTGGTTGACCTGCCAAAACTGACTCCCACCGAATCCGATACCCGGAAGGAAGACTCGAGTTTGACCCACAAACCGAATTGAACATGCCCGGATGTTTATTTATGGATAACGAGTCGATATTCCTAAAAAAAAAGTCGAAAATAACAAAACCGAACCCGAAATGACCCGGCCGAACCGGAAGGCAACCTGATTTTTCTGTCCTGAACGTCGCCCGACCCGAACCTGACCCACCTGAACTGACCCGGTTAACACGTTTCCCAGATCTACTTATAATGACATCCAGGCCCACACGCCAAATAAATAAATAAAATCAGTCTCTGGCCGGGTCTACACCACGACAGTCTCATACAAGACTCAGGTGTATCATCATTCCACATGCAACCGTTAAACCAAAACGAGGGGAGGAAGAATATGCAAGAAAACGGGAAAAGGCAGCATAGCATTTTTTTATTTTATTACCATTCTTTTACAAGCCATAGAAAGTACAAGTATAGGCAAATAGAGAAAGGACAGACCATATAAATAAAACTAGAAAGACAACTAAAAGTTAACTTCATGTACCCTTTTGAGTTTTGATTGATTCACCTAACATAATGACAGCTAGGATCCCAAAAACTAACCCCTTAAAATTCTATGTTTCCCTTTTTCACATGATAAGTTAGACACAGAGAACTTCGGTTAGTATTCGCTACGGCCCCCTCTAGGGTCACTTAGTATGTAGTAGTAACATAATACCCCATTAGTCTACACATCTGAAAACCTAGTCAAATCGCTTTACAAATGCTAACCAGCTTACCGTCTTTACTTCTGCATACAGCATATATATCGACCGGACTTTCTATGGATACGCCAAGTGAAAAAAAGTCAGCTGCGGAGACACAGAGAGTCAAGTCATTTGCCCTAAATAGAGCCTAGGGCTTCAGCTTTTCCCATTCGTAGCGTCCAGGCAGGGGCTTCTCATTAGTTGGATCAAAGTTGTACCTGCGAAAGTCAAGCACTGTCGTTAGCAAACTTTTTTCTGAGCGCACATGAAGATTGCAGTCTCTTCACTACAGCTGAAATTTTGGACCGTAATTCCCAAACGTGGATTTTTTATGCGAAGCAGATGAGAACACGGGTTATAGCTTAGGTGGCACGAGCTTCTTTACTCAAACCATGAGGCTGAGTATTCAATTCTCATCTACGACTTAGTTTAAGCCAAAACGCGAGGATTTTTCATGCATAACCCATCTTGACCAAATAACCCAAAAACAACTGATGTTGACTAAGATGAATCGTCATTTGAAACCGTCAAGTCGTCAACTAGTAACACATCAGAGCAGACATATAAGTTGTGACTTACTTTTGGATAAATTCTTTTTGCTGTTGTTCTTCAGCATCAGAGAAAAACTCCTCCATTTCTTGGGACGTCGGTATGCTCCTTTGTGTTGTGTTTCGTGTTCGACGTGCAGCCGGAGCTGAGCAGGTAGGCCGGGTAGTAGAACCAGGAGTGTGGATCGAATCAGGATCCCGTATCATATTGCTGGGAGTACTTTCCCTGGTGCTTCTGTGCCACGACAAACATTTTGAGTCCCGATTTAGACCAAAAGACGCAAACTTTACCATTTACACACATACTACTAACTAACCACTTAACCATATCTAACCAACCCAAAATTCCGAAACCATATCATATTATCATCACAATTCACAAACATTCAGAAGTGACTCATACAGTCATACAGCATTGCATTTCCACCTGAACGGAAAAATATATCGTGGTAGCAAATTCGTGACACGGGTCATGACCAAATTCGAATAGTATAGCAGCAGCACAAACGTCGTGAATGCAGCAATAATCAATGAAGCAATCCCTTTGTCTCCGTCATTTGTTTTAACTTTTTTTTTCTTCCAAATTCCCATTATCGAGAAAAGTAAAGGTAAACAAATGATCGAGGCGGACTTATATTGCATCATTTGCATGTCTCATGAAAGAAATGTTGGCTTAATTTCTAAGATTAAATCACAAAATACATAACAATTACTAACAGTATGAATCTAAGTTCATGGATTGATGACTAATGCTACCAACAAAAACTAATATGATCTCTGAAATAAAGCGAAGAAATCGGAATGAAGACGGAAATAAGGGGAAGAAATAACCTTTCTTTACAATCAGAATCGACGACATTTTCGCCGAAACAAGCATTATCAAATTCCTCACCAGTGTTCCAATTAACACCATTTTTCACTGACTGAGCAGAAACAGAGGCGAACTTATCACCAGAATTGGGGGAATCACCACCAACCCTAACCCTAACCCTAGAATTAGGGGTAGAACTAGAAGAATTGCACAAATTAGGGTTTCCAATCGATTTGGGGGTTCGACAAATACTCGATTTCCTCGAACGATTGAACACCTTAGGAGGCTTAAGACGAAGCAAACGGCGATTTCTGAGCTGCAAATACCCAAAAGACGAAGTCGAAGGGGATGATTTCTGGGTTTTCAAAGCTAGGGTTTTGGCACGAGTTCGGACCCCAAGAGGGGTAGAAATGTCGATTAAGTTAACGGGTATTTCTGGGTTGTTATTGGATTTGGATTTCTTTGTGTATTTCCCCATTGATTTGTGGAATTACAGAGTTTTTCTGCTCTGTTTCAAGTGGGTGTTGGATCGATTGAAATTGGGGGGAAATTGGGGGAAATTAGGTTAACATGGGTTGAATTGAAGAAGTGGGTTATCAGCGAAGGTGATTTCAATGGAGGAATTGATTGAAATCGAAGGAGAAAAAGGGATTAAACAGAGGAATTTTGGGGAAGACGAAGAAGGAAGGAAAGGTGGTTAGAAAGTGAGTGAGAGAGGAAGAGAGAAAGGGGAAAGATAAAGGTCGTTTTGCCGTTGTTGGTTAGGAGGACGAAGAGTATATACACAAACACAAAAATACGATTATCGTCAAACCGTCTAACATTAGAACTACGAATGTCGAACAATATAATAATAGAGGATTTGATCGAGTTTATAGATATTCGTGAATTTGAGAAGTGAGTGAAAATAATATACACAAAATACGATTATTGTCAGACCGTCTAACAGAAGAACTACGAATATCGAATAGTATAAAACGATATTCCCTTCGTTCAAATCCAAAGGGTAAACTTCTCTTTTGGACACTATTCACAACTCAAAGGAATCGTTAATATTCCCGACAATGTATAAGAAAAAATATAATCATTTGAGATCGTGTTTGATTCGTCTTTATGAGCAGACTAAGAATATCAAATTTTTATAATTTTTGTTAATGTAAAACGAAAGATATTGACGGTGTACAACGTGTCTCGGCAAGTTTGAAAAAACAAACGTGCCCCGCTGGACAGTGTAAAAGTTTGAAAGATATTGACGGTGTAAAACGTGTCTCGGCATCAATGTATCAGACAAAGAACGAAACCAATATTCATGGGAAAAGCGACGAAGTCCCCCGACATGCTAATTCGTGAGCTACTCTATTTGACTCTCTATGCGTAAACGACCAACAAATAGACTCAAAGTGCCTTGCCAACTGAGAAATTTCATCGACAAGAAGATGGAAGTCATGGTGTCCCTACTTCCGTTCTTGTAGCGCCTTAATCAGCAATTGTGAATCACTCTTGACAATGATACGCTTATGCCCTCGCTGGACCGTCGTTCGAACCCCTTCAAGGACTGCTTCCCCCTCTGCAATTCGCACCTCTTCCAACCCTCATCTACCCATCGCAAATGCCCATTCCACCCGAGCACGTTTCCCATCAAATATCACTTTATTTCTCGCTTTCCATATCGCCCAACATCCAACCATGAACCTCCCTGGCCTCACTCCTCCACCCACTCCCTCACTCGCTCAAACCCCCGTTCCGACTTCACGTCAATCTCCAACCCCTCCTAAATCCCACCCACCCATCCACAACCCTGAACCAAATGGAGACTCGTCTCCACTTGGCATTGACAAATAGGACAAACCGACTCAATCTCCTTAACTCTCCTCGCAAGATTTGCTCTCGTAGCCAATGCGTCATTGCAAAATTGTCAAAAGAAAATCTTGATCCAAGGTAAAGTCTGAGTATTCCAAATCTGATTCCAGAGGTATTCTTCCCGCTGCCGAAATGAGCCCTCTTCGTCATGCCACCCACCCCCAGTAATAGCCTTATAAACAGATTTGACAGAGTAATCTCCGTCTTTCTCCAAGTCCCAGCACCACACATCCTCTTCTAGCTTTAATTAAATATTACGACATTCTATAAAAATAGGCGAGACAATGCTCTACCATTCTCTAAGTCAATTTCATTTATCTATTTAACTCATTTTGTATAGATTGTATTTAAGGTGAATATAGTCATTTTATATAAGAATTCATGATCATATATCAGGGTTAATTATATAAGACGATTTTCCAGTTATATTTATTCAAGAAACTAGTATTATTCACCAAAAAGTCCTTTTCCAAAGTTACATTAGTAGGATTAGGAATAGTAGCTTCTATTGTCTTACTTTAAGGTTACAAATGTTTTCATGTGGTAGATTAAGATCTCCATGACTACATGGTACACACAATGGTTTTATTTAAGGTTACAAAGAAAAAAATATCCTTTGTGCTCTCATGCTAAAAGTTTTTGTCACTACTTGTGGCCTACAACTACAAGAAGACATGGAAGAACTTTTCAATTTTATTAAACTCATTGAATAATAAATTAACAACCCCTATACATTAACAACAAGTTATTCTAGAATATATTAGTTCAACATCCGGTAAAAAATCACGTGGTTGTTTGTACAGAGTAGTTTTTAACGAAAACATAGACCCTGTTTGACAAATAACAATAACAGATTCGTAATAGTGGATAATAATAACATAATATGGTTAGCAGGTTTGACTAAGAAAGAGTGTTTGGTAATTAGCAGATTATAGGGGAATCGGGTTGTTTTCATGTATAAATTCAATATGCTGTTTCGATATGCTCCTATTAACAGTATATTCAAAAACAGTAGATTCCGGCCAATATGTTATCGCAATATGTCATTTACCAAACACAGAAAATTAGTAGTTTGACGGTCAATCTATTAATTAGACCGGAATCCGCTAATTTTCTCCCAATATGATGTTTGCCAAACAGGATCTATAATCTATTTTATAAATAGTGAAAATTGACCGTTACATACTTAGGGGTCGTTTGGTTGCCCTCTTAAATCATGTAAAGTAGAACTTCTCATGAATTGATAAATTGGGATGCTGTTTGGTTGCCCACTTCCCGGGAATTGCCACTTCCCAGGAATTGTCACTCCCTCCATAATGGGGGAAGTTACCCACCAAGTCTCCCTTGATGTGTAGAACTTCCCGCATGAAATTATTTCCCACATGGCAACCAAACAATATTTTTGTAATTCCCATGAACTACAAATTCACGTGAATTTAAGTTCCCGGTAACTCCATCTTCCCATGGTGAACCAAACGAGCCCTTACATAGTACAATACAGCATATATAGTAACAACCGAGTTCCTCAATCATGACTAATAGTATACAGAATATATTTTATTCAGTATATACGCACGAATTCTTCAACAGAATATAAAGAAATGTTACGGGATTATGAATTCATCCAAAATCAACAAAATTTGGAAGAAAATGGTTTCTATATATCCAAAACATGAAATCATAAAAGAGCAAATAATAAATATGTATTTTTTCAGCGTGTTTTATCTAAGAGAAAAAAATTAAAATTAAAATAAGATTGATATGAAATACTATAAACATGATCGAAATTAATTACTGTAAAAAGATAAAGTATCTAGAAATATTCTACAAGGTCGGGCATACATGTGGGACAGTAACCGAGCTGCCACGTCTCTTGATTTAATTTCCGAAATAAAAAAAATTTTAAAAAACCCTAGAAAAATTAAACTATTATTTGGCTAAAAACATTTGTGTTCAACACTTAAATCCAGGACAAATAGACAAAAACAGAATAACAGCCAAAGCACCAAGAATTGCAAAAACTATCAACTTTATTTTCATGTTCTCTACCCACATTTTCCTCTTCATTTTTGTTCCTTGCTTTCTAAAATCCTGAGCCTGCAAATTAAACAAAATAATAAAAAAATTAATTTATTATTTATTTACTTGTATTAATTATTAATTATATTAATTATAATTTATATTATTTATAATATAAATAATAATTAATATAAGCCCTAGAAGAAATTAATATAAGTAACTGAGCTGCTGCGCCTCTTGATTTAATTTCCGGGAAAAATAAAAATAATAAACCCTACAAAAATTAAACTATTATTTTGCTAAAAACATTGTGTTCAACACTTAATTATATTAATTATATATATTAATTATAAATGGATAAAATTATATTACTTCTAATGAATGCAATATATATTATAAATCCATCATATATATAAAACCGTGTTACCCCTAAAGTCCTGATATATACTTCGCTGTTATATTGTGTATTCAATATATATCGTGTCAATATAGATTACAGAATGACACAACGTACTTCGTTATTTTTAATGCATTGTATCTAATATTTTATACTCATTATTTATATTAATTATAATTGGATAAAATTATATTACTTCTAATGAATGTAATAGTTCTATATAATAAATCCATCATATATATATATATATATATATATATATATATATATATATATATATATATATATATATATATATATATATATATATATATAACCATGTTATCCCATGATGTCTACTTAGTTGTTCAGTTGTTGTATCGTGTATTCAACACAGATTACAGGATGACACAATATATTTCATTATTTTTAGTGCAATGTATCTGATATTCTGACACGTAACATGAAAAATATATATAAAAAAAATCACCTGTGAACGAAGATCTTCGGTTTTGTCTACTAGTAATTCAATTTTTTCTCCACGATCAAGGACCTACAAGTACAAATTTTCATTAAAGACATGTAATGTAGAGTACATTTTAAATACTATGAATAGTATTTTAATTAAATTCAATAAATTAAATAACATTATTAATTAGTCTCCAATATTGTTGCAACTAATAATTCATGGATTCCAGCCTAAATCATGAATAACGTAATCATTATCTGAAATCGTCAAGTCGTCTCCAATAAAACAATTATATAAAATGCATAACGTTAGTAATTATAGTACGTTTTAATAACTAAAAAAAATACTTAAAAAAACAATTTCACGCTCAAAATAAAGTTAAAAATGTTAATAATAATTTTTTAAATAGTAAATAAAACAAAATAATAATTAAGATATCATCAAATTGTTATAAAACCCGTTTTATATAAAACTTTTGTAAAATATAACGTCCGGGATGATACTTCAGATTCTATCATGATCGATGAGTTATGCAATGAAACGGTTTTTTATTTCTTTGACTTAAAAAAGTTTTTTTTTTTTAAAAAAAATATTTATTATAAAACCGTTTCATTGAATATTTTTTGTAAATTTTGGATTGACTTTTAATTTTAAATTTAAATTAATTGTTTATTAGTAGTATTACCTTTTCAATATTTTCCATCATAACACCCTTCACTTCTGAAACTTGGGCCTTCACTTTTGCAAGTTTGTTCAATTCTTCAGGATGGTCTGCACAATACTGCATATGGTCCTTCAATTTGGGCCTAATAATATCATATGTCACCAAATATATTATTTTAGGCCCAAAAATAAATAAATAAATACTTTATGAAAGAATAATATAAATATGACTTTATGAAATAAATATTATGAAAAAATAATTATTATCAGAGAATATAATGAATTTATTAAATTGAAGTATGGTCTAAATATTTATATGACTAAATATTTTAGTAAAAAAATAAATATGGTCTAAGAAGTTAATTATTTAATTATTTAGTCAAAGAAATATTTAGTCTAAAAAGTAAATTATTTAATTATTAAGTCAAATAAATATGGTCTAAGAAGGTTTTATAAATATTTAGTTATATAAAATATATAATTATTTAATCTTTACTAAATACTAAATATGAAATAAATATAAATTATTTATCAAAGAAAAAAAAACTTTATGAATTATGACTCATTTTTATAATATTATTAAAAAAAACTTTTTTTTTTATACAAATTTAATGTAATATACACATTTTTATACATAAAAAAAAAACCCATTTTCAAAACAAATCTAAAAGGTAAGTTTGCGATTTGTATATAGAAAATTGAAAGTGATGGTAAATACCCAAATGCTTTGTTTAGGACGTTAGTTTTAATAACATTTGCGACACTATCTATATATTTACGAAACCATTTTCCATTATGAATCCAATCTAATATAGAGTATATAGCAATATAAACGTTTACGACTTTTTATACATAAATAAAATCGTATAATCGTATTTTTACAAGATTAAAAGCGATGGTAAATACCCGAATTCTTTGTTTAGGCCTTTAGCTTTAACATTATTGGCTTTTCCACCACCATATTTCTTGTTGAAATCATCCTTTACTCTTTCAAGAAAAGCTATAGGAAGTTGTCTGCCCGACGATTCGACCGCAACTACACAATAAGCTGAAAATACAAATAATACGAGTATGATTTTTCGTATTATTAATTAAATTAAGTCATCGAAAATACAAATTATTTACGTAAATACAATTAACTATAAAATCATAAATTAATTATATTTTAATTATGTTTTGATAATCTCTTTTTAACCTTTTGTTAATCCCTTTTTCATTATATTAGCATAAAAAAATATTTTTAATGAAAATTACATATTTTTTAAAATACATGAAAAGCGAAAAGGGATAAAAGACGGTATTACACTAATTTAGGAAGTACAAGCACTATTTTCGATTCAATATAATGGTTATATACTTATATTCACTATTTTAAGTCAACTTTGCAAAATATTGATTTTTTTTATATAACGCTAACATATTTAGATTTGTAATAATAATAAAAAAAAAGGAATATCGTAAAATTATATTTTAAACACTAAAAATTACAGTAACGTATAAATAGAGAAAAATTATGGTCAAAAGTAACATTTTAAAAAATCATGAAAAGTCAAATGTAACCATTGAATTGGATCAAGACATATAACGACTATTTAAAGTCAACTTTGCAAAATATTGACATCGATTATACATAATCAAAATAAAAGAAAATGACTTTTTTTTTTATTATATAACACTAACATATTTAGATTTGTATTAAAAAAAAAATATATCGTAAAATTATATTTTAAACACTAAAAAATACAGTAATGTATAAAAGTAACATTTCAAAAATCGTGAAACGTCAGGTGTAATCATCGAATTGGATTAGACATACAACGACAGTTCACGGTCGTGAATTCCTTACAGATAATACATTCGACTAATTCAGTGTAAGACGATCTGATACGGGAATTTGCAGTAAAAAGGTAAGTAAAAAAAAGGAAGACATACTAAATCCACTATCAACAAGGTAATTGAAAGTGTGACCATCACAATTATAGGTGAACTTGTTGCTGCTAGAAGGTAATTTCTGAAGACATTGAGCAGCAACACTTGTAAAATTACCAGTAAATTCAGTATACTCACAAATAATTACTGTTCCACGGGCCACAAAACTATAAATTAAAGATTGTTGACCCATTTCTTAATAGTATAAAAAAATATATATTTTGCCCAAATAAAAAATATAATTAAAATTAATTAATGAGGGTGTGATCATAGGAAATTTTTTTGATAAGAAGAAAGTGCCCAAAAAATTGAATTAGCAAAAAAGAAAAAAAAAGGGTATTAATTCTTTAGCCTTTTAATTGGTTTAAGTTTGTTCTTTGTTCTTCAAATTTGGTAGGTAAATGAATGGTTAAAATTTGAAAGGTAAAAATTTGTGGTAATTAAATTAGATTAAGAGAGAATTAAGGGTTATATAATTCCTATTTTGAATGGTAATTGTAAGAATTAAAATAGTATATTCCTATTATTTATCTCCTCTTAATGAAAGGTTAAAAATAATAGCAAAATTATCCATTTTTTTCGATTATTTTACTTTTAGTAAAGTAAGTATCGAAATAATTATCGTAATACTTTGTATTGGAGTTTTATTTTCTTGTGAGAAATATTGGAAATTAATAATGCATGTTAATTAAATAATTACTCGTGATTTTTTCTAGTCCAAATATCGAAGTATTTGAAATCTTGATATATATTCATAATACGTATTAGAAAAGCGAGAATTTGAGATCCCTCAGAATCTAATTTTGATGAGAATAGACCGTGTTTTATCTCGTTTATTTTTAAGTTCCTCTAGTTTATTTCGATCTCACTCAATTCGATTCAAAATATTCTAAGGATTTTCAAAGTTTGAAGTTTCTTCTATTTAGTGCAAAATTTGACAGCATACCATCACACAACGGCCAATTTATGAGACCGTCTCATAGCAAATTCGTGACGGACAATTTTCAAGAGTTTTGTACGGATGAAAGGAAATCAAAATAAACGGTCGGAACAACGGAAAAAAGCCGAACAAACTATACAATCGTAGTGTTTATGTCTATGTACAACGATACATTGGTACACATAAATTAATACGTTGTACATCGTAACATTAACATTAACATTAACATTAACATTAACATACATCGAAAGAAACGTTGATATCATGACAGGAATTCGCGAATACGAACCGGCCTCTTCACTGCATTTGTAAAACCCTGCAAAATGGAACGTCAAACTTGAGGAAATTCTCGGTCGTATGGAGTATTCACATCAAGAATACCCGAATAACCCAGCTTGAACCCGATCCAACACCCAAATTGAAAACCCGAGTGTGACCCGTAACTCGAATTGACCCGCCTAACCCGGAACTGACCCAAATGTTACTAAAGGAAACGAGTCAACATGCTTAAAAAAAAGCTGAATGACACGACCCAACCCGATCTTCCTGACCCAAAGAGACCCGACCCAAAGCTGACATGACCCAGACCTGACCTGGTTGACCCGTTTGACAGGTGTAATTATAAATACTCGGGGATAAACATGACGGGAATCCTGCATTGTGTTGCTATTTTTTTCAAATGGCGAATAGAAAAGCACAGGAATACAGGATTCTGTACTGTCTGGTAGAAAAGCACAGGAAACCCGAAATGACCTGACCCAACCCGATCTTCCTGACCCAAAGTTGACATGACCTAGACCTGACGTGGTTGACCCGTTTGACAGGTCTGATAATAAATACTCGGGGATAAACATGACGGGAATCCTGCATCGTGTTGCTAGTTTTTCCAAATGGTGAATAGAAAAGCACAGGAATATAGGATTCTGTACTGTACTGTCTGGTTGTGACTGAGGAGAATCCATAAAAATTGAAAGCGAGTAGAAGTGTAGAACGCAAATTACCTCGTTGAATTTGAATAAAAGCGGACGCTCATCTCTCTCAGCAGTTGCCAGTTTCTTTGCTGGGATAATATCACCATTTACCCCCTTCGGGTCCAACTTTCGAAACCTGGAAAACAATATGTTAGTCAGTATCTTAAAAGACGGGCATATCAGTCTTAACATTGGAAGAGGTCAAATAACTGTCTCATTTAGTATCTTTTGTCTTATCTACCATATTTGAACCGTTTAAGTTCTTAAACAAGAATTTGTGTCACCGTATAAGGCAGACTGCAACTCTCCAATTGCAATCTCCAACATTGCAGAATACTATGGCCTAATCGAAAAACCGTTGTTTTATAGAAACTTGTTCATCCTCGTTTTTTTTTTTTTTTTGCATACAGAATACATAATAATCTCGAGAAACCACTAAGGAAGGTATGATTCAGCATTTTCAGCTTTAGTGTAGTATCAGTTCAATATCAACTGTTCCAGCTACGCTGGCTACGTCGTGTAATGTGTGATATGTCACATAACAGCGGAAATTTTTATACTCCCTCATCTTCGCAAAGATGTTCCACATTTCCTTTCCTTCTTTAGAAACTTTTCTTAGATTTTCCACTTTCGTTTTTTCGTCTTTTTTCAGGTTCTAATTTTACTTGTCCACATCCTCTCTATTTTCTTTTTACTTCCCTCCAGAATCATCACGCTTCTTAAAATCTGGGCGAATCAATTGTGGAACGTCCTTTAAGGACGGAGTAAGGACTGTCATGCAACAAGAAGCTAAAATATGAGATGATGAGGTACCTATCAAAAAAGTTGAAGGAAGCCCTTGAAGCCTTCTTTACAACTCCGTTGGACTTTGTCTTCTCTGCATCTGCGGGAATTCTGTCAGCACCGGTCGATGAAGAGCATCCTGGAGCACTAGGCTTGCAGAAGTCCTTTTGTGGCGTTTTCTTTGTTAATTCTTTGCTGAAAGATGAGTCAATTTGGAATCCTGGTAAGGCGTTAGGTTTTTTACTGACGGCATCAGTTTGCTGTCTGGAGCTGTCGGTAGAGTGTGTGGATCTGTTCGTGTTTTCACGAACTATCTTTTGTTTTGCAACCTGAATCATTTCACATTAATGTAACGTATCAGAAATGACTGAGGACCGCATTATAGTAGTGGTTTGAGCAAAGAAACCACTCAGAGAGAGAGAGAGGGAGGGAGCGAAATTCCTAGCAGCATACCTCATGAACAACTACTTGCTTCACGGCTGATTTGAGTTCACGATGTCCTGGATTGTAATCCTGATTCCGATGAATCAAAAAAGATGTTAGAAAACGGAATAAAGGAATTCAACTTGATCTAGTCACGCCACATCGAATACCTTAAAACAAACAAAACTCTGAATCGGTGGATCGAGAGACAGCTGTGACACATCCATCTTCCCGTCATGTGTTGGGACGTTTTCTGATAGATGAGGCTTCACGTTCTTATATGTTAGAGAATACGAAACCATCGTGCTAACTAACTGTTCCAGATCACTGTTCTCCTTATCTGACAGTAGATGCACAGCAACCTGTGACAAAAATAAAAATAACTTTCATCTCAAAACTGAACCATCCATTCAATTCCAGTACATCAGCAACCATAAAAATTACTCGTACTCGTAATAGAGAAGAATTTTTCGTCTTTAAACATGGATATGTTATTCTAAGCATATCATCATGAATACCACATCCTTGTGATTTAAACTACTGATCTAACATGCAAACTTTCTTTTTTACAAAAGATTAATAAAGAGGAATATTCAATCATTTAAGTTCCACTGTCAGCGTCGGCTAAATCTATTATTTACATACGCTCATGCATTTGCGTTGTAAATTGCTAATTTAGGTATACTTTGGATATAATATCTATCCAAGACCAATTATAGGAAGTGACAAACTTCAGAAAAAGGCAACAGACAGGAGCAGTTAAGCAATAACCATAGAAATGAATTCGAAATATTCTAAAACCAGTGTTTGAGAGGATATAAGGTGAAGTACATTACCGGCCGTAGATCCAACGGGTTGAGAATATGCAGTAATGGAGAAATATTATCGTTAACGAAAGAATCGACTGAAAGATGTCTTGAGAAACATGGTACAATACTAGACTGCCATGACCTTAGTGTTTCGATCTTCTCCAATAACGATGTGCGATACCTGAGATGATTCCATCAATGCATGAACACAAATCGATAGTTTTTCAATTCTAAGACACGAGACCTTTTGAGCTTAGACAGGAAAGTTGATACCTCTGGAAAGATTTAGGCCACTCTATAGTCGGTCTTTCAACACGGGCTAACAGCTGATGTACTGTCATAATGATAGGTGGAAAATAGGCTGCCAAACAAATGAAATACTACGTATAAGGTACCTTATCAAATAAGTATCCCTGTCAAATTAACCTAACGGTAAATTTAACTTACCATAGAGATACATATTATGGGATCGCATGACAGATTGGTGAAGTACATCAGAGACTCCAAGAGCATTTAAACATTGGACCTTCAAAACATAAACCAATAATAGAGAATTTAATTCCAACCAGCTAACTGGGACTCGATAAACTAGAAACTCTAGATTCAGAATGTTTGCACAAGGCCTACCGTCTTTTGCAGCAGAGGGTCATGATTATGCTGCTGAAGATAGTTTTCATGTATGCCATCGAGAATTAATTCATAATCACCGCTGTAACAATTTTGTTTGTATGTCAATGAAGCAGGAAGGAGATATGTCAACCTTTATGAGAATTCTAGCTAAAACTCGGCTACGTACCGGTAAGAAACCAAAGAATATAATGAATCATGTGCCTCATGCGCCTTAATCAGACTCGGTTCAGAAATTGGGCTTGCCTTCACCTTCTTTTTTTGGAAGACCTGTAATGCATGAAGCAACAAAAAATCACAAAATGTTCAAATAAGAAGACAATACATATACCACATTATTACCACTACTTCCCCTTACCTGTTTCCACACATCAAAAACACTTTTTGCGATGTCCTTCCGACCAATTACCTGGGAGCTTAGTGTTACCTGAGACAACAATGAGTGGAATGAAAGCAAATACAGGATCGGCAAAGATGATAAAAGCAATATTTTCTCCCTGTTTCAATACTTCTTTTAACACCTCTAAAAGCAATTTGACTATAACAGGCAAAGTCCCTAAAACTCTGAGGTATTAATGTATTATTATAAATTGTTTGCAAACTATACCTAGACTATCAAAACACTGAGATTGTTGCGAAATTATACGAAATACTCCGTATATGACATCTCCAAAAGATGAATTCAATAAAATAACCTATGTTACTGCTTACCAAATTCAGAGATTCCTTCTTCTTGTGTAGAAACTGGAGTGTGTTCAGACATGCGCGGATATCACATTCTGAAATGAACAAAGAGAATTGTTAATCTTAGAGGTAAGCATCAACATAATAGTAATATTTTAGCATTAAAAAATCACTACACTAGAGTCCATACAGAAGAAACGGTGCCCCTCGAAGTATTGAGGCAGATTTGAACTTATTAACAATCACTATACTGCTGCATTGTTACTTTCCCTTTACTCCATGGGAAAGAAAACAATGCAAGAAGCATAAAGCTTCACTTTAGGAAACGGGGAGGATAACCATCTACCTGTAATTTCAGCAAGTGCGGTTAATGAAATTGAACTTGTCTTCAGTCCCTCTATGTTACAAATATACTTGAGCCTATCAAAGATGACATTCGAAAAAATTTATTAAGCCAAACTCTAAATTTTGAGAGAAAGAAAGACACATCACATCATACAAGAAGTGAAATTAAAAAAAAACATCACATTGAATTTTGAAACATACAAGTCCAAGATCACAAAGATAGAATTAAATGGGAATTTATTCAAAAATTTAAGCTCATGATCAAAAGATAAATGAACATAACGCTAAATTTATAACAATTAGCCGTCGTGAACTTTTATTACATAACTCTAGGTCTTTATATTATATTTAAAGATTTATGCCAATACGAAAACCATATGAATCTCATAAGAAAATTCCAGTATCTCCTTTGTTGGATTTAGACATTTCAACCCTTCCCATATTCCAGGATTAGTTATTACAAAAAAAAAAACACAATTTCATTCACGAATGAAAAATTACCTGCTCACCATACGATTAATTGTAGGCTTAACAAACACATGAACCCTGTATGGAAGAAAAAAATTGAAGTCAAAAAATTGAAGTCAAAAAATCGAGATGTAAAATCTCAGAGTTAGTCAAACAAAAAAACAAGAGAACCTCGAAATAAGAACTTGCACATCGTATCACCAATTCTGTTATTTCCACAATAAATAAGTCAATCAAACAATATTTCTCCCAAGTTAACATACTGGTCGTTGTAAAGATGGATTATTTTTGGGAAGGAATTACAACATCAAACAAAAGAAATGCCAATAACAAAAATTATCAGTATCCTATAAAAACAATATACAAATTGAATTGGCATCAAAAAGGTGAAGGCATGTAGCCTCAATTTAAGGCTGACGGCATGTAAATGGATTCTATTCAACAGCTACAAAAAGGTGATCCAATGGGAGAAGGGTGGACTGACATTCAGGATATGTACTCTCTCAAATTAACTCAGAAGCACATTGGATGGATCTACTTGGAATAGATGATTTGAAATGAACCTAAAAGCAGAAGTGAAAGAAATCAATGAAAAGAAGGGCGCATATGCTACAACATGCTCCTCAAATTCATAGATCGAGAGCCTATGTCCCACAGTGATTTGGGCTGACTGACGTGAATCGTGGTATGGAGCAGTGCAAGGTTCCATACGGTAATTCTTTTAACCCACCACAAATGATTTGGGACCGCAGCTCTTAAAGTACATACAAAATAAAAAGTAACACCAAGCAAAAAGATCTTACTTGGCTATTTGCCGAAGAGGTCTTAATGCAGGAGCATATAGGTCATTACATATGCAAATCACCTGCATATCACATTCAGACATCCTTTTCAGTACACAATGTCTGAGATATCTCATCACTTACAACATGAGTAGTGATAAAAGTCTTACAGGGCGTGACATTGATACTGATTTACGCCCTTTACTTGAAGACTTTTTCCCATGATGTTCCCCCAAGATAGAACCTTCCTTTCCAGCATTAGATTTTGTTTCACTAGACACCTGGAAAGGAACAGCACTTGTTTTAGAAGTTTTACATGACCAAAACATCTAATCGATTAAACATGTTAGCCAGATATAAAGGAGAATTTCCTTAGAAAATTACTGGCGACGCTAAGAAAAAAATTCCGTGTGTGGGTTTGGTAGTCCATCTTCTGGGACTGGGAGTAAGCCTTAGGTCAGTTACATAGTAATGTAGTATCTTATACTCCCTCCGTTTCTATGATTTCTTCCACCTTAAAAGTGGCACATTTCTTAAGAAAAATAATAAAATAAGTAAAAGTAGAGAGGGACTAAACTAAGTGGGCCACCTAGGTAAGAGAGAAGTGTGATAGAAAAAAGGAAAGTGGAAGAAATCAAAGAAATGGTTGAAAAAGGAAATGTGGAAGATATCAAAGAAACAGAGGGAGTAAGTTATAAGCAACTTACTTTACCAAACAATCCTTAGGTAGGAAAAGAACTACTCGATACATTGCTACTGAGTAATGATTAATGTACTTTGTGTAATTGTGTGTACTTTTCTTAATAGATGGTTTAAATGACTATGGTATAGAGAACACCATCTCCATATGCATCTATTTCTTCATTGGTATTACAGATTTTTCCGCCTTACTATGTGTAGAATAGTGGTAGATTTTTGGGAATCTATTACTCATTAGTCATTCACCACAGGTGGTGAACAAATTTTTCAATAGGATACCCGGCTTTCCTACTTTTTCTGTGATCACAAGATAATTAGAACTATAATAACATTACCTAAACAACTTTCTCTAGTCATGTCAAAGTTAAGGACATAAACAACCAGACAGAAGGTGACCCACGTGATACTTACCATCTTTAGCAGGATCTCTACTGCACCCTTCCCATCCCCAAGTGCTCCATCGATTTCATCAATGATCTATTAAGATAGAAAAAATGTTATTCCCTGATACGTATTATTTTTAACGTTAGTATATGGCAGTATCACCTACCAAACACTTGGGTCTTGAGTCACCCATGATGGTGTTCATCTGCACTGCATCTAAGATTTTCTTTTCAAGTATAGTTGATGATCGGTCATCACTGGCATTTATCTGCAGAGATCACTTTAAATGTAATGAAACTACAAATGTGTGAGTAAGAAAAATAAAATACTGACATGCTGCAGATCTACCTATAGCACATCTATGTGATAAGCTGAAAGAAAACCAATTTTTCAACCTTAGAAAAAAATATGTATGAAACAGAATGCAGGTATCCCTTGTCATTCACTTCGAGTGCAATGAATGCTAGTAGAACCTATACTCGTAATACTAAAAAACCATCCTGGTGACTCAGACAGGAAGGATGGAAAGCTTAAAATAATTGAAGTATCCTAAGCTACTTCCTTTGATAATCAAATGGTACACAACAAATTACGGAAAGAGATTCAAGTAGAAATGGCGTTGTTAAGGTTTTGCAGGTAAAAGCTAAGGTGTCCGTGTCCCACAATCCTCTACTTGCTTTGATAATCAAATGGTACACAACAAATTTTGGAAAGAGATTCAAGTAGAAATGGCGTTGTTAAGGTTTTGCAGGTAAAAACTAAGGTGTCCGTGTCCCACAATCCTTTCTATGTAGATTGGAGAATCTCCAAAAAAATTGGTAACCAACTGAAAAATGTTGATTTTATGTGCTAGGACTCTGTATAAACACATACTCCATCTGTTCTTTTATATACAGCATTTTTCATTTTTCAAGGTGAACCTATGACTTGAACTGTTACAAAATATATTGTGCAAAAATTAGTTAACAATAACAGAGGTACGAGTAATATTTAACACTACTAGTTTGTTGTCCAAAGTACAAACTTATGAAAGAAACAATAAAAATGATGAGTTTATATATGCTGAATGGAAAGGAAAAGTAATACTCTGTACCAAACAGAACACTTAACCTATGACAATTTTTGTTAGAAACCGACCTCCGAAACGTGATATCCACAATGTTTTGCTGCCACGTGTGCAAGAGTCGTCTTCCCCAATCCAGGGGGGCCGCAAAGCAACAATATCTGCAATCACCTAAAAACATTAACAGCGAATATCATGAAAAAAAGAAAAAAAATCACCGCAGCTCATGTTTCTTCTGAATGTCAGTCGACATCCACCCTTGAATATTAAGAGAGAACGCCTTGGTTTTCACCACTGTCCCCCCACATCCAGCAAATATGGTAATACTAGAAAGCTAGATGGGCATAGGTCACACAAATAGCAAAGATTATATCTAAATATGTGATTAACACCTTAGATGTTAGCATGCAAACAAGATGTTACGTAGCATGCAAACAATCCTAGGAGCTAAGTCTTCATTAGAATCATTACTAGTTACTATTAGCTGGCAAGCAGCAACATCAGTTATTCATTGCAGAACGATAAACAAACAAACTTGTAGTTGTACAATACAAAATCATGTCCATGAAAATCAGCACATAAGACCTGAGCTTGACTCATCACTGGACCTAATATTCAGTCCCATGAGGTCTGTGTACTATAGCATAAACTGCCTTAAGCACAAATTCTATTCAACTCAAAACCTGGATGTTCAAAATCATGAAAAAGTAGACAGGCTGAACACAAATTTACTTGAACTATATGATTGTAAAAGTTACTATGACCTTATAACCACGACCATTCTGCAGGCTTCTGACACTAAGCACAAAAGTACGTAAACAGCCAGGCAATGTAAATAAATACGGAGTATATGGTATTTGAGTAGAGAGGTTAAGCACTTAAGCCGCAAGTCCACAACATTTTGCATATTGCCAGTGTCAAAATGAACATATTTTCATGAGAATTAGGTCTCATTAGTCATTACTGACCTTTTGTTCAGGTGACCCTGAACCATTCTGCTTCTTGTTTTGTGGTGCTTCATTGCCACTAGATCGGACATCTTTATGCACTACAGTAGATGAAAAGCCCGTATAACTTTTCACAAATGTAGTTCCTCTAAATTTCCTGAAAGAGCTTGAGTCAGAATGCTTCTGTTGATGAGGAACAGAGGAATGCCGTTTTAGTGCAGATAAAACGTCATCTCCAGTGTTCCTTATTTCCGCACCAAACACTTTAGAGTCCCAGTGTTTCAACCATAAGAGAACCTGTCAGCAAGTCAGCAACATGGTACATAACGAAATTACAATTGATTGCCACAGACTTCACACTTTAGGCAAAAAAAGATAAATGTACCTCACGGTTTGTTTGCTCATCACTGAGAAGCTCCGTAAAGGATCTAGGAGCATATTTGTTCACCCAAAGTTCCTCAGTCACGACCGTAGACGCTTGGGGTGCTAAGGTAGTCTCGACTTCAGAACTAGACCGCAAAGCCTTTAAAAGTACAAAATCACAAAACAATACAATCATCATAAGAAAAAAGTCTGACCCTTGACAATACAACAAGATGATCTACATTTACACTCGAGATCAAAGTTCTGATCACATTAGTTAATGAAACTAGTCAAACAGCCTAACACAGTGAAATTAGCCCAACATGGAATACCAGAGGATAAGAGCATACAAATTACAAACACTCATGTAAATTATTCAACCAAGTACTCCTTAAGGCGAACAGCAACAAGCAATTGAGGGTTATATGATAGACAAGCAATAGTGAGTACTGACCGCGAAATAACAAACTGAGGGACAAGCAATAGTGAGTACTGACCGCGAAATAACAAACTGAGGGACAAGCATGAACTATAACTATTCCAAAAGTAAGAGGAACAACAACACCAACAGCAATCCATCAACAAACGAAACGTGTTTAGAAATCAATGTAATCCCCCCACCCCCCACCCCAAAGTCCCCCATGTTTGTTCGGGAAAATTATCCTTCGTATTTACACATAAGTACTCATCAGACTCCTCTTGACGACTTAAAAGACAGTAACCAACATACAAGACATGTATAACACACACATAAATCATCCTTCGAAACACACAAACAATTGAAAAGAATGGCAACAAAATAAATCGCATAAGCTCACAAAACGCAATAACTTGTCTTTCTTGCAGCAATTCGAAAAAAACATCAACAGAAGCCAAAGAATTGTATACCTTCATTAATGCATCCTGCTCAGCTTTCTGCAACAAAACACTAACGGGTTCCGAAATCAGACCTGCAAACACACATACACAGGCACGAAAACATCAAAAACGATAGTATTATTCAGATTGCAGTATAGATCATTTCATCGAAATCTCGAAGAAATTACCACTAGAATGAGCTGAATTCTTGAATTTTCCAACTCTCTCATCAACATCCTTCAAAATTTCCTTCTCAAGCTTAGCATAAACTCTCTCACCGCCAGACGGCGCAGTAATCGACATCGATTCCCCTTCAAACTCCCAATCAAATCGCGAAAAACACTTTCTGACATCATCATCATCAACCACATCAACACGATCCTCAATTTGCACTAAATCGTCTAAATCAACTCTCGCATTTTTCTCAGTACTAACCCTAGCCGCCCTATCAACCTCCGATACATCGTCGAAATCAGCTAGAATCATTTCAATTTGTGCAACATTTTGCTCAGTTCTAACCCTAGCTGACCTACCACTATCACTATTCTCGAGGTCGATTTCAATGGAAGACCTAGAACGCTTCCTACTGCTAATCTTACTGTTATTACTACCAGTATCAATTTCGCGAGGCGGGGAATCGATCGGCAAAGGGTGACGAGCATCGCCATTGTTGGATTCTTCGAGTTCGGGTTGGAATTGAAGGGAGTTATAATCTTCTTCCTCGAGATCTTGATCGTAGGTGTCGGTGTTTGCTTCAAGCCATTGAAGCTCGTCGAGATCTGGAAACTCCATTTCCATGGCGGTAATTTTGGGGGTTTAGGGTTTTCAGTAGTGAAGATAACGATAAGGGGTTATTTTGGCGGGAAACGGAAGTGGTGGCCTGGTGGGCATTCATTTAGGACCCTAATCTACTGTTTTTGATACCGTCTCACACAATAAAATTCAATAGTACACTAGGGGTGTAAATGAGCCGAGCTGAGCGTGAGCCTGAGGCTGCTCGGCTCGAGCTCGGAAAGAAAATTGAGTGTCTCAGCTCGGGCTCGAGCTCGTCCAGCCTCAAATACAAGGGCTCGAGCTCGAGCTCGAAAACGAATCTTTGGCTCGAGCTCGACTCGTGGTTCGGGATAAGGCTCGACTCGTGGGCTCGAGTTGGGCTCGACTCGCGGGCTCTAGTTGGGCTCGAGTTGGGCTCGACTTAAGTGCTTAACTTATTTGAATTTTTCACTAAGGAAGAGGAAATTAAATGTAGACATTATTGACTTACGAGGAAAAGAGAAATAAAACTACTATTGTAACGATGGAAGATAAAAATCGATATCTTGAATATTGCAAAAATTGCCTTAATAAGAGGCGTACATGGTATACCAAAGTACCAACTACCAAACATTCCGAAACTAAATTAACTACGGAAGACAAAATAATAGGATGAATATTTCGCTTCTTCAATCTCCTCGCCTTATCTTCTGAATGGTATATATCACGAGATTATTTGGAGTACCTACAAGTAGTACACTACCAATAAAAATGATCACAATTTATAGTAAAAGTGGCATGCTTATTATCAAAAATGATTATTTTGAGGTACGGCTAATAATAATGAAACAATTATGAACAACACATGTGGAGGTAAAAGAATGATTTTTCAATAAGTTATTGATCTTCCTAAATTTTGTGTATGTACGGAGAAACCCCGATATTAATAATTTAATAATTACTCCCTCCGTTTCATTGATTTATTCCACCTTAAAAGTGACACATTTCTTAAGAAAAACAATAAAATAAGTAAAAATAGAGAGGGAGTAAAGTAAGTGAAGTGTGATAGAAAAAATGAAAGTGGAAGAAATCAAAGAAATTGTTGAAAAAAGAAATGTGAAAGATATCAATGAAACGGATGGAGTAAATGTATGCAAACCACTGACGAAAAAGGTTTTAATTATTAAGTACAATTAAGAAGAAAGAGCGTCAAAAATTAGAATTGATAACGAGCCGAGTCAAGCCAAGTACGAGTTTTTTTTTTCCATCTTGTACTCGTTAGGTAAAATTTGAATTCGAGCCAGTCTCGAGCTTTCCATTGACCTCGCAAGCTATAGTACGAGCCTATATATATAACTATTACATTCACATTTTTTTTCATTGGTATTTTTTCTTAATTTGAGATCCAAAATGTAGTCCAACTAGACAAATCAATAAGAACATTTCACGTCGAGACCTCTACGAGCTTTATATATGAACAACTAAGCTTCCTTAGGGCTTGACTCTGAGTTTCTGGCTTAACAAGCTTAACAGTTTCTGGGCGCGTTCACGGCTATTCTGTGTGCGCACTTATTAAGGTTTCTAGGAACGTATTTAATAGAAAAACAATGAAACCGAGTTCATTCCGCGGCAGATTCTCATCGCACATTGCATTTAGGAGTGAAAGGCAGTATGTGGCAATAATAATGTGGTAGATTCGCGGGTAAGATGCCCAGCAACAGGCTCTGAGGATTGCAGTTGCCTCAGCAAGAACTGGCTTAGCTAGAGCCGGAGTCGACGAGATTGTTATTGATGTCAAAAAGTCCCCATCCACCAGCAGCAGTAAAGTTTTCGGACCAGGAAGCGTCAACCATTAGAAGGAAAGGATCACTTTGTCTTTATTTTTGAAGTTGCAGTCTCTGAAAGTCACAAAAGCAGCCGAATACCCAGTTTTTACCGTGTAATTACCGCTGGAGGAGTTGTTCCAATAAAGGGAATCAGAGGGTGTTTGTCGAGGGATGTAGATACTTTTGATATTGTTAGCCCAGAACGGGGAGAAGAGATGGTTGTTTTCTGTCATTCCAGCATTCCCTTTGCTCTGCAGCAGCTTTGCTGTTGATGAACCTTGATGTTGATACATTACTCTTTTACATCTACGGTTCCACAAAAAGACGGGGTCAAAATTTAATAATGTAACACGTAACATCATTGCATAAACTGTTCTCTAATGCAAACATACAGTACATTCTTAAACAATCAAATGTTGAATTGTGAGACAATACTGTGAGCCCGATAATGTTGAATTGTTCATGCCATTCGGTTTAACGCTGCACATTCGACTTCAGCAAGGTCGTTTGAGATTTAGGTCGGTTGGGTTGCATTTGAGATTTCATAAACTCCATTATACACGAATGCATCCTTGTACCCTTTGACCTGATCTCCAAATAAAGCGCCACACATACGATTGCCCCGCACATATGCCCGAAAGTTACAGCTATGTGTGAGATACACAGTTGACCTAACCTGATACGGTAGAATGTGCATTACTACGATCCATTGAATGAGATACACAGTTCACCATTAGAGCTAGATATCGACAGAGACAACATAAATAATACTCCGGATAACTCTAGGGAGTGCCATTGAATTTCCGAGTACAAGTAAGAATGAAAGATAAGTGATCGCGACCTTAATTAACAAAAGTTGTGAGATCGAGTGAACTAATTTTCGACAGTAGAAACCCTACGCATCCGACTACCGTCCTTAATCAAAAATCAAAAAGTTTCGACAGTAGAAACCCTACACATTCGACTACCGTCCTTAATCAAAAACCGAAACCCTGCACATCCGACTACCGTCCTTCCTCATAAACCAAAAAGTTTCGCCAGTAGAAACCCATCAACTGCGACCACCGAATCAGAACAAATATTGGCGATGAATGTGAGAATTATGATCTGCAGCATTGCCCAAGGTGAAGTATTATCAACGTAGAAAACCTCAATTGTGGATTCTAAGGTGTGCGGGACGGAAATACCATCCACTGAGTTATCTCCGAGTTGCAGGTCTCTTCTTCTTCTCATCAGTAGACATTTCGTAGGCAACCAACTTCACCAGATCTTCGATTTGATCTTTCGACAGTTTAACTGCCGGATTGCGTAACATGGTCTGCAACTTTTTCGGGATCGGCCTCTTGTGGATGGCATAGTACATCCGAATAGCAACCTCAAACTCTTAACACTCGACCATTTCTTTGAAGATTTCGAGGGTCGGAGTAGGTGGTAAGCTCCCGCTCCCGCTCCCGTTCTCGTTCCCCCTCCTCGTTTCCAGTCCCATCAGCTTACTTAAATCATTACTTAAATAGATGTCTACTAATTTTTTTACCCGGGAAAATCACGGATATATTTCAAAATAACTATCACATTTGTTTTTTAAATTTTAATTGTGACAAATAATTGTGAGAATATGATGGTAAAGCTTAGAGATGAGAAAACTCCACCTCCCATTGCCAGCATTTGTTCTAGAACGGTGATGGGAGGTGGAGGTTTTCTCATCTCTAAGTTTTACGGTCATATTCTCACAATTATTTGTCACAATTAAATTTTAAAAAACAAATGTGACAGTTATTTTGAAATATATCCAACAAATGCCGGCAATGGAAGTGAGACTATAGTACGCAACATGACCCAAATTGACGTGTTATCAAATAAAACCATGAAAACACGATGAACAGTACTAACAAAATACTTAAATAGTAAACCTAAGACCCAAAATCCTAAAACCCAAGACACTTGCCTAAATAAGTAAGAGCGATACCACTGCAAATGCTGGCTACTGGATCAGTAGCCACCTTACCCATCAACCCCAAGCGGCGCGACTTTTATCGGTATTTTGATGGTAAAAAGTCTTGATAGCAGAATTGAATGTGTGAGGTAAAGGAACACTTTCGACAATGTTGTCTCCTCGCTTGAGAGCGCGAAGTTTGGGCATCTCCCCCTCGAAATCAAACAGTTCGTGCTCGGCAAGTTTCACCAGGTCTTCAATCTGGTCATCAGATAACACAATGCTCGAGTTCCAACATGGCGCCAAGTTTCTCTGGAATGTTTCTGTAAGTAAAACATCCGGAGAGCCGTTCGAACTCTCCGGATGTCACCATTGCAGAGAAGTCCCCTCTCCCTCTCCCTCTCCCTCTCTCTCCCTCTCCCTCTCCCTCGCTGCCGTCGTCGACGAATGATGAGGGAACGTAGGGTTACTGCTGAGTTAGAACGTTCTCATCGAGAATTCTTCAATGGATTTTTCACATGAAACGGTATTACGATAAATTTATTGTGAGACCTTTCATTTTTATTATTATTTTATTTATATTCTTATGTCTTACGATAAATTACTTTGAGACACTAATTATGACGTAAAATGAAATATAGGCTATTTTAATTAAGTAAATACTCTTACCTATGAAAAAAAAGATTTAAATTAGCGATCCAGTTAAACGATGGAAATAAATAAACCACAGTTATAGGAGTGGGTCCACTAGATTTTCTGCGAAAACCAGGAGTGGCGATTGGAGAAGGTAAACCAAACAGAGGTATGAGGAATGGCGATTGGAGAAGGTAAACCAAACGGACAAAAGAACATGAAATGTCATTAATACAACTGCTTAGAAAAAAATTACTTTTAATCTTTGTAATGATGATTAGATTCTACCCACTTAGGCGCTGTTCTCCTGGACTCATATTCAGACAGTTTCAGTTCAGTTCAGACACTTTCAGTTTAGTTCAGACACATTCAGTTCAGTTCAGTTCAGTTAAGACACATTCAGTTCAGTTCAGTTCAGTTAAGACACATTCAGTTTTGTTCAGTTCAATTAAGACACATTCAGTTCAGTTCAGTTCAGTTCAGACATATTCAGTTCAGTTCAGTTCAGTTCAGTTCAGTTCAGACACATTAATAATAATATTATTATTGTTACTATTAAGTATAATAATAGTAATAATAATAATATAATTATTATTAATAATACTTACTCCGTAATATAATAATATTAATATTATAATTAATAATTAATAATTAATAATTAATAATAATAATAATAATAATAATAATATTAGTATTATTAATACTTATTCCGTCATATTTATAATAATAATAATATTATTAATTATTATTATTAATTAATATTAATTTTAATATCAAAATAAATATTAATTAATTAATAATTATTATTATAATTAATAATAATAATATTAACATTAATAACACTTAATATTTATAATAATAATAATAATAATATTATTATTATTAATTAATTAATATTAATATTAATATTAATTAATTAATTTTAATATTAATATTAATATTAATTAATTGTATTATTATTATTATTAATTATTATTATTATAATTGATTATTAGTATTAGTATTATTATTAATAATTAATATTAATATTATTTAATTAATTAATTTAATTACTTTTATTTTTATTATTAAGTATTAATATTATTAATGTTATTTATTACTTAATATTAATAATATTAATCATTAATGTTCCGGTATGGAAACGGGTCCCTGACCTTGGGCTTCGCGGTTCTCCTCGGCTCCGGGTGCGTGCCGACGGGGATCCTGCAAGGTGAACTCCGGGCCCGGGGGAACCCCCGGGGCGGAGCCTCCGACGCCCAAGTCAGTAAAATGTATGACTGAATATAGATATTTAGGGAGATAAGAGAGGTAGAGAGAGAATAGGGAGGAATATGTGTGAATGAATTGCCCCCTTTCCCCTCACCCTAAGTGGGGTATTTATAGGGGAAAGGATGTGGTATGGTGATGTCACCATGACATCAGCATGGTGATCAATAGAGAAGTCTCTCTGAGTCAGTTAATGACTACCCGTAAGGGGGGTCGTCTGATAGGGGGTTGGGCCTCTAGGGTCGGCTAGGACCCAGTTGGGCCTTCTCAGTCCTAGGAGTCGGGCCTATGCGTCTGGGGGTTTTATCCCCCATCAATTTGCCCTCAGCGGAGTCGGATACTGAGTATGCGGGTCTGGTGCCAAGCATGGTTGGACCGACAAACCGAATGACAGACTTTGTTTTTTTATGCAAAGCCAAGTATTCATTAGGCCTTGTTGGCGCGTCTGCCCTAGCGTCATTTGGACTCTGTCAGGGCGTCAGACGTCGTGCCTTTTGTGTACTCGGAGGTGTACATGAGGTTTTATCATTCTATACGTGACTAGGTAATCAGATCACTAAGCCCTGTGATCAACGCTCATGCCCTGGTATACCTCATACGGATGTGTCAGGGTGCCAGAGGCCTGCTAGGGTAGTTTATGGACCTTGTCTAGGTTCAGGGGGCCTGCCCCCTACCTGCCCAGAGGTAGGCAGAGGGACTTGTAGTTTGGCGCATGGGGCAGGGCCTGACCCTGGCTTCTATTCGAAGTCCAGGGGGTCTGCCCCCTGCCTGCCCAGAGGTAGGCAGAGGGACTTGTGGTTCGGCGCATGGGGCCGGGCCTGACACTGGCTTCTATTCGAAGTCCAGGGGGCCTGCCCCCTGCCTGCCCAGAGGTAGGCAGAGGGACTTGTAGTTCGGCGCATGGGGCCGGGCCTGACCCTGGCTTCTATTCGAAGTCCAGGGGGCCTGCCCCCTGCCTGCCCAGAGGTAGGCAGAGGGACTTGTGGTTCGGCGCATGGGGCCGGGCCTGACCCTGGCTTCTATTCGAAGTCCAGGGGGCCTGCCCCCTGCCTGCCCAGAGGTAGGCAGAGGGACTTATGCTCTGTAGAAGGCTGAATGTGTATCAGGCCTTATTTTTTTGTTGGGGGGTCTATTTTTTCAGGGTTTTGCAACAGGGGGCCCTTCCCCTATTGCCCCCTGCCCATTAGCTGTGAGAGTAATGAACAGGTGATGGGTAAATATTAATCCCGTCTTCGTAGAATTCCACATGGTGGTTGGCGGATCTAGGCGGTCTCTGTAGACGTCGAGGTTGAGCCGTAAGTCGGCTGGGCAGTATCTTGGCCGAGACGTAAGTCGGTAGGGCCGAGCCGTAAGTCGGCAAGGCGAACCGTAAATTGGCATGGAATCATCTTGGCCGAGCCGTAAGTCGGTAGGGCCGAGCCGTATGTCGGCAGGGCGAACCGTAAATCGGCAGGGCAACATCTTGGCCGAGCCGTAAGTCGGTAGGGCTGAGCCGTAAGTCGGCAGGGCCGAACCGTAAATCGGCAGGGCAGCATCTTGGCCGAGCCGTAATTCGGTAGGACCGAGCCGTAAGTCAGGGCAGCATCTTGGCCGAGCCGTAATTCGGTAGGACCGAGCCGTAAGTCGGCAGGGCGAACCGTAAATCGGCAGGGCAACATCTTGGCCGAGCCGTAAGTCGGTAGGACCGAGCCGTAAGTCGGCAGGGCCGAACCGTAAATCGGCAGGGCAGCATCTTGGCCGAGCCGTAGGTCGGTAGGACCGAGCCGTAAGTCGGCAGGGCCGAACCGTAAATCGGCAGGGCAACATCTTGACCTAGCCGTAGGTCGGCTGGGCTGTATATCGGCTCAGCCGTGAGTCGGCTGAGCTGTATCTCGACCGAACCGTTGGTCGGCTACAAACATTGACCTCATTTGATACCCATTTTTGTGACTTATCTTCACCATTTTCCGGGTATTAATTTTTTGTAGTTGGTATCTTTGTCTCACAATTTTGACAATTTTTGGCTAATTTTTGTGAAGTATTTGTGATTTTTTTTTTTGGTAGGATGGAAAAAATTGGATAAATTTTGGTGACCCATTTGCCTTGAGGCTAGTTTTCTAAGTGTGAATTTTTTATCGCGGATACAAAAATTCGGATACGGGTTAATATTTTTTCATGAGGTAGAGCATCAAAAAGGGGGTAATCTTCCCAAACGGATGACACCATGGACTTCTAGTGGGTTGTAATCTTCAACAATGCCACACACAAATCTAGAAATTTTGTGGGCTGAGACATTCTTTTGTCTAATTGATTTACTTGGCCTATTTCGCATAACACGAGTTAGGCCGAAATGACTACCTAAAACAAAGGTATGCTCAAAACATGGATAGACGCTCCAATTTCAAGAAGGCAGGTATGCAACATGCTACTTATTTTATGCTCCATAAAGTGAATTGAATAAATGGATGACCTTACTTTGAGTCGAGGCCCACGTCCGTGGCACTCTTATCGAGAATGCTAAACAGTTAGACCACGTCTTCTTTGAACCGAATGTTTTAGCAACAGAGTAGCCGATTAAGGTCGTTCTATGATCAGAGCTTTGCTGATCCCGACATGGCCAAGATGACGACGGAGTCACCAAGAGGCCATCCCGATCGACATACGATTGTCGACGAGGTGCAATTTGATTGATTATTGCAGCATCTAGGTCGGTTCGAGAGTCAGTATTGATTCCACATCTCTACCGTGCCATTCTCTGAGCTTGGGGTTCGTGGCCGAACCGCCCAAGTCCCTGGACGATCACCGGTCGCTGACTCAACTTCATGGGTTCGATCACTGTTCATCAGTTTGCGGTGGCTTGATCGGATAACGATGCCTCTAGTACAAACCTTTAGATGTGACACAGAAACTCCGGGTCATAAAACCATGGGTAGCTTGTTTTACCCAGGATGAATGTGAAAGATGAAATCCAAGAAATTGTGAAATTTATTGCATCTTTATGCTCTCCCTCTTTCACTGAAGGGTTTATTTACTTTCAGACTTTTAAGTATTTTTATAAAAACAAGATCTGGAGATTCTCCTTCCATGAGTGCGTTTCCATGGATTTTGTAAAAAATACACTAGATCTCAAAATGAAGGTAGGTCTACCATCTCGGTTTTCATTCCCTCACACCTTCTTTCATAAGAAAATTTATTAGTTGCTTCTTCATCCCAGTAGAAAAAGTCTTGCGATGAAACTTAAAGACGTGGAGTTCGATTCTCCAGTTTTTATTTTGGGATGTTTGATTTTTGTAGATCTATCTCCAAGATGAAGATTAGATCTGGAAAAATTTGATTTGGGAGTGGTTGATTTTTGTGGGTAATTCGTGAGCACAACCGTTCTCCCCACAGACGGCGCCAAATTGTTCCGGTATGGAAACGGGTCCCTGACCTTGGGCTTCGCGGTTCTCCTCGGCTCCTGGTGCGTGCCGACGGGGATCCTGCAAGCCTCCGACGCCCAAGTCAGTAAAATGTATGACTGAATATAGATATTTAGGGAGATAAGAAAGGTAGAGAGAGAATAGGGAGGAATATGTGTGAATGAATTGCCCCCTTTCCCCTCACCCTAAGTGGGGTATTTATAGGGGAAAGGATGTGGTAGGGTGATGTCACCATGACATCAGCATGGTGATCAATAGAGAAGTCTCTCTGAGTCAGTTAATGACTACCCGTAAGGGGGTCGTCTGATAGGGGGTTGGGCCTCTAGGGTCGGCTAGGACCCAGTTGGGCCTTCTCAATCTTAGGAGTCGGGCCTATGCGTCTGGGGGTTTTATCCCCCATCAATTAATAATAATAATTATTATTAATTATTATTATTTATGTTAATTATTATTATAATTATTAATTTTATTATTATTATTATTATTATTATTATTTATTAATTATTTCTATTATTAGTTATTTCTATTATTTATAAATGTTATTAATTATTAAATATTATTATTATTATAATTATTACTCCGTATTATTTGTCATTAATAATAATATTTAGTATTATAATAATAATAACAATTATTGTTAATTATTATTATTATTATTATTATTATTATTTATTTATTTATTTTAGTTAAGTTCAGTTCAGTTCAGTTCAGTTCAGTTCAGACACATTCAGTTCAGTTCAGACACATTCAGTTCAGTTCAGTTCAGACTCATTCAGTTCAGTTCAGACACTTTCAGTTCAGTTCAGTTCAGTTCAGTTCAGTCATTTTAAGTCCAGGAGAACAGGGCCTTAGGCTCAATGTTTGCTTTTCGACATTATTCATAGGATGGAATAATCTCTAGTACAATTTCATTTTTTTTCTCATCGTGCATAATTTATTTAGTGTTGTCTGTATTTTACCTAATATACCCATTTTACCCTTAATTTGTTTAACTCTTTTTACCCACTCTCCCCTTTACTCATTTAATTAAAATTACCTTCCAGCATTTAATTCATCGACTTTCATCATGTTTCAATTGCAATTGAACTACAATTAAACATCTTATGCTCAATTCGACTCCAACTAATTCAATCTTGACATACTAAGGGTAAATTAGGTTAATGAGTAGTGTTAAATTAGGTTAGTAAATTTAAAAAGGGGAAATCAGTTATTTACTCATAAATTATGGACGACACTAGGTAAATAGACGGACACGTTAAGTAGCCCCCAATTTCTACAATATACGAGTAAAACGTAAAAATAGTGATGTGAGATCTTTTGAATTGTTTTGATAAGTATATTAAGATAAATAAAACTTTTAGAATTTTTTATAACATGTAAATAAAGATATGAACGAAACAAAATGTGAATTGACAAGTATAAAAAAAACAAACGTAAAGAATTAATTGGGACGGAAGAAATACTTAATTATATAATACTCGAATATGTTAAACGACATGTATTCTCATTAAATTTATTGAGAGACCAATTACAACTTAATATTAAAATGATACTAATTCTAATGAAAATAAATACGTCTATATAAAATACATTAGTATAAATTTATAGTAAAAGTGGCATGCTTATTATCAAAAATGGTTATTTTGAGGTACGACCAATAATAATGAAACAATTATGAACAACACATTTGGAGGTAAAAAAATGATTTTTCAATAAGTTATTGAGATACCACATCTTCCTAAATTTTGTGTATATACGGAGAAAACCCGATATTAATAACTTAATAATTAAACGTATATAAACAACTAACGAAAAAGGTTTTAATTATTAAGTACAATTAAGAAGAAAGAGGGTCAAAAATAGAACTGATAACGAGCCGAGTCAAGTCAAGTACAAGTTTTTTTTTCCATCTTGTACTCATTAGGTAAAATTCGAATTATTCAAGCTAGTCTCGAGCTTTCCATTGACCTCGCAAGCTATAGTACGAGCCTATATACTCTGTATATAGTAACTATTACATTCACGTTTTTTTTTATCGGTATTTTTTTATAACTTGGGATCCAAAAGACGTCGAGACCTCTATGTTTCCTGTCTTGCTGCATCCTCATTCCAGCATTCCTTTTGCTCTGCAGCAGCTTTGCTGTTGCTGAACCTTGATGTTGATACATTACTCTTTTACATCTACAATTCCACAAAAAGACGGGTCGAAGTTTAGTAATGTATCATCATACTCATCGATCATAAACTGTTCTCTAATACAGACATACAGTACATTCTTAGACAATCAAATGTTGAATTGTTCAGGCCATTCGGTTAATGTTGCACATTCGACTTCAGCAAAGGTTGTTCCATGCAGATATGATGATAAGTGGTTGTTTTGAGCTGTTGTTTATTGAATGAAGCACAGCTAGTGATGCAATGTTACACGACCTAAAAAATGCGGACTTACCGAATTTTCCATCTGAATTCACTACTCTTGGTATTTGAGAAATTGTTTTGTAGTCCGGGAGAATTGGTCCTACGTGCTCATCAACTGATTGGATCACCGTCTGCCTACCAAAACATTTATCTTCGCAAGGCTTAATAGGAGCGTTTGAAATTTCATAAACTCCATTATACACAAATGCATCCTTGTACCCTTCGACCTGATCTCCAAATAAAGCGCCACGCATACGATTGCCATGCACGTATGTCCGAAAGTTACAGCTATGTGTGAGATACACAGTTGACCTCACCTGATAGGGTAGAATGTGCATACTACGATCAGAATAAAGTTGCAAAAAAGAAAGAACTGCAATGCAATTTCCAGCTAACCGGAAAAATTCACAAAAGATGTATGAATTCCAACCATTCTGGTATCAATAGAGACTGTTATCTCTAGGTTTTTATGAAACATAAATACATACAGTAAGTTTTATGCTATTTTTCTACCACTTAGAAAGACTATTAGCTTGGGGTGATCGTCTCGAGTGCATTGTTCAGAATCCCGGATGCACATGCACGCATCCAAAAATCTGAGCGACATAGTTAACTGAGTTTGCAGAACCAAATTTACAAAGAAAGTCGTTGTTCAGCACAACGGCTCCTCTATGAAGTATAAAGAAACCCGAACCTCTGGAAAAAATAACGAATATTTGAAAAAAAAAACCATGACTGCGTTGCAGGCTGGAAGAGATGTTGTATGAGTCATATCATTAGCATAACAGCCGTTTTAGGATCTACAGGGCTACCAGTATTAAACCTTTACTAAAATAATAACATCACTCGCAACAGCAAACATAGCAACAAGACCAATGTTATGAATAACAAGAACAGTAAAGCTACTGTTATCAACAACAATTCCAGCATTTAATAACAACAATGAACAAAAAAGGTTAACACAGCTCCCTGAGGAGAACATTGTGGCAAACTCGTTAGGCTCGTTTCATCGTTTGTTGTGCAATATGAGCTATCCAGAATGGGGGAAAAATGACAAATAAAGTGTTTCCGCTTACCAGAGTCTAGATTACTTCGCGGTGGCATAAGCAAAGTATGCGAAACTATGTCGAGGTTGATGCGCGCACAGTCCATATGAGATATTTTTACACTTCGTGGAATATGGTAGTAATCTCCAAATCAGATAACTTCTCGCCTACCTATATCAGGTGTAGTAATAGTTGGACGAAATCAATTGTACGTGCATAGTCGTGTGAAGGTCATGTATTTGAATTCCGAAATTCTAAAAATGGACAAACAAATACCTGTAGAGAGTCCGATGAAGCTTGTTGTTGCAGGAATTGTGGAGTAGGCCTGTGAACAACACAGGATTATTTAGGCAAAAAAATGTGTCAGTTCAAGGGGCAAGGCGGTGATACATATGGGTAAGGATGGTTCAGCATGATGTGCAGCAATATCTTCCATACCAGTAAGATTAGAATGCGTAAATTTGGGGGAAAATGTTAGTATTCAGACGGACAAAGCAAATGTAATGTATAGAAGTCAAAGTGTGCAACAATGAACAGAAACCTACATTTCAGTGTGCGCTCATATTATTCCTGCAAATTTTAGAACAGCAAACGATACCATGTTCTTCACTGAGGTTGGTGGTAGAGGAGGAGACGGGAGAGGAGCTGGTAACAATAACCTGTCTTAAACTTTGTTATTTGCCTTCACTTACATACAGTATATAGTACTAATAGTAATGCCTTATTAGCTCTTTTAGTATCCGAGGATTGCTATCTACCTTTCCCATATCCCCTTCTTACGATCGTGTATGTGGCATCAGTGAACCAATTAGACAAAACGTACGATATTTTAAGCGAGCGAATGTTAAGAAAGGTAGAAAAGAGAAAATAGATAACGATTTTCTTATCGAGATGCAGGTGGTAAGTGCAGGTTGTAGCAGGTAGTCCTAGTATACGTGTCCACAAAGGTCATCGGGACTGAGATAAAATCATATGACTCTCCAAAAGATAAGAATCTGCAAAAAAAAAAAAAAAAAACCCAACGAGGGCGGCCACATTTTTTCTTGAGCATCTTGTTCTTCGTCTGAGTCGTCTCCCCTTGGTCTCTGTATATGCTATCTTGTCTCGTCAAATAATTCTCAAACAGTGGTGGTATTTTAAAGGGGTAGGAATAAATGTGTACCTATGGCCTGCAATCTGCGACTGTAGTTGAGACTCTCGCTTAGGCTCAGTGTCGGTAGTGGCATAATACGGAAATGAATCACCTGTTCAAGGACGAACACTTTCTTCGGTTGAAAATAGTATTCCTTTGCCTGCCATCAAAGTCACTTGTAAGCTTGAACTCCATAGTTTCAAGAGGCATATATATGTATCTATAAAAACGCCTCAGCATAAGAACGTTTTTGTGAGTACTTCCATCGGGTATTCAATTCGATAAAATAACAAGTCAAAATGCTTGGCTAGCAGAAATGATTAGTTTTGGTTTTTGGACCACTTTAGTACGAGTAATATAGAAGGATACAGTCCTCCAAAAAGCATCCGATCATGGCAGAAGCTGGTTGATATCAGTCCAGGCCAGTGCATAACTTAACGTATTAATTCAAACACTGGCTCAAACTCCGATCACAGTTGTTATACAATTAACATCTTAACATTATGCTCCAATCACACTCGGAGGGAACAACCTGGAAAAACTTGCTCATGGCAGTCCTTCCAGAAAAGTCAAAGTGACCCAACTACACTAGTTTACCTGCATAAGTACTAAGACAGCCATAGTCGTGATCAAGGTAGACCATAGACGACTACCAGCACAAATAGGTCCAACTAACGGATAAACGAAAGTTACCACCTCCATTAAATAGTGTCCCTCCAGGCAAAAATTTGTCAATTTGTAAATGTCTAATCTAATACTCCATAACTCTAATCCAAAGTAGAATAATGTAAACATTATCGATTGACAATCATATTTATGAGACAATACGGGAAAAGTCGATATCATTTCTTCACCATTAGAGCTAGATATCGATAGGGACAACATCAATAATACTCCGTATAACTCTAGGGAGTGCCATTGAATTTCCGAGTACAAGTAGGAATGAAAGATAAGTGACCTTAATTAGCACAGCCTCCTTGTAAAGCTCTTCTTCCTGTTTTTTTCCCTTTCGGGTGACCGGTAACCACCACCTACCAGCCACTTCTGGCGAGACTCCAACGAAACTCAAGTACATGAAATGAGGTGAATAGGTGAAGATGCAATGTTGGACATAGGAGGATTAATATTAACCAACGGAAGCCATCTAATCTAAATGTTGAGCTTCTACGCAACAATAGCAAACATCTAACATGGTAAAAAGCCATGGCCCATGATCATTTGCTTTTATACAAAGATTAACAAAAGTTGTGAGAGTAACGGTGAACCACACAAAAAATCAATATTTAATTCATAATAAATCACACTCCCACATAAACTATCCAAAAATGGAAAGGGATAACATATGAATGAGACACCCATAAATGGAAAATGATAACGAACCATTGAGACGGAGGGAGTATTAGTGACGAGTATCACTATTCCAGGAATAAAACAGAGTACATAATAAATACTTAAAAGTGTAAAGATATTTACCTATGTTCTTACTAAATTAAAACCTATTCGATCTAAAATCCACCGACGTTACCTTTTCTTTAACTTAAAATATTTCAAACTACTCATGACCGAGAAATACATACAATAGATAAGAGAAGCAGCCAATCCGGTAATGCCAACCAGCAGCACCCACTGTAAGGGAAAAAAGCAATATTCATTAAGTAACCAGTTAACCACATTACAGCCCAAAACGTCAATAGTAGAAGATCACATATACTTATAAATGGACGCTAAGTCGCCAAGTAATGGTATTAAATGTTTCTGTAAACAAAGTGAATTTGTTATTCACATTACAAACCTGAACAGAAACTCAGAAAACTCAATACTCGTAATAAATTTGTTACTTCACATTACGAAGAATAACCTTTTATGTTTTGAGTAATTTGTGACTTTAGCATGCCCAATTACCCATGGAAAGTCGGAAAATATATGTAGTACCTGAGTCAGCAAGAACTGAAGGATTAACGGGGTGAGGATATTGCTTCCTGCTTCTACCAGTCTCAGTTTCGGGAATATTGAGATGAGGCTGTTCTGCTGTGGTAACTATACTCTGGAATAAGTCGCTCAAGTTCCCTCGTTTGGCACTGAAGGGAAATGGAGCATCAATACCCATATCATGGGTAAGCTGTAAACATAGAAGTTTTTATTAACCATAGAAGGTCGAACTAACATTCATTAACCATGAACTGAAGAATAATAGTAATAAAGTTTACCATGGTGGAATCCTTGATTGATTTAGTATAGGAGTTTAAATCATCTTTAGCCGACACAATCATGGAAGGCACTCCATAACCTGTATCTTCCCCGTACCTGGCAACCTCCTCAAGCAATTTGGCTGTCTTTTTGAATGATGATTCATCCGTGCTGAAACAGGAGTAGACATTGCAACATATAAAGCACTTCATGTCTGGACACCACAAGTAAATTTGCCAAAGAGAAAATATGAAATAAAGTTTACTCACCTATCATACACAAACAACGCCACATCACACGCAGCTAAAGATTCTTTATCAGAAAGCAGATTCTTGACTTTAGCTTCAGGAATCTCTCGCAAAACAAGGAACTTTCGGATTCCCTAGCAAAGGTGAACCCCGTTTTATTATATAAGCGTAACATAGAAGTACATCAAAATCTCTTCTGTTTTTTTGTCTCGCTTGAACTTGTTTCCAAATCACGAGTTGACAACGTAATACTTTAACTTAAGTTACACATCAATTGCATGATTATGTGACCAAAAAAAGCAAGTTAGTGACGTTAATCACCAAATCACAGCATATGATAACACTTACCTCAGTCCCGTCTACAACGTTCACAGCATATCTCTCTTCCGTGTTTGGAATGAAAGTATCGGAGAAAGGCCTGCATAAAAGAAAACGAAAAATGTAATCACATCAGTAACTAAAATGTGACATACATTATAACGAAGACGCATTAAAAGGTAAGCAATATCACAAACCTTCCCAAAAAACCATCCAACAACGCCGTTTTACCAGCCTTTTTTGGCCCAAAAACAAAACACTGGTAAACAGTTCTCTCAGATTGCCTTTCTTTACGATCAGTAAGCCTCTTCCCAGTTAAGCGAACGTGAGAAGCAGGGTCTTCATCCTTAAACATAATATAAGTCAGGTATTCAACAGTTTTCGCTGGCTCCAGAAGTGTCATCAGGACCCACTGCACAAGACATGCAACAAAGGATATCAACCGCTAGGACATCCATCATACATAACCACCCCATGAAATATCTGTTTTTTTTTTCTGTAAGTGTATAATTCCATAACTTCCATCATCTATAACTTAAATAGACAGGTAAGAGTTCAGATAAGAACCACGGCAGATTCCTTAATGTGCAAACTACTCTAACACGCAAGGCAACAAGACCCGCTAAATAGGATTTAGAAGTTAACAAATACCTGTGAGAGGAATCCATCCTGTGTTAAACCACCCAATAAAGTTGTTGAGGCAGCACCCATGTATGGGCTTTCACTCCAAGGACTAGATCACCAAAAAGAAAAAAAATTAGGTGAATGCCATACAGAAAATTTTCCAAGCAAAAAAAAGAACAAGGGTTCTACCAGTCCGGTGATGTAGAAAACAAAGGCTCCATATCTGTAGCGCTGATAACACCATCCTGTCATGTGAAGAATATTATGAGAAAAAATTACAATGATAACAATTATTCGATGAGCAAGTGAAGGGACACAAAAAAACGCAAAGTTAGCAGGGGACATTTCAATCATTAAAAATGATACTCTCTCCGTTCAACTCCAATCTTCCCTTATTCCTTTTTGGATGTTCAAATCCAAGCTTCCCATTTCCATTTTAGTCATTGTTTTAATATTTAACAAATACTTAAACGTACTCCGTACATCTTTACAACAAAATAACAAATGTCACTATTTACCATACATTTAATATTAAACAAATACTTAACTCTTACACATTTGTACCTTTAATAATAAAGAACTACTGCATAAAACATAAGGGTAGATCTGAGTTGATCGGAGAGAGTACAAAGAAAGCAAAACGGAGAAAAAGAGCATGACTGCAAACCACAACCAATTTTTTTCGACTCTATCAATACCTAGCTTCAGATGTTGTCAAACGAAAATATAGAAGAATCGGTCATTAAGGTCAAAGATAATTAAAAACTTAATATGAAGAAGCCGGCCAATCTGATCCCTCAAAATTAGAATGAGCCAAAATTTAATAGAGAAATTTTGACTAAAATATAACTTATGTACATTCCACAAATGTGTAGAAATGAAATGATTGGAATGGATAAACAAGATGACAAACTTACAAGTTCCTCGTAGAATAAACTGAAAAAATCTCTCAAGAAATCAAGAGCAACATTTGTGAGCTCCACGCTCTGCACACATTAAAAACAAGCAAAGATTAAAAAAACACTTCTAAACGTGAAATATAATACAAAACGCTTTAGAAACACTCTTCCTCTATTATTATACTCCATATATATTCATCACCAAAGTAGTGAGGCCAAACACACCAAATTTGCAAGAAACTGTTTTTACAAAAAACTTGGCCAAACACTAAGAGTTTTTCGGAAAAGTAACTTCTTAATAAACTCCTTTTAGAAAGTAAAAACTCTTTTACTTAAGCTGGGCCAAACTGCCCTATAGTACAAAACGCTTTAGAAACACTTTTCCTAGTGTCACTAATTTAACTCTTCTAGGGTAAGTGTGGGACTAACAAGCTTTTACTTTTCTGCCTACCTGGTCGGGAGCTCGTTCAAAAGCTGGGAGAACATCATCAGCAAGTCTAATATCATTATTGTATCCAAATTTGTGCAAGATTGACCATACTAAATCAAAGCGATTATTTTCCATGGCAGATGCATAATGGAATACAAATCCTTGCATAGTAAGACCACGCTCATTAACTCCTTCAGGGAAGTTGTCTTGCACAGCTCTCTTAAAAGCAGCAATTTCAGATGGCTTAAGAGGAGCATTAGAGGATGTGACCTGTTCACAATCATCAGGGACACATAGAGAACTAAAGTCACTAAGTGCAAATAAAAAAGACGGTAACGATAGCTATTAATCACAAAAACACGTAGCTAAAACAACACAATAACAGTAGTACATGACAAAACTAAAAAAAAAAAAAAGATTTACAAACCTGAGACTCATTCAGTTCTGCATCATTTAATGCACCATCTTGATCAAGGTCGCAGAGAAAAAATATACGGTTTAAACTACCGACAAATTGACGCGTGTATGAGTTATTCTATTGTACAATGGGGTTATTGGGTAAAGCACTGATCTTAGGGCACAATTGAAAACATCTAATACCTGCGAGATGACAATGATAACTGATTCAACAAATCCTTGAATTGTTCATTTTAGGGAAAGCAGCAAAAGTTCAATCAATATAATGGTTTACCTGAATATTGTTGCGTGCAGAACAATCTACATAAGCATCAACCTCAGGATATTCAAATCCTTCCTTCTGAGACGGTGAAAAAGCTTCCCGAATCTGCTCCGCACTAAATTTGCTAGATTTATTCTTCAATTCAGATTTACAAGCAGCGATTACGATGGGCACCTTCACCTACAAAGACAAAGTTCACATATTACCATGTCTAACTTACGAGTTACGAATGAAAACAGGCAGAAAGAGTAGTGGGTAAGAATTTAAGACCTTCAAACGACAAAGTTCCGGAAGCCAATAAGATTTCAAATTGTCAAATGTATATAAACGATTGTAAGCAAAAGTAAGCACCACAACATCTGCAAGCCGAAACGCCTCCGCTCTTTGTCTTTTCTTAAAGTTTTCAGGACTACACCACATGCACACAATAGCACATATCAATGTAATGTAATGTTATACTCCGTATCAATCTAAAACAAAAACAACAAAATCATTGAAACCCCTAATCCCTAATCCGACAATTTTAATCCATAGTCCCACAAAATCATACTAATTCCTAACCCCTAATCCGACAATTTTGATCCATAATCCGATAAAATCATACAAATCCCTAATCCGACAATTTTGATCCATAATCCGATAAAATCATACAAACCCTTAACCCCTAATCCCTAATCCGACAATTTCAATCATAATTCTCTACCACCTAGTCCCTAAACCCTAATCCATGATCCGGCAATTTTGATCCATAATCCGATAAAATCATACAAATTCCTAACCCCTAATCCGACAATTTTAATCCATAATCCGATAAAATCATACAAACCCCTAAACCCTAATCCCTAATCCGACTATTTTAATCATAATTCTCTACCACCAAGTCCCTAAACCCTAACCCCTAATCCGGCAATTTTGATCCATAATCCGATAAAATCATACAAACCCCTAAACCCTAATCAATCCAACAAGTTTTGATAAGAAATAACGATAGTAATATAAATAGATTACCCAGATGGTGTGTCGATGATAGTAACAGGTACGTGTTCGGGGAAAAAGTCAGCGGCGAGGTGCTTCGGCGGCAGAACACGGCGAGCTTTCGACGGACACTTTTTGGATACGGCGGTGGCGATTAAACTGGATTTCCCGGTACCGGAATCTCCGGCGACAACCACTGTGATTCTTCGATTCCTCTGGTTTGATTGAATCGCCATATTTTCACCAGAAAATACTCAGATTATATAAATTTATAATGGCGATAATTTTTCCCGGTAAAAATTAGAGAATTCAAAACAGCGTCCTTTATATACGATCTCAAGCTTCCAAAATCTGTAGGAGTATAATTGTAGAGGTGGTCATGGGTCGGTCCGATTCAGGTTTGGGTCGGGCCTAAGCAATAAAAATAGAGCTGGCAATTCGGGTCGGGCACGAAAATAAGCACGATTGGGCCCGACACGGTGATGACGTGGTGAAAAGCACGGGCACGCCACGACCGATCCCAAGTCGGGCCGTGACGCCAATTTGAAGAAAAGTCTGCCTAGGCACGACCAGACACGAGGCACGGTTGGGCCGGCACGACTCTAAATCCCAAAAAAATGAAAAATTCTGAAAATTTGGTCGAGCATGACTTAGGCAGGACCGGACCCGGGTTAGGAATCGTGCCTCGGCGCATGTTCTCAAAGTTAGGCACGGCCCGACACGGAACGGTGGAGCCTGCCAGGCACGACTGAGCCGGACTGAATGGGCAGGAAACACAACTGGGCCGGCACGAAGCACGGTCAGGCACGTCCGGTTTGCCAGCTCTAAATAAAAATGGTCCACATTAGCGGGTTGGACCAGGCCGGGCCAAACGAGTAGGCCTGTTTTTAAGTCCAAACCCGGCCCTATAATTGTAGAGGTGATCATGTGTCGGTCCGATTTGGGCTTCGGTCGAGCCTAAGCAATTAAAATGGCCCGCATGAGTGGGTTTGATCGGGTCAGGCCAATAAAGCCGGCTTTTCAGGCCAACATGGACTTTTTGGGCCCTAGCCCCTATATATATCGAAGATTTCGCCCTATTTCGACGTTACTCGAAAGATAGTCAAATGTCTTTTAAAAGTATTTATTTATAACGGTACGTACCTTCTGTTACTTCTACAATGTATTGAGTAATTACATTCTGAATTTTGAGATATTTTATTTTGGGACCAAATCAGTCCAAAAAACGTGGATAATAACTTCAAATTCGACCGTTTAAGGTGATTTTGCGAAAAATGTGAGATATGCTGATTGTCATGTTAATATGAACCGTATAACATAAAATGACCCACGATTGTTAAAAAACTCTAAAATAGTTTATAGAGGACTCTATAGCCCTAAACTAAAACCTTACCGAAATTAGGAAACCTAGACAGATGCCCAATACAACAGTTTGTATAGACTTTCGGGTTTCGGTCATTTTCAGGCAGGTTGTTCCCGATCTTTTTCCGAACGGTTTTCGGACGGAATTTCGAGGCGGGTCATTTTTCGACAGGTCTAATTGTAAGTATAGTTTTGGTTTTGGTTTTGGGTCTCCTAGTTCCATTGGATTGGGCCGAGGTGCGTCACAAACAAGAATTTTGTATATCTATAAAACGGTCACATTCCATCACAAACTAACTACGAATACAACACAAAAATAGATGAAAAAACGTATCAACGCACCCCACTCGAACACCTCCATCGAACCCGTGCTATATGGACCGATATCAAAAAATGTAATCATTAAATTAAATAATAAAAAATGGGCTTCCGATTCAAGCTTTTACTAAATAAACTTGGTATCGGGTCAAATATTTTCACCTTGGAGTCGGCTCTGCATTAATTTTAACCGATTTTCATCTAATCTTTGACCAATCTGATTCCATTACGTATACGAGTCAACTAAAATCATTATCGACCCTACCGATACCAAAAAAAACCCCAACATTTTCCTTGAAATTTCTCACAAAATTCCTATATTTGAAGATCCATAACAATCTAATGGGCTCCTAGGACCATATAGAACATGGACCATAATTGAATAATCTAGAGGTAGTTTAACTTACGGATGTGAATAGTGCACATGTAATGTCCTACAAATTTCCATGTTCACATTTCAAACACGGGAAACCGATACTTTTTTATAGGACCGTCATATAATATATATCTACAAAAAAAAAACGGTCTTTCTATGACGTTATTGAGATACTTTTACGAAGTTTAGCAAGGGAGTACTGTAAATTTTATTTTATTTTTTATTTTTTCAGGTGATGTATCTCACTAATTTAGCGAAAGATGGTTTTCTCGGCCGTGGACTTAGAAAGAGTAAAATTCAATTTAAAAGAGTTCACTTATGAAACATAGAGATGATTGATTATTAATGGACTCTTGTTGTATGAGTCGGTGATCTGTTCTCTTGTGACGAAATATCTCTTTTAAAGTTATAACAAATTCCCTCCGATTGCCTATTTTCTTGGGTTGAGTTTGATTTTCTTCCCTCTTTCCATTTAAGGAAAGTTTTATCTATCTTCATTAATTAATATAATATTCTTCTCTCCTACTTTTCCACCACACTTTTTCTCATTTAATTAATATAATATTCCTCTCCCATACTTTTTCATTCTACTTTTTCTCATTTAATTAATATAATATTTCTCTCTGTTACTTTTTCATTCCACTTTTCATATTCTATTAATATAATTACTCCCTCCTTATTTTCTTCCCCAAAAAGAAAGGGGAAGAAAATATATTTTCTTCCCCAAAAAGAAAGGGGAAGAAAATAGGCAATCGGAGGGAGTATTAAGTATTGTGAAAAAGATAAAAAATAGATCGTTTAATATTAAAAAATACTCGTATTTATCTTGATATAATATAAAAATACTTGTAAATGGGTAGACCCGACTTCAAATGATCAACTACGAAAGAAGGTAAAAATTACGTATTCTTTTTTGGACCGTTCAAATTTAAAGGGTAAATTTTTCTTTTTAATCTATTTTTTGGACCAACATATCCTTCCTCTATCACCATATATTTACACAAAATGTCATTGCACGTAAATCATTACGTACGCCTTTTGACAATTTCTACAAAATAATTGTACTTTTAATATTATTTTACTACTTTTTTAATCCTTACGTAAGATAGAAACATACTCTCTCCGACTATTTGTATACGTTTGCTTTATGCATGTACGTCAATACTTGTTTTCTTTTGTCTATATCTTTAATTACATGTTACTAAGAAAACCATAAAAATCTAATATTCAGTATTTTATTAGACGATTTAAACAATACTCTCACATGACTATCTTTTATCTTATACGGAATACATTAGAAGTTATATTGAAGATTCTCGTCGTTTATAAATATTATTCAAAAACCAAATGTATACAAATGGTTGAAACGTAGTACCTGAATATTTGATATTGAAATTAATTACTTAAAAATCAAACCAACAAACGGTAGAAAAAACATCATGATTACCAATTTTGCAAAAATAAAATTAATAACTTAAGACTTGAGATCATGTTCATAACTATCTAAATACTAAATAAACATCGTACTATTTGTTTGGAATTGGAAATTGACAGAGTGGGGAAATTGAGTTTGAGAATCGAAAATTTAGAATAACTGTGAAGTCTAACAATTAAGGATTCAAGGGTGAGCTTTGTGCTTTTTGTGATAATTCAATGAACCGGTTAGTCGTTTCAATGGAGGTACATACTATTTTCACCACAATATTTTTCAATTTTATTTTTTAATTAATTTTTTTCATTAGGTTTTGTTAGGTTAAATAAAAATTAGAATTTACGTAGCAGGCTTAGCGGGTTGTCATGGACAAGTTTATTTAGTCCAAGCCCGTCCATTAATTTTAGCGGGCCTGATTTTCTTGCCCATGCCCACTTATTCTTATATTTTTTGTGACCAAATCCGCTAGCGAAGCGGGCTAAACGGGACGGGCCAAATGGGTTGGCCCGTATTTGGCCAGCTACTTGATCAACACATGAATGCAAGCAGGTTTATGTGCCTTCTTTTCCAAACAAATGCAATCAACCCACATGCTTAATCGATGACCGATCAGGCCGAAGAAGCCCATTTGTCAAAAACATATTCGATTTATTTAACTTTTCACGATTTTCAGGGTGTTATCATGACTATAGTTAATGAAACTAGTCAAAACAGCCCAACACAATGAATTAGCCCGACATGGAATTGCGACTACTCCTTAAGGCGAACAACGACAAGCAATTAGGAAGGTTATATGATAGACAAACAGTACTGAGTAGTGACTGCGAAATAAACATTATATTATCATGTAAATTATCCAAGTATTACGAGTACTCCTCAAGGCGAACATCGACAAGCAATTAAGAGGGTTATATGATGGCGAAGCTGTACTAACAAACTGAGGGACAACCCTTATAATGAACTATAACCCTTCCGAAAGTAGGAGGAACAATACCAACAGCAAGCCATCAACCAACAAAACATATCCCTGCAAGCCATCCCCACGTTTGTTCGGGAAAATTACACTTCTTCGTATTTACACAACAGTACTCATCAGACCCTTCTTGACGACCCAAAATAGTTAACGAATTGAAAGAAACGTTTATTCACTCGTAAACTAATTTTTTAACCTATCATATTTGCACTCAAATGTTCAATAATTTGGATATTCAAAAGAATTTTCACAATTTGTTTTTTGAAATTTAATTGTGACCAAATATTTCACGGAATATATCGTTATTATTTATTTCTATAATCGTAAATATCAAACGAAGACTTTATTTAAACGTTAAATTACCGATATTCAAAAGAATTGTCCCAATTTATTTTTTGAAATTTAATTGTGACAAATATTTCACGGAATATATCGTTATTACATTGATTATTTTGTTTTTTATTTGACATAATTTAGAAATATAAACTAGATTTATTTTTATAATCGTGAATATTAAACAAGACTTTACTTAAACGTAAGTTAACACGATGAGCAATATAGAAATTGTGTACTATAATCAATACTATTAATATTGAGACTAGGGATGTCAAAGGGTAGGATCAGGGTAGGTCCTATACGATCCAGATCCTTATCCTTATTTTGAGGGGTGGATCCAGATCCGATCCATATCCTCTGGGTCTAAAATTCTCAGATCCATATCCGGATCCGTAGGATCAGGGCAGGATCAGGATCTATCTCGTATCCTTATAATAATAATAATAATAAGTCGCTATTTTTTATATGAAAATTATTAATTTTCGATTTTTAACATTGTTTAACAATTTATTTTGAAATAAATTGAGTATTATAATGCCATTAAATGTTAGAAGTATCAAAATTAAGTCTCACAAAAGTTTAATATCGATAACAAAATAAATTTTAACGGGATTATAGTTATTGAGACAAAAATATACTCCGTATTTTATTTTATGATAAAAGTTATGTCTAAACTAATCATTGTCTGCACTTAACTTTTAATATTTTAAAGAAATATAAATAAATAAGGGTCCAAGGGTAGGATCCCGACCCTTAAGGTACTGGATCTCAGGATCAGGGCAGGATCTGAGATCCGTTGCCATCCCTAATTGAGACCCTTCACCTACTTGGGCCCGGTTCCTAGAACCGAATTGATCACTCTATGGGCCGGCCTTGATAATATTATAGATTTAAGGCGGTGCGGGTATGGGGCGGTGCGGATGTGGGGAGGGTAAAATGTAAAAACCACCCCCGCCCATTACCCATTGCGGGTAACATTTTCATTCCTCTATCCGTCCCCCACTCGCATAATCATCCCCGCACCCGCCCCATTACTCATTGGGGAGAAATGATTCATGAATGTCGAAAGCCGGCTTCATCTTCTTCAATGGTGAACGAAGAAGAAGCTCAGAAATCGCAGAGTTGTTTTTGTGAATAAATGAAAGTGGTTAAGTGGGTGAGGATTGAAGGAGAGGATGGTGGTGGTGTATAGGTACGCAACTAACTCAAGAACTCTACGACCTACTGCATGCACCTACTGGCCTACAGTAATTACTCTAGATTAAAATTAAAATTAAAATTACAGTTGTCATTTACAATAAATTTTACCCACCGTTATTTTTATGTGGAATAATCATTTTAATTTTCGTCTCACCTTAAATTATGTTGAGGCGGTCTAATAGGAAAATTACCGTATATAATGATATTATTATTGTTATTAAATTATTGATATTTTATAAAAAAGAAAAATATAATCATCGTTTTAATCTTCACGTATATACATTACAGAGTACGTAACTTTTAGTATGGTAATTTGGTAAGAAGACTTTAATTTTCATGTGTAATAATCATTTTAATTTTCGTCTCACGATAAATTATGTTGAGGCGGTTTAATAGGAGAATTACGGTATATACTGATATTATTATTAGTATTATTAAATTATCGATATTTTATAAATAAATAAAAATATAAACAAAGGAGTATTCATCGTTTTAATTTGCACGTATATATACATTACGGAGTACGTAACTTTTAGTATGGTAAGAAGACTTTAATTTTCATTTTTTAATCTTCATTTCACGATAAATTATGTTGAGACGGTCTAACAGGAGAATTACTGTATTATATTATTATTATTATTATTATTATTATTAAGTTATCGATATTTTATTAAAAAAGATATAAACAGAGGAGTAATCATCGTTTTAATATTCACGTGTATACATTACGGTAACTGAAGAAACATGCGATCCGCTTAGTTAATGTTTTAATAATCGTATTAAACAAATTAAACATTACATTTAATACTCGATTAAACAACTACTCGTATTTGATGTAACATTTACATATTTGTACCTTTAATAATAATTAATGGATGTGTTAAAACTTACGGAGTGTATAATAAAAGTAAATTGGTAGAGTCGACTTCAAATGATCAACTACGAAAGAAGGTAAAAATTACGTATTTTTTTTTGGACCGTTCAAATTTAAAGAGTAAAAATGTAATTGCACGTAAATCATTACTTAGGCCTTTTGACAATTTCTCCCAAATAATTGTACTTTTAATATTATTTTAATACTTTTTTAATCCTTATGCAAGATAAAACATACCCCTCCATTCCAACCATTTGTATACGTTTGTTTTATGCACGTACGTTGATATTTGTTTTCTTTTGTCTATATATTTAATTATGTGTTACTAAAAAAATACTCCCTCCACTTCTTTTATATCTTCCACATTGGGTTTGGGGAGATATTTAAGAATGGTGAAATATGTGGATGAAAATGGATGTGGGAAAAGAAAGTAGGGTCACAAAGAATAAGAACCACAAAAGATGTACTCCCTCCGGACACTATTTTTCGCCCCACTAGCCCAATATATGTGAGGGGTATTTTAATGAAGTGGGGCAAAAAATAGTGTCCGGAGGGAGTATAATAAAGGAAAGTGGAAGATAATAGAGAAGTTACCCAAATAGGAAATGTGGAAGATTATAGAGAAGTGGAGGGAGTAATACAAATTTAATTCATAATGTATTTTATTAGACGATTTAAATAAGATCTCACATGACTATCTTTTATCTTATACGAAGTACATTAAAAGTTAACTTGTCGACAGGTATAGAATGATGAATAATGATTATTAGGACCCTCAAACATAAAATAAAATGGAATATATAACTTATTTCGACGGATACCGACACATTTCAAAAGGCAACCTTATGACTTTTAAAAGACTCAATTGAAATCAAAATGATTCTCGTATTACACCGACACATTGTATTTAGTGTAGAGTTTGTTTAGCGCGAATATGAGTTGTTTTTCTTTCGGACCCAAAAGGTCGAAAAAACGTGCATAAATAATAACCTTCAAAATTGATCATTTTTAGCTATTTTTCATAACGGTGAAAAATTTTCAAAATCGGCCGTTGTATAGAACCCTACATTTCTTTAAAATTTGTCACAAAGTTCCAATCCAATAACTTGTTGGATGAGTATTTGATCAAGTTTGAGAATTCATAGCCCCTAAAATTGTAGGGTTGGATCCTTAAGTCCATAACAATTCAAAACATTTGGGCCCATGAAACTGACTAATTGGGCTACCGATTTTTTTGGGATTTAGAGTCGTACCGGTTTAATCGTACCTCGTGTCGGGCCGTGCCTAGGCACGTGCTTTTCTTCAAATTGGCGGGCCGTACCTTGTGTGTATCAGCGAGTCTTGTCTGTCACAAGCCTACGACGGGCCAAATACTATCCATGTGGTAGATAAGACAACACATGGATAGTATTTGACCCGTTGCATACTTACAACGGATATGACCGTCAAGTAAGAATTTGTGTGCTTACATATAGGTAGTTAGGTGGTCTCTAACCAACTCTAACAACCTCTAACTACTTTATGACTCACTCTTGTTCTATCTATATATGTCAATATACTCACTAGTAATAAAAAACTTAATTATTTGTTGAGTATTCAGTATGGAACGATAATCACTGCGAGTAATTTTTACCATGGCTTCACTTGTAAGTCGATACTCGAAGTTGACCTGACCCGAAAGCGACATGGTTGACCTGTTTGCCATGTCTAAGAATAGTATGGGATAAACATGACGTGAATCCTGGATCACGTTGACGTGAAACGATGTCCCTGATGTTCATCTGTACTGCATCTAAGATTTTCTTTTCAAGTATAGTTGATGATCGGTCATCACTGACATTTATCTGCAGAGATCACTTTACACTAAATCAAACAGCGAAAAACACATTCTGACATCATCAACCACATCAAAACGATCCTCAATTTACACTAAATCGTCTAAATCAACTCACATTTTGTGCAACATTTTGCTCAGTTCTAACCCTAGCTTACCTACTAGTATCACTATTCTCGAGGTCGATTTCAAAGACATCCGCCATGGATGACCTAGAACGCTTCTTACTGCTAATCTTACTGTTATTACTACCAGTATCAATTTCGCAAATCGATCGGCAAAGGGTGACGAGCATCGCCATTGTTGGATTCTTCGAGTTCGGGTTGGAATTGAAGCTCGTTGAGGTCTGGAAACTCCATTTCCATGGCGATAATTTTGGGGGATTTAGGGTTTTGGCGGGAAACGGAAGTGGTGCACTGTGCACATTCATTTTCGATCCTAATCTACTATTTCTGAAACCGTCTCACACAATTTTATCGTTACTCTTGAACTGAATTTAACGAGAAACCGAAAATAAATGGTGAACTTAAATTAAAGAAAATCTCCGAATTAACACAAATATAAAATCTGCGTTTCAAATTAAAACAATCAAAAGTTATTAAAATCATAAAAACACGACAAACAAGACAAAATACTTGAATAAACGTAAACCCTAAGATGCTAAAACCCAAAACACTTCAAAACACCCCAAATAATGGCGTGACTATTACCGGTGTTTTGTCGGTAAAAAGTCTCGATAGCGGAATCAAGTGTGTGAGGTAGAGGAACTCCGTTGACAATGTTGACTCCTCGCTGAAGAGCCTGAAATTTGGGTCGCTCCCCCTCGAAACCGGACAACTCGTACCCGGCAAGTTTCACCAGATCTTCAATCTGATCATCAGACAACGCAATTATCCAGTTTTTCAACATGGCGCCAAGTTTCTCTGGAATGTTTCTGTCAAGGATGAAGTAAAACATCCGGAGAGCCGTCTCGAACTCTCTGGATCTCATCATTGCAGAGAAGTCCTCCACTGTTGGCAGTGGTACCTTTCCCTTGCTGCCGTTGTCGACATCATCCTCCTTGACGGTGACCTCCGACACGTTCCCGCCGCCACCGCCGGAGAAAGGAGGGAGGGGTAAGTTAGGCGAAGTGAAAGGAGGTGGGTTTGAACGGAAAGCATGGTTCGACCACCTGAAGAGTTGATGATGATGATGAGGGAACGGAGGGTTACTGCCGAGTTGGAACGTCCTCATCAAGAACTTCTTCAATGGAGTTTTCTCACTGTAAAAGGAGGAGAAAGAAGATAGTAGGTATATATATGTAAAAGTTAAAATCATTATAAATTTACTATTGAGACATAAAACCATTCCAGGAATAAAACCATTGAGACGGAGGGAGTATTAGTGACGAATATCACTATTCCAGGAATAAAACAGAGTACATAATAAATACTTAGAGTGTAAAGATATTTACATATGTTCTTACTAAATTAAAACCTATTCGATCTAAAATCCACCAACGTTACTTTTTCTCTACCTTCAAATATTTTAAACTACTCATGAGTCATGACCGAGAAATACATACAATAGAAAAGAGAAGCAGCCAATCCGGTAATGCCAACCAGCAGCACCCACTGTAAAGGAAAAAAGCAGTATTCATTAAGTAACCAGTTAACCACATTACAGTCGACAGTAGAAGATCACATATACTTATAAATGGACGCTAAGTCGCCAAGTAATGGTATTAAATGTTTCTGTAAACAAAGTGAATTTGTTGTTCACATTACAAACATGGGCAGAAACTCAGAAAACTTAATACTCGTAATAAATTTGTTACTTCACATTACGAAGAATAACCTTTTATGTTTTGAGTAATTTGTGACTTTAGCATGCACAATTACCCATGGAAAGTCGGAATATAGGTAGTACCTGAGTCAGCAAGAACTGAAGGATTAACAGGGTGAGGATATTGCTTCCTGCTTCTACCAGTCTCAGTTTCGGGAATATTGAGATGAGGCTGTTCTGCTGTGGTAACTATACTCTGGAATAAGTCGCTCAAGTTCCCTCGTTTGGCACTGAAGGGAACTGGAGCATCAATACCCATATCCTGGCTAAGCTGTAATAGACAAGTTTTTATCAGGGTCGAACTAACATTCATTAACCAACTGAAGAATATTAGTAATAAAGTTTACCCTGGTGGAATCCTTGATTGATTTAGTATAGGAGTTTAGGTCATCTTTAGCCGACACGATCATGGAAGGCACTCCATAACCAGTATCTTCCCCGTGCCTGGCAACCTCCTCAAGCAATTTAGCCGTCTTTTTGAATGATGATTCATCAGTGCTGAAACAGGAGCAGACATTGCAACATATAAAGCACTTCATGTCTGGACACCACAGGTAAATTTGCCAAGGATATTGAGAAAATTTGAAATAAAGTTTACTCACCTATCATACACAAACAACGCCACATCACACGCAGCTAAAGATTCTTTATCGGAAAGCAGATTCTTAACTTTAGCTTCAGGAATCTCTCGCAAAACAAGGAACTTCTGGATTCCCTAGCAAAGGTGAACCCCGTCTTATTATATACGCGTAACACAGCACAAGTACATCAAATTCTTTTTTGTTTTTTGTCTCGCTTGAACTTGTTTCCAAATCACCAGTTCACAACATATTACTTTAACTTAAGTTACACATCAATAGCACTTACCTCAGTCCCGTCTACAACATTCACAGCATATCTCTCTTCATTATTTGGAATGGAAGTATCCGAGAATGGCCTGCATATAAGAAAACGAAAAACGTAATCACATGCAGTAACTAAAATGTGACATACTCCGTACATTATAACGAAGACGCATTAAAAGGTAGGCAATATCACAAACCTTCCCAAAAAAACATCCAACAACGCCGTTTTACCAGCCTTTTTTGGCCCAAACACAAAACACTGGTAAACAGTTCTCTCAGATTGCCCTTCTTTACGATCATTAAGCCTCTTCCTAGTTAAGCGAATGTAAGAAGCAGGGTCTTCATCCTTAAACATAATATAAGTCAGGTATTCAACAGTTTTAGCTGGCTCCAGAAGTGTCATCAGGACCCACTGCACAAGACATGCAACAAAGGATATCAAATGCTAGGACATCCATCATACATAACCACCCCATGTAATATCTGATTTTTGTAAATGTATAGTTCCATAACATCCATCATCTATAACTTAAATAGACAGGTAGGAGTTCAGCCAAGAACCACAGCAGATTCCTTAACGTGCAAACTATTCTTAACACGCAAGGCAACAAGACCCGCTAAAAAGGATTTAGAAGTTGAAACTTAACATACCAGTGAGAGGAATCCATCCCGTGTTAAACCGCCCAATACATTTGCAGAGGCAGCACCCATGTATGGGCTTTCACTCCAGGGACTAGATCACCAAAATGAAAATAGTTAGGGGTGTACCATACAAAAAAAAAATTCCAAGCAAAAAAAAAGAACAAAGGTTATACCAGTCTGGTGATGTAGGAAACAAACGCTCCATCTCTGTAGCGCTGATAACACCATCCTGTCATGGGTAGAATATTATTATGAGAAAAAAATTACAACGGTAACAATTATTCGAATGAGCAAGTGAAGACACACAAAAAACGCAAAGTTAGCAGAAGCGGAACGTTTCACTCATTTCAAAAGTGATACTCCCTCCGTTCAACTCCTCCTTTTTGGGATTTAAGAAGAAGAAGAAGAATCAATGATTAAGGTCAAAACTAAATATGAAGAAGCCGGCCAATCTGATCCCTCAAACTTAGAATGTGCCAAAATTAAATAAGAAATTATGATTAAGATATAACTTACGTACATTCCACAAATGTGTAGAAATGAAACGATTGGAATGGATAAACAAGATGAGATACTTACACGTTCTTCGTAGCATAAACAAAAAATTTCTCTCAAGAAATCAAGGGCAGCATTTGTCAGCTCCACGCTCTGCACACATTAAATAGCAACAAGCAAAGATTAAAAAAAAACACTTCTAAACGTGAAATATAATACAAAACGCTTTTGAAATGCCTTAGACCATGTCCATCCATCCTTCATTCTCCATTCTTGGAGGAGAATGGAGAAAAATGGTTCCTCCTGGAGAAACTATTCTTCATGAAGAATAGAAGATATTCATTCTTTCAAACGAATGGAGTGGAGAATGAAAATCGTGGGTCCCCATGATAAAAATATTAATATTAAAATAAATTAAAGTGATGTATAAATGAATGAATGGAGTAATGAAATGTGTTGGAACCCACGGGAGAATAAAAACTTCATTCTTGGATGGAGCAATTATTTTATGATGAAAAAAAGTAGGATAAAAATAATGAGGTGGATGAGGTGGTCCCATCCAAGAATGAAAAAATCATTCTTGGATGAGGATGCTCTTAGAAACGTCACTAATTTGACTCTTCTAGGGTAAGTGTGGGACTAACAAGCATTTGTACTTTTCTGCCTACCTGGTCGGGAGCTCGTTTAAAAGGTGGGAGAACATCAACAGCAAGTCTAATATCATCATTGTATCCAAATTTGTGCAAGATTGACCATAGTAAATCAATGCGTCTATTTAGAATGGCAGATTTATAATGGAATATAAATCCATCTATAGTAAGACCATGCTCATTAACTCCTTCAGGGAAGTTGTCTTGCACAGCTCTCTTAAAAGCAGCAATTTCAGATGGCTTAAGAGGAGCATTAGAGTATGTGACCTGTTCACAATCATTAGGGACACAAAGAGAACTAGTGTCACTAAGTGCAAATAAAAAAGACGGTAAGGATAACTATTAATCACAAAAACACGTAGCTAAAACAACACAATCTCTATATTACTAAGAGAATAACTCTCCTACTAAATTTTCCCTCCAAATGTCATATCTAAATAAGGTAATTATTGTTTGTAAATGTCTACTTTATTAATTTTTGCAAATTAAGTTCAAGTCATTATAATTTTAAACATGATTAGTTCTTAAGTATTTTGATGAAGAGCTATAAAAAAAACTACGGCCGTTATTTTTTTAAATTAAAATATACTCTTATTTGTAATAAATTCATAAATACATACTTTTAAATGTTTCAATAATGATGCTTTGTTCGAGGAGATTTGACACATTCCATTTAAATCAAAATTAATCTGTATAGTATACTATTATCAACTTCATGAAAAGTGTGATTTTTCATTAAAATAGTTTGAGAATTTGTAAAATAATATCATCCACTAATTAGTGAATCTTTAGATTTGTTTTATAATTTCATTTTCTTAACTCAACCCTATGAAAAAAATTTAAAAAATGGATGTATTATCAATTGAAGATCTAAAAACATTATGCACAGATAAGTAACTAAACTATAAGTACACGACAAAAAAAAAGAGGGGATTTACAAACCTGAGACTCATTCAGTTCTGCATCATTTAATGCACCATCTTGATCAAGGTCGCAGAGAAAAAATATACGGTTTAAACCACCGATACATTGTCGCGTGAAATTTTGAGTTTTCCTATCGTAGATTGGGGCTAGTGGGTAAAGCACAGCTCGTATGGCATGATGGAAAACATCAAATATCTGTGAGATGACAAACCCCTGAATTGTTCAATCCAGATGCTGGATGTTTATTTCAGGGAAAGCAGCGAAAATTTTATCAATATAACAGTTTACCTGTAAATTGTGATACGCAGAACAGTCTACATGAATGTCAAGCGCATGAAATTCTTCCTGAAACAATGCCTGCTTAATCTGCTCTGCGCTAAACTCATCCACCAATTCAGCTTTACAACCAGCAATTACGATAGGTACCTTCACCTACAAAGACAGAGTTCACATACTAACATGTCTAACTTACGAGATACAAAGTACAACTGAAAGCGTGCAGGAAGAGTAGTGGGTAAGAAGTTGAGACCTTCAAACGACAAAGTTCCCGGAGCCAATAAGATTTCAAATTGTCAAATGTATATAAACGATCGTAAGCAAACGTAAGCACCACAACATCTGCAAGCCAAAACGCCTCCGCTCTTTCTATTTTCTTTAAGTTTTCAGGACTACACCACATGCACACAATACCACATATCAATGTAATGTTACAAGTATCAAACTAAAACAAAAACAACAAAATCATAGAAACCCCTAATCCCTAATCCGACAATTTTAATCCATAGTCCCACAAAATCATATTAATCCCTAATCCCTGATCGATCCCTAATCCGATAAAATCATACAAATCCCTAACCCGGAATCCCTAATCCGACAATTTTAATCCATAAATAAGATAAAATCATACAAACCCTTAACCCCTAATCCCTAATCCGACAATTTCAATCATAATTCTCTACCACCTAGTCCCTAAACCCTAGTCCATGATCCAGCAATTTTGATCCATAATCCGACAAAATCATACAAATCCTTAACCCCTAATCCCTAATCCGACAATTTCAATCATAATTCTCTACCACCTAGTCCCTAAACCCTAATCCATGATCCAGCAATTCTGATCCATAATCCGATAAAATCATACAAATCCCTAACCCCTAATCCGGCAATTTTAATCCATAATCCGATAAAATCATACAAACCCTTAACCCCTAATCCCTAATCCGACAATTTCAATCATAATTCTCTACCACCTAGTCCCTAAACCCTAATCCATGATCCGGCAATTTTGATCCATAATCCGATAAAATCATACAAATCCCTAACCCCTAATCCGATAAAATCATACAAACCCCTAAACCCTAATCAATCCAACAAGTTTTGATAAGAAATAACTATAGTAATATAAACAGATTACCCAGACGGTGTGTCGATGATAGTAACGGGTACGTGTTCGGGGAAAAAGTCACCGGCGAGGTGCTTCGGCGGCAGAACACGACGAGCTTTCGACGGACACTTTTTGGATACGGCGGTGGCGATTAAACTGGATTTCCCGGTACCGGAATCTCCGGCGACAACCACCGTGATTCTTCGATTCCTCTGGTTTGATTGAATCGCCATATTTTCTCCAGAAAATACGCAGATTATATAAATTTATAATGGCGATAATTTTTCCCGGTAACACCTACTACTAAACCTAGAGAATTCAAAACACCGTCCCTTATATACGATCTCAAGCTTCCAAAATCTATAGGAGTATAATTGTAGAGGTGGTCATGGGTCGGTCCGATTCAGGCTTGGGTCGGGCTTGAGCAATAAAAATAGAGCTGATAAATCGGGTCGGGCTTATCTCGGTGACTCGGTTCGGCACGAAAACAAGCATGATCGGACCCGTCACGGTGATGACGTGGTGAAAAGCACGGGCACGGCACGACCGATCCCAAGTCGGACCGTGACGCCAATTTGAAGAAAAGTCCGTGCCTAGGCACGACCCGGCACGAGGCACGGTTGGGTTGGCACGACTCTAAATCCCAAAAAAAAATGAAAAATCCTGAAAATTTGGTCGAGCATGACTTAGGCACGACCGGACCCGGGCTAGGAACCGTGCATCGGCGCATGTTCTCAAAGTTAGGCACGACCCGACACGGAACGGTGGAGCCTGTTAGGCACATCTGAGCCGGACTGAATGGGCACGAAGCATAGTTGGGCCGGCACGAAGCACGGTTCGGTATGTCCGATTTGTCAGCTCTAAATAAAAATGGTCCGCATTAGCGGGTTGGACCGGGCCGGGCCAAACGAGGAGGCCTGTTTTTAAGTCCAAACCCGGCCCTATAATTGTAGAGGTGGTCATGTGTTGGTCCGATTTGGGCTTGGATTGGGCCTAAGCAATAAAAATGGCCCGCATGAGCGGGTTGGATCGGATCGGGCCAAGCGAGTGGGTCTATATTTTAAGTCCAAGGTCGGCTTTTCAGGCCAACGTGGACTTTTTGGGCCCTATATATATATATGGAAGATTTGCCCTATTTCGACATTACTCGAAAGATTGTCGAATGTCTTTAAGAATGTATTTATAATGGTACGTAGCTTCTGTTACTTCTACAATATATGGAGTAATTAGTTACATTGTGAATTTTGAGACATTTTATTTTGGGACCCCAATCAGCCCGAAAAACGTGGATAATAACCTTCAAATTCGACCGTTTAAGGTGATTTTTCGAAAAATGAGAGATACGTTGTTTGTCATGTTAAAATGACTGACGGTTATTAAAAAAATTCTAAAATTCTAGACAGGTGCCCAATACGATAGTTTATATAGGACTTTCTGGTTTCGGTCATTTTCGGGTAGGTTGTTCCCGATTTTTTTCTAAAGTAAGTACGGTTACGCGAGAGTTAAAATGGACTTCTGATTCAAACTTTTACTAAACTTGGTATCGGGTCAAATATTTTCACCTTGGAGTCGACTTTGCATTATTTTTAACCAATTTTTATCTAATCTTTGACCAAATTGATTCCATGAGATATACGATTCAACTAAAATCATTATCGACCCTACCGAATCAAAAAATGTAATACACGGAGTATTAAATTAAATAATAATCAAAATGGGTTTCCGATTCAAGCTTTTACTAACTAAACTTGATATCGGGTCAAATATTTCACCTTGGAGTCGACTCTACATTATTTTTAATCGATTTTTTATCTAATTTTTTACCAATCTGATTCCATTATGTATACGAGTCAACTAAAAACATTATCGACCCTACCGATACCAAAAAAACCCCAACATTTTCCTTGAAATTTTTCACAAAATTCCTATATTTGAAGATCCATAACAATCTAATGGGCTCCTAGGACCATATAGAACATGGACCATAATTGAATAATCTAGAGGTAGTTTAACTTATGGACGTGAATAGTGCACATGTAACGTCCTACAAATTTCCATGTTCACATTTCAAACACGGGATACTGACACTTTTTTATAGGATCGTCATATAATATATATGTAAAAAAAAAAAAACGGTCTTTCTATGACGTTATTGAGATACTTTTAAGAAGTTTAGGCGAGGAATTAATGTAATTTTTTTTTCCAGGTTGTGTATCTCACTAATTTAGTGAAAGACGGTTTCTCGGTTGTGGACTTACAAAGAGTAAAATTCAATTTAAAAGAGTTCACTTATAAAACATACTAGAGGTTATTGATGTGTGCTCTTCTGACGAAATATCTGTTTTAAAGTTATAGCAGATTAAATATCGTGGAAAAGATAAAAATAGATCGTTTTAAAACTAAAAAATACTCGTATTTATCTTGATACGGTATAAATTTATAACTGATATCTTCGTTATAGATAGGAATTTAACTTTATCTATCATTTGATCTCATCAATGACTTACATAACTACATAAGGACGCTTATGCTATCAATCACTTGGAATAACGTGCTAGATATATATGTATATATCTAGATGAAGTACAATACGATATTATCATGAACCATTTTTTTTATAACCAAGATAATTATAAGAATAATTATCATGAATTAATATTTCTCAAAAAAAAAATATCATGAATAATAAAACATTATAATCAATAGAGATGAAAATTGGTACGTAGGTTGGTCAGCTGGTGGGTTGGTACGGGTTAATATGACCCGCAACCCATTTAGGCATGGCTCAACATAACATGACATAGTCCACTTTTGCACAACATATTTTTGTCACACGTCGAAATGTGAAGAAATAAGGCTAATATAAGAGTAGTTACGAAGTATAACTTTTCTTTTCTTTTTTTGTTCCTACATTGTAGTGTGGATAGAGATGAAAGTGGGTACTACCCTATTTTGGCACGGCACACCACAACACGGTCAACTTGGATGGCTGGACACGATACGTTCTTGGCACGCTCAAAATGTTAAGAAACCAGCCTAAATTTGATGATTTAGTTTATTGAATTGGTTAAGCACTCTCAAACACGACACGACAAGAAATACTGTAGTGGGTCGTACTTGGACCAACCGTTATCCTTTTTTAACACTGATATGATACGAGGTCCACTGTCCCGTGCTTGGACCGTGCCATTTCTATCGACCGGACAAAAGTCTATAGACTTTTGTAGGCCTATTTATACAAGATTACGTTGCATGAAACATAAAATACATACAAAACATGTTGATATTGCTCTTTCTAGTTATACTACCTCCTCTCATATTCCTTCTACTACTTCACCACCAAAAGCACAATGAAAAACCACCTCCCGGCCCTAAGGGACTACCCATAATAGGAAACCTACACCAATACGACGTCTCGACTCCCCACGAATACTTCGCCAACTTAGGCAAAACCTACGGACCAATAGTCGGTCTGACACTTGGACAGGTACCCGTGGTGGTGGTTCAATCAGCCGAACTGGCTAAAGAAGTCATGAAAACACAAGACCTTAACTTTTGTAGTAGGCCTACCTTAGTTGGGATGCATAGGCTAAGTTACAATGGTTTAGACATTGCATTTGCACCATATGGTGAGTATTTTAGAGAGATTAAGAAACTTAGTGTTGTGCATCTATTGAGCTCTAAGAGAGTTGAGTCTTTTGCTCATGTTCGTCGCGATGAAGTGTCTAGGCTTGTCGATAACATTTCTTTGATTTCTTCGACTTCGAAAGTGGTTGATTTGGGTGAATTGTTGATGAGTTTTGGGAGCTCAAATATATGCAGGATTGCTTTCGGTAGAAGGTATATATTTTTATATATAAATAATGGTAAACAAATAATTTAGTTTTTTTTTCTTCTAACGGGGCGTGTGTCAGCTAAATATATGTTAACATGCTAATTAGAGCAAGATTTATAAGGGTATTATCTCCTAATATATACAGAATTTCAACTAATTTCAGCTCATTTAGTTTAATTCAATTGAACCTCATCAAAAGAGAATTCGGCCGAAAAACACATTTTAAGGCCCTGCGACCTCTATCTAGAGTGTAATAATCAAATCCAGGATCGAGACTGAAACCGATGTTTAATTTAACTATTAATCACTTGTCATTATTGGGTTGTTTCACTTGTATAGGTACGAAGAAGATGATGGGTCAAGAAGCAAATTTCATGGGCTTTTAAATGAAATGCAAGCCTTATTTGTAGGCTTCTTTTATGGTGACTATTTCCCATATTTGGGTTGGCTTGATAAGCTAAGTGGACAACATTCAAGACTTGAAAGTGTGTTTGCAAAAATGGATAAGTTTTACACTGAAATCATCAATGATCATCTTGATCCAAATAGGCCCAAGGTTGATCATGAGGATCTCATAGATGTCTTGCTCCAACTCAAGAAACAAAGGGCTTTTGCATTTGAGCTCACTATGGATCATATCAAAGCAATCTTAATGGTACTATTTCAAATCCAATACACACTTATGCTCTTGACGTGTTTATCGAGACATGTTTTAAATCATTAAGGGCATCAACATCATTCATATTCTTAACCTGATCAGATAGACTAATCAAACAAAATCACACCCTAGAATATTAAAGATTTTCTTTGATTGTGAATGATATGCAAAAAAAAAAAAAAAAAAACAACAACAAATGTGTCTATTGGATTTAGATGCTAGTATGTAAGTAGGTGAAACTCGGTATCTCAAAATCAGGAAAAATTAGTTAACGTTGTCAATTTCTGGACTTGTCAATCTATGCAGATAATATTTGTGGCGGGAACAGATACGAGTTCAGCCATGATAGAATGGGCGATGACAGAGTTAGTGAAGAACCCAGAGAGTCTAAGAAAAGTGCAAGAGGAGGTTAGAAATATGGGGCAAAATAAGGGTTATATCGACGAAGAAGACCTTTCAAAACTCGAATATTTCAAAGCAGTAGTAAAAGAAACATTCAGATTACACCCGGCAACACCATTACTAGTCATAAGAGAATCAATTCGAAAAACAAAACTAGGCGGGTACGACATCCAACCTAAGACATTAGTCCATGTGAATGCATGGGCAATCGGAAGAGATCCAAAGTTATGGGACGATCCAGATGTGTTTAAGCCGGAAAGGTTTATAGGAAGTTCAATCGATTTTAGAGGACAAGATTTCGAGTTGACTCCGTTTGGAGCAGGAAGAAGGATATGTCCGGGCATGGCTCTTGGTGTGGCTAACTTTGAGCTTGCACTTGCCAATTTATTGTACTCTTTTGATTGGGAAGTGCCCTTTGGTTTAAGGAAGGAAGACATTGATACTAATGTCATCCCCGGCATTACTATGCACAAGAGAAATCCACTTTGTCTTATAGCAAAGAAATTTTCGTTCGAATAAATAGATAACACAATGAACTTAGTCTGTAAAGTCATAAATGGTACTTATGTACTCATGATATGGGTTTATCCCTTGTTAGTATTATAATCGTCGTTATAGTTTCTTTCGCATAAAAAAAAAGTAATACATATGAGATTGTGTTGAGTTGTGCTGACTTTCAAAGGGTTTCGAGTTATGTTAAATCTAAATTTTTGAATGAGACCGATGCAAGAGCATCCAAGGATTATACAAATCTTGAAAGTCTTGACCGATTCTGTAAATATATGAGTTAGCTAAAATCATCATCAACCCTACCGATAATCAAAAAATTTAAATTTCGCCGACATCTCTCACAAAGTTCCAATAACATGGATAAGGACTCTATATATATATAGTCCATGTCTACTTGCTTTTGATCCATAACAATCTGAAAAATTTGGGGCCATGTAACGACTAATGGGCTAGGTAGCCAGCTAGGCATGGTTGCGACGGGCCATATGGAATTATGGAAAAGAAATGAACAATCTAGCTTAACTTTTTTTTATTGATAGATTTTGAATAGAAGAAACTTTTATAGGACCGTCATAGAATATGTGCAATGAGAGGATTATACAACCAGTTGTACATAGCTTTATGTACAATGAATTTTAAGATTTTGAGTTTTATCAGAAAAGTTTCGAGTTCTAGTGTAAACTTTCTAAAAATGTCGAGTTAAATCACATAAATGTTTAAGCTCAAAAACTTAGTTGTACGATGCTATTGTATAAACAGGTGTATAATCTTACTTTCTGAATATGTGTGCAAAAACATTAAAGAAATGGTCTCTTAATAGTATTTTGATAGATCTCTAACAGGATAAGAGAAGGAAGTTATGTAGATTTCATTTTCCATGTTGTGTCTCCCACTAATTTAGTGAGAGGTTCTTTCTCGGTATACCTACTCATATGTATGACAGACTCAAAAGGAATGAAACTCAATTTAAAATGTACGTAGTAGGATAAGATATTATCCAGAACCTTTTTTTATTACTAGATAATTATAGGAGAAATTATTTTCACTCTTACAGTGGATAGAGATGGAAATAAATAGGCACGTGGGTCGGTGGTTGGCACAAATTATCATGACCTGCAAGTCTGCAACCCATTAAGGCATGGGCCTATTTTCGCACAACTTGGCACGACATGACAAGGTCCTCTTGGGCACGACACGCTCTTAGCACTCCCAAAATGTAAAGTAATAAATGTAAATTTGAGCAATTGTTTAGGCACACCCAAGAACGACACGGCATACTGTACGCCGTGAGTTGTGCCAAGGCCGCTATTTCTGAACAGTGACACGATATCAGATCCACTTTCCCATGTCTGGATTATGCCATTTCTATCGACCGGACAAGAGTCCATAGACTTTGTTTTGTAGGCTTATTTATACAAAGTTGCATGAAACAAAACCCATAGAAATATACTAAACATGTTGATATTGCTCTTTCTAGTTGCATCTCCCATCTTATTCCTTCTACTACTTCACAACCACAAGACAAACCAAAAGCACAATAAACCACCTCCCGGTCCTAAGGGACTACCCTTAATAGGAAACTTACACCAATACGATGTCTCGGCTCCCCATGAATACTTTGCCAAATTAGGTAAAACCTATGGACCAGTAGTCGGTCTGACACTTAGACAGGTACCCGTTGTAGTGGTTCAGTCAGCTGAAATGGCTAAAGAAGTCATGAAAACACAAGACCTTGACTTTTGTAGTAGGCCTAAATTAGTTGGGATACAAAGGCTAAGTTACAATAGTTTAGACATTGCATTTGCACCATATGGTGACTATTTTAGAGAGGTTAAGAAACTTAGTGTTGTGCATCTCTTGAGCTCTAAGAGAGTCGAGTCTTTTGCTCATATTCGCCGCGATGAAGTCTATAGGCTCGTTGATAAGATTTCTTTGATTTCTTCCACTTCTCAAGTGGTTAATTTGGGTGAATTGTTGATAAGTTTTGGGAGCTCTAATATATGCAGGATTGCTTTTGGCAGAAGGTATTTTATTTTTTTATGTCAACAAGATGACCCTAGTTTATAGTAAGCAAACTAGTATAAAACCGTGCAATTTTTTGATTTTAATTAATAAATAATTACATTATTAATAATCAATAATTGAAATTAAAATATTAATGATGTGTTAAAATTGTGTGTTGTACTTGTAAATATATTATTTACATATTAGTGGTATTAGTATAAAATGAAAAGATCCATGAAAAGGAAAAAAAACTTACTTTTTTTATTAAATACTAATTGATTAATTATTCTTTTAATTAAATTCAGTCAACTACTTCCTCCGGACACTATTTTTTGCCCCATTACCCCATTATTTGTGAGGAGTATTTTAATGAAATGGGGCAAAAAATAGTGTCCGGAGGGAGTATTATGTAAATAAATATTTACAATTATTTTCATTTATTTATTTCAATTTTTGAGATTTATATAAATGATAATTTGTATAATGCGAATTTTATAAGTTAAATACGAGTATGAATTAAGGCTTGTTTGGTTGCCGTTGTGAAATCATGGGAGGTAGAAATTCCCATGATTTGCAAAAATTGAGTTGTTTGGTTGCTCCAAAATTGCACAAATGTGGGAATTGTGACTTTTGCATAAATGTAAGAACCTGCTCACCAACCCTCCTTTTGATAACTTTGCAATTTCTATGAATTAAGTTCCCGCATAGGTAACCAAACACTTTTTAGAAATTTCCGTGAATTAGGAAAGACAGTCTATTTCACATGATGTTTTACTTCCCATGAATTTTTACTTCCCGCATCAACCAAACAAGCCCTTAATAGTTGATTTGTCTTCTGAATTACCTGTTATTATTATGGGTTTGTATAGGTATGAAGAAGATGATGGGCCAAAAAGCAAATTTTATGGGCTTTTAAATGAAATGGAAGCTTCATTTGTAGGCTTCTTCTATGCTGATTATTTCCCTTACTTGGGTTGGCTTGATAAGCTAAGTGGACAACATTCAAGACTTGAAAGTGTGTTTGAAAAAATGGATAAGTTTTACACTGAAATCATTAATGATCATCTTGATCCAAATAGGCCCAAGGTTGATCATGAGGATCTCATAGATGTCTTGCTCCAACTCAAGAAACAAAGGGCTTTTGCATCTGAGCTCACTATGGATCATATCAAAGCAATCTTAATGGTACTATTTCAATCCAACAAACAATTATGCTTTTGACATGTTTATCGAGATTCGTTTTAAAGCATCAACATCTTTTATTTTGTTGACATCAGCAAAAAAAAAATATACGAAAATTGATATTCTTAATTTGTTCATAAAGACAGATCAAACAAGATCACACACCAGAATGTTAAAGACGTTCTTTAGTTGTGAATAGTGTCATGAAAACAAATGTGTCTATTGAACTTGAATGTAAGGAGTATATCGATTATAAGTTCTTGTACTATGTGTTTAGAGTTTTTGATTGAGATGGGGGATATATACTAGTAGGTAGCACTCAGATATCCCAAAATCACGAAAAAGTAGTTGACGTTGTCAATTTTTGGACTTTCCATTCTATGCAGATAATATTTCTGGCGGGAACAGGTACGAGTTCAGCCATGGTAGAATGGGCAATGACAGAGCTTGTGAAGAACCCAGAGAGTCTAAGAAAAGTGCAAGAGGAGGTAAGAAATGTAGGGCAGAACAAGGGTTGTATCAATGAAGACGATATTCCAAAACTCGAATATTTCAAAGCAATAGTAAAAGAAACATTCAGATTACACCCAGCTGCACCATTGCTAGTCATAAGAGAATCAATTCGAAAAACAAAACTAGGCGGGTACGACATCCAACCTAAGACATTAGTCCATGTGAATGTATGGGCAATCGGAAGAGATCCAGAGTTATGGAACGACCCAGACGCGTTTATGCCAGAAAGGTTTATAGGAAGTTCAATCGATTTTAGAGGACATGATTTTGAGTTGGCTTCGTTTGGAGCAGGAAGAAGGATATGTCCGGGCATGGCTCTTGGCGTAGCTAACTTGGAGCTTGCACTTGCTAATTTGTTGTACTCTTTCGATTGGGAAGTGCCCTTTGGTTTGGGGAAGGAAGACATTGATACTAATGTCATGCCTGGCGTTACTATGCACAAGAGAAATCCACTTTGTCTTATAGCAAAGAAATTTTCGTTCGAATAAATGATAACACAATGAACTTAGTCTGTAAAGTCATAAATGATTGTACTTATGTACTCATCACTCGTGATATGGGTTCATCCCTTGTTAATATTATAATCATCTTTATAGTTCCTTTTATATATATATAAAAAAATTATACATATGAGATTGTGCTAAGTTGTGCTGACTTTCAAAAATTTTCAAGTCAAGTTAAATCTAAATTTTTTAATGAGACTTGTTTGGGATGCAAACAACCTGTATTCTTCGACTGGTAGTAACCGGAGCGCTTCTCTCTTTTCCCTGATTGAGGTATGCTTCGTCTTGTAACTGCGCGAGGAACACACAAGGGCCTCGAACGGTGTCCGAAGCTGCCTCTCCAACGCTCAAGTCAGTGAACGGAATCATGAGGGTAATAATTGGCTTGGTAAAAGATTTATTTAGCTTTTTAGAGAGATAAGTTGTAGTATTTCTCTGAACCTTTTGCATGTGGAAATAGTCCTTCTATTTATAGGGGAACCACTCGTACGAACTTATCCCTTGGCTGGACTTCGACAGGCCGGCGTCCTTCCAAGGGCTGGAGGAGGGCCGCCTTGGTGATAAGGCTGCCGGCTGCCGACAGAGATGTTGACCATATCAAGACTGATGCAGGAGCATCCAAGGATTATACAACTCTTGAAAATCTTGGCTGATTCCGTAAATATATGAGTTACCTAAATCTTTATCAATCCTACCGACAACCAAAAAATTTATATTTTGCCGAATCTCTCACAAAGTTCCAATAACATGGATAAGTACTTTATATATAGTCCATGTCTACTTGAATTGAAGGGCCGAATCCATAACAATCTAAAAACTTTGGTCCCATGTAACAATCTAGCTTAATTTTTTATTGATAGATTTCGAATATAAGAAACTTTTTATAAGATCGTCATATAATATATATAAAATTATTTAAAGAAACGATCTCTAAATAGTATCATTGATAGATCTCTAATCGGATAAGCGAAGGAAGTTAAGGTAAATTTCATTTTCCATGTCGTATCTCTCACTAACTTAGTGAGAGGTTATTTCTCGGCAGACCTACTCATATGTATGACTGACTCAAAATGAATGAAACTCAATTTAAAATGTATGTAGTAGGATAAGATATTATCAAGAACCATTTTTTTATTACTAGATAATTATAGGAGAAAATTATTTTTCCCCTTACAGTGGATAGAGATGGAAATAGGTACGTGGGTCGGTGGGTTGGCACAGATTAGCATGACCTGCAGCCCATTAAGGCATGAACCTATTTTCGCACAACTCAGCACGACATGATCTGACAAGGTCCTCTTGGGCACAACATGTTGTGGGCACGACACACTCTTAGCAATCCCAAAATGTAAAGTAATAAATGCAAATTTGAGCAATTGGTTAGACATGCCCAAGAACGACATGACACGCTATACGCCGTGGGTTGTGCCAAGGGCGTCATTCCTGAAGAGTGACACGATATCAGATCCACTTTCCCGTGCTTGGATTATGCCCTTTCTATCGACCAGACAAGAGTCCATAGACTTTTTGTAGGCTTATTTATACAAAGTTGCATGAAACAAAAACCCATAGAAACATAGTACTAAACATGTTGATATTGCTCTTTCTAGTCGTATCTCCCATCATATTCCTTCTACTACTTCACAACCACAAGACAAACCAAAAGCACAATGAACCACCTCCCGGCCCTAGGGGACTACCTTAATAGGAAACTTACACCAATACGATGTCTCGACTCCCCATGAATACTTTGTCAAATTAGGCAAAACCTATGGACCAGTAGTCGGTCTGACACTTGGACAGGTACCTGTTGTAGTGGTTCAGTCAGCTGAAATGGCTAAAGAAGTCTTGAAAACACAAGACCTTAACTTTTGTAGTAGGCCTAAATTAGTTGGGATACAAAGGCTAAGTTACAAAGGTTTAGACATTGGATTTGCACCATATGGTGACTATTTTAGAGAGGTTAAGAAACTTTGTGTGGTGCATCTCTTGAGCTCTAAGAGAGTGGAGTCTTTTACTCATGTCCGTCGCGACGAAGTCTCTAGGCTTGTTGATAAGATTTCTTTAATTTCTACTACTTCTCAAGTGGTTAATTTGGGTGAATTGTTGACGAGTTTTGGGAGCTCTATTATATGCAGGATTGCTTTTGGTAAAAGGTACAGTATTTTATTTTATTTTATTGTATGTTAATAAGAAGACCTTACTATATACTACTTCCGTCTTACTAAGATTGTCCCGTTTCACTAAAATATTCCTCACATATAATTGAGAAATTGGACAACCTTAACTAGTATAAAACCATGCAATTTCATGATTTTTTAATAAATAATTTCAATATTAATAATCAATAATTGAGATTTAAATATTAATAATTTATTAAAATTGTGTGTTGTACGTGTAAATATATTATTTATGAGTACATATATTAGTAGTATTAATATAAAATGAAGATGTCCATAAAGAGGAAAAAAAACTTGCTCTTTTAATTAATACTCGTATAATTGATGATTATTCATTTAGTTAAATTCAGTCAACTATTATTTAAATAAATATTTACAATTATTTTATTTATTTATTTCAATTTTTGTAATTTACACAAAAGATAATTTGTATAATGCGAATTTTATGAATTAAATATGAATTAATAGTTATTATTTGTCATTATTATGGGTTTGTATAGGTATGAAGAAGATGATGGGCCAAGGAGCAAATTTTATGGACTTTTAAATGAAATGGAAGCCTTATTTGTAGGCTTCTTTTATTGTGATTATTTCCCATATTTGGGTTGGCTTGATAAGCTAAATGGACAACATTCAAGACTTGAATTTATGTTTGAAAATATGGACAACTTTTACAATGAAATCATTAATGACCATCTTGATCCAAATAGGCCCAAGGTTGAGCAAGAGGATCTCATAGATGTCTTGCTCCAACTCAAGGAACAAAGGGCTTTTGCATTTGAGCTCACTATGGATCATATCAAAGCAATCTTAATGGTACTATTTCAAACCAAATATATGCTTTTAACACGTTTATCGAGATATGTTTGAAACCATCAAGGGCATCAATCATTTATATTCTTAATATGCTAAGACAGACTAATCAAACAAAATCACACCTTAGAATATTAAAGATTTTCTTTAGTTGTGATTAATGTGTGCAAAAAACAAAAACAAATGTGCCTATTGAATTTGAGATACCGATATTGTACGTAGGTGGCACTCGGTAACCTAAAATCAGAAAATATTAGTAACGTTGTCAATTTCGGACTTGCCAATCTATGCAGATAATACTTGTGGCAGGAACAGATACTAGTTCAGCCATGGTAGAATGGGCAATGACAGAGCTAGTGAAGAACCCAGAGAGTATGAGAAAAGTGCAAGAGGAGGTAAGAAATGTAGGGCAGAACAAGGGTTGTAACAATAATGAAGATATTTCAAAACTAGAATATTTCAAAGCAGTAGTAAAAGAAACATTCAGATTACACCCAGCTGCACCATTGCTAGTCGTAAGAGAATCAATTCGAAAAACAAAACTAGGCGGGTACGACATCCAACCTAAGACATTAGTCCATGTGAATGTATGGGCAATCGGAAGAGATCCAGAGTTATGGGACGACCCAGATGTGTTTAAGCCGGAAAGATTTATAGGAAGTTCAATCGATTTTAGAGGACAAGATTTCGAGTTGGCTTCGTTTGGAGCAGGAAGACGGATGTGTCCGGGCATGGCTCTTGGTGTAGCTAACTTGGAGCTTGCACTTGCCAATTTATTGTATTCTTTTGATTGGGAAGTGCCCTTTGGTTCGAGGAAGGAAGACATTGATACTAATGTCATCCCTGGCGTTACTATGCACAAGAGAAATCCGCTTTGTCTTATAGCAAAGAAATTTTCGTTCGAATAAATGATAACACAATGAACTTAGTCTGCAAAGTCATAAATGGTTGTACTTATGTACTCATGATATGGGTTCATCCCTTGTTAGTATTATAATCATCGTTATAGTTCCTTTTATATATATAAAAAAATTATACATTTGAGATTGTGTTAAGTTATGCTGATTTTCAAAGGCTTTCGAGTTATGTTAAATCTAAATTCTTGAATGAGACCGATGCAGGAGCATCCAAGGATTATACAAATCTTGAAAATCTTGATATTATTGGTCAAGATAGGATAAGAAACATTTTTAAGGTTGGAAAGGAGATGCGAAAAACACCCCCTACATGATCGGTTCAAAAAGGAAAACTGTGTTCTTGAATCAAAAAACATATATGAAATTGGCTAAGTTAAAACGTGTCCTCCTTCAAAGAACATGGTTTTGTAGTATTTATCCCATTTTGAGTATACCTTAGACACGAAGCCCACTTCCCCGTGCTTAGGCCGTCCCGTTTTTCCTCCACGCACGCTGGACCGACACGAGGCACGACACGACACTGCCCACTTCCATCTCAAATTCTAAGTATAGTTGACAAGTTGGTAGAAGCGGAGGTGGTCCTAGCACGTCTCGACAAGCACGAGAAGAGATAAAATTTTGATCGAAAGCGACTATTTGGTAGTCATCCAGGATTCAAGATTTTTTACTATATTTGGTATGGACTCAAATGTACTCAACTTGGAGTCGGCTCTACATTATTTTGACCGATTTTTATCTAAACTTTGACCAAGCTGATTCCAAAAATATACGAAAGAACGACAATTATTATCGACCCTACCGAATACCTACAAAACTATATTTCCCCGAAAATCTCTCACAAAGTTCCAATAACATGGATAAGTATTCCATAGTCCATGTCTAGTTGCTCTTGTATTGACGGGTCGGATCCATAACAATCTAAAAAGTTTGGGCCCAAGTAAACGACTAGTCGACTAATGGGCTAGCTAGCCAGCTAGGCATGGTTGCGACGGGCCATTTGGAATTATGGACCCAAAATTAAAAATCTAGCTTAACTTTTTTATTGATAGATTTGGAATAGAAGAATTTTTTTTATAGAACCGTCATATAATATATGTGCACAAACATTAAAGAAACGGTCTCTTAATACTTTCTCTAGTTTTTTATTTTCTTCTCATTTGTTTTTTCACAGTCTCCAAGACGGTATTTTAACCGTATTTCTCAACATGTAAATGAAACTTTTTATTGACGAAATTTATATTTTATGAAAGATAATTTGATAATAAATGTTGACTTTTTGAGTTTTTATGTATAAATCATTTTTATTCTTCAACGTATTCATGGTCAAAGTTTGCTAACTTTGACCTTCAAAAAACAAATGGGAAGAAAATAGGTAAATGGAGGGAGTAGTATTTTGATAGATCTCTAACAGAATGAGGGGAGGAAGTACTGTAAATTTCATGTTTCATGTTGCGTTTCCCACTGATTTAGTGACGGGTGATTTCTCGGTAGATCAACTCATATGCTAGGTTGCACAGACACCGACACGGACACGGAGACGTATCGGACACGGGACACGGCGCGTTCGAAAATTTATAGGACACGGACACGGCAAAAAAAAAAAATCAATATACATATTTAAACAAAGAAAATTTGAAGATTTTTATACCTAAAATATGGTTTGGTTACTTAAACTATCGCAATTATCGTAAAATAAAAAAAATAAAAATTAAAGTCTTATATACTAAAGTTAAAAATCAAATCTTAAAAAGCTCAAACAGTTATACTACTGTAATATAATAATTAATTAATTATTTAGTCTTAAGTAGAACGTTTATAGTATCAAGTAACCCCTATAAACATATAATATTGTTGTTTTATTAAAGTCCACAAAATTCATAAACAACGCTAAGTGTCTTCGATGAGTCTTCAAATAGTATGAATCATGGCCGACACGTCTCAAAATAACATGAAACGTGTCCGACACGTCTCTAAATAAATTAAAAAAACCGGACACGGTTTTTCAGGTGTCCGAGACGTATTGTCGTGTGTCCAACGTGTGTCGGTGTCCGACACGACACGACGGTTTGGAGGAGTGTCCGTGCAACCTAGCTCATATGTATGATAGACTCAAAGGAATAAGACTAAATTTAAAATGTAGTTGGATAAGATATTATCAAGAACCATTTTTTTTATGACTAGATAATTATAGGAGTAATTATTTTTCCCCTACTACGTTACGGTGGATAGAGATGGAAATAGGTATGTGGGTCGATGGTTGACAGAGATTAACATTTAACATGATCAACAACCTATTTGGGCACGAGCTTATATTTGCACGACTCAGCACGACACGACTAGGCCCTATTGGGCACGACACGCTCTTGGCATGTGCAAAATGTAAAGTAACAAACGTAATCTGAGCAATTGGTTATGCACGTCCAAGTATGACACAACACGATACGACACGCTATGCACCGTGGGTTGTGCCTAGGCCGCCCTTTCTTAAGAGTGACACGATATGAGAGTCACTTTCCCATGTATGGATCGTGCCATTTCTATCGACTGGACAAGAGTCCATTGACTTTTGTAGGTCTATTTATACAAAGTTGCATGAAACATAACACATAGAAACATACTAGACATGTTGATATTGCTCTTTCTAGTTGTATCTCCTATCATATTCCTTCTACTACTTCACAACCACAAGACAAACCAAAAGCACAATGAACCACCTCCCGGCCCTAAGGGACTACCCATAATAGGAAACTTATACCAATACGACACCTCGACTCCCCACGAATACTTTGCCAACTTAGGCAGAACTTACGGTCCAATAGTCGGTCTGACACTTGGACAGGTATCCGTTGTAGTGGTTCAATCAGTTGAACTGGCTAAAGAAGTCATGAAAACACAAGACCTTAACTTTTGTAGTAGGCCTACATTAGTTGGGATTAGGGATGGCAACGGGTCGGGTCTGGGTCGGGTCCACCCGGACCCGGACCCGGACCCGAAGTTTCAACCCGACCCGGACCCGAACGGGTCCAAAATTGTCAGACCCATACCCGAACCGGCCGGGTCTGGGCCGGGTCCGGGTCTACCCGCGGGTCCACCTTATTTATTACTCCGTAAGTTGTATTATTCATTGTTTCAATTTCCGAAAAAAACTACGTAATGTCTTGAGTCAATCCTTACGCATAAGATTTTAAAAGTGTTTACAAACCACACATAAAAATGATAAATTTTTTTTTAAAAAAAAGTGTCTACAAGTCTCACAATACAACCGTAACGTCTCCCAAAATACAACACAAAGGTCGTCTTAAAAACATTTATCACAAAGTAATTTATTAAAAAAACATATTAAGTGATACATGATATATCACATAGTTCTTCTTCCTCCATATCATATGTTTTATGAATTGAAATTTTTAATTTTTTAATTTTTTTAACGGGTCCACGGGTCTACGGGTCGGGTCCGGGTCCCAAAATTCGGACCCGTACCCGTACCCGAATTTTTGGGGAGGACCCAGACCCGACCCATGCCCATCGGGTCTGAAAAATTTAGACCAGACCCGACCCATTCGGGTCCGACCCGTCGGGTCTGGGTCGGGTCCTGGACCCATTGCCATCCCTAGTTGGGATACAAAGGCTAAGTTATAATGGTTTGGACATTGCATTTGCACCATATGGTGAGTATTTTAGAGAGGTTAAGAAACTTAGTGTTGTGCATCTCTTGAGCTCTAAGCGAGTTGAGTCTTTTGGTCAAGTTCGTCGCGATGAAGTGTCTAGGCTTGTCGATAAGATTTCTTTGATTTCTTTGACTTCGAAAGTGGTTGATTTGGGTGAATTGTTAATGAGTTTTGGGAGCTCTAATATATGCAGGATTGCTTTTGGTAGAAGGTATTTTTTTTATATATGAATAATGGTAAACAAATACTCTAGTTTACAGAAAATCAAAAAAAAATCTAACGCGACATATGTCAACTAAGCATATGTTAACATGTTAATTAGAGCAAGATTTATAAGGGTATTATCATAAAAAATAGAAATATTAACTCGTGTTTACCATATTTAAATAATATCCAAATTACTAATAAATTATAATGGTTTATATTTAATTTGTAAGAGTTAGTACAATAATAAACATTTATGATCAATAATTACCATATTTAGATTAGATAATCGGAATTACTTTTTCCTAACGATACTCTACTCAATCCTAACGAATTTATCTAAGATTTTCCAACTTTACCCTCTCCATAAATTTTATTTTCTTCTCTTAATATCTTGAAGATTACTTTGTTCTTCATTCCTCTTTTGCTTATACGAAGTAATTCAATAATATAATAAGAAGTAATTCATTCAGAAGAATATGTGGATTCTCTATTGAATTTTGATGGTTTTATCAAATCAAAGGACAATGATGCTTTATGTTGAAGCAAATTTGGAATCATTGTTACTTGATTGAATGTCAATCAAGTTGTCATCTTTATTGCAGCTAAGGATATGAAAACCCTAAAAAATCAAAATATTAACTTCAAAAACAATTACCCCATAATTGATCAGGGTTGCAATTTGCAAGTTATTGAATTAACTCAATTGAATCAGGGATTTAGTTGAAGAATTGACGTGTGGACATGTGGTTGTTCCTGACAAATTTCGGTGAGATGAGAGGGGAAATTGGATCATCTCATTCATAATTTTTGAGAATGTTGGGAAAATGGGAGGGACAAATTGGTAAATTATCGTTAGTATTGAGTAAAACTCCGTTAGAAAAAAGCACGACCCTTAGATAATTTGGATGAAATTTTTTCAAGGTGAATTATTCTCTTAAGTATATACAAAATCTCCAACTCATTTCACTTAATTAAGTTTAATTCAATTCAGCTTCATTTATAGTTCAACAAAAACAGAATATGGCCGAAAAACACTTTTAAGGCCCTCCGACGTCTATCTAGAGTGTAATAATCAAATACAGGATCGAGATTGAAACCGATGTTAAACTACTAACCACTTGTCATTATTGGGTTGTTTCACTTTTATAGGTATGAAGAAGATGATGGGCCAAGGAGCAAATTTCATGGGCTTTTAAATGAAATGCAAGCCTTATTTGTAGGCTTCTTTTATGGTGATTATTTCCCATATTTGGGTTGGCTTGATAAGCTAAGTGGACAAAATTCAAGACTTGAAAGTGTGTTTGAAAAAATGGATAAGTTTTACAATGAAATCATCAATGATCATCTTGATCCAAATAGGCCCAAGGTTGATCATGAGGATCTCATAGATGTCTTGCTCCAACTCAAGAAACAAAGGGCTTTTGCATTTGAGCTTACTATGGATCATATCAAAGCAATCTTAATGGTACTATTTCAAACCCAATACACTTGTGTTCTTGACACGTTTATCGAGACATGTTTTAAACCATTAAGGACGTTAACAATATTCATATTTTTAACCTGCTCAGACAGACTAATCAAACAAAATCACACCCTAGAATATTAAAGATTTTCTTTAATTGTGAATGATATGCAAAAAAAACAACAAATGTGTAGTATTAGATTTGAGATGTTAGTGTAGTAGTATGTAAGTAGGTGACACTCGGTATCCCAAAATCAGGAAAAATTAGTTAACGTTGTCAATTTTTGGACTTGTCAATCTATGCAGATAATATTTGTGGCGGGAACAGATACGAGTTCAGCCATGATAGAATGGACGATGACAGAGTTAGTGAAGAATCCAGAGAGTCTAAGAAAAGTGCAAGAGGAGGTTAGAAATGTGGGGCAAAATAAGGGTTATATCGACGAAGAAGACCTTTCAAAACTCGAATATTTCAAAGCAGTAGTAAAAGAAGCATTCAGATTACACCCAGCTGCACCATTGCTAGTCATAAGAGAATCAATTCGAAAAACAAAACTAGGCGGGTACGACATCCAGCCTAAGACATTAGTCCATGTGAATGTATGGGCAATCGGAAGAGATCCAGAGTTATGGGAAGACCCAGACGCGTTTAAGCCGGAAAGGTTTATAGGAAGTTCAATCGATTTTAGAGGACAAGATTTCGAGTTGGCTTCGTTTGGAGCAGGAAGAAGGATATGTCCGGGCATGGCTCTTGGTGTAGCTAACTTGGAGCTTGCACTCGCCAATTTATTGTACTCTTTTGATTGGGAAGTGCCCTTTGGTTCGAGGAAGGAAGACATTGATACTAATGTCATTCCTGGCGTTACTATGCACAAGAGAAATCCACTTTGCCTTATCGCAAAGAAATTTTCATTCGAATAACAGTAATAATTAAGTCTCTTGTGGGACAGTTTCATATCAGTTTTTGTGTTTGAATAAATGATAACGATGTAATTAATAAGCTTAGTTTGTAAAGTTAAGAAAGATTATAGAACAATAACATTATTGTTATATATACGTAATGATAATATTTAACAATCAATATTGAAATCAAAATATTAATGATTTATTCAATTATGGGTTGACCATGAAAAATCGAAAATATGCATGTTACTACTTCATATTATTATAAAATGAAGAGGTTGATAAAAGATTAAAGGAAAAATAACATACTTTTTTAGGTCGATTCCTTAATCATTTATATAATTTTTATATTTCACTCGATATTTGTTAATCATTTATTTAAATTTTACATTTTAGTTGATATTAATTTGTTAGAAATATATTAGGATAATAATATTAAGAGTTATATTAAATTAGTAGTATAATATCATAAATATTTAGAAAAATACAGATGCGAGAACAAATTCCAACTAACTTGATCGAACTTGGCTGATCCCTAGCGTCACTTTATAATTCAAACTACAAGTAGATACAGATTCAATTCGATCGCCTTAATCATTTATTTAATTTTTATATCTCACTCGATACTTGTTAATCATTTATTTAACTTTTATATTTCACTCGATATTAATTTGTTAATTAGTAGTACTATCTAGTCCCTTAATTTGCGCACTTATTATTAGTTCACAAACATCCAAGAAGAAACAAGTGAGTATGGGTTAGTAAAGCTTCACGAGCATAATCAATATGAAATGACATATACATATATATGGTGTACAATGAGCAATGAATAATGATGGGTTTTTGAGGTAACAACAAATATGCATGGGGGATGTACTTTGTACCCAAAAAAAAAAAAAGAAAAAAAAAAGAGGGTAAATAGTGAATCGGTTTTTCTAGCGTGAGTCCAATGTGCACACGTTAATATAATAATTAAGGAAGAAATCACAATGATATTATCATGATAAATTGAAATACCAAATGTACTCTTAATTATCATACCTAGACAATATAATGATGATTCATTCCTTAATTAACCTATTAACGTGTGTCCAGTTAGAAAACCTGATATAATAAAAATCAATGCATGCATTTCTCTGCATGAAGACCGTATATCTGTCATAAATTTGTAACAGATCAAATAAAGATTATCTGTATAAATGACAACAAGTCAACAAATCATTTACTGTGATTCTGCTTTATCTAACCATGTGCTGATACTTGATCCGTCATAGGTTTATGATTATGCACCTACTTGCAATAAGAAGGAAGTTAGGTTCGAAATTTGTCTAAGGCTCAAACATCAATCAATTATAATTACATATATTTATAATTATATAAATTAATAAAGTCATTTTTTAAAATTAAAACCCTACCTTATATTTTGTGTTTCAATTTTATTTGTAAAAAGTTCGCCGGGATTATGGCTTGGTTGTTGTGTGTATAGTATTGTACTCTATAACGTTATTGAAAGATCGTGTCTCACAAGTCGTTCAAGGAATGTATACAGTATATACTATTAAAAAACGATAATTATTTCAATATGGAAAGACTAGAGTGTAATATATTAAGGCAAACAGTACAAATATTCTGCCCATAGTGCCATACATTTTGTAATGTGCCTTGTTTTCTCTCAATTACACGCAGAGTAACTCTCGTGACAGACCGTCTTTTACTACATTAATAAATAAATAAAATATGTAAAAAAGAAAAATTTAAGACCTACCATTATAACGTTACTGAAGAAACATCTCTCTAAAATTTTTACTGCACATGATATGGTCAATCGACTATTCTTTTAACCCTTTTTTGGGTGAATTTTTTTAACCCATTTTTGTGACAATAAGTTAGGTGGGTGAAATTTATTCAGGTGTACGTTGTTCCAACACAAATAATTAACTCTCCAAATTTACCCCATGCCCTCAATTCACGGTTAATAATTCACCTATCATTTAACCGTTCCACGTGCATGGTAATCTGTAAATTACGTTAGACATGTTACGAAGTTTTTTTCACGAAGGTCATAATATATTAGGTTAGACGTGTTTCGTTTTTTTTTTTTTACCAAACCAAGGTAAAAAAACTACGTACACATGCAGGTTAATTTGTAAACTACGTATATATTTGGTTAGACATGTCTCGATTTTTTTTTTCACGACAAGGTAATAAATTAAACCACAAAACAACGTATATTAGGTTAGACATGTTACAATTTTTTAAAAAATTTTTATTTTCACGAAGGTAAAAAACATGCATGCATGAATCCTTTAATTTTCACTACGGTAATAAACTACGTACTACGTACTCACTCTTGTTTTTCTAATTTCTTACACGGTTTTTAGAGTTTTTTTGTCAGAAGGTACCTTAACATTTAGGTCTTCCGTAAAAAAGACACCTTTTTTTTTTTTTTTTTTTTTTTTTTTTTTTTTTTGCCCAAAAGTACCTAAAGTTTCCATTTCTTTGTATAAAGGCACCAAAGCCCAAATTCTGTTAAAAAAAACGTTAGATTTAACGGTTGTTTCATTTTTATTTCTCTTAATCATCCCTTAATTTATTTATTTGATCTTCATATAAAGTTATTGAAATATCTTGTAAAATCATAAAATCAGTAGTACATAGAGCTATGTACAACTGGTTGTATAATCTTCTCATTGAGTTTTTAGGACGAAAATCTGATCTTAGTTAACGTTATTGAAATATCTCTCATATGAATATATGATGAAAAAAAAGACGATTTTTCATTAATTTAATGGGAGACGATTTCTGAGGACCTAATCGAACATCTTTAACTTTCCATGCATATAAACCGACACATAATTAATTAAATTAGATGACATAAATTAGCTACATAATTATTATTGAAGTCATTGTCTAAGATCATCCTAGCTAATAACCCTTAGCTCTTAGGGTCCCCTTTAATATCACATCCCATGCAATATGCATAGGATATGACCCCTAATTCTTAGGTTAAAAGCCAATAACTTAACTAAATGAACAAAATCATCAAATCTACCTTGGATCACATCATATTATCTCTTCGTCTTTCTCAAAACAGATATATAAATATATTCGTCTTCAGATTATAACAGATCAGTAAATAAATAAATAAAATACTTCCTCCGTTCGAATTCAAAGGGTACATTTGTTTTTTCACACTTGTCCAAACACGTTTTACACCATCAATATCTTTCGTTTTACATTCACAAAAAATTATAAAAATTCGATATTATTCTTAATTTACACATAAAGACAAATCAAACAAGATTTCTCGTGACTATATTTATTTTCTCTTATAGATTGTCAAGAATATTAACGATTCTATTGGGTTGTGAACAATGTTCAAAACCTCTATATGTACACATGCAACAAGTTTTACTTGATATGTTATATATAAAGTTACTACAACGACCGATCTTTTGTAATACCGTTATATTCATCGTCAGATTATAAGATCAGAACTAGGTTGATAAATTACGTCCATAGACAAGACACGTTTTTTGCTATTTCTTATGCATTATGCTTTCATTTTATTCGTTTTATTTGATCTGTTACGAAATTACGGCAGATATATCAGTACGTAAATAGGGTAATTGATGAGATCTTAATTACTGTAGTACACTTTTGTTAAAGTGAGAAATTTGTGACAGTAAGTACGACCACTAATTTATTTGGGTGAATTATATGAATAGTTCACTATATTATGAATTGAATGTACATTGTCACAAATAAAGTAGCTTTAGTACTACTTCACCCTACTCTTGATTGTTTTACCCATTTAACAAACATTATTTGGATTATTCTTTCATTCTAGATGGTGTCAACTTTTGATATGATGATGATAATATATTTCGGATCCGAATCTAGTTCTTTGGGTATGATCTTGTTGAGGCGGATTTAGGTCTGGAACGAACGAAGTTTCAAATCCGTCACAGACTCACATGTCACATGTCTGTCAGTTATTAAACATAATACATAGTAAAAATAACATGAATCTAGGTTCAGATATTGTGTAAACCCTACCTATAACTGTGATTCCTAATAACCCTATTATCGTAATTACACATAGGTTTTTCGCGTGCGATAATTACATGTACAAAAGAAACTATAGATAAACAGTTTCTTAATAACGTTATTATTGAGAAACCTCTCACGTGATGATGAATGGAGAAACTTATTCAAAAATTGTTTTCATGTATGTTATGTTTCCACTAATTTAATGAAAAACGGTATCTCTCAACAGACTTACATATTCTTTATTTTAACTCTTACTCCATATTTTTACCCAATTCAAGTCAAGGTTTTCAATTCAATTTGATTTTCACCCATTGAATCAACTCTTTCTCCATATTTTTAACCAATAACATTATTAAGAAACCTCTAGCATAATAAAGAGAGAAACTTATCTGAAACTGTTTTCCATACGATATTTCCACTAATTCAGTGAAACACGATCTCTCTCAATAGACTTACCTGATTTTTATTTTAACCAATTGAATCAACTCTTACTCCATATTTTTACCCATATTATTAACCCAGCTAGTCTCATGTGAGACCGTCTCACGATAATAAGTCTTATCGTAAGACCTACTAATAAGAATATAATAATAATAAAACTACTTACTATGTGAGAGGTCTCACGATAAGCTTATCGTGAGACCGTCTCATACAAGAATTTGTGTTATTAACCTTATTGAGAAACCTGGCATCTAACATAATAAAGAGAGAAACTTATTTGAACTGTTTTCCATATTATGTCTCCACTAATTCAGTGAAAAACGATCTCTCTCAACAGAATTACATATTTTTACCCAAATCAAGTCAAGGTTATTTTCAATTCAATTTGATTTTTAACCAATCGAATCAACTCTTACCCCATATTTTTACCCAAAAAAATCAAGTCAAAATTTCTAATTAATTCAATTCAATTTAAAAACTTTTTTTTTAGAATTTTCAACACCAACATTACACATTTACACCTTTGCTTCTTTTAATACATTGAGTGCAATGAGTACCCACTATTCCCCCACTCTCTTCTTCTCCACCTCCCACTCCTCCCACTCATCTTTCTCTCTATAACCTTTCTTCTTCATTCTCATTCTCATTTATAAAAAAAAAGCTCATTTTTTTCCATCCACCTTCATATTTCATCACTTTTATAAATCCAATTTAATTTAAATTATTCCCTATATAAATATATAAATTTATAAATATATAAATTTATAAATATATAATCACTTTTTTTTCCCCAAAATTTTAATTTAATTTAAAAAATGGATGATCCCTACTCTAATTTCTTCATTAAATTACCTAAATTCAACCCTCTTCACTCTTCTTCTTCATCCATCCCTCTTCATAATTCCTCATTCCTCTATTATAATAACAATAATAATATTCATAATTACAATAATTACAATAATAATAATAATAATTATAATAATAATTATAATAGTTATAATAATAATTATAATAATTATTATTCATTTCAAAATAAAATTCCAAGTCCACCACCATCACCACCATTAAAAGAAGCATTACCACTCTTAAGCTTAAGTCCATCCACAACAATGGAAGAAGATGATAATAATAATAAAACTCGGAATCGCGGTATGATGAAGTGTAATACCCAAAATACCCTTAAGGGAGAAAGGAGTATAACTAGCTTAGAAGATGAAGATAATGAAGAATTATTGGAGGAGGATGAGGAAACAGTCACAGTTTCTTTACATATAGGGTTACCAAACCCTAATCTCAATATTTCAGAAAATAATATTAAAGAAATAAATAAAGATAATAATTATAATAATAATAATAATAATAATAATAATAATAATAATTATGATAATAATTATAATAATAATAATGAGATTAATATTAATGATGATAATAATGAGAATGAAGATGAAAGGGAAGAAATAGGGTATCCATTATTGAGTAGGTTGAATAAAGGGCAATATTGGATACCGACTCCGACCCAGATTTTAATCGGGCCGACCCAATTTTCGTGCCCGGTTTGTTATAAGAGCTTCAATAGATACAACAATATGCAGGTTAGTTCATTTAATTTTGTAATGGATTTTTTTTGGTTATGTATTTTTGTTTTTGATGTAAATTTAAAAAAATTAAAGTCGGGTTTTTTTTATTATGGATCATTAAAAAATAACCGTATTATTATTATTATTATAAAAAGGAGAATTTTATTGAAAAATCAAAACGCAGTTTACAAAAAAAACTGGTGGACAGTCGAGATAAAATCTAGGCTCAATCAAAATGCAGTTTATTATTATTATTATTATTATTATTATTATTATTATTATTATTATTATTATTATTATTATTATTATTATTAAGTTATCGATGAGTAAGTTAATGGCAAAGGTGGATCGAGTTGCAGATGTCAGCTAACGTCTTAGTTGGTATTAATAACACTTCTGGTTAAAACGCGTTGCAATCAAAATCATTCTGGTGGCTCCTTTTACGATTTTCTTTTAGATTTTTTTTAACATTTAAGGTTTATATTTAGATGGAAATCTATATAATTCCTAAAAATTTAAAAATTTAAATTGATTTAATTTACTCTTATTTACGAGCTGAAATCGAAATATATACATTCAATCTATCTTAATGTTTTTTTGTACCATTATTATTATTATTATTATTATACAAGAAATTAGTGGGCAACCGAGATACAATAAATATTATTATTATTTTTTTTTGATATAAATGTAAACGAATATACGAGACAGAGTGAGTGTGAATTTGCAAAATTGTATGAACATAACACCTTAACTTTGATTAAAAGGTCTAATAAGAGATGTAGAATTAGATAATTCTTCCATCATTCTTACAAAATTTTAGTGCATAATGATACTCTATATGATTAAGTCATAGACAAATAGATTGATTAAAGGTATATATAACTATATGTCTATATATTAATTCAAAGGTATTTCAAAAAACTAATTCATGCATAAATTTTATGGTATTTCATTTCCAATTTTTTTTTTTTTTTTTTTTTTTAATTTATTAAAAATACTTACTCGTATTAATTTATAAGAGGACACAATAATAATCGTATTGTGAAACCGTTCTACCTGAAAATTCGTGATTTATTTTGAGACAGAGTCTATGAAAATAAGAGAGTATGTTCCCCAATACAAATTAATTAATATTCTAAAATATGTTTAAATTAAGGGACATTTTTGCATGGATTAGGGAAGTATAAGAAGATCATGTCTACCTAGCTAAGCTATATACTACTCCTATAAAATTAAATAATCTAATTAAATTACACTAAATATCACCAATTAAATCCAATCTATATAAATTAAAAAATCTAATTAAATTACACTAAATATCACCAATTAAATCTAATCTATATAAATTAAATAATCTAATTAAATTACACCAAATATCACCCAATTAAATCTAGTCTATATAAATTAAATAATCTAATTAAATTACACCAAATATCACCCAATTAAATCCACTCTATATAAATTAAATAATCCAATTAAATTACACTAAATGTCTAATTAAATTACACAAAATATCACCCAATTAAATCTAGTCTATATAAATTAAATAATCCAATTAAATTACACTAAATATCTAATTAAATTACACAAAATATCACCCAATTAAATCCAATCTATATAAATTATTAAATAATTTAATCAATTAAATTACAATAAATATTACCCAATTGAAGAACACAAGTGTTTTTTTTTAATTTGATTATTCTTTTTGTCCATTCATAAGAGTGCTTGGGATTTTGTGCTAGCTACTATACCTTTGTTTCTACTTCCCTATGATAAACTGTTTCCTCTGCTAATTTGTGTCAGCTTGCTGTGTGAAATACTGAACATATGCATCTTGTCTCCTTTACCTACTTCTCTCCCATATTTATTTCATGCATAACATTGTCATATACTCATTGGTTCTTACTGTTGCTCGTGACAGATACATCCGTCATCATATAATCACTATTACGTGTTAAGTAATAATTATTTCAATTGAAAATGACTAAGTATCGCATCGGTATTCATAAGGATATTGTCTGATTTTGTTATTTGTTGCTTCTTGTGACAGATACATCAATCATATTGCTATAACGTGTGAAATGATAATTATTTCAGTTGAAAATGACAAACTATCGGTATTCACAAGAGTAGTGTCTGATTTTGCTATAACGTGTCAAGTAATAATCATTTCAGTTGAAAATGACAAAGTATATCGGTATTCACAAGAGTGTTTGATTTTGTTATTTGTTACTCCTTGTGATAAATAAATACATCAGTCATTTTGCTATTGTAACGTGTCATAATAATTATTTCAATTGAAAATGACAAAGTAAGTATCGGTATTCACAAGGGTAGTGTCTGATTTTGTTATTTGTTTAATTACTCGTGACAGATACATGAGTCATATTGTTATAGCGTGTCAAGTACTCAGTGATAATTATTTCAGTTGAAAATGACAAAGTATCAGTATTCACAAGGGTAGTGTCTGATTTTGCTATAACGTGTCAAGTAAAAATTATTTCAGTTGAAAATGACAAAGTATCAGCATTCACAAGGGTAATGTCTGATTTTGTTATAACGTGTCAAGTAATAATTATTTCAGTTGAAAATGACAAAGTATCGTTATTCACAAGGGTGTCTGATTTTGCTATTTGTTATCTAAATGAGTGATATTTGACACGTTATATTTTTATCAAAATATATTTGTTATAACGGGTGAAACAATAATCACTTCAGTAGAAAATTAAAAGACAAAGTACTGTTGGACTCAAAGGTGTTTGATTTTATCATTTTTTTTTATCAAAATGAGTGATATTTAATCCGTTACTGTATATTTCAGTAAAAAAAATTGAAAATTTGGGTAAAATCTCATGTATCTCTCAAATGTCCAAGTCATAAAACTATGAACTCCCATACAATACCATGTTGTCTATCTTTGACCTTCTTGAAATCAAATTGAATATTTGTTAGTTGGATTTAATAGTTTCCTTGTTTTTTTTGGGTTTTTTGAAGTACGATATTAAATCTCGGTTTCAGTCGAAATTTCACTATCATAAAATCAATCAATTTTTTTGTTGCGGTATAAGTAAGTAAGATTTCGGCTTAAATTATGATCATGATAGGTTCTGAAACATACTCCGTATATAACATGGTACAATAAGTTGACACATCTTGTTTATTTTCTCCGTCTAATTTATGACGACGCAAATATATATTCTGTTTTTATTTCCTAAAAATAAATAAATTATATGCTATCAAATTAAATGATAACTATAAAAACTAGATGTAGATTGCATGTGTCAATTTAGATCAATAACGATGTGTAGAGTGAGATCGAAAAATAAATAAATTTCGAATTCTTTTATATTTCCTCTATTTAATTTTTTTATATGTCTTCTTCATATATTTGTATAAAACTATTTTCATAATGAATTTAAATGTGCAATTTATTTTGAAACTATATATTTTTTTAAATTTGAACCCTCGAGTAAAAAAAAAAAATCGTCATATAGAAAAAATAGATGCTCATTGATACTCCCCTCTATCCAATCCAATTGTGTTACATTTGACTTTTAACGATCTTTAAGATGTTATTTTGACCTCGTACCGTTTCCCTTCTGTTTATACTTTACATATCTTGGTATTGAAAATATTATTTTGTGAAACATCATTTTATAATTTGTTTTTTTCTCAATTCAAGTATCGTTTATAAAATAAAAAAATAAAAATTGCTTTTGTTCACATATATCTTTATTAGGATTAGTTTTTCTATTGTAAAATGTGTGTGATTGGTGATCCCAGATACACAGATAGTATCTAGGCCGCTTACTAATTTCTTGTATATGAGTAAATGAAAATTGAGTAATTAGACAAGCAACATGATTCTTAGTGGGAATCGAAACAGAATATATTCTACAAAAACTCTTATGAAACGGTCTTAGAATATAAATGAGTCTCAACGGTGCATAGGCTCCCCCGTAACGTCTTGGGGGCTGCCAGGGTTCAAACTCGTGACGTCTGGCTTTGATACCATGTCATGGAACCGATTCATCAACCAAAACCTTAAGGCGATTGGTTGATGCCCATTTATATTCTATTAGGTCTCACCATAACCTTTTTTTATACGAGAAATTTTACAGTAAAATTACCGAGAATATATGTACTCCGTATATAATAACTTGAAATAATGAGATACCAAACAAATGAGATAAGCAAATTCCATTCGATTTCTATACTTTATATGATGAATTCTTCTCCGAGTGCTAATTGCCTTTCAATGATACCCTACTTACCCGACAACTTCCCTTAGTAAAAGGGACAACTCATATATAAAAATATATTTTTAGCTTGTAAAAATTCTCACCTTTTTTTTGATATATATATTCAATTTCTAGGTGTAGTCCAATAATATATAATCTTGATTCTTGAAAAATATATACTTTTAGCATATATAGTTCAATAATAATATTTGGAATGTCAACTAATACCCCTATATATATTCATTGATTTGTCTCATTCCACACCCATTTTCTTGGACGATATAAAAATTCAAATAAAACGGTTATATATATTACATGCAACGATAATATAGAAATTTGAATAAAAAAGTTGTATTATATGTAACGATGATACAAAAAATTCAAAATAAAAATTCAAATAAAACTGTTATATTACATGCAACGATGATACAAAAATTCAAATAAAACTATTACGGTGTATATTAAATGGAACAATTTTATTCTCAACAATATTTCGAATGTTAACTAATATCCGAGAATATTTGTCCTCTTGTATATATATTCATGACTAATAAAACTCATACATTTAGACGGAATAAAAAAGTAAATAAGAATATTCGATCACATAACATACAACTATTTTATCTCATGTTACACTATAGATTACAGAGTACGAAGTATATATATATATTTGAATAGTCATAAAACTAACTGTATGGGCAATTAAACCAAGGATTATTTGACGGTTGGTATTCATGATCAGTGTTCGAAAGTTATATAGAGAACAAAAATTTGGCTTATTTGGGCTTTCTTTATATAGACTAAGATACTTTAATTTTGGATTTTTGGTAAAGTTAGGTAAACCCTACATGGCATGGGTACATAAAAAAATGGACCATTAGTTATGAGAAAGATATGTGGAACTTATTCATCAATAGAATCCGCAATAGTTTTGTATAAGACGGTCTAACACCGTACAACAGTCAATTTATATAAAAGATTCACTTATTATCGATAATAAATGAAATTATCGATCTTTTTCATAAAATGAACCGTTTTACGAAATCCATATATATAAACGTTAAGACTACTTAATTAATTACATTGAAAATTGTAATTATATTATATTGAATTTGGTCAAAACATTACTACAAATTTTTACTCAGTAATTTGATCAAGGTTTTAATGCATCATTAATCAAGGTTTGATGCATCGTGCATTCGTGCATGCATATTGCATGCATGAACGTGGAGTTTGAGAATTGAGTGAATTTTGTTCGAGTTAGACATCTATTATCATAAAACCGTCTCATATATACCAAAACCGTTTTATATCATTTGTAGATGCACATGTAGCTTAGGGCAAGGCTCTATATTACCTTGATATTATTATAAAACCGTCTCATACCAGAACTGGTTAATGATATTGTTTGTCGTAGATGTACATGTAGGGCAAAGCTCTATATTACCCCTGTAAAACTATCTCATAGACTCATACCAGAACCGTTTTATATTATTTGTAGATGTGCATGTAGGGCAAGGCTCTATATTACCCCGATATTACTGTAAAACCGTCTCATTACTCTCATATATACTAGAACTGGTTAATGATATTGTTTGTAGATGCACATGTAGGGCAAGGCTCGCTCTATATTACCCTGATATTACTGTAAAATCGTCTCATACCAAAACTGGTTAATTATATTGTTTTTGTAGATGCATATGTAGGGCAGGGTTCTATATTACTGCAAAACCGTCTCATATGAGAACTGGTCAATGACATTGTTTTTGTAGATGCACATGTAGGTCAGGGCTCTATATTACTGTAAAACCGTCTCATACCAAAACTGGTTAATGATATTGTTTGTAGATGCATATGTAGGGCAGGGTTCTATATATTACTGTAAAACCGTCTCATAATACCAGAACTGGTTAATGATATTGTTTGTAGATGCATATGTAGGGCAGGGTTCTATATATTACTGTAAAACCGTCTCATAATACCAGAACTGGTCAATGACATTGCTTTGTAGATGCACATGTAGGCCAGGTAGGGTTCTATATATTACTGTAAAACCGTCTCATAATACCAGAACTGGTTAATGATATTGTTTTTGTAGATGCACATGTAGGGCATGGCTCTGATATTACTGTAAAACCGTCTCATAATACCAGAACTGGTTAATGATATTGTTTTTGTAGATGCACATGTAGGGCATGTATGGCTCTGACATTACTGTAAAACCGTCTCATACTACAACTGGTTTTGTAGATGCACATGTGGGGGCACGGATCACAATACAGAAAAGGGCCAGAATCACTAAGAGGAACACAACCAACAGGAATGCTAAGACTACCATGCTATTGTTGCGCAGTGGGGTGTCGGAATAACATAGATCATCCTCGAGCAAAGCCGTTGAAGGATTTCCGAACCCTACAAACACATTACAAGAGGAAACATGGGATAAAGCCCTTCATGTGTAGGAAATGTGGTAAGGCCTTTGCAGTTAGGGGTGATTGGAGGACACATGAGAAGAATTGTGGTAAGTTATGGTATTGTATTTGTGGGTCTGATTTTAAGCATAAAAGGTCACTTAAGGACCATGTTAAGGCCTTTGGGTTAGGGCATGGTGCTTATGGTGTTGATGGGTTTGAAGAAGATGATGAACTCGAACCCGGTTCCGAAATTGAGCAAGATAATCATAGCTATGATCATCATCATCATCATCATCATGAGTGTTCATCTAAATGCTAGCTAGGGCATCGATTACTGTCATTTTAGGGCTCGTTTGGTTACTCTTCTAATACTCGGGAAGTACAAGATCCCATGAATTGCATTGGCTGCCCATTTCATGGTAATTACTACTTTCCCGACCATGAAATACAAATTCATGTGAATTTGAGTTCCCAGTAACTTTAATTCATCTTTCCATGGTGAACCAAACGAGCACTTATTTGATAAATAATTTGGTTATATAATTTGGATGAACAAATTTAAACTTAAGGAATAGTTAGCTAGTAAGTAATAATAATAAATTTATAGATGATGATATAAATTGTATATTCATTTTGGGTATTGGATGAACTTGTATTAAGCTATAATTATTATAATTACTCAATTTAATTATAAGTTGGATTTTGATTTTTAATCCCTAGCTAATGAATTTTTTATATGCAAAATGACTTCTAATTATTTGGAAAATGATTTTTTTTGTTAATTAATGCTCCCTCCCTCCATCTGAATCGTTTGTCGTTTATCATTAATTATAATATATAAACGGTAAACAAATAATTGAGATTATTGAAAAAAGTATTTGTTGGGAATTGGATGAACTTGTACGGAGTATTAATTTAAGTTAATAATTACTCAATTTATAAGTTGGATTTTGATCTCTTGTTAATTAGCTAATTAATGAGTTTTTGATATTGAAAACAAAAATGATTTTTTTTTGTTGATTAATATTTGTTGTGCAATAAGTTTTGAGTTGTTTATTTTAAATTTTATTTATTAATATTTGTTGAAAATTTATGTGTAAATCTAAGACTAGTAATTTGTTGTTATTCTGATAAAAAATAAAATAGTTTACTATATCGTTGTGTTTTTCTTTGTTAATTTGGGTAGTCAATCTTACAAATGTAATTCTCAACGTAATTTTCATCGTGAATTATTCGAAAATGGCTTTACATATGACTAACGCATGTGTAACAACAATATTGTTGAGTATAAGCGACCGTTTGTAAGTTTGTGAGTTATTATAAGTGTCTATCGTCATAACTCATAATAGCTAGAGTCGATAAACGTCTTCTCTAAAATTCGATAATGATTTGATTTGTATGAAAAAAGAAACAATTGGAGCACTAGTCTATATATATATATATATATATATATATATAAATGTTATTGAGTTTATTATTTTAGTGGTCCATGAAGATATTTAGTGAAGAATTTTGGTAAAGAAGATTGCAAGAGAAAAGGATAGATAAGGGTAACCCTACATAAAAATGAAAAAAAGTGGAGAATAAAATTAAAGGGAGCCTTTGTTTTGTAATCAAGAGCATGCATTGATTAGTAAGTTCAAAAGATTTTCGGTTTTGTTATATCAGTAAAAAATTGGAGTAAAAATCAAGATATCGATGTAATTAAAAAAGGGGTAGGTAAATATCATTTTCGAATAATTTAGGGTTTTGAATTGATATTTTGAACTCAACCGCCTGATCTATTTGACGACTTTTTTTTGTTGAATCAAAATTATCACCCTACAATAATCGTTGCACAATCTATTTACCTATAGAATCTTTTAATTATTATAATATATATTTAATCTATTATATTAATGTGATGTTTTACAATTTTTAGATAAAAACTTTTAAAGTTCATTTTTTAAAAAAAAATTAATGTAAAAAATTATGAAAATGAAATAATTAGATTCGTGGTAGAAAATGCTTTCATTAGAGTATAATTTTTTTTTCTTTTCGATAAATTAATTACTCCATAATATAGCTAATATTATTTAGTAATAATATCGTGATAGATATCGTCTTCAGCTTTTGCAAGTTGTCAAATCAGGTAGATACAATCAGGAAAAGGCTACACATACACGGCGTGTATGACAATTTCATACACGACCAATCATATCGCTCCATGTGTCAAGTTTTTTGTTAACCTAGAGTTATTAGTTTAGGGTTAGTTTAGTCATTTTACACCTTTGATTAATTTTTAACTATAATCTAGTTAACTGAAGTTTATAAACTTTTATGGAGTACATTTTTTTATTTTCTTTGAAATAATCGTATAATATTGTTAAGTTTTTTATGAACCATTTAAAATGTAAAATTAATTAATATGATTACATTTTGTACTTTATTATTATTATTATTATTATTATTATTATTATTATTATTATTATTATATATAAGGTGAATATATCAAAATAAATACTTTTATATATATATATATATAAGGAAAATGATATATATATATATATATATATATATATATATATATATATATATATATATATATATATATATATATATATATATATATATATATATATATATAACAAACTAATATAAGTAGAATGTGAACACATAAGGAATATGCTCAATTAATATTTCATTCCATTTTAATAATTCATATTTTTTTAGGGTTCAAATCTTCTTCAAAACTACTAAAATATATTTCCTCATAACAAAAAAGATTTCCTAAATATTTGCAATCCAATATTATTCACTTTAAAATTTTCGTAAATATTAAATTGCTTTTAAATTATATTTATGTCTAAAATAATTTACTTTTAAAATATTTTTTTTATATTAATCTAAACGGTTCCTGGAAAAAAAAATATTATATATATATATATATATATTTACCATTTACGTATTTGTTTTTAAAATATTAATCTTATTACTTTGTAAAAATTTCAAACCATTATACATTTTTTTCCTTTTAAGTAATTTTTCGTTTTAAATTTAATTTATTAATAGAAAAAAATAAGATATTACGGAGTATTAATTTATTTCAGTCCTTTACATTAGTATAGGGCTTAGATTTCAAGAACTATGTGCAAGATCATGACAGCAATGGAATCGCTACGTACGGCGATACAATTGAGGTCAGATCTCGGTCTACTATTTGTTAAAATAGAGGAAGTTCATCAACTTGGAGGCTATTTCATCAGATCTATAGATTCCTTCGCGAAAGGCTGTGTCAATAAACAGCGATATACAGAAGGCTATGCAGAAGCGCATTATTCTAATAGTGATCTTTGTCTCAATGATGTTCTTTATTTATTTTTCACAAATCTGTATTCAGTTCAATTTGACATCGTTTGTAGATGTCGGATGGCTTATTATTAATGATATTGATCTTCATTTTCAAAAAAAAAATTATTAATTATCAAAATTTACTTTAAAATTTTCGAAAGTTATAATTCTTTAATATAATTAATTTCAAAAAATTTAATATTTTTTAAATTGATTTTTTTTAATATAAAAATATATATAACAATGATTTAAAAAAAATATAAATTATAATTATATTAATAGTTTTTCTTTTTAAATAAATCTAAAATATATTAATAATATTATCTAATTAATTCATAAAACGGAATGTGTAAAAAAAAACCAAAATAATTTTTTTCCTAATTTCACTTAACTAAACTAAGATTAAGAACTAACTAATCATGTAAAATTACTAATCTAACCCTACACTAACCACCTTAGGTTAAACAAAATTAAATACGTGGCGCAATATGATTGGTCGTGTATGTATGAGAAATCTCATACACGCCGTGTAAGTGTATCAACTTCCATACAATCAGTAAGAAGAGTTTGATAGAGGATATCGTACTATCATGATACTGTAATAATACGGTATTCTCTATCGTGATACGGTAATAATTAATATGGTCATGATATCGTAATAATACCGTATTCTCTATCAGAATTATATGACGATTTTTCTATAAAACAACAAGGAGTATATAATATACAGTATATAGTTTGAAATAATGTTTTTATTATAACGATTTTTCTAACGTGTGCCCACTGGGCACACGTTAATAAGTCGATTAAGGTAAGAATCACATTGATATTGTGTAAGTATGGTAAATATGGTTTAATATTTCAGAATCACACCATATAAACCAGTGGGCACACGTTAGAAAAACCGTTATTATAATGACAAAAATACCTAGAATATGTACTTGGTATTTTGAACTAAAAATCAAGGATAGAGAAAGGTAAGGAGTAAGATATATAGGGGCTATATCTAAAAGCAAAAGATTGTATAGGAAGTAAAAATAGGGAAAATGTAAAGGTGATAGATGATTGTCCTCAATCAAGGTTACACCATTTTTGTCTAACTATATCAACTACCCCGACTATATCATTGTTTCACATTTGATTAAAATCGTTCTCAAAAGTAATATACACGGAGTAAAAGATAAAAAAAAAAAAAAAAAAAAATTAACTAAGACAATAAGAGTACTTCATATTGTAGGAGGTAAACTCGATAAATTAGACAGTTAAATTACTTCATAATTATTTGAAGTTAGATTTTTCACGGGTCTGGTTAGGGTTATTAGGCAGCTCGGTTGTGTTAGTCCGAGGTTGGGTTGGGTTGGGTTGGGTTGAGTTTTGTGACTCTCTAACCTAGGGCTAGTCCGTGCTCGGTATAATTAATACTCGTATAATAATATGATTTGTTGAAGACGATATAGCAATCATGCATTAAATAAACTCGAGTGATAAGTGAGATAATCTCGAGATAAATTCTACTATACAAAGTGATAAGTGAGATAATCTCGTGTATGAAATGATTTCACGAAAGATTTACTGTTACTCGGAGTAGGTACGTATGTGAAAAAGTGACAAAGTCCTTTCATGATTATGTCTTGCGTATTCCAAATTGTTGAAAACTGTTGTTCTTTGTAATCTTGTGTCGTAGCACTTTCTTTCTGTTTTTGTTTACATGCAAGTCAATTAATGTGTATTATCGCACCGAGTTGACTGGACTTGAACCCGATTCAGTTGATAGGATCTTGAGATCATGAAGAGCTAACCCTAATAATTCGATCGAGCTAACTTAATGAATTGACAGGATCTCGAGGTCAATTGACCATTTTATATGCATGCATGCTAACCCTATTTGAATTCACTTGACTTAAACCTGACTCAATTGACTAGGTCTCGAGGCCATGAAGATCGAGCTACCCTTACCCGGCCGAGATAACTCAATTGACCGAGTCTCAAGGTCAATTGACCGTTATATCCAAATTGATCAGATTTAAACCCAACTCAATCGACCAGGCTAGGTCTCAAGTTCAATTGACCATTATATATATGAATGCCAACTAGAATAATGTACATTACTGCATACAACACACTGAGCTAACTTTATTCGAGCTGGTCCGACTTAAACCCAACTCAATTGACCCGGTCTCAAGGTCAATTGACCCTTACATATATGCATGCATGCCATCTAGAATGTGTAACATAAAACACACCGATCGAGCTAACTCTATCCGAGCTGATCCAACTCAAACCCGACTCAATAATTGACCAGGTCTCAAGGTCAATGACTGACCGTTACTCCCTCCGATCCATACCACTAAGATCTTCTCATATTAACTAGAATGTACTTTAACAGACCAAACTAACCCTATCCGATCGAGCTGATCCGATTCAAACCCAACTCAACAATTGACCAGATCTCAAAGTCAATGACTGACCGTTACTCCCTCCGATCCATACCACTAAGATCTTCTCATATTAACTAGAATGTACTTTAACAGACCAAACTAACTCTATCCGATCGAGCTGATCCGATTCAAACCCAACTCAACAATTGACCAGATCTCAAAGTCAATGATTGACCGTTACTCCCTTCGGCCATACCACTAAGATCTTTTGATCCCATGTTAACTAGAATGTACTACTCCCTCCACCCCACTAAGATTTTCCCACTTTCCTTAAAAGAAAACCTCACTAAGATTTTTCCACTTCAAAACTTTCCTTATTTATTCAATTTACTCTCTTTCTATTGGTTACTTTTTGTGATTTGACTTCTTAAATCCCACCAAACAATTTACCACCATTCATTATCGATTTCTTAATCAATGTGTCATATTGAAGTGGGAACATCAATGTGGTGAGGAGGGAGTATAACACACGAAGCTAACCCTATTCGAACTGATCCGACTCAAACCCGACTCAATTGACCGGGTCTCGATGTTATGATGATGATGATGATGATGAAGAACATAGTGAAGTTAAATGAGGGAGAAGGGAAGTAGTACGTGCACATTATAACCTGAGGAAAAGACTGTAGATTGAAATGACAGTTCGATGTCAGAGTACATGTACATGTACGTTGTAATTTGACTACTTTCTTTCTCTTTTTTCACTTCTCCTTCACACTTCCCTGACTTAATTCCACCACTTTACGTCCTGCATCTTTTCAGGTAAATGTAGTCAGGATCTCACAGGGTTATTATTGTTAAATTAAGTAACCTTGAGAGGGTAAATCTCGATGAGAGGGTAAATCTCGATGTAATAATAATCATTGTATTGTGAAACCGTTTTGCATGAGAATTAGGGTTTGGAAGAAAAGTAAGTAAGCATTTTCAATCATTTTGAAAAAGCCTTCTTGTTATAAATTTTCGCTAGTTAAGTACACATATTTTTTACATAGATTGAACTCGATCATTTGGATTATGAAGAATACGTCAGAGGGTTATTATTATTAAATTAAATAACCCCGAGAGGGTAAATCTCGATGTAATAATAATCATTGTATTGTGAAACCGTCTTACAAGTAAGCATTTCAATCATTGAAAAAGCTTTCACTCGTTACATAGAGTGAACTCTATCCTTTGGATCATGAATAATATGTCAGAGGGTTATTATTAAATTAAATTAAATTACCCCAAGATCAGGATAAATCTCGATATAATTAATGATCATTGTATTATGAAACCGTTTTACATGAAAATTAGGGTTTAGGGTTTGGAAGGAAAGTAAACATTTCAATCAATAAAAAAGTCTTCTTGTTATATATTTTCGCTCGTAAGAACACATATTTGTTACATAGACTGAACTTGATTCTTTGGATCATGATTCATGAATAATACCTAATACAATGAATTTTTGGATTAGGGCAAGTCTTTATCGTAACTTGATTAACTTTTTTTTTCGTGAATGTTCTTTCCACTTTGTTAATATAGGTGAATGTGAGGAATGTTATATTGAACTTGTAAGTACGTTAAGAATGGAATAGCGTCTTTTTTGTTTGTTTTAATCTATTTTGTCGATATTTTAATACTGTAGTTATAATAGAAGTCAAAAATGTCTTAGTTGATCTAATGGTTAAGAGAAAGGTATTGTGAAAGATAGGTGTCAGATTTAGAGCGCATTTTATTGGACAACAAAATAAAACTAAAATGGAAAAAAAAAATACCTTTAATTTGTGAGAGGCATTTGTTAACATTATTTAGAAACAATCTTTTTAAAGTTTTTGTATGATTAAAATTATTGACCAAATTGGCTATAACTATGACATTTTATTGGTAAATTATTAAGGTACTAAATGGCAAAAAAAAAAAAAAAAATTCTTATATTTGTAAATGAGATAAATGTTAAATAATTTTTCACAAACATCAAATATAATATTAATTACGTCATTCCTTGAATTACTTGTTCCGTATTTGTGTATATCTAGCTCGTATCGAACCAGTTACGTTGAATTATTTACCTATATTGTACACATAACTTGTTGTACCGCTTTGTAATTTAATTTATATATCTTCCCAACTATAAAAACAAAAATTAAATTTGAAAAGATAGAATTGACATACACTAATTAAAAACATATTATTTATTTATTTATTTAGGAGACATAAAAACTAATATTGCACTTCATATTCACAACTTAATTGAATGAGTTTCACTGTGTGTGTAGTCCCTTTTCATGAGTAATTAATTACTCATCAACATAGGACAGACAGAATGGCATGAAAGGTGATAGATCATTCATTCATCAACAACAATGATGATGAAATATTGTAATAATATGAATAAATAAATATAATTAACGGTTTTTTTTACTGAATACACGATTACACGTTAATATGTTAATTAAAGTAAGATTAATAATTATATTATCATAAAAAATCGAAATATTAACTCATATTTATCATATTTAGACAATGATTGTGTTTGGTACGTAATATCATATTGGGTGAAAAAAGTAGATTTCGGCATGTATATTATGGGTTCGATAAATGATATATTGTGATATAATATTGACCAGAATCTACTATTTTTGAATTTGATGCTAATAACAGCATATTGTAAAAGCATATTTGGTTTGTACATAGAAAAAATTAAATTCTTCTGTAATTTGCTAATTACTATACCAGACAACATTTCTGTTAATGTTATCTGCTATTATAAATATACTTTTGTTAATTATTTGCCAAACAAGATCAGTATATCTTTGCGAATCTGATTTTAATTAACATATTAACATGTACTTAATGAACATACATTATAAATGAACATAAAATTTTACACTTGCGATAATAAAATTTTACAGCTGCGATATTTATTGATAATTATCTCTAAATATTAAAGATATTAGACATAAATAGATATCGAAATATATAATATTTTGATGTATACGGTGTAATACTAACAAATAAAGTAAAGAATAAATTATCAAAATAAAGTCAGACAATAATAAACCATTTGTCTGGAATTAGTTAAGTGAATTTAATGAATGAACAAGGGCAGATAATGATAGTGATAGTAGAGATATATAGAGTACATTATAAAGAGAAAAAACTCAGAAATGTATTATAAATTACTCGTAATAAATTTATTACGAATTAATTAATATCGGTGGAACCAGGAATCGAATAATGTACTTAGATTTCAATTTAAAAGTTACACAAATAGTTAGATGTGCAGAAGATTTTAAGTACAATGATGATAATTATACAAACATTATCATGTCATATGATCATTACAATATATTTTGTGATTTATTTTTTCAAATATTTTGGCCAAATATAAAAAATAAAAAAAAATCTAATTATATATGACCGGAACCTTAAGAAAATAACAAAAATATTGATGTTAAACCTTGAATAATTCGCTTATTGGATGCTACAATAATTAATCGAAAGGATAAGTAGTCGATTAATAAACTTAAGGATCGACCATCAAACCCTAGAAATAAAGTTATACAGAGTACATCCTATTATTCAACAAATGCTCGATATATTTTTTCTAATTTAAATAATTCGAACTCAAACCCAAGTAGATAGCCATGCACTGACCACATGGCTGCAAGTCTTGAAAAATGTACTCGTAATAAAATGTCATAAATGTTATACATATACAGTACATTTTTACTATGCAATTTTTTTTTCCTGGTGTTATAACTAGGCAAAAAGTAAAACGACAAACTATTTAAAAGTTAAGACCATCGAACCCTAAAAAGTTATACCAAGTACTCGTACATTCGATCATTCAACAAATATTCAATATTTGTTTTTTCTAACTTTATTAACTCGAACTATAACCCATATATCCATGCACTGGCCACATGACTCGCTAAAGGTCATCTTGAAAAATATAATAAAATCTCATAAACTTTATACGGATACATAGTACATTTTTGTACATTCTATCATTCAACAAATACTTAATATTTTTTTTTCTAACGTTATTAACTCGAACTATAACCCATAAAGCCACGTACTGGCTACATGGCTCGCTGAAGGTCTTGAAAAATATAATAAAATATCATAAACGTTATACTGAAACAGAGTACATTTTTACTGTTTTCATCATATGAGTATATGTACATTTTTAGTGTTGTAGCACATAGTACATGAACTATATTATTTGCACATTCGTACCAAAATATTTATATTATATGCACATTCGTACTGGTTACATGGCTCGCTGAAGGTCATGAAAAATATCATAAAATGTCATAAACGTTATACAGAAACAGAGTACATTTTTACTGTTTTCACCCTATGAGTACATGTACATTTTTTTACGAGGTATGATTGAGCAAAATGTAAAACGACAAACTATTTTAAAGTTAAGACCATCGAACCCTAGAAAGTTATACCAAGTACTCGTACATTCGATCATTCAAAAAATACTCAATATTTTTTTTCTAACATTATTAACTCGAACTATAACCCAAAAGCCATGTACGGACTACATGACTCGCTGAAGGTCTTGAAAATATAATAAAATATCATAAACGTTATACTGAAACAAAGTACATTTTTATTGTTTTCATCATATGAGTATATGTACATTTTTAGTGTTGTAGCACATAGTACATGAACTATATTATTTGCACATTCGTACCAAAATATTTATATTATATGCACATTCGTACCGGTTACATGGCTCGCTGAAGGTCATGAAAAATATCATAAAATGTCATAAACGTTATACAGAAACAGAGTACATTTTTACTGTTTTCACCCTACGAGTACATGTACATTTTTTTACGAGGTATGATTGAGCAAAATGTAAAACGACAAACTATTTAAGAGCGTCGGGTGCATCACCAATTCCCCATTGGTTATACCATACAAGTACACAAATAGACAGATTTTGAAGGAAAAGTAACAAAATGAGTGTTGTAGCACATAGTACATGAACTATATTATATGCACATTCGTACCAAAATATTTATTATCAACCTAATTTTATTTATGACATTAATCAAAGAGGGGCACATTTAGGTATTATGTGGGTCATATATACTCATAATACTCAAAATAAAGCATTATTGTATTATTGCATAATAAAAACGGTGATGTTTTACCTCGAGTTTGTCAGTAAAAATTTATTTTTAACTTACATAAGTCAATTTTTAATCAAAACTTTGTTTTTTTCACTTAGAATGATGTGATTGACATGCGAGTGTTTTTAAACAATATCAGTAGTCATTTTCCATGATATTTACCTAAGAATTTTACATGGAATTCGTTATTGTAAATAAAAATTCTCACAAGGGTAATAATGTTAAATGCATGACTTTTTAGGGTTGTATTTAAAAAGTTAAAATATAAATTGGGTATTAATAATATAGAAGTTGATGACAAAATTGCAAAAAAAAAAAAAAATGGACGCATTTAATGATGTACTATTAAGTACAGTCTTTAGTGTTGTATTTATCATTTTTATTTTAGCAATAATTAAGTTAATTGATGATGTTTGCATTGTTTCTATAAGTTATATATATTGATGCATTAATAATTAAGCAAATGAAACCATTATTTTAAGTCTTAATCCCCATATTTTATATGAATAATAAAGTAAATTTAAAAAGTTGAAAAGGGAGGAGGAGACCACCACAAAAATCACATAAAATGATGAAAGAAATAAAGAGAGAAATCCCTAATAATTATACACTATATCATCATATATACACAACCCATGGACCAACATCGATTTTTCTAACATATGCCTACTGGACACACGTTAATTAATAGGCTAAATAAAACAAAATTAAAATAGATATTGTCTAAATATGATAAATAAAGCCTAATATTTTCATTTCTAATGATACTATCTTTTTGTAAAGCTTGCCTTATTTAGTTTATTAACATGTATCCAGTGAATAGAAAACTCGATATACATATAACTATGTATTGTGGTTGGTTAAAGAAAACCCTAGATGGGCAATCACATCATTGGAAATTTGGAATTGAACAAAATAATAATATAGTGGTAACTACTCTTGAAACATATACTCCCTCTGTTTCTTTGATATCTTCCACATTTTTTTTTTCAATCATTTCTTTGATTTCTTTCACTTTCTTTTTTCTATCACACTTCTTTCTTACCTAGGTGACCCACTTACTTTACTCCCTCTCTACTTTTACTTATTTTATTGTTTTTCTTAAGAAATGTATCACTTTTAAGGTGGAAGAAATCATAGAAACGGAGGGAGTATATATTGAGAGGGTGGGACATTTGTGTAGATTGTGCATGGACTCCATAAGGAGGGGGGCATTCTATAGTGGATATATAGATCTTTGTATCATTAAAAGTTTATCAAATCTACATACTCAAACACATACCCCCATCAACTTTAATTTTTGAGCAACATGAATTCCAAAAATTGTTGATAATATCTACTACTTCTTGTTAGACTTTTCACATAAATTTAACGTGAGACATACATATTATGATATATTCCGTATTAACAACAAAAAATGTACGGAGTAATAGTTATGATTGTCCTATCAGAATATAATCCTTGACAAAAAAAAATGTTTATTTTATTTTATTATGATTGTTTAATACGAGTAATTGTGTTGTAGTATTCAAAAAAAAAACTAACAATAACCTTAAACAATGTTGATAATTTGCACGAAATTATGTAATGATTTAACTTAATGGACTAGTTGGATAGGGAAAATAGGTTTATATACCTGGTTGTACAATAACATTGTACAAATTGTACAACCAAGACAAAATTGTTAAGCTTTTGTATATATTTTCTGAGCTTATATATACAAGTTTCTGAATTAAACTTTTGAGCTTAAACATTTATGTAATTTAATTCGACAACTTTACACTAAAACTCATAAAATTTATAGAAAAACTCGAAACCTTTGTAATAAAACTCAAAATCATAAAATCAGTTGTACACTTGTACATAGAGTTATGTACAACTAGTTGTATAATCTTCTCATTGGATAGGTAGGGTTTAGGGTTGGGTAATTTCAGATGGTTTGGTGTGACGGTGAATCTGGTTATTTAAGTGAACGAAATATAAATTTGTGATATATAAACAAATTACCGTAGTACATCCTTTCCAAAATACAGATTATTAGTTCCATTCGCTCCAAACGTTTTTATTAAATGTTGCGTTCGACATTTTTTTTTTTAATTGAATCCAAATTAATGGAAGTGAATGAATGTTGATTGAAGGAGAAATAGTGGACTTGAAACTCCTAGTATGATGGCAATAACAATCAAGGTAATGTAATTCCTCTTCTTTTGATGTAATGTAAGTGGTTAGTTGAGTCATCATGCATCCTATATTACTTTTTTACTAACGTTCAAATATTACTTTTTTACACCAATCTTTGCCTATTTTTACCTTTCTGAATCTACACAATATACATGACCCACAAAATATGATTACAATTTCAAACCTCAAAAATATTTATAAGAATACATTAAATAAATATCGTATGAAACTCGTTATACATTGTTTAATTAATTAGATTCATTTAATTATATGTTGAATAACACGTTTGTTGATGTAATTAAAATGCCGCCATAAGATTAGATGACCCTGCTATAATTTACGATAATAAGATTAATTAAAATTAGTCAAAAGAGATAATTGCGGTGAGACGAGAGTAATTAATACAGTATAGTATAACGTATTGAGCAAAATTCTTGAAAAATAAAATTTAAAAATACATCTAACATGTGAGAGGTTTCTCATTAACGTTGTTATAATATAATATAAATCGGTTAGCCATTGTTTTAGAATATAAGTCGTTGTGTTACCCTGCATAGAGGCAATAATCTAACACTAGGGTTTAGTTTATTGTATAGGTTAAATGATCGATTAAATTAATTAATTGAAATCGAACTTGTTTTAAATTCTGAATTCTCATAATATAATCAAAAATTTAAATGAGATTTTTTTTATTAAATTTGAAATATAATAATGTTTATATTATGAAGAAATGTATGTACATGGAAAGAGAGTAATTAATATAGTATAGTATAACGTATTGAGCAAAATTCTTGAAAAATAAAATTAAAAAATATAATATAAATCGGTTAACAATTGTTTTAGAATATAAATCGTTGGGTTACCCTGCATAGAGACAATCTAATTATCTAACACTAGGGTTTAATAATTTATTTTATAGGTTAAATGATCGATTAAGTTAATTAATTGCAATCGAACTTGTATTCAGAATTCTCATAATATAATGAAAATTTAAATAATATATTTTTTTTTTATTAAATTTGAAATATAATACTCAATGTTTATATACATTGTATATAGTGTTACATATAGCCTTGAGACAAATGGAATAAAGAGCTAGGACCCTTTATTGCTTGAAAGAGAGACTACATGATCCAATTCTATAGCAATGAAATGATATGCCTCCAAATTCATAGACATTTACCTATATTTATGCACTTCATGACACTCTACTAGCTAATCCAACACATTATTATTATTTATTTTCATATATAAGGACAAATATTTAAATAGTTCACAATTTGGATTTTTTTTATCTTGTCGTATAAAACGTGGAACTTACGTGATTGTTGATCTCTTTAATTTACGTTTGTTTGATTATAAAATTAGTTTTTTCTAAAAAAAAAAAAATTAACAATAATTAAATATCAATGTATCATTCACAAATATAAAATTTATTTAAATATAATTTCTGAAATTTCACCAAGATTTTCATTTTATTTTGATATTATGGAACACAAATATTACTAATTTTAGTTTTATTAATTTGTCAAAAGAACTAAATTGATCATCTAAGAACAAATTTATATAAGCCTATAATAAATAGTATTAATTTTTTTTTAAGTGAAGATCAATTTCATTAATAATTAGTCATCCGGCATCTACAAACGATGTCAAATTGAACTGAATACAAATTTGTAAAAAATAAATAAAGAACACCTTTGAGACAAAGATCGTTATTAGAGTAATGCGCTTCTGCATAACCTTCTATATATCGATGTTTATTGACACAGTCTCTCGCGAAGGAATCTATAGATCTGATTAAAAAGTCTTCAAAGGGATGAACTTTCTCTATTTCGACAAATAGTAGACCGAGATCTGACCTCAACTGTATCACCGAACTTAGAAATTTCATTGCTCTCATGATCTTGCACATAAATCTTGTACCTCTCCCAAAGAGGGAGCAAAACCCACCGAAAACATAGGAGCAGACCCATCAATTGATGGGGCAAAACCTCCGAAGGAGGAGGCAAGAGTTATTCATAATTATCTAAAAACTAAATAAGATTAATAATAATACTGTAATAGAGACTAAATTTGGGGCTTACCACTACCGAAATTGGTAGATGGCAGCCCCGAACGAAGAATTTTTCTTTTTCTTTTTTTAGGGTTTTTGGGAGGAAGATGACGCAAACTCTAGGGTTTGTATTGTTTTACATGAGAGTTACTGTTGATTAAAATACGATTCAAATAGTATTAATTAAACAAAAAGAATCTAATAAATCCCACAAAGTACTCTTACATGAGTAATAAATTGTTTAATAATTATAGATATATTCTTGCATTTCAAGACATAATATAGATCTATAAAATTGTGATTTTTTATATATATATTTTTTCATTTTATTTGATTAATTAGATAATTATACGATGGTAATTTTCTGGTGAAATATACAGTTAATAATTAGGGTTTAATTTCTCTTCAATTAAAATCACGAGGTTGTACGTCTTACTAATTTCACCACTAAACAAAGTTAATTATAAGAACGAACGAACTGTCCGTTTTCACCGACGAGAGATGATGTATATGAGATGATAAGTAAGCTAATAATTGTGGGAGCCAATAATATTGTAGAGCATTATTATTGTCCTACATCAATAAATCAATTTTATGATCATATATATTTTACAAATAAATAAATGGACCAATTAATGTCTATATATATTCTTTTTGCTCATCCCACTCTTATTAATTATGTATAGTACTATTTATATTGATTAGGGCCCCAATTGAAACCGCAGGGCACAGTCTCAAGATGAATATATCAGTCATAAACTCGTGATGGATTAAATAATATTACATGAATAAATAAGATAAAATCAGGCTGTCAGAACGTAACAAATGATTTATTCTTTCTACTGACATTATCTACCCACATACTAATATGTATTTTTTGATCTGTTGTTACAAGTTTGTTACATATATGCTCGTTAAATTTTCTTATACAACCATGCAATTGGTTGCCCTACTCTTTACTATAGCTCTTGGAAGTACTCTATATTATTATTCACTTTTAGTGTCTTTTTCTTCTTAGTTTTGTTGACCATTATATTCCAAAATATGTGTATCAATAGATTAATTAATTAATTAATTTATAACATTTAAAATATATTTACATAAAGTAATATATTTGTCGGAAATATGATTGTTTCTGATGATGAAAAGAATTTTTATGTTCTGTGGACAGATCTAGGTTGTTTACACCTCGACCAATGGTTGCTTATTTACGACAAAATGTGTTATTATTTCAAGGAAATTAGATTTAATTTTTAAAATATATATGGGATCGGAGAGCTGAACTTGAAACCTAAGACGGCCAGAGCTACTACGACTGTAAAACCATGTGTGATCGATTTTTTTTGAATCGAAACTTTAAGTTGATGGTTATTAATTACGAGTATCGTCTATAATATAATTGTTGTGCAATCGAGTACATTCATCCTAAGTCACTCATGTCACCAAGTGTGAAGAATCATAATATGGAATATCATGCAAGATTTTTGTCATAATTTGGAGTGTAGAATTCTATGTATAACACTCAAGACATCACTCATGCATCCATGCAAAATTAATCATTTTCTTTATCTTTTATAATTTTTATTAAAATACTTTCGCAAAAAAATAAAAAAAAATATAAAAAGTTTCTTGGTACAAAATATAAATTAAAAATGTAAAGAATCTCGTGAGACGAAGGAAGTACCTGAATGTTAAAAGAATATAACTAAATTAACAATCTCTTTTTCGTCCTTTTTTTTATATAAATAAATGTTAATATAATAATATTAACCAAATAAATCATAAATATCACTTTTCATTTTTTTTTTATAAATTAAGAAAATTAGATCGAAAATCTAGAACACGGTCAACCAATTTCATCCTTTCGAACAAAATAAAATACAATTAACGATTAATTATCTCCTTTTCATTTTTTTTATAAACTAACATAATTAGAGGATAATTTAAAATACCATCAACCTATTTTAATGATTTCTTAATTATCATTTTTTTGTGATTTTAGTGTTATCACAAAGTTTTTGAATCTTCCGGTAAATTTTCTGAGCTTTAATGTAAAGTTTTTTCGAGCTAAATCACATAAATATTTTGCTCGTAAACTTACGATACAATTCAGAAACTTATACTCCGTATATATTTAGAAAGTATATATACAAGATCGACTACTTTGAAGCAGTTGTATATTGTACATACATACAACTGGTGATATAATACTATTTTCGGTATTTCATTCTTTCAAACAAAGTAAATGAAATCATATACCTTAGCTTTCAAATCAATCACCAAAAATCACTCTTTTTTGAATGACCATTATTATTATTATTATTATTATTAATTATATCACACGTTCATATGAATTTGACTCATTCTCAACATATATATATATATATATATATATATATCCACAAATCCAATCAAAATCTCCACTTTTGAAAACAATAATAACCAAAGAAATAAAGCTGACAAATTTTAAAAAAAGAAAAAAAAAACTAGTCTTAAATGTAAGAATTGCAGCTTTAATTTTTTGCCAATGAATAATAATCCACTTTTTAAAAATTAAAATTTGAGGTATTAGTTTTATACCTTTTCAAAGCTGTCACATTCGAGAATTTTCGAATCATAAATATTGACAATTACAACCATTTAATTAGGATTTAATTAGGGTATCAAATTGACAAATATATACTCGTATTACATGTGTGACGTACCCCTTGCTACCAGGTAAATCCCGTCTCTGACACAAATAAACATGCTTTGATATATTAATATATTATTTATCGTATAAGGGTTTGAGTACTGAAATTAAATTAGTTCTAAACTTTTTCTAAGCTGTCACGTTCGAGAATTTTTCTGGATTTATTAGCTAGTGTAACAAGTGTAACATACCCCTTACTATTATGTAAATCATGTGTCTGACCTAAACTTAAATTAGTTCTAAAATTTTTCAAAGCTGTCACGTCAAGAAATTTGATTTCAAGATTTAGTGTAACGAGTGTTACATATATATACTCCCTTATTATTATTACTACTACGTAAATCCCGTGTCTGATCTGACCTAAACATGTCATGCTTTGACGATGTATCTGTAGTACGAGGGGGACCAAACTTAAATTAGTTCTAAACTTTTTCTAAGCTGACACGTTCGAGAATTTTCTGGATTTAGTGTTACGTACCATGTCCTTAATTTACTATTACATAAATCCCGTATTTGCCTTAAACAACGTGTCATGCTTTGATATATTATTATCTATCGTATGAGGGGACCGAAATATATCATATTAATTATTATTATTATTATTATTATTACTATTACTATTACTATTATTATTATTAATCTAAATAATTTATTCTCATCCATAGATTTGATTTGGACAATTGGACTGACATTCTTCTCATCTGAAATTAAATGATTATTGTTTTATTATATAATAAAGACATTTATATATTATTCACATGCATTTATTTCCACTCAATTAATTTTTACAAATGGAATAATCATTCAATTTTTTTAATTGCACATGGAATGTGGGGATCATATAAAAAATTTATGGTATAAATAAACAAAGCATGCATTGTGTTTTTTTTTAGGCCATTCTTTTTTCTTTTTTCTTTTTCTTATTTTATCTTTTAACTTTGTCATAATTTGATGTTAATGTGACCTATTTTAGCACTTGTCATTGTATAAGACCGTTGTATATTCACAAAAACTCTTTCATTTAATTATAACGGTGATCATATGCAGGTTTGAGTCAAAACTCATTTCTTTTTTATGGGTCGGACCAGACGTATAGTAATATAAAAGTATTTAATTAGCCAAATAAAAGATCAACTAATTAATAAAGATTTTCAAGCATATTATTTAATTTATTACGAGTATATGATAATAAATATATAAGTCAATATTTCGATTTCTAATGATATATAATATGCTTGACAATTCTGCCCTAATAATTTATTAACGTGTCCGGTGTGCCCAATGATACATGTTAGAAAAATCGATAAAAATAATACAGTTTTATACCGGTGAAACATACAACGTAGCTTTTATTTATTCTAATTATTAGAAATGATTTTCGTTCGTTTAATTAAAGTATTTCTCACGAATAATCGAGAAAAAGTATTGATTAATTTTAAATAATAAATGACTGATAGCTAGGATTTGTTATGACAGATTGATTTTAAATCCTAAATGACATCATTGGTCCATATTACCTACAAGTGCTATTGATTAGTGGTCACTCATGTCTTACATCAATTTGAAAAGTGGATTAAATTTTTTTTATTATTATTAAATTGGATAAATGAAAAAAAAAAAGTGGATAAATTCTTTAATTTTTTTAATTAAATTGAAAAGTGGATAAATAATGATCTCCATCATTTAATTACAATATATATTTAAATATATTTCAAGAAAATAGTTGATAAAAAATTGGAATGAAGCGAGTATTATCCAAAGATTGTTGAACCGTTTAGCCATAATGCGTAATTCGTAAACTAAATTCACCCGTCCCTACTTTCGAGCCTCGGACGCATATTTCTTCCATGTTCGATGATGCAAAGTAAAATGTCAATGACATTGACATATCAAGTCACGTGAGCAGCAGCTCTCCTGTAAAACCGTCTCATACAACGATTTGCCTTAAATGAATTATTTTGTGCTTTTAGATGATAGAATGGTCTCGAACTCTCATGATATGAGACGGTTTTATCAAACAACGAGCCCAAATGCAAAACTCATCAAAGGCCCAAACATGGACCTTAGTGGGTTGGACCCAATTGTATGTCCTAATCAAATTGAACTCCTAAATTACTTTAATTTGAACCAAACAATACACATCAAAGCCCAATAAGTTTTGCTAATGTAGTCCGCAAGGGTGTTGTCTAGTGGTTAAAACTTGTGGTCACGGACTTAAGGGTCTCAACTTCAAATCCCTGCAATCGCGAACTTGTGGGAGTTGTATCACTTGAGACTATGCCTTCTAAATTTCGAGTCTGTCGCTCACCGACGGTTTACCTGGTGTGCGTGGTTTGCAGGCTATGTGTACACCCGAGGTTTATCCAGAGCGCATCGAAGATTGCGGCCATATCTGTAACAAAAAAAAAAATTGCTCTTTTCATCTCGGTAATTTATTTATTTTATATTATTTGTGAAATTATTTTAATTAAAGGTAAAAAAATGATCGGGACGGAGGAGTAATAGGTTACAAACCAAGATATTTTGGTTGGAGTGAGAATCTTGGCAACGCAACTGAATTTCCCACCACAACTACTTTCACTAGATTCAACTAACTGTCGGTCCCGCCAAAATTTTGATGAACCCTAAAAAAAAATCCCCAATTACTATTCGATTTAATCGAAAAAATTCCCTCGATTTCGATCATGAAATCGACTTATCTTACCTCGAATCTCGATCTTATCCTACCAATTACGTCTCACACACCTCATAATCATAAACTATTCAGTAATTACAATTACTCTCGTCGATCACTGTCTACAATTTCGCGCGAAAATCAGAGTAGTAGGAGTTTTAGTTTTAGATCGAATTGCAGAATTCCGGCAATTCGTTGCAATTTTTCGAAAGAATCGGAGGTTGATGATGGAGTTATTGATCGTGATTTGATCGGAAATGTGAAGGCATTGTTGTTTAATTTGACGGTTGGAGTGATTGCCGTAGGTTCGGTTTTCGGTGGTGATTCTCCGCCTCCGGCGGTGGCGGAATCTCTTACCGTTGCTTTTCCGGTGTCTCGTTCCGTTGAGGTGCCGATAATTTCGATTTGATCGAACGCTTAAATACGCAATTAGTCGAGTTTAATTAAGTAATCGTTGTTATATAATCACTCGTTTAGTTGATTTTAAGTAATCGTCATGAAACCATTACATGTATAGTAAAATATGTCGTAAAATCGCTTGGTTTTGCCCTAAAAATCGACATTTTTCTAACGCGAAACATGTATTCAATGATTTTATCGGGTATTTTACAGGTAAATAGAGTTCAAAGGACTCTAATCGAGACGTGGGGATTAATAAGAGAATCCTTCATTGACCCGAGTTTCAATCACCAAGGTATAAATTCTTAGAAGTCGTGTATGATATGATCGACAATTTCCGACATTATTGCATTGATGTGTATATATAAACTTACTGTACTGTGAATGTTGCAAGATTGGGATTTGAAATTGCAGCAAACGTTGGTCGAAATGTTCCCTCTGAGCTCTGGTGATGCAGCTTACAGCAAGATCCGTAGCATGGTTTCTAGCTTAGGCGACCCTTTTACTCGAATTGTTAGCCCTAAGGAGTATCAAAACTTCAGAATTGGGAGCGACGGGAATTTACAAGGAGTCGGGTTGTTTGTCAATGTAGAACCGACTACAGGTCATTTGGTACGCGCTGCGCATAAATTTAGTGTAAAAACTAGAAACCCGATATTAATTTCACAGTTTCATGTTGTTTGATCAATTCTTGTATGTTTTGTGCGTGTGTGTAGGTTATTGTATCTTGTGTCGAGGATAGCCCAGCTGCCCGTGCTGGAATACATGCTGGTGATGAACTAGTTGAAATCAACGGTATGTATGCCAATATGCCAGTCCGTCAATTATCAACTTTTCATGTCGCTTATCATCTGCTGGAAAAGATTGGGTTACATTCGTATATCTGCTGGTTATCGTTTTTACTGCTGGCAAAAAAAAAATCAGAATTATACTGTATCAGTTGGCTGAACTAATTCTGTGTTCCTGGATTTGGTAGCAAAGTCTGGTTATGCGAGGTGCGGTTTTCTGCTGTAGTTTTACGATTACTGTTATGATTTGTGAAATGTCAGGAGAAAGGCTAGACGGAGTTGGAAGTGAAGCAGTAGCGCAGAAGCTACGAGGACGTGCAGGAACAAGTGTCCGAGTCAAAATTCACAGTGTACTAAACTTAAACTGACCTCATTCATTCGCTCATGAATCTCAGTTTGCTGTACATTGTTTAATCTGTCTAATTAATTGCAGGGTAATGACGCACGTTTCAACCCTAGTTTCCGAGAGGTCAATCTACCTCGAGAAGAGATAAAGCTTTCACCAATCTCGAGTGCTATCATTCCTCATAAGACCCCTACCGGCCATCTCTCGAGGACAGGATATGTAAGACTATCCGCCTTCTCTCAGGTACGATCAGTGACTAATGTTATACACGATCATGTAGTAAAAACGTGTACTGAATCGTGTATTGAATCAGTCCGCAGCATCTGATATGGAGAAAGTGATTCATCGAATGGAAGATCAGGGTGTTCATTCCTACATATTAGATCTCAGGAACAACCCTGTAAGGCTGTAAGCTAACTGTTCTACAATATGGTCACATTATCAAATCGACTTAATCCATTAAATCGATTTGAATTGGTTGTAACGATTTGTAGGGAGGTTTAGTGAGAGCAGGACTAGACGTGGCTCAAATGTGGCTTGACGGGGAGGAGACATTAGTGTACACTATTGACAGGGACGGCCATATATTTCCGATAAATATGGTTGATGGTCATGCCTTGACACATGACCCGCTTGTGATTCTCGTAAGCTCCTGAATCCTCTTATACAGTTATAGCTTGTACTACTAGTATTGGCCATGTTCTTTTTAACTGAAGTAAACTAAATTAGGTCAACGAGGGGAGTGCGAGTGCAAGCGAGATTCTAGCCGGAGCTCTGCACGATAATGGCCGCGCTATGCTGATAGGAAACAAAACTTTCGGAAAAGGAAAAATCCAGGTCTTACTGAACTAAACTTAACTGCGCTTAACTGAACTGAAGTGAATTGACTGAATGTGTTTTTTTTTTTCAACAGAGTGTTACGGAACTGCATGATGGGTCGGCCTTGTTTGTGACAGTTGCAAAGTATTTATCGCCACTAAGACATGAAATCGACAAGGTAGGGATAACACCGGACGTACAGTGCACAGCCGACATGCTAAATGCAACTAAGGAGCCGGTTGTTCGAAGCTCAGGCTCTACTTTAGAAGCAGATTCCTGTATAATGGTAGCTGAACAGGTATTAGACTTCGAGGAATCGTTAGGGACTGCTTCCTGATTCCCCATTCCCGATTCCTGAATCGTGAGGGTGTTCTCATTTTATCTTTTGTATATAGCCGACACTGGGACAGAGGATCTGCACCGCGTGTACATAGCAACATAGGTCTATAAGTATATAATATGCATGCCTAGGTATTAGAATGTCGCAAATTCTTGCTTAACACGGTCATATCTGTCTATACGGGGCAAAAACTTGATGCCCGGGATAGGAAACGGGGTGTTATTTGGTCTGTTTTAATGTTAATATGGATATGTGTCAGAAACGTTTCAGGGGTAAACGGCGAAAATCGCCAAAAAAAAAATCTTTGGATGAACTCATGAACATAAACATACTAAATTACTCATTAGGGATGTGTTTTAGTTTTTACGCGTGATTAGGCTGGTCAACAGAATTCGAACCCAGATCATAAATGTACTACGAGTATAATTTTATGGATGATAATTTATTTTTAAAGATCATGGTTTTTCTTCAACATACAAGGACTTTAATAAAATAGAGAAAATCCAATAATTAGAGCGAAAAAAATGAATAGCGATTTTGGCAGTATTGGAGTGGCAACATTAGCATGATCACTAGGTGCCGGTGCTGGTGCTGGACCCCACCTGGGCGCAGGTGTCGGGGAAGACGTTGGACTATAACCGTGGTGGCCGGGACCATGTTCCGGGGCAGGTGCTGGAGCGACACCGTTGGGGGGGTGGTGATGGTGGTGATCGTCGTCGTGGTCGTGGTGGTGGTGGTGGCGGCGGTAAAGGACATTTTCGGCCAACACGGTGGCGAAAATTAGGGATAATAACATGGTTGTGATTATAATGAAAGAGTTGAAATTTAGTTGTGCCATTGTGTAGTAATATTGGTATTGGTATGAATAATGTATGATGTTAGAATATTGGGAGATTTTTATATAATGAAAATCAAATGAAATTAATTTAAAAGAATTATATATATATAGTAAATCATTTATGGGTTTATGAGGGAAAATTTGGAAATAAATTAATAAATTAAATATGGATTTGGGGTCAAATCTTATTTGTGAAATCAAATAAATATCATGCAATTCAAATCTTATTTCAAAATGTGAAACAAGTCAAAATATTGTTCCTATTATGAAATGGGTGTAATTAATTATGTTTTTGCTACTATATGGGTATGTTTAAAAAAATCGATAATACGAGTCAGAATGAATCACGTTCCTCGTTTTCACATTAACAGAGTCGACAGTCGACTACAGAGCACTTCTCACGAGAAATACTTCTTACCCGTAATATTAATACTATTTACCATTAACAAAACGTGATAAGTGTATCATTAGTTGTGATCAGATCCGGTCAAGGCGTTAACAACATATCTACCGTTATAACTTCTTCGATAAGAGTAAAATAAACACAAATGAGTACATATGATATGATTGTCTCATAGTATAAGACCAACCCGTCAGCTACAAAACTAAATTAGTTCGATTATTGACTTCTTTTAACTAATAACCTCTACTTTTAAAGTGAGTTCCCCCCCTTTTTTAACCTTTTCGATTTTTACTCGGATCAGTATAACTAACAACAGAATTCTATCTACTCGTATTCGATAAACTAACAGTAATGCGATTTCCGACATTATGTCCATAATTAACGCATTCATCATAGTTAGCAGCTTCGCTCGATCCACCTCCATATATATATCAAGGTCACGATCGATATCAATATCGTCACTAGCATCAATATCAATATCGTCACTACTCACTACCAATACATGCACATGCAAATTGGACCTACACAAGTTGTACAAACATAAAAAACCAGCTAAATAAAGCCCATTAATTTTGGCCCTATTATACTTACACGTGTCACAATCTTATTGGTTTAGAACCGTTGTTTAGATGACTAACATATGCTCCACCTCTAAATTTAAACAAACAAATAAATAAATATTTTCATAATTTCATGAAACATAATATTGACAATTATATATCATCAAGATTTAAATACAAGGATGACAATTTTATGACTTAAAAATTCTGAAAAAATATCTCGTAGCGGGTAGTTGAATTGATTTCATCGTCAAGAAAAAAATACTAAATTAATCAAAAAATTTAAATAATACTTTAAATAATACTTCGTATTTTTTTATTACTTCGAATGAAACATTTGTTGTTTCGACGCGAGATTTCTCGACAACGAGTTTCTGAGCCGAGTTCTAAGTTTTTGAGCTTAAACATTTATGTGATTTAACTCGACAACTTTACACTAAATCTCAAAAAGTTTACTGTAAAACTCAAAACTTTTCTGATAAAACTCGAAATCATAAAACCAGTTGTACATATGCAGCTATGTACAATTGTTGTATAATCTTCTTATTGATAATTTGGCAAACATATAGAGTTATGTACAACTGGTTGTATAATCTTCTCATTGTACGCATTATATGATACGTCTGATCTCTCACAAACATTATTAAGAAACCGTCTCTTACAAGTACAGATTCTTATTAGGTCCTACCTAATCCATACATTGATGATTTCAAGCCTTACCTTTTCTATACTTATATCACATATATCTTCACATCACTTCACTAGTTCATTCACTCATACTATTAGCAAACTATCACTATGACTACTACTACTAATGCAATAGTAATTTTGTTGTTCTCCATCATTGTTGCAATCTTTGTTGCCAATGTGAATGGAGACATGATGGGTAAGGGAATGGGAATGGGAATGGGTAAGAAGGGAAAGGGAATGGCAAAGGGAATGATGAATATGTCACCGGCTCCAGCTCCGGCTCCATCACCGGCATCAATGAAATCTGGAGTCGACTTTTGTGTATCGTTCTCACCATTCTTGGTCGCATTATCCTTCTTTGTATCGCTTTTCTTAAGTATGTAATTAATCGCTTTCTTTGTTGTTATGCGACTAATGTAAAATATATGACGATAATTTTGTTTGATGCATGTTAATTAATTCACGTACTGTTATAATTTGTGGATTAATTGTGATAATGTCGACTCTTGTTTAAGTTCGTTTTGATGTTTAGAGGACGACTAAAGGCGAAGACGGTTGTTTCCCATAAGTGTGATAATGTCAAACTAAGCTCATAAGTGTTTCCCATCACAAAGACTTTTAAAGAGACGATTTTTGAATAATGTTTGGTTTCGATAATTGGCCGTCCAATCCACGTTGAAACCCACCAAACCAAAATCACATTGGCATAACCTGTAAGATTCTGACACCCAAATCTTACTCCATCAACACGCTTTTGTTTCCTTACTACCAACTTCATTACAAGTCGGCCACCCAAAAACATTTAAAATAAAATAAAATAATATTAAAGCTCGGGTTATTGGGTTCTGGTCAATCATTAATTTCATCTTCTAACGTAAAGATCGAATATGTTCAGAGCACGTTTTGGTACGCACAAAATGTAAAGAATCAAGAACACGGCTAATTAGGAAACCATAAGTGATAAGCCTACCATGCTCGAGTCGCCTTTTATATTAACCAATATGACACAAAACACCCTTTCTTCGTGCCTGAATCGTGTCATTTTCTTCTGTTAACACCCCATGATCACAAAGTTATGAGATCAAGTCCCTCGTATTATGAACTGACACGAGGCAAAAATCGACACGATCATTTTCATCGCTATACCCACGAGTCAACCTCGAACCTCGAACCAGATAGTTAGGCCTAGCCCGACCCAACCCGACTCGACCCGTAACAAGGTCTAACTCTTGAGTTTTGCCTTAACAAACACACTTATTATACTAATTCTTATTCTTAATAATCCAATAATAGTTCTTATGATTATTTAATTTTCCTACAATTTCCCAACAACTACATACACTAATATCCAACCTATAAATACCCTTTCCTACCACACCTCATTTCACAACTCAAACAACCTCATCAACTCATCATCTCTATATATATTCTCCTCTTTAATTCAACTAAGCACGAGTTTTGCACTAGTATATATAACAATAATGGCAAAGATCATCAACCAATTCTCCATCTTCACCGTCGCCCTCGTCCTAGCCATCTTAGAAATGGCTAATGCTCAAGCCTCAGCTCCGGCTCAGGCTCCAACACCAGCATCAGTCACCGGAGCAGGCTTCTCTCTTCCTACCTCGACCGCCCTCGTTGCCTTCTCCATTGTTTTCTCCATCTTCTCCTTCCTCAAGAACTAGAACGGTTTAATTATCATTTTTCTGTCTCTATCATTTATTATTTTATATTATTTGTGACGAGAATATATGACTGAGATGGGGAATATTGTTTTTCGGGATTTATTTGATTATTACTTATTCTTTTGTGATTATTATTGTTGTTACAAACTTATAATCACTATGTAACACAATTATTGTAATTCCTTTTGGTATTACATTATTTATGAAATTATATTTATTTTTTAAATATTAGTTTTCGAGTGAAAGTTTGTTCTAAAGCGTGAATGTTATTTGACGAAAACTTGTCGCCAGTAATAGAATGTCCAATAATGATTTTTAGATTAAATCCGACACGTCACAAAATTACATATTATGGCCTTTAGAAGACTTGATTGACATCCAAATGACCCTTATATTACACCGGGTCATTACATTTGGTGTGCTTTGTTCACCGCGAATATCGATCGATTTTATTTCGGGACCCAAATGGCCGAAAAATCGTGGATAAATAACCTTCAAAATCGACCGTTTTTTGCTATTTTCGAGAGTTTTTAAATTTGTTCTAAAGCCTGAATATTTTTGGACTAAAACTTGTCAACATGAATATAATGCCTAAAGATGATTATTAGAACCCTCCGGCGCGATATAAATTGGTATATAGAACTTGTTTCGATTGAATCCGACACGTCTCAAAATCACATATTATGGCCTTTAAAGGACTCGATTGACATCCAAACGACCCTTATTTTACACCGGAGCATTACATTTGGTGTGGACTTTGTTTAAAATTAAGAGGTAAATAAGCTTTGATGATGTTAGAATTGTGTGGGAGAATCATAGGTAGATCGTCTGAATTGATGTTTTAAGGGAAAGAATTGTGTGGGAGAATCATACGTAATTGAAATCGGTTGCATTATATATTTATTTTTTATTTCAATTTTTGAAAAAAAAAAAGAAGAAGAAGAAAGAAAAATCTATTAATCAGCGTAACTGAAATCGGTTGCATTATTTAATCACCAAATGTCATGTGTCGTTACTAAAAAAAAAAAAGTAATCGGTTACATAGGCCCGTTATTTTTAATAGCGTATTTAATTCTAGATTTTAAATTATTAATTTAGATCATAATTTTATTTTTATAATTAACAATGGTTCACGTATAGTAGATATATAAAAATATTTTTGAAATTGCAAAACAAATTTTAAATAATTAGGAAATATTTTGAAATGTCATTAATGATGTATTTTAATGAAAATATTACGGAATATATTTTTTATAGTCCATATATATAACGTCATCCCGTTGTTACCTTTTCAAATGACGGTCTCATATGGCAGTTCATGGTACCCTCTTCTGTTGCCTTGATTTTTTTTTTCTTTCTGATTTTATGATTAAATCTTGTAATTTATTATATGAAAATCAATATTAATATTTTATTCAATTGAAACTTTAATATTTGTGATCCATTAAATATTCGTGCATTGACAAGTGTAAACGTAAAGAATCTAATGAATTAGATACTCCCTCCGTTCCAATGAATTGTATACCTTTGCTTTTTTAACACTATTTACAAGTGATGAGAATCTTCGATATAACTTCTAATATATAAAGATAAAAGATAGTCACGTGGGATCTTGTTTAAATCGTCTTATAAAATACGTTACGAGTATCAAATTTTTATAATTTTTAGTAACACGTAACTACAGATATAGACAAAAGAAAATGAGTATCGACGTACATACATAAAGCAAACGTATACAAATGGTTGAAACGGACAGGGGCATTCATTTTACACACAATTGATAGATTTAAAACTCAACTCCAATGGAAAAAAATTGAGGAAGGATTTTAGTTGTATTTCGTAGATTTTTCTTCACTGCCTTACATGATTTATACAGTGACGAAGGTTTTTCTTCAATGTATTGCAAGATGTGATGAATATTGCGATGGACTTTTGAGGATTTGCGATCGATTTTTGAAAATTTCATAATTTGCGATGAGTTTTGGTAAAAATAAAATCAGCGTTTGCGACAAATTTTTCTAATTTTTTCGACGAATTATTATAAAATCAGATTTTGCGACCAAACTTTATAAAGTGATATAAATTTGCGACCAATTTTTTTAAAAAAAAATTGCAGGATTTGCAACCGAATTTATGAATAAATTGCGACCGACATAAAAAAAAATTGTAAGATTGGCGACCGAATTTATAAAAATAATTGTAAAATTTGCGACCGAATTTATAAAAAAAATTGCGAAAATTGTGACCGAATTTATGAATATTTGCGGCCGATTTTTCAAAAAATTCTATAAAAAAAATGTAGAATTTGCGACCGCATTTTCAGAATTTCTAAAAATTCTAAAAAAAAATTGCACAATTTGTGACCGGTCTATTAAAAAAAATGCAATATTTGCGACGAATTTTTTAAAAAAATTAGAGGCTGATTTTTTTAAAAAACAAATAAAATACAATATTTGCGACGATTTTTTATAAAAAATTGCAAATTAGAGACTGATTTTTTTAAAAAAAAACAAATGAATACATCATACGTATGTATAATACGTACATACATTCGTATAATAAGTACATTACATACATATAAATACGTACATAATACATATGTATAGGCATAATATGTGCACACTTTCGTGTACGTACAAACATATGTATACACATACATACATATGTACAATACGTATATGTATAATACGTACATATATATGTATGCATATGTACATATATACGTACACATATGTACATATATATGTATATATACATACACCTACGTACATATATACGTATACACACGTACATATATACGTAGACATATGTACATTTATACGCATAATACGTACAAATATACGGACATTTATACGCACATATATACATACATTTATACGTACAAATATACGTACATTTATACGCACATATATACATACATTTATACGCATAATACGTACATTTATACGTACAATTATACGCATATATACGTACGTGTACGTACATTTATACGCATAATACGTACATATATACGTACACGTACGTACATGTATACGTAAAATACGTACATTTATACGTATACATACGTTCATTTATACGTATATATACGTACATTTATACGCATAATACGTATATTTATACGTACACGTACGTACATTTATACGCACAATACATATATTTATACGTATGCATACGTACATTTATACGCATAATACGTACATTTATACGTATGCATACGTATATTTATACGCATAATACGTACATTTATATGCATAATACGTACATTTATACGGATACATACGTACATTTATACGCATAATACGTACATTTATACGGATACAATACGAACTTCTGTCACTGATTTTTTCAAAAAATAGCAGAATTTGCAACCGATTTTTGAGAATTGCGATGGAATTTTGAGAATTTGGTACTGATTTTTAAAAATTCCATAATTTCGAATTCGAATTCTGCAATTGGCCGTGGGATTCGATTCGATCCGTTCTGATTTCGGTTCTATACAATGACTCATATCCTTCGTTTAATTGTGCTTTTGCTTTACTTCCATTCAATTGTTAGAAACCCTAATTTTTGTTGATTGAATATCAATCAATGGTTGATTCAATCAATATTTGTATAATTGGGGGTGAAATTAAGGGTATTTCGTGATTTGAGAATATTTTTGAGGTAAAAGCCCTAGTTTTTGTTGATCATATGTGATTGATTTGTCAAATCGAATTGGGGGGTGAAATCAAGGGCATTTATGAATTACATGAATTTTATGAGGTAAAAGCCCTAATTTTCGCTGATTGAATATCATTAGTTGATGGAATCAATGGTTAATTCGATCTATCTATCTAGGTATAATCAAGAGTATTTCGTAATTTAAGAATTTTATTGTTGTTTTCTCGAACAAAGGTTTGAAAACACCGTCTTAATCTCAAGACAAGTATATTATGAAACGAGAAATTGATCAAAGACACCGTTTCTTCAAGAACTACCCAAGTTGAGATAGACTGGTGATATAATCGTCGTTTATTTCTCGTTGTACATATAATTCAGGTTTGCTGGAATTTTTCAGTTTTTACGCGAGTCACCAGCCAGTCAGACAGTCAGTCACGCTTGTAGAAAACAAGTTTTCTGTCATAATTGGTGTAAAACAGCATTACAAATGACTGATCTTGTAATGCTCGACTTATGGTACAGGGATGCAAAGGCGTTGCAGGAGAAGACAGCGAAGAAAGCTGCGGGTGGTGGTTCAGGGCAAGGAAGCGGTGGAGGTACAGGCACCACCGCGAAGTGATGATAAGTTTATATATTACTACTCCTTATACTCCATACTCCGACTATTCGGTATGATGAATTATTCAATAAATAAATTTTAATTTGCTCTTCAAATCAGTGAGCTTTGTTTCGTATAATGTACTACATTCGGTTTAAGATGCCTTCGATGTTGAAAAATTAATTCCCTTTTCCGTTCTTTCGGGATGTGTATGGGTCTCGCATCTTAATGAGTTCTTATGTTGTACTCTATAACTGAAATTCTTGATATTTTCGATGCATGAGATCGTGTTCGACTGTTGGAGGTTGTTTTTCGTTATTGTTTTTGCATTGGTTTTTGGGCCGTGTTCATTTGTGCTGAAATAGGCTGGGTTGAGTTGAAGTGAAATGGTCGTGAAAAACGTGAATAATAACCTTCAAAATCGATCGTTTTTATCTATTTTCGATAGTTTTGAAAGTTGTTCCAAAACGCGAATGTTTTTCGACGAAAACTTGTCAACGGGTATAGAATGCCTAATAATGATTATTAGAAATCTCCGACACGATATAAAAAGGAATATAAACCTTGTTTCGATGAATTCCGACACGTCTCGTATTATGTCTTTTAAAAGGCTCTATCGACTTCCAAATGACGCTCACATTACACTGGGGAATTATATTTGGTGGGTAGGTTATTCAGTGCGAATACGGATTGATTTTATTCCGGGATCCATAAGGCCGAAAAAACGTGGATAATAGCCTTCAAAATCGACCGTTTCTAGCTATTTTCGAGAGTTTTTAAATTTGTTCTAAAGCGCGAATTTTTTTGGACGAAAACTTGTCGACATGAGTATAATGCCTAAAAAAAATTATTAGAACCCTCCGGCGCGATATGAATTGGTATATAGAACTTGTTTCGATTGAATCTGACACGTCTCAAAATCACATATTATGGCCTTTAAAAGACTCGATTGACATCCAAATGACCCTTATTTTACACCGGGGCATTACATTTGGTGTGGACTTTGTCCAGCGCGAATATCGGTCGATTTTATTCCAGGACCCAAATGACCGAAAAAACGTGGATAATAACCTTCAAAATCGACCGTTTTTGACTATTTTCGAGAGTTTTTAAATTTGTTTTAAAGCGCGAATTTCGTGTTTGTCAATACTTGAATTTCGTGTTGTTGATATCTAGGTAGGTGTTTGAAGCTTAGATTGCCCATGTAGTCTTGTTTGAAGAGTGATCATATTCTAGAGAGGCTATTGATTTTATGCATTTGTTGTATGAGTATATTTTTATTAATTCTTTTATGAGACGGTTTCATGGATTTTTTTTTTTTTTTTTTTGTAATTTGTATTTTGAGTTAATCTTTAGATTGGATTAATATAAGATGTTAAATAGTTTAGATTATTTTTATTAAATAATCCATTATATATTCTTCATTACCCTCTTAGTAAAAGCAAACAAAAATAATAATTGAAACATGGGATTATTTATGTAATAAAACATGGAGATATCATAATAATATACGAGGCAAATAAATATTGTAATTATGATACGAATTTTAAGATATTTAAAAGATATTCGGATACATTTCGAGTAACGTCGGATTAGCGCAAATATATGAAATAGTTACTGTGCGAATTCGGAAATATTTAATTTTGAGACCAAATTGGCCCGAAAAACGTGGATAATAACCTTCGAATTCGGCCGTTTTTGATGATTTTCGAAAAATGTGAGATATTTTGCCGGTCATCTAAATATGTCCCAAATATCATAAAATGACTGACAGTTGTAAAAAAATCTCTTAAATAATTCATTTTCTAATACATATATCAAAGATTTACGCTAATACAACGTTATTCGAAAGATAGCCGAATGTCTTTTAAATCTATTTATTTGAAACCATATTTGTCTTCTGCAACAACGAGACATTTCTACAATGTATGGAGTAGTTACTGTGCGAATTTGGAGACATTTAATTTAGAGACCAAATCGGCTCGAAAAACGTAGATAATAACCTTCAAATTCGACCGTTTTTGATGATTTTCGAAAAATGTGAGATATTTTGCTGGTCATCTAAATATGTCGCATATAACTTAAAATGACCGATGGTTGTTGAAAAAACTCTTAAACAGTTCAGTTTCTAGTACATAAATCGAAGATTTGCGCTAATCCGACGTTACTTTAAAGGTAGCCGAATGTCATTTAAATGTATTTATTCGAAGCCATATTTATCTTCCGCAACAACGAGACATATCCACAATGTATGGAGTAATTACTGTGCGAATTCAAAAACATTTAATTTCAGGACCCCAAATAGACTCGAAAAACGTGGATAATAACCTTCAAATTCAGCCATTTTAGATGATTTTCGACAAATGTGAGATATTTTGCGGGTCATCTAAATATGTCGCATATAACATAAAACGACTGACGGTTGTCAAAAAAATCCTTAAATAGTTCAGTTTATAGTAAATATATCGAAGATTTACACTAATTCGACGTTACTCGAAATTTAGCCAATGTATTTTTTTGAAGCCATATTTATCCGCAACAACGAGACATATCTACAATCTATGGAGTATTTACAGTGGAAATTCGGAGACATTTGATTTCGGGACCAAATCGACCCGAAAAACCCGAAAAACGTGGATAATAACCTTCAAATTCGGCCTTTTTTGATGATTTTCGAAAAATGTGAGATATTCCACCGCTCATCTAAATAGGTCCCATATAACATGAAATGACTGACGGTAGTTAAAAAAACTCTTAATTAGTTCAGTTTCTAGTACATATATTGAAGATTTTCGCTAATCCGACGTTAATTTAAAGGTAGCCGAATATCTTTTAAATGTATTTATTTGAAGCCATATTTATCTTCCGTTACAACGAGACATATCTACAATGTATGGAGTAGTTACAGTGGAAATTCAGAGACATTTAATTTCGGGACCAAATCGACCCGAAAAACCCGAAAAACGTGGATAATAACCTTCAAATTCGGCCGTTTTAGATGATTTTCGAAAAATGTGAGATATTTTTCTGGTCATCTAACTTGGTCCCATATAACATGAAATGACTGACGGTTGTCGAAAAAACTCTTAAACAGTTCAGTTTCTAGTTCATATATCGAAGATTTGCGCTAATCCGACGTTACTTTAAAGATAACTGAATATCTTTTAAATGTATTTATTTGAAGACATATTTATCTTCCGCTACAACGAGACATATCTACCATCTATGGAGTATTTATAGTGGAAATTCGGAGACATTTAATTTCGGGACCAAATCGACCCGAAAAACCCGAAAAACGTGGATAATAACCTTCAAATTCGGCCGTTTTAGATGATTTTCGAAAAATGTGAGATATTTTTCTGGTCATCTAAATTGGTCCCATATAACATGAAATGACTGACGGTTGTTGAAAAAACTTTTAAACAGTTCAGTTTCTAGTTCATATATCGAAGATTTGCGCTAATCTGACGTTACTTTAAAGGTAACCGAATATCTTTTAAATGTATTTATTTGAAGCCATATTTATCTTCCGCTACAACGAGACATATCTACCATATATGGAGTATTTACAGTGAAAATTCGGAGACATCGGGACCAAATCGACCCGAAAAACGTGGATAATAACCTTCAAATTTGTCTGTTTTAGATGATTTTCGAAAAATGTGAGATATTTTCTCTTGAAAAAGTTCATTGTCCGTATTCTGATTCTACGGCATCTTAAAATCATCGTAAAGAAATTAGGTATGTTTTCTACTCCCATCTAGTTTTCTGGCTTTTTGTTTATTAGTTGTCACATCAGTTTTTGCGTGGTAATGATGTACAGGTCACTGCAGCGCAATTTTGCTATTTCAAGAAAAAAACGCCTCAAAAAGGTACTTGTTTGCGGCTGTTTTTAGAAAATAAAACACCTAAATAAGAATTATTCGCGGCAACTTTTCAGAGAAAAACGCCTCAGATACTTAGTTTTGCGACATTTTTATTAAACGCCTCGAATAGGATTCTATTTGCATCATATTTTATAAAAATGACTCATATATAAGAACTTATTTGCGGCGGGTTTTAAAGAATGCACCTCAAATAATAATTTTTCGTGGCATTTTTTTTGACGAAAAAACGCATCTTATACATAATTATTTGGAACTTTTTAAAAAAAAACGACTCAAATGGGATTTTATTTGCATTATTTTTTAGAATAAGCGCCTCAAATAGGAACTTATTTGCGGCGGTTATAAGAAAAAACGCCTCAAATAGTAACTTATTTGCGGCGGTTTTACGAAAAAATGACTCAAATAGTAACTTATTATTTGCGGCGGCTTTAAGAAAAAACGCCTCAAATAGTAACTTATTATTTGCAAAACCACCGCAAATAAGAATTCTTCGCGGCGATTTTGGAGGAAAAAACGCCGCAGATACATAGTTATTTGCGACTATTTCAAACACCTCAAATAGGAACTTATTCGCACCATTTTCATAAAAAACGCCGCAAATATGAACTTGTTTGAGGCGGTTTTCTTAGAAAAATGCTTCAAATAAGATTTTATTTATGACGTCCTTAAAATAAACACCACAAATAAGTTCTTATTTGAGGCATTTTTTACAAAAAGACGCCTGTAATAGTACTCCTAAAAAATATTAAATTTAATCTTACATGATTTGCAAATAAATAAATAGCTAGCCTCTTTCAAGTACAACGTCGACTTGTAAAGTATGAAGCCCATTTGCCCCGCAGTAATTCATTAAATCTCATCTTCGTGACTTCACAGTAGTTGTAGGGTTCCTCCTTGTGCGAGATCCAAACCTATAAAATGAAGAGTTAACACAAATACATACGGAGTACATCTTAAAAATAAATAGAATCATTAGTTGTAGGGTTCCTCTTTGTGCTAACCCTAATGATTTGCATTTGCACATACATTTCAGTAGTACTATTAATTTATAAATAAAATGTTAATTTAACTAGAATATAGTATTATTATATCACGATAATGAATATACGAGGTCAATCTAAAATACTCTTCAAATATAATCTTTATTTTAAAAAATAAAAAACTCACAATAAATTATAATGAATTAGGAAATTTAAATGACTTCATTTCATGAAGGGCAGTTCATTATTTTGATTTTTTTTGTTTTAAACAAAGAAAGTTACGTGAAATTAACCGTGAATAAAATTTATATTCATATTTTCGTAAAAAGGTAGAATATCCAACATAACAAGACTGATTTTCAGTGATGGTTTCATTACTCTATGCATACTTCTGTTGTTCTTCTGTACTCTCATTCGTCTATTTGTTACTGACTGAGCAAATAAAAATTAAAACATCTTATCCAGTTTCAAAAGGCAAATGGTCGGTCTAACAAAAGAAGCATGATTCATTAAGCAAAGTGATTGTCGATCATTTACCTGTCCACGTGTAGGTTTCGATGTTTTAAGGCGTCAGTGGAGGGCCGAGGTGCCTTTACATCAATATCTGTCTTTAGAACCAGCTTCATCGCCTCTTCATCTCTAACCTTTTAGAAGGAAAATAGAACAACTCTTGAACGAACTTTGAATTGCAGATTCGCAAGAAACGATGAAAAGTTTACAAAGTGCCTTAACTCGATCACATAATCAACAACAAAATTCAATCTATTTATCTTATAACATTGCTAATTTCAGCACTTGTGTGTAATACTCCGTAATCACCCATATAACAGTAAACAACAATACAGCAGCAGGAATATGTGAAAGAGGAGAAAGAAATTAAATAAAGGTATGAGGTGGTGATGACGAGGTGGTATCAAGTCTTACAAGGAAGATGGGAATGAGAAGAAAGACTTACAGGTATGAGAAGCTGTAATAAGAATGGATCGATCTGCTATTTCCATTGATATATGTTACTCTAAACCGTAGCAGTCTGGTTATCAAAGGGAAGTCAGATCTGCATTGACATCAAATGCAAACTAATCAGTTGCAATGTCGGTGTAGCATCAATATTTACAGCAAGAAGAGAGGAAGAAACAAAGAGATGGGTCGGTCACATAATAGGATGGTTTATTGGACAAGCAAAGTCAATTAGCTAAGCGACACTGAGTGAATCATAATCATGAATGAATTGAAAATCGAGATGAAATGGATCTGTTATCAGTAAAAACAGAGCATCTAAAACAAAAGTTAGCAGGAAAATTCAGTACATGCAGACGTACAAGAGGTAGCAGAAACATATAAACTACTTTGTATAAATTAGCTTGAATGAATTACTCCCTCCGTTCACTATTTTTTGCCACATTCCATTAAAATACTCCTCACAAATATTCATGAAATGGAGCGAAAAATAATGAACGGGGGTAGTACTATTTCTCCTATACAGTAATTCCCTTGACATTTTATGTAGTTTATTAAACAAAAGTCTAATCATTTTATGGTTTTATATGTCCTAATACACATGAATTACTTGAACATATAAGCAACGGAGTATAATTTATTATTGGAGCACATATCACCAATTACAAAATTCTAAACAGACTCTCTATCATCATCTTTCCTGGTGTACTTGGCGTAAGTCATTTCTAAAGGTCCTCATCAATATCATTGGCAAAAGACCGACCAGTCAAGGAAATCACAATCATGAATGAATTGAAAATCGAGAACTAATGGATCTGTAATCAGTAAAAACAAAGCATCCAGAACAAAAGTCGGGAAAATTCAGTACATGCAGAAGACGAGAGGTAGCAGAAACAAGGTTGAAAAGATCAATAGACCTGATTCTGAAAAGAAGGATGATCCAATAAACCCCGAAACGCTTAGCAAAAGGGGTGTCGGTAGGAATCCATGTAACAGTTTATGTCATCTTATACACTCTTTCATCATCTCCTGGCTTCTCACCATCCTGAATCATTAACATTAATGATCTGCAAAAAAATCAAAAGAGAATCGGATTAATGTTGAAGAAATTAAATTGGTATACAAATACACATTAAAACCCTAATCTCAGAAATTCAACAAATCGATGAAATTAAAGAAATTAGGATTATAAAAGCACCTGCAATTGATGATTCAATATAGTTTTTGCAATTCTTGAATTAGGGTTATAAAAATGACTAAATTGGTGGACTTAACATGTCGAAAAAACAACTATAAAATGATAATCAAGTAATCAACCAATAAATTCGACCCCAATTGATGAATAGCAGCCCCAGAATTTTAAAAAATCAACAAACCATAATCACAGAAATTCAACAAATCGATGAAGATTAAATATAGTTTTCGCAATTCTTGAATTAGGGTTATAAAAATGACTAAATTGGTGGGCTTAACATGTCGAAAAAAACAACAATAAAATGATAATCAATTAATCAACCAATAAATTCGACCCCCAATTCATGAATAGCAGATTAGCAGCCCCAGAAATTTAAGAAATCAACAAACCCTAATCTCAGAAATTCAACAAATCGTTAAAATTAAAGCAATTAGGTTACAAAAATGACTAAATTGGTGGGCTTAACATGTCGAAAAAACAACAATAAAATGATAATCAACCAATTCGACCCCCTATTCATGAATAGCAGCCCAGAAAGTTAAGAACTCGACAAACCCTAATCTCAGAAATTCAACAAATCGATAAAATTAAAGCAATTAGGTTACAAAAATGACTAAATTGGTGAGCTTAACAGGTCGAAAAACAACAACAAAATTATAATCAGCCAATTCGACCCCCAATTCATGAATAGCAGCCCAGAAAGTTAAGAACTCGACAAACCCTAATCTCAGAAATTCAACAAATCGATGAAATTAAACCAATTAGGATATAAAAGCACCTGCAATTGATGACTGAATATAGTTTTCGCAATTCTTGAATTAGGGTTACGACATTGAGATACCAGAATTCGAACCACATCTGCCCAGAAATCGCCCTTCATACTTTATTTGTTCGTGAAACAATAAAAGAGGTCGTATTCGGGTTTTGACTAGAACTAGAATTGGGTCGGGTTCGAGTATGGTCAACTGACTCAACTCCAAGTCGGATCAGTTTTGTATTATAGAAATCGGGTGGGTTTTGGGTTGGGCCGGGTCTTTACGTTATTTATTGAGCTTGTCGAAACATTTATGGGCCTTGATGTCATAGACAAGAGCAAGTCGATGGGGTCGACCGAGTCGACTACAATTGAATACTCGTAGTTGATAATAATTTGTCGGGAAAATAACATGATATTAAAGCAATTTCGAGTATTTTTTTTAATCCAGAGTCGGGAGAAATATAATCGACGTTAAAACTAATTAATCTTTATTCTTGACAATATTTTCTGTTTGAGTAAGTCTACTGAGAGATCTGTCTGTCGATGAATCTGGCCTATGATCTAGGGTTGGAAGAAATCGATAGCATCGGGAGGACAACCCTGAGGATACATCAAACTAAGCAAATTATTCTCCAAATCAAAACCAACATGAACATTCCTTTGTTGATGAAACCCTAGTATAGACACATTTTCATCACTTTGATCACTTAACCTAACCATAGCCAAACAATACAAACCCTTGTGCCGAACCCACAAATTCGCGTCACAAATCACGTAATCCAACCCGCTAAACCGGAACACCACCTCGGGTGCGTCCCCCACGTCCTCGTAACACAGCTCGAAATGCTTCGTGCTTTCTGGCACGTGCCGGTGCATCACACCCATTATCCTACTCACCATCATGTCGAACGCCTCAGCTCTCAGTGTCGTGTAGGTCGTCCCTGAGTCGATGATGAACCCGCCACTTTCTGGGCCGCGGGCCCAGAAAGTGTCTTCCGGGAGGTCCAGGGTGGACCCGTCTACGCTGATGCCTGTTAGGTTCAGGTAGTAGACCCCGCGCTGGGAAGGCAGCAACGGCGTTGTTGTTGTCAGCAACATGCTGACAACGCCAGCGTCGTTGCTGCCAAGCAGCGCGGGGTCCGCCAGCATGGGCATTCTTTGTTGTCCAAAGAATGCCACTCCCCCTATGTGAGTGCTGTTAGCAATCACATAGTGGGAGAACACAGACACAGACATCTGGCGGACGAGCGAGACGCTGGCATTGCCCAGTCCGACAATGCCAGGGCTCTTCCGCCTGTCGTGGTTATCATGTCCGCACCCAAACACGACGTCGACCACAGTCCTCGTCGTGTTCTGTGCAGACAATGTTACAGTCTCCGTAGCCAAAACCCCCCGCGAAGAAATCAAACTATCCCCATACGTCGCGTTATACAAGCAAAAATCGTCACTACTATTACCCCTACACGAAAATCCCGGCGCCAATTCACAACACGGGTCACGACACAAAACGGGTTGAAACGAGGTCGATTTATTCGGGTTGAAAACAGGGGATTTCCCCTGTTTATAACAATGCAAACATGGCTGGCACTGCACCCACGTGAAGCTAGAACCGGTGTCGAATACACCGTGATTTGTAACCGGTGGAGTACCCATTTTGTACTTCATCAACATGTTCCAACCCGAAATAGGGGCCGCAACGTATGATTTGTCGATTTCTTTCCTATTTTGGCTGAAATACTTGACTCGAGCTTGGGTGTTCGTGATCCCGTCTTCTATGTGATTTTCCCTCGTGTAATTCCGGCTATAGAACGGAGACTCAGGCGAGCTCCGGTGAATTAGCCGTGTCGAGAACCCGAAGCTATTAGTTGAGGCATGAGTAAAGCCTTGATGTAGGGAGATTATTAAGTTTATTAGTATAAAGAAAAATATGAAGAGCATGGTTGGATTTGATTTATTAGAATTTATTTTTGAAGAAATACATGAAAATTTTAGTTAAATAAATTTATAATGATTATAATGTAATTAATTAATTAATTAAATTAGTTTGAGTTTTCAAGAATCATTATCTTTGTGTTATTAGAACTATCACATACTAGTACAAACAATAGACAATATGAAAGAGCATGCATGCATCAATGCATGCAATGGTTGGATTTGGTTGACAACGTAGTTCAAATTCAGGTCATGAGTAGTATCATTTTTCACGATTTTATTTAAATGGATGACGGTATTTAATTTGAGTTGAATAATCAAATAAAATGTTTTGAAGAATTAATTACATGGAAATTTCATTTAAATTATGATGATTATAAACTATAATTAATGTAATTAGTTTGAGTTTTCAAGAATCATTATCTTTTTGTTAGATCTATCACATTACAAATTACAAATAATAATAATAAAAATTATTTATTTTTTTTGGTAAAATAATTAATAAAAAATATGAAAGAGCAAGGATGGTTTCATTTGATTGATAATTTTTGTAACATTGATTTTAATATGTTAGGTGCGTAGTTCAAATTCTGGTCATGAGTATCATCTTTCACGACTTTAATCAAGTAGTCAGGTCAGGTCAGGTCGATATCAAGTCAAGTTAAGTCTCGATTATATATGAGTCAGATAATACCGATTCCAAGTGACTTTTTTATTTAATATCCACATATGATGTATGTATGTCATATGTCATGGTTGTCTTGTACCTTTCTTCTACCAACTCTCTACTTAATATAATTTCATTCTCCTTAATTTGGGATGATTATTGTATTTTTCCTATTTATTTTTATCTCGAACTTTATTAAATTCTGTTTACGTAGTAGTACAGTATGTTATCTTCATCCACCAACCTAATTAAACATGCATGCGTGACCGCGTGAGTTGTATGGTCAGATCAGTTGAGTTCATGTTCGTGTCACATGTATATATGCAAAACAAGTCATCGATCCTTCATTCAGATCAGCCCAAGTAAATCTCGGATCTCGTGTCGTGTTGACCTAATTACGTAAATGGGTATTAATTTTGTGCCCTACCCACTTTGTATATTTCGATTAAGGTACTGTACTCTATTGACTGAAATAAAGGGAGTCGGGTTAATTAAAAATGTATTAAAATTGCTTATTAATATTACGATTTTTCTAACGTGGGTCCAGTCATCGTTAATATTAAGTGGTTTGTATGTGTTTGGTATGGTTTAGGTACAACTTAATTTTCTTCAGTCACTGGATTAGATAAGGTTATTAATTTAAGTGTTTTAAGTATTAATCCCATGAAGGCATGAAAGTGCTATTTTTTTATTTTATTTTTATTTATTTTTAGGAAAAAAAAGTGCTATAGTTGTGTCAACTACGTGGGTGAGAAAGCCCTATTAATTAATACAATCGAGCTGGTCTCTCTTAAAATCGTCATATTTATTTCGTTGACGTTAGAACGAGTGAAGGATTAACCCTTATAAACAGATGACACAGATTTCGCTTCTGAATTTAAATTGTGATTACACTATATGTCTTTTGTGTTGCACACTGTAGATTTAATTTATTTTTAACCGGTTTAGTACAAAAAGACTCATTATTCGTTCTCTGATTCTGATTTCTGAAATATGAAACAAGCATATACCAAAATGACTCAATAAACAAACTTTAATTTGCGCTTCTTTTTCACCGTGTAGTGACAGTCATTCGATGCACTTTTCAGCCATCTTTTTGTGTTGCTAACACGTACAATAAGGGTATATATGTGTTGCAGTTTCCAACACAAGTTTCGATATAAATCATATGGAAATAACCTCTTCGTACTGCTAACATGAATCAAAGGTAATTAAGTTAAGGTTGCGTACATCTGACCCATTATCCCGATATTTGAGAGACCCTTGAAGGATGCATGTTTCAAGGAAAGGTAAAGGGAATGAATGTTATTGCCATGTTGGTAATATATTAAGCTTTATTTAATTTACCATACTTATACGATATTCATTTAGTCTTGACTTAATTAATTTATTAATATGTGTCCACTGAACACACGTTAATTAAAAAAATCGTATATTAATTATAATGTGAAAATATTCTGAAATAAAAGATAGATTCTTTTACTCCACAGAAGATTATGCATTTAGGTAGAGAAAAGGCATGCAAGTGGCTTGTAAACTAGAGCCAAGAATCAAACAATTTAGCAAGATGGATGATGGAATTCTATTTTGTTTGTGTCTTCAAATTTCTATATCTTTATCTATTTGTTTCTTTCTTAATTCTTCTTTTTTGTGTTAAGCTATGTTGCTCAGACTCGTTAGAAGTATTTGCCATGGGTACGAATTAGTATCTCGTCCGAATCACAAGTTCAGTACGAACCGTTCGAACCCCACTTACACTTCTTTAAAGCTCCACTTACACTTTTAGGGACTCCACTTACACTTTAAAAAGACAAAAAAAAGGAGGTTCATCCGGCCGGTCTAGGGCAGGGGGCACCGGATCACGCCCCCCATGGGTACATGTCTAAATATTCAACACGATTTAATTTCATGAAAATTCTGCATATTTTGACTTAAAATGAACAATCCAAGTGTCATGCTCATGTCAGAGTGTCAAGTATCGGACACATGACTACACAAGCTAAGGTAATTAAAACTTAGAAGAGAGTCAGTGTAACATAATTCTACATATATAGTGATTCTTCTACGAAGGTGTCGTATTCGATATGGTATCTGAGTGCCAGATACGGCTATTTTGAACATAATTTTCTGGTTATTGATCTAGATTGAAGTATCGGTATCAGACACAACACATGTCAAACACGCGACACGACACCTAAGTAATACGCTTTAGGAGAGTCTTAACAACTAAAGTTAAGGAAGTTTTATTGGGTACAAATTATCTTGGAGTCTAAGAAGTGGTGAATTATTACTTAAAAATGTAGATAAAACTTGTCCTATAGAAAGCCAACACAAGACTAACATATGTAGTTAGGGTACCCTGTCACATTGAAACTTTAACCCTATTTTTATGTATTTTTTGTGGTGAATAATACTACAATCTAGCTTTTTAATCTAATCATTCTTGGATCACAAGTTAGCATGTTTGTATTGTTCACCAAATTAAAGATCTGGAATCGGCTAACATGAATTTAGTCGATATGTAATAATGTAATATCATGCATGAATGTGTTATATATAAGTCGATATCTGAACGAATGATGATTATTATATGAACGGATTTCTTGAAAATGTGATTCTTAATACGATTATAAGTACTCTGTCATTTCAATTCGCAATATTAGAATAGAATATGTGAATATTGTTTTTCGATATAGTGTTTAATTCCTTCGTTGACTCGATCACATCTCGAGTATGTAATTTGTATATATACTACTATTATTCTATTATGCTCGTCACTTGAATGTTCATTAGGTTTGAAGAATGGTTAGTGCTGAATTTCTATTATTCTATTATGATAAATTTCTATTTAATTAAGAGTTCGGAGAAGCTGTCAGGATTCGAACTGGTGATGAACTTAATCACGCTGACTCTAAATACAGACTTCTAAGTCATGTTCTAATTGTCTTAAGACAGTAGATCAAAGAACCATGTCCTTTCATTAGTTGCATAATACTAATAAATAATGCAGTAGTAGTAATTTTATTATTATTATTATTATTATTATTATTATTTAAACGAAACTTGTATTAACACCAGAACAAATTACAAGAAGTTAGAGGAAAGCCGAGATACTATCTGGGCTCTCACTCCCTTCACGATCGCAGAACTAATTCTAGTGCAAAACTAATTATTATTATTATTATTATTAATTAATTAATTAATTAATTAATTATATTAGAAAATAACAAAGAAAAAGGCATTGTTTTGTGTATGATTATCAGAATTTGTGATAGTTTGCATTGGTCTGCACCATGTGCAATGTGATTAATGACTTAATGTATCATAGATTCATAAATTTCTATATTTGGAATGAACATGTTTTAGGAAATTACCTAAAATTGTTGGAATCTTCTTTTCTTTTCGAAAATTCCTCGGAATCTTACCATGCTTGTTACTCAAACTCGTTTAGAAGCGGAATCACCCAATATATGGATGTGACATGTGTGTCTAACCGTGTTTTATTCACCCTTTTAGAAATCGAATATTAGTTCCTAAGGACGAAGTTGAAATTATCGATGTGTTTTGACTATATATACACGTACATAGTACACCTTCGGATTTGCACATCATAACTGGCTGATGTATGTGTATAATATCATCACATAGATTAGGATACAAAAATGGAACAGAAAATCTGTACAGACAAAGTTGGTTGAGACTTACCTTAGTCTTTACTATTCCCTACCACCCTATGAAACTCATTGTGCATGATCTATCTATATTCATTATGGCATGATCATATTTTTATTTGAAGTTTCTAAACATTACCCTAGTACCTCAAGGGTTTCGACAAATGGCAGGGTATGATGAGATCGTATACATGCATTATATTCAGATTGTTAGATTTTTGAATGACTTACGGGATATGAAAATTGCATCAAGAACTGATCGACTGTATGCAACTTCTGAAAAACCGTCAATTTAGTAAGTCATTTTATTTGTACATACAAGGGTGTCTCACTACAGTTCTCAAGAGACAAAAGTGACCAAAAGCCATACTAATTAATTAATTAATTAATTAAGTAATTTAATTAATTAATTAATTAATTAAGGCATAACAATTGTTGTTAATTAAGTATATAATCAATTTATTAGAGGAAGCAAATGATTAATTAGTGTCATCTGGAAAGCTACTTATAATTTTGGTTATGCTTGGAGAACAAATTTCCTTTATTAATTTATCATGTTGTGTAGTCTGTCAAAAGTTAATGATAGTTCTCTAAATGATAATATTAACAATTCAATTCCATTTGTTTTTATTTAATTACTCCCTAATATGATCATTAATTCATTAATCAATTAATTAATTAGTGATGATTACATATAATATATTTGTTGCTCTCACTTTGTGCTCTCCTAATTTTGATTTATTTAATTCGTAATTACATTCGTCTTATGCATCTGGATTATTATAGTTCCCGGTATTAGGAATACAATATCTGTATAATCTTAAAACTCGCTGTATTTTTTATGTAATATAGAAAATTAAACTAATACGAGTATAATTCATAAAATTTATCACAATATACCATGCTGTTATTCTTAATATTTACGGTATAATATTTAGGAATCGAAGTATTTTTTTTTATGTAATATAGAAAACTAGTATTAATATAATTCATAAAATTCATCACAATATTATCATGTTGCGATATCTAATACCCTGATCTTCACTTCTTCAAATTCACCGATTCCTGAACCGAAAACTGAACACTTAATCATGTCCACAGATAGGTTAGAAACACGGTTTAATACGATATTTGAAACAGAATCAAAATATATAATTAGAGATGGACTTTTTAGATGGTTACAAATTACAATCTAGGTGTTATATTATGATAATGAGGTTTGGAATAAAGGATGAAAAGTAAAGGAAGAAGGGGGGATGTGACTCATGTGTGGAGCTCACATGGTCACTAATACAACAACAACAACAACAACAACAACAACAAAAAATTCAAGACCAAAAAGTGTAAAAAAAAAAAAGGCTAAATAGTTTGATGTTTTTCAAAGTAATTTTAGAATATCCATCTTGAACATAAAACAGGTTAATAAATAGAAATATGAGACGAAAAACGAGCATAAATTTGTCTCATTTATTTATGTTGTTCGGATTCGTGTAGAAGTGTCTAACGTGACTAATTTTATGAAAATTCTGCATATTTTGACATAAAATGAAGAGCTCAAAGTATCGGATATGATAGAGTTATCTATATAGAGTAGAATTTGATACGTTTTGAACTTAAGACAGACCGTTTCAAGGAAGACAAGGCCGAAAATAAAGTAAGCTGACCGGGTATGAGTTGGCGCTTTGTGATTGGTTAGAGACAAGGACATTGAATGTGGGTGTCATGACTTAGTCTCACAAGATGATGAGCTGATGTGTAATGTGCTTTTTTCTAAAAAAAAATTAAAAAAATAAAAAATAAAATTATGGACAATAAAATAAAATAGATCTAGGTCACAATGTTGCATTGCTCGGACTCGTTTAGAAATGTCTGACACGATTAATTTCATGAAAATTCTGATATATTTTAGCGTGAAATGAAGAGTCTAACTGTCTAAGGTGTCATACACATGTCCGAGAGTCAAATATCAGACACGGGTTTTTGTGAATTGATTCTTGTCTTATGATATGCACCTGTGTGTGTGTGTGTGTGTGGTGAGCAGCTGACTTTACAGTATTTAAATCAACATTAAATCAACATCCTTTATATATATAATAGCACATTATACCTTGAATTTTTCTTCTTCTTCTTCATAACTTCACATATTTTCTCTGAAAAAATTCACATTTTTTTTTACCTTCATCCAATTCAATTCTTACTGTTTACTGTAACTGTAACTGTAACTGTATGGAGAATGTTCATTGTACAGGAATGCAACATTTCCTGCAGGAAAAGTTGCTGTTACCTGGTGATTATACTGATGCTGCAGCAAATCTCTGCTGGAATGCTCATTTTCCTGCTGACAGTAACAATTCTTCTTCCAGTTCATCTGATTTCTCGAAACAGTCGACTGCAACAATCTCAGAAACCAACTCCAATTTCGATGCTAATCTCGATTTCATCCCTGAAAAAGCATCAAATTTTGTCAATTTTCTGAAATGTTCACTTACTGATCAACTTTCTGCTACATCTTCCAGTAGTTTTCCTGATAATTATACTACTACTGATGCAGCAAATCTCTGGAATAATGCTCATTTTCCTGCTGACAGTAGTAGCATTAGCATCAGCTGTAATGTCAATAATTCTTCTTCCAGTTCCTCTGATTTCTCGAAAAAAACATCAAATTTCGTCAATTTCCTGAAATGCTCACTTCCTGATCAACTTTCTGCTACATATGTCTTCCCTGAGCAGAATCAGCCAGGAGACGATTGGCTAAGAATGAACGAAAACTTCAACAATGCTAAAAAAAACTTACTGTCGACAAAGAAAACCCCGATGAAGTACAGCAGCTGTCGAAAACTGAATTTCTCAACCTCGACAGGGGCTGGTACAGGTACAGGGACGGGGACGAAGTTATATAGGGGGGTGAGGCAGAGGCACTGGGGAAAATGGGTGGCGGAAATAAGATTACCACGTAATAGAACACGTGTATGGCTCGGAACATTTGATACAGCAGAAGATGCAGCATTTGCTTATGATACAGCAGCTTATTTGTTAAGAGGTGAATATGCTCATCTCAATTTTCCGAATCAGAAACATCTGCTCAAGGCCAACGCTTCGACTGGGAGTTCGAGCATTGCTTTGCTTCTTGAGTCGAAACTGCAGGGAATAATTTCGAAACCTGCCAAAAAAAACTCTGGATCCGCTCCTGCCCCTGCTTTCAGCTCCTCGTCTGGCCTCGTAAGCCAGACTAATAATAATAATAATAATAATAATAATAATAATAATAATAATAATAATAATAATAACAACAATAATAATAACGATAATAGTATTAATATTAATATTAATAATTATGATGATAATTATAATTATAATAATGTGATTGATGGAGTGCAATTAAGTAGAATGCCTTCATTAGACATGGATATGATATGGGATGCACTTGTTTCTGATTCATAATTTTAAAAAAAAATGTTATTTTTTTTTTGGTGGTTTAATATTTAAATATTTAAAGGTAAAAGGGTTGTAATTTTTATTTTATTTTATTTAAAGAAAATGTTAGATTGATTGGAAATTAAAAGTTATGTTTTTGTTGGTTTTTATTTTTAGTTATGCAATTTAAAGATTTCGATTTTTTTTTTTTTTTTTTTTTTTTTTACTGTATTGTAGAGTTCATTTCGATATAAAGGTATTACTATAAAATTGTATACATGCGAAGGATTTTTGTATTTTTTTTTTGTCGGGTTTTTTAAACTGGAGAGATTTGTGTTTTTGGGTGCGGTCGTTAGAAAGAAAAATAATGAGTTATGTTGAAAAGAAATGGGAAACTCGCATTTTTTTGGTGCAAAACTAAATATATAATAATGTATATATAACGTTAGCGATTATAATTTTGAGTCGAGACTCGTTAAACCTTACATTTTAATTATATCTATCATTGAAATGAGTCAAATGACTCAAATTATTTAGTTACATAATCACATAATTAAGCAAATTAATATCATCAAATTACACTAATTGTGTTATTAAAGCATGGCATATTTGAGGGTCCAAGCCCTTGCAATTTGGTCATAAACCTTCCTATTTTTCCAATAAAGATCGCACACGGGATTGCAGGAGTCGTATTCATGATCTGGATTCGGTAGAAATGAACATATAGATAAGAGTAGTTTCTCGATGCTTAGTGCCGGCGACCAGTCGTAATCCAATACGTTGATATGAATCGTCCCGTTTTTACTGATGTTTGGGTGGAATACCTAAAAACATAAATACATACATAAATAACACGCGTGATCATGGTTGTTGTATTGCATGAAATCGTCTTACATTGATTATCCTAAAACGGAGTAAGTAGTTTTAGGATAATCAATGTTGTAGTAGTAGTAGTACATGAGTTGGACACGAAAATGAACTAATCATAAAACCTGTTAATCTGAATGTCATAATTTCAAAGATATGAAGTGACGAGTAAAAAATGTTGTAAATGAACCAATTATAAACCCGTTATTCCGACATCTGAAAGCCATAATTTCAAAGATATGACGCAGTTAAAATACATCAGTCGAAACACGAAAATGAACCAATTATAAACCCTTATCCCGATTTCTGAAAGCCATAATTTCAAAGATATGAGGCGGTTAAAATACATCAGTCGAAACACGAAAATGAACCAATTATAAACCCGTTATTCCGATTTCTGAAAGTCATAATTTCAAAGATATGACGCTGTTAAAATACATCAGTCGAAACACGAAAATGAACCAATTATAAACTCGTTATTCCGATTTCTGAAAGTCATAATTTCAAAGAGATTTCTAAAAGCCATAATTTCAAAGATATGACGCGGTTAAAATTCATCAGTCGAAACACGAAAATGAACCAATTATAAACTCGTTATTCCGATTTCTGAAAGCCATAATTTCAAAGATATAACGCGGTTAAAATACATCAGTCGAAACACGAAAATGAGCCAGAAAATCTACCTAATTTTTTTTTTTTTTTTTAAAAATAATAATAAATAAAAATTTACCTTAGTCTTAAACTTGATTTTGGGAGGTTTAAAAGGGTAATTAGTAGGAATCTTGATAGAAAGGAAGAATAATCCACCTTCAAAAGGAGTACCACAAGGCCCAACAATGATACCTTGAAGCCTCATAATATTATTTGGATCAATTGGCCCAAAACTACATTGACCTATAACACTATGATCCATCATTGAGAATTCTTTCAACATTCTTTTCCTAGCCCATAATTTCTCGTTCAAATTCAAATTCAAATTCACCCATTTCGACATTTCATCAAACAACCTTCTCCTAACAGAACCCAGTTTCTCGTTCAAATTCAAATTCAGCTTGATTTTCGGCTTTTTGAGCTCGGTTTCATACTCATTTTCACTTGAATTGGCTTTGTTGAGCTCAATTAGGTCATTGTTGGTCTCGGAACGTGCTCCAAAGTGAGCTAGAATCCCCATTTTCTCGTTCAAATTCAAATTCGCCTTGACTTTCAACTTTTTGAGCTCGGTTTCATACTCATTTTCACTTGAATTGGCTTTGGTGTTGATAATCAATGGCTCATTGAGCTCAATTAGGTCAATATTGGTCTCGGAACGAGCTAGAATTGCCATTTCTGATGATTTTTCGATGATTTTTCGTTGAATTTTCGAGTTTAATGACGAAATTAAATGTGAAATTGTGAATATATATTAGGAGGAATGCAACTTTTAATTAGAAAAAACGTCTATAAATGATTTTGTTGTGCCTTGGACGCAACTAATTAATATTTTTATACACAATCATAGGGGCAAAATCAATAATGGGTTCATCTTGCCACCTAAAAATGCCTTTACTTTAACTTTTATTTAATTTTTAAACGAGATATTATTACGGATTTACAGTTTTATTTTTTTCGTATGTTATTAGTGCAAAGTCGTAGAACTTTTTTTTAATGAAAATTTATTTATGAATAATAATTATTAAAAATTATTAAATAAATTTAACAATAATTATTAAAAATTATACAATAAAAAACATTAAAACGAAAAAAAATATTCAATACTTGCGTAGTTGCGTGGTATACGGAGAGATTTGGGCATTTCGCCGAAAATGCTTTATTTAATTTTTACTAAATTCATAGATAAGCGTGAGCCAATTCATACGTCACAGTATTCATAAAAACACGTGAAAAGATTTACGTTAAAAAAAAAAGATTTCGTTAGGAAAAAGCAATCTTTTTGCTTTTTTCAAACCTTCGAACTTGTGAAAAGTTGGGTCGTTAAAACTTCCTTAAAAAATAGCAGATTTTCTGACGAAGATATAAAAACGTTTCACACTTTCACGTAATATAATTTTTTTTTTTTTTGCATCATACTCAACTACAACCTCATCTTTTCAGAATTCCTATGTAACCGATTTATCGCCTTTTCACATTCGTTTAGGATCGGATCAACTCGGGCCAGCTTTGGGCCTTTGGTTCGGATCATTTCGGATGTGTAACAAAAACATTTGGGTTGGGTAAGATTAATTAGGTTAGTTCGAGCTATTGCTCAAAATCTTGGTTTTTCGTTCAAAACCCAAGATTGAGCTAACCTGACCCAACCCAACCTAACCTAACCTAACTAACCAGAGTTAACTTGACTCGACCCAAATTTTCTGAAACTGAAACTGAAACTGAAATGGATTTAAACTGTACCGAAATTAATAAGCAATTGAATGTCGAGATTGACCGAATTTAATTAATCGTGGAACATCGAAACATTAAAAAAAAAAAAAAAAAAAATTATAAACAAGCGTGAAATGGAAAAATATTTAAATCGGATAATCTAAATTCATACGATTTCCCAAACTCGTCTTCACCGGGAATTTTGAAAACCCGTCAAGATCTCGAGAATCGAATGAAATATCAACGTTTCTTCAACTGTCGATATTCTCGTGTTGTCTTCAACACTTGAGTAACTGGTTTTTTACATACAGTAAAACTTGTTCAACATTGACAGTCCAAGCTACTGAAATTGGTGAATATCCTGTCCATGGATTATCTGAATTCCACCTGCATTCATGAAAAAAACAAAATCGAATGTCGAAACTCAAAACCCTTTTCTTCGAAAAATGAAAAAAAATAAAATTTGTTTTTATTTAAAGAGACGAAAAAAAAAACCCGACTTTTTGAGTCCTTGATCCAATAATGTGTGTCCTGCGCAAACGCCTTGAGTCTCGACTCTCACGACTCCTTTTTTGTATGTAAAGAGATCCGGCCTCACAACGGCTACAAAACTTACTGGATCGTGAAGGAATATTCCTGCATCATCCACGTTATCGACCACAGATTGTCACCAATTTTATTACGAGCATTTTTTTTTAAATAAATAAATAAATACGAGAAAAAAGATTTTTTTTTTCTTGAATTTGGAGTTTGTAACCCGTTAAAAATTTATTATAAACGTTTGAAACTGTATTTTTATTATTATTTGAGTAAATTAAAAATTAATCCCTTTTAAAATACTATTTTAAAATTTACTCCCTTTCTAAATTCTGGTTAAAAATAAACTCAAAATCTATCAAAAGTTCAAAAATTACTCCAAAATATAATTTTTGGACGAAAATGCCCCTAACTTCTTTATACCATATTACTTCACCCCACCCTCTAGCCAAGGACATTTTCGTCCTAAAAATAAATTTGGGAGCAATTTTTGAACTTTTAATAGATTTTGGGAGTTAATTTTTAACAAAATTTTCACAACGGAGTAATTTTTAACTTACTCTTATTATTTTATTGTATTGTTCGCCTTCCATTTTTTTTTTTTGGGTGACGACAAAACGACTTCAGATATGCGAATTGAAGGAGTGGGGATGGAAGAATATAGAGTATGTGATACCGTAAACGCCATCCGATTTGACATGCCAATCTCGATAGAACTTGCACATATCTGTGATTTTTCGACAATGTCTTCCTTTCGATTCTCTAAGCTCTTGAAGATCCTTATCTGCGCCACCATTATATCGGTATTATTAGTAAATTAACGACTCTCAAAATTGTCGAAATTCTATGAAGAGTCGGAAACTGTACCTGTGAATTTGACTTGGGTAGTAATGTTAATCCCAACGACTGTAATATCGGCTCCTGATGTAAACACCACGTCCGCTGCTTCAGGGTCCCCATAAATCTACAACCAAAATTCATACGGGTTAGTAAACGGGTCAACTGGGTCGGGTTAACGGGTCCAAGAGGGTTCGAGACTTACATTAGCTTCAGCGGCAGGATTTACGTTTCCCAAGGAGAAAAAGGCGCCTCCGAGAACCACAATCCTTTTAACTTTGCTAGCAAACGATGAATCCCTCTTGATCGCCTGCAAAAACCAAAACGGGTCATTAAACGATCCATGGCCATGTTCAAACCAACACGGGTCATGTTCATATTGGTTTATTTCAAACCAAGAGGTATAAGGACGTACCAGGGCTACGTTTGTCATTGGTCCGAGGGCTAGAACAGTGACTTCACCAGGGAATTCAGAAACTTTGTCGACCAAAAATTCAGCAGCGTTTTTTGTGCTCTTTTTCGTGTTTGGAGGCGGTAGAAAAATGTTACCCAAGCCATCGGAACCATGAACAAAATCAGCAACTCGAGGCTTTCCACCCTGGTTAAAAAAAAACAATCCCTCGTTTATATGAAAATTTTGCCTATTTTGGCTTAAAATGAAGAAATTATTTGACAAAGTCGGGAAAATTTGCTCGAAAATGAAAGATTTACTGAAAAAAAGTCGTTTACAGATCGAAGAAATACCCTTAGAGGCTCGTGGCTGCCTTCAGCAACGGGAACATCAGGTCGTCCTGCAATCTCACACTATCCTTTTGAACATTAAAATCCGTGAGTAATGAAAAATATGAAAAATACGAGATTATATTTTATTTAATAAAAGCGGAAAGTGAAGAAAAATACCAAGAGCAATGCGTTTCGAGTGGCGTCTTCTGTGAGTACATTGCCAAATATTGTTGTTAATCCGATTATATCCACTTCTTCACATTGAAATGCCATTAGAATCGCCATGCTATCATCTGTAAAATCGGGAAAAAAAAGCCCAACGAAGAACACAAAAACTTTAAATAGACGGTTTTGTTGATAACTACACACAACAAAGCTAAATTCCATGATGAATGTGATCATGTTTCAATAAATTTAACTATTTTTTCGGGATTTGGGTGATCACACACACACATGTTCATGATCATGATCATCAAAAATCGAGTCTTTCATCACTAATTGCTCATGATCATCACTAAAACCAATCGAAAAAACATCAATTACACACAAATGGGTATTTTACACACATCAAAAATCAAGTCTTTCATCACCAATAGCTCATGATCATCAAAAATACATCACACACTTGAGAGACCGTCTTTCACAAAATTAGCGGAAAATTGCAAATGATAGAAACCGTTTCTCTAAAGTTTTTGCAAATGATAGAAACCGTTTCCCTAAAGTTTTTGCGAATTACTAATGGGTATTTCACTCTAATCCATACATCAATTACACTAATGGGTATTTCACACACATCAAAAATCAAGTCTTTCATCACTAATTGTTCATGATCATCACTAAAACCAATCAAAAATACATCGATTACACACTTGAGAGACCGTCTTTCACAAAATTAGCAGAAAAATGCAAATGATAGGAAGTTAGAAACCATTTCTCTAAAGTTTTTTGTGAATTACAAATGGGTATTTCACACACATACACATCAAAAATCAAATCTTTCATCACTAATAGCTCATGATCATCACTAAAACTAATTAAAAATACCCAATTACATCAAAAATCAAGTTTTTCATCACTAATTGCTCATGATCATCTCTAAAACTAATTAAAAATACCCAATTACATCAAAAATCAAGTCTTTCATCACTAATTGCTCATGATCATCTATAAAATCAATTAAAAATACATCAATTACATACTAAATTACCAAAAAATCAACTCTTTAATCACACTAATTGCTCATGATCATCAATAAAACAAATCAAAATACAATAATTAAAATACTAAATTACTAAAAATCAACTCTTTCATCACTAATTGCTCATGATCATCAATAAAACAAATTAAAATACATCAATTACATACTAAATTACCAAAAAATCAACTCTTTAATCATCAATAAAACAAATAAAAATACATTAATTAAATACTAATAAATCACTAAAAACAAATAAAATTATGAGATTGATGAAAGAATAATTAATTTTTTTACCAATTCCAGGATCAGTATCAATGATCAGCTTGTGAAGTTTAGAAGGAGATGAACCACTAATTGAAAGACCAAGACCATCTAACTGAGAATCTGAAACAATGGACTCTTCAACAATTGTACCCATGATTTGAAATTCAATCAAGAACCCTAAAATCAATTCAATTCAATTTCAATTTGGGAATTTCCTGAATTCCAATAAAAAATTCAATCTTTTTTTTTACAAATTTGATGGGTTTTTTTGGGTTTGTATTGGGTAGGTGTGTGATGTAAGTGAAGGAAGATAGAAATTGGGATTGTACAACTGGAAATTTGTCGACCAATGAATCGTGAACAACTACGCAATCGTACTGTAATTTCAGATCCCAATTCAATTTTTAATTGAATTTGATTTGATTGAATTTCTGGTTTCCTACTATAGTCTGATTTTTACTCCAATTATTAGTAATGAAAATGAAATGACGATGATGATAATGATAACGGTTTTTCTAATATGTTAATTAAGGAAAAAATCACAATGATATTATTACGATAAATTGAAATATAAACTGTTAATTATCCTACTTAGACAACATAATGGTGATTTATTTCTTATTTAATTTGTGTTAACCTAACCAGTTATACTCCTGTGAGACGGTCTCACGATAACTTATCGTGAGACCTACTCACAGAAATAAAATAACAATAAAACTACCTAACTTCCATGTGGGAGGTCTCACGATAAACTTATCGTGAGACCGTCTCATATAAGAATTTGTGTTAACCTATTAACGTGTGTCCAGTGAACCGTGAGCACAAGTTAGAAAAACTGTAACGATAATGAGATGTGGAATCATATGTTAAAAAAATAATTTATTTATTTATTATTAAATTGATTGGAATGAAGTGGGGTTAAGATCCGTAAACAGAGACGTAAGTGGGTTGTATCGTGTCATGTTCAGTGCCGGTCCATCCTGTCTGGAGTAAAACATGACACGGTCCAAGCACAATCAAATAGGAAAGTGGGTCTCATGTCGTGTCATGTCTCGTCGTGTCAGGATGACAAAGCCACGACTCATAGCGTGTTATGTCGGGTTTGGTTGTGCCTAACCAAATTCTCAAATTATCGTGCATAGGCCCAGTCGTAGCCCATGGCGTGTCGTGCAGTGTTGAGCCCAGGTTCTGGTTTATGCTGGACTGTGACAACCCACCGACCCACGTGCCAACTACTATCTCCACACGTAAATTTCACACCCGATAAATAAATAAGTTGATTTTTCTTAGAGAATAGAGACGGAAAAAGTACCTTATACCTATACGTAACATAAATAAACCGTTATATAGGTCGATCTCACCACGAGGTTAGTACAAATTTCAGCAAGCAAGCCCACTTAAAAAACATGGGTTTGAGGCCCACTATCCAATTTTTTTTTTTTTTTTTTTTTTTTTTTCAAACAAGACATATTCAGATTACGAATATAAAACGTCACGACTTTACTAACTAATTTAGTTAACGCAATCCTAATTAATTTACGAAGCTTTCCGACTCATTTCTAGTGGTGACCGTATCCTTATTACAACTTACGAGTAGTTATTAAACAGTTATTTGGTTACAATAATTTATACTTTTTTTTTAATAATATTTTCAGTCGATGATTTACATTTTTATTTTTACGTGTGAAACATAGGTTAATTTTTCGATCCGAAAGAGTAATATATACACAAGGAATATAATAGTACGTTTGTTGTTAAGTCACATGTGTTTGGTCGTATAATTGAAAATAATAATCAAATAATTGACCAATTACCAAACTACCAAACACCCAAATTTAACATGTTCTACAAGATTAATTACAACGTTAATAATATTACTTCCGAAATTTCATTTTAAGATTAAAACACGTTAATAAAGAATAATTACGGTTTTGATAGTAAACGAGATTGCATGTAATTAAGCATGTAATTATTTATCCAAATATTAGCTGATTTAACTGGTAATTAAATTAAAGTTATATAAATATCACGATAATGGTGTTTATAAATTTAGTTTGAATCTCGTTAATAATATAATAAGAATTTATGTCATAGTCAAGAACAACTTACTACCTAGAAAATTTTTCGAAGCAATTGACAAAAAAAATACAAGTACGAGTAACTTCTAAGCTTCTCGATCTACCAAACACTATTAGCTCAAGTCGGATTATTCATTTAGAAGTTCTCGGGATCAAAAACACGAGAAATTAATATTATTTCATTTTACGTTTTAAAAAATAATTAAAACACGTGAATTAATCTAATGGTGTAGCTAGCTAGGTTGATTATAAATTTAGGATCATATATAGTGTGAAAATAAATTATTTGTCGAGTTATATTTATTTTAATTACGGTTAAAGGGCATATTTAGTTGAAATGTAATATTCAAATTAAACGAAGAAAAAAAAAGTACTTCGTACTTTTAAAAATAATTATATGAATAATAATGTAGCCGTATATTTAGTTGAATTGTTATATTTGAATTATATTTGAATTAAACTATATAAAAATATAACGTACAATGAAAATAATTGCATGCATGCATGAATTCGTCCAATTAATTTTTTTTTTAATTTCCATCCAACTTTTGGCCCTACAAAATGAAAGTTCAAACATACGTTAATTATTTAAAAACAAATTTTCAAGACGGTTTTATAGTAAAAATATTACGTGAATTGAAAAGTTATCTAGGATTTCCACAGACAATTATAGGTATATACGAGTAATTCATTTATTCTAACATTATTAAGACGGTTTTATAATAGTAAAAATATTATGAGGATTGAGCAGTTATCTAGGGTTTCCACGGACAATAATATTATTAAGACGGTTTTATAGTCAAAATATTATAGAAATATACGAGTAATTCATTTATTAATTCTAACATTATTAAGACAGTTTTATAGTCAAAATAATATTACGAGAATCTGTGTTAATTCATTTATTCTAACATTATTTATCGTAAATTTTATAAAACCGTCTTTGACAACAACGGAATAAATTTTATATTTTCATTATTTTAATTTGTAGTCTATAAAGTGAAATTTACGCATCTCATCCTAAAAAGTTCATAATTCAACCGATTTGGTACGTACACCTAATAATATAACGCAAAAAAAAGTCATATAACCAACTAAAACTTTCTCCATTTTATTTGCACTCAAATTTTCCAAACCAAAAAAAAACACCCTAAGGAAAAAAAATTCATAATGATGAAAGAAACAATTCCATTAGTTAATAATAATTATAATAATTATAATAAAAATAATAATCCAATTTATGTTAAGTTAATATATGTAATTATAATGTTGAGTCTTACTATTTTTCTTTATTCTACATTTTCTATTGATCATACAATATCGACACCGTTTCAGACACCGACACCAATTGCTAGTGATGATAATAATTCTCGAGAAATCGGTCTCCTTATACCTGACGCCAAAAACGGTATGTTAGTTCTTTATTTCATGTACATACACGTTTTTTTGATAAAATACTCCTCACATATATTTTGAAAGCTTGAAAAAATATGCCTAACAAGTGATAATTATCTCTTAATCTCTTAAAATTAGGTAATAATTGTCGTTAGGGCTAGAAAATCATCAGAGTTTTATGATTTCATCAACTAAGCTAATTTTACGAGTATTTTGTCCATTATTTTTAGTTCTTTATTTCCCATACACGTTCTTTTTTGTTTAAAATACTTCTCACATATATCTGAAAACGTGGAAAAAATATGCGTAATAAATGATAATTATCTCTTAAAATTAGGTAATAATTGTCGTTAATTAGGGCTAGAAAACCATTAGAGTTTTATGACTTCGTCAATTACTAAGCTGATTTTATGAGTATTTTGTCCATTATTTTTAGTTCTTTATTTCACGTACATGTTTTTTGTTTAAAATACTTCTCACATATATCTGAAAACGTGGAAAAAAATATACGTAATAACTGATAATTATCTCTTAAAAATAGGTAATATTATTGTCGTTAGGGCTAGAAAATCATCAGAGTTTTATGACTTCATCAACTAAGCTGATTTTACGAGTTTTTTGCCATTAAAATTAGGTAATAATTGTCGTTAGGGCTAGAATATCATCAGAGTTTTGTGACTTCATCAACTAAGCTGATTTTACGAGTATTTTCTCCATTAAAAGTAGGTAATATTATTGTCGTTAGGGCTAGAAAATCATCAGATCAGAGTTGTATGACTTCATCAACTAAGCTGATTTTACGAGTATTTTTTCATTAAAATTAGGTAATAGTTGTCGTTAGGGCTAGAAAATCATCAGAGTTTTATGACTTCATCCAACTAAGCTGATTTTACGAGTATTTTGTCCATTATTTTTAGGATCTTCGTCTTCGTCTCCGTCTCCATCACCATCAATTTCAAAACAAGTGCCCAAAGACGACTCAGAACCAAAACCAGAACTAGAACCAAAACCAGAACCCGAATGTGACTTGTTCAAAGGGGAGTGGGTCCCGAACCCAACCGGTCCAACATACAATAACACGTGCCGGTTCACCGAGTTCAACCTGAATTGCAAGAAAAACGGGCGACCGGATTCGGGTTATCTATATTGGAAATGGAACCCGACAGATTGCGAGTTACTCGAGTTCGATCCTCATAGGTTTCTTCATATGATGAAGAATAAAGGTTTTGCATTCATTGGTGATTCTATTTTGCGTAATCAAATGAAATCTCTTCTTTGTCTTCTCTCACAGGTTTCAATTCCCCTCGATCTTCCTTATCGATCTGTATATATTATTATTACGTGTCTGTCAGGTCGTGTCTTGTGTCAGTCCACCGAGAAAACTGTGACCTAGCTAGTACCTAGCTAGACTATTATTAGTGTACCGTGTCAGGTCGTGTCTTCTGTCAGTCCACTGAGAAAACTGTGACCTAGCTAGGTAGGTTAGACTATTAGTGTACTAGCTACATACTCGTGATCTAAGGTAACTCTGACGACTATGATATCATGATAGATGAACCAACTAATAAACCAAAATCTTAATGCAGCGCATACTATTACTCGTACATTTATATGCTACTAGCATAGACCCCGTGTTATGATGCACGGTATTTTTAATAAATTTATTTTTATAGCATTTTAGAGATTTTTAAATTATTAATTCGGAATTTTATTTTTATATGTAACAATGGTATATGTATTGTAGATATACAAAAATATTTTTGACACAACAAAACAAATCAAAATAATTGGGAAATGTTTTGAAATGTCATTAATTATGTACAGTATTTTAATGAAAATATTATATTTTTTATAGTTCGTATATGTAATATGTCATCCCGTATTTCAAAATACTCACCTCTCCTATTAGTGAGTATGTCATAAAATACTGTAGTTTAGAGAGAAAATTTTAGTAAATGTTATTATCTTAGTATCTAAACGACTGAGTAATTTTCTAAGCAAATAGAATCAGATAATATTTAAATAAATATTTACGTTTTTTTTTATTTTAAAAATAAAAATATTTTTCACGATTTATCACAAAAAATAATTAGTATAATTAGAGTTTTAAAAATATATGAGTTAATTGATTTGTTTCCATAATTAAAAAAATAAGTCTTTTGGAAGGAAAACGTTTAACGTGGTGTTGACATGTGTGCAACTGTGAATGCGTTATTCTTTTAGTATATAGGGATTACGTCTGTATTAGTTGACGGACAATTCAGTGTTTTTCGGACGGTAGGTGGAAGAAGCGAATTTGGTATCAGAATCAGAGGACAAAAAGGCAAGTAAATGGTATTTTCCATCATACAATGTTACAATCCAAAATTTCTGGGCTCCCTACCTTCTAAAAGCCGAAATAAACGACGACATCAACGGTATGGCAAAAACCGACGTCAAGATCCATCTCGACAAGCTCGACGACACATGGCCGGCTAACTATCGGTATTTCGACTATGTCATGATTGGAAGCGGCCCGTGGTTTACTCGGCCTACGTTATTAAGCGAAAACAACCAAGTTCAAGGGTGTAATCATCAGTGCCCTGCAGGGACGAACTTGACTGAGCTAGGGATCGGCTATTCGTATCATAAGGCACTTAATCTGACTTTCGAGTTCATTACAGGTAATGCTGACAAAACTTGACCTGACTTGTTAACGACCCGACCTGACCTGACACCTGATACTTATTAGTTAAAGTGCTCGAGTTCATTACAGGTAATGCTGACAAACTTGACCTGACACCTGATACTTAGTAAGAGTATGCTGACAAACTTGACCTGACACCTGATACTTAGTAAAAGTATGCTGACAAACTTGACTTGACACCTGATACTTAGTAAAAGTGCTCGAGTTCATTACAGGTAATGCTGACAAACTTGACCTGACGTGACCTGACTGTGTGGCCCTATTGCCACCTTTTTACAGGTTCGAGTCACAGACCGAAGGCAGTGTTTTTCAGAACGGTCACACCAAACCACTTCGAGTCAGGGAAGTGGAACGAGGGCGGACGCTGTGATCGAAGGGTGCCAGTTCTCAAGGAAAGCGATAGGTTAAGTCTGTGCGAATGGGACGAGATTCTATACCGGGTTGAGAATCAAGAGTTCAAGAAAGCAGTCAGTCGAGTGAGTCATGAGACTAAGAAACAACAACGGGTTTGGTCGTTGAGGCTTTTCGACTCGACCTTCCTCAGTTCGTTGAGACCGGACGGTCACCCGGCCAAGTATGCTTATCCTTTGTACAAGGACAAGTATGATTGCTTGCATTGGTGTTTGCCTGGCCCTATCGACACATGGAATGCCATCTTGTTGGAACTGTTGAACCAGCGTTTGACTGGTTAACTGCATGCAGATGTCAACTAACTTAGTTGATAATTAAATTCACCAGAGATTAATTCATGTTTATATTATTATTTACTGTGATTGAAAATCTTTCGATAATTGTATTTTTTGTATAGATGTATATAGATTCATTAAGGTATCAAAAATGAAATGAATTTTTTTTGTTTCTTCTAACTCGGTTCTAACCTTATTTCTTTCGTGCACAATAGAGTTGACGATCATGGGGCGGACCGTTCGCTTGACCCGTCCCGTCCGACCCGAATTTTTAACGGGTTTGGACACAATATTTTCAAAAATATATATACAAAGACCCGGTCAGCGAACCCGTCTCAAACCCGCTTGTCCGTGGACCCAAAATTTCACACTTAACCGACCCAAACCTAATTCTTCTACCTCGTTAGTTTGTATTATGAAACCGTCTTATATTCATTCTCCTTATTCAACCGCCTCTCGATCATCATCCATCAGTATTCAGTATGATATTACGGAGTATTATTTAGGATAGAATTAGGAAAAAAATTATTGTTGTCGCGTGCAATTCTTCGTTTGCTTGCTTGGATGCCTACTTCAAATATCTTCTGTTGGGCTGATATTCTTTTCTTTTCTTTTGGCTGATCGATCTATCTAGTCCGTGGACTGAACGCCCATACACAGATGCTGCCTCGACACCTGTATCAGGAGTTAGTAGTAGGATAACACTGAATGTGTTCCTGTCACAGGTAATGCTGCATCATCTGTACTGTCCACTTCTGAATTCCGCACCTGTCAACTTCTGAATTCCGTGTTAATGTTGCTTGTTTGTTTGTTTGTTATATGTAGTGGGTTCTTATGACACTTATTGAGCCGGCTACAACCATCAAGTATCTGAAATATCTGCACTACGATATGTCAGTTCGTCCCCTCCGCCTAATTAGTAATAGGCGTGCAGATCGTGGAAAGAGCCAATCTGAGAGACATGTTTACCAGTGTTTCGTCTTTGGGCCAAAAAAAGCTGGTAAATCCGCGTTATTGGATGGTTTTCTCGGAAGGTCTGTCTGTCTGTCAAACTGCATTCGATCCCAACACCCAGTGTCGATCAATGTGATGGTTTTTCAATGTCAGATCAATCTTAATTGCAGTGTCGATCTTATATGCATTTGCAGGCCATTCTGTGATGCTTATGTTTCAAACTCTGACGAGAGATATGCCGTGAATGTTGTGGATCCGACTGCAGTAAGGAACTTGCTTTGCAGTTTTTGTCACAAAATCATGCAATTGTGATCCGAAACTGGGTAATCTGTATAAAAATTGGTTTTACTTGCGTTGCCAGGATAGCCAGAAATTCCTTGTTTTGCGAGAAATTCCTGAAACTGAGGTCGATAATCTGCTTTCCAAGCCTGAATCCCCTGAGCGTTATTACAGTAATGAATCTTTAACTCGTTGTGACGTAGCATTATTTGTGTACGACAGGTGAGTACTGAACTTTCGCTATATCTTTTGAAACGTTTAACTCGTACAATATATATAGCTAAGTCATTGCAATAATGTCCCGTCTCCTGTCTCAGCGCTGATGAATCATCATTCGGAAAGACTGTTAAATTGCTCGAGGATGTCGCTAAGCATGCTGAAGATTCCCGTTATCAATTCCCTTTCCTGGTTGTCTCTACCAAACACGACCTCGACTCCTCCTCAACCCAAGATTCTACAAGCGATAGCCAGAAAACGGGCATTATTGACAGTAGTTCAGTTGGTATCAGTGCCAAACGAGGAGATTTCGGTGACATATTCCAGAGGATTGTGACCGCAGCAGAAGATCCACGTCCCAACATTCTTCGGACTGAAGGAGGAAGAAGGAACGAATACTATCGCCAGCTTGTTAAACGCTCACTACTGCCTGTCTCGAGTAGATTATTAAGTTCCGTCCATTTAAGTTCTAGTTCTTCTACGAGTCTGTATCACGTTTCTGCATCAAAGAAGAATAGTTAGTTAGTTAGTTAGTTAATGACGACTACATTATTTGTCACATATTATCTGTCGACTGTCGACAGATCATGGTCGAGATCCTTCGTGACAAAGTCTTTGGTGACCGTATCAGCGTCTAATGTCGTTGGAAGCCCATTTCCGACTAGACCTAGCTAACCCCCCGGCCTACCTCTGTCCTTACCTAATTCTACGAAAAAGTAGATTTTAATCAGTGCAAATCTCCTGTCTTATTTTTGTGTTCCACTCGGTGTGCCACACCATACACGGGATGACACATCGCCTATTGCATAAATAAAATATGCATGCAACAAATATTATAACTTGTTGATGTGTCACTCCGTGTATGGTGTCTCACACGGGTGAGACACAAAAATTGAGACAAAAGATCCACACTGGCGTTTGATCGGCCAAGCCGTCTGCTGGTTAGGCTCGATCGGCCTAATTTACGTTGTTATGACACAATTTAATTAAGTACGGAGTACAGATTATTCTTGGTTAAGAATGTGCTAGATTAAGACGACACTGTATATAATGTACGAGTATTCATAAAGTCTGAACTTATAATTAAGACGGTTTTAAGCAAGACGTGACAGATCGACTTTGTAGGGTACCCTACAAACTAAGGCCTACATACCCAAGATTGGTGGGATCATTCCAAAAGTTGATTAAGAATTGGGTGAGCTACTTCTAATTGATAGCAACATTACACAACCTTTGAAGAAAATGGTCAAAACGAAGTCGTTTTATTTCCACATCTCATTTCCACTTTATTGACTTATTTGCACACCTTACACCTCATATTTAGGGCAAATGATAATAATAATAATAATAATAATAATAATAATTTCTGTTTTCTTTTAACGGTTCTGATTTAATCTTCAAATGATCTAACGATCGAAATTTGAACTAATGATGAATAAAACGTAGAGGCGAAATAATGTACGAGTAGTATGCATTTATTAGTATATTAATGCACACAAAAACTATAGAGAGACGGTCTCCGTACAAATTCAAAGGATACGTTTGCTTTTTCACACTTGCCGAGACACGTTTTACATACACCGTCAATGTCTTTCGCTTTCCATTAACAAAAATTATATAAATTCGATATTCTTAATCTAATCATAAAGACGATCAAACAATATCTCACCTGACTATATATATTTTCTCTAATTCTCTTATAGATTGTCGAGAATATTAACGATTTTTTTGAATTGTGAATAGTGTCCAAAAGGGGGAAGCATGTCCTTTGGATTTGAACGGATGGAGTAACAGGTCAAATAACATCACACGTGGTTAGATAAGACCAATTTTTTTTGCTGTTCTCCATTATATTCATACTATTTAACCAATTTTAAGACGTAACACATATATCTGTCTTAAATAAGAGTTTCTGTCTAGTTGTTTGGAGTATCATTTTTCCTCATGGAGAGGTGAACTACTACACTACTCTTCTTCCTAACACATACATTGTGCTTTCCTCTCTACTTCCACCTTGATCACATCAACTATCATCAAGGGTGGTTGTTGTCAATTGCCTTAGATGTGTTAGTTGATCTCTCTTACGATGGATATATCCGTTTTAGGCTTAAAACGTGTCAAGTATATGTCACTTGATGAGATAAGGACAATAACTTGTCTAGGTCCCACCAACTTTTCTCTTATCGTATCTCATCTATTTGATATCTATTTGACCCGTTTGTGATATTCAGTAACTTGTGATCTTAATTAGTCTTACTAGTACTAAGTAAGTATTTGTTTTAAGTGAGTGATTAGATCATTTAGAATATGCCTTTCAAATTTTGGGTGGCATATCATATTCATATCAACATTATTATTTGTCACAATTGATTATAATAACTCTTGATTATAAGTGTTTAACAACGAGAGCATCTACGTGACACCACTTAATTAAATTAACCTGTAAGAGAAGAAACATATCGCTCTTGTAATTTGATCGCTATGTCTCCCATATACGCCACAAGTTTGCATTCGATAACATCTTTTACTACATCATTGTAATCTTGAAGTGATGATTGATGAGACGGTCTTACAATCTGATATTGTAATCTTATGATTGGATGTATAGTTATCTAGCTTATTAGCGTTGAAGTGGATGATTATTATAGATTAATCTAACATTATTTATTGTAAAATACTCTTTCAGAAAACATATATTTACATCCTAAGTTTGCATTCGATAACATCTGCATCATCGATATAAGTTCATCTTACATTATTTATCGTAAAATTCTGAAACGAGCTAGACAGTCTTACAATCCGATATATCGTGAAAGTGTGCGTGACACCATCTGTTATAATTTTAGTTATTTTTTCATTATTTATCGTAAAATCGTCTTTTTGGAACAAATCATTTAAAACTAGCTAGAAGAAGTCATGATTTGTTACGTGTGATAATTCAAAAGGTTCTAGAAAAGAAGCAAGCCGGCAAATGAAGACGAAAAGTAGATAATACCAAAATTCATATATGATCCAATAATATAGGTATGAATTGAAGGTACAATTAATGAATATCACACAATAATTTATCATCCCATATTCTCCTCAATCAATGCCTCCAACTACATCTTTATCTACAAATTCACAAAATTTTGAAGATAATAATATTATTAAATTCGTAAAAATATGTAAGAGACGGTATCTGGGTAATTTGCGATTTGAATTTTCGAAAATAATAACAATTATTTTGCGTTGTTTTACTCGTAATTTACGTAAATTAATAATGTTAGAAAACTAGCTAGTACTTAAATAGGTATTATTATCGTTGTTATAGATTTGTGACTTAAATCATAAATAAACGTGTGACAAGAATTTAAACCCTAATCGAGTTTCGTTTGTTAATTTCAAAGATAATCCAAAGTGTTTGTAAAAAAAAAACATTTTAGTTTTAGTTTATCTTTAAAGACGAATAACATGATGTTGATGAGATTCAAACCCTAAATTTGCAAAACCACACGTTATTTATAAATTTATTTATATTATAAAAATAAACGGTTTTATAATCCTTGTAGACAGATGATTTTATTTTTATTTGTATTATACTCCGTATATATTTACTCGAAACCGTAACCACCCATATTTACATTAAATTCAATAAGTAGTTGAAATATTTCCTATCATTCCAAAAAGAGAAAAATTAAATTATAGTGAGAATTTAAGATAATAATAATTTTTTTTAAAGATAATAATCAATTAATCACGCTTTAATTTGATGACTTTCTATACCAATAATTTCAACCGTGTAACCTAACCCCACGTTGAATATAAGCATTAAGCATTGCCTCCATTATAATCCCCTTTCGCATCACATCTAGTCTCGATCTCTCTTAATACAAATATATACCGTCTCTCTTAATAAAAATATTAATATATCCGTTTCAATATTATAACATAACGTACGTGTCAATTGTCACATACGAGTAATTACTTAACAGACTATATGTGATTAGACGAAACAATTTTTTTGTCAGTATTTTAACGTGTTTCATGATTAAGACAGATATATATATCAATCTTAGATCAGAATTCGTCTCTCTTAATACAAATATACCCGTTTCAAAATTATAACGTACGTGTCAATTGTCACATACGGGTAATTAATTAACATTCTATTTGATTAGACGAAACAATTTTTTTTTGTCAGTATTTTGACATGTTTCATGATTAAGACAGATATATCGATCTTAGACCAATACAAATAATTAACATTCTATGTAATTAGACGAAACAATTTTTTTGTCAGTATTTTAACGTGTTGCATGATTAAGACAGATATATCGATCTTAGACGGACCAGAATTTGTGTTGAAATAACAAGTGACGTAACAATATACCTACTTTTCTCACGTAATATAAACACCACAAGTTCACATAATTCTCTCAATTTTTTTCTCTCTTCATTACACTAATGTAAACAAAAATGCCTCTAAGTAAACTTTGCTACATTCTTCCTACAATCGAAATCGCGGAAGAAGTCGGTGAACCCGACTCGACTTTTGTGAAGAGACGACGACCACGACGACCGGTAGGAGCAACGGACCGTCGCACGTGCCACGATCGACTCCTAGCCTTAATAAAAAACTCATTACGGCGGGTGTATTATTGTGGGTGCGACGGTCCATTTATTTTTTTTACCAAGGGTAAAATAAATGTTACTAGTACTACTAGTAGACAATTGTCATTCCATGACATAACGGGTGTAGAATTTACCGCCCAGGTGGACGGTAAAAATCACCCTAGGATTTTTAGCTATGCTGAGTTGTATATTGGTAGTAAAGGGTTTAATGAGTCCGAGCTGCTCGGATCGGGCGGGTTCGGTCGGGTTTACCGGGCCGTGTTGCCGAGCGACGGGACCGAGGTCGCAGTCAAGTGCGTGGCCGGGAACCGGGACGATGCTGTCGAGAAGACGTTCGCGGCGGAGCTGGTTGCGGTGGCCCACTTGCGCCACCGCAACTTGGTCCGGCTCCGAGGCTGGTGCGTTCACGAGGACCAGCTACTCCTCGTGTACGACTACATGCCGAACCGGAGCCTCGATCGGGTTATTTTCAGACGGGTCGAGGCTCCGGGTTCGGGATTGGTTTATGAACAGCGCCGACGCATAGTCATTGGACTTGCGGCGGCGCTGTTCTATTTACATGAGCAACTAGAGACTCAAATCATTCATAGGGATGTGAAGAGTAGTAATGTTATGTTGGACTCGAATTATAACGCCCGGCTCGGGGATTTCGGGTTGGCACGGTGGGTCGAGCATCACGATCTCGAATCCCGAATTAAAGCTCCGAGTATGAGAGATTACGACGATGAATTTAAGTTGGCCAATACGACTAGAATTGGGGGTACGATCGGGTACTTACCACCCGAAAGTTTTCAAAGGAAATACGTCGCAACCGCGAAATCCGATGTTTTTAGCTTCGGAATCGTCGTGTTAGAAGTAATATCGGGTCGACGAGCGGTGGATCTAGCGTACGTAGACGAGAAGATTATATTATTGGACTGGGTCCGCCGATTGGCGGACCAGGGAAAAATTCTGGAAGGCGCGGACCCCGCGCCTTCCAGACGGGTCCTACGGGTTATATGAAATGGAGAGGTTGATCCATATCGGATTGTTGTGTACGGTCCACGACCCGAAATCTCGGCCCAACATGAAATGGGTCCTTGATGCTCTTTGTGGTAATGATATGGGCCAACTCCCGGCTCTGCCGAGTTTTAAGACTCACCCTTTGTACATCACGTTATCGTCCTCGTCTGACGACACTAGCTCGGGAAAATCGACCACAATCACTTTCACGAGCCACAAGACCGACGATAATCTCGACGTCTCGTCTATTTCGACAATTTACATCACCGCGGTCGGCACCACCGTATTTGTCACGGCACAGGATGTAAATCATGCTGCAGACTCAGACTCAGGCCCAGGCTCGGGTTTAGGTTTGGGATTAAGCTCGGGTTCAGGAAAACATTTTCCAACGGTTGAGACACCAAGAGAAATATCTTTCCAAGAGATAATATCAGCGACCGATAATTTCTCGGATAAAAACCGAGTAGCCGAGCTCGACTTCGGAACGGCCTACCACGGAATCCTCGAAAACCGACACCACATCCTAGTCAAGAGACTAAACATGAAAACGTGTCCGGCCCTCCGCGCACGGTTCTCGACTGAGCTACAAAACCTCGGTAGGCTACGCCACCGTAACCTAATCCAACTCCGAGGTTGGTGCACCGAACAAGGCGAAATGCTCGTCGTCTACGACTACCTAGCTAGCCGACTTCTAAGCCACACATTATTCCACCTCCAACGTCGACCAAACCGCACCCTCGAATGGAGCCATAGGTATAACATAATACGGTCACTAGCTTCGGCAATTCTATACCTACATGAGGAATGGGATGAGCAAGTGATCCACAAGAACATAACCTCATCCTCGATCGTCCTCGACCCTGACAACTCAAACCCGAGGCTAACCAGCTTCGCCCTAGCCGAATTCCTAACCCGAAACGAACACAACCACCACGTTGAAGTCGAACCTAGCCATACAAACTCGGTCCGTGGGATATTCGGGTATATGGCACCCGAGTACATGAATTCAGGCGAGGCCAACACTGGAGCAGACGTCTACAGCTTTGGGGTCGTGGTCCTAGAAGTCATAACGGGACAAATGGCAGTCGACTGCAGACGTCCCGAGGTTTTATTAATCAAAAGGATTCGAGAATTCGAAGCTACATCGAGGTGTTTCGAAGAGCTAGCTGACCCGAAGATGGACGGGCGGTATGACTTAGAACAGTTTTTTCGACTGGTGAAGTTAGGGTTGGCGTGTACGCATTCTGACCCGGTGATGAGACCGAGTATGAGGCAGATCGCTAGCGTTTTGGACGGAAACAGTTTACGACTTGTCGAAGGTCGTAAAGAAGGTGTAGAAGAATGGAATCAAAGGAATGCTCTTTCTCTGTCATATATCAGAAGAATTCAGGCATTAGGACTTCATTAATAACATGTATATATACTTAATCATAGTATGAACTATGAAGATTGAAGAGTGTGTGAATTAGCTTTGTGATGTAGTATGTTTTTCGGTTTTTTGTCGAGTTTATCACTGAATTTTCCCGAGTTTGTTAAGACGGGTCGTTAATTAACAAGTTCAAAAGCTTTCATAAAAAAACCGTAAAAAAATGTGGGTGAAATCTGGTAAAAAAAACCGTAAAAAATTGAACGGAAAAATTGTGGTGTTTAGTTCCCAGTAAACGTGCTTTATTTTCCGAGGAAATTATACCTTTGTTTACAGGGAACGGCTTGACAAAATCATCCCGACTTGCCCTACCATAGAGCACTAATCTCGTCTCCTCAACATGAAGCGAAGACCAAAACGAATGAACAGCAAAAAAAAAAAAAAAAAAAAAAAAAAAAAAACAGGTCTCCGAAAACAATGATGCATGGCGGTGATTATTTGGTATTATGGGTCGGAACACTTACGTAGAATTTGGTGTTCTTGAAGTCGTCGAGCAGGGGATTGTAGCCGTCTTTGGTTCTTGTTTTTGTTGGTAACCCGAACTCTTCCATGAATGCACTTGTATCGAGCTGTACATGTTAGAACACCGGTGTAAAGTTACATATAATCAAAGATTTCATTAAGGAACGAACTGAGAAAACCGACAATTTGAAATTAGAAAAAAAATGTTTCAGAACTCGTAAGATTATTGGACTTACTATGACAGTCCGTCTCTTTCTCCCGAGTTTGGTTGTATTATCGTCGATTTGTTTTGTCCAGCCAGAGCAGTGATGATCTATACGTTCCAATAGCCAGAAGTCGGATGGGAAAAATATGTCTGCGTCACCCTGATTAGTTGAATCACCATTGAAATATTTAGTCGCTGAGCTCGTAAAGATCAGAAAAAAAAAAAAAAAAAAAACCGAACCAAATTGGATTGTCTCTTATGAGGTTTCTTATCCTCGTATATTTCGACACATCTTCAATGGTTTTTTTCGATATCTTAAAAAATAGGGCGTAATTGTTTTGAGAGCAATGATATATTGTTAAAAAAAAAAAAAAAAAAAAAAAAAAAAAAAATCACGTGACACTCCGACATGGGTATGACACTTGAACTCTTTCATTCTAAACCAAAATACGCAAAATTTTCATAAAAAAAGTTGAGTCCGACAGTTGGACACGTATTTAGTGCCAGATACTTCTAATTGAGCCCGAGAAACAAAGATTAGATGTATAAACCAACCTGTGCATCCAGGTAGCTGTCTTCGTCTACACTGCGACCATCTACCTGCACAAACCAAGGAAATTATCGATGACTTGATCATATACCCAATGACTGTCCTGAATGCACTAATACGATACTGCACCTCGGCATTTCTATTACGAGTAATTCATACAATGGTGATCTAGGTCACTGATTTATGCAGATATCATTCATGTTACACCGGAAAAAAAAAAAAAAAAAATTGTTTTGCGAAATTTAGTGTCTATTATCATCCTGCAATTTCTGATTAAATGAGCATCCTGAATGCACTAATACGATACTGCACCTCGGCATATATATTGTATTAATTCATACGACGGTGATCTAGGTCACTGATTTATGCAGGTATCATTCATGTTACACCAAAAAAAATGTTTCAGGAAATTTAGTGTGTACATTATCCTGCAATTTCTGATTAAATGAGCATATTAAAAGCATGAATATTGAGCTTTCAGTCTACAAAGGATGGGCTCGGAAATCACATGAGCAAGGGTGATTTGTACTCGGAAGAATTAGGGATGACGGTTGTTTAGAGTAAATACGAAAAATAAAACAGAGATTCATTCTGGATGTAAGCTATGAGTTACGGAGTATCACCTTTGTTGAGACCAATGGAGCCCTGACACCAGGTATTCTCACATCAGGTAAGTAACTGAAATCGGATGCAATTATGGACATCTTTGGTAGGGCACTGTGTAAGGTTTCCAGAAGTTTCTGCCAAAAAAAGTCGGGATTTCATCATCAAGATTGTCAAAGCAAGTGCGAAGTATGTTCAAAGTGGAATCGTCGTTACCATACTTACCAAACAGCCAGTTGGAAGCCAACATCTTCGAGGCTTAGGAAAAATTTTAGACCAAATGCTTCGTGCAGCTAAGACCAATCCTTGTCCAGGGCCGTTGATATCCTCGCCTAAGATCTCAACGCAACGAGAAATAAGGCGGTCTTCTAATGGTCTGTAACACTCGGAAGGTGCTTGGCTGTCAAATGAAACAAACACCGTCAATTTACCTCTAAGACCACCACTGCAGTGAACATTTACCAAAAGTTGTCGTCTAGCTAGAATTCGTATACGGTATACTTACCAGTGAGGTTGCTTTTCAACCCAAACTTCTTTCCATGGTGAAACCTGATTCTCGGAAAAGATAAGATCGTGGGGAAGATTATCCAGAACCTGGAAAAATAAATATTGGTCTAGAAAATAAGATCGTGGGAAAGATCATGGAAATTTTGAGTTAAAAAGACGATGCACAAAGCCACACACAAACCGATATACACTAGAAAATAAAGTTGAAATACCTCTAGCATTATGACCCAACAAGGTTCCTTCTGTGCATCACCTACACAAAAATATCGATCAAATCGCACTAAAATGGGAGAATTTCGTACCAGTTCATCAATGATAATCATTCATCAAAAAAAAAAGAGATAACACACCCCACCCATTCGGGTCTGCAGCATCACGGCATTCAACTTTAAAACGTGATTTGTGACTCTCAACTTGCCAAACGGTTTCCTTTTGTTTTTCAGCTAGAGAAGGACTGATCTCAACTGATCTGCATGGTAAAGATCAAAGGTCTTACTTGAGCATCTTTTTTACGCATCTCAAGATTCTCAACTGATCTACAATAGTCTCCACAACTACTCCGTACTACTTTAACACAATGGTCTATAATAGTAAACTTACGTATAAGTCATTGTGTTGTAGACTCGTGGAGGAGCATTCAGCATTACATAATCCATAATACACTTTGCACAAGTTCCCGAACCACCACCTATTTCATAGATCTGAATATCGACAAATATGAAGCACTAAATATGTCAATAAAAACAGATAGAAAATAGGAAGTGAGCTATTATATCCAGAACAAAGCGCATTAAAGACAGATTGTTATACTATAAGAGTTTTAGTTGATCACCATAGTAGGAGTAACAGAATAGTGAATTTTGAGATATGTGATAAACAATCGTACTCACTTTTAAAGGAACTGAGAAATTAGCTGTCCGCATAATGGCTTCAGCAATCCCTTGAGCATACCAAGGCTGCAAAAGATAGATTAACATAACCAAGTTGACCATCAATGAAGACTACGCAGCATTAAACCATGTCATTTTAGCCGATATAACCAAGTTCATATGCATCATAATTCCCAAAACCCTTTTGACGTTCGTTATAAATGGAAGGTCACAAAAACGGTATTGAACCCAACAATTCACCCGATTCATCTGAAAATGTAACCATGAACATAAGCTTAGACTTAATATCTCGAAACAGAGACCGACTATTAGAGACTTAAGATCTCGGAATCCTTTCCATCACCTTACAAGAGTTACAACTAATACAGTTAAGCCTGGCATTTTACTGAAGAACTTTAATTTTACAATGACACAATTGCATAACAACAAAAAAACAGTTCATATAAGAAGATAGATGCTTGTGCAGAAAAGTCGGAGACTTAACCTTAAAGAGCTCCACCGGGGTAAACCATGATATTTCACTTTGCTTGTAAATCTTATTTAAATGCCGCAAATAAGCTTTCCTGCCTAAATATAAAGTAGAATGTGACCGTATGAACAATTCAAAAGCAAATTTGCTGAAATAAACACACAAGTTAAGCAAGGGTGATGGAGCGTCAAACATACGAAGCTGGAATAAAATCGGAAATAAAGAAATGAGAAAAATAAACCTTCAAGTTGATTGAACTTGATATTAGTTTCCAGAACACCAACAGGGCCTGATCTCTTCGAGAAGTAGCCATGTGTAGGGTGATAAAGCGCCGAATGGATGAAATCGCGAACCTAAAACAATACATACATCCATTTACTTGTCGCATCACCATTTATTTCGACTTAAAAGCTGAAAAAATATCCATGAATCATAACCAGAATTATAAAGTGCCAATTACATGAAATCGTGGTGCGAAAAGAACACATACATCAAATATACCAGCTGCTTTACTAATACTACTAAATTCTATACTACAATCAAGTAAAACTGAAAAAATAGGCAAAAGTCAGTCACAGTCGGGGATCGTGCAGTTAAAATAACAAATACGGAGTACATCAAGTATACCAGCTGGATTACTAATACAAACTAATTCGATCATATAATCAAGTAAAACTGAAAAAATACGCATAAATCATGGTTAGGGTAAGCGCCAAATTGTATGAAAATCTTGAAGCTAACAACAACAAATGAATCAGATATACCAGCTGCATTACTGATACGGATTAATTCAATCTTACAATCAATCAAAACTAAAAGTATTGGCTAAATCACAGTTAGAAACGAGGATAAATCGACAAAATGTATGAAATTGCGCGCCGAGAACAAGTTCATACACCAAGCTGCATTCCTAATACAGACTAATTCAATCATACAATCAATTAAAACTGAAAAAAAAAAATAGGCATAAATCATAATTAGGGTTATAAATCGTGAAAGATACGAATTGCAAACCGAAACAAGCTCATACATCAAATACAATTCAATTCACCCGTATTCAATTCAATCTAAGACAGTTCAATTCACTCATATCATAGTAGCTGAACCAAGCCGGCGACAAAACTTCTAGCTAACTAAATCAACAAAATGTATGAAATTGCACGCCGAAAACAAGCTCATTACAATCATACAATCAATTAAAACTGAAAAAAAAAAATAGGCATAAATCATAGTTAGGGTTATAAATCACCAAATATAGACATTGCGCACGGAAAACAGCTCATATTCATCTAATTTGATTCAATTCACTCGTATTCAATACAATTCAATTCAATTCACTCATATTCACAGTAGCTAAAACTCCTGGATCAACAAAAACTGAAGAAGCATGAATGAATGAATACCAATACAGGCTGTTTCGCGTCGACGAAAGTGGAGAAGAAAGCCGGAGAAACAGGTGCATAAGCTGATACAGTTGCAAGTACGATCAACATCAATCAATGGCGATAATATGCTAATTTGACGGAAAATTGAGGTCGAAACTAGAAAGAGAGAAAGTAAGTAAGTAAGTACCTTTAGGAGATCGTCGAAGTAGGAGAAGAGAAATGGTGATTGGAGTGATTGAGCGATGAAGAGACGCCATTGTTGAAGGTAGTAGTAGAGCTTAAACCTCTTTCGCGATTCTTGCAGAAATGGTGAGGGAGGGTTTATGAAATGTCGGGAAAATCGGAATAGATAAACAAATGACTGAGTTAGTCGAAAAACGAGTCATTCATTCACATAGTCGTGGCTCAGGTGTTCACCGGTCCAAACCCGGACCGGACCGGATTGACCCGCGGATTGGCAAACCCAAAAATCCAAACCAACAGACCGGACCGGTTAACAAAGAAACCCGGAACGGACCCTCTTAAGACCAGACTGGACTGTAAAAATATACTCCCTCCTCCCCACATTGATGTTCCCATTTTAATATGGTACATTGATTAAGAAATCGATAATGAATGGTGGTAAATTGTTTGGTGGGGTTCAAGAAGTCAAATCACAAAAAGTAACCAATAGAAAGAGAGTAAATTGGATGAATAAGGAAACTTTTAAAGTGGGAAAATCATAGTGGTGTTTCCTTATTAGGAAAGTGGGAAAATCATAGTGGGGTGGAGGGAGTACTAAATTTGATTTTGTTTTTTTTTAAAGTGTGGACCGGACCGCGGACCGGTCACCAAGTTTTTTGTGACCCGCAGACCGGACCGGTATGTGCCCCGGTCCGGGCCACTTTTTGAACCGCCCTAGTCGTGGCCGGTAAAATTGAATCGGTAAACATGTGAGTTTGACGAAGGAAGTGATTATCAAAACCGAGAAACGAGTCTCGTTTGAACGGGGCGTGGATATATGAAATGTCGGAAAAAATCGGAATAGGTAAACAAATGACTGAGGTAGTCGGAAAACGAGTCATTCATTCACATAGTCGTGGCCGGTAAAATTGAAATCGGTAAACACGTGATTATCAAAACCGAGAAACGGGTCGTTTGAAAGGGCCGTGGATATATGGAATGTCGGGAAAAATCTGAATAGGTAAACAAATGACTGAGTTAGTCGGAAACAAGTCATTCATTCACATAGTCATGGGCCGGTAAAATTGAAATCGGTAAACACGTGATTATCAAAACCGAGAAACGGGGCGTGGATATTTTAAACGCTTTCCATCCAAAACGAGAGCGATTTGCCTCATACTCGGTCTCATCAACGGGTCAGAATGCATACACGACAACCCTAACTTCACCAGTCAAAAAAACTGTTCTAAGTGAAAGTAAAATCGTAAATGCCTTAGTCTATGATTTAAAGCGGTGAAATTTTGAACATTAGGTTTCGGACTTAAATATCATAGGGTATCATGCATGTTGTTTGTCGAAAACAGTGTCATACATACAAATGTCGGTCCATTGAGAAGCGGTTAACTATTCTTCTTTGATGCAGAGACGTGACACAGACCCGTAGAACTAGAACTTAAATGGACGGAACTTAATAATCTACCCGAGACAGCCAGTAGTGAGCGTTTAACAAGCTGGCGATAGTATTCGTTCCTTCTTCCTCCTTCAGTCCGGAGAATGTTGGGACGACGCTGTTCTGCTGCGGTAACAATTCTCTCGAATATGTCACCGAAATCTCCTCGTTTGGCACTGATACCAACTGGAGTACTGTCAATGCCCGTAGAATCTTGGGTTGAGGTAGTATAGGAGGAGGAGTTGAGGTCGTGTTTGGTAGAGACAAGCAGGTAAGGAATTTCATAACCGGAACCTTCAGCATGCCTAGCGACATCCTCGAGCAATTTAACAGTCTTTCCGAATGATGATTCATCAGCGCTGAGACAGGAGACGGGACATTATTGCAATGACTTAGCTATGTATTACGGAGTACGATAGAGTTAAACGTTTCAAAAGATATAGCGAAAGTTCAGTACTCACCTGTCGTACACAAATAATGCTACGTCACAATGACATAAAGATTCATTACTGTAAAGCTTAGGGGATTCATTACAGTAATGCTCGGGGTATTTGGGGTATTCAGGCTTGGAAAGCAGATTATCGACCTTAGCTTCAGGAATCTCTCGCAAAACAAGGAATTTCTGGCTATCCTGGAAACGCAAGTAAAACCAATTATTATACAGATTAGCCAGTTTCGGATCACAATTGCATGATTTTGTGACAATATTTAGTGAAGCTTCTTACTGCAGTCCGATCCACAACATTCACGGCATATCTCTCGTCAGAGTTTGAAACATAAGCATCAGAGAATGGCCTGCAATGTATATATGATCGACACTGCAGTTAAGATCGATCTGACATTAAAAAAAATGGGTGGCCAGGGGGACTGCAGTTTGACAGACAGACAAACCTTCCGAGAAAACCATCCAATAACGCGGATTTACCAGCATTTTTTGGCCCAAAGACAAAACACTGGTAAACATGTCTCTCAGATTAGCTCTTTCCACGATCTGCACGCCTGTTGTAAGTTATGCGGAAGGGACGAAAATACATCTCATAGTGCAGATATTTCAGATACTTGATGCTTTAAGTTGGGTCAATAAGCGTCATAAGGACCCACTACATATAACAAACAAACAAGCAACAAGAGTTCAATATCAAGCACTAGCATGCACATCCATCATACATTAACACGGAATTCAGAAGTTGACAGGTGCGGAATTCAGAAGTTGACAGTACAGATGATGCAGCATTACCTGTGACAGGAATACATTCAGTGTTATCCTACTACTAACTCCTGATACAGGTGTTGATGCAGCATCTGTGTATGGGCGTCCAGTCCACGGACTAGATAAGATCGATCAAACAAAAGAAAAGAAAAGAATATCAGCCCAACAGAAGATATTTGAAGTAGGAGCAAACGAAGAATACACGCGAACAGATTCTAACCAGTCTGGTGCTGTAGAAAACAAATCACCGACATCTGAAGTAGGGATACGAGCAGCAACAGCATTATTATTGTTCACAATCTTTCTATACTTGTTGAAAATATCTCTCAAGAAATCAAAAGCAGCATCCGTTAGCTCTACGCCCTGCACAAATTCAACAAATGATTCATAATGCCACAACAGCACAGTACAACAGAACATGCATACAAGCAATTTACGACACAGGATGGATAATGTATCTAAATATATATATATATACCTATGTTCTTCATGCCTGTTCTGGAGGTAGAAAGCAAGGAGGGACACAGAGTGTAAAATCATTATAATATAAGCTGATCCGTAGAGCAGTCCATGTTATGTGGGGGTTTCCTGTTTCTATGAGAAATTGATGCAGGGATAAAAATCCACCGAAAGTAAGACCCCTTTCACTAATGTCTCCGTCTCCTTCTCCGTCTCCAGGCAATCTTCCATACACAACCCTCTTCCAAAAATCAAGTGTATGGCCAAGATTCCGGGACTGTAAACCCCTTTCATTGATGTCTCCGTCTCCGTCTCCAGGCAATCTTCCATACACAACCCTCTTCCAAATATCAAGTGTATACGAATCAAAGGGACGAAAAAGATTCCGGGACTGTAAACAAATAACCACAGACGACAAAAGAAAACGATATGATCGATGCTATTAGTTATGAAGATAGAAAAAACGAAGAATGAAGAAGAGGAGGTAGTACAGTTTTCGCAAACCTGAAAGTTCATGAGTTCTGAATCGTTTAATAAACCGTCTTTATCACGATCATAATAAATAAAGATACACTTTAAAGCGTTCGTACACGCAGGAGTCAATGTTTGAGTTTTTACATCAAACAAAGGGAATAAAGGGTACAACGCGGTACGTTGGGCGTAGGAGAAAATGTTAGAGACCATCTGCAAAGATTGATGATGAAGAACGAGAATATTATACGCACCAAAAAAAAACAAATATTAAGAATCCTTTACGAATATATATATATATTTATTAACCTCGCTATTTTCATGTGCAGAACATTTCATATGAAATTCCACTTCCTGCGGAAAGTGGGACCACATCTCCGCCTCTGCCTGTGCCTCCTCCTCCTCCTCCTCCTCCTCCTCGTTGCTCGAACATTGAAGGTCTGACTTACACCCAACCACTACAACTGGTACTTTCAACTGATACATACAACAGATAGAGAATCAAACAAGATCCCACGTGACTATATTTTCTCTTATGGATTTGGAAGTATTAATTATATACCTTGAAATGGTGAAGTAGAGGGAGCCAATAGGTGGCCAGACGCTTACGGGACTCAGGCTGATTACAAGCGTATGTGAGCACGACAGCATGCGCACCCTTAAACTCCTTTATGTCTTTATCACTGTATATATCGATCACCAGTTCATATAGGAGGTGGTTACTAAATTTGTAACGTGAGACGTTCTCACATTAACATAAATAGATATGGAATCGTAAACCATCCACACTATTATCAGAGCGGATCCCTGTCTCATTTTTGTGTCCCACTCCTTGTACCACACCATACACTGGATGACACATCGCTTACTTAACAAATAAAATAAGTAACGAATATTATACACTTGTTGATGTGTCATTCAATGTATGGTGTGACACACAGAATGGGACACAAAATGGGACGGGAGATCTGCATTGCACTATTATAATAACAAAATGAAATTACAAAATAAAAAATCAAGGAGAATCGAAGAAGAAATGTGTGTGTATATATATACTCAGATTCGATGATGATGGTATCCGGTCCATAGCGAGTGAAAGCGGGAACAACAGCAAGACGACAATGGCGGCAGTCACACGAAACTAGGACTAACATAAATAAATAAACACGAATGTCCATTGGCTTGAATTGTGGATGCAACTCAGGGGTGGAGAGATTCGAACCTGCGACCTTTTGTCGCGCTGGCTCTAATACCATGTTATGAAACAAATTCAATCAAAACCTTAAAGCGATAAATCAACTGTAAAAATCACGAGAACGCCTACTGCAGATAGAACAACAAACAACGATCTGATATATCCGTCGCAAACTTAAACGGATCAAATAGATACCATTTGAGGGGAAAAGAACAAAGGTTCCACCATCCTCCCTTTTGTTTTTTCCCATCAAATGATATCTACTTGGCCCGTCATTTGTTTGTGACAGATATCTCCGTCACAAACAAGAATTTGTGTCAAAGAAATTAGGTTAGAACCGAGTTACAAGTACCAACCGAAGATGTCTTAGCCTAATGATTAGGACTAGGTGCTCTGGGACAGTAAGTCTCAGGTTTGAATCCCCTGTATTGTAATGCGACTAAGTGCGCTCTTCGTTTAAGAAAAAAAAAAGTACAGAGCATGCAGATAGAAGAACAAACAACAAAGACGAGACGAGAGGAGAGAAGGAGAAGAATCTACGACCTTTGGTCTAGTAGTCGGATAAACCATAGGGGAAGACGAATGGCGAGAGTGGCTGCGTCATGCATAGAAGTCGGAAAATCCATGATCGACGAGGTCGAGGTTGATCGGCTACCTTTGGCATAAAAAAGGAAGAGCTCGACAAGATTTCATCTTAAAATAAGACGATATTAAGTCCATATTTGATTAGAATTAAGATATATCGTCATATTTGATAATAAATGACGTTTTGACTTTTCTAGGTATAAAAGAGGAAGAGCGCGACAAGATTTTATCTTAAAATAAGACGATATCAAGTCCATATTTGATTAGAATTAAAATATATTTGGGGGCGTTTGGTAAATGGCATATCCGCCAAAAAATAGCATATTGGAAGCCTTTGGCATGTTTGACCAAAATATATGTTGATTATGGTGTTTGGTAAATACTCCCTCCGTTCCAACCATTTGTATCCATTTGCTTTATGCACGTATGTCGATACTCGTTTCCTTTTGTCTATATCTTTAGTTACGTATTACTAAAAGTTATAAAAATTTGATATTCGAAATGCATTTGATTAGACGATTTAAACAAGATCCCACATGAATATATTTTATCTTATATATTAGAAGTTATATCGAAAAGTCATCATACTTATAAATAGTGTCAAAAAAGCAAATGTATACTATTCAATGGAACGGAGGGAGTAGCATTTTGTCCTGGCATATTGGGGTCCAATATGCCGTTTTGCAATATGCTGTTAGGAGCAGCATATTGAGTTAGCGGTTTGATTTTTTATTTTTTTTACTTCTTTGCCCTTTGCAAATCTCTTAACCTTATACTCCCTCCGTTCCATTGAGTTGTTTGCGTTTGCTTTTTGGACACTATTCACAGGTGAGTTAAATCATCAATGTAACTTCTAATATATAAGATAAAACATAGTCATGTGGGATCTTGTTTAAATTGTCTAATCGAGTGCATCATGAATATCAAAATTTTATAATTTTTAGAAATACGTAACTAAAGATATAAACAAATGAAAACGTGCGTTGGCAAGTGTGAAAAAGCAAACGCAAACAATCAAATGGAACGGATGAAGTATTAGTTATTCTAACTCTTTCATAAATTACTCTTTCTAATTAGTTGAAATATACGCTTTCGTCCTCCCCTCAATTTTTTATGCCATCAATTTGATATACAACGACTTTATGCACTCTTTAATTCATGTTTGGTTATTTCATTTGAATCAATTTATAATCTCCGGCCAAGAGTTCATAAACTAAAAAAATATCAACTCTTCGTGATAATATTTGTTCAGCTTTAATGGCTACATTGGCCAGTAGAATAGATCGGAAGTATTTTTAAAGTTGTTTGTGTGATGTATATATGTTGACGTATATTTAATCAAATATTTATTGATGTTCTTTTTTGTCATTTTACAAACCAGTTAAACAATCCGCTAATTTAAAACTGCTAATTACCAAACAGTACAAAAACAATCTACTAATTAATTCTGCTAGTTAAAACTGCCAATTGATTCTGCTAGTCAAATCTGTTTTCTTAATCTGCTTCTGCCAATATTAATCCGCTGTTTACCAAACAGGGCCAAAGTCATATTTGATTAAAATTAAGATACTCCCTCTGTGTTAGAATACATGACGTTTTAACTTTTCGAGGTATAAAAAAGGAAGAGCGCGAAAAGATTTTATCTTAAAATAAGACGATATCAAGTCCATATTTGATTAGAATTAAAATATAAGTCATATCTTTATTATCTATCTATCTATATAAAACAATAAAAAGTCATTCCCTCTTAGTCTATTACACCAACAACCCTCCACAGAGTGACACGTGGCATAGCAAATTTACTCCTCTTAACCAATTCCCTAACTAATCTACCCCTAACCCATTGCCTAATTACTCTGGCTGGTTATGCTACCCTGTTCCTACTCCCATCTTCGCCATTAAAGCACATTAAAGTTCCTAATTAAGCACATTTACTCTTCCATTAAAGTTCTCCTCCATTAAGTTCTTTGCCGTTACAATGACATCCTATGAACTGAAGTTATTTCAGACTATTTATGCCTCTCAAGTTCACGCATATGACAAAATCAGGCCATTTTCCATCATCCTTTTGACTCCAGGTGACAGTCCGAATACTCGGTGGTTCCATGATACAAAGGTATGGCTACTGTTGCTTATTATTGTTTTATATAGATTAGGCATCAGTGAGGGTATTTGCCCCTACACTCACTCACTTGGCCAAGTTTTATATAGATTTGATAGTATGTATGCTGTTTTGTACTAATAGTGGAAAACGATCAGTAGGTGTCCCTCTCCACCTTCGGCAACCGCTTGCTCCAAATTGCTGCCAGGCGCGTCTGGCTTCATTGGTAAGATTTATGCTATTTCGTTATTGTACTTCATCGGTAAAATTTAGTCCGACGCTGTAGGAAACTGACTTAGCTACTGCACCCTCACTTGAGGACCTGAACCAAATTATTACGGCCCATTTACGCTGCTCTTAGATTGACGATTTCCTGTTCTGATGAGCACCGCCAGCAGTGTTCTGCTTCGTGCACATTACTTGCCTGTTATAACGCCCTAACAAAAGTAGCAGAATCAGCAGTAGTAGATTTATTGTTGGACATCTATTTCATCTGCATATGGGTTTTTTTTGCCGGCTTGTAGCATTGTTTTCCAATAAGTTTGACGTTAGCCATCCTTGAATTACTTTGAATATCGGTGTCCAAAAGCAAAGCTCCACTTGATTCTTTGAAGAAAGTTTGAACCCAATAACTTGAAATTCCATACACTTGATTTCAATTAAAGAGAATAGCATCTGGATTCCAACTTTATTTTGATGTGAAAAGTTCCATCATCAATTTCATTAGTTAGTCTCAATCGTATATGGAGTAGAATAAAAACATTTATTAGGAATTGTTTTCAGTACGCCTGCTGTGTCAATTCTTTTATTTATTCTCAATTGAACACATGCGATGCGTAACAAGTTTGATAGAGTCGATGATACCGAGCACCAGGCTTCACGAGCTGAAATAAGAGGCCTCACTGTAAATTGGAAGACAGCAACACATTTTTTTCTGGTGTATAGTCGATGACACCAAGCATGACGCTTCGCGAACTGAAATAAGAGACCTTATTGTAAATTACAAGAGAGCATTACATTTTATGCTGCACATAATTATGAATCATTAATCGATGATAAAAATTTAGAAAACCCAGAGATCCAATTGCAGAAAAGATTGAATCTTTCGACAATATTAGCCTACATAATCATATATGATGATGAAATAAATAACTTCAAAAAGGGGGGAAAGTATACCTTCAAGTGAAGAAATAAAGAGAAGAAAATTGTTGAGACGAATCTGGATTTTGTGGGTTTATTTCTTAGTTTGTTTAAGTGCACAAAAAAATGGGGATCACAATTCAGAAGCAAGGGATATGTAATGTGTGATTTTTATGCTTGATGATCTTTCTTCAGTAAGAGTAGCAACTTTGTTCCCCAGAAACGTGACTGCATTTGATCGTTGATGTGCATTGCTAACCCTCCTCTCTAACTTATCTGAACAGCGGTATCACTTGAACCACCATTTTCGAACCGAGGTGACGTAATCGCAGTCATGCGACTGCCATCATACGATCCAAGGTGATTTAATTTAGCATTGCACGTTACACTGATTTATTTATCCTCATCATTCTTTATCCACCGCCTTTAAATATGGTCTTACTCCACGCTTAGCATGTTATGAATAAAATACACGAAAGGCATAAATTAGTGACTATGAATGAGTAATCAATCCGAAGTGCAGAAAAGTCACACTGATGCCTATTATTTACACACCCACTACCAGGTCACGCCTCCAATGCAGCCACAGCCACAATTGGGGTTGAATCCTCACATTTGTCGCTTGTACGCTCATCTAACAAAGCGAAATAGGGAGTCCAGAAGAAATATTTTGGCCGAAGCGAAAAAGACCCGGCCCCCACCGCCTCCAAGGCGATCAGGAAGGGGTCAGAAGAGGAAAATAATCAGCATAAAACAGAAACTTCAAAGCGTCCGAAACAGTAATTACAAAACAACTTACTTACGCAAATAATCATTACATTTGCTTCATTATTCAAATTGAGCATAATCTGTCTACAATGTGTTCCAGAGACGACCCTAACGGAACGGACACAAACATGAAGGGGATTAGCAAGGCTGGGAAGCGACTAAGGCCAACAACATCACACCAAACTTAAGAGGAGAACAATAAAGAAACCTACAAACATTGGTCAAAAAATTACTTACGTATTATTGTTAGTAAATTCTGTTGTGCTACGTTGTTTTTCACCTACCACGAACTATATTCCAATTTATTTACCAAGATTTGGGGGTCTGGCTTACCATATTCCCCTATTATTTATTTACTGGCGTTGTTTGCTCTCTACATTACGCTTATTGTTGCGATTTACACAACTTCGAGTAACAAAACCAAACATAAAACATTTCCATTCTTTCACCAATTGACCACTACGTTGCCAACAAACGCTCCCAAAGAAGGTACTGCACTAAACGAAGATCGCACAAACATATCATTCCAAGTCCCGTGAATTTCACGGGCACGAAAACTAGTTATTATATAAAAGAAGGGCCCAAAATCGATGATGTGGCGCAACTACCTTCCCTCAATCCCTCTTCCGGACTCTCTCATCGCTTCTGCTTATAACTCCCTACCTTATACGAATATTACATACTTACTCCCTCAAAATTTTACACTAAATTACTCATTAAGTCCTCAAACTCGATTTATATAATCTTTATTATATTGCGGATATAAACATTGATGATATATTTTTTTTTTATATTTTTGCAAATTTATACTCCCTCCGGTTTTTATTTATTGTCTCATTTCATTAAAATACTCCACCTATATATTGATGAAATGTACAATAAATAAAAATCGGAGGGAGTATAAATTTGCAAAAATATATAAAAAAATATATCATCAATGTTTATCAATATGAAAATTATAAAAAATATATATATATATATATATATAAATAACGACTAATTTAATTTATTTACAGTCCACAATATAAATTCTTTATTTCTTATCCATTAAATAAGTTTACAATATCAAAATTTAAAACTGTAGATGACATTAAAATTAAGTCTTCAAATTTACGTACACAAACTATTATCATTACTAATTATGTGGAATTGTGTATTATCATCATTATTAAATATTTATAGACCGTTTTACTAAATAAAATATTTATGCTAAATATTTACGAAATTTGTGGAATTAAAATAATCCGTTATTTTTTCAAATTATAAAATTAAGCTACAATAGGTAACAAACTTTAAAATCCCGTAATATTAGCAATATCCCAAAATAAACTTAACAATATGACCAATTTTTGACAACTTATTTCCAATAATATTTTGACAATAATTTGCAAGTACGTTTGACAAATATTCCAAATTTCAATATTATGTTCTTTACCATTTTCGAAATTCGGAAATATCAAAAGTACTCTAATAATATCCAAATATTTCGAAATACTACAAATATTTTGTTGCTCTAAATATTTCCATTAGTATTGGAAGCATATTTGCAAAATATTGACGGAATATTATTGAAAAAGTAATACGGAGTAGTATCCAAATATTTCGAAATATAACGCATATTTCAATGCTCTAAATATCTCGAGTACTTTTTCAAATATCAATAATAATACTCTAATTACGAATATTTTGACAATTACTAAAAAGGTTTCAAATACTTAAAGTATACTGTATATCATATTATGTACGTTATCAAGAATTACGCTTTAGTTGATTTGGAGTGATATAAACCAATTTTCGGGAACTTTTTGAAGAATATTTTCACAATACTTTGCAAATACATGCGTCTCCATGATGTACGTAAGCATGTACGTTACCATGATTAAATATTATGTACGTTAGTTGTTAACAGAGTAACTAAATATTTTCGTAAAAAACAATTTTATCCAATTTATCCAAAAGTATCAAAAGAACTGTCACAATTTAATTATGACAAATAATTGTGTCACAATTAAATTTAAATAAACAAATGTGACAACTGCTATATGTCCTGGATTGCTATTAAATACCACCATGAATCGCAGACTATGCGCCGTGGCGATTCACGAGATACAAAAGCCTTGTGCGCACCCCGGTGCACAGCAGGGGCGGCGTCAGCAGGCGGCAAAGCGGCCAGCCAGCCGACGGCATAAGCCAATCAGCTGGCGAAGGCGGCCACCGCACTGTAAAAGTACTTCATCATTCTACAATAGGTTTAGGGTTTACAGATCGTTTAGGGTTTACAGGATCTAAGCATTTATTATGCTTGATTGCGGGATTGGGCCCGATTCGTTGTATGTTGCCACAAAGTTTTGAAAGTGGCCATAGCCTACATTGACAAATAATTGTGTCACAATTAAATTTAAATAAACAAATGTGACAAATGCTATAGGTTCTGGATTGCTATTAAATGCCACCATGAATCGCAGACTGTGTGCCGTGGCGAAATCCCCACATTTAGAGTAATACGTTCCAGAAAAAAGGGACACGATCATAGGATTTCCATTAACATGAAACCTGGCATAAGCCATCAAATCAAGAATTTCTTGTTCGTATAAGCAGCCAAAATCCTTCCACGACAGGCAGAATGGGATTGGAATCATGGACAACATGAAGTAAATGACAGCCGACCGAGCACCCCGGTTGTTAGCCAGGAAAAGGAAGTGGTCTCTCACCTGCAATGAAACCGGGGCCACCGCAATGGCGACGGCGCCGTCGGCAGAAGCAGCAGGGGCCGCAACAGCTGGAGCGGAAGCAATCGAGGCGCCGTTGGCAGAAGCAGCAGGGGCCGCAGCAGCTGGAGCGGAAGCAACCGGGGCGCCGGCGGTGTCACCAGAGCGGGCCAACCAGCCGGCGATGGCGGCAACCACCGCCCTGTAAACGTACCTCATTGTTTAGGGCTTGCAGATTGGATTGTTTAGGTTTGCGGATTGTTTAGGGTTTGGAGATTGGATTGTTTAGGGTTTAGGGAAGTATTTATAATGCTTTTGAAAGTGGCCATATGATGCGAAGCTCGATAACCGAAAAATTCGGCCCTTTTAGAAGATTTTCGAAAATTTTGAGATATTTTGCTGGTCATCAAAATATGTCGCATATAACATAAAATGACTGATGGTTGTTGAAAAAACTCTTAAACAGTTCAGTTTCTAGTACATATATCGAAGATTTGCGCTAATTCGACGTTACTTTAAAGGTAGCCGAATGTCTTTTAAATGTATTCATTTGAAGCCATATTTATCTTCCGCAACAACGAGACATATCTACAATGTATGGAGTACTTATTGTGCGAATTCGGAGACATTTAATTTCGGGGCCAAATCGACCTGAAACACCCGAAAAACGTGGATAATAACCTTCAAATTCGGCCGTTTTAGATGATTTTCGAAAAATGTGAGATATTTTGCTGGACATCTAAATATGTCGCATATAACATAAAATGACTGACAGTTGTTGAAAAAACTCTTAAACAATTCAGTTTCTAGTACATATATCAAAGATTTGCTCTAATCCGACGTTACTTTAAAGGTAGCCGAATGTCTTTTAAATGTATTCATTTGAAGCCATTTTTATCTTCTGCAACAACGAGACATATCTCCAATGAATGGAGTAGTTACTGTGCGAATTCGGAGACATTTAATTTCGGGACCAAATTGACCCGAAACACCCGAAAAACGTGGATAAATAACCATCAAATTTGGCCGTTTTAGATGATTTTCGAAAAATGTGAGATATTTTGCTGGTCATCTAAATATGTCGCATATAACATAAAATGACTGACGGTTGTTGAAAAAACTATTAAACAGTTCAGTTTCTAGTCCATATATCGAAGATTTGCGCTAATTCGACGTTACTTTAAAGGTAGCCGAATGTCATTTAAATGTATTCATTTGAAGCCATATTTATCTTCCGCAACAACGAGGCATATCTACAATGTATGGAGTAGTTACTGTGCGATTTCAGAGACATTTAACTTCGGGACCAAATCGACCTGAAAAACGTGGATAATTTGGTGGTCATCTAAATATGTCGCATATAACACAAAACGCCTGACGGTTGTCAAAAAAACCCCTAAATAGTTCAGTTTCTAGTAAATATATTGAAGATTTACACTAATTCGACGTTTCTCAAACTTTAGCCGAATGTCTTTTAAATGTATTTGTTTAAAGCCATATTTATCCGCAACAATGAGACATATCTACAATATATGGAATAGTTACAGTGGAAATTTGGAAAAATTTAATTTCGGGACCTAATCGACCTGAAATACTCGAAAAACGTAGATAATAACCTTCAAATTTGGCCTTTTAAGATGATTTTCGAAAAATGTGAGATATTTTGTTGGTCGTCTAAATAGGTCCCATATAACATGAAATGACTGACGGTAGTTAAAAAAACTCTTAAATAGTTCAAATTTTAGTACATATATCGAAGATTTGTGCAAATCCGACGTTACTTTAAAGGTAGCCGAATAATTTTAAATGTATTTATTTGAAGCCATATTTATCTTCCGCAACCACGAGACATATCTACAATGTATGGAGTAATTATTGTGCGAATTCGGAAACATTTAATTTCGGGAGCAAATCGACCCGAAACACCCGGAAAACGTAGATAATAACCTTCAAATTCGGCCGTTTTAGATGATTTTCGAAAAATGTGAGATAATTTGATGGTCATCTAAATAGGTTCCATATAACATGAAATGGTTGATGGTTGTTGAAAAAACTCTAAAACAGTTCAGTTTCTAGTACATATATCGAAGATTTGCGCTAATCCGACGTTACTTTAAAGGTAGCCGAATGTCTTTTAAAGGTATTTATTTGAAGCCATATTTATCTTCCGCAACAACGAGACATATCTACAATGTATGCAGTACTTATTGTGCGAATTCAGAGACATTTAATTTCGGGACCAAATCGACCTGAAACACTCGAAAAACGTGGATAATAACCTTCAAATTAGGCCGTTTTAAATGATTTTCGAAAAATGTGAGATATTTTGCTGGACATCTAAATATGTCGCATATAACATAAAATGACTGACGGTAGTTGAAGAAACTCTTAAACAGTTCAGTTTCTAGTACATATATCGAAGATTTGCGCTAATCCGACGTTACTTTAAAGGTAGCCGAATGTCTTTTAAATGTATTCATTTGAAGCCATTTTTATCTTCTGCAACAACGAGACATATCTACAATGAATGGAGTAGTTATTGTGCGAATTCGGAGACATTTAATTTCGGGACCAAATTGACTCGAAACACCCGAAAATCGTGGATAATAACCTTCAAATTCGGCCGTTTTAGAAGAATTTCGAAAAATTTGAGATATTTTGCTGGTCATCTAAATATGTCGCATATAACATAAAATGACTGATGGTTATTGAAAAAACTCTTAAACAGTTCAATTTCTAGTACATATATCGAAGATTTGCGCTAATCCGACATTACTTTAAAGGTAGCCGTATATCTTTTAAATGTATTTATTTGAAGCCATATTTATCTTCTGCAACAACGAGACATATCTCCAATGTATGGAGTAGTTACTGTGCAAATTCAGAAACATTTAATTTTGAGACCAAATCGACCCGAAAAACCCGAAAAATGTGGATAATAACTGATGGGGGTCGGCACCACAGGTATGGTCGGGAGCCGGCGACTTCAAGATTGGTCGTTACCCCGCAAGCTAGGGCATACCGGCTCCCTCCGTCGGAGGGTATGCCGGCGGGACTAGGGGTCTGGCGGCCGGTCTCCATGTCTCGAAGTCCTATAAATACCCTGAAGACATCCACCAAGAAGGGGGGACAAATAGAAAACAATACACCATCTCTCAAAAAAGTTAAGTAATATCCTCCATAATCTTACCTCAATCCTCCAATCCACGCGACTGACTTGAACGTCGGAGAGGCAACCTCGGAGTCCCTCCGAGGCCCTTGTGTGCTCCCTGTGCAGGTCCGGAGCTCTAGGCCAGGCTTACCAGGAGAGGAGAGGAGGATCGCCGGCCTTACCCGATAGGAGGCCTTCGATTGTTTGATACCCAAACAATTTGGCGCCGTCTGTGGTGACTTTGAACAAAAAAGTTTCCTGCTCTAAGAAAGAAAAATCGTCAAAACATCATAATGACGACTCGCGACACCGCGGACACCCCTGTTGAGGCGGAAGCCGAGCTCGAGGTCGTGGGAACCTCCCCACCGGAGGACCAAGCCCGAGACAAGGACAAGGGCAAAGGCCACTTGGCCTCAACGTCCACGCCAGTGGAGGTGCTCCCTGCAACAGTTCCGTTGAACGCCTTCACCCCCGAGCAGCTGTCCGCCGCTCAGCTCTTCCTTGCTGCCCTTCTGGGGGCGACGACCCCGTCAACCCCGACAACGCCGCGCGCGAAGGAGAGACCCCCCAACCTGCCACCAGGATCTTCCAAAGGACCGACGTTTTGCCAAGGGAACTCTTCCCCGAACTACCGAGAGCGATGACACTGGAAGAAAGGAAGCGGCAATACCTGGAAAAAAGCAGGCACCTGGATAATGAGCGAATCAAGCTACGCCATCGCCGGCGGAAGTACCGATCCAGGGAACCCTCGCCGTCCCGCCCAAGGACGGACTCGGGAATCCCAGCACTAGCCGACATCGGAAGAGTGAACAGCGAGTCCCCCACAAGCAGCAGACACCGCGAAAGAAGCCGAAGCCATACCCCAACCATACATCACCGGCTGGGTCCAGGCACCCGAAAGGCCAGGAAAAGCCACAGCCCCCAGAGGACGGTTCATCACCGTCTAGGCCAGAGAGAAAGGGATGGAAGGCCTATGAAGACCGTCCAAGACCGGCTGGGTCCTAGGGAACGTGGGAGAAGGTACGCCAGCCCCAAAGAACGAGGCTCAGTATTCACCCGACTGACGAGTAACGTCGCCCGGGGAAACAGATCCCCGACCCGGGAGAAGTCCTCCGAACGGGAAACGTTCGTAACGTGCCAAACCAGCGGAAACGCGCTCACCCCCCAAGAGGAAGGAGAGGGTGAATCTAAACTGACAACATCTGGCACAAAAGCGCCAAAGAGAGGGCGACCGACAGTGTCGCCGTTTCACCCAGAGATTACGGAGCACCCCATGCCCAGGGTGAAGGTACCGAATATCCAGTTCGATGGAACGGCCGACTAAGTGCGCGTTTCGTTATAACAAAAAAACTAAGGTTCAAATGAGCCAAGTTCGTCTTATTTAAACGCATGTGTTATTATCTGATTCGTTGTAGGTAGGACTTGCAAGTTGATTGACACTAAGTTTTTGTGGTGGGCACATTGGTTCACTGTTCACTGTTCACACGTTTAAGGATTAGTGGGAGCCATGATTTTTATGGGGTAAATACGATGTCATCGTCGATAACAGTAAGTAATCCACTTAGTCATGGATGCTATAACGAAGAGTGAGACGGTTTGTCAATATGTATTCCTAAGTTGGTAAATCGAGGATGTCCCGTGGGCCTGCGAGTGCTCTCACGAAAAGAGTGATGACTTGCAAAAAAGTTCGCTTTATTCTCATGTGGGTATACGTAAACCAATAGTTTATTATCGTCGATAACAGTAAATAATCCATTCAGTCGCATCTAGAAGCTCTCACAAAAAGAGAGAGAATTTGCAAGAAGTTGGTAAAGCCGTGTTCTTTTCAGCTCAGTTTCGTTAAATTCGAACTCAATAAATTCATTTTTCGTGTTGGTAAAAGTGAATGACATTATTGCTAGGTTGAAGTTGTCTAGCTCATTTTCATTTAGTTCGAGAATGTTTTTTTTTGTATAAAGACAGTCAAAACGTAATTATGGTGCGCCAGATGAGTTCGAATTAAGGACATGACTACATGAGTATCATGTCTTATGCTGTAATTAAGATGTCAAACACCGATCTTCAATTTAGATGTGAAGTCAGATTCGAGATCTGAATATTAGGTCTATCGAGAATCACAATATTACAAATGACATATTCATAGATCTAGTAACAAGGAAGAGCAATAAGTAGTTCTTCATCCTTATTTACTTAGACGAATAACATAACATAACGTAACACTAGGGTTTACAAGGTCGCAATGGGGCACCACACAAGCACTTATTATGCTCAAACGTCGACGGATTAAACCCTTGAAGTTTCCCTCCGGCCGTTGGAATCGGGCCACAAAGCTGATTATAACTCAAGTCCAAGCTATAAAGCCCGGGAACTTGGCCCAACCAATTCGGTATCCGTCCATAAATCATGTTATGACTTAGGTCCAATACTAACAAACCCGAGATCAAACTATCAACGGGTAACATGACTTTAGAGAAGTCGAATGACAAATGATTCGAACTAAGGTTCAAATGAGCTATGTTCGTCTTATTTGACCCAAACAGAAACGACACGTCCCCCGTAAATTGGTTACCTCCTAGTTCCAATATTATGAAGTTAAGATTACCTAATGATCGCGGGATGGGGCCCGAGAGCTTGTTATTTGATAATTGAAGGAATGTGAATTTGGGTAAGTGGCCCAAGTTGGGAGGGATCGACCCAGTAAGTTGATTGTTTGAAAAGTCTAATGAGCCTAGGTTCGGAAGTTGGCCAAAGTAATTTGGGATCGGACCGGTTAATTTATTGTCATTAAGACCGAGTGTGACTAATTTAGTAAGTTTACTAAAGAAGTTCGGGATTGGACCGGTTAGACTATTGTAGTTTAATAGGACAAGGTCGAGATTTTTGAGTTTAGTGATCGATGAGGGGATTGAACCGGTTAGGTTAGGGTTTGATCGGATAATTAAGGTCTCGAGGTACGGGAGGTCACCTATTGTAGACGGGATTGTACCCACAATGTCATTTCCGGAGTCAACTTCTAGGAAGTTAACACGGTATGTGGTCGTTTTAGGGAGCTTTTTACACAAGACCCCTTTCCATTTACAACAATCAGATCTCGGGGTCCATGTCGAGAAAAGGGTCGAGTTTTTCCAATGGTATTTGATTTCGAGAAGGGTATTTTGGTCATTTCAAAAACAACGGTTCGGGTGAACCGATTTGGATAGATGTAGAGATGGGAGGAGGAAAATAGTGAAGAAAAAAAGGGATATAATGTGTATAGGTTGTTTCATTTGGATGATTTGTGTGTTGTTTTTGTGGAGTAAATGTGATTGAATTGGTAGGGTTATATATAGGACTATTGTCCATTGTGTTGTGTTGTGCAAGTGGGTATGTACAAATGTACCATGTAAAATTGTAACGTGAAACCCGACTTCTAAGTTCTGGTTTATGACTGATATATTCGTTATGAATATATAACAGATCGAATAATATGAATAGGATATAAGCAGAATGTAAACGTAATAGCAAAGAAGTACATCTTATTTCAATGTTTCTTGTTTGTAAATTGTAACAGATATATTCGTTCTGATATTTCATGGGGGTAAATAGGTCTCGATCGTCGATAACAGTAAGTAGTAAAAAGAGACGGTTTGTAAGAAGTTTGCCCTATTCCCACATACGACTTGTCAAAAAGTTTACTCTATTCCCACGCGGGTAACCCAGAGTTTATCGTCGATAACAACAAATAATCCACTCTCACAAAAAGATAGACGGTTTTCAAAAAGTTTGCTCTATTCCCACGTGGGTAAACCAAGAACTTATCGTCAATAACAGTAAATAATTCACTCAGTCGCCGCTCTCACGAAAAGAGAGACGGTTTGCAAGAAGTTTGCCCCATTCCCACATTGGCCACATACGATTAGCCAAGAAGTTTGCTCTATTCCACGTGGGTAAACCCAGAGTTTTTTCATCGATAACAACAAATAATTCACTCTAGAATTCGTAAACGCCTCTCACAAAAAGAGAGACGGTTTTCAAGAAGTTTGCTCTATTCCCACGTGCGATCGCACCCACCGGATTGTGTACATTGAGTTGCATTATAGCAAATAAAACATTGTACGTATTTATGTAGTTATGTAACATATTGAAAATTTTCTTATATTATTGTGAGACGCCCATGAGAATTTATATAACAATAATTATTCTCATGAATTGTGTAACAAAGAGTAAAATATAAGATTAACTTTCTTAAATTTTGTTAACCTTTTATTTTCAAAAACTTGTACTTCATATTTTCTTAATACAAATCTTTGTGACATACTCCGTATCATTTTATGATAAAATTTCATGATGACATACATGTCATTTTTTACCTACGTATTACAGTAAAATACAAATGTTAACCCGTGCGAAAATCGCATGAATTAATTTTATACAATTTGTTATAACGAAAAAACTTCAAAATGTTTATCATAATTTTACAGCATTTGTAGGTATTTCTTTTACTATATCAATTAGTTTTTTTTTTTTTTTTTTTTTTAAATGATGATCAATTTAACAATATATTGTATCCATGATAATTTGTATAGTTTTTTTTTTTTTTTTTTTTTTGCCAGCAAAGACATAAACTAGGGGATCTAATCCTTGATGCCCATAGCCGCTAAGCCATGGGCCTCTTTGTTAAGTCCTCTGGGAATGTAGGAGACATTAATACAGTGAAAAAACAAAAAAACATCATTATGGAGATGGTCAATAATCCTGCAAATCTCTGGTGAAATGTCCGTCAAACTGCCCAATTGCTGAACAAGGCTCAAACAGTCAGTTGAGAGATGGATATGGAAAAACCCTCTGGAGCGCGCCCAAAGAGTTGCCTGATGGAGGGCCAGAGCTTCAGCATGAAGGGGTGAGGCAGCTGTAAAATTTGAGAACTCCCTCGCCAGACAAATCCCATCACCAGAGAAGACGACCCAACCCCCCGCAGCCCTACTATTATCCCGCCATGCCGCATCCGTTTTAATGAGGATTTTAGAGCAGTCCAAACCTGAGCTAATAATGTTGAGCGGATGACCTTTTTTTACATTATTTAAAGTTGATTTTTCATCCTCTTGTGATAGATCACAATCCAAGCATGAGACCGAGTCATCCATCGTAACAAGCTGGGCCTTGAGAAGGGCGAAGAAGCCATAACTGGAGAAATTGGCCCCTTTGAATCTGGCACGATTGCGGATAAGCCAAATTGTCCATAGGACAAAGACAAAATAAGTGACCCGAGAACGATTATTATCTAGATTCCAAAGGTAGATACTCCAGTTGACAATCCAGTGTCGTATCTCAATATTAGATGACATGGTGGTATTGATACCAAGGTCTGAACTCATCCACACCCTGGAGGAGATGGGACAGTCGCGAAAGAGATGATTAAGAGTTTCTGTGACGTCTTCGGAGTTACAAAGGGGGCAGCCAGAGGGGACCAATAATCCACGCTTTTGGAATTCCGTACCAATGGGTAGGGCATGATTAAGAAATTTCCACAAGAAAGTTTTCAGTTTTGCTGGTCCCTTAATTTTCCAGAGGTATTTGCATGAGAAGTTCTTCGACCTTTCCTCCAATGAGAATCCAATTGGTTGGTCCATAAGATGTAAGTCAAGTGCCAGTCGATACGCACTTTTGACTGAGAAATTTCCAGTCGATGATTTGCCCCAGTAGAAGACGTCCTCACAGTTCAACAAAGGGAGTTGGCAAGAGAGAATTTTGTTAACCCACTGGTCATCAAAGAAACATTTAAGCTTGTCACGACACCAAGATCCCGAGGTATCTTGAACTTCACTAGTATTGGTAGGGGGAGGGACATTACAGTCCTGTTTCACACTTGGGCACTCAGCAAGTACCCAGTTGGAGTGTCGTAAATCAATGGAACTCGGTCGTCCTGGCAACCATGCCAAACCACTGTTTACCAGGTGAAGACCCCATTTAATGCTTTTCCAACCCCAAGAGCCATTGTGAGATGGGGAAGATAATTTGTATAGTTATTATTACTAATTTTAATAAGTGGTTTCTTTTTAATTTAATAAGCGGTTATTTTATTATTGTTGTACATTAGGTAACTTCTTCTTAAATTAATAATTTACTCCCTACAAAATTGTGGTGTCGACACATCATCATTATTTTTTTGGTGAGGATGAAAGTGAAATCTTTATTTGATATTTCATCCGTTCCAATCAATTCCATATGTTTTTCTTTTAGGTCCGTTCCAAACTTCCAATCAATTCCATACATTCCTTATTTGTTCATCCACTTGGTTAGTAAATGACACTACTACCCTTATTTAATTTCATTAATTACCTTTCTCATTCACACCCAAACAAAAGTAGTCAAAAAAATTGCAAGGGTAAAATAGTCCCTTCAACAATAAAATACATCTTTCCAATCTCACCTAAAATCTTGTGCATAAAGTAAACGCATGGTATTCATTGGAACGGATGGAGTATTACTTTAATAAAATAGGGATGTGTTGGTGTATTACAAGAGTTGTTTTGTTTTCAATAGGGACTTTTAATTCTTCAAAAAAAAATAGACTTTTAAAAGTCACAATATGTATTTTATATCGTGTCTGAGAATTCTAATAATCATTATTAGGCCTTCTATTCATATCGACAAATTTTCGTCAAAAAACATTCGCGTTAAGATCAACTTTTCCCACTTACGAAAAATAGGCAAAAACGATCAATTTTGAAGGTTATTATCAACGTTTTTTTGGTCATTTCGGTCTCAAAACAAAATGGACATATGTTCGCGCAGAACAAACTACTCACCAAATAAAATGGTCCGATGTAATTTAACTGAATGATAATTTGTAAATAGAGAGTCGAATGAAAAAAATAGGGTTATAAAGTGAGAAATATATAAGTATATAAGGGTAAAAAAGTCATTTGAAGAAAGTGAAGATGTGGGAAACTGGGGAGTGCAACTCACCGAGGTCCGAGAGGAGGTTGGTGAGCAAATTCTCATGAGTTCCCCCATTTTTTTCACTTTTGTGTAACCAAATACAACTCTCCAGAAATGCAATTAATGGGATTTTGCACTTCCTTAGAAGTAGACAGGTAACCAAACGAGGCCTTAATCATCCTTATACAATTCTTCTCCGAAACAACCAATGTAGTTCTTAAGCTTAATCTTTAGGTTCTAAGAATTCATGTTACATCCTTTATTAAAAGATTAAAATTACGATAAAAGGACAATCACGAGATAACGTGACATAATGTAACGTTACATAACACTACGGTTAGAGCTGGCAAAAGCTGACCCGACCCGCGAAACCGATGCAACCCACCCGAAACCCGACCCGATAGAACCCGAACTTTTGATGAACCGAAATCGACCCGACCCGACCCAATGACAAACCGATAACCCGATACAACCCGAAATACTATGAACCGAACCCGACCTGACCCGACCCGAAGGCTAACTGCGAACCCGATAGGACCCGAAATGACATGACCCGAACCGACTTGTGACCCGACCCGACTTGACCCATAACCCGTTTCATGTATTATTTTGAGTTCGTGTATCTAACTTTCTAAAGTAAAAATTATTAGTGACTCAATTTGAATCCAACACATTGACCTGATTCGTTATTTTTACCCGAATTGACCCGATTGGTTGTCTAACCTGAATTAATCTGATTTATTGTCTAGCCTTAACTGACGTGATTTATTGTATTACTCAAGTTGACCCGATTATTTTCAAAACTAGACGCGAAAATATACTAAAGTGACTCAACTAACCCATGGAATACCCGATGATTGAACCGAATAGACCCGATTAGATAACCGACCCGAACCAGAACCGACCATTGATCCGATATAACCCGATTTATTAGATAACCGACCCGAACCAGAACCGACCCGTTACGATTTTTAACCCGAGTAAACCCGACCCGTAAGAGACTCGACTCGAACCCGAACCGACCCGTCTAAGTATACTGACCCGTTAAAACCTGAACCCGAGATGACCCGACCCGTCTTAACCCGACCCATAACCGACCCGAGTGACCCGATTGCCACCTCTAACTACGGTTTACAAGGTTGCAATGGGGCACCACACAAGCACTTATTATGCCCAAACGACGACGGATTAATCCCTTGAAGTACTCCTCCAACTGTTGGAATCGGCCCACAAAGCTGATTGTAACTCAAGTCCAAGCTAAAAAACCCGCCAGGGACTTGACCCATCCAATTCGGTATCCGTCCATAAATCATGTTATGGCTTAGGTCAAAAATTAACAATAACAGACTATCAACGGGTAAAACGACTTTAGAGAAGTCGAATGACAAATGATTCGAACTAAGGTTCAAATGAGCCAAGTTCGTCTTATTTGACCCAAATAGAAACGACGCGTCCCCCGTAAATTGGTTACCTCCTAGTTCCAATATTTCGAAGTTAATGTTACCTAATGATCGCGGGATTGGGCCCGAGAGCTTGTTATTTGATAATTGAAGGAATGTGAATTTGGGTAAGTGGCCCAAGTTGGGAGGGATCGACCCAGTAAGTTGATTGTTTGAAAAGTCTAATGAGCCTAGGTTCGGAAGTTGACCAAAGTAACTTGGGATCGGGCCGGTTAATTTATTGTCATTAAGACCGAGTGTGACTAATTTAGTAAGTTTACTAAAAAAAATTTGGATTGGACCGGTTAGACTATTGTAGTTTAATAGAACAAAGTCGAGATTTTTGAGTTTAGTGATTGACTCGGGGATTGAACCGGTTAGATTGGGGTTTCCTCGAATAATTAAGGTCTCGAGGTACGGGAGGTCACTTATTGTGGACGGGATTGTTCCCACAATGTCATTTCCGAAGTTAACTTCTAGGAAGTTAACACGGTATGTGGTCGTTTTAGGGAGTTTTTTACATAAGACCCCGCTCCACTTACAACAGTCAGATCCGGGGGTCCATGTCGAGAAAAGGGTCGAGTTTTTCCAATGGTATTTGATTTCGAGAAGGGTATTTTGGTCATTTTGAAAACAACGGTTCCGGTGAACGGATTTGGATAGATGTAGAGATGGGAGGAAGAAAATAGTGAAGAAAAGAAGGGATATAATGTGTATGGGTTGTCCCATTTGGATGAAATTATAAATGTGTGTTGTTTTTGTTAAGTAAATGTGATTGAATTGGTAGGGCTATATATAGAACTATATTGTTCCATTATATATTTATATTGTAATCCTTACGATACTATTTTTTGTCTCATTTTATTAAAATATTACTCACAAATATTTGTAACGAATATATCCGTTCTGAATTTGTAACGGGTTGAATAGGTAAATCGAACAAAAGCATAATGACAGGTAATAGTAAAAGCTTGTCTCATTTCAGTCCTTCATGTATGTAACGAATATATCCGTTCTGAACTTATAACAGAGTCAAATGATGTGAATAGAACAAAACCAGAATAATGCACAAGTAATACAGTACAATAACAAAAAGTTTGTCTCGTTTAAACGCATGTGATATTATCTGATTCGTTGTAGGTAGGACTTGCAAGTTGATTACCACTAAGTTTTTGTGGTGGGCACATTGGTTCACTGTTCACACGTTTAGGGTTTAGTGGCTATCAATGTGCCAAGATTTTTGTGAGGGGTGTCCATCGTTGATAACAGTTAGTAATCCACTTAGTCATGGATGCTATAACGAAGAGTGAGACGGTTTGTCAATAAGTTTACTCTGTATGTATTCCTAAGTTGGTAAACCGAGGTTGTCCCGTGGGCCCGCGAGTGCTCTCACGAGAAGAGTGATGACTTGCAAAAAAAGTTCGCTTTATTCTCATGTGGGTAAACCAATAGTTTATTATCGTCGATAACAGTAAATAATCCACTCAGTCGTATCCAGAAGCTCTCACAAAAAGAGAGAGAATTTGCAAGAAGTTGGTAAAGCCGTGTTCTTTTCAGCTCATTTCCGTTAAATTCGAACTCAATAAATTCATTTTTCGTGTTGGTAAAAGTGAACGACATTATTGCTAGGTTGAAGTTGTCTAGCTCATTTTCATTTAGTTCGAGAATGTTTTTTTTTGTATAAAGACAGTCAAAACGTAATTATGGTGCGCCAGATGAGTTCGAATTAAGGACATGAGTATCATGTGTTATGCTGTAATTAAGATGTCAAACACCGATCTTCAGTTTAGATGTCAAGTCAGCTTCGAAATCTGAATATTAGGTCTATCGAGAATCACAAGATTACAAATGACATATTCATAGATCTAGTAACAAGGAAGAGCAATAAGTAGTTCTTCATCCTTATTTACTTAGACGAATAACATAACATAACATAACATAACGTAACACTAGGGTTTACAAGGTCGCAATGGGGCACCACACAAGCACTTATTATGCTCAAACGTCGACGGATTAAACCCTTGAAGTTTCCCTCCGGCCGTTGGAATCGGGCCACAAAGCTGATTATAACTCAAGTCCAAGCTATACAACCCGGGAACTTGACCCAACCAATTCGGTATCCGTCCATAAATCATGTTATGGCTTAAGTCCAAAACTAATAAACTCGATATCAAACTATCAACAGGTAACACGACTTTAGAGAAGTCGAAAGACAAATGATTCGAACTAAGGTTCAAATGAGCCAAGTTCGTCTTATTTGACCCAAACAGAAACGACGCGTCCCCCGTAAATTGGTTACCTCCTAGTTCCAATATTTCGAAGTTAAGGTTACCTAATGATCGCGGGATTGGGCCCGAGAGCTTGTTATTTGATAATTGAAGGAATGTGAATTTGGGTAAGTGGCCCAAGTTGGGAGGGATCGACCCAGTAAGTTGATTGTTTGAAAAGTCTAATGAGCCTAGGTTTGGAAGTTGACCAAAGTAACTTGGGATCGGGCCGGTTAATTTATTGTCATTAAGACCGAGTGTGACTAATTTAGTAAGTTTACTAAAAAAGTTCGGGATTGGACCGGTTAGACTATTGTAGTTTAATAGAACAAAGTCGAGATTTTTGAGTTTAGTGATTGATTCGGGGATTGAACCGGTTAGGTTAGGATTTCCTCGAATAATTAAGGTCTCGAGGTACGGGAGGTCACTTATTGTAGACGGGATTGTACCCACAATGTCATTTCCGAAGTTAACTTCTAGGAAGTTAACACGGTATGTGGTCGTTTTAGGGAGTTTTTTACACGAGACCCCGCTCCACCTACAGCAGTCGGATCCCGGGGTCCATGTTGAGAAAAGGGTCGAGTTTTTCCAATGGTATTTGATTCCGAGAAGGGTATTTTGGTCATTTTGAAAACAACGGTTCGGGTGAACCGGTTTGGATAGATGTAGAGATGGGAGGAGGAAAATAGTGAAGAAAAGAAGGGATATAATGTGGATGGGTTGTTGTTCCATTTGGATGATTTTTGTGTGTTGTTTTTGTGGACTAAATGTGATTGAATTGGTAGGGCTATATATAGGACTATTGGTCCATTATGTTGTGTTATGCAATTATGTTGTGTTGTGCAAGTGGGTATGTACCATGGAACGTGATACACGACTTCGGAATTCTGGTTTATGACAGATATATTCGTTATGAATATATAACAGGTCGAGCAATATGGATAAGACAGAAGCAGAATGTATACGTAATAGCAAAAAAAAAGTACGTCTTATTTCAACATTTTTTCTTTGTAACAGATATATTTGTTCTTTCTTTGTAACAGATATATTCGTTCTGATGTGATTCATTGTATGTTGCCACAAAGTTTGAAGTGGCTATAGCCCACATTGACTCACACGTTTTGGTTTAAATGGTCAAAATCTATGTGCCACAACTTTCATGGGAGTAAATAGGTCTCGATCGTCGATAACAGTAAGTAATCCACTCAGTCGCAACCTGACCGCGGCCCTTTAAGTGCTTTCATGGAAAAAGAGACGGTTTGTAAGAAGTTTGCCCTATTCCCACATACGATTTGTCAAAAAGTTTACTCTATTCCCACGTAGGTAAACCGTCAATAACAGCAAATAATCCACTCTAGAACTCGTAAATGCCTTTCACGAAAAGAGAGACGGTTTTCAAGAAGTTTGTTCTATTCCCACGTGGGTAAACCACTAAACCCAGAGTTTATCGTCGATAACAGCAAATAATCCACTCTCACGAAAAGAGAGACGGTTTTCAAGAAGTTTGTTCCATTCCCACGTGGGTAAATCCAGAGTTTATCGTCGATAACAGCAAATAATCCACTCAACTAGAACTCGTAAATGCCTCTCACGAAAAGAGAGACGGTTTTCAAGAAGTTTGCTCAATTCCCACGTGCGATCGCGCCCACCGGGTTGTGTACATTGAGTTGCATTATTGTGATTTGGATGTTTGTTTTGAATCAAAGTTGTAGTTTTGGTTGTGTAGGAAACCACCTCCAAGTTACTTCACATGTCATGTTTTGTTATTTACAGAATGTACTCTCAACTTTAACCCTTGCTCCTTTACGGCCCACGGCCCTCGATCCTCGAACCGTCACTCTCCCTCACGTCGCTCTCAATCCTCGAACCTTCATTCTCGATATCCATAAAAGAATAAATACAATGAATAGACCGTCGACAAACATAGTTTAAACCGAGTCGTGAACAATCCCAAGTTTAGTACTCATACCTAACACGAACATAGAAGTCGTCTTGATCGATTTCAATATGAAAACGACACACTCGTGAGTCGAAACGCTTCCTAAATCTTTGCGTATTGCATACAACCACGGTGTGGGGCCTACAAGACGGTTGTTCGACAAAAATGTGGCGATTGGCGAAGTTGGGTTGGAATCATTTGACCCGGGTCATGTTCGGCCCAACCCGGCTCAGGATCACCCTATCTATCTCGTTCTCGTTTTATTCAGCAGAACGAAAAAACGTGGAGAATAAACTTTATTATTATTATTTCAATTTTATCGATAAATTTTATTCCATCTCGACCAACACAAACCAGGGAGTTTAGTTTAGACAAGAATCGCACAAGAAGAAACTTCGGACAAAAAGAATGTATTTTTCATTCTATGTCGACTGTCGAGGCAAGTCGCCTGGTTTTTTTCTTCCCTATTCTACGATATTTATTATGAATAAATAAAAGCTAATCTTAATTGACGGGCTAAGATCGAGAGTCGAGACTGGTTTCTTTACCTCTCGGTGTGCTAATCACGAGGGTGGCTATGGCGATGGGCTATGGCTGCGGCTCCTTCCAGTTTAATCGATCAAGGCCATCAATAATAGCCCTGCGAAACTCGTCATTGTGAAGGATAAAAGACGAGACATGTCCGCCTTTCACCCATCTCACTTCCGATCCTGGCCATGCTTTCTTAAGTTCCAGCACTGAGTGATTCGGTATATACCCGTCATCCTGAAATCCATCAGCATCAGAGATTACAGTCGAGAACTGGCAAAAAAAACACGGATTTTGACAGGAATTGCATTATCAGACACTTACAGTTGCAGCGACGAATATAACAGCATTAGGGTTTTTTGGGATTGGCAAAAAAGACTGGATTTTGACAGGAATTGCATTATCAGACTTACAGTTGCAGCGACGAATATGACAGAATTAGGGTTTTTTGGGATCGGCAAAAAAGACTGGATTTTGACAGGAATTGCATTATCAGACTTACAGTTGCAGCGACGAATATAACAGCATTAGGGTTTTTTGGGATTGGCAAAAAAGACCGGATTTTGACAGGAATTGCATTATCAGACTTACAGTTGCAGCGACGAATATAACAGCATTAGGGTTTTTTGGGATTGGCAAAAAAGACCGGATTTTTACAGGAATTGCATTATCAGACTTACAGTTGCAGCGACGAATATAACAGCATTAGGGTTTTTAGGGATCGGCAAAAAAGACCGGATTTTTATAGACTTCAGGAAACATTACATGATTTACATCATTCCTTAAAAGAATTGCATTATCAGATAAAAGAATGCAACTGTTACTTATACTTACAGTTGCAGCGACGAATATAACAGCATTAGGGTTTTTTGGGATGGGAAAGCGGGTGACGTCAGTGAGCGAGAGAACGTCTCGTAATCTCTGCCTTACTTCCTCCAAAGTCATCGTGGCGTTTTGTGCTGTAAGTTCCGCTCTCAGAGCCTCCCATGCCGTTGCATGCTTCAGAACACCTTCGCAGAATGCTACCACGGCTGAATGAGGGGACAGGAACGGAAGTGTCGCAATTGGTGTTGGGTGCAGCGATCCTACCATCGCTGCGTGTACTCCACCTTATATGAGACGTGGCAAACAGATCAAGTCAAGTCATGTTGACCCAATTAAATCTAATGTCGACCCAATAACATAAATGGGTCATTAAGCTTACCCATGCTAAGTCCACAAACACCCAATTTGCCGAACCCTTCTTCGTCTAACCAATGTAAAAGGCTTCGAGCTTCGTCTATGGTCGCCCTCCCCAACAACAACAAATCGCTAACGCAAAGAAGTTTTGAACCACGTTGTAGCATGGGGCGCCTCTGACCATAAAAAGGGCTGCAAGTCATTCAACTTACGAAATTATTAAAAAAAAAAAAATAAAAAAAGCATTAGAATTTCGGTGTGAGTTGGGGGAGGAAGTTCAGTCCGCACCTCTCGAGAACCATGGTAGCTATGTTTTGCTTTAGTAAAGGTCCACCAAGACGTAATCTCCGTTCGAATGTATGGTCTCCTGTGCCTATACTTAAGCATATCAAGAGGAAAAGCATGGAAAGTTACAAACTTTATATCCGATACATAACGTTGAAGATTGGCGAGATGAAGATATAAAAGCAAACAAAGCAGCAAGTCTAAAAATCCGGACTAAACCAGGATGCAAGCGCGAAGAATTACTTAGGTAGTCGAAAACTGTCAACTTTGACGATAATATGAAATTGGTTGACTAGATAAGGACATCGAGAGATTCGAGACCCTACTGTTTCAAAAGCTCCTGCAACTTACTAGTTTCGATGAATCAAAATCCGTCAGCATCAAAATCCAAAAAATCCAATCAAAAGACACAATAGAGTAAACAGAAGATGAACACACAAAAGTCAACCTTAGTCAACTACTCCTATCTCTACAGCAATGACATGCAAATAACACCAAGTTGAATCATCCTACACATTCATTCATCCCACAAACGAACGCAAATATGCGGACGTCAACTAGCTTAGTTCGTCAAAGTATGGTCCTCAGGATTCGAATCCGTCAGCATCAAAATTCAATCAAAATAACCAATCATAGTAAATAAAAAGATGAAAAAACACACAAAATTAACCTCAGTCAACCCTAGTCAACTACTCCTATCTCTACAACAATGACATCCAAATAACACAAATATGCAAACGTCAACTAGCTTAGTTCGTCCAATCATGGTCCGATCCTCGTGATTCATATCCGTCAGCATCAAAATTCAATCAAAACACACAATCATAGTAAACAAAAAGCTGAAAAAACACAAAATTAACCTAAGTCAATAACACAAATATGCAGGCGTCAACTAGCTTAGTTCGTCAAATCATAGTCCTCATGATTCAAATCCGTCATCATCAAAATCCCATCAAAACATACCATCATAGTAAACAAAAAGATGAAAAACCACAAAATTAACCTCAGTCAATAACACAAATATGCAGACGTCAACTGGCTTAGTTCGTCAAATCATAGTCCTCATGATTCAAATCCGTCAGCATCAAAATCCCATCAAAACACACCATCATAGCAAACAAAAAGATGAAAAACCACAAAATTAACCCCTAAAAGGTAAAAAATTTACCTGCAAGATGAACAACACAAGCCATATCCTGAGGACTGTAAAACTTAGGAGTAAGAAAAGCAACCCTAGCAAGATGAGATTCAGGAGGCAAAGCAGTAAAAAGTTGTTCATCACAAGAAGTAGTAAAAACACCTTCTTTCAAACAAGAACTTTTAGTTTCCCAAACTGTTTTCCAAACTGGTTGAATCAACTTTGGAGGCCATTTTTGTTGTGATTCAATTTCTGGGAAAAGTTGTTTGATCAACTTTTCTAGTAACTCAAGTTTATTACCACCCCATCCTCCTGAAAAAAATGGTGGACTGATCTTTGTTCTGTGTAGTAATGCACCATATACATGATCTAACACATAATGTAGTATCCCTAGTTTTGCTGATACCATGTTCACGAGTCGGGGTCAGTTAACATGAATCATTATCGAAAACCGTAAAAAGGGGTGGGGGTCAGCTAACATGAATCATTATCGGAAACCGTGAAATTGATTAATATCATCAAAGATCCCAAATTTTGATGCTTCTATGAAATTCCAGCTTACCCAATGCAAAATTATCACCAAAGATCCAAACTTTGGTCAAAATTAAGCAATATTTTCAGATTTTCAGCTAAACATTCAAACTTTATACGGAGTACCAAATTGAGCAAACCCTAATTGAATCGAACCCACCAATAATTTCTGCTAAAAGATCCAAACTTTGGGGTCAAAATTGAGCAATTTTTTTCAGATTTTCAGCAAAAGATTCAAGCTTTATACAAAATTGAGCAAACCCTAATTGAATTGAACCCTAAAACTTCAAATTTTATCCCAACTTCGAGCAAATTCTACCTAACCCAGATTTTTTTTTTTTTTTTTTTTTGCTCTGGATTTTGAACAATTTTTTCAGATTTTCAGCAAAAGATTCCACCTTTATACCAAATTGAATAAACCCTAATTGAATTGAACCCTAAAACTTCAAATTTTATCCCAATTTTGAGCAAATTCTACCTAACCCAGATTTTTTTTTTTTTTTTTTTGCTCTGGATTTTTTTTTTCAACCCAGATCTAAAAAATCATGAATGTGAGAGATGATCAATCGATCATCCCAAGAAGATAAGAGTATCTTTGAATTCTTATTGAACAAAATAAAGGATAAGATGAAACGAGTTTTTTTTTTTTTTTTTTTGAAGGAAAACAGGGGGAGGAAAAATCGATTGAAATCGTATATAAATATGTAAGAATTGGCCGTGGATTGGATTGGATTGGATTGGATGATGAATGCTGACTAAGATACAGAGGTCACAATCGAGTCAATTTGGTGTAGATAAAGCGCAATTTTAATCGAGTTTTTATTGAATTTTCGATTTATTCATATTAACTTGATTTGGGTCAATGAATTTTAATCGAATTCTCTTGAATTTTGAATTTATTAAGTACAATCGAGTTAATGTTTGGTTATTGTTGGATTGAGTTTGGTTCGGGACTCAACCCATGTGTAGTCGTGTGAGCTCAGATCGACTCGATTACTTACACCCTTTTCTCAACAAAAAAATACCAGCAGTGAAAGTTAAAAAAATTAGCCTTTTAACCATATTGTAACTATTATAATGACTGCACACCATATGTTCGATGAAATGCCTCAATGAAGACGGTTTGAATTTGAGCCATTTCCTTAACTTTATTATGACTTTATGCTAATGTAGGTTGCTTGGTTTGTTGCATTGTTTCCATTGAATGATTTTACATATCTCGGATTATCGAGGATTCAAGGAACTGTCGTACATGGCTATGGCGGATTAAGTCAAATTAGTTGAACAATCACTATATTGGATTCGGAAAAGCGGGTTTGTGAGCATGTACTCTCTACATACAGTTGATGTACATTATTGCAGAAAATTCAGAATGTATGGAAAATTTCAGCTTTACGATGTCCTTGGAGTCGAGGGAAAGGGAAAATTTCGTCCTATTTCTTCTGTATTTTTAACTTACAAAAAACTTTCCATATATATCTTATACTTTGTACTAAAATGGTAATAACATTATAACAAGTGTGTGTTTTTATGTCCAGCTCAAACCGTTTAGGTCCAAGTGCCTAATCCCATCGGATTCATCACGTGAATTCAAGTCGAGGTCGACCTGAAACGGGTCTGTTCTACAGTTATGTGTACTCTTATCGACATCATCATCCTGTCCAATTCCGACACTCATGTTTAAAAGTTTTTCCGAGTCTGGTAGTTGTGCTGTCGACATAGGGAAAAGCATGGCAGCCTGTTCTTTTACTACTGTTCCGTTGAGATCTTCCATGTCTTGGAACCTTGTTTCTCTATACGGTCTCAAACCCAACTCGCTGTGTTGCATTTCTTGGTGTCGTTGATGAGGTTCAGGCCCGTCACATGAAGTTAAGCAGCTTTCGATTGAGCAGTTTGTTATGAGTTTGTTGTTCTGTTGTTGTTGTTGTTGTTGTTGTTGTTGTTGTTGTTCGTCCGTGAATGCTAGGTTCAAGCATTGGTTTGATACCTTGGAGACGAGTTCAGAGAGCTGGTTTTTCGCTGCTTCAAGTCCTACCGCGCCAATATTCTGCTTTCCGAGTGTTTCTTGAGCTTTTTCTAACACCGATTGAAGGTACTTCCCTTGCGCTTCTATCCGAAGTTGTAGACGTCTTTGTACCTATATTTTTCATATAACACATTCGTATCACATAAACAATCAAATTTCATGCATTTATCGAGTTTTTCCAAAGTGTTTCTTTGATATGCGCTTCTTAGTTCTTATACTGTGAACGAGTTTAGCCGGTAAAGTCATGAGAGCTAGTACTCCTGATCCTACGTTTGAACCCTCCCAGCATCATAATTACCCTCGTGGCTTTCTTTATACCAAAAAATCCTAGGTTCTTAACGAGTTTAGCTGGTAAGGTCATGAGAGCTGGTATTCCTGATCCCAGGTTCGAACTCTGTCAGCATCATAATCGCCCTTCTGGCTCTGTTTATACCCAAAAAAATGCGGTGAACTGGTAGTACTATGAATTATGATGCAATTTTCGTCATGGGGTCATCCCAAAGCGCTTTTCCGTGTAGTTAACATAGGTTGTTCTTGTGTTGATGTGTGATGCAATGATGAAGTGATGGAATGTGGAATGTATGAGGAAGGAAAAATCTTAGTAATTCTTTATTTTTATACCCCACATCTTTGTCATGACTGTTCTTAGGATGATGTCTCTGTAAATTCTCGACAGCTGGTGATGTTCCGGCATTAGGTGAAAGAAGGCCATGTACCTCGAGTTGATCATGTAGCCTTCTCTGAACTTCAATCTGCATCTGCAATGCATCATTTATGTGTACGTTCCTGCACACGTTTTATCTCAAAATTTAGGCCTTTTTCCAAAATTTTCCTCGTGATTTGTTCATCTGACAGTAATGAAATCATACATACTGGTTATTTGTTGGTTGAGCGATGTTGATGCTACTCGTATGCTGAGGACTTGTTTCTGCCATTTGGTCGCCTGTCATAACGACTGTATTACACATGCATTTATCAGAGTCAGACCGTGTTTTTCGCAGATATTAAGGGTAAACAGTAAACAGTAAATGTAAACTGATGAAAAAAAAAAAGATAATCATACCAGTTTTGTTACTGTTTCCACTGTTAGTTTGTCCATGGATATTCTTGCTCAATCTGTATTTCTGTTACGCAAAAGCCGAGTGCATTAGAAACTGTGCTTTATTTACGCCTTTATGCTTCTATGCCTTTATGCTTACACTTCTTGGTATAAAGTCGAAAAAAGCGAGAATATGTTGACAAGTTAAGATGCTTGTGTTATTGGAGAGAATCGAACATTTAACATATTTCGACAGATATTTTTTGCCTTCTTTTACTACTTTCACCTGTTTATGGTTAGAAACTCGTTTGCCAAAATTGAACGATAATCACCTGAAGATGACTCTTGAGGTGGTATAATGTAAGACCGGGGATTCCCATCAGTTTCATCACCGTCTTTGGTGTTGCCTCTGAGAAAAACACGAGAATTTAAAGACATGATAAGTTTCATCACCGTGTTTGGGGTTCACTGTAAGAATTCGAGGTTTTTCAGGAATAAGACATACTGTCTGCGCCTCCTAACTGGTTTACAGCTTCAACGAAGCGTTCATGTAAGTCTGTCGTCCACTTTAACCTCGGTTTTGCATCAGTTGACAGCACGAGACTAGAATCTCTAGGGCTGTGATTCCCACCTTGTAGAAACAACTGCCTCTCCGAATGTGGTGCCATTCTCGGTGATGATTGGTACATCGTCGTGTTCCCTTGACTGTGATGATGTTGATGATACATTAACCCTGTCATTTCATCATTTACCCTAAATTTTAGTCTTTTTCTGATGCAAATAAGAGCATCCTGTCATTCTGTCGCGACTTTCCATATCTTAGCGGGGAAAAAACTCTTTTTAGGTTAGAATGAAGTGGCCGAGTGTTGTATCCATGTCTGAGTGTCGAAAAAAACTAGTTCTAGGTTAGAATGACGTGGCCGAGGGTTATATCCATGTCTGAATGTCGGAAAAAAACAAAAAAAACTAGTTTTAGGTTAGAATGAAGCGGCCGAGGGCTATATCCATGTCTGAATGTCGGGAAAAAAAAAAACTGTTTTAGGTTAGAATGAAGTGGCCAAGGGTTATATCCATGTCTGAATGTCGAAAAACAGAAGGAAAAAAAACTAGTTTTAGGTTAGAATCAAGTGGCCGAGGGTTATATCCATGTCTGGGTGTCAAAAAAAAACTAGTTTTAGGTTAGAATGAAGTGGCCGAGGGTTATATCGATATCTGAATGTCGAAAAACAGAAGGACAAAAAAAAAAAAAAAAAAATGAGTGGCCGAGGGTTATATCCATGTCTGAATGTCGAAAAACAGAAGGAAAAAAAACTAGTTTTAGGTTAGAATGAAGAGTACGAGTGTTATATTCATGTCTGAGTGTCAAGTAGCGACTAAATACCTGTAATTTTTGCAGAGATGTCGAAGTTTTCACGTGATCCTGCAACTTTCGTCTTAGGGTGTTTTGCTGATCTTCCTTCCTGGTTTTTTCAATGTTCCGAAACTGATCTTAATATCTTATACACACGGTACGCTCTCTCTGCTGTGTATATATGTTGTCTCTTTTATCATATAGAGAAATAATGTGTAATGAGACGGTTTTATAGACGCGCAGGAAGATGGAATCTTGTACAAAAGTAATACAAAGTGATACAAAGCCAACAATGAACGCAACCTAATCTATCTATTCTTTGATATTCCTCTGAACTTAACTTTTCAAAACATCACTTATCTTCCTATTGAGGGGGTTGGGGTATCGGAATAGATGCAACCCGCGATTTTCTATTCATTATTATTCTGATCTTTTTCGACTGGAACCTTATTCGTTCGTTCTCAGATGGATGGAATATAGGAATCATGTAAACCTGGACTCGAGAATCCTCCTCCTCCCACTAACATGGTTTCTCATTCTCATGTAACTTTCAAAGGTCTTCTATATTCTTTCAGTTCAATTCAAGTTCATCATTTTATTCATGATTACTTGCCTGTTTTTTTATTCTATGATCATTCTGGTTGAAAACTCGATTCTCATCTATGAAAAGTGTGTCGGCTAAAAAAATATATTGAAGCCTTAGGATTTGGGGTCGACTAACATGAATCAGTAGCTAAGGTCGTAAAAAAAACATTTTGATGCTAACTGGCTTCGATATGCCTTCAAATTCACGTCTTTAGTCATGAGTATCACCTCTCAGTGATTAACAAGCCCTCAATGCCTTCACATCTTGAGTCAGGAGAGTATTTTCAACGTTCGTCTAATGCATGAACTTTCGTTAGAAAACTAATGATTCGATATAATGTTTAGTTGCAGGGAAGGGTTTGATTCGGTTGACCCAAGGAACTGTACAGCTTTAGTTTCGGACGCAGACAGGCAGGAAAAAAAACCCGAGAAGGAAGATGCTTATTATCTGAGAACATTGCATTGTTTGAGAGCAAAGCATGGAATAATAAGGTATAATTATTATTACAGTACATTTTATATATTCTGTTACATCTCCTTGAGTAAGTTTGGTACTTATTCAATACAAAAAATTCACAATTTGGTGGGTCTAAATTCTAAAAGACTAACCCTTTGTTATTATTAGCCAATTTTGGGGTAGAAAACTGAGTTCTATACTGTTTAATTTAGGAACAAATGTGGCCCTACTGTGGGTTCCCATCAAAAGTGCAGTCTTTGTACTTGCTTGTTTTCTGAAAGATGCTGTCATTCTATCTTTTTTTAGGACCACCACTCCCTATTTTGGTGTCCTGATTCTTTCGGAACTCCGTTCTTGATATAAACCTCGTTTTGTTCTTGGATCGTTACTTGAGATGTACGCATTCTCTGAACATCTGGCCATTTTTCGGTGTATTAGAGCCAGTGTGGCCAAAGGTCACGAGTTCTAATGCTGTCATTCTTTCTTTTTTAGGACTGTCACTCCCCCATTTTGGTGTCCTGATTCTTTCGGAACTCCGTTCTTGATATAAACCTCGTTTTGTTCTTAGATCGTTACTTGAGATGTACGCATTCTCTGAACATCTGGCCATTTTTCGGTGTATCAGAGCCAGTGTGGCCAAAGGTCACGAGTTCTAATGCTGTCATTCTTTCTTTTTTAGGACCATCACTCCCCATTTTGGTGTCCTGATTCTTTCGGAAATGTTCTTGATATAAACCTCGTTTTGTTCTTAGATCGTTACTTGAGATATAAGCCTTCTCTGAACATCTGGCCATTTTTCGGTCACGAGGTCTAATCCTGGCAGCCTGTAGTATCTCTGAACTCTAAGTCGTGATGTTTTGTTGCTTCTGCTAACACACATGACTGCTTCTGCCTGTCTACTTATTCTTTGAGCATCTGGCCATTTTTCGGTGTATAGTACTGTAAGTAATATGGTATCAGAGTCAGTGTCGCCAAAGGTCACGATGTCATTCTATCTTTTTTAGGACTGTCACTCCCCATTTTGGTGTCCTGATTCTTTCGGGACTCCATTCTTGATATAAACCTTGTTTTGTTCTTGGATCGTTACTTGAGATATACGCATTCTCTGAACATCTGGCCATTTTTCGGTGTATCATAGACAGTGTGGCCAAAGATCACGAGTTTTAATCCTGGCAGCCTCCAGTATTTCTGAACTCTCAAGTCGTGAATCATGATGTTTTGTTGCTTCTGCTAAATAACTCAGTTTTTCTTGATCGCGCACACATGACTGCATCTGCGTGCCTACTTATTCTTTGAACATCTGGCCATTTTTCGGTGTATAGTAAGTACGGAGTAATATGGTATCAGAGCCAGTGTGGCCAAATGTCACGAGTTCTAATCCTGGCAGCCTTCAGTATCTCTGAACTCTCAAGTCGTGATGTTTTGTAAAAATCGAAGTATATTTTCATTTTGAAGACGACTTGTATCCTCTTTTGGTATTAAATGTGTAGATTCCTCTTCTTCGAAAGGGTTGGACACAACACACGAAATGATGGTTCGTTCCTTGAAAAACCAAGCAAATTTCGACCGAGAACACTGATTTTTTTGTCAACATATAGCAGTAGTTACAAGTTACTACAATGCTAGCTTTCGGTAGTAGGCCTTTGTTTTTTCGGAAGATCATTTGATATGATTCCGATTTGTGAGAATATATATTGGAATCAACAGTCCTTTTGAAAAGAGAGAACTTTTCTTCAATAGTAACTTGGCATATGGAAATGGAATTTGTAGCTTCAATTGGATGAGAACACATTCTGCTGCAACATCACTGTCTTCACAGATGACTTCCATTATGTATTATATTTCATTCGATCCGTGAAATTAATCCGTTTGGTTTTGGATTATGGGTCCGTTTAGAGACGAGGGTTTTTTTTGTTGCAGGAAAGACGATTTTTTGAGTTGAAATGACTTTTAGGCATGCAGTTCTCGTCTTCTCAAGTATATGTCATACACTCATACATTCATACCTGTAAATCTGTAGCATTTCAGAAAAATGGGTTTTTTTCAGGAAAGACGGTATTTTTGAGTTGAAACGACTTTTAGGCATGCAGTTCTCGTCTTCTCGAGTATATGTCGTACCTGTATTTCAGAAAAATGGGTTTTTTTTGCAGGAGAGACGAGAGTTTTTAGTTGAAACGACTTTTAGGCATGCAGTTCTCGTCTTCTCGATTACGTGTCGTACCTGTAAGGCCTAAATCTGTAGCATTTCAGAAAAATGGGTTTTTTTGCAGGAAAGACGGCATTTTTGAGTTGAAACGAAATTACGCATGCAGTTCTCGTCTTCTCGACTATATGTCATACCTGTAAATCTGTAGCATTTCAGAAAAATGGGTTTTTTTGCAGGAAAGACGGCATTTTTTAGTTGAAACGACGTAGGCATGCAGTACTCGTCTTCTCGAGTATATGTCATACACTCATATATATACCTGTAAATCTGTAGCATTTCAGAAAAATGAGTTTTTTGCAGGAAAGACGACATTTTTGAGTTGAAACGACTTTAGGCATCAAATTCTCGTCTTCTCGAGTGTATGTCGTACCTGTAAAATCTGGAGCATTTCAGAAAAATGGGTTTTTTTTCAGGAAAGACGGTATTTTTGAGTTGAAACGACTTTTAGGCATGCAGTTCTCATCTTCTCGAGTATATGTCATACACTCATACAGTCCTACTGTAAATCTGTAGCATTTCAGAAAATGGGTTTTTTGCAGGAAAGACAGCATTTTTGAGTTGTAACGACTTTTAGGCATGCAGTTCTCGTCTTCTTGACTATATGTCATACCTGTAAATCTGTAGCATTTCAGAAAAATGGATTTTTTTGCAGGAAAGACGACAGTTTTGAGTTGAAACGACTTTAGGCATATAGTTCTCGTTGATCTTCTCGACTATTTGTCGTCGTACCTGTAAATCCTGTAGCATTTCAGACATTCAACTTTTGTTTTCATGTGGCTTACAGATTTGTTTTAAGCATGTTTATGTGTATTATGTTGGCAGGAACTTTTAGTCCATATCCAGCCATACATACACATACATGTGAATCAAATCAGCCATACTCCGACACTGACACGACACTTTGATACTACAATTTAGACCCAAAAAAAAGCGACAACGTGTCGACACCTCGTGGAAGATTCCGAGTTAAAACAGATTTTTCACTTTCTGCACTGTTTTCAGGAATGCAACTTTACACATTCTGATACTTGCCCTTCAGTCAAGCATTCTATGATTCTCTATTTCTCCATGTACTGCAGAAAGATAGATCAGAGAGCATATAATAAGGTATACTGTAGACAGACAGACGGATATATCCGTTTTACTCCAAAACCCGTTTTAGTGGTCAAACAGTCAAACGGATATTTTCATTCACACCAAGCAAAACGACGTGAAAATATCACATATTTTGAAGTCTCTGACACGGGCGCATGTAACTTGAGACGGGTTTGATAGATGAGAGAGCATATAATAAGGTATACTGTAGACAGACGGGTATATCCGTTTTACTCCAAAACCCGTTTTAGTGGTAAAACGGTCAAACAGATATTTTCATTCACACAAACGAAAATCGCGTGAAAATATCACATATTTTGAAGTATCTGACACGGGCGCATGTAACTTGAGACGGGTTTTTTATGTTTAAACGCGAGGGCACGTAGAAGCGAACAAATATGAAGAGTCGAAGTAACAGAGAAAGTAAGCACGTTTCAGAACTCGAGATTTAGAAGAAGGTACCGTAGAGTGTAGACAGACGGATATATCCGTTTTACTCCAAAACCCGTTTTAGTGGTCAAACAGTCAAACGATATTTTCATTCACACCAAGCAAAACGGCGTGAAAATATCACATATTTTGAAGTATTTGACACGGGTACACGTAACTTGAGACGGGTTTTTTATGTTTAAACGCGAGGGCACGTAGAAGCGAACAAATATGAAGAGTTGAAGTAACAGAGAAAGTAAGCGCGTTTCAGAAGTCGGGATTTGTGAAGAAGGTAGAACACTAACATGTGTGAAGATGCTCCATCATTGTATTGCTCCATGTTGACCACACAAAGCAAAGAGTGGCCCTTTTGCTAAAGTGAGAAATGACCACGGAATGATATTCATATTCGTATTCATATTCATATTCACATTCTTTTGGGTAAAAATTAGAATAAATATTAAGGTGAGGAATCACGACTTAAAAAAATATAATAAAATAAAATATTATATTATACGGATATTATTTAATGTGTTAAAATGGTAAATTAATATTTAATATTATTGTTATATTACATCAATTTTTTTTGTAATTTTATTGTCAATTCCTATATGTATATATTATATATGTATATATACACGAGATTTAGAAGGTTTATTTTTAACTCTTACTGAATTCACGAGTATTATATATTAAGTTTATTTTATTTAGAAGGTTTATATATTAAGGTGAGGAATCACGACTTAAAAAATATAATAAAATATTATATTATACGGATATTATTTAATGAGTTAAAACGGAAAATTAATATTTAATATTATCGTTATGTTACATCAGTTTTTTTTTTTTGCAATTTTATTGTCAATTCCTTTGTATATATACCAGATTTAGAAGGTTTGTTTTTAACTCTTAAAGAAAAGATAAATTAGAATAAATATTAAGGTGAGAAATCACGACTTAAAAAAATATTTTAAAAAAAATATGGATATTATTTAATGAGTTAAAACGGTAAATTAATACGGAGTACTTAATATTATAATTAATTTCATCAGTTTTTTTGCAATTTTATTGTCAATTTCTTTATACATATATATACCAGATTTAGAAGGTTTATTTTTAACTCTTTAAAGGGAAAAAAAATTGAATAAAATATTAAGGTGAAGGAATCGTGACTTAAATAAATAAAATAATAAATACAATATAATGGACAGTATTTAAGGAATTAAAAGAGAAAATTAATAATTAGTATTGTCACTAATTACATTAGGTTTTTTTGTAATTTTGTCGTCAATCTTTTTATTAATATCAGATTTAAAAGATTTTAAATTTTTAAATACAGCCTTATTAATATCAAATTGTTTTTTTTTCAGTTGGACATGTTCGATACTATAGGACGCAGACGATCATATAGGAGAATTACTCGGAATAAAAAAATATAGTAGATGGTAGGTTTTATTCTTTAAGTCTAAGAATTAGTATTTGTTCTTTATAACTTAAAGCCACTCAAAATGGATGCTAAGAACATGTACTTCTTCCTCTTTAAAATTCCATATTAATTAATTAATTAATTAATTAATTAACTAGTGCTAATGATGCTTCAAATTGTACGATTAGGGATAACAATGGATCGGATTCTCATATGATATCCGCTTGTTAATCAAATACTCGATCATTAATTGGATCCAAATTAATTCAAATAAAACTCGATCCAATATAATTCGTTTACGTGTAATTTAAGTTCGAATCTGATCGTACAATTCAATTACTTACGTATTAATAAAAAAATGTCTTGTTTGATAAATAACGTGTTTAACTAATAGTATACTCGTACGACTAATCAAGTTTTTTTTAATGATGTTTGATAATTAATTTGTAATTTCATACTCACGTAATAAAGTTGGTGAAACCGAAATAAAATTCACTAAAAAAGTTGAATTAATTCAAAAAAAATAAAATAAAAATATATAATTTGAAAAAATGATTAAAAAAATCAAGATTATTATTCAAGCGATCTTTAACCCGGACCGACTCAAATTAATAATTTTTTTAAAACTTTAGATTGACATAATAAAGCTGGTGAAACCGAAATAAAGTTCACTAAAATAAGCTGAATTAACTCAAATAAGTTGAAAAAAATGATTAAAAAAATCGAGATTATTATTCAAACGATCTTTAAATTGGACCGACCCGAATTTTTTTTTTTTTTTTTTTTTAAAAAAAAATTTGGATTGCCCAATTAAATACATGGAGTATAATTAGGGCTTCTTTTAGAGATTGGTGAGCTAATAATTCCATGTTCCAAGTTCCAACACTTGGGCTCAAATTCTTGGGAGGAGATAACGGTCCATGATTTTTGGAAGAGGTTCCTTTTTATAGTAACTCTCGAAAAATCGTCTTCCACTAAATTAGTGAAAAATGTATTCGTATATTTTGACACGTCTTTGTTTTTTATGTAAAAATAAAAGCACAAATTCTTGGAAGAGACGGTCTCTCAATAACTTATTGCGAGACCACTCTTCAGTACCACTTTATATTCTATTCGTTCGTACCCTTAAATGACAACTTTGTTTTGTACCTGTTTTTATAAGAAGCGTACCCTCTTTATATTTGTATATTATTTTATGTTAATCGTATCTACTTCTATTAGGTTTGGTACCACTGTTACTTCCCTTTGTACTTGGTCTCTCAGTAAAGTTAATGAGAGACCGTCTTTCAGGAGACCTACTCAAATAAAAATACGACATATTTTATAGAATTGTCTTATATTATAGGACCAGGCGACCAGCTCGTAAGTAGTATAGATCTCATGTAATAAATTTTTAAATAACGGTTTCATTACTAATCAAAAATTAAAATTAAAATATTAATAGTTTATTACGGAGTATAATTTTGTGTTAAACGTTAAAATATGCGATTAATATAGGCATAAAAAAAGGAAAATTTTACTTTTTAGTTAATTATAATTGATTAATTATTTTTAATTAATTAAGTCAAATAATATTAAAATAAACACTTGCACTTTTTTTTAAAATATATTTTTCAATTTTTATGATGTATATCATAAAAGCTACTCCTTCCGAGTTCCTATTATTGTCCCATAAGGCTTTGAGGTAAAAAATAAGGAAGGGTAAATGAGTGGTTGAAAAAAAAAAGTAGGAAGAGAGAGAAATAGGAGACTAATTGTAAACCACACATTGATGGCCTAAAAAGGAAAGTGGGACAAAAATCAAACTCAGCCCAAAAAGGAAAGTGGAAGAATAATAGAAACTCGGAGGGAGTAATTTTTTTAATGAATTTGTTAATGTGATTCATTAATTATAAACTGAATCACGGCTCACGACTTTTCGAATTTAGTTCAGTTCAATTAAATTCAGTTCATATAAATTTATTTCAACCGAAAAATCGGGCCTTGATGTAGCCCATGGCCCAATAATAATAATAATAATAATATAATAATAATAATAATAATAATAATAATTCCTTTTTTAATGTCACAGAATAAATAAAATGAAACTTATATATTTAGAAAAAATAAATAAAAAAATATGTGGCCAGCTCATGTACAGACTGAGACATGAGTACATGACTAAGGGAGCCACGAGTTGCATGCGCTTACCAATTTTCCAACCCATCACACTACTCCTCGTAAACAAATCATAGAGTAAGACGGTTTCATTTCACGTGTGATTCAGATACTTTTTTTTATTATAAATAAAATAAACCGTTTCATGTTGTTTCACATTGTGAAACGGACCGTCTGGGATAATAATAATTGGGGAAAACATAAAAAGATGAAGTCAAAGAAGACGCAAAACATCAGTAAGAGTTTAGAGACATAATACCCTAAAAATACGGGGATACCAGGTAGAAAATCCCTGATAATTGTTAATATTAGTATTAATTTTTTTTATTTGGATTAATGAAACGTGCACGTATGCAGTCGCTTTATTACAATATAGAAGTTTCGAACAAAATCTTAGTGAAATATCTTTGTTTTAACGAGAATTTATTTTACTCAAATTTTATAGTGTTGTATCCGTTCAATTTCGATATAAGTTGTAGATGTCGTATGACTTTTTATTAATGAAATGATCTATTCACTCAAAAAGAAGTTTCGAACATGTATGCATGAAACCTATTGTCGATAATAATAGTATTTTTATTTGAATCACTAAACTAAGACATTTCTGGTTTCTGCTGAATAATTAATTAATACGAGTAATTTATGCAAACAAACTGTTTAACTGTACGTGTTTCGCATTGTGAAACGGCAGTGGCGGACCTAGGATTTTCCGCCTAGGGGGCACAAAAAAAAATTCCGACATTTTTTAATTTTATAAAATTACCCCACATTTTACGCTATTATTTTCTTTGATATGTAACATGAAGTAGAAGGTGATAAAGTTGGTTGCGTTGACAATATTTCATACACCTGACTCAGGTTCGAATCCCTTTATCTACGCAGGCTTGAACTCCAGACCTATTGATCACAGGGCAAATGCCCAACCAACTCATCAACAACCATCAAACTGATATTGCAAATGGTTTAAATCTATTTGTTTCAAAAATTGTCGGGGGGGCCTGGGACCCCCCGGGCCCCCCTAGGTCCGCCCGTGTGAAACGGTCTTGCATGCATGTATAGTCACATTACAATAAAAGTTTCGAATTTGAAATCGATTGTCGGTAATAGTATTTGTATCTGAATCATTAAATTAAGACATTTTCGATTTGGGATTGAATTAATTATTACTATTATTAGTAAACCTAGAGATGGGATTTTGTTGATTGACACCAAATATGAGGAAACAAAACAACCGGCCAAATATTTGATTTGATTATATTCTTATTAGGAAATCATACTATATTATTAACATGATTTTTGCAATTCTATTTAGGTTTTTTTTTGTTTGACGTGATATTTCAGTTTTAACGTATTTGTAAAAACGTTTATTTGAATACGTTATTTTAAATATATCCAATATTTGAAATAATACTTCGTAGTTCGTACTTAATGGGAGCACACGTTAATTAATATGCTAATTAAGGAAAATATTACAATGATATTATTACGATAAACTGAAATATCAACTCTTAATTACTATATTTAGACAATATAATAGTGATTCATTTCTTAATTATTATATTAGAAAAACCGAATTAATAATTACCGACGTCATGTGAAAGATCTTTGATATTGTACAAAAATGCACTCCATAATTTAATATTGAGATCTTGAAT